>OY015312.1:70089099-72489099 GCA_955612985.1 Cheilosia scutellata
TTCTTAAAAAAGAGCACTTTTTCGATAAAGTATACATAATTTTTTTTTTTGTATTTTTTTATTGTACCGGATATAACGATGGACCGGTTATAACGATGAAATTCTAAGGACCCTTCAACATCGTTATAAACGATTTCTACTGTATACAAATAGCATAGCACACTAAAATCGATTAGAAATGGTAACTCAATAATGTGTCAGGAGGTATTGGATTCTTATGAAAATCTCATGAAAATCTACCATCTGTATAACAGTTTTTAAATCATCTAAAATTGTATACATGCTTTAAAATTAGAGCATTGTATTATTTGGTATTTATTAGTTCTAACATCTGACAGTTATCAGCTTGGGAATGTATTTAGTACAGACTTTATCAAACTCGTTTGATGACAAACCAGGTTCAACTATAAATTCGTGCGAACACTACGGTACACGTGTATCCGTAATAACACAGGCAAATTAATCAACCAAACAAACAATGCATTCGTCAATTTTCATCGTTCTTCCATAGGTAACAACCAATTATCACATATTACAGAATACAGCTACGTATACGTAAGCCATGTTCACAGGTCACAGCATAATGTGGATCGCTTCACATCGTGTATTTGTAGTAGATATTGACTATTCCTCAATCAGAGCACACCTTGACAAAAAGTTCTTCAAACAGAAAAATAATGAACTCAAATTTGAGATTCTTCTTAGCCTTAATAATAATATTCACGTTTTTTACACAATGCATAACGAACGATTTAAATTGCAAGTTCACATCAGATAATCGTACAGTGCTAAGTCGTCCAAAACGTTATTTGGATTTTTTGAAGGCAACTCGTTTATATGTAGGTATGATTTGTGAATTTCGTAACCTTTAATAATAAAAAAATAACAATTTCACATAGTTTCGTGTTAATATAAGAGAGAATGTTTTTACGTACTCGGCACTTTGGGCACATGGATCAGTTATTAAGGCCACCATGCCAATGTTAAATGACAACAAATCCCTTCGACCATATCGTAGGGACACATATGAAGTATTGGAAGAGCTTTTGAATTTGTAGGTTAAATTTATATAATACGAATAAATATAAATAACCATTCGAATTGTTTCCTCCTCCTAAGTCATGGAATAGATGGCCAGGCGTGTATATTGAAAGCCTTTTGTACGGCAACAAGGACCTCAGGTGGGGTCATGGCTAATGGAATTTTATTTAAGCTACTGCGACATATATTCACGTGAGTACAAACTGTTAAAATGAATTTATATTGGATTCTTTGTACGCGTTTAGAGATATCCAACACACATAGAAATATGTCTCTCTATTTTTACAATAAAGCTGTATGTGCCTAGAATAAGTATCTAATATTCGAGCAGAAATGATTTTTCATGTTAAATCACACTTTTAATCTATACTTACCTATCGCTGTCAGACAATCAAAACTGTGTATGTATTTGCAAGTCGATTTAAAAATGTTGATCAACTTAGTTAATAGTCATTAGTCAAGTCAGTTGGTATTGAACTATGGTAAACAGTTCACCACAGATTGTTTAAACGAATTTACTTTAAACACATTTTCAACCCTCAATCTATAAAATTATTATAAAGAGGGAAAAATTGTAAGTTTGGATGTAGGAGATAATCTCCGAAACTTCTCATCCAATTTAAAACCCTAAATGGACCCTAAAGGTTACCATAGGCTGTTTATTACATCTAATGAATATTTAGCGGAAAAGAGAGTGGAGAAAGTTTTTGTTAATATCTATACGTACATATATGTATATTATTCAAAAAATTAAATTGTTTATACAAAAGACAATTTCAAATAATATTTCCTGAGAATCACCTATAGGATGTGAGATACAAAATTTGGATCACTGATGTGCATTGTCCGCAAAGAAAGTTTTTGTCAATGTAGTCAAGAAAAAATTGTTTCTACAAAGCCTCCCGCGGCACTTCTTATACAACCAAGTTATTTAAAGCAATTATGAATTGTTATTCTTAGAAATTTTTTTGACTTGGAATTTGGCAAATGGACGTATATGTATATAGCTAGAAGCATTTTTACAAAAAATTGAGGAGATTTTTAAAGAGGACTGGCACCCCCATACAAAAAAAAAAAAAACACTGGAACTTTATTTTTCGACACTCATGTGAGTTTTAAAATTTGGAACATTTATGGGCATCGTCCAGTAGGTATACCTACCCCAACAGGAGGTCCGTCACTGGTTTTGAAACAAATCCTCATACAGTGAAACCTGTGTAAGTTGGCCACCTGTGGTGCAGACATTTTTGGCCAACATAGAGAGGTGGCCAACTTATAAGGGTAGGTAGTAGGTACCTATTTTCTTTTAATACCTATTCCAAAAAAAAAACGGTGCTTTTATCCATTTTATTTGTTTATTAAAAACAAAAAAAAAATCCAACAGTTCCACGAAAGGCAGGGGAAACCAGAACTGTACAAATTCAGTCAAATCTATCCCAACAAGATTTATAATACGAACGAACATTTCGTTACATTGAACGCGTTCAATGTGCTTAGGCACCTAAATATTCAGGTAACAGTTTATCCTAGAACTTAGGCAGAAAATCTTGCCTAACACACAAAACTTGCCTAGATTCTTCAAGCAATTCGACCAATCAGAAGCTGTTTACTAGCTAGGCAAAAGCGTATTGAACGAGGTCATTTTGTTCTGTGCATTTTTAAACACCCATACAAAAAAGTGGAACGCCTGGCCAACTTTTGCAGGTTATTTAGTACGAAAGTTGAACTGAAATATATAAATGTGTGGCCAAGTTCCAAGATAGACAGTTGGCCAACATACGGAGGTATTAGGTTGAATATTTGTGTGAAATTTTCTTGGTGCTACTATATACTGGCCAACTTCGGCAGGTGGCCAACTTGACAGGTTTTACTGTATTAAGATTTACGAATCTAGTAGTGCTATTCTATACCAACCAATGCAGAAATTTAATTTAATTACACAGATTCTTTCAATAGTTTACCTAATATAAATAGGTATTATTTTTTTTTTTTTTTTTTTAGATTGAATGAGAGAGACCGACATCACTTTTCATTTTTGAAGGACGAAAATTGCGACCAAATACTCCATCATCATTGCCCGTTAAGTTTTAATAGTATTTCACCATTCACAGATATATAAAAAATAAAATGAAAAATAATTAATGCAAATTACCTATATTGTTTTTATCAACATCATCGATTTGTCATCAACAACATTTTCAGTGCAAGTTTGAAGTATATTGATTTTAGCTTTCTAAAATTTTTTTAGTGTTTTTACAAAATGATATGACCATCAGCAGCTAAGACGAAGACACTACTATAGTGTCGTCGCACGAATGCTTATTATGTCCAAGCAATGTCCGCATGTGACTTCACCGCCAAGTAGCTATATATGTACCTACATAAGTAGAAAATATATTTTTCTTGGGTTTTAGATATCACATGGTAAAATAGCCTTGAAAATGTTTCTTTTTTGTTAAAGCATTTTGGAAACGTGCCTTCGGAATTTCAAATGCCTTTCGCTAGAAAAGTCAAAATCCGAAAGATTTGATAAGGCATTCTTGAAAATAACAATACGATTCATTTCATTATTTGTTGTTCTGTTATAAATTTTGGGATCTATATCCATTTTTGTGGCTTCAAAGACCTCTAGGTGAGGCCTTTACTACTGAAAATTTAAGATCAATTTGGTAAACTGTCTTTTTTATGATTTCAAAGACATTTCAGTAAAAATATAACTTATTTTCAAGGACCTATTAGTAAGACATTCTTTATAATAACAATATCTACTTATTTCCTTTGAAGGAATTCTTGGGTGCGAGGTACTTTTGTTTTTTTTTAACAAGTCCCCAGGGTAAAATGCATAAATCCCAAAATCTACCACTATTTCTAAGATATTTTTCGAAATAAGGACTGTACGAGACAAAATCCGGAAACATTTGCGCGGTCTGACAATACTGAAATATGACATCGCAGTACCGTTAAATTTTGATCACATGATCTTATACTCATTATAAATAAATAAATAAATTATAAATTATTTGATATTAGGGCCGTGTGTTAACTGGGGTAAATAATATTATCTTCGGATAATTTTTAATCGTGGTCGAAAATGAATTTTCAGCTGTCAGCGAATTATCCTGCTCCGGGAGCAAGATAATAAATTATACTATAGGCTAATTTTTGACATTTTCTTTTGCTTGAGTTTTGCTAGAATATTCAAGAGGAAATAAAACACTGAATTTCAAAAAGTAATACCGTAACATTCGATAAATCTCTGTTTTTTTTTAAATTGGAGTTTGGTGAACTTCTTTTCAACACTTCATAATTGTCAAAATATTAGCCGAAGATAATTATTTAGCGCGGCCTAATAAAGTGTAGAAATAGTAGTTTAAAAAAATGTTAAGCATAATCCGTTTCTTTCAGCATTAAAAATTGTCAGGACTAGTTTCTCTTTCCGGATTTTTTCTCGAACAGTCCTTATGTCCCTTTTAGGAATTTAAAGGACATTTCGGTAAAAATCAAATTTTCTTGAACCTCCTTTACAAGACATTATTAAAAATAAAATTGCTAAGGGCCACTTGCACCAAGCTCATTTGACAGCAGTATTTATTCTTTTATTCACTGTTTAGCTCTATTCCGTTGATTAGATAAAAATTGGGTTGCAGGTCTACACTTATTTATCTATCCATGGATAAATTCATAAAATATTTATCCAGTCCCGAAAGGCTGGATAGTCGTGCCCAAACGTCAAATTCAAATAGTAAAACAAAGATTTTTTTTTTATAATCGAGGAATACTCGATACCTACTCTGGGAGATGGGGATTTTATTCGAAGATTTCTAAACAAAATAATATAGGTAGGTACTACTTTGCGCTTGCTGGAAGACATTGAAGTTAATTGGAGTTTCATTGTTTTCTTTTATTGTTGCTCCATCGGTTTTTATTTTTTTTTTTGTTTTCTATGACGTTGTCTTGTCATACGTTGTTGTATGTATGTTTTAACTATGGAAAGCAACAATAAAATTTTCAGCGGTGCGTCGTAAAATTTGGATCCCTAGAGCGCCTATTGGAATATGTATTATGTATCTGTTAACTTCACCCATTTCATGTGTTTATTTACCTAGGTCTGTAGCTTTTATTTGACAGTTGAATGTATTTTTTGGGTTTCTAATATTGGTAGTATTGTCAAATTTAAAATAATCAAAGGTTACTTATCCAGGCATAATTTTGCAATGGTGCAACACAAAGACGGGAAGTAACTATTTATTGGTTTATCTTTGGTTAGCTATTCAGAAGTTTATTTAGATATCCAAAGATTTGGTGCAAGTGGCCCTAAGGAGATTTTAGAAAGATGTCCTTTTTAAGGAGACCTTTTAGGGAACTTCTAGGCAATTTCAATGACCTCTTCATAAAACATCATTAAAGCCTTATCATACGAAGCCAGCCATTACTACCCTGTACTTCAAGCTCTAATTTAATAATTTCCGTTGCATCGTCCATAGTTCGGAATTACTGCCCAACGTCAACGAGCCATATAAGACTTCACTTCAAAATCACCAAGCTTGAATCAATCTCGTACCTAGAGTTTGTCCTGTCCTCGAGATTGTCCTGACTCCACAAGGTACATACAGCCCATTCCGCTAAAGCTTTAAGGGTATCTTCCCCTTTTTGATGGGAAACACGTACTGAGAAGTCGTATCAAGACCATATCAGAGGCATCGATGGTAAGAAACCATAAACTGACTAGACAGTCTAAGTCTGACAGACCAATTCCTGTCTGCTGTAGATAAATAAATAAATAAATAGGTGGCGCTACAGGCGGGTAGACATGCGGGACGAATGAAAGGGACCTACAATTTTATGTCGAGTCCGAACGGCTGAATTGAGAAGCTTTTTCAGGATAGTCATACTCTTGGATGTTTGTCAGACGTTTGCGAGAGGTGGCGCAGTGCACAACGTGCCTATTTTGGCAAATTTACATGCCATTCAGAACCGGGCATAAGTAAGGGTGACACGTGACAGACGTATGCCAACATAATGTCAGCGTAAAAAATATGCAGAGTACACGACTTGCAGCCTTTTATGACATATTCTGACGTCGAATTGCGTATGTCGTGTTTGGCATGTCGTGTATTCGTAGCTTAATAATAATACTTTATTTAGGTGCGAGGGTTTTAGACTGCGAGATATAGCAGACGCCAAGAGCTTAAATAGTAATTGGGACTTCGAAATGTGCATATATTCATGAAATACATAGATTATTGCTGATGCAAGTGTCACTTGGGATTGTTGTAAAATGTAAACAATTCCCTAGAAATTATTGCAGGTGCAAGAGATGCTTGCAAGATAGAAAGCTGTATTAGACAATTCTCTGGTAACAATTCTATGGAATTTATAATTGGATTATTTGTAAAGGAATTGATGGAGAGAATTCTTTGGAAATAATATTTATTGTTGGAAGGAACGAATATTCCATCCCATAACTGCCTTTCAACAGAACAGTTATGCATATTTTAGTGGCAAATTATAATGTTCCAATTAAAATTTAATTAGCACTATTTCATATAAAATTGTATTGGTAGGTATAAGCTTAAGTGATTGGTAAGCCGCATATGGAGATCCAAGTTTCTATTTTGAAAATACAAACAAATCCATATAGCACATTGCACTTATAAATATGCGAAAAAAACAATCAAACAAAAGCCGATAGCGGTTTAACCAATCCTATTGGAAAAAATAATTCCTTTTCAAATTCCCACTTAATGCTAATTAGTAATTACACAAGTTTACACAGTCAAGCAAACAGGTGCGGTTGAATGACCTTTACATACGATTCATGAAATGTGTTAATTAATATTGCCAGTTCATTGGAAGGAATTCATTTTGATAAACGCAAAGGGTATCATGAAGCGTGTATAATATTTTTATAACAAAAAGGGGAGAGTTTTTCTTCAAATGTAGGTACTGCAATAAATATATTAAGCATCAAAATTTAGTGAGACGTTAATGCATGAGAAGTTCAATTACCAAAGTAGTGAATTAATTGTCATCATTTTACGCGAATTAAACCCTTGTTACAAAGGACTTTACAGATCTCAAGGAGTAAATAAGTTCCTGACAATTGAATTTTTAAGTACACATCGATCAGTTTAGTGTCGAAAGTAAGCGCGAATTCTTAACTTTTTTTTTCTTAAATTTTCTAAAGCTAAAGAGAAAAATTATTTCAAAAACTGAGCCGGTTATCAGCTTTAGAATATCTGATAAAATAAATATTAAGAATTTGCGAGATTTTTAAACAATTAAATTTAATTAAGCTGAAATTTAAAGTTATTTCAAAAGATGTAAAGTTATTTCAAAAAATGTATTTTCTCAAATTTTGAAGCCAGCTCTGGGTGCGTCTTAAAATGAATGGCCGATGGAATGGAGTAGCGGTAAATAGCAGTCAAAACTGTAATTTGAGGTTTTTCATTATTGATTTTATGAAAAACTATCGATATTGCTATACAGACGTCACCTAATATAAAAAAATCATCAACGCAACCAGGACCGAATATTTCCAATGATTACGAAATTTGCTTGCGAGCGACGAAACTACTACTTTATTTATATTTTATGTTAATTTTGAGTTATTACTGCTTTTGAAAAAATACGAACTTTTGATCTGGATCCTGGAAACGTCTAAAGAGGTTGAACCAATATTCCTAATATACTCTTAGGGCCGGTTTTATAGTTCAAATTTAAACTCAGGTTTAGTTAAACTCGCAAGCAAGTTTAAGCCAAGAACTTAAACAGTGAGTGTATTACACTGAAATTTGATCGTTTAGCTAAACTTTGGTTTAACTTTTCTCGTCTGCTTTGTACGCCACTGTAAACGTAGAACTCATGTGTATTTGAAATTTCCATCAGTTTTATTTATTGCGTCCGTTTGGCAATTTAAAAAAGTGAAAAACATAGTTACTTTACTTTAGTTTTACTTTTGATTGCGCTACAAACCGTGGTGGTCCTAAGCCTTACTTATTATGCCCTCCAGCCGGCTCGATCTCTAGCCTGCAGTCTCCAATTTCGCACTTGGGAAGTCTCCTTCTACCTGGTCGCTCCATAGAAGATGGGGTCTCCTTTGGTATCTCCTTACCTCTGGTATGGCGTCGAAAACCTTATAAGCTGGAGCATCGATGTTCACCCGCTCACCGAGTAACAAGAGTTATTCCACGTTTGATTTCCGCTTATGTTGTTTTCCGCATTTACAGCAGTGCCCACTGCCCAGGTATACAAATTCATACTCACTACCTCGAAGTTATACTTATTAATGGTCACGTTCTGAGTGTTCTGACCAAGTCGGTGGTGGGATTGGGCTTTTGTTGATGAAAGCATATACTTCGTTTTGTCCTCGTTTATAGTCAGCCCCATTCTGCTTGCTGCTGACTCTATTGTAGTGAAAGCACCGGTTACCGTAGGCGATGTCCTTTTTTGTGGATCGGGCAGATGGTACCGAGATTCCATTCTTCGGGCATACTTTCCTCCGACCATATTTTGGAAATGAGTTGGTGTATGCTCCTGATCAGATCATCTCCAGCGTTTTTAAAAAGTTCCATCGGCTCAATCTGCTTTGTTCGCTTTTAGTCTGGTGATGGCTACTTTGATGTCATGGTCGGGCGGATGTAACTCTTGGTTTTCACTGGTACAAGTCAATATTTGGCGGGATTTTGGCTGTCATCGCCATTCAACAACTGGTTAAATAGTCTCTCCAGATGGCTACCATCGACTGCGTATCCACTACAGTGTTCCCATCCCCATCTGTGCAGGGCCCAGGGCGGCTCGTGAATCCTGAAGTTGATTGTGTCACTCTTCTATACCTATAAGTTTCGCACCTCTTTCCTGCTAAAGTTATCTCTGCATCTCCTCGACTTCACTATGTTGGTGATATTTTTTTTTCTTCCTGAACAAGCGTTAAGAGGAATAAAACCAACATGCCTCCGCTAACACAAAAAAAACGAAAAGTCAGCAGAAACATAGAGGCCTCGCCTCGGACAGTGCGTTGGCGGGGATGGCTACAGTGGAACGCCCGATGAAGTACTCAACACTAGGAAGAAAGTAAGCTAGCTAGTGCTAGGCAAACCACAATGCACCTTTCTCTAGGTTTGGGATAAACTCCAAGTTGACCTAAAACCCAACGGCGATTGAGGGACAACTTCTTGCAGACTCCTGATGGAGAGAAACTTATTAGCAAGCTGACAAACTGCAACATTAAGTGAACGGGATGGCCAACACGTAGCTAAGCTCGCTAACACTGCGCACTATACATTTAGTATAATATTTATCGCTAAGCCAGTATTAATTGCGACGGTTTTCGAAGCCTGCTAATAAAGTGACATAAGTTGTTGCACTTGTGAGTTAAAACTTGCACTATAAAACCGGCTAATAATAATTGTTGGAAAATACTGTGGGCACCCCTAGAAGGAAGACGGAAGTAGAAGTATATGCAACTCGGGGAAACGGCCAATTGACAGCTTATGTTGGAAATGTTGTAGCATGTTCTGCCGGAGGTCAGTACAACTCCACCATGACGAAACCACTAAAGTAATTCTGATGAGAGCACTGGTCTTCCTGCTGTCCGAAAACTCCGAAAATTATATGGTTGTGTATACGCTTGAACAACGCTGGGAAATATTGCGACATTACTTTGAAAATCATGGTAATGTTGCAGAATGTGTGCGAAAATTGCGTATGGATTTTGGAAGAAGAGAAGCACCGTCAGCGGGTATGTAAACAAGCAAAATTGTCGCATTTGGGGCACAGAAAACCCGCACGCATACATTGAAAAGCCGATATACCCAAAACGATTCACTGTTTGGTGCGGATTTTGGTCCAGAGGCATAATTGGGCCATTTTTCTTCGAAAATGAGCAAGGAGTGGCCGTTACAGTCAATGGCGATCGTTATCGGGCCATGTTGAACGAATTTTTGTTCACAAAAATTGAAGAGGAGGATATTGGCAACATTTTGTTTCAACAGGACGGCGCTACGTGCCACACAGCCGAAGCTACACTCGATGTTTTTGAAGATCGCATTATGAGCCGCAGAGCTGATGTCGTTTGGCCACCGCGGAGCTGCGATTTGACACTGTTGGACTATTATTTGTGGGGCGCCGTAAAAGATAAGTGTTACGCTGACATGCCAGAGACAATTGACGCTTTAAAGGACAATATTCGTGAAGCCATTGGTGAACTACAGCTGCACACAATCGATAATGTGCTTAAAAATTGGACCGATCGTGTAGGCTACTGCATGGCCAGCCGAGGCAGCCATTTGAATGAAATTATTTTCCATTATTAACCGGAATGATTGTACTTTCAAATAAAAAAGAAATTTGAGAAAATATTCAGTAGTTTTTTTTTATAGCATTTTCAAAAAAAAAAAAAGTTATTTGGCGGACCCTTTAATACAATAGTTTAATTTAACGTTAGGTAGGTAATTTTATAGTTATTTAAGCAATTAATAAACCTGAATTTAGCAAATTAAACACAATTGACACAGTCACTATTGGTTGGGTTTTGCGGACAATATACCAGCACTAGGTAATAGCGCTTGTGCGATCGCCTTCCTGACTGAGATGTCTGGAGTCGGAGTGAGCCTTCGTGTACGAGAAGGTTTCTACTGTTGAGATGCAGTTAAGTTGCTATGAGAGTGGTTTCTTCTCTCGATGCTCCTGATGACGGCTCCGGTTGGCGTGGCGAATTCCGCTTGGCACAGGTGGTGGTGGTGGCAGCGATTTGTGACTCTGGGAGCTGTTTCAAGAGCGGCGTCTGTGGGACTCTTGAGATCCCCCTTTTTACACCACAGATTCCCTTTTTTTAGAGCACTCACGAGTAGCTGGCTATTACATCGAACTAAAACCAAACAAAGGACGTAAGTAATGGTATATGCCACTTATAAAATTGGAAAACTACAAAGGGTACACTTTTAATTATTTTGCCATCTTTTTAAATGCATAACGTACCTCTTACGCTAAAATTCCTACTTCTTCTCTTTAACGTAAAGGTACTATTATATGTGATGTATTTATATCCTTTGAGAAGCGACCTTACTCGTGGCGGTCTAAGAAGGAAAAGATAGTGGCGAGCAAAGGATGTTGGGTCGCCATCTTTTTACAAGAATACAGTTTTGCCAACTGTCTATGACAAACTCCCTCTTTGAATGGACACTCGAAAGTACGGCTGCCATCTTGTAATGAGCGCAATACATGACCATTAATTTTAAACCACCACAATAATTGAATGGCATAGATATTGATGTCACAATCTTCAACTAACAGCATTTTTGAGATAAAAGTCTACCTAAAGCTTCAATGTGGGAAGCATAGCGAATAATAATCTTACAATTTTTCTGTAACCAATTAATTTTATTGCGTATGTCGTTGCATTAAAAGTTAGACATTCCCTCTCCCTGCATTCTAACATAAAAATCTACCAGAACCAAATAAACAAAAGTTAACACACTCGCCGCTTTATTTCATCTTCTTAGCTCTCATCAATAAATTATCACATATTATTATAGATCAGTGGTCACGTATTGGCCACAATCCCCAATATTTTTTGACTGCTTTATACATTTTATATACTTGTCGTAGATATTGTCTATTCTTCAAAGTGAGCGCATCTATAACAAAGTTGTCAGTTTCTAATAATAATGAAACTGTTTTTAATTTTAACTGTTTCCGCGTTCTTTGCACAAAGCTTAACGTGCGAATCAAATTGCGAATTAGGATCATATAATAGTACCACAGTGCTCAGTCGTTCAAAACGTTATTTGGATTTTATGAAAGCTACTCGTGTGTTTGTATGATTTGTTACATTTTGTTACAATATTTAAATAAAAAACTAACGCATTTTACATCAGTTTCGTGTAAATATAAAGGAAAATGTTTTCACTTGGGGAGCACTTTGGGCTCATGCATCTGGCTTTAAGGCCAACATGAATATGTTAAACGACAATAAAGCGCTCCGACCATATCGGAGGGACACATACCAAGTATTGCAGGAACTTTTGGACTTGTAAGTGAAAAGGAAAAATGTTTTGCATAAAATAACTTTTAAATATTTTCCAACTCTTCCTTCCCTCAAAGTCATGGAATAGATGGACAGGCGTGTATGTTAAAAGCATTTTGCACGGCGACAAGGACCTCAGACGGAAGTATGGCAGATGGAATTTTATTTAAACTGCTACGGCATATATTCACGTAAGTAAAATGTATAACATATTATCATCTGTGAACATATTTGAATTGTTATGAACTTATAAAGATAAGCGTTAGCATGAGTTGGTACATGGAAATGAAGTTGCAGCCAAGGAAATATCTTTTGAAATTTACCTGTAGGCATATTTTGATGAGAATGGAGCCAAAGTGTTTGTGAGTTTCATTTGTTTGGACAAATGAAAGGGCCCTGCAATGTTATGCCGAATAACAACGGCTGAATTATGAAGCTTTCATAGAATGGTTATATTTCTCGGAGAGAGGTCGGAAAGTCGAAAAACCTTTGTATGTAGTGTGCTTCTCTGATTGTTGAACTAGATACTCTACAACCCTCGCTTAGTAGTCCAAAACACTAAGTACTGAGTAGAAACACTACTATTTAAGCATTTGTATAATATGTAGCGTATGAGTACGAGTAGTTCAGGATCAGGACTAGTAGTTTAATGTAATTTTTCCAAATAAAGTTTTAGCAGGGACCTCGATAATGGTCAGAAAACGTTCATACTTTCAATTCTATAACATATCTACAGACTATATAACTAAAACTTTTTTTGAATCGATGGTTGTTGATTCGTCAATATTAACACTAAATAAATTTTCTTTTAAAATAGACACCAAGTTACTGAATCAAAATTCACCAGTCACATTTTGAAAAATTGACGTCGCCTTAGTGCTGCTTAGCGACATTTTTTTGGCTATATCTGAATCCGGGAAAATGTTTTTCAAGAATTTACCTAGATGATCGAATGTTATGAAGGCAAGGTTATGCTCGGCACTCGGCAGCGAAAGAACGTAGGTACTTAGTTTAATTTCGGCATCTTTTGACTGCTGTTCAACGGGAGTGACAATGAATTATCCTATTTTCGGTTGCTTATTGGTTAGCAAAAGATCGGCATTGCGGGTGGGTGTGTTTTTTTTTTTTGTTTTTGTGTGGTTTTGCAGTTTCGATTTCTTTGCAATTTGTAGTGCCCTGCATATTTTGCAAAATGCTCGAGCACCAAAATTCTTCGAGCTTTTGTCTTCGGACAACCAACTCAAACCAACCTCGCTGGAAGAGCTCCTCGATTTCGATCTTTTTCTTTTTTCTATTTAAAAAAATTATTTCAAAATCCTAAATAAAATGACAATTATTTTTACTTACCCATTAAGAATTAAGTTGTGCCGCCGTTGTCTAGAAATTGGTTTTTGAATTTAGACATAATATGTCATGTCGATGTCATAATGATATATGATATATATAATGATATGTAGGTATTATTAAATGTCAAAAGAATGAGTGCATTAAGAAACCAAAAAAAAAAAAATGAAGTGAGATGTTGCATGGTCGCATTTCTTGAGCAGGGTTGTTATTCGTAGGTTGTTAATATTTGTTCATTTTGAAAGGTTTTCTTATAAAAAACTGCTTTTGATAAAACATATTTTAGGATTTTTACCCTTTTTGAATATTTTCCCCCGTTTTTATCCCCTTTTTTCCCCTTTTGTCTCAAAAAATAGGCAAATATGGCGATTTTCCCATCAACCTGGTACCACTGGAATGTACTAGGATTTATTCGCTCCTGTTACAAAAGTAAATATTGTGCTTTGCTACGCGATCGATAGGTTGAAAATGTTCCAATCCCAATACAAACTAAAGCTTTTCTCGGGCCCCATGCAAATAAAAAAAATATATATTTTTTTTAATATTTATGATTATGAATAATTAATATTTTGTGTGTTGGCTCAACAACATAGGCCCAACGTTTACATTGATTTTTTTTAAATCAATTACCTACATTGTTTTTTTTTTAAATAATTCATATTCATATATTTTGCATCGTTGTCAGGGTTGACCTCTTGGTATAATCCGGTTGTCGATGACCTTCTGGCGGTAGAGAGGGTTGTTCATCTTAGTATTATCCTCGAGGGTGATGGTGCGGTGGGTTGTCTCTGTCAAATCGTAGAAGGGAAGGTATAGTTGCCCCGTCGGTGTGTCTTGAAAATAGGTCCTCGTTTAGTAGAGCCAATACATGGAGGTAGCGATTCTCTGAGAAGGTGTTCGGTTTCCGCAATCTGAGTATTCTCTGGAAAAGTGTGACCATGTATTTTTCCAGGAGGTGATGCTGGCTTCTTCGTAGTCTTGAACTTCTGACGTTTTCTTTTGGATTGCATTGTGGTGGAGATCTGTGCAGATCCTTAGGAGTCTCAAAAAATGGCCAGTTTTTTCATCTTCCTTCGTCTTAGAAATGGTTTACCAAATGGGGAAACCGTAAGTTATTACCGCTTGTAAGTTATTTGTAGAGCAGGAGTTTGTTATTTTTTACTGAATCCATTCTGCTTCTTCATCAGCGCATAGACTCGATGAAATTTCAAAAGAATTTTTTCAACATCGGAGAAAATAATTTATACTTTATTTCTTATGTAGAGTACCTACAAAAACGGAGTTAGGAGTCAATCGAATGAAAAATAAATATTTCCGTAGACTAAATTTGTTCACTTCTAAGTATTCACTTTAACAGGAACATTTTTTCAAAATATCAGATTGAATAAATTGAAAGTCCCTTGTATATATTTAGATAAGTAATGATTCCCTTGTCTTAAAAAATAGCATGAAATTTTAATAAATGTCTTCTATATCGACTGTTACAATAGAACACTTTGTAAATTAACTGGATTTTTTTTATTTATATTTCAGGTTAAATGAGAAGGATAGAAATCACTTGCCCTATTTAAGGGACGAACATTGCGACCAAATACTTCACCATCAATGCCCATTGAGCTTTAATACTATTTCTCGATTTACAGACGATATTTGATGAAAATATCAAAATAAAATAATGAATAATTTAAAATTATTTTTTTTATGTTATCTTACAAATTTAAGAAGGATTTATCTCATTTGATAACACATATTTATTATCATCATCATATCAATGCTAATGCTTTTTATACCCCACAAAGAGATATATTCGCTTTGTCATTACATTTGTAACGCCAAGGAGTCACCGGAGACCACATCAAGTAGGTATATACATGTAAATTATGAATCAGGATGAAATTCTGGAATGATTTAGTCAAAGTCATGTCCGTCTTTTGAAAACACAATAACGTTCAAACGAATCGACATAGTCAAATGAAATTTAAAATACTGAAAATGGGCTATATCGGTCAAGTAGTTTTGGTACCTCCCATATAAATGCCGCCAGGCACATGCAGCCAAGAATGAGGCCTATCAGTTAATGCTGCAGACAAGAACCAGAGCGGCTGAGAGAGCTGCAAGCGAGCTCTACGCCTCTACGGGCAGAAAATAAGGGAGGAATACCGACTTCTCAGAAGGAAAAAGAGAGCACGAGAAGCGAGGATTTGGAAAGAACACAACTCATCTATAAAATCTGGTCGGATATCCTTTCATCCGACCGACGAATGGAACCTCAGCATCGTGTCCGTGTGCCCCATCCACAAGAAAGGAGATACTCTGAACTGCACCAACTACAGAGGAATAAGTCTCCTGAATGTCGCGTATAAGATCTTGTCGGCTGTATTGTGTGAACGCCTAAAACCTTTCGCCAATAACCTGATGGGTCTATATCAGTGTGGTTTTAGACCAGGAAAGTCAACCATCGACCAAATTTTCACACTCCGACAGATCTTGGAAAAAACCCAGGAATTTCAGATCGATACTCCATCTATTTATCGACATTAAAGTCGCCTATGATAGCGTATATAGGGACGGATTATACAAAGCCATGTCATCCCCTCCAAACTCGTCCGTTTTTGCAGGATGACAATGGAGAAATCTCGCTGCTTCGTCAAAGTCGGCAAGAACACCACCGAGCCATTTGATGTCGAAAAAGGTTTGAGACAAGGCGACGCGCTATCATGTACTTTGTTAAACATCGTTCTTGAAGCAATTGTACGAAACTCACAAGCCAACACCAGAGGTACAATTTTTCAAAAGTCCGTCCAACTACTTGCCTATGCCGATGACATTGACATTATTGGGAAAACGCGGCTAGCTGTCAGTGGCGCATTTGCAAACGGAGGCGGCGAAGATTGGTCTGGCTGTCAATGAGGACAAAACGAAGTACATGCTGTCAACGAGAAGGGACTCTCAACATCAGCGACTCGGACAAAACGTCATGATGGACAGCGACAGATGCAACTTCGAAGTAGTTAAAGACTTTGAATACCTGGGAACTTATTTCCAAATGCGAGGCGGATTGCTTTTCATGGCGGATAGGTATTTTTGTATTTCCAAAAGCGATTCAATCAATTCAAAAGCGATAGCTATTTAGGTGGCGGATTGCTGGCGGATTTACTGCGGATAAAAAATAAACTAAATTCTTGTGACGTGAAAAAGCTGTCAAACTTTTGGGAAAATAAATGGAAAATTTGAAGTCTAATTGGAAAAAACTGGAAAGCATAGTTCGCATTTGAGAATAAGCAAAAGCGAAGACGGTCGAAATCGAAGTATCGCTTTCAATAAGATCCGCCGCGCATTTGAAAATAACCCCCCTGGGCTCCACTATCAATTTGCAAAATGACATCGACGCAGAGAGCGAAGAATCAATCTTGCCAATCGCTGTTTCTTCGGGCTAAGAAGGTATCTAAGAAGTAAAACCCTCTCTCATAGAACCAAGGAGATATTATAAGACCTTAATCAGCCCGGTCCTGCTGTATATGGTGCAAAAGCATGGACCCTGTCAAAAGCGGATGAAAACCTTGAGCGAAGCCGCGTGGAGAAACTAGTTTATTATAATGTACAAAGCATCAATAGGTTGGCGGCTTTCGTGCAGCAAAAAAAAAAAAAAAAAAAAAACAGGACGCTCCACTTTTGCAGACATATATTTTTTGTATTAGTTCCAGGTACATAGTTAACAAAAAGTTGTTATTGCTACTAGATACGTTTTGATTGTGAAGGCATATTTTAGCATTTTCCTTGAAAAGCTCTTGAGATGAAATGCTATATTAAATATACGTATAAAACAATGTGGTCATTGAGATTCTTAAAAAAAAAAGATGCAGCTACTTGCAGTCAGTACTAACTAACTGTTATCCTTTATGTATTATGTACATTGCAGCAGTGGGGTGGTCAAAATTCATAAAAACACTGGTATTTTGGAAGGAAGTGCGCAACTTCGAAGTGCTTCGAGGGGCCTATTGATCCTTTTTTCTTTCATGGTTCTGAAAATAATTCACTGGTGCACAAATAGCTAATTTCATTACTATTTCACCTACGGTATAGTTCGATGTCACTATACACACTTTAGGACATAACATTCCTAATTGCTTGCCATACTTTTCAACGGCGCACAGTGGGGCAGAATACACCAATAACTGGAATCAATAAAACAGATGGGCTAACTATGCTGAAAATGTTTTTTTTTACAAGACCGAGCCACATCTACAAAAAGTAACATTTTAGACTTTTTTAACTTCTATATTAATATTTTAGTGTTAAAAAATTATATATTTGTATGGGATGTATGGATAGTTTTTATTCGACCGAGCTCATTTTTTATCAACAAATTTTAAATATTATTAAAACAATATGTACAAAGTTTAAACTTGCTATCTTTACTGTAGCTTACTTACTTACTTAGATGGCGCTACAGTCCGGGGTGGACCTGGGCCTCAACCAACATGCCTCTCCAGTTAGCCCGATCTTTGGCTAACCGCCTCCAGTTGCGCACTCCAAGTTGGTTGAGGTCCCCTTCCACTTGTGCGCGCCACCTAAGGCGAGGTCTTCCTCTACTGCGTTGTCCCTCCGGGTTGGAATCGAAGACTCTTCGGGCCGGAGCGTTGGTGTCCATTCGCTCTACATGTCCTAGCCATCTTAGTCGACTGATACGCACTTTTCTGACCAGGTCTATGTCGCTGTACAGCTCGTAGAGTTCGCTGTTAAATCTTCTCCTCCAAAGCCCGTCAACGCAAACGGGACCGAAAATCACTCGAAGAATTTTGCGTTCGAAACGACCAAGAAGATCTTCATCCGCCTTTGTTAACGTCCATGCTTCTGCGCCATAGAGTAGGACTGGGATGATGAGGGTCTTATATAGAGTCTCCTTAGTGTTTCTTGACAAGGCCTTACTAGTCAGTTGCCTTCTTAGGCCAAAGAAACAGCGGTTGGCAAGTGTAACTCTTCGTTTGATTTCTGCTGTGGTGTCATTATCAGAGTTTATAGCGGAGCCGAGGTAGATAAAGTCCCGAACTACCTCAAAGTTATAGCTGTCTATCGTGACGTTCTGTCCGATTCGTCGATGTTGTGTGTCCCTTCTTGTTGACAGCATATATTTTGTTTTGCCCTCATTCACCACTAAACCCATTTTCGCCGCTTCTGTGCTAATACCTGCAAACGCACCAGTGACAGCTCGCTGTGTTCTGCCAATGATGTCGATGTCGTCAGCGTATGCAAGTAGTTGCACAGACTTTTGGAAAATTGTGCCCCTGGTGTTGACTTGCGAGTTTCGCACAATTTTCTCAAGTATGATGTTGAAAAAGTCACATGACAGCGCATCACCTTGTCTAAATCCTTTTTTGACATCAAAGGTCTCGGTGAGATTATTTCCGACCTTTACGGAGCAGCGAGCGTTCTCCATCGTCATTCTGCACAATCTGACAAGTTTGGCAGGGATGCCAAAACTAGACATGGCTCTGTATAGCTCGTCTCTATAAATGCTGTCATATGCGGCTTTAAAATCGATAAATAGATGGTGAGTATCGATTTGGACTTCTTGGGTTTTCTCCAGGATCTGCCGTAGTGTGAATATTTGGTCGGTTGTGGACTTACCGGGCCTAAAACCACACTGATAGGGACCAATCAGCTCGTTGACAAATGGTTTCAGGCGCTCACACAGTACAGCAAATATGATCTTATAGGCGATGTTGAGGAGACTGATGCCTCTATAATTGGCGCAGTTTAGAGGGTCTCCTTTCTTGTAGATCGGGCAAACGATGCTGAGGTTCCAATCATCAGGCATACTTTCCTCTGACCAAATTTTAGAAACAAGTTGGTGTATGCTCTTTACCAAGTCATCTCCCGCTGCCTTAAAAAGCTCGGCCGGTAAACCGTCCGGTCCTGCAGCTTTGTTGGACTTCAGCTTAGATATTGCTATCCTTACCTCATTTTGGTCAGGTGGACGGAAGTCTTGGCTTTCATCGCCCAGGTTGAATGGTTCATTCTGCCTGACAGCGGAATATGTGTCGTCTTCGCCGTTTAACAGTCTGCAGAAATGGTTTTTCCATGTCCTCAGCACCGACTGTGACTCCACTACAAGGTTTCCTTGTTCGTCTCTACAGGTCTCTGTTCGGGTCTTGTTCCCGTGACACGTTCTTTTTACCTTTTGGTAAAACTTCCGAACATTGTTCCTGGAGTAACCATTCTCTATTTCCTCAATCGCGCGCTTCTCATGCTCTTTCTTTTTCCTTCGGAGAAGTCGGTGTTCTTCCCTCCTTTCTTGCTCGTAGAGCTCCCGAGCTGCTCTCGTCCTTCTCTGCAGCGCCGCTTTGTAGGCCAGTTGCTTCGCTGCATGTGCTTGCCGGCACTCTTCATCAAACCAAGGGTTTCGTGGTGGTGGTCGGGTGAAACCGAGCACATCAGTTGCGGCTTTTCTGACGGCTTCTTGGCATCGATGCCACTGGTCTTCAGCACTTGATGAAGGCTGCAAAGGACTTCTCGAGAGGTTGAGGGAGACGCGATCGGCAAAAGTTCTGGCGGTTTGTTGCGTTTGTAGCCGTTCAACGTTGAATCTCCTCACAGTATTTCCTCGTTGTTGTGGTGTCTGGGATATCCGCATACGTACCTTGGCTACAACAAGGTAGTGATCCGAGTCTATGTTGGCCGCTCGGAAGGTTCGAACATCTAGAATACTGGAGGAGTGCCTTGCGTCGATCGCAACATGGTCAATTTGATTGACCGTTTGATGGTCTGGTGACCGCCATGTTCCTTTGTGAATATTGAGGTGAGGAAACCGTGTGCTAGCTATAGTAACATTACGTCCCGCAGCAAAGTCTATTAGCCTAAGTCCGTTTCCAGACGTGTTGTCGTGTAGGCTGTACTTCCCGATTGTACTACCAAAGATGTCCTCCTTTCCTATTTTGGCGTTAAAATCACCCAAGATGATTTTAACGTCATACTTAGGACATTGCTCATATGTTTTGTCGAGGAGCTCGTAGAAACATTCTTTGGTAGCATCGTCTTTATCTTCGGTAGGGGCGTGAGCGCATATCAGGCTGATGTTGGCGAATTTAGCCTTGATGCGGATAGTTGTAAGGCGTTCACTAACGTGTCGAAAGCTCAAGACTTCTTGCCTAAGTCTGCCGCTTACAACGAATCCGCATCCAAATAGACGCTGCTTCTGTTCTCTGTAGCAATCACCGTAGTAGATGTCACAGTTTTTTATCCTTCTTTTGCCCGGCCCATCCCACCGCACCTCCTGGATGGCGGTGATATCTGCTTTGTAGCAGCTTAGGGCCTCCGCTAGTTGTTCGGCTGCACGCGGTCTGTTCAGGGTTCGAACATTCCACGTGCAGATCCGAACGTCATTGTCCATATTTCGTTTTGCAGGGTCGTCAACAGTGAATCCGTCCTTATCCGAGGCTCTTGGTTGCTTCGTAACCATATTGTTTTTCCGTGGTTGGGTAGTTAACCCCACGCACAACCCCCAACCTGGAGGGCCAGGCCCTTTCTGTGACCCCTTGGACGAAAGGGGCCGGATATTCCGGAGTCAGTAACCCGCTTCGGGGATTTGAGTGCTGCCGTTGACCCATTAAGGGCTCTTCCGCCACCATCTCTATTTCAACACCCTGACTAGTATTGAAAAAAAAAATCCTTAATGGCCTCAGCTCCAAATACGTCGAAGTAGCCCATTAAGGTATCTGTCATGCCGACTGTTGACGTCACCGTTGATTCAATCGCGTGAATTCATCCGCCGTACGTCCTCTTTCTGAGGAGCTCATGTAAGACTTCTGAGACTCGTTCAGTCAGTCTTTCCGACAGAGCATTATAGTGTTGCTATTTTCTTCGTGTTCAACACTCGCGCTTATAAGTTTAGCAAGCCAAGCCCGGAAGGGCGAGGCCAGTACCCGGTGGTTACCACGCGGAGGTAAAATAAGCACAATTGATGTGTATGAAAAAGTTACAACAGCTGGGCACCGCCAAGTTGATGCCAGTCAGCGCCTACCCGATTCATACACACCCAACCACCCTTTACTGTAGCTATTTAAATTTAATTTTTAACATCAAAAAGCTATATAAATCCGATATTTTTGTATGGGAGGTAGTAGTAGTTTTCATCCGAACTTGCTCATTTTCGAACTTAGCAAATGATGCATTAAAATGTCTAATAAAGGAAAAATAACATGGCATTTTCATCTCTTTTGTTTCAATTTTCCATTTTATTCCGGCTGTGACAAAGAAGCTGCCCCACTGTGCGGCGTCACGTTGTTCTCCTTTTTTCTGGCTAATGTTTATTTTTGTTATACTATATGATTTCTATTTGTGATATTTTTCCAGCATTTTTCAAGATCGCTGATATAATCCAAGCATCCAAGATAAAGAAAAAATGCAAAAAATAGATGAAAAAGCATCACCTTTCATAATCTGTTTCGAAGCGGTCATATAGTAAGGTAACAAAAATGCAATTGCAGTATGCGATAGTTCTATTGCAGATTAACCCGCCAATGGTGACGCAAATTTGACTTTGATCAATGGTGACGCCGCCGGTCTCACAGACCGGGTTTTTCAGCTGAAGATTTTTCGAAACGTGTTACTAATAGTTCATGTTTTTTTTTATTTATGCTCTTTGACAATAAAACGAAGATATTTAATCAATTTAAGCTCTTTTATTTCAATATTACAATTCAAAAAACATTTTTAATTAGAGCATTAAAAATAACAATGTTTTTAGTAATACATTTTTTAAAATTAAGAAAACAATAAAAAATCACATATTAATAAAGGAAAATAACGTTTTTTAGTCTTTCGACATATGGAACTTTTATAAAATGAACAAAATACACATTAAACAATAAAAAA
This sequence comes from Cheilosia scutellata, assembly GCA_955612985.1. Taxonomy (NCBI): domain Eukaryota; kingdom Metazoa; phylum Arthropoda; class Insecta; order Diptera; family Syrphidae; genus Cheilosia; species Cheilosia scutellata. Next base: position 70,111,385 of record OY015312.1, read on the forward strand.
AAAAATAATCAAGGTAAAATAATACGAATAATAAAAAATTATTTTACTTACATAAACGGTGACGCACGGTCTCACGCACCGGGTTAGTAAAAAAAATACACAACGTGTGCTCACTACGCAGTTTCGACGTCAACTGATGGTGGGGGACGTGCAATACGGCAGCTAATCGAAATTGCAACAAAAAACAATGACGGAGAATAAAGTTATTTGCATTTTTTAACACACCCGGTCTCACAGACCAGTACGTCACCATTGGCGGGTTAACTTGTTGAGATAAGGAATACATACTAGTATATGTAATGTGAAAAATATTAAGAAACTAATTCTCGGAACGGAGCAGTCCATGCTTCGGTGGTGCTATAAGCTATAGGCGTCCTCTACCCAGGACCACCGAATTAACTCGTTGGTTAAAGTTCAAGTCCCAGTCTCTCTCCTACTGCAATTATTGGCTCAGATAGCAAATAAATGCCATACAATACAATCGGTGCCATTGAATATTATGTGCATTAACTACGGCAGACTATAGGTGCACACCAAATGCAAAGGATGTCCTTCTATAAAAAAGCAAGCAACAGAGAGTATACCTAATGCTCTCAACAGGTTCCTCAAATTAAATTAATATTCTTCAATTAATTATAGGTTCTCACTAAGTTATTATTAAAAACCGTTCTTATACAATCCATCCCTTCACGAACCAAATTAGTATATGATGCTGCTTAGCATACTTACTGCATACATGTAAGTATTGTAAGTACCTAACCTACATTAAATTCTAAAAAATGTTCGTCATTAGCACATTATCAGTTTATTTTGGGTACCTATTTACAGTTACAATAACGAAGAGTATTTAGTTCTGTGTACTATGAACTTCAATATTTGTTTTCTATTGACACTCTGTCAACTTTTGAAATTCACATCAATTTTATCTGAGCCACATCTTAATCAGATTTAGATCTAATTCAGATCGTGTTTACTCCGCAAGAAGAACGCACATCGGCTATACGTACTTTTAAAATTTAATGGGATAGACAGTAATAATGAAATATTTTGTGATTTTTATTTTTTTCGTCTCTTCGATAAGTATTGCGATCGGTATCAATTGCAATCCAGTACAAAGAAATAGTACAGTGCTAAGTCGTGAAAGACGTCATTTAGATTTTATGAAAGCCACTCGAGTGTTTGTATGTTGATATAATAATTTGTCGAGCTCTTACACAAACCAACGATTATCTTATTCCACGGGAGCGGGGACGTGTTAAGTTCAATACATTTCTATACGAGATTATCAAAGAAACAATTAATTAAATGTTCTTAAGCGGGATCATGACATAATCTCGAATGACAAAAATCTCTAAGGCTAAAAATCTCGAAAAGTTTTTTTTTTAATCTCGAATCCAAAAATTTCGAATGTACAAAAATCTCGAAAGACTATATCTCGAAGAAATCTCGAAAATAAAAACTAAATTCGAGATTTTTTTTTTGCACCCACCCCGCATATCCAAACAGTAAACCCAAGCAGGGGGGTTGCAGCGGGGCAGCATGCCCCCCCCCCCCATACGTATCTCACTTTTTTAACACAATTTTTAATGTTAATTCGAAATTTTTTTTTCGAGATTTTTGTCATTCGAGATTAAGCTTTCGGGATTTTTATTTAGATTTTTACATTCAAGATTTTTGCTTTCGAGATTTTTTTTTTTTTTTTTCGAGATATCGGGGTAGACCCTTGTATCACGTTGGTTTGTGAGCTTAAATCCTTGGGTTAAATATTTATGCTTACCTATCTTTATCCAGTTTCGTGCAAATATAAAAGAGCTGGTATTATCGTGGGGAACAATATGGGCACATGCTATTGGATTCAAAGCCAACATGAATATATTGAATGAAAACAAAGGCATTCGACCATATCGCCGAGATACGTATGAAGTTTTACGGCAACTACTAGACTTGTAAGTTAAATAAAAGGTATTTTTTGATTATATGAGAATCTAATTTATGTTCGTCTTCCTAGTCATGGATTCGATGGAAGTGCATGTTTACTAAAGGCATTTTGTACAGCTACCAGAACATCGAATGGACCCACATCAAAAGGCATGATGTTTAAACTTTTGCGACACATATTTAAGTGAGTAGAAAATTTTTAGCATAGCCATTGAAAAGAATAGCAATATTTAAAAACACTAAATACTTCAATTAGCGCATACGTTACAATAATGTTGCCTAAGAAATGTGTATAGGTTTACTTTGCGTAGAGCATAGTAGGTAGAGGTTTGTAGGCCAAACAAAACATAAACGAGTAAGAGTGTTATCATCGGCTTGGCCGATGCTTTGATACCCTTACCCTCCACTGCATAAAAGTCATGCAAAATGTTTGCCATGCCATATTGGTTTAGTATAGGAGGTACCAGAACTACTTGACCGACATAGACAATTTTCAATACCAACCTGACGACGGTAAAAAGAAGTCCTCTCACAAAATTTCATTCGCCTAGATCGATTCCTTTGGACGCTATCGTGATTTCAACAGAGAGACGGACAGACAGACGGACAGACAGACAGACAGACAGACGGACATGGCTAAATCGATTCAGAATGTCATCCTGATTCAGAATATATATACTTTATAGGGTCTCCGGTGAATCCTTCTTGGCGTTACAAATGTAATGACAAAGTGAATATACCTTCCTGTGGAGGGTATAAAAAGTGGGTCTCGAAATACTGTCCGTCCGCATGTCTGTCTGTCCCATACCCTGAAATCTCAACGCTTAGACGGATTTGTTTCAAACTTCGTATTTAGGGTTTGTGGGCTCACCGCTAGGAGGCGTTTTTTTTTTGTTTTATAATAGTCCTAATATTAACGGTACTTCTCATATAAACATTTTCCAAAAATGTAAACATTTTAGATTTTTTCGTAAACGGCACTACCGATTTGAACCATATTTGATAGTTGAGTTAATGTAGGCATAACATGACTGCATGCATATCCAGTTTTTCGCTAAAAAGTCAAACAACGGTAACTACTTTTGAAAATTTGTCTTTTCTCGAAAACGGTAGAAATGATTTTAACAAACACTTGTTTTAAAGGTACTATCATAATTCTTAACTTGATTGCAAACTCAGTTTATCTCTAGAAAGACTGCGTCCTTCGATATCCACCCAAATCGGTAATAATAGTAGGTACTTTAAAAAAACTGCTCATATCTCGAAAATGCCGTTTTCGATTTGGATGAATATGTAACTGATATGTAATGCTAATGATAAAAAATTACTACCCAAATCTCTATTCCCATCGGGTATAATTTTGCAAAGCCCCAAACTTCAGTGGCAATATAAATCGAAACTCATCGCCGGCTGAAGGAGGCAACTTCAAGTGTCAGTTCGGGATGAAATTTGAAAGTAAGTAAATAATAAAGTGTTGTAGTTAATACGTATGTTTATGTAGTATGTATTACGTTTTTAATTAACAAGGCTTCAGTCACTAAACGTGAATGGGTATGATTTTAAATGTACAATTTGCTGAAATGACTCTGAGATTCTGCGAGTTTCGCAATTAACGAGAAAGTTTTGTGATACACAGTCGTGCACATTTTTTACTGGCGCAGGGTCATACAGTGGGGAGCACAAGTATTTTGACAAAACTAAAGTTAATTCTGCTCATAATTCGAAACTTACTTCATGTAAATTTTGGCACCAATGGAAAGGTAATTTAAATTCCGTTTGAATGATACAAAACTTTCCTTAACCCATTAAGTAATTAAAGTTTCTTCCAACAATTCTAATAGTGACTGCAAAAAAAAATTTTCAAACTTTTTTTTGAAAATTGCTAAAAATGACCATTTTAGCCACTTTTTCCTCCTTTTAATTTTTTTTGCAGTCACTATTAGAATTGTTGGAAGAAACTTTTTGCATCAAAACATTTTTTTTTGGACCGAGGATAAAAGTCAAAAAAGTAGACTTTTACAAAAGTTCTAAATTTTCAATGGGTACTTAATGGGTGAAGGAAAGTTGTGTTCATTCCAACGGAATTTAAATGACCTTTCCATTGATGCCAAAATTTACATGAAGTAAGTTAAAATTATGAGCAGAATTAACTTAATTTTTTAGAATACAGAATTAACACTGTAAGTCCACAGGCCAGAAGTCCACAATGGACTTTTGACCCACTCGAGTAGGTACACTCTATCTAATGCTCAAAAACTAAAGGTTTTTGTTGAGCATTCATTTTAAAAACTAGGTATATTTTAAAACCCTTTCGGTACATCTTTTTTGTTCTAAAGTTAAAAAAATATTTTATTTCTTTTTGTTGCTACTTAGACTCCTACTAAAAGCATTGTAACATTATTTTTGGTAAATATTGGTTCTAAAGTGGTTTTTGGGAACGTTGCCATATGGCATCAATTGTCTCAAGTGGTAGCAAAATAAATGACAAAATTAATATTTTTGTTTTAGTTTCTTATTTTTATATATAATTTTTAAACAAAATTGAAAAGAAAAAAATATAATTATTTTTTTTTAATTAAAATTATAAAAATGTATTTTAAGAAAATAAGGATTTTTGAAAATATTTAAAAAACACATATTTTCATATATATGTATAAAAATAAAAAAATAAAAAATATAATAAATTGTTGCATTTATACTCGGTTTTCTTTGTTTACTTCAAACATTACAAGTACTACAAATTAAAAACTAAGCATATTCCAAGATAAACACATGTATTTATAAAAATATATTTAAAAAATAAAAAAAATTAAATATTCATAAAAATCTAAGTAATTTTTTTTTAATTCAAACCAAATTAAAAAGTAATGATATTCAAGACTATTTATGCATAAAAATACATTTATTTTTATACATATGTAGGTATATATATAATTTTATTTATAGAAATGATGCCTTAAAATGCACCTCTAGATAATATTGATGCCATATGGCAACACAGACAAGGAAAATTGTGCCAAATTGAATAGACGGAACTTATATGTTTATTTTATTTTTTTAATTGTCCGCCTGATATTAGTCAATTAAATAAAATCGAAATTGATAATCTATTTGATAATTATCAATGTAAAAAAGAAATAATAAAAATAGTCTTCCGACGAAAAAATTCGAACTCTATTGCAGACCGATCTTTCACGAGAGATAAAAGCACAATGACGACAACTATTACCCAGTTTTTTTGCTTCTAATTATTAAGCAGATACTCTACGAAGTTAATCAGAAAAAAGAATAGAAAAATATACTCAGAGAGTGAGAATGGGTGTTATGAATATTCGTGTTGCCATATGGCATCAAAATACCGAAAGGGTTAAAGAAATAGTCTTTAGTTTTTGAGCATTAGATAACGTAATATGTAGTTATTTATATGTAGATTCGCGCGAAAACTAAAATTCACTTCTTCGTTAACTTTTGTTGAATTGTATCAAGTAAATAATCGAACGTGCTATGGTCAATCGGAAATATTCTTCAAACTTGACGTTTTCTTCTCGTAGCTCTCGGAATAAATTGTTAAACTTATCGCGGACGCTTCACGATTGGTTTAACAAGAAAGTTGTTTTGACATTTACAGAATTATTATTATAAGTTTAAAAAAAGAAGACGGTGTTCCATTTTTAGGTGTGTAGTGTACAAATGTATGTCTAATATACATTTCTTCACTCCAAAGATTATCGGTAACGTTTTTATTTTTAAAAACTTTTAATCTTTTGAAATAATAATGCTCATGTTAATATTTGCCTTTTTATTTGTTTTACATTTTTTTGCCGCCTAACCATTCTCGATCTGTCGCCATCCGCTCAGTCTTAATCTAAAATTTATTTCTGGAGTTACCGTGTTTTAAAATATACCGAAGCCTTGTACATATTTAGTTTCGTTAGCCTATACTACTTAGCCTTAGGTATCTACTAAAGGCGCAAGTTATTTATTATTTACTACTATACAATTTCCAATTTTATATACCATAATTATTGTTCTTCGTATTTACTTTCAGATTAGACGAGAATGACAAAAAATATTTTTCCTATTTAAAAGATGAAAACTGTGACCAAATACTTCACCATCACTGTCCGTTACGATTTAACAACATTTCACCATTCACCGATGATATTTAAAAAAAAAATGGACATAGCTAAGCACAATAAAAACTTATCTATTCAAAAAGTGCGCTTTACTAAATCTGTCATTTCAAACGTTCAGCTTTGTGGTGCCCTATGCATGCTCAGAATCAGAACAAGACACGCAAGCAAGTTAAGTTAAATTAATAGTATGTATGATATGTACTTGTACAGTGATGCCAACGGAAAAAAATAACAATGTGACAGCTGACAGTTCGGAGTTAGTAAAAATGCTATACGAAAGAACAACGCAACAAAAAACAGAAAACTCAATTTAATGTGTGTTTTATCTTATAATAGCATTTTCATTGTTGAGCAATTTTTTTTTTAAATAATGAAGGTTTGTTCAAACAAAATCATCTTCAGTGGTGAAGCTCATTTTCATCTTGATGGCTTCGTTAATCGTCAAAATTGTCGCATTTGGGGTTCAGAAAACCTACGAGTAATTGTTGAGAAACAAATGCCTCCAGAACGCGTGGCTGTTTGTGCGGATTTTGGGCTTGAGGCAATATCGGACAATTTTTAGTGCCTAAATTACAAGGTATGGATGTGACCAACATGTGGTTTCAACAAGACGGTACCTACCATGTGCCATACATCCAGAGAAACAATTCAATTACTGCATGAGTCATTTCCTAATCGTGTAGTAGGCCGTTTTTGCGATCAGAATCTTGCGATTTAACGCCATTGGACTTTTTTCTTTGGCGTTTTTTGAAGTTAAAGGTCTATGCAAACAAGCCCACGACCACCAACAACGCCTTGAAAGAGGAAATTGGAAGGTGTATTAATGAAATTCAGCCACATTTATGCGAAACGGTCATAGAAAATTTCAATAAAAGAGTACGTAGGTCTTGCCAGCAAAGCCGTGGCGGCCATCTACCAATTTTTCTTTCATTACGTTGGTCAATCAAAAAAGAGATCTCCAATTTTGGTACTTTATGTTGTTTTTTACATTTCCATGAATCCAAATTTTTTTCATTTGCAACCAACAAACTGCTTATCGAAAGGAGATTTCCTTAATCAACTGAATGAGATTTTGATATGAATCTAATCACTTTCTTGTTTTAGTAAATTTCGGTAATTATCGTCGTACTGTTTTAAAACTGAACGATGTTCAATAGAAGAAATAGAAGAAAAAATATTTTGGATCTAGTTAATGTGTTCATGGATACAACTTTCGGTAAAAAAATATATTTCATACCACAACGACCCTCAATCAATAAGGTACATACAACATACATAATATACCAAATTTTTTTAATAGCATTTCTAGAACAGTGGCCTTTTTGAAAAACTTACAAATTTGTATTTGCAAGTATTTTTCGTGGGCGCAGTGGCTCAGTGGTTAGTGTGCTGGACTACTGTGCGAGGGGTCCCATCAGGTTTGATCCCCGAAAAAACACAAATTACATACATCAGGCGTATTTTTTGAGACTCTTTACTATACTCACTTTTCGAGTCTCAAAAAAACATACATAACTCACTTTTAGCACACTTTATTTTTGTTTGGAAGTTGGTACGCGTGTTTTCAACTTGACATATTAGTTGGAAAAGGGTATGTTCAAAAAATTGATACTCATTGGAGAAACTGAAAATCGTTCTTAAATTGTATCGACTACAAAGGTTCGTTAACTAAAACTGAATGAACTGTATTTCGAAATTCCAGCCGTGTTCATACTGCTGGCAGAGTTCAGGAAAACGTGCAAATACATGTTGATCGTAAGTATTGTCTTTCGCTGGGTTTTACCCCATAATGTCGCCAGTAATGCAAATCCTTAATTAGTTTACGACCCCTAATGGTGATGGTGCAGATGTTTTATTGCTGGGTGCTACTGCGACTATCTGCGCTGCCAAGACATAGGTACACTGCTGGTCAAAAAAATAGGTGTGAGAAAAATTTTTTTATAAAACTCAATTTTTTCATATTTTTTCAATTTATTTTTTTGTGAGTTTATAAAATCAAAAAAAAAAAAAAAAAAAAAAGAAATAAGAAAATCATCACCTCAAATAAATTTAATAAATACTAAATAGTTATTAATATTTGCCAGCCCCTATAGTCTAATAAAGATAGTTACAACATTAGGACGAATTAAAGAAGAGCCAAGTTGGCAGAACAGTGCAAAGTTCGAACTGTTGGTGAACGATCAAGATGTAACCATTATAAAATTACAGATTCAAAAAGAGTGCGTTTTTATCAAATATGTGTAAGAAGCTATACTGGAAAGGTAATTTAGTTAGTCATGTTTATTTTTAAGTTTAGAAACTTAACCGAAAATGTGTAATTTTTTTTACACATTAAAGATTGAAGTATGTATTCTTATTTTTATGCATTTAGAATCGATTCTAAAAGGTATACAAATTTTTAAACGAGGAGGGTAAAAAAAAATTTAAGGCAAAAAATGCATTTGATTGAGTATAACAATAATTGCCGGTGTAATGGAACACAATTGGACGAGCGAAATTCAACCGATTGCCATTTGAAAGACACCAAAGTTTCCCACAAGGGAGCGTCACATGGCGATTTGAAGGAAGAAGTCAACAAATATATACTCCGGTTCATGTGTTGGCCAAAGACATGCTGTGATCGCAAGATGAAAAAACGTGTCAATCATGCAAGTGCCCGCGCGAAGCGGATGCTATTTACCAGGAACAGGTCACATCGGTTCGCGCCTCGGCTTCAAGAGTATATCGCCAACACACTGGGAATCTGATCAAAGGTCCAGGGTTACTTTGATAAGATCCCTCAGAAGAAAGTTCCAAAACTGAGTTCAAACGGTAATATGTAAGAACCTTGAATATTTACGTCTCTGTAATTATTCAATCAGCTTATTTACGGGTTTAGTTTGTCCATTTGCATTGGCGCTATTCTACGATACCCGGAGGCCCAGAGCTTAGCTTCAATGAGGGCCGAGGCCTGTGCTAATGTCTCTATTACATACATACATACATACATTTTTTCAATTTATTTTTTGTTTTTACAATTATATTAATAAAAATTACAATATTTAAGAACTATGGAAAATAGCTATCTGTTAATTTTTCAAATAATTAAAAAAAAAAAATAACAAAAACTTTTGGAGTTCTGTTTTCCCCTTGGACAAAAAAATAGGTGTGTTTCTAAATAATCATTAATTGTTGATTTAAACATTTTTTTTTTGTTTTTTTTTTAACTTACTCTAGTAACCTGAGTATCCTCCATTATTTTCCAAAACTTTTTGGAGTCGACGTGGCATTGATCCTACCAATTTCTGGCACGTTTCGGGAGGAATGGAATACCAATCTCTTTTGCACTGCTTCCCACAGTTGATTCCCATTTGTGAAGAACTGACCCCTTAATTTTTTTTTCAGTCCATCCCACAAGTTCTCAATGGGATTCAGATCTGGAGATTGACTTGGCCATGAAACCACAGAGATGTTTTGATCCCGAAACCAATCTTTCACAATACCGGCCGTATGTTTTGGATCGTTGTCCTGTTGGAAATGCTATCGGAGGGGCATGTTTTCCTCGGAAAATGGAAGCATGACATTTTCCAAGATGACACTATATCCATATTTTGTCATAATGTTATTGACACGAAATTTAGGACCGACACCATACCAGGAAAAACAACCCCATACCATTATATTTCCACCACCATGTTTAACGGTCTTCAGTGTATAGCGAGGATGGTATTCTTTTCCTTTTGGTCGCCTTACGTTACGCCCACAATCCGAGGAGAACGAATTTATTTTCGTTTCGTCACTCCACAGAATATTCCGCCATTTTTTCACTCCTTCAGGTCCGTTCCAACTTCTATGGCTTAAGGCAAATTATTTTAGGGACCTTACGTTCCTAGCTCTTAGGAATGGAACTTTTCTGGCGACTCTTCCTGGGAGATTGAAGTTCTGTAGTCTCCTGCGTATTGTGCGTGCACTGATTCCATCCCCAATTTGTGCGCCTATAGTCCGTGACGGAACAAACGGATTGGACTTCGCTAAAAGTAAAATGCGGCGGTCAGTAGTAGCTGTGATTTTTTTCGGCCTTCCTGTATTTTCTATCTCTAATGGTGGTTAAGAGCATTGGTTACGAAGTTCTGTGACCTTCCTAGGGCATCTGCTATGAATTTATAGGTTTTACCCTCACCCCTTAACCGCTGAACTTGTTGCCTTTCTTTCGCAGAGCAGTGGACTTTTCGACCCATCTTGAAATATGATTTAACAAAAAACTTAAGCAAGAATTGTGATAAACTGATTAAAAAACAAACCCACCTTTAAAGTTAATCACTTTTTAATAACACTTTTGAAAAAAATCGCTAAATTTAAACAATTTAAAGAAGCACACCTATTTTTATGTCCAACTCTTAAAACGTATACAAAATGGTATTGCAACGAAAATTAATAAAATACTTAAAAGTACACTTAGTAAATGCAATAAGTTTGACGTCATACTAACGGACAAATGTTTATAATTTTTAAAACATAAAATCCATCATCTTATGAAATTAAATTACTTATATTACTTTTTAAAAAATATAATGGAATAAAACAAAACAAAAATTGCTTGAAAAATGTTTTTGCTCTATTTTGTTGATCCAATATGAGCATCAAAATTTAATACGCCTTGCTTACGGGAAAATGCGGTGAAATTATGTGCATACATTCGCTATTAAGCGAACTGATCACACAGAAAATTCGAAATCCGCACGAATTCAATTTCGGTCGGAATTCAGCACAGGGGTGATTATCTTTAAGATATTCAAAAAGGAATCGCGTCTATTACATCTATTGAATGTTCGCGTTGCATTTTCTTACCTAGAATGCAACAAATTGCAGTAAGTACATTAACATCCATTTTTCAACAAAGTTTATGTAGCATTTTCAATTGTATTTAAAATAATATTATGTAAGAATATGAAGTATTAAAAAATGGAAAAGCATTTCAACCAATCAGAGAATTGCAAAATAAAAAATTATGAAAAAATACTTGTAGGTAGGTACATAATACATATATAAATATAAATTTTGTAAGTTGGTGAAATATTCCACCTGACTAATATCAACATTCAATTGAAAGTTGTAAAATTGCACAACTTTATTTAGCTGCAATTGCCATCTAACTATCTGCACCATTTGTGATTTTAATAAGTTCATTCATTCAAATTACAAATGCACCATCTACAACACTTCTATTCTACTTATGCAATCCCTTTTCGTTCATACCCACAAAAACACACAGTCATAATCTTTCAATTCGCTTCCCACTAACCTCATTTCATTGCATTTTAATATGTACATTCCAATTGGAATACTCTTCTTCTGTGCAGACTGCTTAGCAAAGTTCATCGGTCGATATCTGAACCCCAGAGGCGCACACTGCAGCCACCAACCAAAGGAGTTTGCTTTGGGAATAGGGCAATCGCAAACATAGTCGCAACCTTGGGACATCTTACAGAATGAGGAAAGCCGCAATTTTGCATTCAATTATGCTCCACTCGCAACACCCATTAGAGACCGTAAATCCACAGGAAAATTCAAACAAAAGTTCACTCCCTGAGATAGAGCTCTCTAAAATAACTCATTTTTAGTTCTTGGACCTGCGCTCTGGTACATTCAAATGCATGCAGCTGCTGCGAGCTGCACCTATATCGCCTGACCTTTTAAACTAATCGCCTTAGCTTCGCAAAATCCTGGCGACACCTTTTTTCAGGTCTTTAACATCGCATTGAAAGTGGCAAACAACTGCCTGTTGATTCTCAGCTCTGTCGTGCGCATGTCGAACACTAATACAACTATAAGGTGATAAAACTGGAATCACCCCCAGTCTAGTTTTCCCAAAACGGTTTCAAACCCCACATACTGGAAAGTAGCTCTCAAAAGCTTCTTCGTTTTCCCGGTTTCCCCTACAAAACAGATTGTTGATTCCCAAACTGTTGCAACTGATGGCGCAACACATGAGCTTTGCCCTTTACCTCACCCACACTTGGTTGTCAACAACCTCCGCCATCACCCACACATTGCCCTCACATAGTGGAGCAGATCCTGGGAGTATACGCGTATACTACTGGAAGGCTTGTGACATATAACCGTGCTCCGATAACAGTGCTCCAGTTTCCCAATTGTTGGCCTCACGAGCACACATACACAGCGTGTTTCCATACCGTCGTCGTCGCTGCGCTCTTCCAGAAACGGGCCCTTTCAGTCTAGGATAAACTTTATAGTCGGGCACAACAAGTGCGTGTAATTCGAGTGTAGAAAAAGTGAAATACAAAGTAGATTTATGTGCATTTGGTAACCTTCCGTAATACCACCTGCTGCCAATTCCACTACCCCTTTTTACTACCACCGCCGTCATCGTCGTCGCGTCGTGTCGTCTCCCCTCCGTAGTCTAATACCTGTAGTGAATTGGCAAAAAAAAAAAATGTTATTAATTTGATGATGGTGGAAAAATCTATGCCAAACGGATGTGAATGGCCTAAAGTTTAACCAATTAAAATTAAAGTTTACTGAAATGTTCATGGTGGTTACAGAAAGGGATTTCAATTGAAGTGCAAATTTGTGGAAATACCGTCGGCAAGAGGTCCCTTCATGCGTGCACTGTCATCGGATTTCGTCCTTTCAGTGATTCCATTCGGTCGTTAAATCGTATTACCGGGTATTTAGTGCGTTTTTCAATCCCATACAACATGCCAGTAGTGTAATCCTTTGATGAATTAATTCGTGCAAATTTCTTTTTACAACCAAACCCCAACGAGTTGTTTACGTGAAACGTGTTTTGTGTAATGTGATTGTGCGTGCGACTTTTATCCATTGAACGCGCGGGTAGTGATTTAGAATATTTTTATTGCGATTAAGCGAAATCCCTCTGTCACGCATCTAACTACTTTGCTGTCGTAATACGACATTGACTGCTAATCATGGATACGACTTGGATAATTGCATTTTTTATAGGATTACTTTATTTACAGCCAACAAGTGAGTTCATATTTAATTACTTCTTTATCAAATACCTTTTGGGGCTACGTACAGCTGTTTTGCCACAACAGAGCTATTCCCAATTGATTTAAGACTTTCTCATGTGTAGCTGTCATGTAATAAATGTTAATCAATAAATTAATAATAACGACGACAAGTAGTAGATACTACATATATTATACGAGTAGTCGGCGCGTGCACACCAACACACATGGTTTTCTCTTAGTCTTAGTCTGATTTCTAGATATCCTCGATTCATTCGAGAATCCAGACCCAGAGTTCAATCTATACAGAGGTTGTGGCTAGGTTTTTCTCACAGCGTAATTATAGGGGGGAAAAAATTAAGTCGATTTTAGGATCGATTGTTTCAATAAGAGCTCTTTGAGGCTGAATATCGAATTCCATAATTATGAAGCAATCGTTATTATAATGGGAACAAGTTTAATGGCGAATATGGGATGGCTGATTTTATAGATACAGAGTAAATTAATAGCGAGCATTTTTCAAATTATGTCCTTTTCAAATGGATTCTATGCGTTAAATTATTCAACGATAAAAACTCGCTTATTACGGAAGGTTACTGATGGGCTAACAGATATTTTTAATTGTATATGTATCCTAAAGTGTGATTAGCTTTACTAAAGGCTAGGTAGTTGAATCGTTTATTTCAGAAACAATATAAGTCAATGAGCATCAACATTTCAGGAGCAAAAAACAAAAACAGTTTTATATGAAAAAATTCCACTACACTACAAATTTTGAGTATGCCAAGTTATAATTTGGCTTAAGATGCGTTCGAAAACCGCTAAAATGTTTAGTTTTTTTTTTTAAGTCTTAGCCGGTTTTCAAGCTTTTAAAGTCGTTTCTGAAATAAACGAACTTTTTTTGATAAAATTTTTGTTTTTATTTTTTTTGTTATTTATTATAAGCTTTTAACAAGAAAAAATGTTTACAAAAATATAAAGAAAATACTATTGATCTGTATCGATTGGATTAGAATCGTTTTTACAAATTGACCAAGCAAAAATTTCGTCATAGTACTCTTGAATGTTAATGTAATGATACGATTTTAGTCTTTTTTATTTCATTCATCTTCTTAATATTGATTGGCACCTTTCCAGAGGGATAAGCAAGGGTTGCGGCAGAGCTACCAGTTCACCTCTTTGAAGGTTTCCCAGGCTAAATGTTTGTCTTGTATAGGAAAATACTGTTCGATATGCTTGAACTTTTTTAAAGATACTAAAGATGACAAAGTCATTATAATTGTGTGATTTTTATTTTGACCAAGGACAAAATAATCAATTTGGAAATAACGCCCTAAAAAAAACTTGTACAATTTGTTGTTGCAAGATTTTTCGTCACTTTGGGTGGTAATTGTTCGTTTTTTTGACAAGCAGTAAAGCCCAAAATAGCAAGTGGAAATGCATAAACAGTGGAATAAGTATATGGGGGGCATGTTGCCCACCTGGAACTACCTGCTTGGGTTTTCTGATGGATTTTTGCAGTGGGAGTTTGTACTGCAAAAAAAACCTTCGATATATGCAATTTCGCACATACTCCAAATCTGACAGTAACCCCAAGCAGGGGGGTGCATCCCAACTTGTGGTTTCAACAAGATGGAGCCACAGCACATACAGCAAGTGCCTCTATGGCTTTGTTAAGGGACATATTCGGCGAACGCATTATTTCGCGCACAAGCGATTTTAACTGGACTCCACGTTCACCAGATTTAACAGCTCCTGACAGTTTTCTTTGCGGATAGCTATTTGAAAGAAAGAGTGTACGTTAACAGACCAAGAACCATACTCCAAATAAAAACCAACATTCGAAATGAAATCATGGCCATTACACCCGAAATTTTACGAAAAGTTATGGAAAATATGATAAAAAGAGCACGTATGTGCGAAGCAGAAAATGGAAATCACTTACAGGATATAATTTTTCAAAGCTAATTGCAAAAAATTCCCCAATAATAGGTATACTGTATTTAAAAAAACACAAAGTTATAATAATCGCATAAACGAAAAAGTTATATATCATTAAACCATATACCTCATTCTGCGCCACCCTGTACAATATTTTATCGTTTCACTCTGAATATAAATATCTTAGTGGCAGGAATAATATTGTAGTAATATTATGCGTAGGTTGTATAATGGCTTAACATTACGCACACGAAATTTCTGAGGGTTTTTTTCCCTTTAAAACCGCAGCCGACTTGCAAAAAACATTTGCTTGGATTATTTTTTCCTACTCATATTCGCCAACAATGAAAAACAAATTAAAACAAAGCGACATCCAATAATATCCAATTCCACCCAATCCATTATATTTTTTCTCTCCTAGTGGTTGTAAATCTTATTCAACCAAAACAATTGAGATAATCCTAAGGATACAAATTCTGGCATCGTCGACCAACGGCACCCAAAAGCCGAGACACTCACATATAAACGCATTGTGGTCTGTATACGGAAACTTGGTCTGGAGGATAAGCCCAGGCGGAATTAGTCATAAGAGAAACAATTCAAAACACAACTTGGAAGCGACTGGCATAAATCGCATGAATAGAAATTAGGGCGAATTGAATTCGAAACGAATTTATTGTGAGGGATTTACTCGTGAAAGGGCCTACCATGACATTCCCGAAGGACGACCGAGAGCAGAACGTTTTCCGCTTCCATCTCTTTTGTCATTCTGCATATGTTGTGCGAGGAAAATAAATTGGCTTATTAACTTCATATTATGTTTTGTATGCCCATATATTACACAAATTCGCATAATGTCAGCAGGATTACAGTGATCGGATGACGGGTTTTGTTGGTGGCGGAAGTCAGTTTACGGTTAGCGTTAGGCTTAAGTCTTAAAAGTCTCGTGTGTGTGAGCTTCATTTTTTCGTCAAATGGAAGGGACCATAATGCCGTATGCGAACGAGTGAATTGAGTGCTTTGAGGCTTTCGCAAAATATAGGGCCAGTGGGGTAGATACTGTAGTAATATGACCCACTAATACGCAGCTAAATGTTATTGCACGGTACATACCAAAAACTTTTTAATGTGGAGGCTAATTTCTATGCCCTCACAATAGGTAACATTTTTCATAAGAATTGGTTAATTCTGACTTACAAAATATTTAATGGAAAGTTTAAATATATGGTTTTTAAATACAACTGCGGTGTTATCAAGAGTTATGGGACAAGTTCAGACCATTAACTGAAGAGAGCTTATTAGATATGGCCAGCGCCGGATTTACATTTTTTGGGCCCTAGGCCTTTACAACAAATGGTGTCCTATTTTATATTTCCTTTGATATTATCTGGTAAATATTGTCGATTAACAATGGACCTTGCCAATAATCATTTTTATTCTTCAACTTAAATATTTTGACGCCCACAATAGATAGATAATTTTATATGGATATATTCACCATTGTGAAATGTGACTTCGATAAAGTTAGCTGGGCCTGGACACTAAAAATGATTTCACCGCGTAATAGTATAAGCGCACGAAATGATGTCCTACCCAAACATTACATTTCACATTTTCCTATAAATTCTATACAAGTATTTGCCAGTGGCGTAACTATACCATCTGAGGCCCGTGGCAAATTCTTTGGATGGGGCCCTCCCAGGTTTTTATTAATTTTAGTTTTAAAAATGATCGTTCAGCACTAGCTATAGTCATATGAATTGTAACAAATAACATTAACACAGTACATACTTCAGGAAAGCTGCATGACATAAAATGATTCTTTATTAATCATCAAGTTCTCTAATACACGAAGACTTTTCTATTTCGTCTCTGAAAATGGACCGAAAACTGAGAATTTACCTGGCAAGTGATTAAGATATGTCGTTTTTATATACACTCCGCGCCACTTGAATAGCACACCCCCTAAGATCGGTTTTCTATGGCCCACTGGTCCCAAACCAAGCATGCTAGAGACTTAATTTTTGTTTTTAAATTAAATTTCAATTAATTGTTGTGATTTGACCAGAAGGAAGATTTAAAACTAAAGCTTAAAGTATGTATTAACTAAAAACCGGCAAAACGTGGACTCATATTATTCTTTGATAGATTTTTTTTTGTTAAAAAATGTGTGGAGAAAAAGCTTAACCGAGGCGGAAAAAGGACAAATCAAAGCTTAAAGGACGCTGGCCTATTTATTGCCAATTTAGCTAAGAAAATCGAGAGGAGCCGACATGTTATATGCAAATTAACAATTATCAAAACGCAATTAAATTTTATAAAAACAGAACAAATTTTATTCACAACAAAATCTATTATTATTACGTTACTATTACGAGTTGCACTGATGACTGTGTGTCCTGGTTACCGTTGATGTCCCTTTTATAGTCGATTCGGGTGTGTCGCTCGGTGACCTTTCGCCAGATGTTCTATGATGGTTCTCACGATCGTTTGTTATTGTTGATGGGGGTCGGATGATGCAAGGTGTTGTGTTGGTTTTACGATCGTTCGCCAGATGTTTTCTCGCGATCATTATCTCGTTCCCAAATAGTGTGGGAAATCAATTCAACCTCCTGCTTTGATGTATTTTTGTTGTTGTTGTTGTTGTTTGAAAATGGATAGTTCAGTGGGAGAACTAGAGTGTTAACTTGCATATTTTTAAGTAATGAGTCTAACTATGGATATAAACGTGAAAGGCCGCATGCATAGTGTGCTTACAACTGCGGAAAGGCGACTTATATTAGGAAAAGCGTCAAATTCTCACGACTCTTTTCCAAAAATCAGGAAAAAATGTGGTATCAAAGCAAGTCTCATAACTATTCGTCGTATTATTTCGAATGCAAAGGATATAAAAAGACTAAAAATCAAGAAAAAGACACCCCTTAACCCGGTTCGAAAAGCGCAACGCCTTCGATTTTGTGGCCTGGTCTTCGTAGAAGCACCGTGTGGTCTTTTCCGACGAAAAAAAATTAATTTGGAAGGCCCCGATGGCTATAGCTAGGTACTATTTCCATAACCTCCGCAAAGAAACTCATCATTTGGACCGGCTGCATAGCAGAGTTGAAGTTGAAGGTGTGATAATGTGGGGGCCGTTTCGTATTATGGCAGCCGAAAATTAAAATTTTTGTTAACCACAATGAATGCGTTGAAGTGCTTTAGAGCTTATAATTTTTTTTGAAATACTTAGGTACAACATTTTTGCAAAAATTTTAGGTTATTTCTGAGCTCGCGGCCTCTTGGGCGGGGGCCCTCTCGGGTCGGCCCTGCCACCCTATAGTTACGCCACTGGCATTTGCATTATGTATCTAAGTGCAAAACACACCCATGCCTTGCTCAAATGCTTCGATACGTTCCGCGAAATCTGGCCGCCGACTTTAAACCAGAAACTCATGGCTGGAAGACGTCAAACGTTACGCGTGACGTGTTTGTTGTGCAAGTGTTTTTACTCAAGATTTTAAAAAACCGTCCAAGTGCGAGTATCCCTTGCACTGAAGGTTCCGTAGGTACTTGGCCAGAGTTGATGTCTTAAAAACGTTAGCGTGTTGGTTGTTCTTTGATTTGATAGACCTAGGTACAAAATTAAACAGTTTTTTGTATGAAGGAAAATATTTTTTCACCAAATTACTAATTACATTTGTAGCTACTCCAAAACCAGTCAATTTATACGCTATTTGTCGTTTAACTAGAGGTTATACTATACCTGATGTTGTGTGCAAATTTCAGCCTTCTACGTCAATTAGTTCTCGACGTAGACCTAGGAACAAAATTGTTTTAGTGGGTTCGAACAGACGGACAGACATCGCCTCTTGACGAAAACAATAAGGTTCCGTTTTGTCCCTATGAGAACGGAACCTTAAAATTGTGTAGATTGAAGGGAAGGTCAGAGGTCGATTTAAAAAATTGTTGGGAGATTATAAGTTACAAGGTGTTTCCAAGTTCAATCTCAATACTTTGGGAAATGATTCGTGGGTATAATCTAATTTAAGAAAAATTTAAGCTAAGTATTTAAGAAAAGGCTTATCTACTTTGGTATAGGTACCTTGAGCCAAGATATGGCTTCTATTTAGTAGAATTTTGTGAAGTTTTGTTTTAAGTGACGAATAATAGGGAAGAATTGGAAGGATCGTCATGTAAATTCAATTTCAATTGCTGGGTTTGTTATGCAGTTTTTGTGCTGCCCCATCTGCCGTGATGCCCTAGGCCTGGGCTTGGTTGGCCTAAGGGTAAATCCAAGGCTGGATATGGCATTACTTTACTCCTGTTTAGCTTATTCCCAAAAGCATGGCGGATTTGTATTTTTGTATTTCCAAAAGCGATTCGCTCCATTCAAAAGCGATAGCGGTTTCGGTGACGAATAATGGCTAGCGGATTGTTTAGGAATAAAAAATAAACTAAATTTTGTGCATTGAAAAAGCTGTCAAACATTTGGGAAAAAAAAATTGAAAATTAAAAGTCAGAGTGAAAGAAACTGGAAATATCAGTTCGTTTTTGAAAAGACTGCAAAAGCGTTTGACAAAATCGCGTCCGAGACCGCGGTAAAACTTTGTGCCTAAATGAGGATGTATACTTTGAACATATAAGTTGATATTTCGAGACTTAGACCAGTATAGGTCCATTGTGATACCACGAAAACGGATCATATAAGATCTCCCTACTAGTTGAACCATGTTGAGCTCTTTATAAATCGTAAAATGCTTCTGATCTCTGTGTTTGTCAAATTACCCAAGTCGTTGTAATGGAAGGCTCCTAAGTGAAGCCTCCTTCTACGGGAGAGAGCTGGGCAACAAGCAAGGTGAGGAATAGTTTGCTCCTCTTCCTCATCCATACAGATTCTGCAAAAGTCGTTTGCGAAAAAGGCTTAGCATTGCGGCATGTTTTCCTATCAGGCAGTGTCCAATAATGACTCCTATTGTGGTGCTCAGCAGGCCAAATTTGTTTTGTCACTAGACAAGTAGTGGTCCCACTTGTCCACCTAAGATCTGCACTCTCGATAGATAGATAGATAGATATATTTATTTCGTTAATAAATTACAGTTTGCTATCGCACAATTTACATTATTCGCACAGAGATATGATTTACAAATGTATATCTTTCTACTAAAAAATTATTTATATATTTTTGAGTGATGCTATAAAATTACAAAATATAACCTGAGGAAACAACGAAAAAAAACCTCAATTTGAAAGAACAGAAAAGAAAAAAAAAAAAAAAGAAAAAAAATAATATTATATAAGGAATAAATAAGTATATAGTTTTGTATTATATACGATTATAACAAGAATAAGCCACTCTATAGATATGACTAGAATAAGTGTATTAAACAAAGCAAATAAAATTAAATAAATAAGATAAAATGACTAGATAAATAAGAAAAAATTAATAAATAAGTAAGTAAATAAATAAATAAATAAATAAATAAATAAATAAATAAATAAATAATAAAATAAATAAATAAATAAAAAAGTAAATAAATAATTTAATAATTATGACAGTGTAAATAAATTAACAAAAAAAAAAAAATAAATTAACAGATAACAGATATATAATTTAACAATAATAATAAGACAAGTAACTAATAAATTAACAGAAAAACATATAAGATTAACAATTAACAGATAACAGTGGGTAAATATATTTGACATTGCCATGTTTAACTAAGCTATTCTTTATTTCATTGATTAATAAGAGGATTATTAGGGATGTCGCATCTGATCCTAAAGGAGTCATTGAGCTTTAATATTCTATTGGAGATCAACTCAATATTTGTTCTAATATGTAGATCTGAAGTAGAATGATGCCAGGGCAGATTAAGCATCATCTTTAGTAGTTTGTTTTGAGTTATTTGTAGTTTTTTTATATGGCATTGAGCACATTTACCCCACACCTGGCAACCATACAACAGAATTGATTGAAAGATGGTTTTGTAAATTATAATCTTATTTTCCTTTGAAAGTAATGAATTTCTATTTATAAATGGATATAATCACCCTAATTCTGAGATTCGATTCGAATCGAAAGTCATTCGATTTTAGCCAAATGACATTCCAACTTTCGATTTCGATTGAGATTCGTATTTTGTTCATTTCTCCCCACATTCTCAGATTCGATTGGATTGAGTTAAAAGTCAAATTCTATTCGAGCGAAAATGTGTGGTCGAAATGCTCTTTTTCCTTTTCTTTGGGGTGGGTAAATGTGTAGGTATCTGTTTCTGTGGCATACGCCAACGACCGACGGTGCTGTGTTGTGGACAATCAGTCTTGTTGTGTTGCCTCGATAGTCGATCGGGAGAGCGAGAGATATCTTCGCAAGCAGGGATATGTATGTATGTATATGTATTTCTCTCTCCAAGAATGCATAAATGCCATCTTTACTCAAATTAAAACTAACAACAATTGAGAATCTGAGAGCTAAGTATTTCTACAGCTGATTTCGAAAATAAAATTCATCCAATGAAATCATTCGATAATGAACTTCTTTCCCTCGAAACTCAAAATGCGAGGAGTTAATTCGAGTGAAAGTTTTGAATTCGAGGGAAACTCGATTCGACCGAATCTCAGAATAAGCGTGAATATTTTGATAGCAATATTCGTTTTTTTAAGGGTCCGCATATTGTGTTCTTTAAAAGTCAGTTTTGTGTCAAGATGTATTCCGAGATATTTAACAGAAGGCTCCCATCTAATAGGGTGTCCGTTAATAATTAGCTGGTTAGCCGGAATGAAGCAAGGTTTTCTTTTTCGTGTAAAAAAGATTGCTTGGATCTTTTCGGCATTAAGCTTTATTCTCCACTCGACATCGAAAAAGCTTTTGATTCAGTGTGGCATAATGGGCTTACGTATAAAATGATAAATCTTAACTTTCCTCCATTTCTTTGTAAAATTGTACAAAGTTTTGTTTCGAATCGTTGTTTCAAAGTACATGTTAATAGTAGTGTGTCCGACATCGTATATTTTCATACTGGCGTACCCCAAGGCTCGGTCCTTGGACCAGTTTTATATAATTTATATACGTCCGATTTCCCGACTCTTCCAGAATGTGAAGCATCCATATATGCTGATGGCACTCCCGATAGCATCCAGCTTCAATCTTTGTTTGTAAGTAGCGATTAGTATTCCTAGGGTGCCTTTATCCGCAGGATAGGTTGAGTTGTTTCCATTGGAGTGTCTCTATGTCTGGAGTGTCTCTATGAACTGTTCGGCTATCTCCGTAAGAGATGATCGGCACAGTCGAGGGCTACTAGAGAAGTTATAGAGATCGCATCCCAAGGATTTGATGGCTGCTTGGCTTTCCGAAAAGATGCAGATATCTATAGCGGATATCACATTTTCCTTGACCCAAGATATGACTTATTTTACCGAAATTAAAATTGTCTTAAGTTTGGCCAAATTGTATTATTCTGCCCTATCGAGGTATCCGTCGGAACGGAAAATTCTCCGATTTCATACGAATATGAATCGGAGGATTTTTGTTTCGAGGTATTCTTCCGAACAGCTTTTCGGAACTTCTTTCGGCAAATATGCAAGGCACACTGGCATTTCCGTGCGATCAAGCGCGTTTTTACCGATATTTTTGACAGCTTCGTACGAATTTTCTTCCGATATGCTCCGACAGGAATTGGTTGCGGAATTTGTTTACTACGATTTGCAGTGAAGTATTGATAAATCGAATGTAATTTCAGTCTCCGACGGAGTATGCGTAGCGGAAAAAATTCCGTTCCGATCGGATACCTCGATAGGGCTGATTATGTGTATGAATTCAAAAACTTTTGTTAGCGATTTATGACTTCCGTATCTTCTAGCGAATAAAATCGATTAACATTTTAAAACAAACTAAGACTACTTTATAGGCTTGTACTTCAGTTTTAGGTATACTTATGTTTGCCTTAATTCAAAAAATGTTAAGAACATTGAAGTAGATTTTCAAAGAAAAGGCTTTTGCACATACTCGTCCTTAATCAGAACTCGTTCACGACGAATAAATCACTTTTGACATCCCAAAGACCTACTTAAAGTGATACAAATAAACTTTGGACATTAACATTATTCAATTTAAAAAACAAAACAGAATATCTGTAGCTATATCTATAAAATACATATCAGAAAATAACTAAAGTTTTTAATTAGCTTCGCATGCCGAGATTTCACGCAATATTGTAAAAGATTAATTCGGAAAAAATAACTTTCAAACTTTCTGCCTGGTCAAACAACCGCCTGGCTTCATTAACCAGCTAATCAATGTCTAAACCTTGCCATTGAATACATATATTACGATTGTGACGAAAATTGTAGTTCTAGTTGAGCAGTTATAATCTTATTTTGATTACACACACTTGTCACACAATCAATTCATGTGGTATGTTTTCGAGACTTCTTGTGGCTTGATTTTAGTATTGTTCGCTAAGAATGTAATGCCACAGTCTTTTTCATTTGCCAAACGAATAAAACGTACCTACAAAGTCGTTAAAGACCAACTTACGCAAGGCCGTAAATTATTTCAAAACTCCTACACCTTCCTGTAAGGAATTGTTTTGGAGTCGCGTGTTGGCACCGGAAAAGTATTCGTCACGAACAGTTTAATTGATTTACTTAACTTCCTATACCTACCCCAAGTCCTGTTTAGAAGAGCTTTTCACTTATGTGCTCTGTGAAACATTTTGCATAGAGCTTGAAAATGTGCTTTAAAGCAATGTTAATATAAATTTAGCATTACTGCGGCAAGATACAAGTTGATTAAAATAGATGACAGTGGCAATCGATTAAATATATTTATATACATAAGGACAATACCAAATTGGATGTGGAAGCATTTTTTTTTTTAACTGGACTGCATCTTGGAGCGGAAACATACATACTTATACCTATAATTTAAAACTAGCTTCTGATACAGAGAACGTTTTATGTACTTTTTCTCTAGCTCTAGCTATCTCGCTAAGAAGCGAGGGATATCACGGAAACTTGTTTGTCGATGTAAACGACGATTGCAGCTGAAACATTTACAGACAGAAATGGGAGAATAGGATTTTGAGATTCTGGAAAACTACTGCTCAAGAATGGCATGTGATTCAGAGCTAAACAGGCTTCAGAAATTAGTTTTTTAAACTCGTACCTACGTGATCGAACGATTTAAATAGATAAAAATATATAAGATCTTTGTAGAAACACAATTTCCGTTAAGCTGTGTGTGGTGTGGTGGTGTATGCTTAGAACATGAACACGTAATTTAATTACATCTATTTGCTACCGATCACCGGTTAGTACAATACTTTGTACAAGTTAGATCAGGGGTGTGACTCTGTAAAATGCGAAACGAAACCCGCTTTCATTTTCACTAAACCTATCTCTATCTTTTCTGTGGTAATAGACAGGACAGCACTAAACGATATCCTTCGATCATTTTCATTTTACGTGACTTGCCCCAGGTCTACAAGGGGCAAACACTTTTGGAATTCTCAGATAACCGCCGCTTTATCTTAGCACACTTTTTCTTAAATCCTTTAGATCTTATACAGAACTAATAATAATCTGTGTATTGTAAATATTCTCATTTATTACAAAAAAAAAATTAAACACAAAAAATGTTTATATAGCTAATCTGCTAATGTATAATTATAATTCGGTTAGGTTAGGTTTGTGGGCTAGCGAGGAGTACTCCTTGCCAGACTCAGGTCAATACTGACCCATTGTGATACACGTCAGGAAAGAGGTTGTCCCTTACCCATTATAACTCTGTTTACAGATGCTGTAATTAATTACTTACTGTGCGGTTGCATATAATCCATCCTGATGATTTGATGAAGAAGTGATCCCTAGGAATTTATGTGTTGGCGACCTGGATAGTGACATAGGAAGTGGGATGTGTCCTCAAGGGCTACCTCATCACGGCACCCAGTACAAAGTTCTTCCTCCGTTACGCCCCCTTTCTTCATGTGGTACCGCAGAGTAGGTACATATTGTGCCCCGTCTCAGATCTACGAGCAGTGAATAGAGATTTTCTACCCTTCCGTATGATATTCTCGGTTCTGGTTTCATCGAAGGACGTGTTCTTAGTGTTCTTGTGGTATACGTTACTACAAGCATTTAGGGCGGTCCACCTCTCTTGTGGATTTTCTCCTTGCTTCAAACTTGAGTGTGCAGGGCAGGATATTCACAAAGGGATCGGCTTGTTCTGAAACATCTTTGACCTTGTCTTGCTAAATCGTCTGCTTTTTCATTGCTTGGAATGCCTTTCTCATGAGCCTGAATCGAGCAGAGCATTAGCTTGTGCTGTGCAGCAAGAACCTTGAGTTCTTCTCGACAGTATTTCACAAGCTTCGATTTTATTTCTGGTGCAGTTATAGCTTGGCTTTTATTGTTGCCTGACTGTCGATAAAGAAGGTAGTACCTCCAGGTGGTATTCCCCTTACCACAGACTAATGGGCTGCTGCCACTGCCAGGACCTCTGCTTAGAAGACACTACTATGGTCGGGGAGGCGTATCGAATTTGATATAGCCAGCTATTCAGAGAAGGCACCTAACCCTACCCCAGTGGCTATGGATTGCATGATAGGTACTATAGTTCGTCTTTCCATTCTTCCCTGCTGGGATAGGCGCTCGAGAAAGGTCTCGTAAGCGTGATGTGGTCCTGGATAGGTACACAGCCAAAGTATTTCTGTATTTGCGCACTAAGCAAAATTTTATTATTTTTATTTTTTATTTTTTTTTTGTGTAAATTAATTAAATAAATTAAAGTAAAGTAATTTTTCTGCGGAAACTTTATTTTCTATTTTTTTTATTTACTTTTAAAGTTTTAAATTTTCACAGAAAAGTGCATGTATTTTTATTGACTAAACATATTATACTGATAAATACCCCATAGTAAATATAATTAAACTTTAGATGCAGACGCCTGCCAGACAGTTGTTGACATACCCTTAGCGGAGCGACAAAGTCGGGCGAGTGGCTCAACCCTGCGAAAAAAGGGTTAAAATCCTGTTAGCGAGCGAAGCGAGCCACCCACCCATAATTGCGCATAATTGAAACCCGCCCCAATGAAAATAATAAAATGTTGTGTGGTAACATTAACATGTCTATAATATAGGAAAAAAAAACAAAGAAATGCAAAACAAAATACAATATTATGTCGTTACATATTGTTAACCAGTCCCAAAGTATTTACTCAAATTTGAGTTACTGAGAGTGGTACTGTACCCGCTGCGTAAAAACACTTTTAGAACATTAAAGATATATAAGGTGTGTTTTATGAAGCCCCGCCAGCCACTAGTTGCCAGTTGAGGTACATATGCTAATTAAAACAAAAACCTGCTTGAAACTGCTGGGCCAACCAGGGGTAAATCTATTCTTCTATATCTTCAAAACATCAATTGTACTTCTTTAAGTCCCACCCCAAGTTGCTATATCTACCATATATGTAATTTCGAGTGAGCAGATCAGATCATTTTTGAGGTACTTAAAAAACTAAGTCTTAAATTTGTTGAAATTGCATAAAATATTTGTCCCTCAGCGTTGGGTTCTCAGAAAATGTTGCTCAAAATTACCATAACATATTATTATTCCATCATATGAGATTAAAATTAAAAATTAAATGAAATTAAATTAAAAATATTATATTTCGAATGTCGACATTTTTGTTTCGGTAATACTTAGCTCTGATATTTTAGAAGTAGATAGGTAGATACATATTCCAAAATGCCTATACCTTCGTTCTGGTTCAATAACGCCCAAAAAACAATGAAATTTTTTAAGTTTTCGTATCAAACAAAATTACATATTACATAAGTCACAATGAGAATTTGATTTGCGCAACATGACTTCCGCAGCAATGTGGATTCTATTCGCACGATAACTACAAACACGTATATTATTATTTAATGTAGGCATTTACGAATTAATATTTGGCAGATAATACCAGCCAATTGACATTTAATAATGGTCAAGTGAAAAATCTTGTGTGATGACATTCGCTGAACTGTTCAATTTGAAAATATAATATAACTCGTGGCTCATTCCCGCATCACAATTCAGAAGGAATTTAAATCCCTGATGTGGGAGAATACAATATTCACCTCATAATAATGGAATAATATATCAGTTTGTGGTCAAGGAGAACATTTTCCTCTCATTTGTCACAATTCGTAGAATCCCAGTAATTTTTCGCACAGATTCGCTCCATAAAATACAAAATGCATTTTTCAATATTAATAAAAAGAAAACTGGACAGGATTACAGATATGATGTTGGTTTCCCCAAGCGTACATCACTCATCCACCTAAAAGCCTCCCTAGGCCAAACATATGCACATACATATGTATGTATATCTACCATGTTCACATACATTACGTAACACATATTGGACACATCCGTTCGGATGTAAAGATAGGTTCATCATTGTGAGGAATGCTATCCATCAAGTACAAAACTGACAGGCATGAAATCCATATCCCGGCAAAAATATTACTTTTGAAGCAATTCTCTCCTTTGAACCTTTAACATGAGAATGGGTGTTGAAAAATCGAGCAAAGACACCTGTCACATATGCGACACAGAGTTACTGACACTGTGGTTATTGCGTTTAAAATATTAAAAAATTCTCTCTCAAATATATTAACATGTCGGCATTTGTGCTGTCGATAACTTCTCAAAGACTGTATAGAAATGCGAAAAGTCTTGATCTGCCTCTGTGTATGCCATTCAACATGGTTGACGGCACTCAGTTGGTTTCAAATTCATTACACTACCAAAGAATTTCAAAGGCTTCTATTTATATCAGTAGGTACTTTTGAGATACGACTAGACGGGGACTATCGATAGGAATTTATAATAGTGAAAGTTTTAATCAATTTTGATCCATGATGTGATGTGAAAGGACTTATTTCAAAGGTGGTGCTTGGCGTATAATTCTTTGAAACTTGAAAAAAGATTATACATTAGAAATAAAGTGAACGACTGGATCGCAAACAACTTTCTCATTTGAATGAAGGTTAGAGTAATTTTTGCAAATTTTACGGATATACAGATTTCTTTATCTACGGGTAGGTCTAGGTATGTATAAATCATTCAATGAGATCGGTCTAATTACTTATACAATTGAGTCTCTCAACTTTCGGGTAGTGCTTTCAATACGTCTTCGGTGTAATAATAATAATAATAATAAAGAGGGTTTAGTGCACTGCGACCTTGTGGTCTATTGTGCCCCCTGCTTATACCTTGGAAAGGTTCATGCCCTTTTCCAGAGCCCCATCGCATTACTGTTCCGTTAGGAACCGTGTTTGACGGTTTTTGTTCTGTCTTTAGCCTTGGCAAGAATATCAACCTTAGAGCACTTCATCCAGTCCAGTTTCTTTTATGAATCTGAGAATGAGTAGCGGATCCATGGTTTGTATATCCTTATCTGTTATTTGGTACTTGCCCAGATGTTTGATCCTCCTGTGGGTCAGTGCCCCAATATGGCATTAATTCGCTTAAAGTCTACGGGCTGGAAGAAGGATTTCGTTGTCCGGACTCCATCTGAGATTCACAGGTGAGAAATGGTTTTCGTATGAGCAGCTAGGAAGACTATGTTTTACGAGGGGAAGGGAAAGGGAAGACTCAACTCGGACTAAAGCATTTCTCTATCTCGTATTTGCCGTATATACAACACTGGCGATCACTAGGATCAGACTCTTTATACCTGTTGGAAATTTTTTTACCCGTAAACTTTCATCTGTGAATAGGTACATAATATTTTCCCAACAATAAGTCATAAAATTAAAGGGTAAATAACAAAGGACAAGATCAAAGAATGAACTTCTTGAAGAGCGTATAAGAAGATGCGGCACTAGGATGCGACCATTGCTAATATTTCGTTGCAGGAGCGGTCTTTTTCAAAGTTTTGTTAGAGTTTTTAAAAAAGCAATGAAAAGAACTGTTTTCATTTAGTTAAAAAAAAAATGGGTTCCGGAAAAGACTTTGACAGCGGCAGAAAGAGGAAAAATATATGCTTTCAAGGAGTTACGACTCTCAGGCCAAGAAATTTGAAGGAAGTTAAATAGAAGTAAGACAGGAAGTTGTAAACACATCACTGTGGGAAAAATTAAAAAGGACGCACGGCAGAAGCGACGATATTGCGAGAAAAGCGGTTAACTCTACGGCTTGCCTAAAATTTTACTCTACAAGCGACTAAATTAAGGGCTAACAGCGGAGTATCAGCCAGCATAGCAACGGTCCGAAGGTTAATACAAAAAAGTGGTGCTATACAGAGAAGAAAACTTAAAAAGAAACCTCTTTTGAGGCAAGTACACAAGGAGCATCGATTGAATTTTGCAAGAGAACATGTCGCTTGGAGCAAAATGTATGGCCTTATCCTAGTGATCACCAGTGTATTGTATTAAAATAACAGTTAAATGTCATCACAATGCACACGATGCAGACATTATTGTTATCATCACAAAACCACGTACATGAACCTCACTGTGCCCATGTGTCCTGCAGTAATGACTTCGAAAACGTGCTCTCATGTAGAGCTTTAGATCTAAAATAATCGATTATATGCGTTTCACATGAAATCATAGGGATACGTGATGCTGCAAAAGTCGTTTTTAAAAGGAAAAACACGAATGGAATTAAAGCTCATAGATATCAATACTCCTGCATTTATGGGTGCATTGGACTGCACTCACGTACAATGTGTAAAGCCCTATAAAATTAATCATTTGTACGTTGAACGCAAAATGCTCTCCATAATGTGAATGCAATCTCTGTCGCGAGTGAACATTTCCTGAAAATCATTGTTTAATGGCCTGGAACCGACCGCGTTACAGAACCACTTTCAATGAAATTTCGTAGGCCTGCAATCTGCGAAAGAGTGTTGGGATTTTTTTTTATCGATATTTAATTATTTCGTGGGTGTGAGCAATCAGCCCAGGATTGATGGGCATGTATTTGCATTTAGATGCAATTCTTTTATTGCATTTTGATGCGTCTTTCCATTCTTTATTATATGATCTCTTTGGTGGATTTGAAGAGAAGATACCATTATATTGACAACTATAGATATGGAATAGTCATATCTACGCAATAAACTTTATTAGAAATTAGTTTGTTTGAACTCATTAGGTATGCTATTGAAATAAATATAATCTCTGATTTCTGTTCTGATAATTCACCATTCAACCAGTTCAACAATTTTTCTGGGGCTGGGAGACTGACCCACTTCTTTGTACTAGGGATATTGCTGCCAAGCCAATTTTGGCAATATTTCTGAAGGTGAAAACAGGAAGTAGTTGGATGTGTTTTAAACGTTTTACTAAAAAATGAATATATTTTCGTACAGGCCATCTCATTCAAATATGAATGACACGGCCGTGTCACTCATTGGTGAATGACGGGAGATTCGCAAGATAAGGCCGTGTCATTCAATAACGCACGACACTATAAACAAACTGAATAGGGATTAAGGAGCCTGGCCTCTGATGATCATAACTGTGTTGTGTATTTTAAGTTTAGAAAATCTGGAAAAATATGACAAATAAAAACAAATAAGTTTTTTCTGCAAAAAGCTGAACAAAAAATCAAATTTTTTTCATTTCTGATGTTTTTTGAAAAATTCCAATTTCATGTCAATCATTTTTTAATGTCATGGCCTTATAGAGACATGTAACTGTCATACATATATAAATGACGTGGCCCCCACCGAAACATGAGTGCCATTCATATTTGAATGACGTGGCAGTGAAGGAGTTAAGAGTTTAGAACCTGCTTTAGATCAGGAATATATTTTTAACTGAAAGTTGGAAGCTCCTTCCCATTAGCCAATGTCAACAACAAATTTGTATACCCTCCACAGGAAGGTATATTCACTTTGTCATTACATTTGTAACGCCAAGAAGGATTCACCGGAGACCTTATAAAGTATATATATTCTGAATCAGGATCACATTCTGAATCGATTTAGCCACGTCCGTCTGTCTGTCTGTCTGTCCGTCTGTCTGTCTGTTGAAAACACGATAGCGTCCAAATGAATCAACCTAGGTGAATGAAATTTTGTGAGAGGACTTATTTTTACCGTCGTCAGGTTGGCATTGAAAATTGACTATGTCGGTCATGTAGTTCTGGTACCCCCATTAGAGCCATGCGTCCCTCTTTCTGTTGAAATCACGATAGCGTCCAAACGAATCGACTTAGGCGAATTAAATTTTGTGACAGGTATTCTTGTTACGCTTGTCAGGTTGGTATTAAAAATGGTCCATGTCGGTCATGTATTTCTGTTACCTCCCATACAAAGCCAATATTTGACCCATGTGTCTCTCTGTCTGTTGAAAACACGATAGCATCCAAACGAATCGATT
The DNA here is from genome assembly GCA_955612985.1 of Cheilosia scutellata. Classification (NCBI taxonomy): domain Eukaryota; kingdom Metazoa; phylum Arthropoda; class Insecta; order Diptera; family Syrphidae; genus Cheilosia; species Cheilosia scutellata. The sequence goes on from OY015312.1 coordinate 70,142,729, forward strand.
TAGGTGATTGGAATTTTGTGAGGGGACTTATTTTTACCGTCGTCAGGTTGGTATTGAAAATTGTATATGTCGGTCAAGTAGTTATGGTACCTCCCATACAAAACTAATATTAGACTGGCAAACATTTTGCATGACTTTTATGCAGTGGAGGGTATCAAAGCATCGGCCAGGCCGATGATAACACTTTCATTTGTTCTTTTTGATATGATTATTTTTTTTAGATCAGGATTTCTTTTCATTTGGTTTTAGAGTCTTTGTCATTTCTGACTAGGGTAGGGTATAGGTATGGTAGGGATATACTTAATTCTTATTCTGAATGTTCCAAATATTGTCAGTGCACTTGCTACTCTTTTCAGCTGAATGTGTCGTCAAGAAAATGTTTAGTCGCAACTCGGAAGTAATATATATATTTTTTTTTTTGTAAATCATTTTGTCCCGTATCCGTTTGTTCGGTTTTATTAGTTTTTAAATTAGGTCAGTGTATTTTCTTAGCCATATATCTAATGATACCAACTCTCGCTGGATAAAATCCAGTATATTTAGTATAAACGATTTTTTTTAACCAAAAATCTAATATAATTCCAGTATATTCATTTCAACTACTTTTTTATTACTTCATTCAAAACGAGTACACATACAATTTTTCTTATTAGTCTAAGTCTCTGCTAAATTTAGCGAACGGCGAATTGTCATCAGACTAAAGACTAACATCAGCTAACTACGGCTCTGTCTGATATTTTTAAAAGCATACTTACCCTCAGATTTTTTGCTTTTGCGATGACAGACGTGATCTTTATGACGTGTATGCCCACATGGGTTCGTACGCAGCTACACTCAACGAAAAACATGTGTAAAATTTACCTAAATCGAGTGCTAAGTTGCATAAGTCCTAAGGCCGTTTTGAGCTTACTTAGTTTTAATGCAAGTTGCGTTAAATTGCTTAGGCAAATACGCTGTCACATTATCAGTGTAGAATTACCTTAGATATAGCTTGAATTATCCATGTTTGCCTAAGGCAATATTTCCTAAGACTAAGGTGATTTTTGCCAATTTTTTTAGCCAATAACTGTGTTGAATTGCCTTAACTACTAGGGTAATAACAAAATGTTTTTGCCTTAGAAATTGCCTAATTTTTGCAAGTTTGTTTATTTGCTAGCCTAAAGTGGGTTAAATTATAGATGGCTTTTAGCCATAATCCTAATTGAAAGTCAAATTATTTATTTTATTATAGTATTATATTTTATTTATATACCGGACAGTTTCACTTTTTTTTTTTGTTTTTTAAGGCTTGCATCATTATTTTTGTTGTTCATATTTCTGCTTATTCGAATGGCTTCCATCAACTGTTTTATTGAAATATCCCAGTAGTCACCATTTCATCATAAGAATCTATAATAAAAAAAAAACATTTTTTTAAACATAAATTTCTTTGTCCTCGATTTTATTAAACAAAACTTACCTTCTTCATTACATTCCTCGACAACATTTGTGTTCAGCTTAATTTTTTCTAGGACTTGGATGTCCATATTTGGGGACATTTTGGACATTTTTCCTAGAAATACAAAGTTGTTGATAATGAACGGAGGATGTTGTTTTTTATCAGCAGTTATAGTCCATAATGGAAACAATTGAAACTATTTATAAAACTCACCTTCATATTGTAATAGAAGCCAGCACGCAGTTTTAATTTTGTAATTTTGTAATCAAGTATTACCGCTGTTTTGCTTAAAAATGTAACCACACAAAAAAAAAATGTTGCCTTACGGAATACTTCTTTTTACCGGTTTTGCAAATAGAATGATTAATTTTTGGACGCGAATTCAACTTCCGAAAGTTACCCCAGGCGTAAGGCAAAATTACATTAGGCTTAAGGTAACGTTACATAGTTTAAGACAATTAAAGATGTCTGCTTAGATCTAAGGCAAAACGCCTTTAGGCCTAAGGTGAAGTTAAACAGCTCCCGAAATGATTAAGATAAGTTACCTAAGTCTAAGGCAAAATTACTTAGTTTACCTGACAATAAAAAGCAAAGATAATAAAAAAAAACATAATATTTCTTGGTTAAAGCAACTAAGCATTTTAAGGCAATTCAGCCTATTTTTCATTAGTTAGGTCGTACATAAATGTGCTTATTTTTAAGGAGAAATATGCTTGACTAATAATATCCATACAAAAAACTTTACCTAATGCGGTTAAGGCAATATTACACAGGATTTTTCTCTGAGTGTACGTTGTTATCGATTGTCCATGCACAAAATTGGGTCAACGTGTGCGATTTTGATGCCACCGTTAATGCCTTCTTGTGTTTCAAAGACGCAAAGTGTTTTTCGATGCCCGATTTACCAGTTACATTTTTTAATTCCGAATTTAACACCCACTTTCCACGTTTTGGTACGTGGAAGTCGAATTAAACCGTAAAAATTGGACGAGAACAAAACGATGACAAAAACGCAAAAATGTACGTTTGACAAATACATTTGACAGCTTTATTTGACATCTGGTGCCAATAAAAACTGTCTGCGAATCATTTGCATCTCTTGATGGTCTAGTCTGGGTTGTAGCGATATACATAGTCTCATTCGATATTAGCATCAACATTTAAGACCCCCCTTTTAAAAACCATTTGCAAACTAAGTGCTTTTTTTTTTTCTATCAATTCCACCAAAATCTTAATTTGTTTTTGGTTTGTTACTTTTATAACTTGAAAAATATCTAATTTAATTTAGCTATTTGAATGAATTTGAACAATTCAAGAAAAGTTAAATTTTCAGTTGTATTCATTACTTATCGATGATTAATTATTTGTTAACGACAAATGACGCCATTTTTCATGTCGTTTTGTGGCGTTCAACGCCTTAAAGAATGTCTGAGAAATTTCTCACATGACGTTCGTCGTATACATTAATTGGATCCACAATTTCAAGGACGAAAAATGCCAAACGTCATTCTAAATTCAAATTGGAGTGTTTTAAATCGTCATAGACGGTACTCCGAATGAGAGTGAATGTTCGTAGTACGCATCCATAAAATACTGATAAAATTTATTAAATTCCAGTATACAATACAGTATAGAAATTTATCCAGTATTTGGTCTCGTAGTTTTAAAGTTAATTTTTTAACGCACGTTGAGAACATTTTGTATGATCAGCTAAGGGAATGTTACTGTACCTCTCGGTTCAATCCGAGTGGTTGCACCTTGCGCCAGTTCAACTTGACAAATTGTTTGTAGCTTTGTTTCAGAAATAAAAATGTTTTTTTTCGTAGTTCCAATGTACAGTTGGCTTAGAAAACTTAAGTGTTATAACTGACGGAAATCAATCGATAAGTAATTACCTCACCAAAGAAGGAACAAAACATCATAATGGTTTACAAAAAAAAAATTGGGCCAATGCACAGGGTGCAGGAAACTTATTCCCCGCGAACTAAAACCACTTTCGTGAAGTGGACTTAGTTCCCATGTAAGGTGGGAAATAAATTCCGAAAACTCTGAGTAGTTTTATTTCCCTTTGAGTAGTTTTATTTCCATTTTAATATACCCAATTTTGCACATTCTTCAAATCTGACAGTAAACCCAAGCAGGGGGGTTGCAGGGGGGGGGGGCAGAAGGCCCGCCATACGTATTAAACTGTTGAATGTGTTCCTATAAGAAAGTGTCCACTTTCGTGGTTTTTATTTCCCACTAGGTGGGAACTGAGTCTCTCAGTGGACTTAGTTCCTGGTTCCTGCACTAATGCACTGCACAGCACCTTTCACCATGTAATTTGTATTTGCATATCTTTTACAGATATACATAGTTCTATTAGTATTTCACCTGTTATCAAGTCATCAGCCTAGTGATTTTTTTGGATTCAAGGTATGCTTGATTTGAAAATGTAACTTTTGTATTTTTTTATTCTCTATGGTTTTGTATTCTATATTTTATCAGAGTCCAATATTCTTCCGTAGCTTGTCTAGGAAATGACTGGAATGTTTCCTCAAGATAATAAGCAAAAAGGTTTAACTTTTTCTTGAGCCATTACCCCGCACGCCGCACGATAGGTGTCGCTTGTTTCATTGCTTTTCTTAAGCCTTTCACCGCCTTCCATAGTGAGTAGAGTAATCTGCATTTTTATGGCAGAGCAGAGAGGTTAATGAGATATCTACCAACAGACTCGTTCTTAACTTTTCGTATTAACACCTTTAGTTGATGGCATAGTTCGTAAAAAAACATTTTATCCTCAGATAGTCGGATTCTTTGGAATATCTATTGTTTGTGTTTTTCGTTTTAATTTTAAAAGTTCTTTTACTTCCGTAATTAATATAATTAATATCCAACTTGTTCTTTCTTTTACATCTAGTTGGATTATGGGTTCTTTATTGAAACTTCAAGATATTAAGAAGAAGTTTTTGACGTAGAATCAAGCCTAAAATTTCGAGAAACCCACCAATTTTTAAATGCTTAAATGTCAAGTGGGTATGGAAGTGAAAGTTAGCCGCGTCCGAGTAATCTAATTTTTATCAAAATAAATACTGTGTGGTAAAAATTTTGTTTTGAAAATAATGTAGGTTCATATTGCAAAATTCTGTATGAACAAAATTCAATATAAACAAAACTCAAAAAATTTTCAAAATTCAAAAAATTTCAAAATTCTTATATCTAATTCGTATAATATAATAATAATATAATATAATAATATTAAATTTGTTTTGTTTATTTCAATATCTCCCTGAATATCTACAAAAAAAAGTGCTAAGAATTTTGCGCTTGGTCAGATCAAAACAGTCTTTGAAAGTACAAAGAGAAGAACCGAGGTGTTTCCGAGGACGCAAAACATTTTTTAAAGTATTAAGTTAAGTTTTGCCTTATGTTTTTGTTAAATTATACATAATATGTATTTTTCTCTAAGTAAAATTTAAAGAATACCTATATCAAACCTAACCTTGCTTTTTGTTATGCAAACACTTTTTCAATATATAGAATTGGGGCCGCATAAGCAGCATTTCGGAAAAAAATGTTGCTCCTTCTTACAGCATTTGGATAATGTTATATTATGTACCTACAGCATTTTGAAAGACGGAATTTTGAAATCCTGAATTATGACCCGCTCCCAAATAACTTACCGGCACGTTTAATTAAATCAACTTTTGCACCAATTGAGTTTTTTGATGGGTGAAAAATCTGGTATGTTTCTCACAGGCATGACAAACTTCATTCACATTTTCCTCGCTTTTCCGAGTACGTTGGTTAATACTTAAGGTGACCCAAGTACAGGCGAATGTTATCCTATTTATATTTTATTCAAAATGGGCAGCGCACAAGTGCACAAATTATTGCTTATTTACATATAGTCTTAAAGCTTTCTGTATTTATTAATTTTTAATATTTTATTAAGTAATTTATTTAAAAACGATGTTATTGTGTATTTTCCTACGCCCAATTATTTTTCTTAAACCATTTTTGAAAATTATTTAAATTAATAAAAAAAAAACTGGCATTGTAAATTTAGACAAGCAAACTTGCAAAGAACTAGAAAGTTACGTGCGAACCCAGTCGTTCACTTTATTTAATAATCTAAGTTAGTATTCTTAGTAGCATGTTTCCCTCTTTGTGTTTTAGGTTATAAAGAAAGTTCAAATCCAAATGCGATTCATGTGTAGTTTGATTCTTGCGGAAGTATGTATGTAGAAGATAAGCCTTTTATGTGTTAATTCAAGCTATTTTAGAGATTTGGCTATTCGTAATGAAATAAGAAGAAAATTACATTTATATGTATCTAATAAACATAATAGTTTAATTTGCTTATTAGATATATTCAATTTGTTTAAAGCTATGTGCTCTATACATGTACCTACCACTCGAACGAATTCAAACCTAAGACGTGACCTAAATGCATATGTCTGGCAAAACAGCATATGTTCTGCAAACTGACTGTTGCACTTTTAAGTATTTTTTTAAAGTGTAATTTAATCGCCTTATTGTCGACAAGAACACGTATATAGTTATAAAATATGGCTCAAAATTACCGTGAACTGATTTCCTTGCATGTCATTTGCAATTCTCTTTGTCAAGAGATTAAGAGAAATACCCACTTTAGTCATTTCCTTGAATACCTACTGTCTGTGGTCGTGACTCGTGACTGTGGAATATTAATCATTAAAGTAACAAATCGCTTATGCGAATGGAAATTGTGTTGAGGAAAATTATGAGATTTATTAAAATATGTACAGTACATTTTATTTCAGTAATTTAACAAGACTGCGCCCTATAACTATGTATATAGGTTAGGATATTAAATATCTATAGATCTGCAGCAAAACTCAGGTTTAGTATAAAGTAATTACACAACATATCTATTTAAGACACAAAATCCATTTTTAAGCTGGCATAATAACCTAATATTTAAAATAATATTATTCGCCTAACAATGGTATATGTGGTATAAACAAAAAGATTTAATTAAAACATTCCGAGCATAGCTAATTATCTCGATATAAATGCCTTAGGCCTTAGGGTGCGAATATAATAATGCGCCGGAGCGTACAGAGCAAAAGACAGGTCAGTCCGTAGAATGCACAACGTTTGACTTCAAAATTAATTTATATTCTATTTGTACTAAACTGCATTAGACTGGGCTGTGTAGTGTAGTGTGTACAGGGTTCCCTAATGCCATGGAAATATTTCGGAAAATTTCTTCTTGTCCTTGTTTAAGGAAAGCACAGACGCTGTGATAGAGATAAACAATTTAATTTAAATCAAAAATACATTTTTGGGATTTTCTAAATGGTTACATTAATTTTAAAACATGACGAAGAATTCTATGTAATTAGGTATCTAACAGCAAATAGACATTGTAATTATTATATTCGAAGTAATTATATAAACAATATGGATTTAACTTTGGTACGGAGAGTAATGTTACGTGGTGTTTAACCCTAGATATACATCTACATTTTTAAGGCTGACTCACCAAATATGAAAGATTAGGACTGTTTTTTGAATTCATTTTCCAATATGAATATGACCCCGCCTGTCCTTTTAGGAGTTAATTTTTTTTTAATTCTTAAAAAACCGATAAGCACAGTAAATTTGAAATTTGCACTTTGGTTTTTGGTATACAGCAACGACAATAAGGTAGAGCGCTATTTTGTCTAAGTGACTCCTCTACAACCATTTCTGAGGGGTAGACTATTAAAAATACATTATGCATTTTTTTCACCAGACAGACTGGAGCTGGACTACCTAGACCTACCCTTCCCAGTGGCAGCACAGTGGAATTAGTGATGTATGTAATTTGAAATATGTATAGTTATAATTCATTCCAAAGTAAAAGCAAAACGTGTTTTCTTGTTTCGTGAAAAAAGAGAACAAAACACACGTTTTTGTTTTGAAGCGTTTCGGTTGTGGACTGTGGTAATTGAATACGAGCAACACCGAATGCAACAAAACTGTTTCGAATCAGCGTCTTTGTCGATAATTACATACTTTCTTATGGCGCAGCACACAACAAATGAAAAGAAACATAAAAACCAAAGCAAAACAGAACAAGTAAAAGTGTTATCATCGGCTTGGCCGATGCTTTGATACCCTCCACTGCATAAAAGTCATGCAAAATGTTTGCCATGCCATATTGGTTTGGTATAGGAGGTACCAGAACTACTTGACCGACATAGACAATTTTCAATACCAACCTGACGACGGTAAAAAGAAGTCCTCTCACAAAATTTCATTCACCTAGGTTGATTCGTTTGGACGCTATCGTGTTTTCAACAGACAGACAGACGGACATGGCTAAATCGATTCAGAATGTGATCCTGATTCAGAATATACAATACTTTATGTTTATAGGGTCTCTGGTGAATCCTTCTTGGCGTTACAAATGTAATGACAAAGTAAATATATGTATTACGTTTTTAATTATCATAGGTTCAGATACTAAACCGGAGTAAATCTTAAGTGGGTATGATTTTAAACGTAAAATTTGCTGAAATGACTTTGAGATTCTGCTAGATTCGCAATAACCGAGTAAGTTTCGTGCGACCCAGTCGTGCACATTTTTTTACTCATGTTGATGTAAACTTTGTTGTTTTCAATAAATATACCTACGTAGAAATCATACTGAAAACTTTTTTGATGTTATTGACGCGATAAATCATGAACGTTTAAAAAGCTGGTAGATGTCTCTTTTGAATTTGACATAAAAAGCTAATTGACTTTTTCTTTTAACCATTAAACACAATGCAAATACCAGTTGCAGAATGGGGGGCTTACACAGGAGAGAAACAAATGTACCTAATGTTTGAATTTTTTTTTGGAAGTTTAGTTATTATTATTTTTTAATTTATCAGTGCCAAATTTATAGATTTTAAGTGCCAATGAGTGCCTAGGTGCCATACATGTTTAAAAGTGCAAGTTTGGCACTAAAGTGCCTGTTGCTGCAGCGCTGGGTGGGAGGGGGCGCCGCGCCGGCCGGCCGGGTAATTTTGCAATAAAATTTCTTGCTCGCGTTTGTAGGAGGTAGGTCATTAAAAGTACGAGTATGTCTATGGAGTATATGTACATAATATTAATTATGTATGGAAAATGAACGTAGGTATAGGTCGCCAAACTGACAAGTGACGACGTTTAGGAGAACCACACCTTAACTATGCATGCATACGGAACCTTTGTTGCGCTAGTGACACTCGCATTGGGCGGTCTTTTTTTTAAATATTCTTCCATGCTATGGTGTAGTACGGATGCGGATAGTGTGACAGTCAGGTGATGTTGCATTCACCCGTGACCTGTGAGAGCGGGGCTATACAAAAAATACATTTATATTAAGAACTGTTTTAAACAAATTTTGTCAATTCGTTGGTGGACTCCCCTGTCTCTGTTTTTCAAAAGATGAATTATATAAACCGAAGCTCCGTTATTTGAGAATAAGCATATACGAATAATATTTTAAGGCATTACCTATTCTCTGACAAACATACAGAATCAACTAGGTACCTATACCAGAATTGACGCAAAATCGTGAAAGTTCTATGTGACCCTGTAGTGCAAGACACCGCAATCTTAAAGATTCACTTTAATAAGCAACAATTTCGTATACAGAGACCAGTTGACAAAGACAAGTCTATTGAAGAAATCTAACAGGAAACACTACACAAAGTGCTTGTTCTTAAAACTTGTGCCATTTTGCTTTTGCTTAAATGCTTTGCTTTATCACATAATAGGTATAGTAGGTATCTACGTTTACGAAGCCAGCGACTGTTTAAGGAAAGGAGCAGCACCCAACGAAACATTTAAAATAAAGTTGTTGACATTATTTTTTGTGTAGCCTATTAACACAGGAATGCTTAAACACAAACGAGTAGAGTAGATTGAAATACATAGGTAGGTATGTCTGCGAATATAAAACCACAGATACCTAATAAGATAACAATTTTGAAGGTAGAACATTCGTTCTGCCAATGGATAGATAGAACCGATGCAGAGCAGACACGAGCTTGTCAACAAGGCAATTCTAAACTCTGATTTAGTTAGGAAAACAACTTGATAATGTTTGACTTGATATGATTCAGCGTTGTTTCGCTATAACACTTGACGTTTGACACTCTTGTTGTAGTCAAAGTCATTGCTCATGGGTTGGTGTTTAATATTTTGGGAGGAATACTTAGGTTTGGAGTGAGTTGCCATTACCATGCTCACTCCAAAAATGTGTATACCTACGCATATGTACAGATATGTATAACCATATAGGTATAACTAACATAAACACTGCTTTTTTTTAATATCTTATACGCACTCAAGGGTTTATATGAATGCCCTTATTTCTTTTAACTCTCTTTATTTTATTTTATTTTATATGAGAGGGGATCCAAATTCTGGAGGACTCAGACCAATTCTGGTCCAGTATACTAAAATTCGTTTCTTTTCATGGTCAGTGGCAGAGTATGGCTGTTTCCCATTGGGATAGTGCGAGCAGTATTTTCAGCTTTCCCTAGAGTTAGACTCAATCGGCCTTACTAATAATCAAACCCTAATTCCGACTACTAGTTGGCTGCAAGGTTTACCTAAAATGTATAGCTTTATTGAAATGGTACTAATAAACAATTTGATATCCACATTTACTAGTGCGACAACTTTATAAGGATCTATTACATTTTCTGTTATAGCAGGACTCAAATTGCATAATTTGGTTTCGCGGAAAACAAGGCCACTGATCATTTTTATGCAGAATAAATTATTCTAAACGAATTTATACACAGATTACAAATTACAATTAAATTCGCCCATCAGATTCCTCCCAAAGGCTTTAAAACGCTTATTAAAAGCAAAAACCGAAACCCCAATTAGGAAATCTACAAATTGTCAGCTGTTTTGTCAAATTCATATCATACGAAAATTAGTACTGCCATATCATATAATTCAGATCTATTTTCAGTACTATTTACAATACGTTATCCTATGCATTTAGGTACTTTTGTATTAATTTCGAAAATTGATGCTGTTCTAATAAAATTCATTTCAGATTATTGCATCATGGGGTATTCCATGACAAAGTGAACATTGGTATCCAATTATGAAGATAATTATTTATTATTAACTATAAGATAAAACAAAAGCCAAAACACAGAATCAACATAATCCACAAAAATAAGATTGTTTTTTTATTTTTTTTAATGGTTATCAAATGCTTACGATCAAATGTTGTTTCGAACGCAACTTTTTTTTTCCAATGTTGGAAATACTTAACCGTCTTTTGTGTGCTCTGTGCGAAATAAAAACCCATCTGAAGTGTTAATTAAATTTCGCGATCTTTCTGCTTCAAATACGAGAAATTGTATTTTGATTTGTGTAAGTGCATCAATAATATTTAAATAATAACAAAACATCATTTTGCTTGTCCCACCCGTGACAAATATACAGAAAAAGTTTTTTTTATTAGTTACTGGCATAGAGGTTATGTCTAAAATTTGATAAATAATATTATTATTTTACAATGAAAACCTATGTGACTTCTTTTTTATTGTGAACGTTATTCTGAGAGTTTTCTAGAAGAATAATAGTGTCCCACCCGTGACAGTCACGGGTGTCACGGGTGGGACACTTGTTCCGGAGGGCTATTAGGCTTTCAAGTCTGGTAGAGTTATACGTTATTAGCCCATATTTTGCGTGACCAACAAACCAAAGAGAATAGACCACCAGTTTCGGACAAAAATGAGAGATCCATAGAGCCAGTTTCAAAAAGTTATTAGGTGGTTAAGTACGTGTGCCATGTTAAAGTAAATGGAGGCGAATTTGGTCACGCATACACTGGCACTTAATAACATTTACAGTTATTTCTGTGGTACAATACGTATTCACAGATAGAAAAGAGGCGGAGCTACTTATTTCAAAACTGGCTCTATGGATCTCCCATTTTTGCCTGAAGCGGGTGGTCTATTCTCTCTGGTTTGTGGATTTGGCACTTGCTACCCCAAAAGTACAATCATATCACTATTTCAAGACATTTAACAATATCCCTTACGTTTAAATATCAACCAATCACGTGTAGGGCCCTTAAATTAAGTGTAGCTCAGATATACTCGGACCTAGACAAAAGTGATTGGAATGACTCAGACTGCGAGCCCTTGGCCTCGTTAATTCATAGTAAATAATATTTAAATTAATGACATTATAACTTTTTTGTTTTCTTTTAAATTGACCTAAAAAAATATCGTTTCTTGCTAAGAAATTCGTACGTGTCCCACCCGTGACAAACGTTGTCCCACCCGTGACATTTACATTTTTATTTTTTTTTGTCTTAAGACAATAATTTTTATTTTTATTCGCTTTTTGTTATAGTACCTAAGAACGTTTTATGTAAGAAACAAAAGGTTTTAAATAAATATGTGAAATAAATTCGCAGAATTTCTGTAAAAACATTCACTGCTCGGAAATCATGTCTTTTATTTGTCCCACCCGTGACAGAAAAAAATATCTTGTCTATTTTCAAAATAAATTAAGGTGGCGTATTTTTCTTTACGTTAAAAATGAACTAACAAATAGAACTATTGGTTTAATGAAAGTCTAGGTAGATTTGATACAGCAATGTATATAAAATTTGAAAAGGAAACAACAAATTTATTATACAATTGTCCAACCCGTGACGATGGAATACCCCTCATAATAAAAAACCGTTTTTAAATTATTTTATTTTAATGATGCAAAAAGAAATTTGTTTGTAGTATACAAATCACAATTACAATGTAACGAATAGAAAAGCAACTGAAACATCACACGAATATGTGAAAATACTTTCTGCCGATTTCATGGATCGTTGTTTCCAAAAAAATCACACTGATATATAAAATATCGTATATGAATGAAAGTGAAACGAAATAATATATAAGTGTATAAGCCATCCCATTCTATAAACTATTCTTTGTACCTACTTGAAAAAAACTTAGCTTTGCAAAGTTATTTAAAACTAGCTGACCCGTGCTCGCCTTGCGTCGCTCGCTTTTAGTAAACAAATAAACTTATATTTGGTCCGTTTCAAAGGTTCCGACACACAACGGTTACCACTAGATAAAAGCTGCTGATATTTTTTTTTGTTTCATCGTCAAAGTCTCTGATAAACTAACTTGTGGAAAAATTTATCAGCCACTAAGTTTGTTTCGATACACCATGTCATTTGTTTTGTCTTTGTTTGTTTCGTGTTTTCCAATATTTTTTGTTGTTTTAGGAAAGCCAAAAGAAAAAAGGTCTTTGATAAATTAACGAAAGAAAAAATTGAGCCAGCAAAAATTCAAAAAGAATTCTAACAGAAGCTGGAGGAGGTATCCGGATACTTCGTTTGGCTGAGATATTTTTTACTCAGGGCTCCCAACCAGGCTGACTATCGGCACGGGTCGTATGACCCGTCTGGGTGAAGAGGGGGGAAGTAGATAAGCTCTCCAGGAGTTGCTTATCCGTTGTTCATTAAAACAGCCTGTCTGTCATGGGTGACCCTATACTGGCGACTAAAGCCGCCGACAGCATAGCCCGTTGAATCATAACAACTTAAGCCTCCACACCAACAACGTCCAGAAAAGGACGCAATGGCAAGGTGACCGGCCGGCCCCTTCGTGGTAGGAAGGTTTATGAGAAAAGTGAATAAAATTTTCCTTTCACAGTCGCGTTTTCGGCCGTTCTGGTAAGTCGGAATCGAATTCTGAAATCTTCATTGTCGAGTATTTCAAAATAATTTGGCCGTGGGCGAAATACTATGGGGTCGTGTAATATGATCGTAATATTCTTTAATATTATATATTCTTCACAAACAAATCCATGTTAGGACACCTGTGACTGCTGTCTACGCTTGTGAATGAAGAAATGCTCTTGCAATAAATAAAATAAAATATGGCACGTTTTTATGTGACTACTTGCTTATAATATAACAACAGAAGATGAAACATTTATTAAATATCAGGAAAGTGTAAACGTTTGTTGGTTGTATATAAAAAAATGATTTATTAAGACCTTGTGCACTTTCCTGTTGAAAAAAGAAGAACTAAGTCCATAGAAAAGAAAAGAAAAGAAATGTTATAGTTTTGTTGAAATACTACCTACCTGTTTAGGAAAAGAGCACATGCTTACACTTGCACTTGCACAGAAAAAGATACAATTATGTCGTTTTTTTTTTATTAGATTTTTGTTTTTTACTGTGTTTAGAAATTGAATAAATTCTACTATATTGTGTAGATTTGAATGGTATAAAAGGCTCAAAAACCATTTGCATTGTTTTATCCCAACCAATAAAATAAGGAATCATGTTACAATTAACCAAAATTAATTAATTAATACAAAATGATGTGTATAGGCAGAGCAGATGCAGGGTATTTAAATTCACTCCTATTACAATTTTGGTACTCTAATTCTGATTGTATAGGCAACACTCCTCTTGAAAATGACGTTAGGGTGGATTTATTTAGCTAATGGCCGAGATAAACATGACTTTCTCAACATTAACATTTAACCCTACAGTTAATCATATTCTGGCAACTAAATTTGTTTATTGGTATGGGCATTTTGGAAAGTGTTGAGTCGTTGTGTTAGCTGCCAGACTAAAGTTGATTATTGGTAAGGCGGAATGCCTTGGTAGGTTTCTATTTCTAGTATAGAGGTTGTGATTATATTGAAAGCTTAAATTACATGCATCGTCTCTCATACTTATATAGTTTTTATGAATCATTTCAACTAAACAGCTTACAGATTTATTTATACGGGACTCATAGTTCGTTCGTATAAAAATAATATAAAGCATAATAATATTCATAGAAGATGTAGACAGCATATTGGAAATATTGCACTTTATTCTTTGTCGTTGTATCTTTCATGAAATATAAACATACTCGAGGATGCTGTTAAATGTCAAAAGGCACATGCTGACCTAAAGACCGAAACACTTATTTTGTGTTGCTTATAGCATGGTTGACCCATAAAGAATGGAAATAAATGAACTGCCCTCTGATTTAGAATCCAAATGTATATTTTCAAGAACAGATGTGCATTTATGAGATCCTGAATGTCACTTTGTGTTGTGCCAGGTTATGTCTTTAAATGAAATATATTGAAACATGCAGAATGTAAGGATGGATTTATGACGAGTTTACTGAAAATTGTGTAAAACATTCACCCAATTTAAGATGGCTTTGCCTACCTACAATATTTCTTGGCTAAAGTGGCAATATCAGGAAACTTTATAAGCTCTAGGAAACTTTATAAGCTCTTTAGAATTGGGAATTTAGGGTTATTGGTTCATCTCTGGGTATACAAATTGTTGGTCATGAATACCTACATTGCCATATTTTCAATCCTTAATAATTTGGTAATATATGTGGTAAGCCAGAAACTGCTACCAAAAGTCATTGGGCTTTCATTATTTGCATGAGTGTTGGCGAAAATTCTCTCAAATGTGTGTTTTCATTAAGGAGGTGTACCTACAGCAATCAAGATGAATCGAGCAAAAGAAACGAGAGGAGAGCGACAACAAAATTTTTAAAATTTTTATTAGGCCTTTACCGTGTTGTGTTCGCAGTAGCGCAGTAGTTAGTGTGCTGTGCTGGACTACTGTGCGAGGGATCCCAGGTTCGATCCCCGGAAAAACACAAATTACATCTTAAGGTTTTTTCTACGAGAGTATGACTGTCCTGAAAAAGCTTCTCAATTCAGCCATTCGGACTCGGCATAAAATTGTAGGTCCCTTCCATTCGTTCCAAAAAATAGAAAACTCACACAAAACGAATGGTTGCGAGAAGCTAGGCCTTGGGTGTCTACCGCCTGTTAAGCAACTTTTTTAAGTACCTACGATCAACAGAAGTTGTAGTAAAATCCGTTTTTCGTCAGACAAAAATGGTCAAATAAGACTCGATATTTCTCAAAAATTAGGTTAAGGAAAAACACAAATTACATCTTAAGGTTTTTTCTACTGCGCCACCTCTCGCGAACGTCTGACAAACATCCGAGAGTATTATTGTCCTGAAAAAGCTTCTCAATTCAGCCATTCGGACTCGGCATAAAATTGTAGGTCCCTTCCATTCGTTCCAAAAAATAGAAAACTCACACAAAACGAATGGTTGCGAGAAGCTAGGCCTTGGGTGTCTACCGCCCGTTGCGCCGCCTATTTATTTTTTTTTAAGGTTTTTCTTTCATAGCACCCCAGAATAAAAGATCCATGGGTGTTAGGTTAGGAGATTGGGGTGGACAAGGGTTGGGGCCAAATCGACCAGTCCATAGTTCGTTAAAAGTATGGATGGATAAAGTGCCCCATCTTGTTAAAAGAACATCGCTCTTCTCTGAACAAGAGGAACATCTTCAAGGAGCTCCTGGAATCGTTCTCTAAGAAATTCCAGGTAGTAATGGAAATTAACTGTTTGTAGAAGAACGTGCGGAACACTAAAGTGTTTTCAAACATTTACGCTAAACCTCCATTGAAATAAGCATACATTGTGTTGTGAAGAAGTTGTTCACAATACTTAAATTTGTACCTTTGAAAGGATGCTGTGCGTATTAAATGGGGATTGGTGTCTGACCAATGGTGCAACTTGTGGAGATTTGTAACTTTGTAACTTTGTTTGTGAATTGCGCTCCGTCAGTCCACAGAATGTTCTTGAGGCAGTGCCCGTCTTCTGACTGTTTGCGCAATAGCCACTGGAAAAATTTCACCCTTCTTTGCGCATATCCTTCTAGTAAATCCTGTACCGTTGCTAAATGGAAAGGGTATAATTTATTACTCTGTAGAGTTCTGTGAATCCTGGTTCTGGGAAGTTCCAACAGCACAGCTAGTCTGCGGACCTGACTAAAGGCTTAACTTCTACAGCACGCAAAATCGCACCCTCAACTTCTGCCGCCGCTGCATCTGAATGCCACGTTGATCACTTTTATTTGGAGGAGCTACCCGGGATCAACAAGGCGCTGATACGCATCAGCGAATACCCACCTACACGGTGTTCTACGATTTAGGTATCGGCGTTGGTCTTGGTACTCCTATCTTGCCAATGAAGCGTTTCCATGGCAGAACCCGTTTACAAACACTGTTTTCGCGTAATCACGTTTTGAATACATTTTGTGGAGATCAATTTATCAATTTTAAGCTTTTTTATCTATTCGAGAATAATTAACTGTTGACCATTGCTCATAGGTACGTGAGTTTATTATTCTCACTTAATTTTGTTTGACCTTTGTCTGACAAAAAATGGCTTTTACTACAACTTCTGTTGATCGTAAGTAAAAAAGTTGCTTAAGATAATTTTTAGTAAATTTCTCAAGGATAAAAAAGTCATAAAAAAATGAAATTTTATTAACTCAAAATTTTGAGACAAAGGCATTTTAAGTAAAAAATTGTAACAACTAATTTTCAAAACTTCGAGTTTAAGGAGCCAACACTTTTTGTAGCTGCCCAGATGTAACCAATAATAAGTTATAGCGTTTTAAGTCGTAACACCTCCAATTAGAGGACACCTGCTTTGATGGGCTATAACGGGAAATACGATGAAAATAGACCCCCCCCCCTGCCATACAATTTTTAGTTCGGCATAACTTCAGGAATCTTCCCTTAAAGGATTGTCCTTCTTAACTGGGACACCCTGTATTTACGTAGGTATTTGTCCAAATCAAAGTTTAATCCCATTTCTTTAAGTGAGAATACTTTACAGGCCAATAATTTAAACACGACCATTATCCAAGAATGAAATAAGCAACATTAGCCGTTTTTTATTATCAGCTATGATCCATATAGATCATCGATTTACATGCACTTACAACAACAACATGTGATCCTGCTTTTCATCGAGATCACGAAATATGATCTGAAAATTAATTCAACTATTTCTCGTTGTTGTTTCGTGGCGTTGTTTATTTCATTCACTAAATGTTGGTGTCCCTGTAAATTACAGCCACACAGTAATGTTGCCAGACCAAAATATGAAACACTGTTAAATACACAAAAAATCAATTAGCATTTTCTCAAATTCGAATAAGTTACTACTCCGACTTTCGAGATGATTTGTTTCGCTATATAGCACAGAAATATAAATGGAAATATTAGCAGTACAATACGGTTAAATATGATGCATATTTGAACATAACATTTGAAAATAGTTTCTCCCAAAAAAATATTGAATGCTAAATGTATGCAGATATGTATCCATATGGTAACACCCCGACACAACAAGCGAAATGTCAAACTCAAATATGAGCAATTGCAATGGAGAAATCATCGCATTGTGACGTCACATTGTACCGTGTGGCTGCAAGATGGCTGGTGGCAATACGATATTTGTCGTAATTGGTATTGGATTTTATATGTAAAAAACAACTATTGCCACAACTTAATCAATGATCCAGTTTGTTTTATTTTTATGATCTGATACGGATCAGATCACGCTGATAATAAAAAACGGTTATTATGGCAAGTCCAAGTAGTACCGAATAGATTTTATACTCGCAGTAGTATCCGAACTTGAATCAATTGGCGAAGTCTCCTATTCAAGTACCTACTGCAATAAAATGTGAAAGTAAGTGGAAATCAATCTAGTTACCTTTTAGAATACTGCATTCATAACATTAAATAGCTGAGCTAACAAGAAACTAAAAGAAATCCCATCCACTGAATTATGTTTGCCTCCCCAATTAGTCACAAGTGTTATCCTTTTTACACTTCCCATGCAAATCATAGCAAAATAGTCTTTCTTGTAGTAATGTCAACATTTTCTCTTTGCATCCTTTGTTGTCTGAGAGCTTATATGAATATATTATGCTAAGTGTTTAAAGAGTTCATAATGCCCTACAGACATTGAGCAAACTTGAGGGAAAACTTTAGTAGGAGCTTCGGCAGCCCAAGCAACTTCCAGTTAGCAAATATCTTAATCAGTTTGTTTGTAAAGCAAGTGGGTAAATAAAATTATGTATGTCTCTTGGTCGTCCGTGAGATAGCAAAAGGACGCGAACTACATGAAAATCAGGATAACAGTTTTGATTGTAATTTATGTGCTGGTATGCGTTTGCTGGCTTTTCTTTATTCTTACGATTCTGTTGTGTTGTGCTGAGCCATCGGATTTTAATTTAAAAAACAAAACTAAGGACGACCAACTTTCCTTTCGTCTGTATGATAATTTTGTTTGCGTGCGTGAGAAGATTCGTATAATATTGTGCTTTCCAAATTGTGAATACGGAACTTGGCCAACGATATTATATTTGTTTGCCCTTTTTCTCTAGACTGTTTGACTTGTTGTAAAGAAGAATAGAAAACACATATTTCTATGTAAGAAATCCGATTCGGTTATATGAATTTGTATATGTTTTATACATACATACCCTATATTAGCATATTTATAATATTCTTTTGAATAAATAGAATGTACGTAGTATGTACATTTTCATGTTATCCATATTGCGAAAGCCAAGAAAATTACAAAATTATGCACTCTTGCGTGAATATTATGAGATTGTTGTTGTTCGGCTTATTTTTTTGTCTTTTGAATAGGAAATCCTTTTCTAAAAATGAGAAACACTAAAACATATATGAGATAGAATTTGTTTTCTCAATAAAAGCGGTTCGGTTTTTGTATTACATATTTTTAATATATAATGGAAAACGTGCTCCGTCGCTCCGATTACTACATATACCTACTTAATTTGCGGACTCACAAAGCAATTATTTAATTGCCGACAGCCTTATTTATAATCACAGTTTACGAATTGTTAACAAGTATGTACCTAAGGGCGTTAGCAGTTTATAGCTTTATCAAAAATGTGGCTTCCAAACGTACCTACTTAAATTTAGGTAACTGATTAAAGCAGTGCTTTTATTTTCCGCCGCTTTTTTGTCATATGTTTTTAGCAAGTCAAATCATATCTAATTAAAGAAACAAATGTTTAAATTTGGAAATAATGCCATTTGAATTGAAGTTTAGCCGAGTTCATAGGGTAAGTGCTTTCCAGATTTTTGTTTGAAGAAGAAAATGGACAGAGCTGTCCTGTCCTTCCTGACATTTGCAAAACTTGTTTGTGCTCGAATTCGATCGACACCCCATTTTGTTACCGCAGATGTAAACACAGGGTGTCCTAGTTAAGCGGTATAATAATTTAAGGGAAGATTCCTGAAGTTCCGCCAAACAAAAAATTGTATGGCAAAAAATTCTATTCTCACCATATTTCCCGTTATAGCCCTTCAAACGCTATAACTTCTAAATTATTATAGGTAAAAACATTGTTTTTTTATTTTAATTTTTTTTTTATGAAATTTTTATTCTTGAGAAATTTTCTAAAAATTATGTTAAACAATTTTTTTACGTACGATCAACAGAAGTTGAAGTTATTTTTTGTAATACAAGAATGGTCAAAAAAGACTCAATATTTCTCTAAAATAAGTCAACCGTTCCTTAGAAGTATTGGTTGGTGAATGGAGTTACCCCGCTGCTACTGTGACAAGTTATTCCATCTTGTTGAAAGATCATCGCCCTCGCCTCTGGCCTGAACAAAAGAAACATCTTCAAGGAGCTCTTGGAATCGTAACACATCCAAATTAGAGGTCACCGTTACCCACATTGATGGGATGGGGTGCGAATAGACCCACCCATCCCATACAATTTTTTGTTCAACGGAACTTCAGGAATCTTCCCTTAAAGGATTATAACGCTTAACTGGGACACCCTGTATAGATATATAATTCTTCTTTACGTGTGTTGTCACTGACCTCCTTCTAAACGGCTGGACCGATTTTGATGACATTTTTTGTGTGTGTTTGAGTGGGGGTCCAAGGATGGTTTAGATTCACACTTAGAACTGGTAGGTGGTGCTGAGATCCGATTCTACAAAATTTCACTCAACCAACACCCAAAAATATTTGTTAAATTGAAGAAAAAAAAACTATAAGTTCATGAATAATAATATTAACGTTGTTTTGCTAAATCAAATTCTGTTCGCTGTGTTTCGATATTCGAAAACTTTCAAATTAAAAACTGTACCGGCCCGCGCTAAATTCAACATAATATACCTACGCTCTTTATGATATAAAAACCTTTGTCATAATTTGAGGATATTCAGAGGATGTAGCGAGAACACAGAACAGCCGACTTTATGAATACGACAAACTGGGCCTAAAGCTAAAGACTTCCGGATACCTTAAGACACACCATATTTTAAAGCGAATATCGAACACCTTTCCAATTTAAAGTTTGGAATTTGCCATTAAGTGTGAAAAACAATATCATTCAAATCGCGCGCCGCCGCTTCGGGAATTCTTTTGAGGTAATTTGTAACCACTTTTTCGCACATTTCGGGCGGTACCTATCTCGGCCATAACTTGAGTAATGGTCGTTTTTAATGCGCTTAGAGTTCGGGGATTATTCACGTAAACACGGTCTTTTGCGTAGCCCCACAGAAAAAAATCTAACGGTGTCAAATCGCATGATCTTGGTGGGAAATTGACGTCGCCAAAACGTGAAATTACGCGACCGGGAAACTTATCACGCAATAAAGCCATAATTGGTCGTGTAGTATGGCTTGTTGCCTCATCTTGTTGGAACCACATATTGTCCAAGTCATGATCTTCAATCCAGCAGTAGAGCGTGCATTACAATGATTTTAGGCCTTACGACATCAGTAATGCTTCCACTCTCTCCAAATTTCTTCACAATTTTACCGATTGCTTACGTAGTCGGTCGATTATGACGACCATAATCATCGCGTAATGCGCGAAAAGTGGCTACGTTTGAATCACCACTTTTGTAGTAAGTTTCAATAATTTTAACACGTTGTTCGATTGTTAAGCGATCCATTATCGTAAATTGCAAACATTCAACTAATATTTTGACACTTCAAATGACAGCTGAGTTTGACAGGTGTCAAATGCCAGCAGTACCAACTTGAAACCACGAAATGAATGAAATAAGTTCAAAAGTGTGTGTGGCTAAGATGATCAATGAATTAAAAATTTATATTTAAACAATAACAATGCTGCCCTCACTTCAGCATCAGCTTTCTCATTCATGCTCCCACTTCCTGACACCACTATGACTAATAAAAAAAATACAGCGCGCATTCTGCCATGCAAATCGATATTGTCCATCGAAACCCCACCGGCTGCAGCTGCACGGCACCACAGTCGTTCATCCTTTTCGTAGGGTGAAAATAATGTCGGTAATAAATTACGAATAGCAAATTTTCCTCGTTTTTGGACGCAAAACTTTGATTGCACGGTTAGCACGCAAACCAAATCAACCTGAGCGAACTCGAACCTCCTCGCCTACCCTCAAGTTCCTCTATATTGTAGTAGTACTCCTTTACTCGTTCCATGCTTCGATTGTTGTAATTGAGAAGCGATAAATTGCCATAGAGGCTTCCCATTGCAGCGCACCGGATTCCTGTGAGGGTGTTCGAAGAGTAATTCCATTTTGTCGAAAATAATTCACAACTCCATCAACGTTTTTTAGGTCAAATTATTGCCGGGATTCCGAGAGGGGGTGGTGCAGATTTATATAGCGCGGGCTTGTGTTGAAAGTTATGAGCTTTGATTTTCCTTGCTTTTTTTCACACGATTTCCTCCACCCTTAAGCTATATCTATATTATCCGTTGATTCGTTTCGGCTTTAAATTTAATAATTTATTGAACTCAGGTAATAGGTTACACGATTTACATAAATCTGGGCGTCATTTGTCAGGAATCAACAGTCGGTCGATGTTGTTTGCTTTCCTGTCATGCGTTAAATTAACTTGGGTAAAAGACTCCAATTGATTTTCTGTTAAGACACAATATAAGCTCGGGGATTTAGGTTGTCCGCCATCGAGGAAATGAATGGGACGAGTTATATTGAAGCTGAAGAAGTCTTTCAGCTGGCCCAGTCGGGATAATAATTTCCAACTTTAATTTCTCAAACGGCTGTGCCTTATATGACCTTGTAGCGAAAACCCAAATCCATCAGTCAATTAAAATTAGATTCCAACCAAAGCCAACCTGATTGTCTGTACGGAACTTTTTTTGTCACGAAAGAAAAAAATGAAAATTGATTGAGTGACAGTTGAATATTTTATGAGATTCTCGAGCACCAAATCAAATCGCCTTAAAACACAAACTCCATTATTATATCCGAACCTGCAAGTGAGTCATATTACCGCTGCCTGCAGGACGGTAGACTATAATAATAGAAAAATCGATTCTAACCCAATACTACGACGACTCGACTGTTGACTTTCTGCTTGTAAATAAAGTTGTTCACCAGCGATACGATGTCGAAGTCTTGTCGGACAATATAATTATACCGATAACGACAGAATTGCAACACCAATTCCAGGATCATATTTCAATTATTCGCACAAGTGGTGATTAATGGTGAATGATCGATTATTTGTGTTTTTTTTTTGCTTGTAGGTTATAGACCAACCCCATCGCTGAGCACAAAACGGAAAGTCATTAATTTCACAAAGTTTCTGTTTTTTCCTGGGTTTTGGCACATTGCCAAAGAATATTCATTGCCAGACCAAACAACCGGTGGCGGTTGTTATTGCGATAATGGGGGTGAGGGAGGATTGTGTGGTTTCACCACCCCTTCGCGAATAGCAACAGTGTTGCAACAAGTAATTTAAGTTCTATATGTATAAGTTTTTGCTGGATGCTTCTGTCGTGTGCAACTCAGCAACACTCTTAATGTCATATTTAATGCTTAATGCATATGTTGAGTGATTAAATCGAAATTTCGTGTTTAAATTAATGGAAACCATACCGAGTGCCGTCATAGTTTCCCACTATAAATAATAAGACTGATTAATTATTGTTTCTGGACTGTTTAACTATTAATTAGGGTCGCGTGTCGAAAATTAAAATCACCATTGGGCTGTAGCTGTGGCACAATTTTTTTTAATTTATGGCACTGAATTCGAGGTAGCCGACAAAGCAGGAGAAGTGGATCCGTTGAAAAACGAATACGGAGTTATTTGACAGGTCCACGGCCATTCTTCTAGTAATGATTTGTTAGACAATTTGTAGCCAATTTATTGGAAAATGTTAAGCTATAGCAATAAATCATAACCTCAAGAATATGTTCGTATAGTTTGTTTATTCAAGTTTAGGTATACATATATTGTTTCCGATAATTAATTAATAGGTACTGTAAAACCTGTCAAGTTGGCCACCCTTGTAAGTTGGCCACCTGCCGAAGTTGGCCAGTATGTAGTAGCACCAAGAAAATTTCATACAAATATTCGACCAAATACCTCCGAATGTTGGCCACCTGTCTATCTTGGAACTTGGCCACAAATTTATATATTTCAGTTCAACTTTCGTGCTAAATAACCTGCAAAAGTTGGCCTGGCGTTCGTACTTTTTCATCTGGGTGTTTAAAAATGCACAGAACAAAAAGGCCGCGCTCAATACGCGTTTGCCTAGCTAGTCAAGAGCTTGTGATTGGTCGATTTGCCTGCAAATCTAGGCAAGTTTCGTGTGTAAGGCAAGATTTTCTGCCTATGTTCTATGATAAACTGTCACCTGAATATTTAAGCGCCAAAGCACATTGAACGCGGCCAATGTAACGAAAGATTCGTTCGTGTTAAATCTTGTTGGGATAGATTTGACTGAATTTCTGCAGTTTGTGAATAACTTCTGTATTCCTCTGCCTTTCGTGGAAAATCAGGAAACAGCTAAATTTTTATAAATTATGTAATACTTTTCGTGCTTTCTGCACCACAGGTGGCCAACTTACGCAGGTTTTTCATGTATATGGGACATTCTCCAGAAAAACCATTTGTTTCGGGTACGCACATAAGAGGTGTAGGTATATTAGGTACTCAAACTGAAAAAAAAGACGAGGAGCAACTTCCACTGAAGAAAGATACCCATTTTTTTTAGATAGGTCTGTTGGAGAACCCGGTTTCCAATTTGGCGTTAGAAAACACACAGGCTTTGCTTAGATTTATAGTCTAGAAATCTTCCTTTTTTATTAAGTTTCCTTTGAAATGCAAATAACTAGCTATTGTTTTAACATACAGTTTTCCATTATGCATAGGATCCTTGGATTACACCCATTTAGAAATAAAGAAGCCGCACTAACTCACATTCAAGCAACCTGTGATACAATGTTACAATGATAATGATTCTGATTGACGTAAACACAAATCCCAGTATAAACTTAATTTTATGCATACCAAATGAAGTATTTTTTTTTTTTTTTTTTTTTTTTAATTTTCCATGCCCATATGGCTGACACTGCGACCTGACAAGATCTATTGTATCGTAAGGGATAAGGTTACTCTAAGAGACGTGTGACCAAATGAAGTAGCTAAATACTATCCCCCGTATTAATAAATACCGCATAGTGGCGAATTAGCTCTAAAACATATTTAAAGTCGTAAATATTATTTATAAACATATCTTAGCTTTCACTGACATGTTTTAAGGAACGGATAACTTAATTCAACGAATTCGGCGTATAGAGAGTGGTTAACTTGCACACACAGTTAACTTGCTATACACATATTGCAAATACACGTATACCAACAAAAAGTTCGATTGGACGCGAGAAATTTAAAAGCTGGAAGAGAATTTCAGAGAGAATCTAAAATTCGCAAACGAAAATGCTCTGAGCATGATAGTGTCAGCTGATGGAATATGGCAGATTTACAACCATGTTTAGTACAGTTTGGACGCAGTGCTGCCGTGCGTTTAGTGATAAAGAGTGGATAGCTAATATGGATATAAGATGTATTTATTAATAATAAAAGTTATCAAACGAATAAGTCCACTATCCGTATAGTAGCTAAAAGATGTTTTAAAGAGCGGATAGGGCTTTTTTATTAATTCCGCTGCTAGTGTTTACTTTTACTTTCTGCTACCAGCCAGACAAATATTTCGGGGGGGTGGGGGGTGGGGGGATATGTTCCTTAAAAAATAACTTTTTATTATAAAGGTTGGAAGCGATTGAGGAAAATAAAACAATTTTAAATTTCAAATTTAATTGTTTGTATTAACTAGTATAGTAATTATAACAAAAGTAGGAATAGTTTAAAAAAAAGTAGCTATATTCAACATAGGTAACAAACGAAAGAATTATTTTATAAAACTAAATTTAATCGCCTGGCCTTCTTTGCAGCAAATACATCAATTACTTCGTCAGTATTAATTTCTATCTCCCGATGAACTGACATTAAGGCTAAACCAGTAAGTCAATCTTCACCGGTAGAGTTTCTTAAAAAAGTTTTTAAGCGTTTCATCGTCGAAAACGTTCTTTCTGGTGTACATGTCGGATACTGGTAAGGTTGCCAAATTTTTTAAAAGTCGATGTATGTTGGGAAAAAATGTATACTGCAGTCTCCTAAAGCTGTTATGGCGTTTTGTGAACGCAGTGCCTCGGGCTCGGGTTGCTCATGACATGTTGTCTTCCACAGTAGAAACCAATCTTCAAGCTATCCTAAACCAATAATCTTTTATAAAATTTAAAATTTTCTTCGTTAAATTTTGTTTCGCTATTGCCAAGTATTGACGGGATCAAAATATATAACGTTGATTGAACGCTCTTATGGTCCTCGAACCGCGTTTGGAGTTGAGTTATGAAGTCGTCCAAAAGGGGAATCATAACAACTATCCTATAAAAGTTTTCAGGATCACACTCCTTTACATTGGCCCTATGCTGCTGCTTCGATATTGTTCGTGGAATTTTCAACGTTTCAGTTTCATCCACAATACTTAAAACACCTTGCGCACGCTCAAAAATATCTTTAAATTCTGAACTAACATCTTCTCGAATTTTTTGAAACGTAGTTAAAAGTTAAAACAAGCTTAACGTGGTCCAGAGCTGACACTAGGTCACTAGAAGCGGATTGTAAAGTTTTGCACAATGGTAGTGTACAAACGAAAACAAAATATTTAAGTAGCACAAGCTTATCAAAAAATCACTGGCCAAAACTAATTTAAAAAAACAGGAAGCTTTAGATGAGGTCTCAGAGTCCTTATCAATACTCAACACATCCACGTATCTACTATGCCTTTA
The DNA here is from genome assembly GCA_955612985.1 of Cheilosia scutellata. NCBI lineage: Eukaryota > Metazoa > Arthropoda > Insecta > Diptera > Syrphidae > Cheilosia > Cheilosia scutellata. Next base: position 70,169,195 of record OY015312.1, read on the forward strand.
AAAATTTCCGCTCGTGAGTAATAATAAAATCATCATAATATATATTTACCCTTACTGACTCTGTAACGCTCCTTACTTTTCATATATTTTTCTTATACGGGTCAATATTTCAAAACATTAATATTTTGGACCTCGAAATGGACATTTACTAAAATAATCAAATTTAATATTTTTTTGGTTACTCTGTATTTAAGAAACATTATTAAATATTTTAAGCCAATGGGCCACCAAATTTTGTTAATTTTAAATATTTTTTTTTCACGGGAATGACAGAACTAACATGGAAATGACAAAATCCTATCTTGGTAACGACGAGACATTTTCGGTTTTTTTATTTACACTTTTGCGAGGCGCCATGATAAGCACAGATGACCTTTTATATCAATTTGAAATAAAAAGTGAAAATATTTGAACATTTTTTGCAATATGATTGAGTATGTCATTTCCGTGCCCAAATTGTCATTACCGTGTATGCCACGGGAACCATGGAAATGACATCGAAAGGTATTTCTCTAAAATAAAACCGAACTTCACTGAATATTTTCCTAAAAACGCATACAATTAATTATGTACATAAAAAAGGCATGCATTGGAAAAAATATTTGATTTAATTATTACATTATTACATTCAAAAACACTAACCACGGTAATGACAACTTTGGATAACGAAAACATGAAACGCCTTAACCACATAAAAGAAAAATCACTTCTGATATATATATGGGCTAATTGCGAAATGTTCCAAAAACAATCAATATGTCCCGTTATTAATGTGAAATCCGCCGCCTAGTTTGCGGCCGTTAATTCAATTTTTTTTAAATATTTACTTTTTGTCACGGGAATAACAATTTTTTGGGGACAATCACTAAATACCTTCCACGTAATTTTTTAAATTTCCTTAAAATAAATTAACTGGGCCCCAGTCCTCATTGTCCTTTCTTCTTCAAGGCTTCATCAATAAAAATTGCAAACCGGCTTACATTTTACAAATAAAATACATTTGTTGAATGAAGGTACAACTTAGGACATGCCATGGTAATGACAATTTGGGTGTTTAAGTTAAAATTTCGGCATTACTATGCATTTTTATTTTTATTTTTTTATGTGTACATGTTAAAAGAGTTTCTGCAGAAACGTGTCTTAGTCGAATATTTAAAAAAAAATAATGTTTTTTAGCCTATAAATGCCTGACCGCAGAATATTAATATTTTGAAATATTGACCCATACATATTAAAAAGTAGGCGGTGGGTATTTGAATAAATTTTAAAATTTTCAAAATTTGAGTTTTCTCATTATTAAAATACCCATCGCCTACTTTTCATATATTTAAATTTTCTTCATGATTCAAGCAATGAAACTGATGCTCGGCAAGTGTTTTCAAACGGAAATTGACAAATAAACCCATACCCTATGCCCTAAAAAGCTGAAATTTTGCACAGAGGTTAAATTTTGGAAATTTAGCTTTGGGCCGAGTTATTGGCAATGATCCCAATGAGGCCTCACGAACCGTTCGTCGTATCAATTTGAAATTGTGTACACTGATAAAGCTTAGTACGCTGAGCTGAGCTAAATCCAAGCGAATTTGCATTTCAGACTGTACTGCATGTATCTGTCACAATTTAGCTCGCCCATTTTGACAGATCATGTTGGTTTTTTACTGTTGTGTTTTTGTGCTGCGGAAAAGTAAATAAGGATAAGGGTTTTCAATGAATACCTCGATGAAAAATCATTTGAAAGTGATAAATTTGAAATCAAGCAGACAAGGAAAAAAGAAGGATGCAATGAAAATATAAACTTTTTCGCGTCGATGAATTTTTGAAAGAAGTTATTTTCAACGAACAGCTGTTTTCTGTGACACTTATTGTCCACAGCGCACTCTATGTCAAAATTTATCTAGGATTTTAGCTAAGCCTATTTAGCTTAAAGAAGTAAAAAATATTCATAAATCTAAATCAATAAGAAAAATTAAACCATTTTTAGTCAATACTTTGCTACATATTTTTAGATAACTAATCTATTAACTGCTCCTCAGGTAATTTCATAGGAACGTTTCCTATGAGGGTTGCGCGAGCGAAGCCGCGGGTAGAAACTAGTGTAACCTATATTAATCTTGTGAGTTTCGCCATTGCAATGCTGTAAAAAAAAGAAAAAAGTGTTTTTAAAATCGGCAACGTATAGTTTCAGATATAGGTACCCTTAGCGCTCTCTCGCCTTGCTTTAAGAAAGTAACCCATAGTGTTCCCATTACAACCAATTGGTAGATAAATTTTTACATAATCTGCATTTTGTACCTAAAAAATTGTAAAAAATCGTCATTGTTAAAAAAATAATAAATTGTAATACTAATAATAATAGTGACGAATTTTTTAAGCTTTGTTTATTTGCTATATGTACGCTGCGGGTGCTTTGTAGCAATGTAAAAAAAAAACTTGTTTAAAGTTTCGAGTTTTTATTACGGAGCTTATTGTCTTACCTCGTAGAGGGAGATAATATTTTAAAAATGTGCACGACTGGGTCGCACAAAACTTTCTCGTTTATTGCGAATCTCGCAGAATCTCAGAGTTATTTCAGCAAATTTTACGTTCAAAATCATACCCACTTAAGATGTACTCAGGTTTAGTAACTCAACCCTTGTTAATTAAAATATAAAAAGTAATACATACTACATAAACATACGTATTAACTACAACACTTTATTACTTACTTTCAAATTTCACCCCGAACAACTGACACTTAAAGGAGGCAAGTAGGCGATGAATTTCGTATTCCCATTTTTGATTATTTAAAAAAGTGGTCTCAATTGTCGGAATTTGGGTAGTCATTTTTGAGAAATATTCATTAAACGGCTATATTCGAGTTTTCTGAGAAAAACTAAGTACGTGATCATGTTAAGAATGCTTATGTTGTCCTAAATATGTATTTTGATCAAAATCGTTAGAGCGGGTTTTTGTAAAATTATGCTGACAAATGTTACAAATTTGGATTCGAAAAGCACTGTTATTAAACTCTTTAGCGCAAAACTGAGTACGACGTATTATTCAGGATATAAACATTACTTAGCAGTTACATTTTCATTCAAATTGAAAATTGCGTTTTCGAGATATGAGCAGTTTTTAAAGTACCATTTTTAGCGATTGAGGTGGAAATCGAAGGACGCATTCATGGTTCAAAAAACACTGTTTTGCAACTGTTTAGCTCAAAACTGAGCAAATGATATTACTATGGATTTAAGCATTACCTGAAAATAACATTTTTATCATAATCGAAAATGGCGTTTTTGAGATATGAGCAGTTTTTAAAGTACAATTTTTAGCGATTGGGGTGGAAATCGAAGGATGCATTCATAGTTTAAAAAACACTCTTTACCAACTGTTTATGTCCGTTACATTTTTATCATAATCGAAAATGACGTTTTTGAGATATGAGCAGTTTTTTAAAGTACTATTATTAGGGATTTGGGTGGATATCAAAGGACGCAGTCTTTTTAGGGAAAAACTGAGTTTGCTATCAAGTTAAGAATGACAATAGTACCTTAAAAATACGTTTTTTTTTAAAATCGTTTTTTACAGTTTTCGAGAAAAAGCCAATTTTCAAAACTGCCGTTGCTGGACTTTTTAGCGAAAAACTGGGTATGCAGTCATGTTAAGCATGCTTACATTAACTCAACTATCAATTTTGGTTCAAATCGTTAGAGCCGTTTTCGAAAAAATCTAAATTTAGACATATTTAGTATATACTACGTATACGAGAAAGTTAAAAAGGTAGATTTTTTGGGATAGTAGGAAAAAGTAAATACGCAGTTTCACATTTACTTTGTCTACTAACAAGCAGCGACCTCTTACAGTAAACGGTAATACGTTCAAAGTTGTCGATTTATAATAACGAGTTAGATTATGTGCGGTTCACATAAACAGATACATACTCGCAGCTATATTTTAAAACATAGAGCCATGAGTCGAGTACATTGTAATTTAAAATCCTGAAAGAGTTTCAAAAATTGACCCATTCCCCATTTACTTATGTCCACATGTCCTGAAGTAGCATATACATATATGTACATACTTATCCGTTGGCCTAGTAGACCCAGAAATAGCCACTTACCACCTTCATTAACACCCCCCCCCTCTCCTTTTTTTAAGTAACCTATACTGACCCGGAGGAAGTCGCCATTCCAACGTTGAACGAATTCTGAAAATGAGCCGAGTAGCTCCATCCACAGATACTTCCAATCAGCGTTGCCGAAGTGCCACAATTGTGCCATTTTGGCACCCTACAGTCCGATTGGCACTTTGGCACCTTCAGTTCTCATTTGGCACCTTATGAGCTTGATACATTTTAATAATTAATATTAAAAAAAAATATTTCTTAATATGTTTAAAATTGATTGAGAGTGCAAGTCATTTTCTCTTTCATCTGCGAACACTTACATATTTCATATTCACTGAATTGAATCATTTTTAACAACATAGAACGCAGCCCTTGTGTATGAAATCTATAGCATTCTCGAAAACGAGGTAAGATGTCAACTGCACAATGCTGCTTTGCTGCGTGCGTGCGTTGACAGATAGAGTAGAACCAATGCTTTCATATGGTGCAAGCCAAAATGCGGATTCATTTACGTTGTTCTATTGGTTAATGAAAAAAACTTAATATAGTCATTTAAAAAAAAAAGTGAAAAGAATGTTTTTTTTTTTTCAAGTAGTGAAACATACATATCGTGTGTGTGTGTACGAATTCATACTCAAATAATCGTAATGATACTAATGCGAAATTATATGTTTCTTGTGTTTTTAAATATCTCTCTGCCGTTGAAGGGCTGGTGGCACCCAGTTGGCACCTTTGGTTACCGTCAATGGCACCTAAGAAAATTTGTTTGCGGCAACGCTGCTTCCAATCCCTCATTTTCCCCCACTTTAACATGTCACCATGACAACACCGAATTGTTTTTGAAGTACCTACCTACTTAACGGTAAGAGCAAAGAAGCTGACATATTGGGTTGTATGCAAAAAGATGAGTTCAAGCTGTTTACTCACTTTTCTAAGATCTTTCTTAGCATGGTATGCAAAAAACAATACACTGACCGAGTTAGATCTCATCTTGTGAGCTCGATCTCAAAGTACTGAGATCGATCTAAAATTGAAAGCACGATGTGAGACGGAGCTCGTTTTGATATGCAAAAAGATGACAAAACGATTGATTGCATGAGTTCGATCTCACAAATAGTTAAGCATGGTATTTCTCTTACTCAGTTCATATAAAACAATCAAGATGACCAAATTTTAACCAAATTTTGTTACAAATCAAATTTATATAAATAAAAGGAGTCAAGTTAGTGAAGATTTTCGTCGTTTTGTAAAACTACTAACTGAAAACTCTAAAACACACGGTTTTTCTTGGATATTTGAAAAGATATTTGAAAATAAAAATCATTATATTCCTTTTCATTTGTCTTCTATATAGCTAATTAACGTAATGCGTAAAATTATATGCATTTTTATAGGTATATGAAAATTAGCAACTATTTTTCCTAACTGAAATTGTTCTTTTCCGGTTTTGTTGACTATGTACTATTTTGTTTTTTAAAACTTCATATTCCCACTTTTATGTCTTCACCAAATTGGTTTTGAAAGTACCTACCTATAATTTTAATCACTAAATCAATCTTCTTCGCCCTAAACATTAGGCGTGATTTTTTTGCTATCCTATCCCAGTCTTAGCAAAATATTTTCATACAAACGTTAGCCAGGATAATTAAGCCCCGAAAAAACTGTGCTCGCAAGCTATCATTGCTTCAAAAGTTAGCGCAAAATGCTTTCGATTGTGTCATAAATGACATTTAATATTACAAAATTAATTAAATAAACGATTAAAAAAGCAAACAAAGCATTTGCCAAAAAATATACCCACAATTTACAAATTTGTATGTGCATTTTTCATATTTGGAAAACGTTTTTATTCGCGAATCTTTTGTTTGTTTTTGTTTGTGTACATATTCGCATAATCCTTTTTCTTGTGTTTTTTTTTTATTGTTCTGATCAATGATGAGTGCTATAAGGATGTAGAAATGACAAGCCCAGATAATTTTTTTAAGCCTATATGGGATAGCAAAACGAACACGTCTATTGGTAGGTACTTAATTGTGATTTTTCGAGCAAAATTTAAATTTTCTTATTTAACCAAAAATTGATTAAAGTAACCCAATTTTCTTTTTAATATCATGCACCCTTTACTCTTTTTCTCTCAGAAGACATACTCACCTCAGGAGAATCACAAACGCAAACACATTTAAAACTGATCTTTTTAAATACTTCAGTAGAAATACATAAAATATATTATGCATAAACTTATTCAATTTTAGAACATTTATAGCCGGTTTTACAGTGCAAGTTTAAACTCCGTTTAACCAGATATCAAGTTTAAACCGACGTTTAGGCCGAAAAGGTGTGTTACAGTGCTAGTTTAAACTTAATCGAGAGTTTAAACCGAGTTTAACTTAACCGGCCATGGATGGGGGTTTAAACTGAGTTTATTTTACGGAATTTCGTAGTACGATCTGCCTCCCGATTTATGACAAAGCAATATTGAATCATTTTTGTTTTTATGCAACCAATTAGTTCGCAAGTGCAAGGCTTTATCTTTGACTGTACTCCACTGTTTCTAGAAACCCTTGTATACCATCTAATACAATAGAACGGTGTAGCAAAACCGATTCCAGCCGGTACTCGTCAACTTTGAGGTGTAATAAAAAATTACAACACAAAATGCGCTATTTCTATTTCATAAGTGCAACGACCTAATGTCACTTTATTAGCAGGCTTCGGAAACCGTCACAAACAATATTGGCTTAGCGATAAATATTATACTAAATGCATAATGCACAGTGTCAGCAAGCTTAGCTATACGTGTTAGCCATCCGAAAACATTGGCGAAAACATTCATCACACGTGAGACCATTGACGCAGCTATCGAAAATGCCCTCGCCAATACGATTGATTACAACTTCTCTATGGATCTTCGAAGTAATTTGTATCGTGGATGTACTACCGTACCTGGCGGCCGGCGGTCCAGAGTCGAAACAACCACAGGCAGACGCAGAGCTCTGGGAAGCTGCAATTTAGTTTAGAAGTGCGCACATACACACAACACAAAGCATTGTCGATTTAGTTCGTGTTCTTCATTTATATAAAAAAAAAATGCAAATCTAGCCTAAACAGTTTAACAAATATAAGATTGAACGAAAGGTGATGAGTTATTTCCCGGCTAAGTTGAACGGCCTTTTTGGCATCCCTCCCAGTCCGGCGAGCGTGGCAGTTAGTTTGGCTTGAATTGGTCCCAGATTGATCATGTTGCCACTTCTCTCTTCCCGATTTGAGCTTATCGACATGAGGTCCTATAGGAATCCAACCTCTATACTCATGGTGGCATCGACATGTTCTCTGGCAACTAAATGGTAACAGTCAGAACACGAAATATGGTGAACGATCTTTATGTTGTATTACCTGAATATGTCACTTTTTTAAATTGCCAAACTGACACAATAAATAAAACTGATGAAAATTTCAAATACACATGAGTTCTACGTTTACAGTGGCGTACAAAATAGGCGAGAAAAGTTAAACCGAAGTTTAACTAAACGTTCGTTCAAATTCCACTGTAATACACTCACGGTTTAAGTACTTGGTTTAAACTTGCTTGTGAGTTTAACTAAACCTGAGTTTAAACTCGCACTGTAAAACCGGCTATTAATATTGAAAACTTATATTATTTAATTTTTATATAACGTATACCTCTATTTAAACTAAACTTGTCATTCCATTAAATTTGTAAACTTGATTTAGAGACTCATTTTGTATGACTACTTACTCTTGTACTAAAAATGTTTTAATTAAGCCACTCACAGCAAATAAGATTATTCTTAATGTGAAATTAATTATACTTTATCCAATAAATTCAAATTCAAAAATAAATTCAAATTCAAATTCACTTCTTTTATTTACCCAGAGAGCTTTGAGATCGATCTCTAATCCATTGAGATAGAGCTGTTGAGAAATAACTATTTTTTTTGCATATGAAACTGAGTCCGAGTTTCGGTTTGCACAATCTATCTCTCATGTGAGTTCAAGCTCGTCAGCTCTGACTTTGCGATCGTACTCATCTTTTTGCATACTACCCATTGTATGATGGCCATTTATGGAATGTGTATGAAAAAATATACCTAATGGTATAAATCAGGTCAAATGTCGAACTCAAAGAATTCCTTTATGCAATATTTTCGCATTTATCGAACGATTAATTAACGGTAAGCCTTTCTTTCAATTACTTTAATTTTACTGTTAAATAATGATGTCATTCTTAAATTGTTAATTCTATCCATTTAATAAACCTGTATATGTAGTATGTTTTCTACAAGAATTTTATATTCTTAACCTCGGATAATTCTCGAACACTTATGAAAGTGTGGAAAAAGAGACGTTCACCAAACTCCAATCTTAAAACAGAGATTTTTCGAATTTTACAGATTGACTGATGTCAGTTTCTTTTTCTCAATGAAAGTCGAATAAACAGGCTCCAATTGTTACAGAATAGAGCTATGAGAACTATCTTGAATGCAATAGATATACGTCAATAAATTTTATGTTAAATGCGTTAAAGTGGCTATCTGTCAAACAAAGAATTGTAATCAATATGTTAATGTTTGTCTTCAAAATTAAATATAATATAATGCCAAAGTATCTATCAAAATATATACTACATGTTAGTGAAATCCAGCCGTATAGTCTCAGAAATATGTGTGACCTTAGACTACCAAATTTGTTAACAGCAAGAGCACAAAATTCTCTAATTTACAAAGGCTTTAATTTATTTAACCAACTGCCTAATTTTGCTAAGAACATAACAAATTTAAGAACATTTAAAAATTGTGTAGTAAACTTTGTAAAACTTAAATTCTAATCAATTAAGGTAAAATGTAACAATTGAAAACAATAGCACAAGACAATGCTAAATAAAGAAATCTATCTATCTATCTATCTTGCAAGCAATCTATTTTAAGACGTATGTAGGTACTCTTGAAAACATCTATCCATGTATACAGTTTTGCCTCTCCGCACTAAATATTACAAAAGAAATAAAAACAGACCAAAGCACGAAAAATAAAGTCTCTCCATAATGCGATGGTCTATATTAAGGAATCTAAAATCTAAATCCATTATCTAAACTCGCACAGTGTCTGTTACGACTGTTTCACCCTCTTGCGCTTTCCATAGGAACTTATAAAACTGATATGACAATACATTACAAGATAACCTCGAGAGACTTGAAGTTTTGTTCCAGGGTTAATACATGCCAACAAAATCTGTTTGAGTTAGTATCTCCCGGCATTGCTTTTGGCAAAAAATGACAAAATCAAAAATCGATAAGGGTGCGGACCATTGGAATATTTCTTATCGGAATTTTGCACTCATCCGTAGCATCTAGCATTGTGACCTTTTCATTTTATATTTACGACTATCGAAATCTGAACATTCGATTCTTACACATATAAAAGTACGAATTCATGGAGTGAGCCAGAAAGCTGAACCAAATTTTATAAGAGCGTATTTTCCCTTCCACATAATCTAGGACTGGAGGTAGGTATAGTAAAATCATTGCCCAAGGACAATAGAGGCTGTCGTAAACTTTTCCTTGTTAAACGACCTTCTAGCATACTCCAGAGGGTTATAATAATTTTAAACCCACTCCATTATATACTTTTGAACACCATATCTGCGGTAGCACAGTGAACAACTTACGTAAGTCCTTTTTGCGTCATTTTACTAGAGATGCTATTCTTAAATGCCAATTAAATCCAAGCTGCTTCACTCTCATTTAGTAGCAGATATCCGGGTGCATTCCAATCAGAATTTGCTTTAATTATCTGCTCGTCTGAAATTCCTTTCTTTATTAGACCTCTATTTTGAAACGGGACACTTATGGACGTATTTGGGTCAATTTCCTTCGTCTTTGAGCGTGGACAATAATGTTTGCATCATCATATCGAGCTGTCTTATGATGAGTTGTAGGGCGTTGCCGATTCCTCATTGCCGTCGGTTTAGGGGTGACATAAAAGAGCAAACAAAAAAGCTCTCTGAGCCATTATAAATATAGAGATACACATAAATGCACGCAAATATTTTCACACCCTAGATTGTGTGCAGTGGGTGGTAGAATGTATACAGGGTAACAGCATAAAACAAAAAGTAACCTATACTTATGCGCATTCTATAGGCTTACATACTAAGTTAAACTAAGCATCTTCTATTCCTATTGTGCTATGCCCGTGTAGAGTAGGAAAACGGTTTTTGAATACAAATCACATTCATTATCCCTCCAGAAGTTTTGAAGGATATTCCCAAAATAATATTCCAATGAAACCGTACTAATGGTACTCCAGTGATGACATAAAGGATGGATTGCCGAAAACCCCAAATTGCGCCTTTAAAATTACTCTGTTTCTATTCGCAACCCGTATTGAATGGGTGAGGTTGAATTCTTGAGCAACTATCCATATTGGAGGATCAATGAATACCGCAAGTTCTGTCAGCGCCTTGCCGCCGTTGACAATTTACTCCATTTGCCTTCAAAATTGTAATATGTATATTGAATATCCTTAAAATTGTCTTCTTTATATGATGTCGTTTTGAATACCGTCTTGGTTTGAGCGCGCACGTTGTTGAGGGTTGGCTTTTCATATTAAACAAAACGAAAATTGAGGATGGATTAAATTCTCGTACCTAGTCAAAATTTTGATTCATTTTGTACATTCAATGGGTTATTCATGAGTAGCTGTGTGTCTTTGCAGACCGCAACAGGATTTACATAACTAATTTTTGGTGGTGGCCGTTTATTGAATTTTGGATTTTAATTTTAATTTTATTCAAGTTGTACGAACTAACGGTGACGGCAGTCGTTTGAATGACATCATGCGGATGGTGTAAATTTTAAATTTACCAAAATATGCATTTGAGTGGAAAGGACAAACGGCGTCACTTAGTGGCTCCTGGGCGCTGTGGCTGTGGTAGCGTATAGGTATGCGTATTGTATATTGTATACCCTGAATTGATTACTACGTTATAGCGACTTTAATATTTAATTTGGGTACTGGCAATTGCCTTAATTGCCCTTGACTTTTTTCCTCGGTATCCAAAAAAAAAATGTTTTGATGCAAAAAGTTTCTTCAAACAATTATAATAGTGACTGCAAAAAAAAATTTTCAAAAATCTCTTCGCTAATATTTTTTATGATTTTTTGAAAATTGCTAAAAATGACTATTTTAGCAACTTTTTCCTCCTTTTCATACAAAATTTTTCTGAGATCATCCTATTCAAAAAATCATAAAAAATGTTAGCGAAGAGATTTTTGAAAAATTTTTTTTGCAGTCACTATTAGAATTGTTTGAAGAAACTTTTTGCATCAAAACATTTTTTTTTGGGGACCGAGGAAAAAAGTCAAAAAAGTAGGCTTTTACAAAAGTTCTAAATTTTCAATGGGTACTTAATGGGTTAAGGAAAGTTTTGTATCATTCAAACGGAATTTAAATGACCTTTCCATTGATGCCAAAATTTACATGAAGTAAGTTCAAATTATGAGTATAATTAACTTTAGTTTTGTCAAAATACTTATGCCGACCAGTGTAGATGGGACACGCACCGAAATATGTTATTGTCACGTATTTTGAATTTTGTTATTTTTTCACTTTTTTCCTACTCACTTATGTCGTTTTCGATTGATCGTCCAAAACCGTCCGGAAGCAATCCGAACGCTTCTGAAAGCGTTCGATTGGCACTCAACTGACAGTTCTTCTACTGAAAAGAAGAGAAATTTGCTTCTGGATTTGAATTCAGAATCTCGGAGAGTTCTTCCGGACGGTTCTGGACAACCAAACGAAAACTACATTATATTTACTTTCAAGTATTCCACGAAATAGTCAAGTCGCAATTTTGAAACTAAGAATTTAGCGTGAGGAAACTGATACTGCTTTACTAAACAGCTTCGCTAAATTTTATTTCTGTAGACATTTTTGTATGGGATATCAAATTGAGCGCGAGTAGGATACTGGGCTTAAACAAGAAATTCTGTGCGTCAGAACTATCTAGCATATGTTGAAATCTTTCCTTCATAGATATAAATACGGTATTCAAAAGAGCATTAAAAAATCGACTGATTTTTTGGATCAGTTACTGGTTCATCAACAGCCTCTTCACCCGGTCTACGTTTAATGCGCCTTAATCGCGCAAATGATTTGAAAAAAGGCCGCGTGCCAAGTTCCGATACTGTTACAATGGCTTGTTCGCAACCTGTTTGTCTATAAAGATCAACATTTGTTAATCATTTCGTTGATTTGAAACAAAACGGCGCGCGTACTATATTATCAGAGAAACAACAAATGTAATGTGTAATGCCAGTGTGGCCGCTTCGTGTGACGTCGCAGTATCGCTTTGTTGGGTAACATCTGTCAAGGAAACCAAATATGTACTACAGGGTCTTCTCTGATCGCAAAATAAAAAGGGCTTTTTTAAACTAGACTAAATGGGCCATTTGGTCGCTCAGTTCTTCTCTCTTTCGACCTACATAAGATAGAGAGGAATGCGACAAGACAAGCAACTAAATGACAGGTCGTGCGGTAGAAATGCTAAGTAAGTTCTTATACTCATTAATACAAGATAAGTTAATAAAATTAAATACGCTGAATTTACTTTTTCTAAATATCGATAGAGATAGGTATTTAAATTCAGTGAAGTTATAAGCAGGCGCGCGCAGTGCCCTGTACACCTCAGCGCCCTCCAGGTGCTGGCGCCCCTGGGCGACCGCCCCGTTCGCCCCCCCCCCCCCCCTAAAGCCGGCACTGGCTGTATAAATGAGCTTGTTAGATCGGACCTAAATTATTGAAGTAAATTCTACCACTAGGTATGGTTTTTAATTGTACATAAATACAAAGAGTGTGGGCGCAGTAGCGCAGTGGTTAGTGTGCTGGACTACTGTGCGAGGGATCCCAGGTTCGATCCCCGGAAAAACAAAAATTACATCTTAAGGTTTTTCTACTGCGCCACCTTCTCAATTAAGCCGTTCGGACTCGGCAGAAAATTGTAGGTCCCTTCCATTCGTTCCAAAAATAGAAACTCACACAAAACGAATGGTTGCGAGAAGCTAGGCCTTGGGTGTCTACCGCCTGTTGCGCCGCCTATTTATATTTTTTTTTTAAATACAAAGAGTAATTTGTAATTGTTCAGTATAATATAGTGTTGTTAAATAGATAGCTTTCTAATTTTATTATTAACAATTTAATGTAACAAAAATATGTGTTGTTTGGTCCTTTATACCAGCGGCAAGACAACAACTTCGTCAAATAGGCAGTTACTTTATTGCAAGCAAAATTTTATTCTTTCAAAAGTGGAAAGGCAAACTTAAATCACAAATAGCTTTTAAATCTGCACTTAAATTATTGCAAGTTGTAGTTTCTCTAAAAAAAATAGTCGCCCAAAATTTACTGATTTATCATTTGAATTCTTTTAGTGGGATTTTCTACGGTTTTCTCCAGAGCTTAGAGGTTTAGGTTCTTGCGGGCTAATGCAAATCGGAAAAAAGCGATATTATCGACGACGCGACGTCTACCTTAGAATGTCGGTTGTGGCTCAAGCAGTATGTGAACATCCCGCAGACAGTACCAATTGTTCAATTGAGATATGAAAAATTTATTGATCATGGTTCAATAAAACGGCCGCGTATGTCTATGTATGGCTCATTTTCGGTGCCATGAAATAACGCCAAGTGAAATAAGGCCAACTTCTCAAACTTAGATTCTTCTTACGCAAAAGTTTATTCCTCATTACGGTGATTTGCGCCAGGAATTACCACCTGCAGGAAAGCCACTGTAATAACCGTTTCTTTGTGATGTCTTGGGTGATATCGATATGCATCATCTTGAATGAACTAGAAAAATTAAAAAGAGTCCCCAAAATTGAAATATTCCCAATTCAGCAAAAAAGAAATAACTTGACGTTTTCAATAGTTCATTAAGTTTTGTGTACATGTCATTTTAATTTTTTGTAATAAAGTAAAAATTTAAATACATATATAATTTTTTCATTAGAAAATTTGGTTACAATCAGTGCTCGATTATTATTATTAATTCAAACAGTATAAACAAGATTTTGTTATGGAAAGATAAAAAAACGCATTACTGGAGTCGAGGCCAACACAAATTGTGATGCCAATCGTACACTCCAACGTCATTCAATTCATAAATATGTTTATGATTGAAAGTAGTTTGATTAACTTTTGGTCTTATTTTTCAAAATAATTGTGATTTTATGTCGCTTTGCGAAATGCTACATAATCAAAATTTGGAATGTACTTATGTTCCGTGGAGTTATGTCATTTACTAATCAGATGACCTCAATTCTTACTTAAAAACTATTACCATGTCGATTTAATAGCCGGTTTTACAGTGCAAGTTTAAACTCAGGTTTAGTTAAACTCGCAGGCAAGTTTAAACGAAGTACTTAAACCGTGAGTGTATTACAGTGAAATTCGAACGAACGTTTAGTTAAACTTCGGTTTAACTTTTCTCGTCTGTTTTGTACGCCTCTGTAAACGTAGAACTCATGTGTTTTTGAAATTTCCATCAGTTTTGTTTATTGTTTATTGTGTCAGTTTGGCAATTTAAAAAAGTGAAATTAGATCGTTCATTATATTACGTGTTCTGTCCGTTACTATTTAGTTGCCAGATGTGTAACCTTGCGTCGACCCTGACTACAGTCCAGAGAACCTGCCGCCAAGCACCAGTAAAGAACAACCAGTGGTGAGTTGCAACGTCAGTTTTTAACCTATATAAAGAAGTAATGTAAACAATTTTCAGCCTGAACCGGTGGAGAAGAAGAATTCCCTCAAGGAAATGGTCGAGGGTGAAATAGGCAAACTAGATCGCTACAAGTCGGGCAAACTGAAACTAATCCGCAGTTCAATGTCACCATGGGTATAGAGACTGGATTTCTACATGACCTCATGTCGATAAGCACAAATCGGGAATAGTTGTTGATTTAACTTAGATTTTTATTTTATTGTATATGTGAATAATAAAGTGATATAAGTCGTTGCACTTGTGAAATATAAATGGCGCATTTTGTCATTGTCATTTTTGATTACACCTCAAAGTTGACGAGTACGGGCTAAAATCGCTTTTGCAACACGGCTATATTGTAATAGAAACAGTGGAGTACAATCAAATATAAGGGCTTGCATTTGCGAACTAATTGGTTGCATAAAAACAACAATTACCTATGCAATTTTGTTTTGTCATAAACCGGGAGGGAGATCATTCTACGAAATTCCGGAAAATTAACTCAGTTTAAACCCCCATGCATGGCCGGTTAAGTTAAACTCGGTTTAAACTCTCGATTAAGTTTAAACTAGTACTGTAATACACCTTTTCGTATTAAACGTCGGTTTAAACTTGATATGTGGTTAAACGGAGTTTAAACTTGCACTGTAAAACCGGCTATTAAAGAACGGTAAATTTTTCTGTGATCTTAGAAACCAAGACCAACTTGGTCTTATTACTCAAATTTTGTTGGCGTTATTCCACTTGGCAAAAGTGAAATAAGACCAACTGTTGAAAGTTGGCTGTATTATATTTTTGCATAGCGAAATAGGACCAATTTCCAAAATTTGGCCTTATTGCACTTGGCGTTATTTCAGAAAAATGGCCACAAAAGGCAAGTTACCAAAATCTCTAAAGAATTGTTCATAAAAAATATAGGGACGATTATTCCGACATTTTTAGGATTATTTGCATTCACATAAATTCTGGCGCCATTTGTAAAGTTTATGGCAACTTCCGATAGGGTCATTATGTAGGTACATTTTGGCCAATGCTTGTTTTGTATGTATGTATAAGGAGGTAGAAATTATAGATATATGACCAAACTTTAACACTTATGGAATTCAATGCTCTCCGAAGCTATATCAGTTAGAAAAATTGGATCGTATGCTATCCACAAAATCGGATGTATCTAATACTGTAGAATTGATTTTAGGTTATAGACGATTATAGTAAAATATTTGCACGTATGTATTATAAATTGTGTGAATTCTTTATGTACATTCTAAACCTATGGGATGGGATGGTATTAAGCGTTTTACTTGTTCTTGCTAGTGCGTACAAGTTGCCAGAAGATTGCTAGTTGAGGGTCTCAGTATATCTATTGCCTTTGCTTTACAATATTGCAGATTTGTACACAAACACTTTGCAAAATATGGGCGACATAACAAAAATCCTTAAATCACGATATTTTGAAAACTACGGGAAGCCATATATGTAAAATTTGTTGCGTTTCAATCATCAATACAACGACTTTTATCTTGATGTAAATAATTATGTTCAGATTGCTCTCATAGGCGATAGGCAGGCCATTAGACTGTTTCGGTCACCCTTCGTCTTTTTTCCCGAAGACAAACCGCGACCCCCTTTTTGGTACCAAGCAGCAGGGTGCATTGCTTCAATCAAGCTCTTCTGGTCCGCGCCAGTTTCTTTCTTTCTTGGAGAAGTTTGTCAAAGAAAGTACTGTAGCTATTTATAGGAAATATATATTTTTCCGGCAGCCTAGTCAGAATACAACTACATAGGTTAAGTACCTACTGATTTTGGCCAATTTTGAGGCCACTCACTGTTATTATAGCTATCGACAATATTAGTAAAAATGATCTCTAGAATAACTTTTGACCGTAACGAAAGACACATCTGTCCGAATTGGTGTTTAGGCTCATCAGTATATTATAACCACATCTGTTCTAGATCCACTATTTGCTCGACTCAACTAGCACTTTTGCTGGCAGATCGAACGCGCCTAGGAAATACACTCCGCGCCACTTGAATAGCACGCCCCCTAAAGGTTTTCTATCCCACTGGTCCCAAACCAAGCATGCTAGAGACCTAATTTTTTTTTAAATTAAAGTTAATTTAATTATTGTGATTTGACCAGAAGGAAGTTTTAAAAATATAGCTTTATTTATTTTAGATTTTAAAAAAATTGTTCGATTGTGTTTTGAGCCACCTTTCTGCTCCAAAATTCACACATCTGGTTTGGAAGGGGTGCATATAAAAATTGACAATAAATAATTTAGCGTAATCGAGCTCTAAGCTAATTCGATGGCTTGAGCTAGTTTATATACAGTCAAATATTGTTGTCCCGATTTATTAACTTGACGTGTCACCCATTGCCAAACATTTTCGATGATATTTAAATCCGGTGAGTAGTCCGCTCGGCTTAATAGCTCCACAATTTGGCTCTATAAATTAGTTTTAACAACCCGGGCTGTATGTATTGGCGCTTTATCATGTTAGATCCACGGCAGATGTCCAAAAAAGTTATGAAAATATGTTAAAGACAACGCATTCAATGTGGTTAACTAAAATTGTAATTTTCGGGTGCCCATAATACGAAACGGCCCCCACACCATCACACCTTCACTCTGCTATGCAGTCGAAATGATTAGTCTCTTTGCGGAGGTTATGGAAATGGTAGCTATAGCCATCGGAGCCTTCCAAAATATTTTTTTTTCGTCGGAAAAGACCACACGGTGGCACTACGAAGTCCAGGCCACAAAAACGAGGGCTTCCGCTTTTCGAACTGGGTTAAGAGGTGTCTTCTTCTTGATTTTTAGTCTTTTTATATCCTTGGCAATCGAAATAATACAACAAATCTTTTAATCTTTGATTTGTCCTTTTTCCGCATCGGTTTAAGGCGTTTCCTCAACCCATTTTATTTTTTTTGTTAACTAAATAGTCAAAATTCAATGAAAGAAAAATATGTGCCAAAGATAACGGTCAAACTAAATGCATGTTCTATACAAGTGGCGCAAAATTAGGGGCCCATATTTTTCCTGTTTTTAGTTAAAAAATTTGTGTTAATAATTACAGATTTATTTTTAAATCTTCCTTCTGGTCAAATTACAACAATTAAATGAACTTTAATTAAAAAAAAAAATAGGTCTCTAGCATGTTCGGTTTGGCACCAGTGGGCAATAGAAATCCGACTTTAGGGGATGCGCTATTCAAGTGGCGCGGAGTGTATAAAAATCGATCACATTTGAAGTTCGTCAAAAGAACAATTCTTAACTACCATCCCGGGTAGTAAGTCGAGATCTACTAAGGTTCAGTGATGGAACGATTAACGATTAATCGATTAACGATTTAATTGTATCGATTTTTTCCTTTCGATTAATCGACAAAATAATCGATTAATTCAAAAAATAATCGAAAGAGAACCATCATTGCTAAAGCAATACTGTCTAGAATAATACAGCGCAGATCATTGCGGAAACACCAGCAGTAAAATATCTGCGAGCACAAGTAAATGAACTTTCAGTAATAGATAGAATCCGATTCACCGCTGATGATAATAACCAAAACTAAAGAGAAAATTGTGGATATGCTTACCTTATTGAGGCCATTGGAAGCTATGACTAATACAATACAAATATTTTGAACCAGTTTGACGACGCTTTATACAATTAGAACATTCGTTTCTATTAGCAGCATCATCACTCGTAGACCCACGGTTCAAAAAAATTCATTTTCAGGATCCCATAGCTTTGTCCAAAGTTATGAGAACCATCAGAAGCGAAATGACTGATTTTGGACGTGAAGACGACAACATTGGGAGTGGAAGTGAATCGCCTTCAACTTGTGATAATGAGTTCGATTTATGGGCTCACAATACGACTTTGGCCCACAAACGACGAAGAACGGAAAATGAATCAACACATCCTCAAGACGAACTAAGCTTCTTCCTCAATGCTCCGGTTCTCGAGTTGAAAAGAAATGTAGTCGATGCTTGGGAAGATATGAAATCTGTTTACCGTAAGCTATACAGTCTCTCCCAAAAATATTGCTTCTTAATTGGAACTTCTGTACCATCCGAACGGGTTTTTTTCCAAAGCAGGCGCAACTGCTACGGAAAACGGAATCGTTTAAAGACGAAACGCTTTTCAAAACTCTTGTTTTTGAACTCTGTTTTTAATAAATAATGTATTTTCTTTCTTTATGTATAATTTAGTGATTTAGGCTGTTATTCCGGTGAAGCGAATTTTACTCGCGCGAACTTAGCGACTGTAAGCGAATAACAATCGCACACTTCACAACATAGGAAATCCGTACTTTGGAATGATTTAAGCGAACTTTGCGAACTCCCGCGAGTGATATTCGCTTACATTCGCTGGCACCGGAACCGCTGCCTTAAGTGCTTAATAAATTATTTTCAAACTCAGCAAACAATTTATTTTTGAATTTATTTTATTGTTCATGACAATATCAAATTTTAATCGAAAACACCGATTAATCGAATAATCGATTAATCGATTAATTTCGTTGCAATTAATCGCAATTAATAATCGATCCCTTCGATTAATCATATGATCGATTAATCGATTCATAATTTTTTTTTGCCATCACTAAAGGTTAAAGTTTTGTCACTTCTAGCATCCAGATTACCTCACCAAGATTACCTTACAAAACAATGATTTAATTAAGATATCAATAGGTAGAAACGAGAGCTTGGGTCGCAAGCTTAACCTCATTGTTGCTTGTATTCCAATTCCAATGGCGCTTGGAACTCTAAAAAGCTGTCCAACAAATGGTGAGAATAATTTAACAACATCAACGTTGTAGATGCAGGGAACACGATATACTAAACCTACATAATTCATAATATCAGATGATGCTCCGACATTCTTCTTTTTCTACAACATCTACTTAGGCAAGCAATGGAATACATAATGGGCCCATAACGATCCCTGGGGAACCAATTGAACCTTAACGTTTTCCCTGGAAAATCTAAGTAGTAATTTCCAAGGAATTTTTTTTTTCAACCATTTCGCGATACTCCTTCACATTCGCAGAGTATATTTCGGAATGTAAGTCACCGAAAAACCTGCATATATACTACATGTCTGCCTAAGGATGTGCCGACAATATCCCAACCAGTGCCCTGAGTTAATTCGTGCTTGGTTTAAGAATTTCCCTAGACGTATAGAGGTATCTTTGTCATAATATGGCCAAAGTGTTTTAGATATCCTATGCGCTACACTGGTTGGCTATATGTACCTACTGTCGGGCGGGCTTTATGATATTGTGCTTAATAACTCCCTTTAGTATGCACTGGGGTCACTTGATGTCAACACGGCCAAGCAGTGTTTTCCGTTAATATCGATTATAACTCTTTGTTTCTATCCCACATTTCTTCCATATTATATCGACGAGATCCACGCTTCATTTTAATTCGAATATAACAGCAATATTTGTAACCATAAGGGGGGAAACCCGCATGCTTATTAGCCTCATTTCATCATTATCTTGATTCTTCCAAAGCCCACATTGCACACGCACATACCTACTGTGGATACAATTAAGTTAACCCTCCCAAACCTAACAAACACAATTTAGCAGATCCGCATTTCAATTCCGAATTCCCAATTCCCAATCGCATTACAAAATCAATATTTGTATTATTCTATAGCATGATGTCGTTTATCCTTTTTATCCCTCTTTTGCCAGCGTTGTCAAGTAACACATTTGCTGCGTAAAATCTCCTCCTTGTTTTCCACTCTCCCATCGGCAAATGTTCTCTCACATGTGGGGCTGCCATTCTGCCAAAAGTGACAAAGTTAAAAGGAAAATAACACCCACACACTCAACTCACCCACAACCTTTATAAGTAGCTATTCCGCCGAATAAGAGGCAAGCCTTGAGCAGCCAACGAAACGAAATAAGACATATTATAAATTTTAAGGACTGTGTTTTCGGGTGTATCTGGCTCCAATAAATGAGTAGGTATACACACTTTGTTTACATTTTCGATTGTCAACAAAATATTTTTTATTTCGACAGGATTTCCTTTCACATTTTTATGCAAATCGACAAAGACGATTTTCATTTACGAGTAATTTTGAATTTTCTTTACAGATGGACAATCTGAGTTCGAAGTACAGCTGGTCATGCAAAAATATGCGGAAAAGGGATCCAGTGTGACGTTGCAATGCAAACACAATGTGAGGCCGGACATTTTGTTCAAGGTAAAACAGAAGGACTACATTATGACTTTCATTATAATATTGATATGCCATTCACGTGGAGCAATGACGGCGATAAATTGTCTATCTGGAAGGGATATTATTAGTGTTTATCTAACTGGACGATAATTAATGGTCCTTATTGGCCCAAGAATGCGGCGCAGAGCGTTTATTGAAAGCGGGCGCAAGGTGTGGCTTTATTGGTTATTTTTCTTGTATCTGCCCGTAACGTGAGTGTATGTAAGCCCTAAATGACACCCGAATGATAATAAATAGCTGACCTTTAGGAATTCCAGTAGAACATTTTGATCGCAAAAGATTGCAGATATGGCTTTTGCGCACAGTCTTACTATAATGCTCATAGAATGTGTTTTTTGGAGGGGCCATAAGAACTTTTATTTGTTTTTATTTTTTTTTTTTTAGAATTTTTGCTGACACCATGGGAATTTAGAAATTTATTTGGTAAACTTTAACGGTTGTCCTATTTTGTTGGCCTTCATAGATTCATTTTGCTGACAGTAGAGGAAAGTGGGTATCTACCGATTTTGTTGAAATTGAAATACACACGTTTATCGTCGGCAGAAAAGTTTGTTTTTTGGCTGTAAATAATATTGCAATTTGCCTGCGCAAAATATAATGGAAGTTGGTGGGTTTGAGAGGGCATTGTCAGGGTATAGGTACCTATACCGTATTTATCGGATAAAAGGGATAATAAAGTTTTGTAAAGGAAACTTTCAGCAAAAATATTTTGAGTAAATTCCCGCAATCAATTATATGGAGTTCCTACTTAGCAACAATATCAATTCCTATGCTAATAAGATAATTTTTTAACGTGCTTTCGGAACAGTACCCTTATCTATTAATATGAAAAATTGAGTTGTATGTGACTGTCATCCAATCCGATGCGGCATTTCATTTAAGATTACTTCCATTTGTGAAAAAAGAGTGTACCTAAATGAATAATTTCAAAAGGCTGGACTTAATGTCGAACGTTGGTATTTTTGAGTTCATTATACCGCGATATGTATCTACTTAAGTTCAATCATCGAACATCGTTGACCTAAGCTAGACGATAATCGGATAATTTGTCTAGACAAGTACCAAGTTTTGAATTCCACTCGAAATATATGACCAATCTACCGCCACTTCCACTATTGATCAGCTGTGACTATTGGTTCCTGTTCCTGTGTGACTGTGGTTCCTGTTCCGTCCTTTTTTTAGAAACTGTTGGGCGAGAATTCTGCTCACACATATTTTCAGTTTTATCGTGATAGCTGCCACAAGTTTCCGTGTATTGAATTTATATAGCAGCATCCCTATCCATATCCATCCATCCATATCCATATCCATATCCATATACTACTTATAAAATGCAACGTCCGTCTGTTCGTTTCTATATAACTCGAGAACCATTCGTCCGATTTTCATGATTTTTTTTTTTCTAATTTATAGATGTGTGGCCAACTTAGTCCATAGGGTCGGTGAGAATTGCTCAGGAGTAAAGGAGTCGCGGGGAGTAAGGGGGGACTCACGAACCGATAGCCGTATGAACTTGAAAGTTTGTATGTTGATAGATAAGCAAACATTATTACATGCCTCATTCATAGTTTTTCAAAATTCGTCCTATAAGGGTTGAAAAACTTTTCAAACCAATTTTTCTATTTCGACCTTATTACGCTTAACTTGCCATTATACATAAATCTATGTATGACAACTCAAGATATGCTTTAAATTGTTAGGCAATACTTCACCGAGCATTTTGAGCTAGCATTCATCTTTCTGGTCCATCCAGAGGGTGAGATACAAAAAATTTAAAATAGATCTTATTTGGCCAAGTGCGAAAAATTTGCTTTATCGATTGCAGTTGTGCTCAGGGCAGGGGTAGTTTTATATTGCGTTCTAAAACTAGAACGATTACTCGCACCTCGCACGACAAGCATTCAGAGTGCATATTGTATATGCGTATGTATGACGTAGTTGAATTTGATGTAGGGAATGGATACGCATAAAACAAACTATTTACATATGTACGTACATAAGTAATTTGTGATGCGTAAATAAGTTTGCATAATGGTAAATATGTACCTATATTTGAGATCTGCAGCAATGGAAAGTGTAACGATATGATCGCGTAGTATAAATAATCAAATCATACCTGTGACGAGTTTTCATTTATGTGAAATAGCTATTATGTCCATTGATTTAGGACAGGTTGCGTAAGAACTAAGTTGGTGACTGGGGAGGGGTAAAGGGGTCGTAGGGACTAACTCTGGAATTATTTGGCCGATTTTAAAAATTCTTTCAACATTGTACTGGCTACATCCTCCGGATCAGTACAAGTTACTTAGGGAGAGGATGGAGGAAGGGAGGACGGGGGTATAGGGGCTATCTTTGGAACTTGCTGGAGTTGAACTCCGACAGCCATGTTTTTTCACATGGACAGCTATATGTTGCATGTTCGCGTGTGAGCTGCAGTTGTTTATACTTGCGCCCACTAAAATAATAACGTGTATAGCTAACGTGTGTATCTACAAAAAGGCATTGCGATAAAATATTTTGTAAGCTTAAAATATAGCTTATTTAAAATAAAAGAAACCGGCGGGCGGAGCCGCAGGCATTTGCTAGTAGATTATATAGGTAATTGCAACTAGGTCTTTAAGCCAACTACTTTAAGATATTGACAACACTATTTAAAAATCAGCCTTACCGAAAGCTCAATCGAAGCAGAACTCCAACGATATGAAAATTGAAAGGTTTTTACTATCCACAGATGGTGCATATCTGTATATCGATCCTGGTCTTCTTAAAATTCTCCAGGATCTGCAGTAGTCTGCATATTTGGTGGGTTGTGGAGTCCAATTAGTTCTATTAGATCTATAGTTGGCGCAGTTTAGAGGGTATCCTTTCTTGTGAACCGGAGAAACAGTGGTGACGTTCATCAGGCATACATTCTTCAGACGAAATCTTGGAGATGGATTGGTATTTAGCTCTTCACCATGTTGTAATTCTCACTTCAAATTTGGTCGGGTAGACGGAAATCTTGAATTTCATGCCTAACACAATTACTTCGGTCATCTTCGTATACCAGCCTGCAACAGAAGTGGCATTACAGTCCATATCCTCAAGACTTTGACTCTACAACAAGTTTTCTTTTGCCGTCTCTACAGGTCTTCTTGCGGGTCCTGACGAAAAGATTTCTAGATTTATAGTTGGTGCAATTTAAACCATCTAATTTTTGTGTTCAGCTTCCGCAGAATTCTTTGAAATAGTTTTACAGATTAGTAACCTTTCTGCATTTTGGTCAGGCAGATCAAATTCTTCTCTACTATGGTCAATATTTTATAGCTTATAGGTAGGGGAGAGTGGGTATGTATGGGACACTTTTCAGTAAAAACGCAACTACTCGCAACTTATAATTCATATCTGCACAAAACAGTTTTCTTAAGATAATATAACATTGTGGCAAGCTATTAAAAACACAAAAGTATTAAAACGTTTACCAGAATAGAAGTTAAAATTCATTCCATGTACACACCTAACATTGTCCCATTCCTCCTAGTTCAAGGAGGATTGGGACAGCTATGTGGTGGAATGGGACGGCTATGTTAAAATCTTTTTTTCTATAACAAAAGACGATAAAATAACATAAGTTTTCGGTTTACTTATCAAAACAAAATATATATTATTCAGTTCTAACAAAAAAGAGTTAAAAACATACAGCTTCACTTGTACAAAAAAATAAAAAAAACATAACAAAATAGCGTATAAAGAAAAAAGGAACAATTCAGAAAAGTGGGTATTCATGACAGTGATACAAATTTGGATTTTAAATCCACACTAAAGGAATAAATATCCCATGGATTCCTCTTATTTGGTGCAACATGCTGAGGTTGAGGTTGAGGACACTCTGTCCCATTCCTCCTGCATATGAGTGTCCAAATCATCCTGTAGGGCACCTTATCAAGATAAACCAAAATATCACTTTAAACATGGCACAGACCAAACAAAATTAGAACTAAATCAATTCGTAATAAATGTTACTATATATTCGATTCACTTTTTTGTACAATAAGTTCACTCATTAATTTTTTTCTTTGACTCAAAGTTTGCTCAAGGATTTTACTTTTTATATACAAAATACTTTTTTTTGCTCTCCACTGCGTAATTACAACTGTGCACAAGACCTGCTTCGTTGACCGGTGGGTACACATTAAAGAACAAATTTTTGATCAGCACAAATGGAAAAAAGGGTATAGCGTTTAGGAAAATGCTCGTGTCCCATACCTCCTGTGTCCCATACATACCCACTCTCCCCTACGTTATACCGCCTGAGAGTGAAATCTAGATCGTCATCGCTGTTTTCTATTGACACAAATATATTGTTTTTTGTTTGTATTCCAAGATTCCAAGGCCACAAAAAAGTAAATAACACCCCACATTTTATTAAAACTAGTTGTTGTTGTTTCCTGTATAATTTTTTGGGGCATTATTTCATTTTTGTTGGGCCTTATTTCGCAGAGCCCTAATTATACAGTGTCCAGTAATGACATCTACTGTGCTTTTTAGTGATACAGGATTCTTCTTCTTCATTTCTGTTTTGTGATGGAGCACGATATCCGACTCTCCTTTTCGGTAGAATCGCCACAGTTGTGCCATACCTATAGTGAGTTCATCAGTTGCAGGTCTTACACTTATAAACATATCCATGAATAAATTCGTTATATATTTATCCAGTTTCGACAGGCTGGATATTCGTGCCCAAACGTCAAATAGTAAAGCATAGTGTCAACTGTCAAGTCGCAAGGAGATGCCTCACCTTCATATGATCAGTGATTGGAACCAGTCGACCGTCAGACAGTAGATGAGGAAACACGCTAATCAATGATTTTAATTTTTGCACCGGAATATGTTTTTTTTTTCATTCTCTTTTCTTTTGTGCCTGAATACGTTTATAGCTGCTCGAACATAACTCATTGTCAAATCGAGTTAAATTCTTATTTAGGTATAGGCAGGCGCTTGGTATGTATGTATGTATGTATTAGAGACATTAGCACAGGCCTCGGCCCTCATTGAAGCTAAGCTAAGGGCCTCCGAGTATCGTAGAATAGCGCCAATACAAATGGACAAACTAAACCCGTAAATAAGCTGATTGAATAATTACAGAGACGTAAATATTCAAGGTTCTTACATATTACCGTTTGAACTGAGTTTTGGAACTTTCTCCTGAGGGCTTATTATACCTGGGGCACCCAGGTGTAACCCAATTGTCGTGGATCTGATTCCCATTGTGTTGGCGAAATACTCTTGAAGCCGAGGCGTTCGCGAACCGATGTGACGATGTTACACATATTCGGTTACGTTTCTAAACTTAAAATAAACATGTCTAACTAAATTAGGTACCTTTTCAGTAGCTTCGTACAGATATTTCATAAAAATGCACTCTTCTTGAATCTGTAATTTTATAATGGTTACATCTTGATCGTTCACCAACAGTTCGAACTTTGCACTGTTCTGCCAACTTGGCTCTTCGCTAATTCGTCCTAATTTTGTGACTATCTTCAGTATACTAAAGGGGCTGGCAAATATTAATAACTATTTAAGTATTTATTAAATTGATTTGATGATTTTCTTTTTGTTTAATTTTTTTTTTTATTTTTGATTTTATAAACTAATTTATTTTGCAAAGCCTACTAGTCTCTCCAACATCACTCAGCAAACTCAGGTATAGGCAGGCGCGTGGTGGGAACAAATTTGCTACCGGGATTTTATATTGAAAACGCCCCTCTCCCGTCTTTGAAAAAAATTTCAATGTTAAAAACAATTATACCAACATATTTTATTGCAAAATAATAATTTTATTGGAAAATGTACATAAATAGATACATACATTTTTGCAGAACCCGTATTACATTACTGTAAAAGCCTACGGAATTCGGAACTACTTTCACGTAGTTTTTCTATAATATGTAGTACTTTCATTGATTTGTTGAAGGATGTCATTTTCGCAAGCCATTAACATATACGCCTCCAAATTGTCATTGCCAATGGTGTATCTTAATTTGTTTTTTACAATATTCAATTTGGAAAAAATCCTTTCACACTTTACCTGTGTCATCGGAAGAGTAAGCAAAAATTTATAAATTGTGAATAAGTTTTTATATTCCAAAGAATACATCCTATAATCAATTATTAAGGACTGTTTGAGAAAAAATCCGGAAAGAGAAACTAGACCTGACAATTTTTAATGCTGAAAGAAACGGATTATGCTTAATATTTTTTTAAACTACTATTTCTACACTTTATTAGGATGCGCTAAATAATTATCTTCGGCTAATTTTTTGACAATTATTAAGTGTTGAAAATAAGTTCACAAAACTCCAACTTAAAAAAACAGAGATTTATCGAATGTTACTGTATTAATTTATTGAAATTCTGTGTTTTATTTCCTCTTGAATATTCTAGCAAAACTTAAGCTAAAAAGAATGTCAAAAATTAACCTATAGAATAATTTATTATCTTGCTCTCGGAGCAGGATAAATCGCTGACAGCTAAAAAACCATTTTCGACCTCGATAAAAAATTAACCGAATATAATACTATTTATCCCAGTTAACACGCGGCCTTAAGATCAAATAATTTATAATTTATTTATTTTATTATAATGAGTATAAGATCATGTGATCAAAATTTAACGGTAATGTGATGTCATATTTCAGTATTATCAGACCGCGCAAATGTTTCCGGATTTTTTCCCGTACAGTCCTTAATTTAAAAACACAGCCAACACAAAAATTGCAAGCTTCAATATGTTTGTTTTCAATAGGAGCTGATTCATCAACTTTGCTAAGTAAATCTTCTTCGTCGTACAATTGACCCCAACTTTCATCAACTGTATCGTCCATTTTCTTTCATGATTTTAAAACAATGGAAGGAAATAAACGGGCAAAGGATACAAGTTCAGCACGTACCTCTTCTTCATTTGTATTTGTACATTCACATTTTGTCCAAGGCTTTTTTTTGGGAAACCATTTTTGGCAATTTTTGTAAACGTGCGTGGGTCGAAACATTCAACGTTTCCATAAAAATCTTTATGCTGTGCAGAGCGATTTTCAATTGCCATAATTATTTTGTCGAAAATAACATTAAAGTTGGTAATCTCAAATTTGTTTAGTACATACATCATTGACACAACTCTTGTTCGTCGACCTTCGTTGCTCAGACATTTCTTCTTCTATGAGAACATCGTAGTCTACTAAATACTTATTCATTACCTTAACGAATTTGTGAGCACACTTCAATACGCCTACAAAACCACCAACACGTAATTTTTTTATATTTGCAAATTAGTGGTTTGTAAATATTTTGAAACTAGAGTACATAGCTGTATCAAAAATCATTGAAAAAATCATAGCTGTCAAAACAGATTCCAATTTTAAGAGCTGATTTAAGTCGTTTTCCATTGGGCATGGGCACATCAGATTTTTATTTCAGAGCTCAGATTTTTCGTGGCGAATGGAACATGAAAGCAGGTTGATCTGCTTTTGTAAATGTATTAGTGCGTTATTTGACATTGAAAATTGCTAAAAATGACTATTTTAGCCACTTTTTCCTCCTTTTCATACAAAAATTTTCTGAGATCATCCCATTCAAAAAATCATAAAAAATATTAGTGACGAGATTTTTGAAAGATTTTTTTGCAGTCACTATTAGAATTGTTTGGAGAAACTTTTTGCACTAAAACATTTTTTTTTTAGACCGAGGAAAAAAGTCAAAGAAGTAGACTTACAAAAGTTCTAAATTTTCAATGCCAATGGGTTAAGGAAAGTTTTGTATCATTCATTCAAACGGAGTACTTATGTCCACCATTGTACATCGGCTGTGCAAATTGTTTTCGTTTGTCGGTGGAAACATACGAACTTCATGATAATCATATCAACGAAGTATCGAAATCCACAGATGACGAGGAAGAATAATAACGACGAAGATGATAGCAATTGCTCCAAAGTTAAGTTCATGTCCATTATTTTTTGTTTCTGAATAATTGCTTTTCAAGAGGGTTTTAGTAATTTCGTTTTGAAAACAAATTCAAAAAACATGTAGGTATAATGTATATGTATAGTGGTATCTATTAGTGAGAGTATGTGTAGATCTCGAAAAATATCGAGATCTTCAAAAAGTGATCCGGATCAAAAAAAAGATTGATCTTTTTGCCAAATGGAACATGAAAAGTGATCCGGATCAAAAAAAAAGATAGCTTTTTGTCCCAATGGAAAACCACATTAATGTCAGTAAAGGTCCTAAATTTTTCCATGTTTCAAAATGTCCAGTTGGGATAAATCCACTGCGAAATTGTGGGTTATATTTGAAATTCAGTCAATTATTTTGAAAATCTCATGAACTTCAATGGTAACATACCCAGTACAAAAATGAGAATAACTAATTTTAAAATAAGAAAAAATGAATCAACATTAAAATTTGTGTCAATTATTTTTTCAACATTTTCTGAAAAAAAAAAAAAACGCCCCTAAAAGCGAAACGCCCCGGGAAAATTCCCGGTTTCCCGTAGGGCCACCACGCGCCTGGGTATAGGATTTTCATTCAAGAGTCGTCGGTTTCTTATCTTGTATTACATTGTGTATTTTTGTACTAGAGAAAGCAAAAATAATATCTCAGTGGTCATTCAATTTGGAGCTTCTATGTTCGACAGAACAATTTTGACATTTGACATGAGATATGACTATTCGACACATAAAATCAATGCATTCTGTTCAAAAGAAATGTTGCAGCTTTTTTTTATGCAAACCAACTATACAAACTATGTTTAACGTTCTATTTATAAACCAACAATCTCCATCTTTCGATATAAATGTACGTGCACATATTGTCGTAAAAGCAATAATTAAAGTATCTACACCAATATGGTCCTTTCGCTACTTGGAAGAAAAACCTGAAGGAAGCGGAAAATGTGCCGCAAAATTATATTTGATCTCAGATCTCGACCAGCATCTCTGTTCACATAAAATTGCATATATAATTTGCCTTAATGCTCTCTTTCAACGCAAATGGACAATAAAACTCGGCGATTTTATTCCTAATGGCTAATATGCAATTCAGTATTGACCGACATTCTCTCCAAAGGATATAATTCCGCTCCCTATACAATCATTTCGTTTGCATTTATACTTTATTATACGGTGATTTTTTCAATTTTACGAGAAAGCACGTGCAAATATCGGGAATAAATTAGTTATTTTATGCGTGACGCTATCCTCCTGTTGAATTTGCATACGAAATGTTTTAGTGCTTTGGTATCGTAAAAGATATATACATTCGCTATCATAAATAATTCGAGATCCCACCCATATTCTTAGCATGCGCTACAGTCCGGGGTGGACTTGGACGCATCGTTATTTAATGTGAATACGAGGCATTTTGCCTTATTATGGCTGAAGTTTCAAGGATAGAATTCAAATTTTTGTGCATTATGTGGGGAGGACTCGTTTGTATTTAAATATTGCCCACGTATGCGCAAATACAGTGTTGGTCTAAACAAAACCAGCTAAATGTCCTAGAACGTGTTTATGAATTTAATTTGTATTAATTAGTCCGATATCAGCATTTTGTTTATTGTTTCTAATAGATATTAACAGTATTGATTGTTTTAGGAAAACCGATGAACTTTTTTGGAACAGTTTCTAAAAAAAAAATTAAATAAACTAAAGCACTCATTCGCTCACTTGCTTTGTAAAAATAATATACTGTTATGAGAAGTGCATTTTAATGATGAATTCTTCTCTGACTATGAGCTATGCTTAACGCTCGTATCTATACTGTTTTTTGCGGTATTACACTGCTTTTTTTACCGTTTTCTTCCAAAATACTGATTTTATACTGCGGAAAATACAAAGCTTTAATATACAGATTAGGTTTAGGTAGGGTGCATGTCATAACGCCCAGTGTCATAACGCCCTTGGGCGGTTGCAGGGGGCAGCATGCCGCCCATACTTTTCGGGTATTATTTCATTTCTTCTTTTGGGGCGTTACTGCACTTCTTATAGTCTCATAAAGCTCACAAAAAAGTAACTTAAGACCCGGCGGGCGATATGACACTTTTAAAAGTGCCATAGCGCCCGAGGGCCTTATGACGCAAAAATGTGTGTCATAGCGCCCCAGGGCGTAATGACACCGGGCGTTATGACATGTACCCCTAGGTTTAACGAACACCGACACATGCAGGTATTGTGAGGACCGAGGTCCCACATGTCGCAGAGGATACTCCTACCTTTTCTGTGAATATGTCAATCAATTCCTCGGTACTGAAGGAAGCATCTCGGAAGGTAGGTACTTCTTCGTTAATTTCGAGGAAGTTAGTTTCTTAAACAGAATTCAACCCAATTGTGGGTTGGACGAATTGGTTGAGGTTTTGACCGTGAATTTGACATATGGACTTGTCTGATGAACTCAAAACTCGTTAAATTATTATCTTGACATAATTAATTTTTATTCAGAGCACGTCATTTCAATTTTACTTTTGTTTATTAAAGAATAAAAATTGTTCATTATAAAATTTCGGTTCATAGTGTACGCTGTCAGCTGTGCAATCCAAACATGGTCGACCTGTCACGTCTAACGTGGCAAAGAAGAAAAGCGATAAGTTGAACACGAACCGCCGAAAGATATAATCGAACCGCAACTCTTCTAGGGATACCATACGTCCCCCTTTAGGGTAGGCAGTCGCCC
Organism: Cheilosia scutellata; assembly: GCA_955612985.1. Lineage (NCBI taxonomy): Eukaryota > Metazoa > Arthropoda > Insecta > Diptera > Syrphidae > Cheilosia > Cheilosia scutellata. The sequence goes on from OY015312.1 coordinate 70,201,041, forward strand.
TTTTTCATACCAAAATGTTGTTTGCCCCCTACACAAACCACTGTACCCCTTATTAAGGGCCGGTTTGTACATCTTTGGTTAACTCTAATCAACGGTTATTCCAGCTGATAACCATAGAATTTGTTTGTTCAGTCAAATTTTAACCAGAGAATCCCTGGTTTGGTTAGTTAACCCAAGAAATCGATAACCAGCCGATTTTGGTCGGTTAAGGCATTTAACCAAAGATATTCTGAAATTTTGTTTGTTCAAGCTTTGACATAGCAGTCAAAAACAAAACAACTTTCTTTATAAAACTGTATACAATTAAAATTAATTTGTAATAAATAATGAATGCAAAAGAGTGAGTTGTTTGGTATCTGCTATGTCGATGCATTTTCAACTGGCAGATGAATTCAATGGACGACAGTGTGGAAAAAATTGCATGTATTGCTGCGGCTGTGACACGTTTGTCCTATAAAAATAAAAAAAAAACATAAATCAATAAAATACTGAAAATAAACGTATACAAAAAAAATACATTTTAACCAAGAATTAATTCAAACAACTGAATTAACAAATAAACTGGAAAACTGGAACGATTTGTCGCAAATCTATGGTTTGGTGACCAAAGTGAAAAATAAGTAAACAAACTTATGAACTTAACTTACTTTTGGGTTACCATAGATATTTAATCATGGGTTAAACTAAATCTATGATAACCTAACCGCAGATTTAACCAGCTCTGAAGACACCGGCCCTAAGACAAAATTCAATAAAATAAAACTCTCAATTGAAAACTTTCGAAATACTTTAATATTTTTAACAAGATTGTTTTGTAAGTTTTTGTTTTGTACTGTTATCTGTCTCTCTGTCAGTTTTTGTATTCAAACCAATACTTTTAAAAGAAAAATGTCCGAACCCAAGAAAAAACCAAATAAAAAAAGAAAATGTTCATATAATCAGGGTTGGGAAAAAGTTTCGAGTGGTTAAAAAAAGACAACGAAGGTCCTGAATATGCGGCGTGTTTAATTTGCAGTTCAAGTTTTAAAACCTGGTGTTCAAAAATTGTCCTCTTTTTCAACCCTTGCCCCCCTAGAAAATTCACGATGTCCATCGTATTTTTTAATCTGGTAACCCTAAGTATAGAGGTGGACATTCCTTAACTATGCATGTTTGTCAATGAACTAACAGGTGATGCACTACATAATATTTACGGAATCTTCGGTGCGCGAGTGACACTCGCACTTGGTAAATTTTTGTTCTTGCTTCAACATTTTGAATTTGCGATTCTTGTGGGCGAACGTTCCGTCAGTGTCAAAATAGCTTAGTATACAAAATGTATAAAGCATCCAATTAATATCGCACTCTTAGCATTCAATGTGTTTACTTATACACTCCCATGCACTTGAATAGGGACAAGATTTATTGTTACTCTTTTGCGGATTTTCAAAAAAAAAAAACAACATTATATTTATATAAACATATTTATACCCGGTACCACACTGTGGTGAGGGTATATTCACTTTGTCATTCCATTTGTAACGCCCATAAGGAGGCGTTGTAGGTATGACAAACTTATTGATATTGTTAATATTATTGATCAGCATCACTTTCTTAGTCGATCTAGTGATGTCCGTCTGTCTGTCCGTCTGTCTATCCGTCTGTCTGTCTGTCCGCACGATTACGGCCGTAATTTAAGAGCTATCGACTTGAAATTTGGTACGTAAGCTTTTATCCACCAGACTGAGGCTAAGTTCGAAGATGAGCAAGATCGGATGAAAACTACTACTACCTCCCATACAAAAGTATCAGATTTATATAGCTTTTTATGTTAAAAATTAAATTTAAATAGCTACAGTAAAGATAGCAAGTTTAAACTTTGCACGTATTGTTTTAATAATATTTAAAATTTTTTGACAAAAAAGGAGCTTGATCGAATAAAAACTACCCATACCTCCCATACAAATATATAATTTTTTAATACTAAAATATTTTTTTATTTTACAATAATAGGCGTATTTTTTGGAAATCTATAGCTAGTTCACTTTTACTTTTACATGCAAAACTGGTATACTCACTTTTGGTTTTGTTATACCCACTTTTGGTTTTACATGCAAAACGGTTATACTCACTTTTGATTTTGTTATACTCACTTCCCAAAAAATACGCCTAATATAGTACCGGGTATTTGAGCTTCGGCATAGTCGAAGATAATTGTCTTACTGGTTTTTTAATGTTTTGATTTCAATTTTGTATAAAGGGAAAACAAAATTAAGCACCAAAATCTTTCCGTTATTTTTAAAACAAATGATTTTTGAATGGAGGAATTCATTTTTCTCTTGCCGCACTGGAATAGGGACAGTAACTGGAAACAATGATTAATAACAAAACGTTGCAAAATTCAGTTCAAATTCTCTTCTTTTTATCTTGTTAAGCTTAGGCCTTTATTGTGATTGTCGATCAGCGATCGTCACGACAATTGTCGATTGCGTCGATTTATCTTAGCTATACGTACGCACAAAATTTTTTCACTTCCAAGAGAAAGCCACGACCAGACATTTGTAATCGACTACAAGCGACTTTCAAATCGACAAATATCAATCGCAATCGACAAACACAGTTGTCTATCGATCGACAGTATTGTCGATCAACGATCATACCGTTTGGAAGTGAGTTATACAGAGATTCTAGATAGCTCTAGGAAATGTCGCTCCATGCGGCATTGATGGCTGCTGTTAATGATTTAACATCTTTTACCGGATTCGTTTACTTTCCGTGACAACCATCCCCAAACAGTCTCAATTATATTAAGGTATAGGCACGTTTTGGGTACGGATACACCCTTTTACCACGCGTGCGGTGTGAATGGGGGTGTTATCCTGCTGGAAAGTAAATTGCATGGGTCCAAATACATTATCGTAGTAAGCCTTTTGCAATACGCCTTTGTTCATTCTTGATGACAGAAACTGCAATTAACATTGCTCATAATAAGAGATCACACAGCAGCGATGTTCCGCAGAAATTTTGGAGTTGAGCCATTCTCCGAGCCATTTCACATAAGTTTGAGCCACTTTATTTAAGAGAAAGGGGGGGGGGGGTGCTTTACTTATTGAGATTTCTTTCAATTTTTTTTTTGTTTGGTAGTTCGCTGGGAGGCAAACTCATCGAAAAACATAGCAGAACTATTACGCGATTACGGGATGCTTCTGGAAGAGTGAGGGACCTTAAACCGATCTAAAAAAAACTCCAGAAGTCGTTCGACTAATATCTAGGCAATTTTTTTTTGATTCATTTTAAAAAATTGAGAAGATAAATCCGCCGTTTGTCGGATTTCTATAAATTTTGATTGAAAATATTACCTACTTTCTTGGTCTTAGCTAACTCTTTTAGATCAAGAAGTCTTACACCCGCCTTAATATCCTGATTACATTGTCAGTATTTAAAAGTTCTGTTATTTCTAAGTTAAAATGGTTAAGAAGTCTACTTCTGTGACCGTGGAAATGTTTTCCTTGTCAGCAATGTAAACCGCTAAAGTACTCTTTCAAATAAGCAGTCCGAAGCTTGAAACAGGAAACTCACAAATAGATAGGAGCGTACTTCTAGCATAAGGTGACTTCAAGTATCATCTAAAGACGATGAGATATATTCCGCATATATATATTCATATATTCCGCAACAAGAGTAAGACTATTGGGCTCAAAATGGTTAGTCTACCAGAGAATCAACCCTCAAACAGATGCTGGCTCTAATACGGGGAGGTACAGCCATAATTCATGACACCACTCTGAAGGATATAGACAAACGAAACAAATGCCTGATGTCTGTCAGAGATCTTTTTGTTACCTATACTTAGATGGCGCTACAGTCCGGGCTACAGTCCGGGGTACAACTGTCCCTCCGGGTTGGAATCAAAGACTCTTCGGGTCAGAGACATGACTCTGTATAGTTCGTCTCTAATGGGAAACATTTCCATACATTATTCCCGATAGGATTTTGAAATGCTGTGCGTTTACTTGGTTGAATCGCTTTAACCAGCGATTGTTTTGTGACGGGGTTCAGTTGAGTAAATTTAATTTTTTTAACATTCGTTTTTTTTTTTTTTAAGAACGAAGTTTAAGTCTTAAGAAAAATGTGAGCCATTTCTCTTTGGCTAGGAGCATTGAGCCAAAGTTGAAATACTTGAGCCAAATTACCCAATTGGGTACTTCAGCACAACGCTGTCACACAGCATACCTACCATTACACCACTTTCACGGCTATGGTGCGACGAGACAGATAGTATTTTTCTTTGCGTATGTCATGAAATTAGTACCTAATCTAATCATCAGAGCCATCTAAATTCAATCGGTTTTCGTCCGAAAAAAAAAAACTATTTGATGCCACTAGCTATACCATGTCATATGCAATTCCGAGCAAAAACCATGCGAGTCTCCATACGAGTAGTGGTAAGAGGCGGTTTTTTTTTTTTAAATTCTAATCTTTTAAGATATCCAGCTCTTTGAATTGATCATCTTACTGTGTTAACTCTAGCAATGATTCCCAAATTTGATCCGATCTGCGAGGCGGAATAGGGAGAATTTGATGCTTCTCCAACAATCAGTAGATGTAGTAGCTGTTTTGGTCCTCCCTTCATGTTGTTTCCATAGTTGCACTTATTTTTAAGAAAATTTCAAACCATTGACTTGCTTATTCCGATTTTTTCGGCAATAACGCTATAGATGAGACTACACTCCTTCTAGCCAATTATTTTGCCTTTCTCTTCTGCAGTTACAACTTTTCCTCACACCATTTGATTGAAAACGATTAAAATATACGCGAAATAAAAATAAAAATACCTTCAGCTTCAATAAATTGATCCACAGCAAAGAAATTGCCTCTGTCCCTATTCAAGTGCTGCAAAAAAAGAAAAACCGAAATAACTTTAACTGTAAAATTGTACGAATTTAGTTTCGCTCCTAAAAGTTTCCTATTACTATTACTATGTACTAAATAATAGCATAAAGGAAATACCTATATTTAGGAATGAGAAAGAGAAACACAACATGAAATGATTAAAAAATCTTGTCCCATTTTCATTGGCATGGGAGTGTATTTGTGCTACATACAGGGGGCTTATTCCCAAATGCGCGGCGGATCGCTTTTCATGGCGGATTGGTATTTTTGTATTTCCAAAAGCGATTCGATCCATTCGACACAAGAATTTAGTTTATCCACAATAAATCCTCCAGCAATCCGTCACCTAAATAGCTATCGCTTTTGAATGGATCAAATCGCTTTTTGGAAATACACAAATACCAATCCGCCATGAAAAGCGATCCGCCGCGCATTTGGGAATAAGCCCCCAGGTTTCATCAATTTCTTCGATTGCCTAATTAAACTGTTGTCTGCGTTTCTCAAACCATATAGGTCTGCTTTTTCAAGCAATACTCGCTCGAGAAATCCATCATGCAGGTAGCACTGAAAGCAAGATATAAAATTCAAACTTGTAATAGGCGTAAATTAGACCCCTACCAGTAACAGGCAACAGAAAATGTTTTATTGGGTACACAATATATTTATTTTTAATTTGGCGTAGAATTATAAAAGTTATTCTTCATGTTGTTTAAATATAATAAAGGACTTGCATGCCGCCAAAGTAGGTACTCTAAACAAGGGCAATTTTACCTTAACGTAGATCTCATTCGATAAGAACGAATTCATTCGAAGCCCACTCAAACTAATTGAGGGCAATTAAGTTTCATTAGCAAAACAATGCATATTATTACAAACATCAGATATAGCCTCATACAGCTCTACATGATACCGAATACAAACCAATTACGGTCACCGATAACTGCAAATGCATGTTTGGCTGGTTAATTAGTCCATTACCCACGAAAAACCAAAATTACATTACGCCCAAGGACGACCAAAACAAGCCCACCAAACTGGAGCCCCTTACCACACCCGCACCAGCCTCACAAGTTACACACAAAAAGCCAATTTGAATTCCAAAATAAGCCACCGCAAATCCCCAAAGTGTGACGACGTCAAACAACACTAATGCACATTACGCCCAACCAATGTGAATACACTTCAACGAGAGTTGGCTCTTCTCAAGTACATGTGGCCAAAATCCAAATTGCAAAATTAAGCGTAATGATTGATTCAATCCCCGTAATGGTAAAGACATTCCGTTAGCACAAAAGAGATAGGGTATCTGCTCAAAGCTGCTCGCTCATTGACCTCAGACGTAGAATAAACTTTAACTGTTTTATTAAAGCGCACACAGCAGACATTTTCTTAAAAATAAAGTACATTTCCAGACCTCTCCCTAAGTTGGCCTTACCACTAGCCTGGTCTTCTGTTATCAAGGAATAAACCTAAATTGGACTCAACAAAGCATTACCTAAGTAGCCTTACCCACTAAATCAATAATACGAATCCCATTTGCGAAAGTAGGTGGATATGACGCAGAAAGTAAACCTTCTTCGAAAGGATGTTCTGTTCACTCCACTTCACTTCTGACAGCTGTACGTGTGTAGGTATGGCGTATGGTATGCTAGCCAACTTAATATCTTGCTCATGTGCACACGTTTGGAAAAGAAATGAATTCAACAAGTTCGCAGCTACAGCGTAGTCCTTATTTAATTTACGAAAATCCATTCTATTTGTGATGACGATAAAAATGTGTTGGAATGGTATATCATGTGAAGAGCCGCGCCCCATAACTTTTTTGGAAAGGAGACATACACATTTGCTTAATTTCCGGTTGCAATTAAATGCCGAGTGGTGAAGTGGATATTTCTACTCCTGTGAGTTCACCCATTTGGTTTAACTGCTAACTCACATTTGTGTACAAGTGCTGAATAGTTTGCTTTTCAAAATTATCCTCAAGGGTACCTACTCCTTCCGTATTACTGCGTTTCTATTTGTAGATGGTAATGAAAGGATTGCATAACGCATACATTTATACAGAAAAAAAATCTAAGTTCTACGGAGTTGACATACTGAATTATAGCGTTAAGGACTTACTTTACTTACTTACTTTTGGTGGCGCTTACAGTCCGGGGTGGACCACGGCCTCAACCAACAAGCCCCTCCAGCTAGCTCGGTCCCTCGCTAGCTGCCTCCAGTTGCGCACACCAAGTTGGTTGAGGTCGTTCTCCAATTGTGTGCGCCACCTAAGGTGGGGTCTTCCTCTGCTGCGTTGTCCCTCAGGGGTGGATTCGAAGACTCGTCGGGCTGGTGCGTTGTTGTCCATACGCTCCACGTGTCCCAGCCATCTCAGCCGTTGAATTTTTAGCTTTTTGACCAGGGCAGCGTCGCTGTATAGCCCGTATAGTTCGTCATTGAATCTTCTTCTCCACACTCCATCGTCACAAACTGGACCGAATATCACTCGAAGAATCTTTCTCTCAAAGCATCCGAGAAGGTTTTCATCCGCTTTTGACAGGGTCCATGCTTCTGCACCATACAGCAGGACCGGGATGATTAAGGTCTTATATAATATCTCCTTGATTCTATGAGAGAGGGCTTTACTTCTTAAGTGCCTTCCTAGCCCGAAGAAACAGCGATTGGCAAGAGTGATTCTTCGCTTGATCTCTGCGCCGATGTCATTTTGCGAATTGATAGTGGAGCCCAGGTATACAAAGTCTTTAACTACTTCGAAGTTGTATCTGTCCATCGTGACGTTTTGTCCAAGTCGCCGATGTTGAGAGTCCTTTCTCGTTGACAGCATATACTTCGTTTTGTCCTCATTGACAGCCAGACCCATCCTCGCCGCCTCCGTTTCGATGCTTGCAAATGCACCACTGACAGCTCGCCGCGTTCTCCCAATAATGTCAATGTCATCAGCATAGGCAAGTAGTTGGACGGACTTTTGAAAAATTGTACCTCTGGTGTTGGCTTGCGAGTTTCGTACAATTGCTTCAAGAACGATATTAAAGAGAGTACATGATAGCGCGTCGCCTTGTCTCAAACCTTTTTCGACATCAAATGGCTCGGTGGTGTTCTTGCCGACTTTGACGGAGCAGCGAGATTTCTCCATCGTCATCCTGCACAGACGGACGAGTTTGGCGGGGATGCCAAAACTTGACATGGCTTTGTATAATTCGTCCCTATATACGCTATCATAGGCGACTTTAAAGTCGATAAATAGATGGTGTGTATCGATCTGAAATTCCTGGGTTTTTTCCAAGATCTGTCGGAGTGTGAAAATTTGGTCGATGGTTGACTTTCCTGGTCTAAAACCACACTGATATGGGCCGATCAGGTTGTTGGCGAAAGGTTTTAGACGTTCACATAATACAGCCGACAAGATCTTATACGCGACATTCAGGAGACTTATTCCTCTGTAGTTGGCGCAGTTCAGAGTATCTCCTTTCTTGTGGATGGGGCACACGATGCTGAGGTTCCATTCGTCGGGCATGCTTTCATCCGACCAGATTTTACAGATGAGTTGGTGCATGCTCCTTACCAAGCCATCTCCCGCTGCTTTGAAAAGTTCGGCTGGGAGGCCGTCCGCTCCAGCAGCTTTGTTGGACTTAAGTTTGGATATCGCTAGCCTCACTTCGTGTAGGTCGGGTGGACGGAAATGTTGGCTATCATCGTCCAAGCTGAACAGATCATTCTGCCTGACAGCGGGTTGTTGGCTGTCTCCGCCGTTTAACAGTCTGCAGAAGTGTTCTTTCCAAATCCTCAGCACCGACTGTGAGTCTACTACTGTATTCCCATGTTCATCTCTGCAGGCTTCTGTTCGGGCCTTGTATCCTTGGGTGGATCGTTTTACCCTTTGGTAGAACTTTCGAACATTGCCTCTGCAGTATTGTCCCTCAATTGATTCGACCGCTCGCTTCTCGTGCTCTCTCTTTTTCCTTCTGAGAAGTCGGTGTTCCTCCCTTCTTTTCTGCCCGTAGAGCTCTCGAGCAGCTCTCTCAGCCGCTCTGGTTCTTGTCTGCAGCATTAACTGGTAGGCCTCGTTCTTGGCTGCATTTGCCTGACGGCATTCCTCATCGAACCAGGGGTTTCGTTGTGGTCGCCTAGTGAAACCCAGCACTTCGGTAGCGGCACTCCTGATGGCACGCTGGCAATGTTGCCACTGATCCTCTGTACTTGATGCTGGTGAAACTGAGGGTGGGCTTGCTGAGAGGTTTAGGGAGACGCGGTCGGCAAAGGTTTTGGCGGTCTCTTGCGATAGTAGCCTTGCAACGTCAAATCTTCTTACAGTATCCTCTCGATGTTGTGGAGTGTTGGATATCCGCATCCGTACTTTGGCTACTACCAAGTAATGGTCCGAGTCTATGTTGGCCGCTCGGAACGTTCGGACATCCAAGATACTGGAGGCATGTCTGCCGTCGATCGCAACATGATCAATTTGGTTGACGGTTTGTTGATCTGGAGACCGCCAAGTCCCTTTGTGTATGTTGAGGTGTGGGAATCGTGTGCTGGCAATGATGACATTTCGCCCCGCCGCAAAGTCGATTAGCCTGAGTCCGTTTCCGGAGGTGTTGTCGTGCAGGCTGTGCTTTCCGACTGTAGAGCCAAAGATGCCCTCCTTTCCGATTTTGGCGTTAAAGTCGCCAAGAACTATCTTGACGTCGTACTTCGGGCACTTATCATACGTCTTCTCAAGAAGATCGTAGAATGCTTCTTTGGCTGTGTCGTCTTTCTCCTCTGTCGGGGCGTGAGCACATATCAGCGTGATATTTTTAAATTTGGCCCTGATGCGGATTGTGACTAGGCGGTCGCTAACATTGCGAAATCCCAAGACTTCTTGCCTAAGTCTTCCTCTAATCACAAATCCACATCCAAATAACCGCTGACTCTGCTCTCTGCGGCACTCGCCGTAGTAGATGTCACAGCTTTTCATCCTTCTTGTGCCTTCTCCATCCCATCGCACTTCCTGGATGGCCGTAATGTCGGCTTTGTACCTATCCAGGGTCTCCACAAGTTGTTCGGCTGCACGCGGTCTGTTTAGGGTCCGGACATTCCACGTGCAGATCCGAAGCTCATTGTCCTTATTTCGTTTGCTGGGGTCGTCAACATTTAGATCATCCATATCCGAGGCTTGTCGTTGTTTCGGAACTGCCTGGTTTTTCCGTGGTAGGGAAGTTACCCCGACGCACAACCCCCAACCTGGAGGGCCAGGTCCTTTGCTGGACCCCTTGGACAAAAGGGGCCGGATTTCCCGGAGTCAGTAACCCACTACGGGGATATGAGCGCTGCCGTTGGCCCATAAAGGGCTCATCCGCCACCATCTCTATTTCAACATCCTGACTAATGCTGAAAAACCCTAATGACCTTAGCTCCAAATAAGTCGAAGTAGCCCATTAAGGTATCTGCCAAGTTGACCGTTGACGCCACCGTTGATTTAATTATTTAAATTCATCCGCCGTACGTCCTCATTCTGAGGTGCTCATGTTAAGACTTCTGAGACTCGAGCAGACAGTCAATTCCGACAGAGCATTATAGTGTTGCTATTTCTTTCGTGTTCAACACTCGCGCTTATAAGTTTAGCAAGTCAAGCCCAGGTGGGCGAGACCAGTACCCGGTGGTTACCACGGGGAGGTAAAATAAGCACAATTGATGTGTATGAGAAAGTTAAAACACTGGACATTGCCAAGTTAATGCCAATCAATGCCTGCCCGATTCATACACACCCAACCACCAAAAGAGATAGGGTATCTGCTCAAAGCTGCTCACTCATTGACCTCAGACGTAGAATAAACTTTAACTGTTTTATTAAAGCGCACACAGCAGACATCTTCTTAAAAATAAAGTACATTTCCAGACCTCTCCCTAAGTTGGCCTTACCACTAGCCTGGTCTTCTGTTATCAAGGAATAAACCTAAATTGGACGCAACAAAGCATTACCTAAGTAGCCTTACCCACTAAATCAATAATACGAATCCCATTTGCGAAAGTAGGTGGATATGACGCAGAAAGTAAACCTTCTTCGAAAGGATGTTCTGTTCACTCCACTTCACTTCTGACAGCTGTACGTGTGTAGGTATGGCGTATGGTATGCTAGCCAACTTAATATCTTGCTCATGTGCACACGTTTGGAAAAGAAATGAATTCAACAAGTTCGCAGCTACAGCGTAGTCCTTATTTAATTTACGAAAATCCATTCTATTTGTGATGACGATAAAAATGTGTTGGAATGGTATATCATGTGAAGAGCCGCGCCCCATAACTTTTTTGGAAAGGAGACATACACATTTGCTTAATTTCCGGTTGCAATTAAATGCCGAGTGGTGAAGTGGATATTTCTACTTCTGTGAGTTCACCCATTTGGTTTAACTGCTAACTCACATTTGTGTACAAGTGCTGAATAGTTTGCTTTTCAAAATTATCCTCAAGGGTACCTACTCCTTCCGTATTACTGCGTTTCTATTTGTAGATGGTAATGAAAGGATTGCATAACGCATACATTTATACAGAAAAAAAATCTAAGTTCTACGGAGTTGACATACTGAATTATAGCGTTAAGGACACTTTTGCTGAATAATTTTAATAACAATAATCAAAAGGAACTCGGGCGAATTACATTAGGTAATTTTAATAAAAGCATAGCGCAACTTATTAAGGGCTAGTCATTAATGTTGGTTAGTTTTATAGTCGCTCAAGGAAACGAGGTATATTGACATGGGTAGTCACGACATAAACACGTCAGATAGTAAAATGACCGCAAACAAATTTTACAACGTTGCCTTGTGCAAATTACTTTCGTATAGCAAAACAGGGAATGGAATGAGCTAGAAGTAAATTTTGCACTTGGTACAGAGAAAAATTCTTAAAAAAAAAATACAATTGTCAAATCTGAATTTGGGTCGAATAGCAAAAATTCTTGGCAACACTGCCGCAATAGGTATACACTTTTCGGTGGCGAATGAGTAATATTTTTCTGTAGTATATTGCGAAGTTTTCGCTATGTGTAACTTTTCTTGTGTGCTTTTAGGGGCAACAAAAATTCGATGTATGTATGAATACATATCGTAAGCAAGGTAGATGTCTACAATATAGAAGATTATTGGACGAAGGTGTTTTATATAAATGGAGGAAAGTTTGGGACATAATATAACTATAAGCAAACTGCGGGGTACTACAAATTAAACCATTTTAGTACGGTCGTTGAACATCGCGACGTCGCGTCAGTCAATTTAATGGGCAACCTTAGCCGTTTAGCGCTTCTACTATGGTTACGCTACAAGCGCGTGATATTTAATTATTTTTTTCACTAATTACTTCGAAATTTGGCGACAGAGGGAAGAAGAGAAGTCAATAAACCTGCAACTAAAGGGCATTGATTTTGTCATCGTCTCTCTTGCTTGTTTGTTTGGAAACGGGATCATAATATGCAGTACATTTACAAAAACAGAATACATACTAGCAGAAGTAACTTTCTTTCGACAGAAAATAAACATTATGTATAGAAACTTTTTTGTTAATGCTCTAATGAAAATATGTGTATCTTGAATCTTAACTATTTAACATAACAGTCCTTGGTCCATTATTATTCTTGATATATGTTAATTCAATCTTTCATGTTCCATTTGTCGGTAAGTTAAAAGCGTTTGCTGATGACTTTGCATTTGCGTATGATTCAGTTAACCCACTAAATCAAATTGCTGAGATTAACCATGATGTCCACTTGCTAAGACTCTGGTTCGCTAAACACAAGCTAATTGTAAGTAGTAAAACTAAACTCATGTGCTTTAGCCACTTCGCGAAAGATATCCCTGATATTCACATTCTGTTCCATGCAGCTAGTTGCCGTAGACTTAGTCTTACTAATTGTGGCTGCGAGATATTATATAATGAAAATACTGACTGTAATTCAAGGTGCTTCGAAATTGAAATAGTCAAGAATTATAAGTACTTAGGCGTCATAATTGATCAAAATCTGAGCTGGTGTGATCACATTTATTCTTTAAAGCAATATTTGCTATCTACTCTGCGTTGTATTTATCGACTTAGAAGGTACTGCTCAACTAATCTCTTAAAAATGTCTATTTTGGGCTTTTCCATTCCAAATTACAATATGGTATTAGCTGCTGGGGAGGTGCTTATTATAATAAAATCCAACAACTGACTGTTTTACAAAAGTCTGCTATAAGAAATATATGCAAAACTTCTTATTTGGCCAATACATTTAATCTGTTTAAAGAACTGAAAATTCTACCTGTAAGACATTTGCATTATTTCAAAGTACTCAAAATATTTTTTGTAAGAGGTGGTTATTTGCAAAGCCCCATAAATGACAGCCATAATCTTAGAAGCAATTCTATGTCGTTGGTTATCATTCCACCATTTCGTACTTCAAGCTTAAGAAATTTTTACACAATTGTGTCTTGTAAACTTTTTAACACACTCCCAGAAGACATTCGAATCATCCGAACGTTAAAGAATTTTTTAAGTAAGGTAAAATGTTGGCTATTAAACATAAACCATAGTGAAATTGAAATTTTGTTGCATTTTGTCTCCTAATCTGTTTTTTAACTTGAGTTTATTTCATTTTTTATTTTGTTTTAATATCTTTTGTACTTGTACTTCTTCATTTGAAAATTGTTAATTTGAAAATTGTTAATTGTAAATTATTTATTGAAAATTGTTAATTGTAAATTATTTATTTGAGTTTTTAAGTGGTTAGTTATCTATATACAGTAGAAATCGGTTATAACAATACCTGATATAGCGATGAGCCGGATATAACGATATATTTTCAAAGTCCCGGCAAAACTCCGTTTAATTCAAAGTAATTTGCAATCGGTTACAACGATGCCGGATATAACGATGAAATCGGTTATAGCGATGAAAATGTACCATATTTAAGTCTAAAAACTGTTTATAGCGATAGTAAAAACTCTTTTTACAGTTTACGGATTGTTACTTTCATTCTGTTTCTAAAGCCGTGTATCAATTGCGCTAAATAATTATCCTCCTACAGTTTTCTGACACTATCGTGGTGAAAAACAAATTTTGAGCTGTCAAAAAATGATCCTGCTCGGGGAGCAAGATAATAAATTATCCTATATGCTAAATTTTTTAAGTTTGCTACTTGAGTTTTGCTAGAATGTTGAAGAGAAAATAAAATGCCGAGGATAAAAGTACAATTGATGGTACCTTAATTTCCAGAGATCGCAGTCACCGGTCCTTGGATATTCTCACAGGTCTACAGAATTAAAGTTAATTAAAATTTCGATTTACATACTTATATGGCATCTAAAGAGCTTAGTAAATGTTGATTTTTGTTAGCAACAAGTATAGTACGTGGACTGTGGAGGGAAGGTAGTTCTCAAGATGGTATATGGCCGCTTCAAATTAAAATCCAAATATTGCACAACTCTCTTAGAAAAATATTTTACACAACCAAATGTGCAAAAGAATAACAAATTTGTGATTTTGTTCCTCGAGACTTTAATTAAATTTATAGCTCTTTTTTCGATAAAGTACATATTTTTTTTGTATTTTTTTATTGTAGATACCGGATATAACGATGGACCGTTTATAACGATGAAATTCTAAGGTCCCTTCAACATCGTTATAAACGATTTCTACTGTACATATGTCACCCCACATTGTAATATTTGTATGTAAAGTGGCATTTATCACTATTTTTAATTAATATTAAATGTTCCAACTATTCTCTGATCATAGGTAAATCGAAAATTGTAATAATATTAATATAGGAATTTTGAGAATAAAGCATTATTAATAATAATAAATAAAAAAAAAATATATAACATTCATTAATTTCTCAACTTTTTCTCTTATCTTTGGTTGTTTCTCTTACTTACTTACTTACTTACTTAGATGGTGCTACAGTCCGGGGTGGACCAGGGCCTCAACCAACACGCCTCTCGAATTAGCACGATCTTTGGCTAACCGCCTCCAGTTGCGCACTCCAAGTTGGTTGAGGTCGATGTCGCTGTACAGTTCGTAGAGTTCGCTGTTAAATCTCCTCCTCCAAAGCCCGTCAACGCAAACGGGACCGAAAATCACTCGAAGAATTTTGCGTTCGAAGCGACCAAGGAGATCTTCATCCGCCTTTGATAACGTCCATGATTCTGCGCCATAAAACAGGACTGGGATGATGAGCGTCTTATATAGAGTCTCCTTGGTGTTTCTCGACAAGGCCTTACTAATCAATTGCCTTCTTAGGCCAAAGTAGCAGCGGTTGGCAAGTGTAATTCTTCGCTTGATTTCTGATGTGATGTCATTTTCAGAGTTAATAGCGGAGCCGAGGTAGACAAAGTCCCGAACTACCTCAAAGTTATAGCTGTCTATCGTGACGTTCTGTCCGATTCGTCTATGTTGTGTGTCCCTTCTTGTTGACAGCATATATTTTATTTTGCCCACATTTACCACTAAACCCATTTTTGCCGCTTCTGTGCTAATACTTCCAAACGCACCAGTGACAGCTCGCTATGTTCTGATGTCGATGTCGTCAGCGTATGCAAGTAGTTGCACAGACTTTTGGAAAATTGTGGAAAATTCAAATGCAATGACAATCCATTATAAAGGTGGCGGGATTAAGGTAAACCTCCGCAGCTCTCGATCATTCCGACTTCCGACTTCAATGCCCATCATAACGTAAATAATTGGCTCCGATTTTCTTATTAATAGAATAGACGAGGCAGGATAACAAGATAAAAAATTAGCTTTTGCTTGAATCTTATTCAGCTTGTAGATGATTCTGAGTTGATTTATAGTATAAACAATCTAAATAGACAAATTTCAGGTACACTGTTTATATTGTATTCCGATAAAGCCATAGATAATTATGAAAGTGTCCGCTTCCCGAGGAAATCCGGATCATGCTCTAATATCAACTATCCATTTTATACCGATACTGTAGGTACTGTGCATAACAGGAGTCGCCATATGCTAAAAGGTCAAAAACACATTTTCAAAAGTGCAATAAAGTCCAACACAGTCAAAAATTACGTTTTGGGCCTTTTTGCATTATATCATGGCGCAGTAGTTTCATCGGTGAGAGATGAAAAATTTCGACCAAAGAAATTCAACGTATAGGTACTTTAAGAGAATGGATTGTAAAATGGCAGCAAAACACTAAAGAATTAAAACCATTGTGTAGAATAGAATAGAATAGAAAACAATTATCTAAAATTTGATTTCCAAGAATTCCGTGGTGCATCGATACTTCGCGCGACGGCTACCCTACTCAAGCGCCCAACGTCAACTGAAGTGACAACCCGAGCTCTCACAGATTTCCACTCAATATTCTTGTGAGTGAGTTGCACTCCACATGCAAATGCAACGATTTATGCAATTAGTCATAATATCCTCTAGAAAAGAACATACAGTTACAGTGAGGCCTAAAACACAGTCGGGTGCTGAAGAATTATGGTAAATGCTCTAACACAAAGTTTCTCAACCTTTGAGCGTGTGCGGACCCCCAGCAACGAAATTATCAGTCGACGGACCCTTCCCAATAATAAAACTTAATAACTATCGATATAAACTTTTAAATAAACAACGTAACTCACAGATACAGGTAAAAATGTTACATTTAAAAAAAATATTGTTTTTATAAAAAGATATTTCATTAAAATGTTATTGAAAGTTAATAAGCAATAAGTAAAATAATTATGTGATGGCTGATGTTGTTTTTTTAGCTAACAAGTTATTTATATTTGTATCAAACGAACATAACTGATTTCTTAAATCAGGTTGTTCTTCTAAATTATTTTTCGTATAAACAAAATAGCTTTTTCACATAAATATGATGTTGAAAAGCGATTTTTACTTTAATAGCCCTTTCGGATATAAAAGAATATTGCTTTCTAGCACTTAACCAGAATTCATAAAGATTGATGTTTTCAAATACAAGTTGTAAAGCTGAATCACAAGAGATATCAATAAGCTGGTTTTCTTCTATAGCTGATAAGCTGCTTATTTCACTGAAGTCAGTTGAAAATGGATCCATAATTTGCAGTTATCAGGAATTGGCAAGTAATCTCGAAAACACTTTTTTAGTTCAGTGAAATGTTTGACAAAACTTTGAAAAATTTAATATGGTAAAATTCAAACCGAGTTTGAAGTCAATCGGATGAAAAATAATAATGGGCCCATACAAACTTTGACCCCCTTCTTTTACCCCTTTAGGGCGCAATCTGAAGTGCCCCAATATCTTAAAATCATTTGCATATGTGTCCTCCATGGTAAAAATTGCATGCTTTCATCACAAAGTACACAATTGTTAAACAATTTTATACTATGCCTCCTCACTAAAATGTCTTTTGTGAGTTTTATAAATCCATGTGTAACTGATTTAAATAGCCAAAAATAATAAATAGTCCTAGACACCCTAGGCCTAGCTTCTCGCAACCATTCGTTTGTGTGAGTTTATATTTTTGGGACGAATGGAAGGGACCTACAATTTTATGCTGAATTGAGAAGCTTTTTCAGACAGTCATACTCTCGGATGTTTGTCAGTGGCGCAGTAGAAAAAACCTTAAGATGTAATTAGTGTTTTTCCGGGGATCGAACCTGGGATCCCTAGCACAGTAGCCCAGCACACTAACTGCGCTACTGCGCCCAATAGATAAAAACATCACATAAATATGCAACTTGTGCGCACCATTTAAAATCATTAAAATGGTCGCCCAATTCAAATTACAAATTACTTCGTGTAGCTCTAAAAAGCGTTTACGAATTTTTCCTCGGGATAGCCAACGAACCTCAGTATTTAGCTGACTGTGGATGCTGCCCATATCATTACATATTTTATTAAGGATTCGGTGATTTAGCGGGCTTGATTTTATAAAATTGATTATTTTCACAACTTCATTGAGAACTATTTTTAATTTTACTGGTATTCGTTTTGCCACCAATGCCTCACTATGAATGCAGCAATCTTAAGATGAGTTTTGAGATCGCCGGACCCCCAGGAGTCCGCGGACCACAGGTTGAGAATCGATGCTCTAACACATAAGTTAACACGACAGGTCAGCTACCCGCTGACACAATGCTACCCATACCCATACCAATACCCGTACCCAACCAATTCGGCAAATAAATTCGCAACTAACTAAATTAAAAAAAAATCGCAATAATTTCCTTAAAACCTCTATAAAAAACAAATGAAAACCTTGTCTGCTGTAAACGTGGATATTTTGGTTTCATTCGGGCCCCACGTTGGGTGCCATTCTTGTGTGCCAGGAAAGCCTTTAATCTACGAATAGCTATGTATACCTATGTACAAACATTTCGAAGTCTGTTTTAGAGCTGATAACGTCTAACAAAACCTTTTTGGTTGGAAATTTCAATAGCTTTAGAAAATTTATTTGTTTAAAACTCTGATAGGTACATATTGGAATGCCAAATTACTAAACATATTGAATTTTACAATAATTTTAATATTTTAATGTAGTGTTTCGACAGCTGCTGGACTGTATATTAATATTTATATTTTCTCAATATTGCTCATTATCAGTTTACGTTTTATTTAAAATTTTTTAAAGCAATATCTAATAATAATATTAAACATACAAAATATTCCTTGATTGTGTTGTTGATACAAAGCAACATAGTAAACAAATTATATAGTGGCTTACTAACAAACAAATTTAGACTCGACTTTAACGCAAAAGTCGAAACTAAAAAAAATTGCGTACCAATAACCAATTTATCCTCGAGTTAACCCTAATGTCGACTCTAACTTTCGATCCTGAGAAAGTCGTGTCTAACTCATGGTTTAAGTATATGTGTCATCATAGTAGTGTCATTCAAAGGTGGAATGTCAGTTTTCCAGCCAAGAAATGTTCATTTCGGAGAATAAAAAAAAATCGTATGAATTGAAGATTTCTTGGACGTTTTTTAATCCATTGACATCGTAGCCATCCTTTGATGGATTTTGTTACTTTATGGCTCGATAGAAAGAAGACGAACTATATTTTGGGATATCTATCTATCTATCTATATATATAAAAATGAAGATTCCGACTGACAGATGATCAACGCCCAGCCTAAACCCTTTCCTGTAGAAAGCTGAAATTTTGCACAGAGCTTCCCTTTATGATGTACACAACCACTAAGGAAGGATTTTTCGAAATTCAACCCCTAAAGGGGTAAAAGGGGGGTCAAAGTTTGTGTGGGACCATTTTTATTTTTCATCCGATTGACTTAAAACTCGGTTTGTATACTCTCTATGAGAAATAAAGAAAATCCATTTCTCCGATTTTGGAAATTCGACCCCTGAAAGGGCTAAAAGGGGGGTCAAAATTTGTATGGGAACATTTTTATTTTTCATCCTATTGACTTTAAACTCGGTTTGACTACTTTATATGAGAAATAAAGAAACTTAATTTCTCGGATTATGGAAATTCAGCCCTTAAAGGGGTAAAAGGTGGGGGGGTCAAAGTTTGTATGGGTAAATTTTTTATTTTTTATCAGATTAACTTCAAACTCGGTTTATGTAGTCTATTGTAAAAAATAAAGAAAATAAATCTTTTCTATTTTGGAAATTCAGCTTGGGACCCGAGTTATTGGTGATGAACCCATTTAATGGGGCCCTTTTCTTAACTCACGAACTGTTCATCGAAAATATGGTACACCTCCTCACGATCTTTCCGGTTGCATATGTTGCACAGTATAGGAAGATCAGGGCGGTGTGGGATATAATTAAAAGGTAAGAGTTCCGCATTAGTCTAAAGATGTTGCTCATCATATCGGTGTATTCGCCAGCTAAGAAATATGTTTTGTCCCGTAGATAGTGGCTCAGTCTGCTATAGTATGTTCTGTGTTGAGATGCCAGATACAACAAAATAATATTGATCATATAATTTTTGAACTGTTTTCTCCAATAGGGCGCTAGAAATATTTTTCAGAGATACTAATTAGAATTACTTCTGAAGTACTTTCTTTGGTAGGTTTCCTGCACGATATATAAATATAAAAGAGGCAACTAACTGACTGTGAAGATATCTCTGTGATCAAATACTGAGGACTGCGCGAGCGAAGCCGCGGGCAAAAGCTAGTATAATATAAAAATGGTGGCAAAAATGTATAGTAATTCATCAATTGAGAACGGCTGGACCGATTTGCCTCATTTTTTTTTTCAGTTGTTCGATATTGCCAGGAGAAGGTTCTTCTGAAAGAAAATTTTGGGAAAACCCTCCAGAAGAGTCGGGAAATTGGAAAAATAAAAAATAATTTTTTTGTACGGAATTTTGTGCGTGCAATTGTTCCGGAATGGCTTTTCAAATGGAAAAATAGAAAATTCTTAGTGGAAACTCGGAAAATTCCGGAAAAGTGAGAAAAATTTATTTATATTTGGAAGCTTGGAAAATTTCAGATAATTGTGAAATTCATTGTGATAAAAGACGTTTTGTGTTCATATTGGGTGGAGAAGTTAACGACATAAATAATAGATGGCGCCAGGTGTCCTTTTCGCATTGTTATTTTCGATTGAGCAAATGTGATTTTTTTTTTTTGCTGCAATTGTAAAAAGTGAGGTTATACAATTGGGATGCGGGCATTCAAACTTGCTTGATGTGCCAGGAACTCCACCACATAATATACAGCTGCAGGTGGGATCGATCATAATCATGTTGCGGAATCTGAATCATCCGAAAATGTGCAAGGTACGCGGTTGTCCATCAAGAAACTGATGAACAATGTGATTCAAGCGACGATCATCAAGGGCAAATTCAATGGAGAGGAAGTCCTTATCCCACGAATTCTAATTATTTCAACTGATCTTGCATTCCAATTCAAGCGGATTCAGTTTCCCGTTCGATTGGCTTTTGCGATGACAATCAATAATAATCGCAAAACCAATCTTTGAAAGTCTGTGGGATTAATCTCGAATTTCCCTGTTTTTCGCACGGTCAGCTGTACGTTGCCTGTTCGCATGTTGGCAAACCGTCTTCGTTGTTTGTTTTTGCACCGGAAAACAAATCGAAAAATATTGTTTATCACATCGCTCTCTACTGATTTCGATTCCACTATCTTTGTTAAAAAAAAAAAACGCCAATTGGAACTGGAAGGCGTTAAATTGGGGCGAGACGAAGTTCGCCAGGTCCGCTAGTATACTATATTTATTTCAAAATGTCACCAGAAAGCCTTAAAATATTCAAAATTTAAGTGATTTTTTCGGTTGGAAAAATTAAGAATTTAAGGCTTCCTGGTAACATTTTGAAATAAATATAGTATATATCCCAAAATATGGTTCGTCTTCTTTCTTTCTTTCAAGCCATAAAGTAACAAATTCCATCAAAGGATGGCTACGATGTCAATGGATTAAAAAACGTCCAAGAAATTTTCAATTGAGGCGATTTTTTGCTCTCCGAAAATTTTGCGAAAATTGTATAAGATTTCACTTCCATTCAGCGATGGCAACTAAGGTTTTTTCATGCCTTTTAGGCATTATTTCATTAGCTAAGGCTTTAAGGCTTGTTTTTCTTCAAAAAGGCATCTTTTTTTATTTCAAATATTTTTTTTTAATTTTTTTTTAATTTTTTTTTTATTCAACATAATGACTTTCTATTTTTTTAAACATTCAAAGAACTTTAAGTGTAATTCTGTACACAAAGTCGACAAAGACAAAAACTGGGGACTTATTCCCAAATGCGCGGCGGATCGCTTTTCATGGCGGATTTGTATTTTTGTATTTCCAAAAGCGATTTGATCGAATCAAAAGCGATAGCTGTATAGGTGACGGATTGCTGGCGGATTGTTTGCGGATAAAAAATAAACTAAATTCCTGAGGCAGGAAAAAGCTGTCAAAGTTTTGGAAAAATACATGGAAAATTGGAACTCAGAATGGAAATGGAAAAAATGGAAAGTACTGCTATGATCTGCAATTCAAATAAACACACATATCCTTATTTCATACTCCTATTATGTAAGACAACTATAACTAAAGTTGAGTTTTCTCTTGGTTTTATGCAATTCAAAATTCGGTATTGTCCGTATTGTCATACACAACCTTGATAGAATAGTTGTCTGTCAAAACACAACAAAGATGGCAGTGGTTGTTTATAAATTGTTAGTTAGTTTGGGTTGTGTGACAGTTGAGTTGAATTGAAGACAACTCAACTCAACTAATTCAACTAAGTTGAGTTGTCTTACTTTCATAATAGGGGCATCAAAAATCAATGTATAATATCAAGGACCAAGGCGGTATGAGGACTAAAACTATGTTTGTTTTGTGGTCAATACTTTGAACCTACTTATGAAACTAAAATGTCATAAATTTTGTTCCTATTAACATTTTTTTCTGATAATTAAAAGTTTTTAAAAAAAATTTTGTCTTTTTTTATCTTTGTGTTTATATTTTAATTTAATTTTATTCAACTTTACATAAAAAAATTATTTTAGGCATTATTTTATTGAAAAAGGCATCTTTTTCTTTAAAGTTAGGCATTTTTTCGCCAAAAGTGGTTGGCAACGCTGCTTCCATTGTAATAGAATTTGTACTTAAGTCGTTTTTAGTAAACCCTTCGATTAACTTGATTATTGGTACGGCAAAATTAAAAGTCGAAATTATAGTTAGTTTTGAGTTTTGTTAAACTCGTGTTTAGGGTTTGATTGTTGGTAAGGGCCATAGTGTTTTATTTTTGGTTTAGTCGGGCGTGTAGGTCTTGAACACATCTTGAACAAGTAGGTATAGCAAATTTAAATTAGGATGCAGTTTTTTTTAATTTCGATTAAACTGCATAAACTATAAATATATAAAAAAAAAATCGTCAAAATATCGCAAACCTTTTAGTATTTAATCGTTTTTTGAATTATCTGCAGTTGCTTTTATTTAAATAAACCTAAAAAATGCATACGTTTGCATGGTATAGGAAAAAGAGCGCAAAATTATCGTAATGGGGTCTATTAGCAAGTTTGGAGTTATTTTTGTTTTACTCAGAATTAATGTATACCTTTCCGCTAAATGATTTTGTTTTTCGCTGGTTCAAATTCAAATCCAAAAAATAACTCTAGTCCGTCTATACAAAAAATGCATACTGTATGAACCCATTGCTGTAATTAAACACTTTGCGAAGCGGGCGCATTAGCTAAAGTCATTAAATGAAAATGACAAAACGGCAATCTTCGTCGAAAAGTCGTAAGAAGAAACAAACGAGTTTGCATCGTTAATTTGACCAAAAAGGTCGATTAGGAATAACCTTTCTCAACACAGTACAATTAAAATTGTCTAAATTAACAAATTAATTACTAAATAATAAAGTGTTCAGATGAATTCTAATAACTGTTGGTTACGAAATCAGTAAACACGTTTCTATTGACCATATATACAGCTAACCAAGTATTTTGTGATAAACACTGGTCCAATCTCTAATATCACTTATCCAATAAGAAGACTCATGCAAACCGGGCATTAACTACCTTCACATTTTCCAATACAACATTGGTTAAAACAAAAGGATTAAATAAACATCTTGACTTCAAGAACGAAATTAATAATAATTAAGGTTCCATTCACCTCATTTGCTATTGGGGTTTGGAAAACAGCGAACATCATTTGAATAATAATTCGAACAAATGAGAGAGTATATCTTCTTGTTGTATTGAGCTTCTACCCCGCGCGGTGCAACTATACTTAGCTCTTGAATCACTACTCACGGCGAAAGTAATGTATTCTTGAAGTCTGTTCTCCCACTCTTGACTTTATGACAGTGCAGACTTGTACTAACGTATAGAGCAAGCGCATAACTATATAAGTCAAGCTGCCATAGTTAAACAGAAAGTATTTTCAATTAGATCTGTGACTTGAAAGCACGTAATATGAAATCATTTATTGTAAGTACAGACCTATGAAAGTAAAAATATATATTTTATCAACATTATCTACTGTTTAGGTTGTGTGCTTATTAGCGACGGCATTTGCCGACAAACTGGGGTACAATTATCGACCCGGCCTAAACGCCATAGAGTCTGCCGGCAGTGAAACGATAGGACTTACAGCGCCTCTTACACTGAATACTGGAGGCGTAACTCATCTAACTACAGGTGGACTTACTAGTTTAGGTGGAAGCTATAACACAGGTGGACTTACTAGCTTAGGCACAGGATCCCTAATTGGTACGAGTGGACTCATTAGTACAGGCAATACTGTTGCCTCATCAGTAATTGGAGTCGACGCGAACGCAATTCTTAACTCTGTACCGCAAACGGTAGAGTACAGCAAGCAGTTCTACCATTTCACAGCTCCCGAAGAAGAGGAGCACAAAGGAACAACAACCCAACATTTGAGCAATGTTTTGAAGAAAAACCAGCAGGTTGTCTTCATTAAGGCTCCTGAAAACAACGCCGCTACAAATGCCGCTATCCAATTGGCTAAACAAGCTATTGAACAAAGAACCGCCATTTACGTTCTTAGCAAGGAGAACGATGCTGCACAGGTTGTTACTCAGCTAGAACAAATCCAAGAGAATGTACCAACAACGCCAGAAGTTAGATTCATTAAATATAGGACCCCACAGGATGCTGCAATTGCCACGCAACAAATTCAGTCACAATACGACAGTGCTGGCGGAACTTCCGAAGTCTACAATGGAGGTGTAGCGCCCGTGTTAAATTATGCCAGTCCAGCTGCTGTTGGTACTGTTGGTATCGTTGGTGGTGGGCTCGGCATTGGCGCTATTAGTGGTGGAGGTATTGGCGGAATTAGTGGTAGTGGTATCGGCATTGGCGGTAGTTATGGCATTGGCGGTATTAGTGGAACTTCAGGGCTTAGAAATTTACCCATTTCGGGAGGAAACGGTTACGGCAAAATAGTAACTGGAGTGGTTTCTTCAACGCCGATCGACTATTTGCCCCCAGCTGTAAAATAAAATGTAGATACCAATAAAAACGTAAACGCAAAATACTAAATTCTTTCTGCACTTTCTTCAAAATCTTGCTTCATTGTCGGTTATTTGTATCCCTGCTCTGGTGATAGATGATCTACGACAAATAGTTCTTCGAACTCACTACTTCTATGTCCAACATTTACAGCTTCTGATGATACATATAATTTTAGAATAGCTTGGATTTGACGAGATTAGACCAGCAAGTTTCCATTCTTATCCGTTCTTCTTACTTAATATAATTCTGCTCCTATACATGTACTTCAACAAGTTCTTTTAAGTAGGTATGTTATCAAGTGAGTTAGGTTAATGTTTTGTATCGGGGTTCCATGATATAAGGGAATAATAAATCGAGTCCTGGTCTAACTTTATAGAGATAGAGAGTGAGGAGCTGCTTCGGGCTGCATAGTTGATCTAAATTGGTAACTTTTCTTTGACGGTGCTGATTTTGCTATATTAAAACCGTGGTCCTGCCATGGAAGGCCCGAAACACAAATGCGATTTCAATCGGCGGACTGTTTAGAAAATCGAGCGCCATCTTTTGTGCTGCTGCAAATTCAGTTAAAAAGCAATCTTTTTCAAACTTTACGTCAAACATAAACACAACTACTACTGCAAAATAGTGATGGACATACATAAAACTACTCATTGCCAATTACACCCCAAACTCTATAAAAACGATTAAAACCGACAGTGACACTCTTATAATCCTCTCACAATAGCCAATTACTTTGTCACAACTTGGTCTAACTACTCCAAAGACACTAACTTTTCCTCTCACTTTCTTCAAACTAAACAGACTGCATTAACACCTGCCGCCCCTCCGACTCCATTTCACCTTCAGCATAGTCCATAGTCCTTCAGCATAGTCCATAGAACTACCAATCAAGCAAATTGAATTTGAATCCGCTCTCATTTTGGTAAAAGGTAAAGCTGCCGGTATTGATCGTATATCATATCCTATGTTAAAGTACAGCCCCCCACCTTTAAAGTGTCGCATTCTTTCTCTCTACAAAAGTATATTTGACGATGGAGTTATCCCACAAATATGGAAAACTGCAACTGTCATTCCAATACAGAAGCCAAACAAAGCCCCAATTGAAGCTAGTAGCTATCGACCCAAATCCCTTCTGCCCTGTAAAGGAAAAATATTAGAAAAAATGATTGCCAAACGACTACTCTGGTTCCTAGAAAAAAAAAAAACAATCTCATTGAAAGTAGCCAAGTGACTTTCAAGCACGGCCGTAGCACAATTGATGCCTTGTTGTACATCGATGAGTATGTCCCGTCAGCGCTGTCAACTAACGACTAACCATGTCTGAATTCTCTCAATAGACTTTGAAAAGGCCTTTGACAGAATTGGGATTCATATATAGTACTAAACAAATTAGCCAAGCGGAAAATTGGTCCTAAGATGTTCGGTTACATAGAAATATTTCTCCTAAATCGTAAATTCCGCATACGAATTAATAACTAGTTTTCCTCCGTAAAAGATCGGAAAAGTGGTATCCCACAAGGATCCCCCTATCTGTTATCATCTTCATTGTTGCTTTTAATGAACTAAGTGAAATCCTACTCCAATACAAGCCCAACAGACAATCCCTATATGCAGATGACTTGATATTGTTTTCGAAATGCAAAGACAATCCTAAAATTACCAGAAATTTCTCATACATCATGACCGACATCAACCAATGGTGTGAATTTCCACTGCAAACGAAAAGCGAAGAAACTAATCCACCGTGGCTACTCTCATCCGCTCATGCGACTCCATTATCACAGATCTCTGCTCTCTTCCGAAGAATTCAACAACTAACAACACCTACACGGCAATGTTCGCAGAAATCAGCTCCAGCTATAAACAGAGAAAATTAAATCCTGTATTTACCGAGGGCTCTAAATATCAATTATTTGATACTTGATAAGATCTATCAATTCATTGATCATTTGGTATTATGAGTATCAATTGATAAATTTTACCCCATTGTGAATACTTATCAAAATATCATTGAGAATGGGTTCTGTTTTGACGTTTGACGTTTCTGATTTGTAGTTGGTTTTTGTTTTATGGCTGACGAATAGTTTTCGTTGAATAATGTTAGTTGCTTTTATTAAACAAAAGTCGCTTTTTTCGCAAATCAAAAGAACAACCAACACTGTTGA
Organism: Cheilosia scutellata; assembly: GCA_955612985.1. Classification (NCBI taxonomy): domain Eukaryota; kingdom Metazoa; phylum Arthropoda; class Insecta; order Diptera; family Syrphidae; genus Cheilosia; species Cheilosia scutellata. Next base: position 70,227,992 of record OY015312.1, read on the forward strand.
TTGTGCAATGCCAATATTGAAGTTATTCCCAACGCTCAGTTGATAGTTTCCTTTTTGCAAATAGTTTTAAAATCGCCGCTACTCGTAGTTTAAGTACATTTGGGATGTCTACCGCTGAGATTTCGCTCTAAAGTCGTTATTTTACATTAAAAACGAGGATACACATTTTTTAATTTGATGCGCCCGAATATTTGATACGTATCAACGAGAAATTTGTGGTTGATAGAAAATTTGATGAATATCAAATTTGTTGTCAACCGTAATACCAAGTTTATCGATAAAACTATTCACAATAGATCTTAAATCTAATACAATTCACAATTCATCAAAAATGTTGATAGGTTGATAACCATAATACCGATTCATTCATTTTGTTGATACGTATCAATTATTATCAAATATCGTGTTGATATTTGATAGCCATAATAGGGCTGTACAGCACGAAATTCGCGGTAGTAAAATTATAAATAAAGGACTCATTCCATAATTTCCATCAACTCTCAGCCGAAGCTTTCGCCAGATGATTTGAATATTGTCAAGAGCCGAGAAGTGTATTTTTAATGTAGTAATTATGCCTAACATTTATTTTGTCTAATTAACGTAACGAAAGCACCAAAAAGAATATCTTTTTCTCTCTTATTTTAGTTAAAATAGAATTTTTCCAAGGGAATCTAATTCTTTTGACAAGTGCAACGGTTTACTATCGTTTTCTAGCACTATCTCATAGATGGCAACACCTAGGTGGGCGTATGGCGTTGAAAATAAGAGAAGTAGACGCTTCGTTTGAGGGTTAAACTATTCCTGTGGGTCTAAAACCGTGGCAGTGGTGCCAAGTTAAAGGCTTATGTTACAGAATTAATTTTTACTTGTCGGACAAGCATAGTTGGACAAGTGAATTTAGACTTGTCAACTTCTCATGTTGTGTTATAGGCTCCAGATGTGATGATGACAATAGGACTGTTTTTTTTCACACCTATCTCAGTGTCAGTGAAGTAAAGTAAAGTAAGAAAATATGCAAAAAAAACAGTCCCCAACCACTTCTGAACAGTCGGTTTTACCCCTGAAAAGTTAACAGCTGGCATTGCTCTCAAAATGGCCATCAATGAAAAATTCAATTTCAATATCAAAATTCTTCTGGAAAAATGAATAATCAACCTTTTAACGCAAAAAAATAATGATTATCAATTTCAATACAGAATATTTACTTCTTCTGCTTACTTTTTTTCTCTTGTAAGGTCAAAATAAAATCACGAATTATTGCCAAAGAAAAAAAGCAAAAACACACGCGGGTGTGTTTGTTAGGTGAGTCCAAAAGAGTATTCACGCAAATTCTGAGATTCGATCGTATCGAGTATTCCTCGAATTAAAAACTTTCACTCTAATGAAGTTCTCACAATCTAAATTTTGGGGGAAAGAAGTTCATTACCAAAAGATTTCATTGTATGATTTTTATTTCGAAACGAGCTGTATAAATATTTTAACTGTCAGATTGCCAGTTCGTTTTGACTTTAATTTGAGAAAAGATGGCCTTATAATATATATTCTTGGAGGAAGAAACAATCAAATTGCACAGAAAAATGCAATAAAAATTAAATAAATGAGCAATTTAAATTGTCCTTGGTTTGTTCATTTTGATTGCGACATCGACATGCGATTATTTACATTTGAATTTTTTTTCCATAAGACGAACAAATGTTGCTTCCAATTTTATATGTTTCATGTAAATTTTACTGTAAACATTTTTTAAATATAGATTTAGACCACAAATTTTCAGTCGAAAAAATACAACATTTAACTCAATGCAATCGAAAATGAGAATGTGCGGAGAAATTAACAAAAAAGGAATCTCCATCGAAATAAAAAGTTCGTCATTACATATCTACTACAGTTAAGAAATCAACAGGGAATACAAAATGGGAGGATGTGCTATTACAAAAAATGTATCCCCTAATGACATATCTAATATCAAAGATAACACACTAATTTTCAATTATTATTATAAGCCTATGTGTATATAATATATACCTATATATTTTGCTAACAAAGTGCAACTAAAATAAAAACAGAAAATATTTAGTATTTTATTACTTTCCGTAATATTCAGTAGCTATTAATTTGTTTAAAATATATGCACTTCTTTATGCATTTACACCCACCAAAGCCGACACATATTGTGCATCATAAATGGAGGCACTCTGTGAACAGATCCAAATGGCAACATAAAATGTGTTCTTCTGGTGTTCAGAATTGAAGAATGCTCCAAAGTTGGTCTTGCTGGAAATGAATAGCTTGTGTGAATCTCAGTGGTGTCAAATTGAGTGCAGTTGTTGTAATTGCGTGCTGAAAATCTACTTCACTGAGATCGATGTGGAAAAAAAGCAGACCTAATTAGGCCTATTCGGCAAAATCTGTTATTCTGTTATGAATTTTCTGTTATGAATCATAAAAGATCTCGACCATAAAAGATCTTTTATAAATCGTATTCAGGGTTTCGAACTTTTATGAAAATCTGTTATGGAAGTTCGAAACTTGAAAATCTGTTACGAAGCTGTCAAAACAAACCGCAGAGTTTTTTATTATGCATAGACGGTAGGCACCTGATCAAATTTGCGCAAAAAACATATTAAAATGCAGTCTGAAAGAAGTATGTTTTGAATTATTACAAACTAAATAATTGTGTAATAAATACTGGAACATCTTTTTAGGAAAAAGCCTGATATGAACTGTATTCGTAAAAATGTAGTGTCGCGAGAAACTTGAAATAAATATCCAACTTTACATCGTCATGATTAGAAATACAATTTACCAGAATTTGAAATGAAATGGTTGGATTCGTGTTTTGTAAATTGTTCCAATCCAATCTAAAGAGCTGAATAAAACTCATACATTAGGAAGTTCAAATGGATTACTATTTATTCTTAGTTCCAGCAAAAGTGATCGGTGTCTTCGTCTAAACAAAAAATATTCATTCAATCATTTTCAATGGTCCGCTTATCCATTAAGTGGGTTGCGGGTATAGGTTGCTCAAGTGGACCCTCCATAGCTCTCGATTCTCCGACATCGTCTCTAAATCATCAAGGGCAATCCTCATACGGGTGTAGAGGAGAGATTATGAACTTGATATAACCATCTCATACTGGGTCTACCTAGGGGACGCCTGCCTGATGATGGTACGGATTCCACAGGACGTCGTGCGATCCTGGTTGGGCACATGCGTTTAACATGACCAAACCACCGAAGCATGGATCGCTCCGTCCGGAGAAGTAGCTACTCGACATTGAGATCCTCGCGAATTAAAGCAAAAGTAGGTACAAATTTCCAAATTATTTTCGATTACATACCCACTAGTTTATGAACAATTATTACATTTGTCTTCTTTTGTAAACATTTCGTTGACGATAAATTATATAGATATCCATTTCAATTCAAAACTTTCTAATTAATAAAAATCTTTTATGATAAAAGTCACAAAATTCTGTCTTTTATTCTGTTATGAATTATAACAGATTTCATAAAAGAAAGATTTTTGCACGCTGAATACCAATTCTGGAGATCGTAAAAGATTTTTTGACAGTTCGAACTTTTGTATGGAAATTCATAACAGAATAACAGGAAAAATGGATAAAAGATTTTGCCGAATAGGCCTAAATGTCTTCATAATGTAGGGTGTCCATATTCCTCAAACGAAAAAAGAGGACATAATTTACAATCAACAACCACCACCCCCTGCCGTACGGTTTTCGTTAGATAAAAAATATTGTTTAAGAGCTGGAAACACTTGATAAACTGTATTTATAGTAGGGTACAATGAGAACCACCTAGTAGGTAGTACAATGCCGGAGCAAGTCCTAAAATTCCAATTCCATCGCAATACAAAATTTTGTTAAACCTTCAGTTCTTACTGTACCTATTGTGTAGGTCAGGGGTTCCCAATCTTTTTCTTACTGCGACTTTCCAGAGAGGTTGAAATATTTTTGCGATGCCCTTCTAAAAGCAAAGATATGTGAAGCTGATCTTACACAAAAGGACGGTTCGACGTTGAAATATCGTCGTCTCATATTTATGGCAATTTTGCTTGTTCATATACCCGCATTCATCTAAAAATGCGCCTCGTCGCTAAAGATGATTTTTTGGCCAAAATTGAGGTCCTCTTCCAAACGCCAAACAAAAGGCTTTGTCTATGTTCATTAACTTTAAGCTTCCTTTCTTATGCATTGCTTCGGGTTCTCCTGTACATTCTCATGGACCACAGCAATGATCCCGACGAATCTGGCTGGCAATGAGCCGTGCTAATTGAAAAACCCTTATTTAACTTTGAGTGGCAGGCAAATATACGAGTGCCAGCCATGAAGCAAGTCTGACTGGAAATGCGGGAAACACAAACGCGCTTAATCTTTGCCTATTGGATTGACCCAGGGGGTCGCGACGCACAGTTAAGGAACCCCTGGTGTAGGTATATAGTATAGTGTATAGAAAAAAAGAATACATTTTTATTACAATAATTTCGAAATCAATTGAAAATGAATCAAATCCGTTTTTGGCTGCGTTTGAAATGATATGGACTGGAAAACCAATTCCAATTAAGTCTTTTCCGATAGGTACTGGACTTAAGTTTATAAATCACGTTGTTCAAGCCTGCTCTTTTTACATTGTTTTTATATTGAAATTGAAGGTATTAAAAAAGAGAACAAAAAGAGGACACAATAAATAAAGAGGACAAAAAGAGATCCAAGCGAAAAAAGAAAGTGTAAAATAGATCGCGGACAAAAACGAGGACATGTTTTCTTAAAAAGAGATGTTCTAGAAACCGTAGCATAATGCAGCCTAGTCTAAAAGAGAAAAACTATTGAGCTTCAGCTTCGTTAGAAAAGTTTTAATTTTTAAAATCAACTTAACATTAATGGCACACCCTGTATAACAATAGTGTTTCCGAATGTAAAAGTGTCCTTGACTCCTGATTCATTCAATGTATGTTCATACTACATACATACCTACAATAATCTCATATCAAAAAACGTATCGGCCTAATCAATCTAAAAAAAATAACTTCAAATGTGAAACGTGCTTAATCCCCTTCTAAAGTTATTACGAAGAACGGTATCATTTATTCTTAATGCTGTCAAATCAACAACGTAAATTTAGCCTCAAGCGTAGTCAGGATATTATGTATGGAGGTACAAATCGAAGCTTATCCGACATTTTGAGTGATGGACACTACATATACACTTCGTCCTTTGCCCTGTCGAAGGTTAACGATCATTCGTTTCCGCTCCGCATACGCTATCGACCGAAATTGTTGTTAATCAGTAAACTAATAATAAATAATTAATTAGAAATTTTTTTTTAAATATGCATTTGACTGACAGTTTTCATTTATGCCCGTATTCTTGTCGTGTTTTGTTTATTTCCAGGTGACATGGCTGAAAGTTGACAAAGGAAAATTTTTTGAATTTATAAACGGAAGAAATCCACCGTTCCGCAATTCCAGCGTGGATGGAGGAGAAATTGACGTAAGTATTTTTGTCACTGTATAAATCTATCAGTTTGGTAGCGCAAGGAAGTCAAAAGTGATTCCACGCGCTGTGTATAGGTATATAGTATATGTTTGCATGTCATTCCATCGAATTTTTGATACTGTAGGTATAATATGAATTTCTGTTCCGTGTTCATCCTGTATTGATTTTTATGTTCTTTCTGTCGTTCTCGGTTCTCGGTTCGTTGTGTGTTCCTTTATGGCTGCCAGGCAAAGAATCTGCTGCGTATCTGCAATATTTAGATACGCTGAGTTTTGCCACCAGCTATTAAGGAGACGGGATGGAATAAACAGGATCTTAACGGTGCTCTTTTTTTTTTGTCTGCTGTTGATGTTTTTTTGGTTTGTGCAAGGTAAATCCCGAGTGCTCTTATTATCTATCCGTAAGCAACAGCACCTGATTCCGCATCTTATTTGGAGGATTTTGAGTTTGTTTCGACGTAGCGATGAAATTTTTATTTAGCTTCGGGCCATTTTACAGAGAACAAATGACTTTGTTGGGCGGATGTATTGATTATACCCACCCTAATGTGCTAAGCAAATGTACTAAAGTGCGTATTTACATGTTGTTATCGCCGTAGTTGAAACAAGTTCCAGGTTCTGATGTTTCTCTTTGATGGGCTCTCGAGTGTGGTAGGAGGTTATGTTGATGGTATACTTAAGTATGGAAGGGATGTAAGTATGCTTGGGGTAGCACGTGTGTTTCTCTTAACTGATTTATAAATAAGTAATTTGTTGGAAATGTCAAAAAAAAAAAAAAAAAAAACAAAAGTGACCGACATCAGCAAGTCACTCGCTGTAAAAGAAATTAAGGTTTGATTACTTTTCTATGTTCTGATTTATTTGAATATTGTATACCTACACTACATACCTTGAAAATGAATGTCAATTAGCCAATATCAATAGGAACCTTGAACTTGTAACTATGTAATCAAGTTGGTATGGAATTATGTATCTACATAATTGTGTGCTAGGTTTTCCAAAGTCATTTCGGTATATTGATAGTTTTGCATTACTGAATATTTACCAATGAATAAATAATTCGTGAGAAAGTGAGGAGCTGACGAAGGCTTTCATTGATTAAATGAAAACTTTGACCATTCCTGCTTCTTTTCTATTCTATTCTATTTGTACATCTCTATAACAACGATTTCCAATAGAGGGGTACACAAACCTGGTTTTATTGGAATAGTGGTAATTTCGATAGCACTTATGATTCAAATTTCAAGTGGTTTGCTGTTTTTTGGCCATTTCACCCCATTTTTCTCTCAAGCCTATTCTAATCGGTAATTGACAACCCTGTCTATATACTACTAGCGGACCCGGCAAACGATGTTTTGCCTGCTATAAGTGCGTTCATCAATTTCATTGAGCTGCTCTTGACTTTCATCTACGTTTGCAGCCGTTCCATTTAACCGATGTATCCGGGCTACTGCTCTCCGTGTACATCGACCTATATATCCTCTTCGAAGACCTGGCATTGTTCTGTAGTAAGCAGAAACACACAATACATATGATTTCTATGGATGTTTTAATTGGTTTAACAAACTTACATGTTGCTTATTTTCGATGACGCGTAACCGTTTACACATTTACCAATGTGTTATGCACACAATTCTGATAAATTTAAAATACATGGAAAAGAACTTTGACATCGGCAAAAAGAATTAAAATTAATTATTTGAAATTTTATTCATGAGCTTATTGTTTTTTTTTTTTTTTTATTGTTCAGTGGTAATTTTTCTGCTGATCGCAGCGCCACCTACCGGGTCCAATTGTGAATATAAACCATCCCAAGACCCATTCAAACACACAGACAAAATTTCATTAAAATCGGTCTAGCCGTTTATAGGGCCCATACACGACACAGACACGTCGCTGCAGACCAATATATTTTGTTGTTGTGCACATGTCTGCGCAGACCGTCTGTGTCGTGTATATCCATGTCGAATGTTTGCAGCGACGGTCTGCGTGAATTCAAAAATTTTTGAATTTTTCTTGGTCTGCAACGACATGTCTGTGTCGTGTATGGTGAATTTTGCACAGACGAGCGAGAAAACTCAGGGTGTAAACATAATCGAAAGCCTCTCGCTTGGGGAAATCGGTTTCCTCATTAAAGTTTCTTGTTTAGTTATTAATGGACTTATTTTTAGTAGCACATTCATTAAATTTCTTTCATCGATTCGGAAAATATGAAGAAAGTTGACAGGAAGTATCTGCCATTTTTCCGATCCGATGACCACGACGAATCGATACAAACTAATGTCTGTGCAGATTGTCTGCACCGTGTGTGGCGAAAGCATGTTTGCACAGACTTAAGGTCTGCAGCGACGTGTCTGTGTCGTGTATGGGCCCTATTAGGAGGAGTACGGTAACAAACACGAACAGAAGAATTATATAATATAAAGATAGGTAAATAATAAGCAATCATTCATTGCATGAATGCGACGAATAATTTTAAGAATAAAAAAAGTGTTACCTGCTAAGACTCCCAGCTGGTGATGTGACATGTGAGGATGATCCGATCGATGCATTTCTAATTTGAAAAAAAAACCCTCGAAATGTAAATTGTCATCTATGAACTTATTCATTATGCTTATATGCAGGCCGGGCTCCTATCCAATCTCATTTTGAGATTAGTTCGGTAAAATTGCTTCAGCACCTATACCTAGATACAAGTGGTGGCCCTGAGGCTGACTGACCACATTAGTTTGTACCGTGAGTTTCTGCCGCCTGGGACAAAAAATTATGAAAACGACGTTTTTATGTAGAGTAAAACAAGTGCAAATTTTTCAGATTTTTCAGCAGCAAATATTTTCAGTAAAAAAGAAATAATTTTTAGTAGGTAGGGATATGTATTAGCTTTTTTAAAAGATTTTTGTGCATTTAAATATAATGTATGTAGGTGTAGGTAATCCAAAATATTAACAAAATTAATTGAATTTTTATTTAAAAAATAAAAAAAAATACCTACTTATTGTACTACATATTGTAGGTACTTATAATGGTAATTTCTGTGTCGAATTGTATCAGACTTATCTTGTTCAATTCAATAGCCACTACTTGATCTGAAATAATTTTAAATAAGCCTCAATTTAGAAACGTTTTTTTAACAGTCGGCATTGCTTATGGCAATTGTTAAGAAGCATTCGAAGAATTATCATAATGAAAGGGCAGACTTATACTTCTAGCTAAAACTGCAAAATAAACGTTCTAGTGAAATTACTACTAATTAATTCATTCTTATAGTTTGCTTAAGGTACAAAATCCTTCGAGCCGGATTTCTTCTGATTCAATGATAAAATAATGAGATGCGAGTTCTAAGTTGCAAATTCTGCATTAACGTACAGTTGTTTGGCAGGCGTAACACCCAGTTTGAACGAGACATATATGTAATTTCAGTCAAGAGACAAGTCATGACATCATCATGTCCCTGAACATTTCAGTCTGACTTAATTTCTTGCCTTGCCTGATATAAAGCCTGACTGAAATTTTACATTTGAGCGATTGACAGCAAATTTTCATTTGTTTTGATAATTCTCGAGAATACGTACAATCGCACGAATTGAAATACCTATGTATGTAAAATGTATGTCTGGGGTGGGATTCTGTAAAAAACGAAACGAAAACCGCTTTCGTTTTCACTAAACCTGTCTCTATCATATCTGTGGCAATAGACAGAGACTGCAATTGTCCAAACGATAGCGTTCGATCGTTTTCGTCTTACATAATCTGGCCCCTGATTTTTGTCTTTCCCAAATAGATACATTAAATTTAATTAATATGTACAAGCAGAGCGAACAGCTCCGGAAATACAGAAGACATACAAACGTGTGGTTTTAAAAAAAAATTTTGGGAAGAAGGGATTCACCCACAATCTATTCCTTCTCTTATTTTCGGCTTATATCTGATGGTTTTCTAAATTGTCTACGTCATTTAATGCCTTCAAAGCGAGAATCGCCTTCACTGGTTTCTTCGTGAAGGAAATGTCATAAGCTCATAAGACATAATACGGGGAGAGTACGATAACTACGGCGCCAAGAATTGATAACGGTATTTTGTAGAGGAGTTAAATACAAGCACTTTTTACTATGGGAGGGGGGGTCTATCTTACTCCGTTTAGGCGGGAGGGGTAATTTAAAGAAAATGATACTTTAAATGGAAAAAAAATACATTAAAAAACAATGGCAAAACCTATAACAATAGACTATATCATTTTAGAAAGCCCAGAATCTGTTCTTTCATATTATTTTTAAATCAAGTTATTCCCTTAAATAGTTTTTGAAAAAAACAATTTCAAACTTGAAATTTTAGGACAAAAATTGGGGTGAGTAAAATAATTTTGGCGATGAAAACTAATGACGGATTTATGTGGAGGAGTTAAATACAAACATTTTTTACTATGGGAAGGGGTCTATCTCGCTCCGGTTAGGCGGGAGTGGTAATTAACATAAAATTAAAATAAAATATTAAAAAACAATGGCAACACTTACCACAAAGAACTATATCTAGTATTTGTTCAAAGCCAGGAATCCGTTCTAAATTGTCTAAAATGCAAATCAGCAAAATGTTGTTGATATTGGGTAAACTAATATAATTAAAAGAAAGTTAGCAGGGGGGGGGTTTCATTTCAAGGCGCAAGGGTAGCAATTTGTACTCTAAGCGGAGCGACACATAAAAGTAATTTTCAATTTTCTCAAAAATTAGAAGACATAAATCAATCTGGTTTTGAGTGTACGATTAAGAATTGATTTAGGCAGTAAAAACTACAAACAAATTAAGTATCTATTTGCTCAATATTGAAAAAATCAGCATAAAACTTTTTTTTTTAATTTTTTTCCTTAAATTTCAAGTTTGAAGGTATTTTTTTCAAAAACTATTAACAGCTATAACTTGATTTAAAAATAATATCAAAGAACAGATTCCTGGCTTACAAAATACATAAAGTCCTTTATTGTAAGTGTTGCCATTGTTTCTCAATTTTTATTTTTTTTTTTATTATTTTTTTTAAATCGCCCCTCCGGCCTAAACGAAGCCAGATAGACCCCCCTTCCATAGTAAAAAATGATTGTATTTAACCCCTCTACAAAATACCGCTATCAATTTTTGGCGCCGTAGTTATCGTACTCATGCCCATAACACAATTTGCCCAACCAAAGACGTAAGACATAAAGCCGACAAGATGTCTGACATAATTCAGACTCGTGTAGACGCGGTGTAATGAAGTAAACTTTTCTCGCCAAATTCCGTTGCTATTGAAACCTTTTCTGAATATCTTGATCCTATTTAAGAAAGAAAATAATTACCTTCCCATCTCGTTTTCGTAGCACAATACTGCAGGTACGTATTCGGATGTGCGTCTATGGATGTGTGTATTTTGTCTTATATCTGTTAAGGAGTGTTGAAGCAGGTACATTTTTGCGAGACCGACTTTGTGAGTTTGTGTGGAATTAATACATATCTTTCTCTTAGGTTAGGTTAGGTTAGGTGGCAATTATCCGTTAATACGGAATAATTCACTTAGACCAAGTAAGGTCCATTGTGATACCACAAGCAGAATCGGTTATTTCCGCTACTCTTGGAACCATTTCGAATTTTGGAGAAATTTCCGTATTTTACTGATATCCGTTTCGGCAATATCAGCAAGCTCCTCAAAGAAGTACTCTCCTAGAGTTTGCTTTCTAATCGAGGATAGCGCCTGGCAGTTACATAGTAGGTGGAACGGAGTTTCCTCTTCCTCCTCATCCATGCAACTGCGACAGAAGTCATTAGCGGTAACTCCAAGCCTTACGGCATGTCTTCCTAGTACACAGTGGCCTGTTAGTAGTTAGTTCCGATATGTTTTCTACTGACGTTTAACAGGACCTTTGTCCTGCGCCGATTTATTCGTGGCCAGGTCTGTTTTGCGTGGTTGCAGGTGTGAATATCGCGCCATCTCTCATTAGCCTGTTGCAGTGCTAGTGTGGAGATGTTGTATCCTACCGTACCGTTTCAATTGGCACATGGGGCTCTCCTTTACCAGTAGAGAGTTCCATTTTCGTGCCGTTCCTTGCTAGTTCGTCTGCTTTACAGTTACCTGGTATATCTCTATGACCAGGGACCCAGCACAGCGTTAGTGCACATATCCGAGATCTCATTTAAAGATTTGCGGCAGTGCCTGACCAATTTGTATCTTAATATTGGTGATTCGAGTGCTTTAATAGCTGCTTGTCTGTCGGTGTAGATGACGATGTCTGAGTTCGATATCGATCTCACCTTCAGCAGTTCAGCGGCTTCGCGAATAGCCATAACTTCTGCTTGGAAGACACTACAGTTATTTGGTAGTCTAAAAGACTGGTTTAGGGAGAATGGAACTGAGAAAATCCCGGCTCCTACTCCGTCCTCCGTCTTAGACCCATCTGTGTATACTTCTAGCGTATTTTCATCTATAACCGTATTCTCTTCCCATTGCTGTCGGTCGGTCTCTTACTATACGATATATATACGAGGAAGTTAAAAATATAGCTGTATGACATTTGACATGAAGAAAAAATAATGTGTAGATAAAATTTGACGATCGCCTTCGGAGGATTTTCAGGAGGATGAACCTGTTTTGTCAAACAGAGGAATGTGCTACATAACTAGGAACGACCGTCATTCTAATGTTTGGTAGTCTATGACGGATGAACTTCAGAAATCAAAAGCAAAAAGTGCTCAAAATGGACGAATAGGACCAAAATGCAACAAGATATTTTCAAAATAGCTGATGCTTTTAAATGTTTGGTTTGATATTGGATTATGACCAGCACATATCTGCGTTTATCTACCATGCTATCTATAAAATACAATCATATGGAAGAGTATCATTAACCAGCACTCGTTTTGGCTAATCTTGGCGATTCCAATCGATTTAAAGAATTTTCTTATGCAGCTGTAAATCTTGGACAGAAGTAGGTAATAAATAAATAAATATCTGGCGCCAGAGGACCGTTAGGCACCCTAGGCCTATCTTCTCACAACGAATGGAAGGGACCTACAATTTTATGCCGACACCGAATGGCTGAATTGAGAAGCTTTTTCAGGACAGTTATACTCTCGGATGTTTGTAAGACGTTCGCGAGAGGTGGCGTAGTTGAGATTTTCCGGAGATCGAGACCTCTCGCACAGTAGTCCAGCTCACTACACTAACCACTGAGCCACTGCGCCCCGAGAAGTAGGTAGGTTAGTTAGAGGAACTATTTGATCGTTGGTTGATCGTCGATGTCAGGCCAGGAAATGTTAGTGGGATATAAATAATTGACAACGAAAAATGATTTATATTTATAGAAGCAAGTGAAGAAACGTTTTACTATTTTTTCTAAACGTTTTTATTGTTGCATTTTATTTTATAGCTGGTGGTAAATAATTGACAGAATTTGAGGTAACAATTCCGGGTACTACATTGCCGTAAGTGTTTCCTCCCAAAACGTGTCCATTTCCATATCCTATAGATCCACCAATACCGCCAATACCAATACCACCACCAACGATACCACCGCCAATACCGCCAATACCGCCAATGCCAATACCACCACCACCAACGATACCAACAGTACCGACAGCAGCTGGACTGGCATAATTTAACACGGGCGCTACACCTCCATTGTAGACTTCGGAAGTTCCGCCAGCACTGTCGTATTGCGACTGAATTTGTTGCGTGGCAATTGCAGCGTCCTGTGGGGTCCTGTATTTAATGAATCTAACTTCTGGCGTTGTTGGTACATTCTCTTGGATTTGTTCTAGCTGAGTAACAACCTGTGCAGCATCGTTCTCCTTGCTAAGAACGTAAATGGCGGTTCTTTGTTCAATAGCTTGTTTAGCCACTTGGATAGCGGCATTTGTAGCGGCGTTGTTTTCAGGAGCCTTAATGAAGACAACCTGCTGGTTTTTCTTCAAAACATTGCTCAAATGTTGGGTTGTTGTTCCTTTGTGCTCCTCTTCTTCGGGAGCTGTGAAATGGTAGAACTGCTTGCTGTACTCAACCGTTTGCGGTACAGAGTTAAGAATTGCGTTCGCGTCGACTCCAATTACTGATGAGGCAACAGTATTGCCTGTACTAATGAGTCCACTCGTACCAATTAGGGATCCTGTGTTATAGCTTCCGCCTAAACTAGTAAGTCCACCTGTGTTATAGCTCCCACTGCCTAAACTAGTAAGTCCACCTGTGTTATAGCTCCCACTGCCTAAAGTAGTAAGTCCACCTGTAGTTAGATGAGTTACGCTTCCAGTATTCAGTGAAAGAGGCGCTGTTAGTCCTATTGTTTCACTGCCGGCAGACTCTATGGCGTTTAGTCCGGGTCGATAATTGTATCCCAGTTTGTCGGCAAATGCCGTCGCTAATAAGCACACAACCTAAACAATAGATAATGTTGAGAAAATATATATTTTTACTTTCACAAGTCTGATTTACTCACAATAAGTGATCTCATCTTACGTCCTTTCAAGTCACAGATCTAATTGAAAATACATTCTGTTTAACTATGACCGCTTGACTTATATAGTTATGCGCTTGCTCTATACGTTAGTACAAACAAGTCTGCACTCTGCACTGTCATAAAGTCAAGAGTGGGAGAACAGACTTCAAGAATACATTACTTTCGCCGTGAGTATAGTTGAACCGGGCGGGTTAGAAGCTTCATCAAAAAGATACTCTTGCATTTGTTCGACCTAATATGCAAATTATTTTCGCTCTTTCCCAAACCCCAAACACAAATGGGGTGAATGGAACTTTAATTATTAATTTTGCTCTCGAAGTCTAGAAGTTTATTTAAGCTTTTGTTGTTGATCGGCTTGTTTAATCTTCTTATTGGATAAGTCTTCGACAAGTGTTTATTACAAACAACTTAATTAGATTTATGGTTAATAGTGTTTGCTGTAACTAATAGAGTTTAGAAATTGGTTTCGTAATTATGTAATTTGTTAATTATACTACGTTGAGGAAGGTTATTCCTTCTAGACTTTCTTGGGCAAATTACCGATGCAAAGAATTTGGTTTTATTTTACCGAATTTTCGATGAAGGTCGCCGTCTTGTTTTTTTTTTATTTAATGAATAACTAATGGTACATATACGAGTATACACCTGTTTGAGTCTGATTTCAGAAATTAATATGATATTAAATCAATATTTATTGCATGGATTTACTTTTAAAATATCAATCCATTCTTTATTATCATAATAATTATATATTCTGCATTTTGTTTGTGATTTATATCTTAAAAAATGAAGTAGTTGGCGCAACAGTTATTTATAGGATGCTAGGATTCGCTTTTAACAACAATCGTTTATGTGGCTGTGGGTCAGAGGTGTCAGAGCAATATTGAAAGGGATTTCCGAAGTCTCTTTCCTTTATTATAGGAACTTTTTGGCATAGGCTTTTCGGAAGTTTCTTCTGTGGTTTGTAATAAAACAAACGAAAACATCACTGTGTCAACTTTTAAAATTAATGAGAATCGGATAACATTTTGAATTATGGAGGAAACAGACACACGTTGAATTTTATAAAGTAGTTAGTAGGTATAGACCAGCGGTTCCCAAACTTTTTTTGACCGCGAAGCATTTTTCTGAAGAGAAATTCCTCGCGAAGCACTTTGTTGGCCGTACGTATCCCATTTTTCGTAGTTGGAATCCTTGAAATACGCAATTACTATTTTTGGATTTTTTTTTAATTTTATTAAATTAAAGAAATAAGTAACATGTGTGTGATGTGACCTTCAGTATTTTATAAAATACATATTTAAATCTAGTATAAGAAATGAAACGTCAAGGGAGTGGGTGTCTAGATATTAAAAAAAAAATCAAAAACATTTTTAACTCATTTTCGAGTTTGCCATAGAATAACAAAAACTTTAAAATTCCAATTTCCAAAACTTATAAAAATTACCAATATTTTGTGGAAAAATAAAGGCATTTTTTAAAACGGCAGTCAATCTTTTCTGAACACTTTCTACTACAATCCGGCATCTTATAAATAAATAAATATGTATTTGGCGCAACAGGACCGTATATGCACCCTAGGACTAGCTTCTCACTACCATTTGTTTTGTGAGTTTTTCTTTTTGGGACGAATGGAAGCGACCTTTAATTTTATGCCGAGTCCGAACGGCTGATTTGAGAAGGTTTTTTCTGGACATTAAGGCTGTAGTTATAGCCATCAGTAAAATCCATCCGTAAAAACACGAAACAGAACACATTGAGCCATAGCATATCATAGGAATTCAGTGGAATAATTGGTTAAACGCCCGATTTCTTGACAGAGTACTAGCGCTAGTACCGGTATTAGACCAAAAATTGATACTCAAATAAGTATCAAGTCGTTTCTTCACGAAGTACTAAGTTGAATTTGGTACCGAGTATTAGTTAGTACTCGGTATTAGCTGGACCCTCAAAATCGGCAGTCTACGTCGTTAGTACCTAAATTAGATCGATTTCGTTTTCAGCTCTTGCCTATTTTTGTGGAAGAAGTAAATACATAGTAAGTTTAAGTGTAGGTAATGAAGTTTAGAAAATGGATTGCATTTTTGATAGGGACAACAACAACAGGGACAAGGATCAACAATTTCGATGACGACATTGAGAACGAGAATGGTGAAAAAGGGTGGCAATTCGTCGATCTGTGCGCCGCATCTAACATATTATGCTGCGATGGAATACAGTAAATAGGTACCTACTTAGGACGATGTGGATTTTTTCGGTGATTTCGGTTGTGTAGAATCACGTTTTTGTAGTGGACGAATTGCAGCACCCACACTCACGGTTAACATTTTTTTTATATATTTTCAGTTTTAGTCGGTAATCTTTTTTATTCCCGATTTTACCAGTAGTCGTTAAATATTGCCTGAGCAGCAATTGCTGATCAGATCACTCTACGATTCATGGCAAGTGGATCGATGTAAATATCGACGTCATTCGCGTATCAGCCGCTGATATATTTCGCATACTGCCAAAAGTATGATGTATGGCCTTAACACGCCATTTGGACGGATTTATTCAAATGCCAGCGACATTGGCAGAACAGGAGATGGTCGCTGCTGCATTTTATCGCTTTGCATAGTCTCCACAGACAATCGGTGCAATCTACCGCACTCATGTTAAATTGCAATAATAGAAACAGAAAAACAACCAATCATATACGCTATCATATGCTATCATATGCTATCCCATGCTGGATACCCCTATACACATATTTTACAATAGGAAAACAACAAAAATATTTAAAAAAAAGTACTTGCTCTTATGAATAAAAATCAGTCATCCTGCAAAATGTTTGACGCCCAATGAGCATAAAAATGTCACCGTTATGACATTTCATAGTCAAAAATGGGTACTAGACCAGTTTTAGACGTATTAGTCGTTAGTACGGTTGTTAAATTTAGCTCGGGTACTAGCAATGTGAAGAAATACAAAAGTACTAACTTTTCGTTAGTACCGAGTATCAGACCTAGTACCAGGTCTAGCTAGACCGGGTAGTAGTACTCATGTGAAGAAATCGGCCGTAAGAGTCTCGGATTTTTGTCAGACGTTCGCGAGAGGTGTAGTAGTAGTCCAGTCCAGCATACTGAACACTAAGCCACTGTGCTCAGTTTTCTCTAATATACTTTTATAAGCGTGTTGATCAAGGGTCGACCCTTATCCCTTATGCAACTAATGGACCAACACCGAACCAAGAGAAATGCACCGCAGACCATTAATTTCTCTCCTCATGCTTTATTTTCTGAAGCGTGTACTTTGGCTTAAATTCTTTGTTTAGAGGACTCCTTACATACACTTTTCCATCAGATCCAAATAAATTAACCTTGGATTTGGCACTCCAAAGAACTTTTTTCCGAAATTATTGCAATGGTTTTTGTAAGTGGAGTCTATCGAAATTCCGGCTCTTCCTTAGGTTTTTGTTGACATAATGTGACATTTTGTGGAATATGCTTCCACGAGGATTTTGCTCTACGACACAGGGCCGAACAGCCCTGGCCGTGAGTTATTGATGGAGTATAGGTGCAACAATCTCCCTAATGCATCAAAAATGGATTGGCTTGTTGTCCGTCAAATCTTTCTTTGGAGTAGTTTTGTGTCCAATCTCCTTTCATTTGCGGTTCTCAAAACTTCTGGTCTTCTTAGAAACGTGTATTTCCCCGAAAACAAGGTTCGTAGAACAACCAAGTCTTTTCGTTGTCAACGCCATTGATTTGTTTCCGATTTATTTTTACGCATTTTTGTACTGTGTAATCAACACAACAATTCCATTGCCGAGAATAAAATGTTCAGAAGCACAAAATTAGCTAGTCTGATGGAATTTTCATATTTTTTCCCATTTTTCATTTGATTATGGATTTTCGTGGCGGAGCAGCAAGTGCTCCGCGGAGAACACTTTGGGAAACTCGGGTATAGACTATGCTCGCGCCTCTGCGTGTAATAATGCACGGCCGAATACATGAGTAGGTCCAGAGATAGCCCAAACAATTCTTTCCTGATCAAAAGGGCAGAAAATTAGTTTTATTATGCGTACTAGCTGTACCCGCCCGGATTTGCACGTGGACAGGAATTGTAGATATTGCTAAGATCTCAGATAATAATGTTCTTTCGTAATATGCAAAAAATGATAAATCGATTTTCTGGAATTTTCTTTCTGCCTAAACCTGAAATACAGCAATATGAACAAAAACAAAAAAATATAGAAGATGTTTCTTGTATGGAAGATGCATAGCCTCTTTGTCCAATTTTTTTACCTATGTACTAAACCTGAAATACAGAAATACGAACAAAACGAAAAAGGAATCATGAAATCGGCCTAACGATTATCGAGTTACAAAGTTATCGAGTTTCACCCCATAAAAGATGTTTTTTTGTATGGGAGGCGCCACCTCCCCTTTGCCCAATTTTGACCAATCTTCACAGGAACAATCCGCGGCCAATACATCGCCTGAAAATTTGAGCTCAATCGGGGTGAATAGCTCATTATTCAAGTTCAACCTCAGGAATAATTCGAATAACACTTTAAGGAGTTTTCACACTCCTCATCAACATAAGTTATCACCGTGTTCGGAATATCTTCTTGGCCCACCTTTCTTCAAAAATGAAGATATAATTATTATTAACAATGTTATACAGTACAGATACAGAGGCATGGCAATTCATTTATTTTTGCCTATAAATTGGGGTACTGAAATTTAACGAGACATGGTTTCAGCAATAATTGTGCTATGGCCGACTTATATATTGTATCCATTTGCAATTTATCGCGCTTCTTCATCTATTTATGTAAAAATTCGAACCTATCCTACCTAGCTATATCTATTTATTTTTACTGTGCTATTTTATATCAAATTGATTGATATGTAAGCAAGCATTGAATTCAGCTTCAATATAAATTTCTGTAGGTATGTCGTGAAAAAAAAAAATAAAACCTGACTTCCAATAAAAATTATTAGTGGAAAAAATAAAAATACCATGAACACAATAACTAGTGATGCAACTATTCATCAGGTATCTATTCTATTTGTCTTTATAAATATCGAATTGCATGCATTTTTATATCAATATACATAGGCTCACTGAATTCCATGATGACCTGGCGACATTCTTTTTATTTCAAAAAACCATAAGTGCTTTGAACTTTGAAGGACCTATAAAATGCCATATTGACGATCGTCTGCAACGTGTGAGATAAGAAGGAGCTTTGCTATGTCACAATGTAGATACTTGATGTATCTAAACCAATTTTCCGGACAGATCTTAGCTTTGTGTCGTAGATCCACATTATCCACAGGTCAGAATATGGATGTTAAATTCCTCCATTCGTCATTTTATCAAAAAATTCCGTGGAATATAATAATTTTTTCGAGGTATGTATGTCGAAATTATGTATGTAATATCTACTTAACTGAAATTCTTCGTGGTAGTTCTCTGAAGTTGAGATTGAAAATTATGTGTGATAATGTAGCAATTCGTGCATCTGTTGTTTTCGTTGTAGGGAGAAACCAATATTTTCTAACTCTTATTACGGGCTGTAAATAACATAATGCTAACATATATTATTCTAGTGAGGAATGAGGATAATGGCATGGCATACGCTTTCCAAATCCGAAATTTCAGATTAGAAGGTTAAAATGTTCAACGAAAGTCAATATAGCTGCTGGACAAAATAATAGGTGTGGGGGAATTGGTTTGGTTTTTTTTTTTTTCAACATTTTCCAATCAAAATTTAAAACATATTTTTATTTCACTTCTTTAAGAAACGTAACACAAAATGAATTTTATTATAAAATCTGATTTGAAATTCATTATGGAGTTTATATCTAATGAAATTGAATGCCATATTTTGGAATTCTTCGCGGACAAAATAATAGGTGTGTTCAGCAACATCTACAATAAAACAGAGATTTTATGTAATACAAAGAAATCTTGTAATTTGGTATTACTATATCCACATATCTATCAGTAGCCACCATTATTTTTTGATAGTGCCAGGATTTTTCTACGCATTGATGGAATAAGTTTTTGGCAAGTCTCAGTGGGTATTTAATACCAAATATCCTGGGCTTTTTCCCATAAATGGTTTTTATTTGTCGATATGAGCCTTGAAAGTCGAGTTTTCAGTTCGCTCCATAAATTCTCAACCAGATTGAGATCGGGGGACTGACTTGGTCATGCTGAAGTTTCTATCAACATTGTTATTCTGAAACCTTTTTTTCACCAATTTTGATGTGTCTTGGGTCCTTCGTTGTCCTGCTGAAATCGCCATATCAGAGGAATATTTTCCTTGTGGTCTACGCTCGTTTCTTCCAGAACAACAAACAAATTCACCTTCGTCTCGTTTCTCAACAAGGTATTGCGTACATTTTTTCGCCCATCAGTTCCATACCATGTGCAGTGAGTTTCCGCAAAAAAGTGTCCTTATTTGCAAATTTATTTGCGGAGAAGACGAATCTTGTGAGCTAATCGACGAGGCAACTTAGCTTCTACCAATCTACGACGAATAGTCCGAGAAGTAACATTGATGCCCATTTTCGCAGCAATAATCCGTGAAGATTTAAATGGATATTTTTTTGATGTTATTACGATTTTTGATCGTCCGTTTTTGTCGTTGATCTCGATCTTACTCGTGTTTCAGTAGTATTGCGGTACTTCAAGGCATTTGTTACGAAATTCTCTGATCGTCGTATAGAGATTCCGCTATAAATTTATACGTTTTGTCCTGACTGCGAAGGCTCTACACTAATCGCCTCTCTTCAGGAGTGCAATGACTTTTGAGACCCATCTAAACTAACGATTTATTATTTTTATTTAAATCCGTAGGATTTTACAAACCTTTTTTAAATCGACAAACACAAGCTTTCGAATTTTTTTATTTTTTTTTTTTCCTTTTTCAATTTAAATTATCAGGTAGGTATATATTATATACACCTATTTTTTTGTCCAGCAAAAATCTAGTAAGAAGATAAAAAGTTTGCTTCGACGCACTCCCGTTAAACACACTGCTACAATCACAAACCACATAGAATAGACCGTCGACTCCTCCCACATAACGGTCTTTGCCTACAAGCTGCCTGCGGGCCCACGATTTTTCATGTATTGGTGCTGTACAAAATCAAAGGAGCCCCATTAACGCAAGCATATCAAAACCAGGCTGTAGTGTGTAATCTATCTAATGAGGAGATTTTGTATATCATGCCGTTTCTATTTGCATAAACGGGACTCACCATAAGTATTCAAGAGTACTACTTTGTGGTTTTCTTACCTAGTTCTTCTGCTTTACAGTTGCCTGGCATGATTTTAAAGCCGGAAACCCAAAACAACGTGCATCTATTCGAGATCTAATTTTAGTGCTCTAAGATTATGACAGTGATTGGCCTATTTAGATCTTCACACACTGGTGGTGATCCAAATGCTTTTATGAATAATTGACTGCCGGTGTAAATAACGATGTCTGATTTCCATAGTGATCTTAACTCTAGCAGTTACCTTCAGGAATAGCCATAATTTCTGCATCAAAAACACAATCGTTATCTCTTAGTCAAAAAGACTAGTTCAGGGAGAATGGAACCGTAACCTGTCTAGTCTATACCATCCGAGTATATTTTTAGTATGTGTCCGTCAATGACAGTATTCTCTTCCCATTGCTGTCGGTTAAAGATACATGCAGGTATAGGTTATATGAAATTAAAGTCAAGGACCGTATAGTAACATACTCCTGCCTCAATGTTAGTGGGGCTAAAATTATTGGCATGCCCTCTATCATTATACTTCTCTATTGTAATGATTCTGTCAATAGTAGTGCCAATTTTGCTGCGATAGGCATATTGTAAATATTCAGAAAATAATGTGTAGGTGTGTAGCGTGATATAGACGAGTGCTGCGTTTGGAACCCCGCAGGGCAGTGGTCGCAAACAGTCTAAATATACCACCAGATTCGACCAAAAAACACATCTACACACAAACACATTGGAGTTTATTAAGTATATAATTTTTTTAGTGCTGGCCACCAGACAATGGGTGGAATGCATAAAAGACAGTAAATGCTTTTACTGAGGATTTTCTAAGTAAATACTATTTTTGGCATGCATAAAATGAAGTAAACACTAAGATTAGGTGCATATTTACTTCAAGTAAAAGCATTTACTTCTCTTCGCATGCATTTTTGTAGTAAATACTTTTTTGGAATGCAGAAAAACTAGTATGTGCTTGTTTTTCTGCAGTAAATACTGGACATTTTTCAAGTTGCTATCGACCAACTTGAAAATTTCCTAGCATCTACTAAAAAAAATAAGTATTTACTATGATATCCGGCGAATTCTAAGTACCTTTTTACTTGAATAAATTCAGTATTTACTTAAAGTATTTGCAATCAAGTAAAAACTTTTTTTTTTCAGTAAATGAAACGAAGTAAATACTGAAAATCGGAGCTTCTACTTCAAATTCTACTACTACTTCCACTTCTACCTTTCAGTATTTACTTAAACCTTTTACTTGAAGTAAATACTTTTTTTTATGCATACCACCCAATGAGTATGTTGTATGTACATGAGCATTGTGGTATCGTAATTACTGCCGTATTATAAGGCAATAAATGTGAAAACAATCAAATATTCCCAAGGTCACCGATTAAGAGATGAGAGAGAGATATGGCCATTGTTCTAATGGATAGGATACCTGTTGTGCTATGACTTATGGACGCTTCACATAGGCTTTTGATCGGGTCTGGTACTAAAAATATCCTTTTATGAACTAATACAACAACTCTTGCGAATGGATGCAAAGCACATCAATTCAATTTGAAGTAGATGATGTGTCACCGACAACTTTTCAAAACGTTGCGTTGCCTGCTTTTAAAACAATGTAATAGAGTTTGCGAAACTGGCTGCAGAAGTAAAAACATATGTAAAATGTTTGATCCATTAAATGGAAACGCTGATCTAAATAGAATTATTTGCCAATTGCGTGTCGCCGCAATTAAAAGTCCATTTGGGAAATAAATACAACCTACCTATACCTACCTACTTCTGAATTTGGTTACTTGGACTTGCTACTAAAGTAATGGCTTAAAAATGTTGGGAAATTACAATTTCCACACTGCCAAGAAAATGACTCAGAATATCTTAATGGGATAGCAGTTTTGAAGAATAAAAATGAAAATCAAATACCTACAAACATAATCATATCTATACATATAATAAAACTGTAGGGCTTTTCTTTGTCAGCTAAAAACTCGAAAACTACTGGACAGATTTCGATGAAACTTTTTTTAAAATGTTCCTTAAGACTGTAAGACTGCTATAGGCTATGTCGTTTATAGCCACGTCCTTAGGAACAGTTTTAGCCAAAATGAATTTTCTGAAGTGAAAATATATACATATATACACATATACCTTGCTACGAATGGATGTTTATACTTTTGCGATCGTCAAATAAAAACAATACGTATACTATACATTCGAAAAGGGTTGATTTGTTTTCGCAGTGAGTGCTATGGTCAGTTATATATGTAGGTATGTATATTATGATAGAGAGACGTATAATACAAAACAGGTTTCATTTCAGAATTTCATTCGATAAGTGGTATGGTAACAGTGTAGGGTTGGGGTAGGTAGTTGTTTGGATTCCAGAGGAAGAGGGAAACAAAGGAAAGGAAATACAGCATTACAAACAAGTAGCATGATCAAGGAGATGGAGGGCGATGAAGAGCGGGTGCACATTATATATCCTATACCATTATCGATATCGCCACGCTAAAATTGGACAAACGGGGGTGACGCCTCCAATACAAAAAACATCTTACCTATATGATTTTCATGATTCTTTTTTTGTTTTTTTTTTTTCCTATTGCTGTATATTTCAGGTTGAGGCAGAAAGAAAATTCCAGATTTATTCTCATTTTTCGCATTTTACAAAAGAACATTATTATCTAAGACCTAAGCAATGCAATTCCTGTGCACGGGCAAAGCTGGGCGGGTACAGCTAGTTTTTTATAAAAATGCAGCCACAACCTACAGATTTTTGTATTTTCAAAAATTCCTCTACATACTTATACCTGATTTCACAGTGCGTGAACAAATATAAGTAGATAATTATAATATTACTAGCTGTACCCGCCCAGCTTTGCTCGTGCCCAGGAATTGTATTGTCTAGATATATTTTTTCCCATGACTGACGAAGAATAGCTTTTGAAATGTATTTTTTGTTTTGTTATGACGCCCTTTTGTCCGATTCTGCCAGGTTGTGTAAAATGCTTCAATCAGGCAATGTTCAGATATAGTGTTTTAATTAACTTTGTTGTAAGTGTTGTGCCACTACCCTTTGTCATATTTTGACCAAACTTTCACAGAAACACCTTTGGGCCAATAACAAATACATATTTTCTTTAAAATTGAGTTCAATCAGTTTGATAGTTTTCTAGATATAAGAGTTTTTAGGTTTTTTGTATGGAAGGTGTCATGCCCTTTTGGCCAATTTTCATCAAATGTGAATCTAAACCATCCTTGGACATACTCAAACACGCCAACAAAATTTAATCAAAACCGGTTCAGCCGTTCAGGAGGAGTTTAATTACAACACACGTACAGAAGAATTATATTTATATAAAGATGTATATTTTAATATTTTCGGTCGGTATAAAGAAATTAATAATACACATGTCTTATTGTCTATAGAGGAAGTTGCTGTGAAGAAAGTGCTTGCTATCATCATCCAAAGATTGTATAATAAGGATAAAATAATTAAATTACTAAGTAAAGAAATCTCCGCTTGGAAAAGCCAAATTAACGATTCGTGGTACTAATTATAATCATTTCTAGTGTTTATTTTAAATTTTAAGAACTTATGTCGACTCAGGGCATTCGCTTTCCGATGGAGAACTTGCTGACTTCTTTAACAATTTTAGGGAATAATTTCATTATTTGAGGTTATTGTAACGAAAAAGAAAAACTGACGTCGAGACTAATAACGTCAAGTTTTAAAAAGCAGGACGAAATTTTAAAGTGCCAGTTTATCTTGGCTGAATCCCCATAGATACCATACACCCCAACTTAGGCAATCTAACCCAAGTAAAAGGTCTGATGTGATCGACTTCTTCATAAAGGAAGGTATTAATTGGAAAGGTGTCGAAATCGAAGCCACTAACCTAATGAAGGAATATCCTTGGATCATACCCCTGTGTTTCTAACCAGTGATTTCGCAATAGAACAGACAAAATAATGCAACACTTAGGTACAAACGAACATATTATGTGATGTGCATAAGAATTAATTGAAAGATCCACTTGTTTAATTTTGTAAAATTTTGTTCAGTTATAAGGCTCACTTCTGTCTTTGCCTTGCTACCTTTATTAATAAGCTAAATTGTACCATTTGGCGTGAGTGCTAGAAGTTAAGATACGAGTACACTACATGCAAAATACGACATATGTAAATCTACGCATGTCACTCTTAACGTCACGATATTTACTCGAAATATGTTCAATATGTCATGTGGCATGTGCGAAAAATACGCCGAATACACGGCATGCACGTTTTGTCTCAAAGTTGGCATATTTGTATGTCGACGGTGACTGGCATGTGTTTTTTTTTTATGAAATTTTGTTATACTGATATGGCTACCCAAATATGCCTATTACACGACACGCTGCACAGAAGAGGCATGTGATATGACGATATTAAACATTTTTGCATGTAAGCCGGTTTGTGAGTATACGGCAAGCAATGAGATGACAATTTCTGGTATTTTGGTTGTATTTAATTCTGATATGGTCAGCAGCGAAGATGAAGACACGACCGCAGCGTCGTCGCAGGATACCTTTAAAATATCGTAGTGTTTAGAGACACGATTTGTTTGCGGCCTCTTGAGACGGAAGAACTCTGCACAGTACGCATAACTACAATTTTAAATTGAGATGCACGCCAACGACCCAGACATCCATTTTCCATAGCACAGTCTTAAAACAACCTGAATATACGAAGCCAGCCATTTTGTTGGGTAAAATTTTAAAAGTAGATAATGCACGTTTCTTAAAGGATGTAACTTGTTATTAGGGCCATAACCTATTGAGAAGTCGGATGCAGACAGCATCAAGTGCTGAATACCAGAGGCATCGATGGCATTAAACTATCAACTGATTGATTAGAGTACTAAACAGTTTGATAGACCAAATCCTGTCTACCGTAGGTACTGTGTGAAAATCTGGAACCGTTTTCGAAAGATACAAGATTCGTCCACCACACAATTTCATATAATCATACTATCTACGAATGCACGCTTGCAAAATCAAAACCTTGAAATAGAAAAAAAATAAAAAATAATAATAAATAAATAAAATAAATTCACACGAACAATAACAAAGCAAACCAAACAAAATACATTCTCATCGACATAGCTACACGTTTTTCTATAGGATATGTCAGGTCGGGTCTAAAATGCATAAAATTCTGGCATGGGATTTACACCACATGCATATTTTGGCATATTTACAAGCCATTCTGGGTCGGACACATGGCTGGCATACACATGCATACATATGCCAAATATATGCCAAGTAAACGACATGCACCCTTTTCTAACATATTCTGACGTCGAATTGACGTCAGACTGGCATGCGTAGCGTATGTTGAGTTGTGCATGCCGTGTAGGTACCCGGCGTATACTCTCATAGCATTATGATCCGGAATTACAGGACTGGGAAATATCGCAACATCAGCGTCTTCAAAGTTAAGTTATCTTTGTAAAGTAAAATAACACCACTCCTGATTTTAAATTTTTAAATTTTTTTTTTTTTCACTTTATTTATTATTTATCACTGGAGTTTTCTGAGTGATGTTGGAGAGACTAGTAGGCTTTGCAAAATAAATTAGTTTATAAAATCAAAAATAAAAAAAATAAGAAAAAAATTAAACAAAAAGAAAATCATCAAATCAATTTAATAAATACTTAAATAGTTATTGATATTTGCCAGCCCCTTTAGTATACTGAAGATAGTCACAAAATTAGGACGAATTAGCGAAGAGCCAAGTTGGCAGAACAGTGCAAAGTTCGAACTGTTGGTGAACGATCAAGATGTAACCATTATAAAATTACAGATTCAAGAAGAGTGCATTTTTATGAAATATCTGTACGAAGCTACTGAAAAGGTAATTTAGTTAGACATGTTTATTTTAAGTTTAGAAACTTAACCGAAAATGTGTAACATCGTCACATCGGTTCGCGAACGCCTCGGCTTCAAGAGTATTTCGCCAACACAATGGGAATCAGATCCACGACAATTGGGTTACACCTGGGTGCCACCAGGTAATAACATCGTCAAAGGTCCAGCGTTACTTTGATAAGATCCCTCTGGAGAAAGTTCCAAAACTCAGTTCAAACGGTAATATGTAAGAACCTTGAATATTTACGTCTCTGTAATTATTCAATCAGCTTATTTACGCGTTTAGTTTGTCCATTTGTATTGGCGCTATTCTACGATACCCGGAGGCCCAGAGCTTAGCTTCAATGAGGGCCGAGGCCTGTGCTAATGTCTCTCATACATACATACATATGTACATACTTTATTTATTATTTATCACTTTTCTTTTGGGATCATTTTTCATTGCCTCCAAATTTCATGTAATCATTTCAATATCTATAAAATTCTTAACAAAATAACTTGCTGCTTAGTTTCATTTAATTTGTGTAGCTGGATCATATTTTTTATAATTTCAATTTTTAGCGTAATAAAGTCTTAACTTCCGTTCTTAATCATTATGAAATCCATGCGAAATTAAGCACGAAATTGTCTACTATCAGTGGTCGATTAATAATTTTAATAATGTTAATCGAAAAGCAAACTATGTGCAAAATTAAAAATTGTTGTTTTTTTTAAGCTAACCAAATATTTATCTATCGATCTATTCAAACGCTAAACAAAAGTTTTTCTTATTGAAAAATAAAAAAAATACATTTGGTCCCATGTCTCAAAATAATTTCGCTTTATGAACTTTTGCATAAATTCGAAAAAATATTCCTTTTTCCGACAGTCTTAAGTATTGGCCCTTGAGTTTTACTGCCAAGTTTGGTAAAAATTGGACAAAGGGGTGTGGCACCTGCCATACAAAAAAAAAAAGGGATCATGACGTTAACTAGAACGACTAAAATCTAGAATGGTCAAAATCTCGAAAATGAATTTGATAAATCTCGAATGGGTCAAAATCTAGAAAGTACAAAAATCTCGAAAGACTCTCAGCCCTATTATGGCTATCAAATATCAACACGATATTTGATAATAATTGATACGTATCAACAAAATGAATGAATCGGTATTATGGTTATCAACCTATCAACATTTTTGATGAATTGTGAATTGTATTAGATTTAAGATCTATTGTGAATAGTTTTTATCGATAAACTTGGTATTACGGTTATCAAAAAATTTGATATTCATCAAATTTTCTATCAACCACAAATTTCTCGTTGATACGTATCAAATATTCGGTGCATCAAATTAAAAAATGTAGCTATATCCTCGTTTTTATTGTTAAATAACGACTTTAGAGGAAATGTCTTCGGTAGACATCCCAAATGTACTCAAACCACGAGTAGCAGCGATTTTAAAATTATTTACTCAATAAGGAAACTATCAACTGAGCGTTGAGAATAACTTTAGCATTTGCATTGCATAATCATAAGTGTTGTTCGTTCTTTTGATTTGCGAAAAAACAACTTTTGTTTATTAAAAACAACAATATTATTTAACCAACACTAGTAGTCAGCCATACAACAAAAACCAACTACAAATCAGAAACGTTAAACGTCAAAACAGAACCCATTCTCAATGAAATTTCGATAAGTATTCACAATGAGGTAAAATGTATCAATTGATACTCATAATACCAAACTATCAATGAATTGATAGATCTTATCAAGTATCAACTAATTGATATTTGATAGCCATAATAGGGCTGTCTATCTCGAAAAAAATCTCGAAAACAAAAAGTAAATTCGAGACTTTTTCTTTGCACCCATCCCATAGCCAGACATTAAAACTAAGCAGGGGGGTTGCAAGGGGGCAGCATGCCCCCCCATACGCATCGAGATTTTTGTCATTCAAGATTATGCTTTCTAGATTTTTTTTTCGAGATTTTTACATTCGAGATTTTTTTTTTCGACATATCGGGGTAGACCAAAAAAAAACTTAAAAATCTTATACCTTGATACCCACCGAACTGATTGAGCATAAATTTAGAGAATGTGTTTTCTATTGTCAAAAACTGGTCCTGTCAAAATTCAACATATCTACAAATAAAAATTAAAAATCGTATCTCAAAAATCAAATAAACGATTGAGCTAGAACATTTTCAGGGATTGTTATGTATTGGCCCGGGAGTGTTCCTATGATGATTGATCGTTATCATGGTGATCTAAATGCACTGGTTACTGGATTTGCGAAAATAGATTTGTCCCATTGTCTCCAGGGACTGGTGGAGATAAAGCGCAATCTGAGATTGTAGCTCTAATCGCGAAACGTGTAGCAAGTAAATTAGCAATGTGTCTAAAGAGCTGACAGAAAAACTGCAATGTCATTGCAAGTGCATTCTTAATGCGCATTATTTACCTAATTTAAATTCTGCACGTAGGCACATTAGCTATTTTTAGCATTTATTCTGAGAATTCCCAAACCACAAGCTTATCTTTGAATGATATAACGTCTATATTTATATTTAATGCGACTAAATGTAGACTTTGTTGTTTTAGCGTAACTCTTGAAGCCACAAATGATTTACCTATTTAACTTGTTTTGAGTGAAAGCTTATTATACCAGTTACCCTTACTACCTTACCTTTCTATATCAGAATAAATATATTTTTTTTTGGTAAAATAAATTGATTAGCTATTCTGTTCTTGTCTCGAATCTTGTCAGCAGCCAAATTTAATGCATAAACCGGCTATAATCTTTATTACCACAATTGCACATACATATACCTTATGGGCACTGATTTAATGATTTCTTAATTTTGTTTGCTTCTATTTCAGTTTGAGAACTCGAACGAGACCCAGGTGACTTTGCGAAATATCGATTTCGATGCATCTGGACATTATTTCTGTGAAGTTTCAACGGACACGCCGATTTTTACAAAAGCATCAGCTGACGAAATTTTACATGTTTTTAGTGAGTACAATTTTCAGCATGGCCAATGTGTTTATGTGCAAGGATAACCCAATTAAACTTGTTTACAAATGTATCCCTTTAACAGTACCCCAGACAGGACCACCGACGATAAAATTCCGCAAAAGGACTCCATTCATGATAGGCGAACGAATATTAGCCTTGTGTAACACAACTCGGGCTCGTCCCGCTCCGCATATAACCTGGTTAATTAATGGCAAAAAGGTAAAGCACACAAAGCTCTCTAATTAGCTGCATGTACATGTTGTTTGTTTGAAAATTTACGATACCTATATGTGTATAGCGTTATATGGAAATCAGGACCGCTTATAAGGTTTGCATCCGAAAAACAAAACCCATATAACGATGATGGAAGGAAATGGCCAGCCCCCAGTTCAACAGGGTAACAATATTCTCGACATAATCTCGAAAGTTATTTTTAGTAACTGTAGCTATAGCTGGATGGATATGGCAGGCATTCTCCCATCTGCTTGGATTTAAATTAAGTTTGGGCCCCTGCGGCTACATAAACAAAGTTCTCGCCCTAATCGGCCAACACATGTAGACATAATACTCGTATGTTCATGACTTGTTTTGGGACGGATGAATTATGAATCATGAAACTAACTAAATGAATATTCGATTGTATCTTTATGGGTGTATGCTGAGGTACACCGGTAAATTGGATTAAAGGGCCTCCGCCTCAGTTTGACGCCCAGATACACTGCATCCGGCAACAAGGGCAGTCCACATCAATGTTTTATAGCGAACGAAAGTTTGGCGGTTGGATGATGTTAGCATAAATGAACAATTTCATTAGATTTGCTTCAATAATTGAAAGCTAATTTTGTATTGCTTGGGTATAAGTTGATGAACGATCAAATGTTTATACATAGTGTTTTTCGTACACATCACATCATAGCATTATGAGGCATTTTGTAATTGGATTGATTTGTTTAAATAAAGGTAGGAGTATAATCATTATTTTGATTGTGTATATGAACAATTCAGGGGCACCAAAACATTTCAAGTCAATAGTGATTTTAGGATGATTGAAATTCCTTTACCAACAATGGAGTTGCATGCAGTTCTAGATTGAATGTCTAAGATTATAGGTATAGGTATACATGCAGTCACTAACATTTGTGGTAGGTAATTGAAATAATCATTGAAAAGAGGCATTGGATTCATTTACTTAGTTCGCTTTTTATTAGATCAATAAGCAACCTCGAATCAATTTAAAACGATTGTGGATAATGGAGTTCAGTGTTCAGAGTTTCATTACCGGTACTTCAATTTGCATGCATAATTTCTCAATTACGACTATTCATCCCAATTTATAAGAGTCCCAGTTCAGAGCGCTAATTAGTCGAATACAGTTTAGGAAAAAAAAATCTACTACCATTTTGACAACACAATTTAGTATTACATAATTAGTTTCTCAAAGCCATGAGTTTTATTTTTGTTATAAATGTAAGACCCTATACAATTTTACGCTGAATTAAGAAAATGTTTTAGGATTGTCTTGCAAACACATTTAAAGTTTTCTGTATGTTTAGCTTTTGGAACGCATCTCTCAGTAGTCCATCAGGCTTACTATGTATACTGTATCTTTTACCACTTTAAAGTTACAAGCAGGTAATAGTCCGCTGTTCACTAACGCAGGCTCTTTAAAACCGGAACGCTATACCGTATATTCGAAACTGCAGAGCTACTTGAAATTGGATCAATATCTAACAAGTAGTAAGGTTGTGAGGTGCTTTTTGTCGAGGCTGGGGTTAGCTCGCCGGATCGCCAAGATTCTTCCCAAAGAAACACTAACTTTGGTTTTGAAGTTTCTGTTTTATTACTTTTTCTTATAGTCTACCTTATTAGGTTATTATATATACATAGGATTTCTTTATTTGGCTTACTATCTATTTTACAATGTTATGTTATAATAATCTCAATAATAAATTCGGCGGCGGTGATTTTTCCTCTCGGTATCCTTGGTGTTCGATCTTCTGGAGTCGGTGTCTCGACTTACTGAGGCGGCTTGACTTTCGGACGGGTATTTTAGGATGCCCTGCGGCAGTTCGTATAGGTACACAGGTCCGTCTTGCGACAGTCCTGGCAGTACACAGGTCCGTCTTGCGACAGTCCTGGCGGGACACAGGTCCGTCTTGCGACAGTCCTAGCGGGACACAGGTCCGTCTTGCGACAGTCCTGGCGGGACACAGGTCCGTTTTGCGACAGTCCTGGCGGTTCACAGGTCCGTCTTGCGACAGTCCTGGCGGTACACAAGTCTACGGGGAAGTAGCCTTGGAAATTACACTAAGTACCCTCAGGTTCTTAGTACCAAAAATTTCACAATCAGCCGATGCTATTTGGGGAACACTGTTCAGATTGTACACCAGATTGGTACTTTGCCACTTCTGAATGTTGCTCGATCATTTCGAAATTTTCTTCTCCTCTCATGTAATTTTGTCCAGAAAGCGAGTGTGACTTATATGGCTGAGCAAAACTATTTTATTTGTTTACATCACATCTGAGTGGACATGATTTCTGTTTGGTGTGTGGAGCGTAATTCTCTCTCTCTCTCGGTGCATTACGTTGGTTACTCTTACTGGTGTTTGATCGCTGTTGGCGATATTGTACCAGTGCGGTGGGGGGGGGGGGGGAGGTGTTCGGCTGGGAACGAATGCTTCGTTACAAGGTAAAGGCGCCATATAGTTTTATATATTATCAAATCTGAAGTAGTTAAGAGCTTGTAAAACCATGTTAGATTGTGTTGGTTTGAGGGAAAAAATAAGGGCCGATGTTCTGATGGACATACATAAAGGATGTACCTACCATACCTACTTCACGCAAAATTTGAATTTTGCGCCATTTAATAGTATCTACAGTTACCTACGCCAACGGAAAAAAAAATAACTGAGTGGGGAAGCGAGGAGTAACAACGAGTCTCGCTTGTTTGGGATAGGGTAGTTCGCGACAACGTCAGTGTGAAATGAGAAAAAAAAAAAAAAAAAGTGACAGCTGAAAAAACTTGTAGGAAAACAAACGAAATTTTACATGGCGGGAGATAGGGTTCGCCCATTTTATTTGTGAAAAGTGTATAATAAAGTGCGGAATACAAATTGAAAACATTACATTGTACTTGAAATTTAGTGTTTGTTAAAAGTGTTTGCAAAAGTTAAATAGTGAGATTTGTAGAGATTGTGTGAAAAAATACAACATAAAATATTAGTACATATCTGCTGTTTTTGTTTTCTCTCTTATGATTTGTTTTTAGACAGAGCTCTACACGGCATTTTCGTTCTTAATTTTGGAAATATATACAATTTTATGTCAATATTTTTGGCTGTGCTGTTTGTACAGTTCTTAATAATAATTTGTCTGTCTGCATTTTTCCTTATTTTATTACGTATATTCGTCAGTGCGTGATCATAAGAGTTTATTTTGGATTTTTTGAAACAATCTGCAAGTCTGCAAAGATTTCAATTTGTATTTCGCACTTCATTATAAACTTTTCACAAATAAAATGGGCAAACCCTATCTCCCGCCATGTAAAATTTCGTTTGTTTTCCTACAAGTTTTTTTGACGTTTCAGTGAAAGAGAAAGCGCACTTCTGAAAGAGATAGCTTCGCGAAATACCCTATTGACCCTGACAATTTCTGTTGGGAAATTATGTCGAAATTCAGTCTCTGAATCATTATTTGAGAGAATTACATTAACAACAACAACAAAAAATAACAATGTGGCAGCTGACAGTTCGGGGTTAGTAAATACGAAAGAACAACATTTTCATTGTTGAGCAATATTTAAAAAATAAATTAAGGTTTGTCAGCTACAGTTCGCAATTTTCGAACAAAATATGGCCGTCATAGTGATTTAAATTTTAAAACCATCAACTTCAACTGTGAAGAGAATAATTGAAAAATTCAAGGAGACTGGATCAATTATTAGTGATCTTACACACTCTGGAGTCTGGGTGTCCTGTTCTGTCACAATTCGTTCAACAGAAAACATCGAAGCAGTTCGCGAGAGTATTGCTGACACTCCAGCATCATCAATTCGGTACCGTAGTCAAGAATTTTGCATTTCGAGAAGCTCTCTACAGCGAATTCTCACGAAAGACTTTAAACTTCATGCTTACAAAGTTAAATTGACTCAAGAACTACTGATCATGCAGCGCGATGAGAGTTCGTTAAATGTATTTTTGGAACAACAATAACAAGTAACAAAATCATCTTCAGTGTTCAGTCTTCAGTGATGAAGCTCATTTTCATCTTGATGGCTTCGTTAATCATCGAAATTATCGCATTTGGATTTGGGGTTCAGAAAACCCACGAGTGGGAAACAAATCCATCCACAACGCGTGACTGTTTGGTGCGAATTTTGGGCTGGAGGCATTATCGGACCATTCTTCTTTGAAAATGCGGCTGTAAAAATTAATGCTGTTCGTTATATATCGTGACATGATAACCCAGTTTTGCCTAAATTACAAGATATGGATGTGACCAACATGTGGTTTTAAGGAGACGGTGCCACTTGCCACATGCCATACAGCGAGAGAAACAATTCAATTAATGAATGAGTCATTTCCGGGTTGGCCACTTTTAACCGAATCTCAAAATATCGAACCCAAAATCTCGAAAACAAAATGTCAAAAAAAAATCCCGATTTTGTCTTTCGGTACTTTCAAGAATTTTATGTATTTTAAGAGAAAAATATTCCAAAAACAAATATTTCTTTCATATATGTATAAGGTTCGCGAATTCATGAGAATCACGGAGAAGGAACATTTTCTTGATTCTCACAAATTTAAAACCAGGACCAGACTTGTAACTTGTGGTGTGTTGCCATACAGTAGTATGGCACAATCGGACCATAAGGACATAGGACAGAACACACTATACTGCGACACAATACACGAGACAAAAGTGTTTCTACACAATATGAAATACTTAGCAGTGATAGCGACACAGCACTCCGCATAGGAGATATTGTAGTAGAGGAAGTAGACTTAATAAAATCTCATCGATTCTCCTGAGTTACACTTAACCGTCCATAGGTTCCATGGGGCCTATTACACACAGTGCTTATAATTTCTACGTTAAGTTAAACTAAGTAAATTACCGTCCTTTTAAGGGCAACAAAATAATATTTTAGAATAGGTATTAGAAATCGATTTCACCAAATGATTTTGCAAAATCTCGAAATTTTTCGACATTAATCAGAATTTTTTTTCGTGGTTTTGATTTTGGACATTTTTGCTTTCGAGATTTTTTTTTCGATTAACTTTTTCTCGGTGATCTTCCAAAAATCTCAATATTTTTTTCGACATTTTGTCAATTCGAGATTTGTTTTGTCGGAAAAGTGATGTTCCTAGGGATGCAACATCGGTCTTAAAAACATCGATGTTTGAAAACATCGATGGTTCCATGACAAACATCGACGTTAAAAAACATCGGTATTAACAACGATACATCGATGTTTTTCCGATGTTTTATTTATCTTCTCCATCATACAATTTGTTGGCTATATTTACAACGTACTGTACCTAAACAACAAAAAATATACGATAGTCTTACCAGTTTCAACCCAAAAACCAGTCAACTAGACCACAAAACAATAAAATTCATCTGCGAAATAAAACATAGTTCTCAATGGAGAATTTATTTATTTATTTATTTAAACGTAGGTAATTTTGAAATGAAATTAAGGCAGAGACATAGCTAATAAACATTTATTTCTTCGAATTTAACAACTGTGAAATTGAGTTGAGGAAAAGAAGCTTAGATAATCTAGTCCCCAATAATCTATTTCTGTCCTGAGTGATGGTTGCACCAGCCTCCGAGAACAAACGCTCGCTTGGAACAGACGTGGCAACGATGGGGAGATATAACATTGCAATCTTTGAAAGCTTTGGAAAAAGAGATTTCATATCCTCCCAAATCTCAATAGCGTCTCTTTTTATTGGTGTAACAGGAGACCACAGGTACATCTGAACTTCTGTTTCACTGATGGTCTCTGTTGAAGTTGTAGCAGATGATCTATTTTTCATGTTCTTGTGTGTCAGTTGTACAACAGATGGCAGTCAGTTCTATAACAGATGGCAGTATTGCACACTCAGAACACAAACCTCGACACAAACCAAATCGCATGAATTGCTCGATGACATTGGAGTGTTTTCGTTTCTCTCTGCCGTGAACCAAAAGGGCTAGTGCTTATGTTTGCTTCAACGAAAAATTGGCTGCTAGCAGTCCATGTATAGAATGTCAATGATTTCATCATCTTGGCAATGTTAAACGAAATTAATGAACGATGTCGATGTTTGACAGTTTTGCCGTCGATGTATCGGCTATCAAAACATCGATGTTGACATCGATGTTTATGAACGAAACATCGATGTATCGTTTGCATCCCTATGTTCCCGTCATTTCCTAATCGTGTAATCGGCCGGTTTTGCGATCAGAATTGGCCATCCAGATCTTGCGATTTTTAACGCCATTGGACATTTTTCTTTGGGGTTTTCTTGAAGTCGAAGGTCTATGCAAACAAGCCTACAACCACCAATGACTTGAAAGAGGAAAATAGGAGGTGTATTAATGAAATTCAGCCACATTTATGCGAAACGGTCATAGAAAATTTCAATAAAAGAGTACGTACTTGCCAGCAAAGCATTCGCGTTCATCTATCTCTATTCGATGTGCTATTCCAAACACAACCCCAATCTGTATACTCTATAAAACATGTAAGCTCTTAAAAATCTGTATTTTCTATCAAAATTACATTTTGCGTGAATTATGGGACACCCTTTATATACTTATATGTATTATTTATAAAAAAAGACCACCAATAGCCGTGGCCATGAGAATTATTGTCGAGAATACCATCAATAAGGCAGAACAAAAATGGTCACATATCGAAGGGCAACGAGTCTCGAAGGCAGTGTAGCCTGCTTAGATTGAAAAAAATGTTTGGTGATTTATTAGCGATAGAAAGCTAGGAGATTAGGTTTCGTTTAACTAATACGGATACGAGCAGGTGTTGTGAGATATGAGAACCTACAACCTCCATGTGCATCAAGCTATTGCTTGGAAAAGTATGATAAGTGCATCGGATATTGGAAGGCTTTTCTTTGAAAATTGAGATCATTTTTAGGTTCTGTAGGGAAACTAATTACTTTGACGAATTGGGATGGCCCGCTATCTATTGTGTCTAGCTCAACTATCATAGACGATGATAATTCCTAAATGAAATTGCCTTGATTTGAAATGTATCTATTTATTGACGAATTTGTTTAGTATCCGCCATTAACATTTTTTCGATTTGAAAAATGTAGATATACTATTGGTAATCGTAAATTATTATTATTATTTTTTTTTAATTTAATTGCTAACACTTTTGTAGTCTACAAAATTATATATGCAGCACAAGAAAATTAAATCATCAAAACTGCTACATAAATAAATTACTTTTACCAACAGGTTGATGAAAAATATGTTCGCACACAGCACGCTAGCTCGATGAGTGCGAAGAGCAGCCACCGCAAGAGTCAACAGCAACAACAACATCAGTTACAACAACAATACTACGAGCATCAATATCACCATCCTCAACAATACCACTTACAAGGAGTTGATAGATACGACAAGAGCCTGAGAATCGCATCGGGTGGTAGCAACTGGAGAGGTAATTAATGTACTGGCACTTTGCTTAATGGAATTTCGTCCTTGTTTGTGGCCTTATATTTCGAACTGCCAACACTTAGGGTTCACCTATTAAATTAAGCGAAATGCATTTCGCACAAAATAAAGGATCAACATGCTCATTTTGCATATCATTAAGGTGTGCTGTGCAAACTATGATAAACATTGGGTCGATACATCGTATTCCGTCCTCTGTCATCGCTTTTTATAAGTGCATGATGGTACCTACCTTTACCCACCCACACATAACTGCATCATAATGGTGTGGTGCAGTATGCTAAGTCCCATAATTTAATTATGGTTTTTGGAGTATACAGGCGGTAGTTGGTACCTACACCACCATATGCCAATCTGTATCAATTAGTTTAAAAAATTAACAACCCATCGCCTTTAGACAATATACGTGACAAACAATTTGAAAGTATTTGATTCATAGTTATCAAAGCACATCTTGTTTGCGCTAACAAGAGTTGCAATGTCTTGTGTTCTTTGTTAACATTATAGGTATCCTGTATGAGAGTGTGACTCAACCAAGGATAATAAATTTATTTTCTGTTTTGTTTGCTTTTGCTTATTATAGATGAGTACATTGCCCACACAAACCACCATAACGGCCAACATCATTCAACAAATGTCCATAACAATCCGTTTGGCTCCTTGGCGAACATTCACAAAATGGCTCATAACAATTTTGACAATAAATATGTGGACACACATATCGAGACGCGGAAGCACAGGTAATTTATATTAATTAATATATAGAGCGAAATGACGAACATAAGAGAATTGTAAATTGGATTAACCTTTATCTGAAATCGGAAAATGACATGTAAGCGTTCTTGTGTTCAATATTATTAAGGACTTAAAAACTTTACTAACTATGATTGAATAATCGGGGTAGATAATCTCAGCGGTTCCCAATCTTTTTTTTTGTTGCGGAGCACTTTTCTGGAGAAAAATTCCTCACGGAGCACATCGTTTGTCCGTACATATCCCATTTTTCGTAGTTATGGAAAACGCAATTTCTATTTTCCGATTTTTTGTTTAATATTATTAAATTGAAGAAATTAATAACATGTAGCTATGTGATGTGACCTTTAGAATTTAATAAACAAATTAAATCTAGTAGGTATTAAAAAAAAAATAATTCAAAAACATTTTTAACTCATTTTCGAGTTTGCCACAGAATAACAAAAACTTTAAAATTCCAGTTTCTGAAACTTATAAAAATTACCAATATTTAGTGGAATAGACTTTAATTT
Source organism: Cheilosia scutellata (assembly GCA_955612985.1). Taxonomy (NCBI): domain Eukaryota; kingdom Metazoa; phylum Arthropoda; class Insecta; order Diptera; family Syrphidae; genus Cheilosia; species Cheilosia scutellata. The sequence goes on from OY015312.1 coordinate 70,267,121, forward strand.
TTTTGACGGCAGTCAAACTTTTCTGAAGACTTCCCACTAAAATCAGGCATATTATAAATAAATAAATATTTGAGGCAACAGGTCCGTATACGGCACCCTAGGACTAGCTTCTCACAACCATTTGTTTTGTGAGTTTTTATTTTTGGGACGAATGGAAGGGACCTACAATTTTATATCAAAACAGTTACAGCCTTATTCATTGACACTCGGTCATACCGCGTCTAGCGGATTTCGGCGGAACCCTAATCACAGGATAAGTCGCTCCATTAACTGTCAAATTGTATGAAAATTTGTGTTTCGAAAAATTTTAAAATTAAATTTAATAAGTAGAGACTGTGTTATTTACTAAGTTTATTAGTGAATTTAAGAGAAGAAATATTAAAAAGTAAATCTATACCAAAAAACAGCTATAAAAAACAAGCTAATAACTAGATTTTGATTCTTTTAAATATGTTGCGGTCAAATAAATGTAATTGTACCTGTCCCTCGTGAAAACAATTTGTGAAAAGTACTTGATAATTGAAATTAAATTTTAATTGAAATAATATTTTCATATATTGAATAGATTTTGTGGTCAAGTGCAAGAATGATGGCAGAAGAAACTATACATTAAAAACTGGGGAACTCTGTGGAGTTAAATATTATAAATCGTACAGGAATCAAAATAAGTATATCTATGCACCGAATTCCCAAAAAAGTTCGTAATGATCGGAACAATCCAAAGAATTTTCTTATTTGTAGCCGCCACTTGAAAAATAACTAATTTTAACTCATCCTTCATAAGGATATCTTCTTATATTATCTTCTTTTGGACTAAGCATTCCCAACTAAAAACCTGCCGCAATCCTGTATTTTGTGTGCAGAAAATTAAATCCAAATATGAGATATATTATTGGCAAATCCTCAGATAACACAATAAAAAAAATTGTTCTATAATTATTGGTAACTTCGAGTGCTTTGTTTACAATTTTTTAAGGCATGATTTTATTCACATCTCTTAGTTTTTCACAAATATTTTACTTGTTTTATATACTTTGACATTTTGTAGAGGCATTCTGATATCAAATTTGTTAATGTCTATACAATAAATTTAAAATAGAATATTTTGCGCGAACTTCCAATTTATAATTTCCGTAGGAACTTCTGTGATGAAATCAACTGTCACAAAACTTATCCTGTGATTCGGGTACGTAAAAATCTTGGTAGGTAGCGTGGAAATCAATTTACCGAGTCACAATTAGATTCATTTAATCTGTTAATTATCAGTGTTTCAGCTAATTCACGTCAATTGCGAAAATGTCATTTTAATTAAGACTTAAAAAATTCATATTCATAAACAGCCTTATTCATAACCAGGGAACGGATTTTGTTGACATAAAAAATCAAAAAAAGGCAAAACTAAACTGTAAAAAAGGCATAAATGCCTTTTATTACAAAGAAAAAGGTTTTAAGCCTTATAATGACACTGTACAACCATATAAGAATTTTAGAATTTGCTGGCAACAAACGCCTGCGATTGTCCTTCAGGAAAGCTTTGAAAGATCTGAAGAGAGGACATGGGCAGAGACAAGTGGAGACCATTTAAGAGACGTCCTGTCATCGACTTCAATATTTGGAGGCAATTTGAACTTTTCAGTGTCATTTACTACATTATTTATTTCTTTGATGGTCTTGACCTTGAGTCTTTCATTTGCGGAAAAGAAGGTGCGCACTTTCAGCACAACTTCAGCAACTGGTCCTTTTGCTGTTTGCAAATTTCTCATCGATCCCCCTTAAAATATTGAAAGTACATATATCTCCAATCAATTGCACACAGGACACAAAAAAAGCGATAAATAAATAGCAGCAGGTCCGTATACCGTATAGGAACCCTAGGCCTAGCTGCTCACAACTATTCGTTTGTGTAAGTAATTTTTGTAACGAATGCAAGGGACCTACAATTGTCATGCCGAGTCCGAAAGGCTGAATTGAGACGATTTTTCAGGACAGTTATACTCTCGGCTGTTTGTCGGAAGTTCGCAAACAAAGTGTGCAAGTAATGATTCGTCGATATTATTTGTTTAAATTGTACAGTTAAGAAGAAAGTGCACATGAACTTCAACTTTGACCAAAAAAGGCAGAAAAATCCAATGTTAGGAAAAAAGGCAAAAAAAGGCAATGTGAGTAAAAAAAAGCAAAAAAAAGGCAAAAAAAGGCAAGGTCAACAAAATCCGTTCCCTGTTCATAACACTTAATTAAATCTGAATTAGGGTTAATGTTGGTTTAATTGCAGAAAACGTTATTCATAAACTTTTTTCGAAGTTAATTTCCATTTAATCAAGTGTCAAAAAATTAAATGCCGACATCGGCATTCAGGAGCAAATTAACTCTGAATTAAATTTTTCATTGACTCAAATCATGGCATATAATAATTATTATGCTATTATTTCATTACCAAATATCGTATTTGTAATTGATTTGTGCACTAGCACAACAAAAATTAGTGTTTTCCGAATTTAAATAACAAATTTCCGTCAAAAAAAATCTCATGCCAACTGCATAATACAATTTGCTTAAATCGTCATGGCGTTCTTATCTCATGCACACAACATTCCAGAGAAAAATGTCAGAATTTATCAAATATTTCTACCAATTGCATACTTTTATATGAAATGCTGGTATACTTTTAGGCTTATTGCTTTAATTCATTGATTAGCTGGTAGCTGGTACCATTCTGGTACCGAGCAAAAAAAAAAAATTAACCCTAATTCAGATTTAATTAAGTGTTATGAATAAGGCTGTAATTAATTAATTAATTGTTATCTTTAGGTAAGCTTTAGCTTCACCTTCCGCGGAGTATGCTGAGGATCGTTGCGGTGTTAGAAATGATATGTTACTGGCATGTATGAAGAAAAGGGTTTTCTCTAATATGCTTTTATAAGCGTGTTGATCAAGGGTCGATCCTTATAGAACTAATGGACCAACACTGAACCAAGAACCGCAGACCATTACGATGACGCCTTACATACACTTTTCCATCAGATCCAAATAAATTAACCTTGGATTTGGCACTCCAAAGAACTTTTTTTCCAAAATTATTGCAATGGTTTTTGTAAGTGGAGTCTATCGAAATTCCGGCTCTTCCTTAGGTTTTTGTTGACATAATGTATTTTTTGTGGAATATGCATCCACGAGGATTTTGTTCTACGACACAGCGCCTAACAGCTAGGGTTGCAACATCGCTCATAAAAACATGTTTGATGTTTTTAAAAGTGAAACATCGATGTCGAAAACATCGGTGCTTACGATCGATACATCGATGTTTTTCCGAAGTTTTATAAGCTGATTTTTTTTAGAAGAACTAATACACATACATACGACATTATGCAGATATTTGCATTGGCCTTGGGCTCACACTTATACTAATTGATCAAAATGACCCCTGTGCAAATTGTGCAAACAAATTAAAAAGTACGAAACACCAATTAAATGTACTGTACGCTGCCGTTTTATTTTCGCCGATAAACGCATACCTACATCTAAGCCATCCAAATCTAAAATTTAGCAATTTGACAGAAGAAATAGATCTTTTTTTTTTTATTTCGGAAAGACTAACGGTGCCATTTTTAAACCCATTTTTGAAAATTTTCTGCGTGAAAATTGGTTTACTTACTCACTTAGATGGCACTCCAAGTTGGTTGAGGTCCCCTTCCACTTATGCGCGCCATCTAAGGCGAGGTCTTCCTCTACTGCGTTGTCCCTCCGGATTGGAATCGAAGACTTTTCGGGCCGGAGCGTTGGTGTCCATTCGCTCTACATGTCCTAGCCATCTTAGTCGACTGATACGTACTTTTCTCACCAGGTCGATGTCGCTGTACAGCTCGTAGAGTTCGCTGTTAAATCTCCTCCTCCAAAGCCCGTAAACGCAAACGGGCCCGAAAATCACTCGAAGAATTTTGCGTTCGAAGCGACCAAGGAGATCTTCATCCGCCTTTGATAACGTCCATGATTCTGCGCCATAAAGCAGGACTGGGATGATGAGGGTCTTATATAGAGTCTCCTTGGTGTTTCTCGACAAGGCCTTACTAATCAATTGCCTTCTTAGGCCAAAGTAACAGCGGTTGGCAAGTATAATTCTTCGCTTGATTTCTGATGTGATGTCATTTTCAGAGTTAATAGCGGAGCCGAGGTAGACAAAGTCCCGAACTACCTCAAAGTTATAGCTCTCTATCGTGACGTTCTGTCCGATTCGTCGATGTTGTGTGACCCTTCTTGTTGACAGCATCTATTTTGTTTTGCTCTCATTCACCACTAAACCCATTTTTGTCGCTTCTGTGCTAATACTTGCAAACGCACCAGTGACTGCACCAGTATCTGCCAAAGATGTCGATGTCGTCAGCGTATGCAAGTAGTTGCACAGACTTTTGAAAAATTGTGCCCATGGTGTTGGCTTGCGAGTTTCGCACAATTTTCTCAAGAATGATGTTGAAAAAGTCACATGACAGCGCATCACCTTGTCTAAATCCTTTTTTGGCATCAAAGGGCTCGGTGAGATAGTTTCCGACCTTTACTGAGCAGCGGGCGTTCTCCATCGTCATTCTGCACAATCTGACAAGTTTGGCAGGGATGCCAAAACTAGACATGGCTCTGTATACCTCGTCTCTATAAATGCTGTCATATGCGGCTTTAAAATCGATAAATAGATGGTGAGCGTCGATTTAGACTTCTTGGGTTTTCTCCAGGTCGGTTGTGGACTTACCGGGCCTGAAACCGCATTGATAGGGTCCAATCAGTTCGTTGACAAATGGTTTCAGGCGTTCACACAGTACGGCAGACAGGATCTTGTAAGCGATGTTAAGGAGACTGATGGCTCTATAGTTGGCGCAGTTTAGAGGGTCTCCTTTCTTATGGATCAGGCAAACAATATATGTCATAGTAGCTCACGCAAGGTATCTGCAATCTCGACTTTTGACAACACCATTAATTAAATCTTGTGGATTCATCCGCTGTATGTCCTCTTTCTGAGGGGCTCATGTAAGACCTCTGAGACTCGTTCAGTCAGTCATTCTGACAGAGCATTATAGTGTTGCTATTTTCTTCGTGCTCAACACTCGCCAAGCCCAGGTGGGCGAGACCAGTACCCGGTGGTTACCACGCGGAGGTAAAATAAGCACAATTGATGCGTATGAAAAAGTTGCAACAGCTGGGCACCGCAAAGTTGATGCCAATCAGCGCCTACCCGATTCATACACACCCAACCAGGAAACATTTAGAAACTTTAATAACATACTCACATTTGTACATAAGTCCGGTCAGTGTATTTCTTGAAGCATTTAACTTCTGAATGTTAAATATTAACTACAAATTTCACACACAACTACGCGTTGCTCTACAAAAGAATGTCTCAGTTAGGCTACCGAAAGCGAATGCGTCGTAGAAAAAAATGAGTAACACTGCCGGAACAAAAGTGTGAAAGACCGTACTAACTAGGATATGTATCTATATTTTTGGTTGTCTCATCTTTAGGGTATATGGTAGACGTAAAAGAGTTCAAGGGCAATCTCATAATGGCGGGCCTTTAAATGTTTTAGATATAATTTTCAAAATTCGCACTCCAACATGCAACTCCGATTTCACCTTCTGCCACAACTTCACTTTCACTAGATGACAAGTATAGCACTCCAGGACTAAATACATTTTAATAATGGCTGCTATCTTGATCAAATTTGTATATTATGTACCTACCTGTAACCACTCAATAAAATTGCATGAAACAAGGTTGTACAAAATTAATTGCTAACACAACCCAATATTGCAAGACGATATTTTGCATATAACCCAACCAGAAAAGAAAAACACGCGAATATGTAAGCGTAAGGCGTTTTTTTTTTCGAACGGACTCCAAAGAAAATTTCAGAGCTATACCCAAGGAAATACAAAAATGTCACATTCTCCACGAAATTCACCACAAGAACCATATAATTAAGTGGCATGCACATTGCTCATAAATGCTAATCTAAAGGTATTTTCGGAATGGAGATACAAATATAGAAACTTGCGCTGGGGAACACATTTTAGCGTGCTCCGGTTGACTCTAGTTAGAGGCACGCTATAAAGGTGGGAAGGTCAACTAATGCGCCAACATTCACCTGTTGGCACCGTATCACAATAAACCTTGCTGTTGTTGTAGCTCCAGGACCATGCTAAACTACAAATGTCCTACCATCATGAACTCTGCATAGTTGACAAGGAAAAGGAAAAGGAAAGCCCCTACGTACAGGGAATGCTTTCCCTACAAAGGGTAGGTGAGTGGAAGCTTTTCTGCGTGACTACCTCCATTTTTTGTTTTCAAAATGTTTCTATTCGACATAAATGCTCCCACAAGTTGTGTTGTTATTGTTGGTCGCAAAATTGTATACCTGGGTGTTGCCAGCAACTGTCGCAAGGATGACGTGTCTTGTACGAGTTGTCTAGCCGCGGGTGGCTTGTGTACTTATATGTAGATTTTGATGTATAGTTTGTGAATAATATGCGCTGAAAGTGCTGATAGCATCTTGGGAGGGATATAGAAAGAACCCTAGATAATTATGGTTGTTTTTCTTGGTTTAATTAAAGTGGTCTTGTTGAGGAATTGCAAGTCTAGGGATTTGGTAGTTATGCAATTTACTCAAATGATTGCGTATAAGGATAGCTCAGAAAAAATCAAAGCCACAATGACAGTTAAAAAGAAACCCTACTTACCCTCCATAATCCCTCTATACACTACCTTGATGTTACCGAGGCAATTTTATTCATGTCTTAAGAAAGCAATATAACATAATGGGTCGTATGAATAAAACGTAGCAATTGCTTTTACTCAGACTAAATGTCAAAATCGAAGCAATTGCTAAGATTCGTATGAATAAAAACTGATTTGAGTTAACTCCAACTTTTGACATCTTCGAAAAGCGGCGCCACCGACCTTTTACTCAGATTGGTATGAATAAAACATGGAAGACAAAGCAATTGTTACGAAAATTCTGAGTCTGCTATTTTGTTGACTCAGAGCATTTGCTAAATATTTTGCGCGCACAGTTTTCTACAAAAACAGTCTAGCCTTGTGAGTTTTCGGTGTTATTTTTTTATAAATAGTTAAATTAATTTTTGTTTGTGAAAAAAACAAAAAAATGGATGCAATAAGTTGGCACATTATACCTGTTTTACCTACTGTTGTTAACGTTCGTGAAAAAAAACAGTATAAGTTAAGAAGAATTGGTTACGATAACAACTTTAAGCAACTGTATCGTTTCACGCGTCGAAACGCGGGGTGGTGCTCCTTCAAATATCCAGAAAATTAAATCTTTCCTATTGCTTCTGACGTTTGCACGAATACCACTATTTGATCACTATTGGAGATAGAAGTAGATGGAAATTCCTCATCGTCAGCTGCAGAGCAATTAATTTGTAATCGAATATAGGTTATGCACTTATGCGTACCAGTAAGCTCTTCCAAATACTCTTCTTCATCATAGATTTAACTTTTTTTTTTTCGTATTTATGTGAATTTTTTTTATTAAATTAGTTTATCATTTGTTTATTTTTCCTCAAAAATTGTTTTTTTTATTCTAAAATTCAAATTCAAATTCAAATTTTGACAGAAACTGCAAGGGAAGGACACATGCAGTGAAGTAAATGCTTTGTTCGAATTTTCGAACTTACTTTAGCAAAGTAAGTTTTTATTCATACCGATTCAAAGCAATTGCTAAGTGCTTTTACTTTGCTACCACCTTTTACTCAAAGCAAATGCTAGTTTTTATTCATACGACCCAATAGGAACACTTTTCTAATTCTAAACGAGAATGACTATGTATATTATCTGTATCACATCCTTTTCATCTCTCTCGAGATCAGAGAATTGAAACTACAGGTAAGTTCCTCATACTTACGGCCGATTTCTCCACAGAGTACTAGCGCTAGTAGGGTAAGGTCGGGAGGATTTGACAGGCAGGAGGAATTGACATCAGAACTTTTCTGAAAAACTAAAACCCTAGCAGCACTTTAAATAATGAAAAAAAAAACGAAGTTAGTAATGATTGGTTTGATAAATAAACAATCACTGTGGTCTATATGAGATAAGCGAAGTGGACGTCTTTTTGATGTTTGTGCCCATTTCATCTAACTTTTATGTAATATTTTAATTATGTAGCTTTTGACATTGAAAGTGCACCTTCATTCGTTTTAAAATCATTAATAAACAATAGTTTATCCTGAAGCTCCATTGCAAAAGTTTTTGTTTGCATTAGTCCCAAAAGTAATAAAAAAGTAGGATTTAATATTTTGGCTGACACTTTGCCAATTCCTCCTTTATGAGTCAAAATAAAAATTGTGTGTGTGTTTAGAATTTAAAAATGCCAAATATTTACAAGAAAAAATTCCCCACCGCAACATCGATGAAACAAGTGTTGGAGAATGCCATTAAAGACATTCAAATCAAAACAGAGTCTATAAGCAGTGCTTAGCCTTGGTGTAATCCTTTTTTCCCGGTTTTGGAAGAAAGACCCCCTTTGCCTCCCTTCATGTAATCGGAATGGAGCCTATTGCTATGCATGCAACGTATATATTCCTGAGCCTTGGTGCAATTACTTCTACTCCCCATTGCATTAGACCTGGAAATATACCATCTGGTCTCGCGGTTTTGAAGGGTGAAAATGTTGCTATCGCTTAACCGCCTCTGGTGTCATGATCCGTTCTGCTTCCGTCCTATTCATTCTGTTTGCTCCTTGTTTCCTGGCGCCCAGGGCTGATCTGATTTATAGCTTCCTGGAAATTGTACTTCCATCAGGACCTCGTTTGCGTGATCAAGAGTTTCCACTATCTCCCCCGCTCTATTACGAATGAGTCCGATCTTGGAAAGTGGGTCTCTGGAGACAATCTTTTGTAGTGGCAAAACCTCCTTAGGCAGGTGGGAAATCCTCCTTCATGGTATAGGAGGAATTGACACTTTGTAAGGTTTTGGGAAAATTGGGAAAAAAACAAAATGTTATTATAATTTTTTATACACTGAATATTTGAGATCAAACGTAGAAAAATATATTGATTTAAAAGATTTCTCTTTATTTAGTTGTTTATCAGTATTACTTTTAATGATCAGAATATATTGGATTAGGTAACTTTTCTTCTTCTGGCAAACTGTCCTCTAAAATAATTTCTTTTTGCAAAAATGTGGGATACTGCTTCGCTTTTTTTTTTGTAGTTATGAACCATATCTATATGAACAAATGATGGAATAAGTAGGTACCTATACATATTTGTATAGTATATTATTGCGTTAAGCTAGTATTAGACGATATGTTGAATCAGCATACGTATGCTGAAAATTGATTCCGAATCGCAACATATCGTGTAATAGGCAAATTTCTGTCATCATATGTATGCTGAAAGGCGTTTGTTGACAAATTTGTTGGCTAGTCAGCATACGTTTGTTGACGAACTAAACATATCGTGTAATACCCCTTTTGGGACCGTATGCTAACATTCGGACAAATTTTCAGTGTATGATGACTCGTATGATATATGCTGACGAGCCACACCACCACATTTTTCAGCATACGGTTTTGTTATTTTTGAAGTTTCGATACATTTTGAACGCGCCGGACATGTTTTTTGTATTTATATTGCGTTGATTTTTGGTTTTAAAAGAAAAAATGGCTGTGTTGTTCTGTTCGCAGCTTATAGGCTGGTTTTGTTGTGCATTTTTTAGCCATCCGCGGTTAGTGACAAGTCAATTTTGAATGACTTGGGTGTGGCGGAAATGCTGCATTATATTGCAGGTGAATTGCGGAGCCTTCGAGCCGCATAAGTGATATTTGCGAAACGTAAATTGTCTCGTGCATATTATCATTTTCTTCAATAAAAAGTTAATAATAAAAAAATTCGTTTCTTTTATCTTCTTCCTGTCGTCGTGGTCATTTTTAATATATTTGTACCATATTAAAAATGGCCACGATGACAAGCCAAGACAAAACAAGTAAAAGTATTATCATCGGCCTGGCCGATGCTTTCATACCCTCCACTGCATACAAGTGAGGCAAAATGTGAGGCATTTAAGTACGTACACAATACATGGTTCTAATATTGTATTCTAATATTGGTTTTGTATGGGAGGTACCATAACTACTTTACCGATATACCTCCAAACTAACCTGACGACGCTAAAAACAAGTCCTATCACAAAGTTTCATTCGCCTAGGTCGATTCGTTTCCACGCTATCGTGTTTTCAACAGACAGACAGACAGATGGACATAGCTAAATAGATTCAGAATTTGATCCCGATTCAGAATATATGGGGTCTCCGATGTCTCCCTTTGGCGTTAAAAATGTAATGGCAAAGTGAATATACCTTCATGTACAGTGTAGAGGGTATAACAAGATAGATAGATAGATAGATAGATAGATTTTATTTCATATAATATTATAAAGTATAATTCAAGTACAATAATATTCATTAAAATGATAAAATTATATGAAAAGTTGAGACATTCTATATTTTACTAACAAAAGTAGTGAAAATAGTTTTGAATACCACTTCAAACAATTAATGAAATTTAAATTTAAGTTTATGATGGGGTGGCCATAAACATCAAAGTTGTGAAATTCAATAAAAAAAAGAAAACAGGATGAAGAAAAAAAAAACTAAATTAAATTCATAAATAATGATCAAAGAAAACAAAGAAATTTAAGTAAGAGTTAAATCGGAATGTCGAAAGTAAGAGAGTCTAAGCTAGCGTAGTTGAGATTTAAAAGCCAATTTTTCACACAGTTTAAAAACATTCCAGGTGTTGTTATTGCTTTGATAGACTGTGGAAGTTTATTAAATAGCCGAAAAGACAAAACGGAATAAAAATTACGGTATGCAGTAGTACGAGCAAATGGAACAGATACCAAACACGAAAAGTTTCCACGTAAATTGTAATTAGAAATTAATCGAAAATTTCGATTACCAGATTTCATGAAGAATGACTTCAATACTTTAAAACAATATAGATGGCGAACAGGAAGGATTTTTAGGTCACTGAACAAAGGAAAACTAGGATATCTAACAGGTTTCTGACATAATTTTCTTAATATATGCTTCTGTAAAACTAATAGAGGTTGTATTTTGTTACGATAAGCACCTCCCCAACAAGAAATTCCATATTGCAGCTTGGAGTGAAAAATACCATAGTAGATTTTCTTTAGAAGAATTGTAGAGCAGACATTTCGCAAATAATAAAAGTATCTCAGAGTGGAACGTAAATAGTTCCTCAAAGATTCCGTGTGGTTCGTAAAACTCATATGGGAATCGATAATAAGCCCTAGATACTTATATTCATCTACTGCCTCGATAAGAAAACAGTTATCGCTACAACTAAGAGTACTACAAAATGTGGGAGTAGTAGGTTTATGCGTACAGTTGAAATTGGTAAATCTGAATTTTTGACACTCAGGTGCATGGAAGTGGAAATTGGCCCCTAAACTTTTTACCGATGACAGAGTGAAATACATTATTTTAGTTTTGGAGCTTATTAACAACTTATGATTCTCAAACCAGATTCTCAACAAATTCAAGTCCCAATTGATGTCAGCAACGAGTTCCAAAGGACAATTCTGACCATATGAAAAACCTATGTCATCCGCGAAAGCAGTTGGTGAGCCTTTGAAGTCAAGTGCAAAGAGTGAGTTGATGTAGATGAGAAATAAAATTGGACCCAAGACAGAGCCTTGAGGTACACCCATGTTAAACATTTTTATTTCGCTCCTTATCTCATCAATTTTCACACTTTGTGACCTATTTTTTAGATAAGACTTAAACCAATAAAGCATAAAACCTCGAAATCCAGCCTTTTCCAGTTTTCCAACCAAAATATTGTGATCGACCATGTCAAAGGCTTTAGTAATATCAATGAACAAGCCAGCTGTACACTTTTTACCATCAAGATTAGACATTGTTTGGGCACAGAACTGCAGTAGAGCATCTTCTGTAGATTTGCCCTTTCGAAAGCCAAACTGTATAGGACTAAAGTACTTGTTGCTGTCTAAAAAATGTACTATTCTGTCTTTCAGTAGTTTTTCAAAAATCTTACTGAGCACAGGGAGGAGAGAAATAGGCCTGTAGTTACACAGTTCTACAGCAGAACCTTTTTTGAACAAAGGTATAACATCAGCACACTTAAGTTCTTCGGGAAAGACCCCTGCAAAAACACACCCATTGAAGATGTCCGTTAATACATCCACTATGAACCATGCAATTTTTTTTAAAATCAGACTTGAGATACCATCTGCGGCACTAGAATTTGTATTTTTTAAGCTGCGAATAGCTTTAAACAATTCAAGAGATGTTATAGGTTTGTAAACAAAGCTATTTCTTTGAAATGGTTCAGGACACATACAGAGATCACAAGAGGAATTCATTGGACTGGGTTGAAGACTACTGGCAATATTTGTGTAGTAGTCATTAAATGCTTCAGCGATTTCGTATTTGTCAGAAACTAAACAGTTACCGATACGCAAAGAATAAGGTTTTTTAGAGGAAGAAGATTTATTAAGTAAGCTGTTCACTATTTTCCATTCGTGTCTAAGGTTTCCTCTGGCAAAATCAAAACAATTACGGTAATAGGTATCACGACAAATTGGAATCTTCTTTTTTAGTTCAGCGCATAATTTAGTGTATTTACTTTTTAATTTCATATTCCTAGGGTATAGTTATCAATTTTAATTAAATTGAACTTAAAAAAATTATTCTTTAGAGACTACGTCTCTCTTTATTGAAGTCGCTTAATACTATAAGATACATTTTTGTTCTGTGGGTTATTTATAAGGAAGAAATGCATGGGTTGCATTTCTTAGCTATCATATCTGTTGGGAGGAATTATCTTTATGCCGCGGCATATTACAGTTTGATATCTTCTACTGAAATAACATTTGTGGCATCTTAGCTTATCTGTTGTATATGTGGGAGGAATTATCTGTATGCCGTAGCATATTGCAATTCGATATCTCGTGCTGAAATAACATTGGTTGTATCTTAACTTATCTGTTGTGTATGTGAGAGGAATGCCGTAGCATTTTACAATGTGCTGACTTAACATTAGTTGTATCTTAACTCTCCCCTCTTTAAATATCTACGTCTCGTAGATCACTTGTTTTTATTTTCTTGTTTTTTTAAAATTTTGCATTTATTGGATTGAGATCATCGAGTCTCCTGTCTTCTAACATTGTAGTATTTAATGTGGTTAATGGTATTATATTGACATTATTTGGGGTTTTTACATTTTTCTTTTGTTTACAATAGTATATAATAATAATTATACTTATGACAATTATTACAAAAATGATTATATCTGATAATATTGATACTTTAACATTTGTATCAAATTCTTTAATTTTTTCTATGTTTCCTTGATGGAGACTATGTATATATTCTAAATTTAGTCTTATATTTTTTCTAGTAACATTATTTTGAAGGATAGGGGGTAAGGGTTGATATGTTAATGTTTCTTTGCTGGAAAACTTTTGGCCATTTATTTCAATTGTTTCATTCGTAAATTGTATGACGAAGCTACCTTTTAGGTGTTGGCTTGTTTTTTCATGTATGAGAGTACCGTTTAGGTTTGTTACATAAATGGTATTATCATTTATGTTTTCGATAATTGGAAGATAATTGTATTCATAATCGCATTTCGCATTTTGGCCTTTTATTAGTTGAGTAATACAATGTGTATTAGAAATTGGTTTTAGTTGATGATTTCGACAGATTAATATAAAGTTTATGGAATCGCATTTATTTATTATGCCAAATTGTTGGTACTGATTTACTAATAATGCTTCATATTCCAAATGTACCTGTTGTGAATTTGTTACGGTAGAACGAATAAGAATATGATTATATTCATTATTACTAGTTTTGGGTAGCGAAATTATGTATAATAAAATAGAGTCTTTGCGTATAACAGTGGGTTCGGCATATTCCAATGCCTCAATTTCGTTGGTGTAGGGTAGGGTTTCTATTTGAGAGATTGCAAGATTGATTTCGGTGCGATCTAAAAGATTTGTGTTTATTATTCCTTTTTTTGCTAATTGGGAAGCTAGTACAATTTCATTTATTTCATCTTTAATTATTGTTAGTTTATTAAAGAGCATTTGCTCGAATTGTTCGTTTGTTTGCATGTCTAATTTTGAGAGGATGTGGTTATAGCTTGTGATAAGGTTATTTGCTGTGTCAATAATTTTACTATTTATTTTATATTGTTTATTGTTATTTTCAACAATTCTGTTTTGGCTTGCTAGAATTTGATCCCAGTCGGTTGCATCTGGATTTCCTGCAATCCATTTCCATGCAGATCCGATCCAGTTTATTGATCTTCGTGGCCTTGGAGATCTGTTTAATTGATGTAGTAAGTTGTCTATTCGGTGTAAAAGATGAATTAATTGGGGTTTCAGTATGCTTGATATGTTTATTTGGTGGCGTATGTCTAATGATATTTCGTTAACAAGTATTTCATATTTTGTTATATTTATTATATGAACTATTTTGAAGGTTCCGTCTATAATTTTTCCTTCTCCTTGTTTTATAGTCACTATAGGGCTATGGTATTCATACACGCTTAGTGTGGCGAGCGCAAGGCTCAAAATTGACCTGAAATTGGAGAAGATTGATTTATGTTACTCTTGTATATTTTTTATGTGGGATTTATGAATTCGTTTCCCGCTTGTAGTTGTGATTGTAACTTTATTGTCTTTTGCAACTATTTCTTTATTAAAGGGTGACTTATTTTTTCCGTCTCTTCTTTTATTTGATGCGTAAATAACTTGACCTTCTTTGTAGGCTTGTGGTTTATTTCTTTTGTAATTTTCCAGGTTAATTTTCTTTTTCTGGTTTCTCTTAATCAATTCAGTCAAATCTTCGTTTACTTTATTTTGGAAATCTATTAAATTTTGATAGTTTATTTTCTGTTTTTTCCAAAGAAAATATCGCTCGGTTTTTTCTTTGTTACGGAGTGTATGCTATTGTTATAACGATCTACTGATATAAGGATTATTTCTTTTAAGGAAAGGTCGGTGTATTCTTTTTGCAGACATCTCATTAGTTCTAGTATGGTAGAATGGACTCTTTCAACTGTTCCATTCACTTCGCTTTTATTTGGAGGAGTGAGATATAGTTCTATTCCAATTGCTTTTATGTAATTGGAAATAATTGGACTGATGAAACTTGATTCATTATCGGAAACTAATATTCTAGGCACAGTAAAATAGTGCAATATTTTTATTATTTTCTTCCTGAGATATAATGCAGATTTTTCTTTTATGTGGAAGAATTTAGTAAATTTTGAAAATTTGTCAACGCATGTTATAAATTTTTCATGGTTTATTTCCATGATGTCTATATGAAGTATTTCGGATGGGTATTTGGGAATAGGGGTTTCTTGAAGATAAGGTTTATGAGGATGCCTATCATATTTGCTACTGTTACAAATTTCGCAATTTTTTGTATATTTCTTAATGAGTTTAGTCATTTGTGGAAAATAGTATTTTTCTAAGATTTGTTCTTTATTTTCTAGATGGTTTCTGTGAGCTCTTTTATGTTCTTTTTGAATAATGATGCATTTATTATCTTCGTTAGCTATATCTTCTACTACTCTTTGTGTTATTCGGATTCTGAATTTACTGAAATGCTCCCTGTATACATCTTGAAGTAACTGAATAAAATGTTCTGGAATTTTGATTCCATTTATAAGATTGGGGTTTAAATTTTCTTTTAATACCTGAATAAGTTTTTCTTTGTTAATATCCTGTATTCCAATATAGTGTCGATAATAACCTGTATGAGGTTCCTCAAAAGCACTTGTTTCTCGTTGGCTGATAATGAGTTGATTTCTGAATACGTTTATTGGTACTTCAACGTGTGGGATAAGGTCTGTACTGTCTTCTTCTGCGCTATGCATTTAAAGAATTTAGCACTAAATTTTTTGTTGATGGGGATTTCTCCTCCAGCGGATTGGATTTTAAAGGGGGTTTGGACTGGTTTTGGATTTGTTGCAATTTCTGATTTAATAAAATTTTTGTTAGCTCCGGTATCAATTAAAAATTTCAATACCTTACCGTCGCGGGTTATATATTCTATGTAAGGTATGCTAGAGAGGCTTCTGTCGTAAAATTTGCCTGTGAAGGTTCTTCTGTGTTTTCTTGATAATCGTTATTGTGGTCGTCATATTCTTGCGTATATTCATCGAAATACTCTTCTTCTTCTGTTTCGATATTGTACATTTTTTGATACTTTTGTTGGGTGTGTCCTGGATTGTGTTGCATATTTTGCTTAAATGCTGGGTTACTATCTTGTTGTTGATAGCGCTGTTGATTATAGTTTTGTTTTTGATAAAACTGTGGATTGTAATTTGGGCGGTTCATATAGTTGGCATGTCTTGATTGGATGGATTGGTCGGTTTCCATCGGAATTGGAGGCTTTGGTTGCGTTGGCCTTGGTGGTGGAGGATAGTTAATTTGTCGAGGGGGATATTGATTCCTCTGGTATTGGTGAATATTATATGCCAAATTTCTCTGTTGTACAGGAAGTGGCTTAGTTGCTTGCATTTGTTTTCCTTTATATGGATTATATATTTGGTTTATGGGGGTAGTTATATGATTAGAGAAATCTTTTTTATGTAAAGAAATATTTCTATAATTAAGGTTTTGAACTTCGAGACATGTTGCGTATGCCTCTGGGAGAGTCTGGGGTTTTTGGATTATTAGAATCCTTGAGAGTTCATCATTTAGTCCTCGTATGAAGACATCGAGAGCTCTGTTTCGATAGCTTTCAACTAATGCGGTTATAGTTTCTACGGAATAATCTTCCGTTTTTATTTTATTAATTAGGAGTGAGAACTGATGGTTGACACTTGCGTAAAACTCATCAATTGACGAATTTCTTTGTACCATTGAATTTAGTTGGTGTTCTAATGTTCGGATATCTCTTTTATCTGCATAATGCAGTGAGAGACACTTTTTTATAGCATTCCAATCTTCATTGAAGATGTTGTAGGAAATGAGAGCTGTATCTGCATGTCCCCGAATCTTTTGCCTGATACTTTGTAGAATGGCCCTATATAGAGGTTTGGACTTAACTATGTCATAGTCCCTTAGTATGGTTTCAACTGTATGAATCCATGAAATGTATTCTACAGGGTTTCCATCGAAAACCTGTAGCTCCTTAACGCAATCGGGAAGCTTGGCGATATCTTTAAGATCGTCTTCTGTTCGAGGGACTGGTAAACCAGTTTCAACTACCGATTCTGGGGCTGATAGCTTATTTTCCCAAAATGAAATTCTTTGGTCTAACTTTTTTATGTAATCGATTTGAGCATTTACTGCTCCAGTTAGGTTAAGTACTGTGGCTTTAAGTTCTTCCATTTTGTATATATGTGTGGAAATAGGGAATTAAGGTAGATAAGGATAATGTCAATTTTTAAAAATGTATTTAGGGATCTTGTAGAATATGTTTAAATAGATTTGTATAATATTTTGAAAACTTATTTCTTAATAATTGTTTATATTGTGTATGTATGTGTATGTAGGAATCTTATAGATAGGTATATTTAAATATATTGTATATATATATTGGTCAATTCTTGTATTGTATTTTAGTTATATCTGTTATTTAGTTTTTTGTATGTATTCAATTAGATATATTTCATTTAGATATATAGGTAGGTATAGTACCTTTATTTAATAATTTTTTATTTATTTTTTTTTTTTTATATTTTTAAGAAAAAACTTTAGTTTCTTACGTAAAAACGCCAATCCTCATATTTAACTTTCTCGTTTTGATGAGCTGCGGGGCAACGCAGGAGATTGAGACCCTTCTGGTGTTCTAGTCTGATGAGTGCGCTTAGTCCGGGTTAATGGGCACACTTGGACCGGCAGTGTATTTTTCGGCAATTTTTCTCGAGCAGTTCGAAGTTTTCCTCTTTGGATAACGGCGTTGAATTTGCCCGCTTCCTACTAATGGTTCTGGCTGCTACACAAATATTTTGTCGAATTTCACACTTTTTAAGCTAAATTCTTTTCAACAGTAACCCCTTACCTCTGGTGGGGGGAAGTTACTGAGAATTTATTATCACTTAACCGGTCCCTGCTCGGGCGCCAGTTATCAATTTTAATTAAATTGAACTTAAAAAAATTATTCTTTAGAGACTACGTCTCTCTTTATTGAAGTCGCTTAATACTATAAGATACATTTTTGTTCTGTGGGTTATTTATAAGGAAGAAATGCATGGGTTGCATTTCTTAGCTATCATATCTGTTGGGAGGAATTATCTTTATGCCGCGGCATATTACAGTTTGATATCTTCTACTGAAATAACATTTGTGGCATCTTAGCTTATCTGTTGTATATGTGGGAGGAATTATCTGTATGCCGTAGCATATTGCAATTCGATATCTCGTGCTGAAATAACATTGGTTGTATCTTAACTTATCTGTTGTGTATGTGAGAGGAATGCCGTAGCATTTTACAATGTGCTGACTTAACATTAGTTGTATCTTAACTGTATCTATAGCATTTCAATCTAAGTTTATTTTTGGCATTGACTTTATTCACTAAGTCCCTAGTGATCCAGGGCTTGAGTCTTTTGCTCAATTTTTTCGGAGGTAAGAAAGAGTAGCAATTATAAATATGTTTCTTAAGGCAATCAATAAATATTGCGTATGAAGTCGAAACATCGCTACACGAATAGACGTCATCCCAAAACTCAAGAAGCAGATTGTTACTGAGTCTACTAAAATTAATTTTCTTAATTTTGTTTAGTGGTTTTGCATAAGTGCTAATCTTTCTCTGAGACATTTCTAAAAGCAGTCCTGTCATACAATGGTCAGTGATCATCAAATCGAATACACATTTCTCACATTTATTCGTAGACGCACATTTGAAACGCCCATAAATGTGATCCAAACATCTACCTGACACAATCCTAGTAGGCTCATTAATAAAGGAATAAAGTCCATGCGCTGCTAGTAAGGCTAAGTATGCTGAAACAGTTTCGCTACTCTCTAAATTGTTAATGTTGAAATCCCCAACAACAATTAAATTTTTAGCTTTTACTTTAATTAAAAGATCAGAAAATTCTTTCATAAACATCGAAACATTAAACATATGCAGCCTATAGACACACAAGAAAACGAACACTTCATTTTTAACTACAATAGAAACCTTTAAGACATCCGCACTTACAAAATCGACACACAAAACTTCTTGAATCTGGTAACCCTCTTTTATGAAACACCCAGCACCACCCGCAGCGTAATTTTCATTCGTATTACCAAAGAAATTAAAGCCGGGAATAACGTAATCAGTCTTTTCAAAATTGTAAATCCATATTTCAGACACAAAAACAATATCTGGAATGCACGCGAACGAATCAAGGTGCGTGGTAAGAGACGCAAAGTTTTCTCTCAGACTTCTGACATTCTGATGTACAATAAAAAATTTGTTATCGCAGTATGAACTAGATCTAAAGATAATATCACAATTGGAACTACTGGGTTCAAGGGCAGAAAAGTCTTGGATTAAATCACTTACATCGTTTGAGTTATTCATATTCAATTTTAAATAAGTGTAAGATCATTAAACGATTTAATCGAAGTTACTTTTCCACCCTCAACCTTTCTCACGAGAATTTGATTATTATTATACCATACATATTTAACGCCTTTTTGTTTTAATATTTCTTTTGCTTTCATAAGAAGCGCCTGAGTGTACTTGGTAAGAGAATCATTTAAGTAAATACTGTTTCCCTTGCTGTTGCTGCTGCTGTTGTTAATGCGACCACTGTCAGTGTCACCCGCGCCTGCGGCATCAGTCACTCGTGTGTTGAGGTTTTTTTTGTTTGCCCTCTTTGCTCTCATGATTTGTTGTTTCAATGTTGAGTCGGAGAATTTTACGCAAATTATTGAATTTGTTTTCTTTTGAGAAGAGATACCTCCTTTAGTGTGAACTCTTTTGATATAACACTTCTCGATTTTGTTGTCGGGGACATCAATTGACAAAGCATTGTTGAAAATTTGTTTTGCTTTGTCAAATGCATTTTTGCTATTGACATCTGAAACTCCCACAATATCGATGCAATTTTCAAGATGTTGCTGCTGTTGCCAATTTAATCTGCTTTCCAGACTAGTAACTTTTGTTTTGAGGTCTTCGTTCTGAGTACGTAGCTCATTAAGTTGTAGCAGGAACTGTTTATTTGTTTCTTCCAAATTTGTGAGCTTAGTGTAAATCATCTGAAGAGTATATTCACATTCGTTGTTGCTGATGTGAGTAGATGAAGATGAGGAGGTTGTCGTTGGTTGTTGCTTGTTGCTTTTTGGTTGATTTTTTGCAATTTTAGCAGTAGTTGGTGCCTGTGCAATGTTGTTGTTTTGCATGGGTAGGGTCGTTGCAGGCAAATGGAGAGAACGGCGTCTAAGCACTCCACACTTATCACAGCGGAATGGATTACCACTTGAATTTATGTATTCCACGTCTTGTTCTGTGATATTTACACACGCATAATGAAAGAAATTTTTACAGTCAATACAAGCACCCCTTACCGACGACCCCTTTACAGCTTATGCCCAAAATCGTATAGGAGCTAGTGCCCTACTCTGAGTCTGTTGTCTTTTCATTTCGTTGTACGTCGAACGCGTACATTTCACTAGAATCGCAGAAAATCGGTAAATACATCGCGCCCGTATGCTAAAATCCCGATTTGTTAATTTATCAGCATATAATCATACGAGTCTTCAAATTTGTAAGCATACCGAATTCAACATATCGTTTAATATGGCATCATACGTCCTGAAAAAATATGATAGCAAACCGTATGCTAGCATATGCTGACAGCAAACGATTTGCTGCTTTCGGAGTAATTCAGCATATCGTGTAATAGGGCATCATACGACAGACGAAAATATGCATATATGCTTAGAATTGTTAGCAAATGATAGTCAGCATACGTATGATGATTTAACATATCGTCTAATACTAGCTTTAGACTACTGTGCGTGGGGTACCAGATTCGATTCCCGGAGAAATACAAAGTACATCTACTGCGCCATCTCTCGCAAACGTCTGACAAACATTCGGGAATTTAACTGTCCTGAAAAAGCTTCTCAATTCAGCCGTTCGGGCTCAGCATAAAATTGTAGGTCCCCTCCATTCGTCCCAAAAATAAAAACTCACACAAACTATTGTTTGTTTGAAGCTAAGCCTAGGGTTGTGTCAACTGTATAAATATTTAATTTTTGTCATTAGTTAACAAACAAAAAGTTAAATAGTGCTACTATTGTTAAGATTTTTTTCAATTTTAGTTCAAATTTTACAATTACCAATCAAAACATTTAAAAAAAGATTTAAGAACTACGATGAGAAAGCGTGCTATTTTGAAACTAAAAATTTTAAGCCAAATCACTTTTCTTTCACTAAAACCCTAATTTTTATAAATCGATGTAAGAGCTTCTCGCCAAAAACAAAAACCTCATCTGAAAAATCGCCTTGTAATTTGAGACTAAGGCGGCTATCAAATTGAGACAACAAGCAATAAGCAACTGTTCTCAAATGGAACAATAGGTTGCCTGAAATTTCTTGCCATCAGGGATATTTTTCCACAACTTCAATCAATTTTGTGTTAAAAACAGGATCGTCCGACATACATATTTTTGAAAACTTTATAGAACGTAGTATGTGCAAATGTGTCAATAATCACAAATATTGCTGTGTATCGCTACCGATAATTATTGCCACAATCAGCATCATTTTTCGTTCGAGCGATATTGAGTTGCTTTGATGTGAGAGCTTTAATTCAATTTAACCTTCACCTTGCCGTTATACACCCGGGTGTAGAAGATCCCAGTTTTCATCTTTAAATATCTCAGTTATTTTTTTACCAATTCTAAAATCGTTTTAGCTCAGTGGCTGAATTGATCTGGGCTCTAATCGCGTAGTTTATCAGACTATCATCGTTGAGACGATTGTATAAAACGACCTCGTTTTAAGCTTGCTTCATATAACATCACAATCACATCGATCAATCGAATCGTTCATCGTTTTCATTTCGAACAGTTTGAGTAGGACTGTAAACAAACTGTGACAACTGAAAACTAATAAAATTGGTATATTATTTTGTTTGTTTTAAAATAAGCATAGGTGCGGTGCACGAGAAATTATATTGATAAGGTTTGTAAAAGAAGAAAAAGAAGAGGAAGAAGAGGATTTGTGCATGCATTTTGCTTAAAGCATTTACTTACTTTACTTTTGGGGGCGCTTACAATCCGGGGTGGACAAACGGCCTCAACCAACAAGCCCCTAGCTAGCTGCCTCCAGTTACGCTCACCAAGTTCGTTGAAGTCGCCGTCCAATTGAGCGCGAATTAAAACACTTGTTTCTTACTTTTAAAATTAAACAATATTTATTTGGAACTATGTCCTTTATTATTGAAATACTTTTTACTAATTCTAAAAGGAGCTTAAGGCTACTATGTAGTTACAATAAGACTATCGATAAATTCATCATACAGTCGTATTTATATATTTTTCTTATCTATCTACAAGGAGACCCAAGCGTACAATCGTCTTGCTTGATAATGAAGAAGAGATAATATTCCAACATTGTATACAAACGATATTATCTCTTGTACATATGTTATCATTGTAGCGTTGTGTGCAAGACTGTACTAGAGGCTAAAGATATCATTGAATACAAATAATGTTATCTTTTTTCTCAATATGTTTTGCTATGGATACTTAACTCCCCCCCTTGTTAAACGAAATCGTCCCGATTTTTCGACGCTATTTTTAACATTTCTCTTTCATAAGTTTTGTTATATGCGTCAATCTTTTTTTGTTTTTGACGATCTGTTATACATTGTATAGTTTTTATCATTACGTACGTAAATGCTAGAATAACAATCAGTGTTACAATTGTGTATATAGTTGATAATATCGGTTTTTCTTCAAAAGGAATAATTAGTTTTTTTAAAGTATCTATGTTATCGAATTTGTACATTGTATCTTCTTTAATTATTTGGTCGATGTAAGACTCTGAATTATGATTTCTTAATATAACTTCTTTAATTTGCTTATGCATGTTTTTGTATATTTTATCGTCTAGATTTATAGTATTTTCATAAGTAACTAAGTTTATACCATTAATTGTTTGATTATTTAACTTATGCTTACCGCTTAATAACATAACACCGGATTCAATTTCTAAGTCGTAATCGTATTCTTGTTTAATGTTGCATTTTGAAGTTATATTCTTTAAAAGTGGAATAAGACAATTTTCTTCTTCAAAGTTAATTTCACAAATGTTTTTACTTAGATGATTTTGACAATTTCTTGTTCTTAAATAAGTTTGGTTACATAAGGCAATTGTTTTATCTGTAATGATTTTTCCATGTTTTGAATTTAAAGGTGTTACTTTATACAATTTACATGATTTAATTAGAACTGGATATTTATATATTGTGATGAAGAATTCATCAGTTCTAGCTAAAAATATTTTAGAGTACTCAAGTATATTTATTATGGGTACTTGAATTATTTCATGTTGAATAATATTTTTAATGTCATCTAAGTCTAGGCTTTCTGATAAATATTCATTATTTTTTGCTGCATTAATTGTTCTGGTCAATAATAATAATTGTTCGTACACTTGTTCTATTACTAAATGTTCTTTAAGGCTCTGACCTTCGAATTGTTGCAAAATTTGTTCAAATCTAGAATTTATAGTTTTTTGTTTATTATTGTTTTCTATGAGATTATTTATACTCGTTTCTATGTTAACTAAGTCATAATGGTCAGGATTACCAAACACATATTTGAAAGCTGTTCCTAAAAAGTTAATTGATCTAGTATGCCTAGTATGTTCTTGTAATTGGTCTGCTAAATTCTTAATTTTACTTAACCAAATTTTTTCTTCCTGTGTAGGTTGATATTTACTAGTTACGATATTTACGTAAGGTTGAAATATCGAAGTCAGGTTGGTGGCATGTAACAAATAAGTTTGTTCTTTGAATAAATACACGTCATCTGTTTGCGTAAGTATAAACTTCTTGTTTAGTATCTCAGTTATTTGAACGTTTCCTTGCCCTTCTTGACTCTGTACAATTCCTAGTAATGTTAGGAATATTAATATTTTCGTCATCTGAAAAATGATAATTCTTTATGTTATCCTTGTGAATTTTTATTCCTTCTTTAGAGATTACCGTGTCTCCTTTATCTTCTTCTACTATTCTTGTTATGTATCTAGCGTTAGATTTCTTTCTAAGACCTGTGATTCTTACCATTATCTTATCTCCTTTTTTATACTCTCTGTGTCGAGTTCCTTTATTTAGACGTTCGATCACTTTTTTGGATGCTGAGTTTAGTTTATTTATTATAATTTCACTATTTCTATATTTATTTTGATTAAAGAAAATGTCTCTAGGTTTCAAACCGGTAACTGAGTGTATAGAATTATTTAATTCACGCACTGTTCTAAATATTTCTTCGATAAGTCTTGTTTTATTCTGAATTGTGAATATTCTAGACAGTTCAGTTATTGTACCGTTTACACGTTCTACCTGACCGTTAGCTGTCGATCTGTATACTGGAGTTTCTACTTTAGTTATGTTGTATTTCAAACACATTTGGTTCACCATTTCTGTTTTGAATCCCTTCTCGTTATCTGTCATGAGTCGTTCACATTTTGGGAAATAATTAGATAAGACCTCTTCCATAACGTCGTACAGTCTGTTTCGAGTTTCGATTTCCCGAAGGATTGTATATTTAGAATACTTATCTACTGTTACAAGGAAAGTATACTTGTCGTTGAAGTATATGTCCATATGAATGTGTGTTCCCACATGTGTTGGTATTTCTGAATTATTCAGAGGTTCTCTGATAGGTTTTCTTTCATATTTTCCAAATAGACATGCTATGCATTTTTTGTTGAAACTCTTTGCTTGTTTATTTAGATCGGGCCAGTAATATTTCTCTGAGATTTCTTGTATATTGTTACGTAACCCTCGGTGTGCTCTTTCATGAGTTACCCTTACAAGTTTTAGTTGTTCCTCCAAATTTGTCACGTCTTGAAGTTTTCTTGGTGTGAATATAAATCTTACTAGTGGGAATTCTTTTTTTATGTTTTCACCATATTTGTATATGTTTTCAAATTTCGTATGCAAAGCTACAATCTTTTGGGGTTGTATAACTTCTTTCATCTGCCTTAGTAAAGAGTCTTTGTCCTTAAACTTTATTATGAGTCTTATTTTGTTACCAAAATAGATTTGTGTTTCGATATTATTTGTTATATCTTCAATAAGTTCGAACTGTGCAGTGTATGCATTAAAAGGCTGATTCACAGTTTTTATTATATCATTAGAAGAACTTTCAGCTGAATGTGCTGTTTCTATGGTAGACGTATTTATGCGTTGACGTGATAATGCGTCAGCTACAAGATTTAGGTTTCCTGGTTTATAAACTAATTTTGCTCCAAAGTCTTCAATGATTCCCTTCCAACGTTTCAGCTTTGTGTTGGGATTTTTTTCTGATACAGAATATATAAGGCTCTGGTGATCGGTATATATGGTTAAGTCTGCTATACCATATATGTAGTTTCTGAGTTTTTGTAAGGACCATATGATCGCTAATAGCTCTTTCTCGTTTGTGCTATAGTTCTCTTCTGTCTTACTCAGTGTTCTTGACAAGAAGTGTATAGGTTGCTTATTCTGACTTAGTACGGCTCCAATAGCTATGTTGGATGCATCAGTAGTAAGCTCGAATGGTTTACTATAATCCGGTTGAAAAAGTTCGACTTGTTCTTTCAAATAATTTTTTAAAATTCTAATCGCTTCTAATGCTGAATCATTCAGATTTAACTTAATATTTTTACTTTGTTTTTTGTTTACTTTACCGTTATCTCCTCGTAAATATAATGTCAGGGGCTTGGCTATGCTTGCGTATCCCTTTATAAACTTACGATAGTAACCTGTAAGACCTAAAAATCCTCTCAAATCCTTTACCGTTTGTGGGACTGGAAAATTTTCTATAGCTGCTATTTTCTCAGGGTTCGTAGTGATTCTACCATGTCTGATTATGTGACCTAAGTATTCTACTTCTTCTTGAAAAAACTTACTTTTCTCATCAGATATTTTTAATGTGGCTTTATTGAGTACGTCGAATACTTGACTTATGTGCTGTATATGTTCTTCCTCAGATGAAGAATATATCAATACGTCATCAATGTAAACGTGTACGAATTTACCTACAAAGTCTCTCAAAATGTCGTCCACGCATCTCTGAAATATGCTTGGTGCATTTTTGAGCCCGAAAGGCATTCGTTTAAATTGATATTTTGCGCCATTTATAGCAAAAGCTGTTTTTTCTTTATCATCTGTTTTGATTTTAATTTGGTGGAAACCTGACTCCAAATCTAACGTTGTAAAGTACTTGGCTTTACCTAAATTTTGAATTGTCATGTTGACATCCGGAATGGGGTATCTGTCTGTTACAGTGTGAGCGTTAAGTTTTTGGAAATCAACAACCATGCGCCGTTTTGGTTTTCCTTTTTCGTCCAAACCTTTTTTAGGTACTGTCCATATGGGACTGTTATAAGGACTATGGCTTTTTTCTATTATATCGTCATGTAAGAGTTTCTGTATTTCTTTGTTTACGAATTCGTTATCTGCTATGGGATATGGATATTGTTTAACATAAACCGGATTATCATTGGTCGTCCTAATGCTTGCTTCTATAGTATCTGTAAAGGGTAACGGTCCTATGCTGTTATTAATCTTCATCAGTCTATCTATGTCTGCTTTATAAATATTATTTTCCCCAATTATGTAATTAATTTTCTGAATAGATTCGACACTGCTTATGGTAGTTAGAGTCATATTACTGAAATTTATTTCCGCGTTTAGAACTTTAAGTCCTTCATATCCTAATATCATATCAAAAGACTGAATATCCTCTAATTCAAAAAATGTTATATTTTTCTTTAATATCCTAACTACTTTCTTTGTATCTACCATAGAATAACCATGCATTGTTTTTATTTTTATAGGTTTAATTTTAATTTTTTCGCTAGAATCGCATTTTCTATTAATGTAATTATGGGTTGCACCAGTATCAATAAGAATTTTGTAAATTTTCTTATGAATAGTACTAGTTAAATTTAAGCAGGGCAACCCGTCTACTAGTTTAAATGATCTATTCTTATGTTATTATTTACCATACATTCCGTTTCATCTGCTTCTGCATATGTACTGCTGACATCGTCTCTGCGTTGTTGTCGGGAGTTATTTACTCTCTGCTGCTTGAAGTTCTGCTGATAAGATCGTTGCGGTCTGTTGTGTGTGTTGAAACTCCCGCTGTGTTCACGTTTCGCTGGTGGATTATATACATCGGGTTTGCATTGATTCCAATTTTGTCGCTGTGCATGTACAATTTGTCTCGAGTTTATCTCCATCGGCTGTGGTCCTTGATTGTGTTGCTGCATATTATCGTATTGCTTCTGGGGTTGATAATTCGTTGTTTGGCTCGAATAATTTGGTCTTCTTTCGTTTCTGCGTTCATGTGGCATATTTTTGTGGTGCTTATCTTGAGTGAGATGTAAATGCCTGTGCACATTATCATGTTCTATTCTGCGAGCAATTGCGAATGCGTGTTCTAGATCATTTATTGTAGCTGAATATAATGATCCTCTTGTAAAGTTGTCACTCATACCATCAATGAATATACGAACTGCGTCGTCGTTAGCATTTTTAATTAGTCTGTCGATTATATTCGGCGGATCACCTGACATAGTGATTTTTGATATTATTAAATTGAGATTTTTATTTATCTCGTCGTGGTATTCAGACAGTGTGCTTCTTTTTTGCGTGATGGCTTTCATCATGTCTTGTAGCACGTATAGAGGTTCTTGATTAGAGTACGTATAATCTAATCTGTTACGTATCGCCTCAAAATTAAAAATTGTGTTATAATTAGTTAACACATTCGCGGCTGCACCCTGTATTTTACTTTTCACTATAGTCA
This sequence comes from Cheilosia scutellata, assembly GCA_955612985.1. Taxonomy (NCBI): domain Eukaryota; kingdom Metazoa; phylum Arthropoda; class Insecta; order Diptera; family Syrphidae; genus Cheilosia; species Cheilosia scutellata. The sequence continues at coordinate 70,295,163 of OY015312.1, forward strand.
ATGCTGCTGCGTACTTACTGTGTGTTTTGAAGTTTTTAATGCTGTCCATTAATCTGGATGCTTCTTCGCGCCACGACCGATAATTTGATTGATCGCCGTTGAAAATAGGTAGGCTTTTAAATGCGTCTAACTGTATTTCACTACCATCTGTATATGTGGTTCTTATTTCCTCTAGCACAGGTATGTTTGGTACTATGCCTAATCCAGATTTTACTTCATTTAGTTTTGTTTCTAAATTAGTGTTTATTTGATTTTGGTTAGTTATTATTGCTGCTAACCTTGCATTCTCTGTGCGTGTGTGCTCTAGGGTTTGTGTTACTGTGTTGCACCTGGTTTCTAAAGCTTCTAATCTTGCCATTAATACTGCGAGTTGTTCCATTTTGAACTCGTGTCTGTTGTCGTCGAATTTGTGTGTTTTTTTTCTCCACATATACACTTTCACTGAATTGCTTAGCTGCTTCGTATGAAGAAGCTATATTTGTACCTGCTATGCTAGGTAATTCTTGTAACCGGTAACGCGAGTGTTCTGTTTATACTAGATTTCACTACTTGTTCCCGAGGTCCGCTCGATTGAAGTTAAAAAGTATATTTAACCTCCTGGCAGGATCGCCAATTAAAACACTTGTTTCTTACTTTTAAAATTAAACAATATTTATTTGGAACTATGTCCTTTATTATTGAAATACTTTTTACTAATTCTAAAAGGAGCTTAAGGCTACTATGTAGTTACAATAAGACTATCGATAAATTCATCATACAGTCGTATTTATATATTTTTCTTATCTATCTACAAGGAGACCCAAGCGTACAATCGTCTTGCTTGATAATGAAGAAGAGATAATATTCCAACATTGTATACAAACGATATTATCTCTTGTACATATGTTATCATTGTAGCGTTGTGTGCAAGACTGTACTAGAGGCTAAAGATATCATTGAATACAAATAATGTTATCTTTTTTCTCAATATGTTTTGCTATGGATACTTAACTCGCGCCACCTCTGCTACGTCGACCCTCACCCTCAGGGGTGGACTCAAAGACTCGTCGGGCTGATGCTTTGCTGTCCATACACGCTCCACGTGCCCCAGTCATATCAGCCGTTGTATCTTCAGCTTTTTGATACAAACTGGACCGAATATCGTCCGAAGATTCTTTATCTTAAAACATCCAAGGAGGTATTCCTCCGATTTTGACAGAGTCCATGCTTCTGCACCATACAGCAGAACCGGGATGATTAGGGTCTTATATACCTAATATCTCGATGCTGAGACTCCTTTCTCGTTGACAGTATATTTTGTTTTGTCATCATTTACAGCCAAGCATTTAGTGAATGCAATTCTATGATTGCATCCTCAAAAGAGAACACAGCTAGGGTTCGAACTGTCTTTTAACAAGTATGAAGAAAATGGATTTTTGTTCTATATTTTCACATTTCACCACACTAATGCATTATTTCAGTGTCCTTTGTGAACATTATGTATGCTTTTGATTGGAAAATGTTTCCTTTAATATTTATTTTACTTTAAAAAAACCTAAACATAAACAAAATACACCAAAAACGATGAAACGATTGCAAAATAGCCATCGTTCAATCGAATCGTTTCGACGACGCCATTTGACAGTATAATTGTTTACGTGAAGCAATAAAAAGCGATGATCGTCCTATCGATTCGACGATTATCGTTGTTTGTTTGTTATATGAAGTAGAAGTATCGTCGAGACGACGTCGTTCGATCGTTTTAGCCTTACGCGATTAGACCCCTGTACTCTCGGAAAAGAGAAAATAATAAAATTTTTTGATATCTTATTTTGCAGAAATTTCGAAATTTGTAGTATATTTTCGACCACATTGACTGTATACACCTGGGTGTAGATTTATATTTACCCGAAGTTGTATGTAGAATTCGTCATCAAAGATTGTTAAATCCAAGGATATTATTGACAATATGCACGCTCAAGGATAAAAATTTCATAAAAAAAATGAAAATTTATTAAGTCAAAATTTTGAGAAAAAGGCATTTTAAGTAAATTGTAACAAAAAAATTTTCAAAATTTTGAGTTGAAGGAGCCATAACTTTTTTGTAGCTGCCCAGATGTAGCCGAAGTGCTTAAAACTTGTATGTGCTACTAAATTTTCTTTTCAAAATGTACAAAACTATTTTTGTAGCTGTAATAGTTTAGAAGTTATAGCGTTTTAAGTGGTAACAACTCCAAATTAGAGGTCACCTACTTTGATGGGTTATAACGGGAAATACGATGAAAATAGACCCCCCCGCCATACAATATTTTTTGTCCGGCAGAACTTCAGGAATCTTCCCTTAAAGGATTATCCTTCTTAACTGGGACACCCTGTATACGTTTGATTGTTATCCAATACAGATCAATCATAGGGAATGTTGACAAGCTTTTGCATAGAATGGCCGTAATTAACCCAAGAATCAATAACTACATACACTGCACAGTTATAATCTTATAATAATTAATCTTAATATATAGTAGAATGATCCTTAGCAAGTTTCTAAAATACCAAACAAAATAAAAGATAATAATATTCTGCGTAAAATTCTAGCTTTTAATTGACTCACTTGATAAGGAATATATTTACAATTCATCCATAGATATAACTCCAGTACCAACTATTGATAAATATCTGACTAAATATGGGTACATTTCTTTACTTGTGTAGGTAGATGATTTTTAACACAGCATACGCGACTTGTAAAGTTACACATTATGGGCCTATAGCACTGCTCTTACATTATTATGACTATTGACACAAAATCTTTACCAATAAAATTGTGTCCCCTCTTCCCTGAAATAATCTGACAGAAATCTAATCTTAGTTGGATAGAGAATTCGAAATAAAAGAAAAGGAAAGTACTAACTTATATAAAACCCTCGCCATAAGGCGCTTACCTATCTAAAATGTTGGTCCAAGTTATTCTCTCAATGGCATCTGTTGATTCCAGTTCAGACTCATGATGCCGTTGATGAAATTCACATGGCTCTTTTGAAAAAGCAAAATCTGAAAATAGCAAAAGAGCAATTTGTCTTATTTTAAATAAATATAGGTATAGCTACCGTAGAATCTACAAAAGTGTTAATGTGTTTAGAACTTGCTATTCAGACAGTAATTGAAGTACGAGTGTGACAATCATTATTCATCACACCTTTCATCATCTTAAAGCAATAGTTCCTGTATCTATCAGTCAAATATTTTGTGGTTTGTGTCGGGCCAAGTGTCTGAATGTTGCCTGACTAATCGATTACCTAATCCATTATTCATCAATAATTTTTTCGAGAAAAATGAACGAGATACATATGTATCTCAGAGGTTTTCGGTGTTACTGACGATTAATTTTGACGACAAAGCGATACAAATAACCACTTATTTCGCCATAAATTTTAAATAAATAAAGTAATTTACTACAGCAAGTTTCATTCACCCCATATTGGCTAAATCATTAGCATAATAGATATAGATAGGACGAATCTACAAATGTTTTTATACACTTTTGACATATTCTTAATTATGCAAATTGCGCACTCGTATGTCTAGTTCTCGACGTTGAACTTGAACAAGGGACCAGCTGTTTATTTAAAACAAACTCATATAAAAATCAATCGCTAATAGGCGAATGATATGCATTTAAATCAAAAACAGCGATACGGAAGGACGCAAAGATGCAAACAGTTATTGTAAGTATTGATTGATAAATAGATAGGTAGATATACTAGCCAAAGTCTTTACCACTTTTAGATTTTAACCTTGTTTGTGGCGACAGCATGTGCCGCCAGTACGGGATATACCTATACACCGCCAGACAAATCTTTTGCCGCGAGTGTAATTAAAACCACAATCGAACCAGTCAAAACGGTGCATACACATACAAGTACAAAAACCAGCAAAAATAGTGAGCTGATAGAGTCGAGTGGTTATAAAAAAGAAAGTGGACTAGTTGGCGCTAGCGGTCACCTTCCGAAATCTAGTACAACTACTGAAACTATTGTCAACAAAGTCGCATTCAAACCACTGAAAACGGTCGAAACCAATACGATTCCAATTGGAGCTGATGTGGTATTTAAATCTACGGGATTTAGCGCGAATTCTAATATAGCCACAGTGGAACGCAAATTATTAGGGGCTGCTGGAGCTAAAACAGCTGAAACAGTGGTTGAAAATGTTGTTGTCGAACCAGCCGAGACTGTGCGAACTAGTAGTGTTGTGACTGGGGCTGGGAAATCTGTGGGTGCCACTGGAATATTGGCTGCTCCTAAAGTGAATACAGGGACAGTTTTTAATGCTGGAGGCACGGTCCTGAAAACCAGTAAAGGAACAGCTGATAATGGTGTTTCCAAAATAATAAGCAAACCCGTAGTATCTGCCGGTGGACTTGTTAGCTCTGCCGGTTTGGTTCGGCCAGAAGAGCATACTAATGCGGAAAGTACAGTACACAGTTCTACTGAAGGAAAGTCTGGTGTTGTTTCCCCTGTCTTGGACATCCCTATAGTATCTACAAGTAAACTTATTAGCACTGGAAACTCGGCGCTGAAAACAAGCGGTGGTACTGCTGGTGTAATTCCAAAAATAGTTAGCGCACCTATTGTGTCTACAGGAGGACTTATTACCACCGGAAGCACAGTGGTGAAAACAAGCGGTGGTAGTGCTGGTGTTATTCCAAAAATAGTTAGCACACCAACTGTCTCTACAGGAGGACTTATTACTAGCGAAAGCACAGTTCGGAAAACAAGCGTTGGTAATGCTGGTGTTATTCCAAAAATAGTTAGCGCACCTATTGTGTCTACAGCAGGACTTATTAATAGCGGTACCACAGTTCTGAAAGCAAGCAGTGGTAGTGCTAGCGTTATTCCAAAAATAGTTAGCACACCAATTGTCTCTACAGGAGGACTTATTACTAGCGGAACGACAGTGCTAAAAGCAAGCGGCGTCGGTAGTGTTGTTACTATTCCAAAAATAGTAAGCACGCCTATTGTCTCTACAGGTGGACTTGTAAATTCTGGCAGTCTAGTACGATCAGGAGGACTTACGAATCTTGGAAATCCAGTGCTGCAAACTACTGGCGGAAACTACGGTGTCGGTGCTGAGTTTTTGAGGACACCTTTAGTGTCTACAGGTGGACTTGTTAGTAGTGGAAATACAGTTCTGCAATCAAATGGACTAAACTCAGGTGCTGCTGTTAACAGAGTCCTTCAAGTCGATGCAAACGCATTACTGAACTCTGTCCCACAGACAGTAGAGTATAACAAACAATTCTTCCATTTCTCTGCTCCCGAGGAAGATGAAAGCGAATCAATAACTACACAGCAATTGAGCAATATATTGAAAAAAAATCTTCAAGTTGTTTTCATTACTGCACCGGAAAATAACGCTGCCACTAATGCCGCTTTGCAAATAGCCAAACAGGCTATCGAACAAAAGACATCTATTTATGTGCTCAGCAAACAAAATGAAGCTTCACAGGTAGTTGCGCAACTAGAACAAGTCCAAGAGAATGTACCGACATTACCTGAGGTGAAAGTTATAAAATACCGCACTCCACAGGATGCTGCACATGCAATAGATGAAATTCAGTCGCAATATAACCATTTCGGTGGAACTTCAGAAGTGGTGAACGGTGGCGTTGCACCTGTTCTGAATTATGCTAGCCCAGCTAAGACTACCTATACAGGTGGAAACGTTTTAACAGGAGGCTCACGTCTGTCTGAAGTTAACAAAGTTGTCGCAGGTATAGTTCCGGTTGGTGATACTTATCTACCTGTACCTCTGTAACTGTATTGAAATGTTTAATAAATACATTTGTATTATTTAATACGCTTTAAGGTGACACTGATTTGTAATAGATGAAAGACGAGTCGAAAAGATGTCAGCTTTATCATTTTATCGATCACAGATATATTTTTGGGACGTTATGGAGAGACGTAAAATATATCACTCATTGAAAGTTGGACTTCTGAACCCTATACCCTAAATGGTTCAAAAACAAAGGACAGCTATATAAACTGATTCAATCGAAGCGATCGAAATTGGCAATAAAATCAAAAATAGGCTAGGTCTAAGATGGTCACATATAGAAGGTTAGATCGGAAACATTTTCTAGAATACTTAAAACTCTGAAGATCAAAGTTACGAATGGGATACTCTCTGAGCATTTCCCTCTAAGAAGCCACTCTAGGAGACTAGGTTTAATAAATGCTAACAAGTGCAAGTATTGTGAGGACCTGCAGGTCCCAAAGCATAAAGCATATTACTCATCGTCTCTGTGAAAGTTAAGATATTGCTCGTAATAAGGAAGCACTTTGGGAGGTACTACATCGACAATTTGAAAGAAATTGGATTCTCAAACAAAATTGAAACCATTTTCAGGTTCTGTAGGGAAATTTAGTAACTTTGTAACTCTTTTAACATCATCCTTGAAGCAATTGTACGAAACTCACAAGCCAACATCAAAGGGTAGAATTTTTCAGAAGTCAGTTCAACTGCTTGCATATGCTGACGAAATTGATATTAGCGGAAGATCGCAGCGGGCTGTCAGTGGCGCATTTGTGGCGAAGATGGGTCTCGCTGTAATTGAGGACAAAACGAAGTATATGCTGTCAACGAGAAAAGAGTCTCAGCATTGACGACTCGGACAAAACGTCACGATGGGTGTTACTTAGAAAAAATGTTTTAATAAGCTGTGTTCCCCCCTTTCGCTGCAATTACCGCTTCAAGTCATCTAGGCATTGAGTCTATTACATTTCGCAGTATATCGGTGGAGGTCTCACTCCACGCCGTTATAAAATTCTTCCATGTTGCATCGGCCGATCTTCCTATTTGCTCTGGAATTCTGGACTTTATGTGATGCCACACAATTTCAATAGCGTTCAGGTCTGGACTTTGGAGTTTTCGCACATTTTGGGACATTTGATTTCGCCAATCAACCATTGACCTGCAACAAGTGCAACATCATTTAGTATATCTAAATAGTGTGACTGTTTCATGTTATCAACTCATCTTACTAGATATGTGTCCAATGCTGTTGTAAGATATGCAACCCCATACCATAACTTTCCCGGCTTTGGAATGATGAGTAGACGAAGTCTGCCATTTCGGTCGGAATAATACAACTTTTTTCCATACGTTCCATCTACGGAACATGCAGTCTCGTCAGTCCATAAGATGTTCCTTCAAAATTCAGGGGGCTTATTAATGTGCTCTCTAGCGTATTTCAACCGAAGTCCCTTATTTTTTAGACTGATGTGTGTGGCTTTTGTGGCTACGCAGTGTTCGATCGCTTAATTTTTTGTCATGTTCTTCATGAGCTTTTTTAGAGCGGACTTAATAGTTTGTGACGGGTTACATTTGAAATGTCGAATAATGGATTTATCCTCTTCCTTTTTTGTTTTTCGACTTAATTTCGACTTTGTAATTTGGTAGTAAATTTAGGATCTAGCACAATTATATTTTTTCACAAGATCCGTTGCCGAAATTCCGTCACTAAACTCTGAGGTATGTAATTGCAGCTCGAGTCTCTATCGGAAGCTCAGACGCTCTACGCATTTTTTTATGAACTGGCTTTACGTACATTTCAAACTGCACTAATGACTGAGCTTTGATGTCAAGTTCAATCAATATGCATCAGTTTAATAAGAAAATAATTAACCCTTACTTCGATAGAACAAAAAAGGTCGCATATGTCCAAACAATTTTGCAAGCGAAATTATAAGTCGCAACAATTTTGCCGTTTATTATTTATCCGATATGCGTAGTTTGGGAGCAATTTATTTCCTAGCTTTTTTTTTTGTGATTAAAAGTAGCAAACCCTAAGTTTATAACTAAAAAAAATTAAGTCAATTTAATTAAAGACGTTGACTTTACATCCATTTGTTTGGCAAATTTTAATTTTAAGTAGGTACTTACTTACATACTTAAGGTGGCGCTACAGTCCGGGCCGGAGCATTCACGTCCATTCGCTCTACGTGACCTAGCCACCGCTGTCGTTGGACCTTCACTCTTCTGGCTAGGTTAATGTCGCTGTCGACATTGTCGCCCGTACAATTCGTCGTTGTATCTCCTCCTCCATTCACCGTCTACGCAGATGGGACCGAAAATTACTCGAAGAATTTTCATCTCGAAGCAACCAAGAGTAAGCTCATGCGCTTTTGATGGAGACCATGCCTCTGCACCATAAAGTAGGACTGGGATAATTAAGGTCTTATAAAGGGTCACTTTTGTTCGAGAGAGGGCTTTGCTACTCAATTGCTTTCTTAGCCCAAAGACACAGCGATTGGCAAGAGTTATTCTTAGCTTAATCTCAGCGCTGGTATCATTGTCTGAGTTCATAGCGGAGCCTAGGTAGACAAAGTCCTTTACCACCTCAAAGTTACATCTGTCTATAGTGACATTGTTTTGCTCGTTGATTAATTTTTGTAAGTTTAATGTTCTTTTTCCATATTTATATTGTCAATAACCAATGTTTCCTAATAAAGAACCCCTGAAGAAGGCAGCAACCCCTGCCGAAACGTCGGGAAATCAAATGAAATAATCGAGTTTCATTCATCTACTTATGACCAAAAAAGCCGACGGAAAAATCTTCCAAACATTATCACATATGTACATCAAATTGGTCAAGCACTTTAACAACTATAGTGACATTCTGTCCAAGACGTGGTGTTGGCTGTCCTTTCTTGATGACAGCATATACTTTGTCTTGCCCTCATTGACCGCCAAACCCATCTTCGCCGCCTCCGTCTCAATGCTCACGAACGCGCCAGTGACATCACGCTGCAATCTGCCGATTATGTCGATGTCGTCGGCGTAGGCGAGTAGGTGGACGGACTTTTGAAAGATAGTGCCTCTGGTGTTAGCGTTTGAGTTTTGCACTATTCTTACAAGAACGATGTTGAAGAAGTTACATGACATCGCATCGCTTTGTCTAAATCCTGTTTTGGCATCGAAGGTCTCGGTGAGTTCTTTACTGACTTCGATGGAGCAGCGTGCATTCTCCATTGTCATCCTGCACAGACGGACGAGTTTTGCAGGGATGCCAAAACTAGACATTGCTCTTTATAGCTCGTCTCTATAAATGCTGTCATAGGCGGCCTTAAAATCGATGAAAAGATGGTGGGTATCGATTTGGACTTGGTTTTTTCCAAGATTTGGCTCAGTGTGAAAATTTGGTCGATGGTAGACTTTCCTGGCCTGAAGCCACACTGATAGGGACCAATCAGGTTGTTGACGAAACGCTTCAGGCGTTCACACAGCACGGCAGATAAGATCTTGTAGGCGATGTTACGAAGACTAATACCTCTGAAGTTGGCGCAGTTCAGAGGGTCTCCTTCCTTGAGGATCGGGCAAACAATGCTTAGGTTCCGTTCATCGGGCATACTTTCCTCCGACCATATTTTACAGATGAGTTGGTGCATGCTCCTAACCATTTCATCGCCTGCCGCTTTGAATAGCTCGGCGGTTAGGCCATCTGCTCCAGCGGCTTTGTTGGACTTAGGCTTAGATATGGCTATCTTCACTTTGTCCAGGTCGGGTGGACGGAATTGTTGGTCTTCATCGTCCAGGTTGATTGGTTCATTCTGCCTGACAGCGGGATTTAGTTCGCAATCGCCGTTAAACAGTCTGCAGAAGTAGTTCTTCCATATCCTCAGCATCGACTCAGCATTCAAGTAGGTACAGTCGTCCAAATAATTTTGCCAACATCTGTATTTCCAACCAAGCAAATTGTTCTTTCTAACAACAAAGAAAATAAATACTAATTCTCTAACAGAACTTGCAGTAATTGCTGCTTCTCTTTTTTTATCATTTTCGTGTTTGCTTATTTTATTATATTCTTAATGATGGCAATAAAGTTAATTAGACTATTCACTCATTTTAATTTCGCAACTTCTTTCGTTTGCATTAAAATAACAGTTACCTAATTCGCTTATATAATCAAACACTAAATCAACAAAAATAAAAATAATTCTATCGCTTGTGCAATCTTATAATTATAATACAAGATGACTCCAAGTTTGAAAGCATCCGGAGAAACTTGTTTCTAACAATGTATCAGCTAAAATTGGCTGCTGACGTTTTTTCACTCTCACAGTAAACACAAAATTCACTAACCGCATCCAGAACCAGATGCTCTATAAGCGTCAAAATAGCAATCCCCCTGCAGAACTGCAAATCTACATTTTTCTTCTATTAACATTCCAATTGCCAGACAATACCCTTTCAGCCGCAAAATGATGAGTTCAAGGTTAAGAAAACCATAACATGTGGGTAGACAAGATTCAATAAATAGTTTGCGCAAAATGCAAATTGATTATTATAAATAATTCTTTAACAAAAAAAAAAAAGAAAACAAATATAGAAAAGTTAGGGGAAAAACCGATGTTCTTAAAAACAACTAATTAGATATCAGCCGGAACCTATTTATGTCGGAGCGTGTGTAGGTATAACAGAAATCAAATTCTTGTTTACTAACAAAGAATTTGCAAAAATATCTACGAATAAATAAACAAAACAACATTTTTATATGAGAAAGTAATGCAAAGTTATCACAAGAGAAAGACCATATTAAATAGCCAAGCCGGTTTCTTGTTTTTTAACAAAGTATTATGCAATGTGAGATAGAAAGAACCAGAATTGATAATAGAAAATAAATTTATAATGCATATCATTAAAACCGAGTGGATCACAGGTGAGTAATAGACGAAACAAACTTATTGATAAAATTTTGCATAAATTGTAAGTAGGTATAGGTAGATACATTATACGATGACACAACAAGAAATCTCTTTTGTTGTAGTATAGTCCTCCTACATTATTGTTTTATCTATGGGTTATGTTTACATACTTCTTAGCCTCTGGATTTGTATGAAATTATTTTTCTAAGTCTATATAGAATAGCCAAAAAAGCGCACCTTATATTAAATATCTATGCTTATAATTCTAAGCACAAACTGAGTAGTTTTAGTTTCCAGCTTGTACCTAAGTTCGATTAATTCCTTCCGTTTAATGAGGAATTATTGGCGGAAGGCAAGTAAAAGTTCAGAGGGATTTAAGCCTTCTATAGATAAATAAAATAAATAAGGGAAATGGCGTTTTTTAGGAGCGTTATAATGTAGTATCCGTCCCCAAAGGAAAAAACGGAACCTTATTAATTTGGCTACGCTGTCTGTCCGCCTGTCTGTTCGAACCCTCTAAGCCAATTTTGTGCCTAAGTCTATCTCAAAAACCAAGTACGGTGACCATATTTTTAGAAGCCAAACCCGGGACAAAAAAATATTAGCAAAATATTTATTATAGCAACAACAAACAGAAAAAAACAAAACTCTTTTATTGGATTATTCCATAAATTATTAGATACTTACTGATGGGAAGACATAATCTACAGATATAATTCCTTCACGAAGTAAAATCAACAAAATAGATACAAAACATGTTGCACACATTTGTCGTACCTACACATGTCTAAGATAAATAAAGATCCCAAATACCCTTTCAGTAACTTTTTCAGAAAATATGTGATCCGCAATATATACTTACCCGCTGTGCATTTGGGAATAACCCCCTAGTACAAGGCATCGATTTTCTTCTACGCTGCCCGCACTAAAATTAAGCCCCCATCAGGGGCGTAGCGAGGGTTTGAGCCGTGGGGGGGGGGGTGACTTTCATTGAAATGCCGACTTATTTCAGGAACTTGCCGACTGTATAGAAATCATGAAAATCGGCCCACTGGTTATCGAGTTATATCTAACGTCAATTAGTTTCACTCCATAGAAGATGTTTTTTGTATGGAAGGCGCCACGCCCCCTTCGTCCAATTTTGACCAATCTTAATAGGAACACCCCTGGGCTAATACCTAAAAGACCATTCACATAAGAGCGACCAACTACCTGCGATCGAACGACTATTCGCAAGTTTTGTCAGCCCGTTCACATGAACACTTTTATAGGTCGCGGAAGTTCGCGAATTCCGGCCATCAGTTTCTACAATGTCTAGTTTGAGGTTAAGTTCGAACGAATGTTTAATTTGCTAGTTTGTGGAACGCGTATTAAATGATGTGGATTCCGAATAAACTTTGACAATTCGCGCGGGTGTTTTCGTTCGCGGCAAAAAGTTTGGAATTTGAAATTTCGTTATTTAAACTGTTTATAAACTTATTTTCTTAATACATTTTGATGGGATAAATAATTATCCTCCTCTTTGCCCAAACACACGTTTGCCGCGAATTGTTAAAGTTCGCATTCCACATCAATAAGCCGCGAACTAGCGAATAACACATTCCTTCGAATTTAACCTCAAATTAGAAATGCCAACCGTCCTTTTTAAAATCGAATCGAAACTCGATAAAATTTAAGGATTTCAGTCGGCAAAATTCACCCCCTCGCTACGCCCCTGGCCCCCATCAAAATGTACCTTCATTTTTCATATCTTAATTTTTACATCTTAAGGGAAAGTATCGGTATTAAGGTCGTAGCTTTAATTAAAACCTGGATACAGGCATAGGCATCATAATTATTAATCTTTACCAGCTGACTCGGTAGTTTCCTATAGTGTCTAAATTTTAACAAATTTGTTGATGACCGTTTTGTGAACGCAAATCCATCGTTAAGTGCATATACTGGGAAATAGTATATGCATGCTAGGTATAAGTATAAGGTATAACCTCTAGTTGAACGACAAATAGCAATGGTAACGTCCGTCCGATGGTGTAGCAGGTGGTGTTTTTTCTGATAGACTAAACACTAAACTAAACCTCAGTCTCTCCTTCCGTCTCTCACATCACTGTAGCGTCTTTCAGGCGGAAATAATGGCAATAAAGGAAGTCTTATCATGGCTAAAAGAAAACGTGATATCCGCTAAAGATATCCGCATCTTCTCGGATAGTCAGGCTGCAATTAAGTGCCTGGAATCAGCCTCTATTAACTCTACTACAGCCCTAGACTGTCGCACGTCTCTCAGAGAGATGGCGGAGCAGTTTAACATTCACCTCTGCTGGGTGCCGCGGCACAGATACATTCCCGGTAACTGTAAGGCTGACGAACTTGCCAAGCTGGGAACTACACTACCTATCGTACCAAGCAAATGTACTTTAGGTATCCCAATCGCTACGTGTAAACTAATATTAAAGTTAGATGCCACAAGCCCACAATAGGTGTCATTACGGGACACTGTCTTATAGGTATAAGCATGCAATAAGGCTTGGCGTACTCTCAAACGATTTTTGTAGAAGCTGCTTGGACGAAGAGGAGGAGGAAACTATTGAGTACTTCCTCTGCACTTGTCCGGCACTCTCCCGAAAACGGAGACTCCATTTGGGAGCCTCCTAATACAATGATCTAAACGATCTAACAAACCTAGACATTCGTAGTCTCCTTTGCTTCATCAGAAGCTCAAACTGGTTCAACGAGTAGGACGACATTTTTAATAGATTCATGTGGTATCACAAGGGTCCTAATTGGTCTAAGTGTGTCGGCCTTTTGCCGGCAGCCACTTCAACGTAACCTAACAATAGGTGCGTTTTTATGAAACCTCGCCAGCCAGCCGTTCATTTGGACAATTGCCAGCAAGATGAAGCCAGCCAGCCGAGTTTTAGTATAAAATTATGCATTTGGTAGAAATATTTGCTACATTCTGACATTTTTCTCTGGAATGTTGTGTGCATGAGATAAGAACGCCATATGATTTAAGCAAATTGTGCGGAAATTCGAAGCCACTTGTTGCTTTCAGCGCCACCTGTTTGTTCATTGTGAATTGAATTTAGCCAGCTGCCAGCCAGCAGCTCTCCGACTGGGGAGGAAATCAAGAGTTGTTGCCAGCGGGTTGTTGTTTTAATTAGCATGTGAAATGTGCCCCAACTGTCAACTACTGGCAACTACTGGCAACCACTGGCTGGGGAGGTTTCATAAAAACGCAACTATATATCGACTCGTTTTGAAGTACTAATTATTATTAATTGGCTACAATTTTTTCGTCTACAAATAAATAGTATTTTTCAGAAAAAAAATTGAAAACGTCGGAAAAAATCGAAAAAAACCTCTGAAATTTAATAGAAATCGTCTGAAAATAAATAGAAATCATCAGAAAATCATATACTGAAAACGTCTGAAACAATTTTTAAAACGTCTGAAAACAAATAGTAGATACTCGTCTGAAAAATGTTCCACATAGTTGAGTAGAGGGGAATATTAGTAGAGGATTTGATATTCGACTCTATAGATTGAAAACATTACTATAAGTTTGAGTAAAAGGGAATTCATAGAGGAATTTAGACTATCCGCGGTGCGATCAGAAATGTAGATACCTATTGAAAACATTATCATAAGTTTGAGAAAAAGGGAATATTCATAGACGAATTTTGAGAATCGGAGTTGCGGTCTTTAATTCTTTAAAATATTATATAGTTTAGTTGAAGGGGTATCGCGGGGTATTTACATGTGGCGAATATCGAACATCTTAGTTGTAATTGTCTTTGACGAAATTAAAAAAAAAAATATAGCTGCCAATTCAAAATTTTTTTCTGGCAAGATTCTATTTTTTTTAGACAAAAATAATGCTGACGATTTATTCAGGTTTTCGGACGAAATTTCAAGTTTTTCAGACGAATATTTAAAAAAAGCTGCCAAAAACTAACACATGAATATGAACAACAATTAGAAGATGAAAATAATTTTTTTTCAGACGAAAATTTTTTTAACCATTATTATAGTTTCACCTACACTGAGAGAAAAATCTCAAGCTAAAATCAAGTATGATTAGGCTTGTTTTTAGATGCTAAATCTTAATATGGCACCCATAATTCTTGATGTAATAACATAATTCTAAACACAAATTTTAACTCTTCTTTTAGGAACAAAAAACTTGATTTGAGATTGAATATTCTGCATATTAGTTTATTTAAATCTCTAAATGTAATTTAAATGTTCCTATGTTCCTAAATTAAGTTCGCCAAAATCTTGAGTTAGTTTTTTGTTTTTGAAATAAGCCGAAACAGTCTTAAAATTTTACAAATTTTAAAAGACCAAAAAATCTACTTTTGAGATTGTTTTTAGTAAGCTTAAGCTGCTTGTTTCAATACTGTTGCGGAATTATTTTAAGAATGTGGTTCTTAAATTATGCCTGAAACAAATTTGCATTAAGTATTGAAGATATACTAAACCTGAGATCACTGTAAGAATATCAGGATTATATTGTTTTCATATCTGTACTTTCAGTCTTTATGGAAATTAAATAGGAAATACTTTCAACAACTCTTATAAAGTACCTGTTAATAGAACAAAGGAAGCCATACAGTTCAGTCAACAATAAAAGAAACAATTTCTTATTCGCGCTTATATTTTGTCATTCAATTCGTATAGAAGTCGGTACTTTGGTAGCTGTGCGCCAGTTTTATAGAGTCAAGATGGAAGACGAGTTTATACGTGAAAAAATCGGAGTTAAGTTTTCGGTCTTACAAAGCCAACCTATCTGAGGAAAACCGATAAAAGGTTAAACGAACCGGAAATTAATGTAGGTAAGCGTGTGAATTTCTCATATCGCAAAAGTTGAGACAAAAAATATTACAAATGTCCCAAGTCGCAAGGGTTGTAAAAGCTTTTAATCTTTAAGCTTTTAATGTTCTTCCACGGTGGCAAAACCTTAGCTTTTCTATCTGTACTACTATTCTGGACTTTTTGCGAGAAGTTCCATAAAAATAGCGAATCTTCTTCTCTCATCCATTACCGACCCATAAATCGTCAACTTATGAAATATCTTGAATTACGAAAAAATGTTTACGGCTGCGGCATACGAATTTCTTGAGTTATAAAAGTTCAGTAATATTGCACACACACATATTGTAAAACAGCTGTCACTTTGTGAATTTATTAAGATTCGTACTCAAATCAACATAATATGATAATATTTTAGCTAAGGAGCTGCACTAAAAGCTTTAATTTCTCTTGAATTTAAATTTTCCATCTCTATGCAACACTAGCTTTTGCCCGCGGCTTTGCTCGCGTAGCCCTCAGGATTTGGTACACAGATATTTATTTACAGTCAGTAAGTTTCCTCTTTTATATTTGGATAACGCGCAGGAAACCTATTTAAGAAAGGGTCTACCCCGATATCTCGAAAGCAAAAATCTCGAAAAAAAAAATCTAGAAAGCATAATCTCGAATAACAAAAATCTCGATAAGTGTGGGGGGGCATGCTGCCCCCCTGCAACCCCCCTGCTTGGCTTACTTTTTATTTTCGAGATTTTTTCGAGATATACCTAGTCTTTCGAGATTATATACATTCGAGATTTTTGTACATTCGAAATTTTTCCATTCGAGATTAAAAACAAAACTTTTCCAGATTTTTAGCTTTCGAGATTTTTGTCATTCGAGATTACGTCATGACCCCTTTAAGAAAGTACCTAAGGAGTAGTTAGTATCTCTGAAAAATATGTTTAACACCATATTGGAGAAAACAGGATAAAGATTGTTATGATCAATTTGTAACTAAAGCGCTGGCTTCTTAACACAGATCATCCTATAGCAGACTGAGCCACTATCTAGGGGACAAAACATATTTCTTAGCTAGCAAATCCAATCATAGGGGAGACTGGGGCACATTTGAACATTGCTAATAAAACAACATTTAAAAAATATTTCTAAGTATAAACCAAATTTTAAACTTGGTAATACCGTGCTCTTTTGTGGTCAACGACTTTCGGATATCTTTTCAGTCGTCGCCTGGATGTAGCCGCATGAGTAGGGGAGTGTCGCCAACAGTGAGACACTTTTTTTTCAAATGACTATATCTAAAAAAGTATTCCGAGTAATTAGTTGATTTTAATTGCGTTAGGTAGTTTTATTATTTGTGCTGTTTATTGCATATCTTTTCAGTCGTCGACTGGATGTAGCCGCATGAGTAGGTAGTTTTTATGCTTAAATTGCATATTTAAATTTTTCTATTTGTAAGAGTTTACAAATTTTATGGTGAGCTTTTCTTTTTGTGTAAAATATATTTTTAAGGGATACCTTCGTTTGAAACCTTATAAATGTACGTTTTTTGATAAATATGAAAAATATAAATATTTACTCACATTTTTCTGTCGCTTCACCTATTGGGGCAGGTTTGAATAAAACTGTCGGGGCACATTTGAACAAGTGGTCTGTAAGTGGCATTGAACTAAAAGCTAAGGTACCACCACCAATTAACGCTCCGGGAACATCGAGGACAGCTGCGATGATGATTTTTGTCTTTAATTTTTCAAAATTTCTGTTCGGTTAATAAAATAACTCATTTTTACTTTTATAAAATTTTTTAAGTCATTTGTAAAATATTTTAGTAATTTCAAAATTTCAGTTTGCTTTTGTTAAGTCGTTTTTGTTTTTTTTAAAGTTAATTTATTTCGTTAAAGAAATACAAACCTTGTAGTAACTTATTAGCTGCTAAAAGCAATTACAAATACTGCCGTTCAAAAGTGCCCCAGCCTAGTTCAAAACTGCCCCACATTGGGGGCACCTTTGAACATAAGGACCTACTTCGTTTTTAATTAAAAATAAATTATACGCCCTTACTAAATTTACGTAGTTATTTGTCCAAATCGAAGTTTATTTGTATTTCTTAAAGTGCGAATACTTTACAGTCCAATAATTTAAACAAATATGATTTTATGAGACCTCAAAGCAAAAAGTGTTCATATGTGCCCCAGTCTCCCCTAATCCATACCGTTCAGATCATCCTATACCTACTGAGAAACATATGCAACCAGAAAGATCATGAGGATGTGTACCACGCTACCAGTATGACCCCATTCTTACAGAATTCCGCTGAATATCCTGTGAGTTAAGAAAAGGGCCCCCATTAAAGGGGTCATCGCCAATAACTGGGGCTCAAAGAAAAATTTTTAAAATCGGAAAGATTGATTATCTTTATTTCTTATAATAGACTTCACAAACTGAGTTTGAAGTCGATCGGATAAAAAATAAAAATTGACCCATACAAATTTTTACCCCCCTTTTTACCCCTTTAGGGGTTGAATTACCAAAATCTGAGAAATCAGTTTTTTTTTTATTTCTCATAGAGAGTAGGTACACAAACAGATTTGAAGTCGATCGGATAAAAAATACAAATTTTGACTCCCACTTCTACCCCTTTAAGGATTGAATTCCGAAATATCCTTCCTTCTTCCTGGTATACAATATTAAAAAAACCTCTGATGATCAGTGAATCGTAAACTCCATTTTTATATATGAGAAGATAGGAAACTAATTTTGACTGTAATCAATCAGAATAGTACATACAACAATTGTTATCTGCATTTGTTCACTGACTTGCGACTTGAACAAATGTTATTCCCATCGTTTAGCTGGTGTACCTACCTATAGCGTAAAAAAAACCTACATACGGAATAATTCCTTTCTATCAACCGCAACTACAGAATACACGTGTATCCGGAATTAATTTATAGATGTCGAAAAATCCTCAAATCTAACTTGAGAAAGAGTCTGGTCAGCTGCATAATTGCCATAACTATTATTTTAGTACATTATCGGATGACGAATAGCAAAACGATAATTATCTTCATGTCATGCTGTGCAGACAGTAACCTCAATAATTAAAGTGGTACTCATCATAATATAGAAGTAAATAAAACTTGTTTTAATCCGCTAACTAAGTGCTCAAAACTGATTGAAAAATGAGTATGTGCCAGAATAATGTACCTTCTATCAGCATGAGATCATTTCGAGTTTCCAACAGAGCAATACTTCTGAATTGCTTATGCTTATAGTGTGTACAATAATACCTGCACATACAGCTCAGAATTATCCTCTTAAACTTGTTGCTTATGATATTGCCTAGTATACCTATTGGCTAGAAGTGTGGGTGACCTGACAGCTTGGTATTTATATTCGCCGATGATTGCAATTTTTTCCAGTCGTCATATTTTAACACACGGGAATTATTGTTCGGGTTATTAAATGTGCCAAGATTTAGCACACGTATTCTATTATCTAGCATTGTAGTACCACTCAGTATTATACCATTTAGATCGTACTGTGGAGTTAAAATAAAATAAATAAACCGTTGAGCTTGCAAAGGTCTTGCAATTTTATTTTATTTTTAATAAAATATCAGAGAAAACCCCTCCCTGATCGAAGTCCCGCCTTATAATATATACACGGTAGAGAAATAAAATGCACTTCTGGATCGGAAGAAACCTTTTAGATCATTGCAAGTTCCTTCCTATAAATTAGTTCTCATTGCCTCAAAATCGAGCCTTTATTCAAAATTGATAAGAAACCAAAACTTGAAACTAAATTGTTATAAAAACCGTTGTATAACAATGTTGAGAAAAATCGAGTTTATCAAATATTGATTTTGGAATTAATATGTGTTTATTGAATTAGAAATTTTTACCGTAAGCAATACTTTTTGTATAAAGGCAAGTTTTTTAAGTTCCCTTTATTCAAAAAAGTTTAGTGTTCATTTTCTAGTTTAGGTGTGATTTTCGGGTTAAAAACGTATTTTACACACGATTCTCAAACTTGTAGATCTAGTAGGTATGTCAATAGTTTAGTGGTATTTGCTTATCTACTATTAACATTTTGTTTTTAATATAAAAGAATTTAATATAAATGAATTTTAAGTTTGTTTGAGGTGTTGGTACCTCACCGACAGATAAAAAAAGTTGGCACCCCTTTATTACAAATATTGTGACCATTAGTATTTTTGGAAAGTGAAAAGCGGGCTTCCCAAAAGTATATCCTAAAGCGAAAAAATTTCCTCAAAATAGTAGAAAACAGTAATCTGATCTATCACGTACAATAAAGTACAATTGTAAAAAAACCGGCCAAGTGCGAGTACACTCGCGCATCACCGAAGGTTCTGACTTGGGCAGAGTTGATGTCTTGAAAAGTCCTCCTTTTTGTATGAAGGAAAATATTTTTTTCACTAAATTACTAGTTACTCCAAAACCAATCAATGTATCGCTATCATTGGTATTTGTCGTTTAACTAGATGTTATACCTAACGCTCGCATCTATCCCCTTTTTTAGGGGATTATCCCTTTTTTCGAAGTCAAAGAAACTATCCCCTGAAAATTTCCAAAATCCCTTTTTCATCCTATAAACTCCTCTTTTCACCATAGCAGATTTCTGGTGGAAATATTCAAACATCTGAAAGCCGAAAATAGTGAGCACAACGAAAACGCTATGTTGGTGGAATGAATACATTTTGTGCTTGCTGCGAACAACATTATCAGTGAAACGAGTTCTTTTCTGGGCTACTTTTTCATGTTCAGTTTGGTGCCATTTTTCATTGGGGCCAAATTTCATGTAGCCTCTTTTCTGCGGTGACCAAGCCTTGGACCAATGAAAAAACTCGATTGCAAATCAAAACGTTAAAAGCAATTCTCACAGTAAAATGTAATATTCAGTACTCAACTCATGCATTGAATTCTACAAATTTCTGAAAACGAAGCCTGAATTCCTTCGTTCAATCGCTGCAGAAGACAAATATAAGAAGAAAACCAAAAGTGGAGAAATTATTGCTATCGAAAACGATACAGATGCGATTGACAACGACGGTGATGATGGCACGTTGGTTGTTTATTAAACACAATATATCTATGTAATTTAAAAATAATAATAATTTATTAAACACAATTTACATTAATTTTTGTATTGATACTATTCTTGAATTTCATCAATTTCAGTGCGAAAACAAGTTAAAAACTTATTCCCTATATATCCTCTTTTTTAAATTGCGATATCCCTTGAAATCTCCAAATTTCGGGCATTTACCGCTTTTCTGTCCGCAAAAAGATACGAGCGTTAGTTCCGTTCCGTTCCGTTTTGTCCCTATGGGAACGGAACCTTAAAAATGGGGTCTTAAGTATTTTGATTCCTCGGAATCGGAATCAATTGCATTCTGTACGCTCATACTTCTACACTGAAGATATTTGGCGAAGAATGGATATGATTTTAGTGTTTAAAAAAATATTTATTGAAAGAATTACGAACTTCCAGTTGAGCTTTCTCTCGTGACTACATTTTTTCATTAAAAAAGAAATTGGCTCATCCATGGCCATGGTTGCTGGAAGATAGAAAAGTAGTAGGTATAGTAGGATAATACTGTCGTGTATTTAGACTTTAGACTCTTGGGAGAGTCAGGCTTATTTAGCATGTAGTAGGTAAGGTTTTTGAAAGTTATTCGTATTGATTAGCTTGACTGTGAGAAATTAATAGGGGAGAAACCGAGGGAGAAACTGTGCAACAAAGATTCAATGAGAGAGTTTATGTCCAAAATAAAACTAAAAAATGAAAAATAAGAATAAAGGAAGTAACATTTAAGTTCAATGATTTTATTTCAGTCTAACCATGTACCAAAAACTAGAAAATAATAAGGACACAAATCTTAGTCCCTTAAATTTTCTGCTTTCTGATGAGAAATACAGAAGATAACAGTGCATAGTTTGTTCAAGTCGTGTGTCGAGAACTTGTTTCCATACTCTACAAACAAAATGTCAATGAGCCCCACTTTTTTATTTTAGTCTGAGTTCTCGCTGTGTACTGCCAATAATGTCGATAAATTGTTTGTTTTATTCAAAATTTATATCAACAAAGCAAAGCAAAGTAGACAAATGCTCAGTAAAACAATTCAGTCACTTGATCCGTATGAGCCTGCAGGTATGCAACATTCGTAATAAAGTTATGTAAACTGATTAATTTGGTGTTTGTCTTGACTTTTTGTTTAATTAAGCGTTCTCCTATATACATATACATAGGCACCCGCTCGTTGGAACTGAATGTCGGGGAAAGGAGTTTATTAGCAGAATCCTCTATACATATCCTACAAGAAAGATGTCAACATGAACTACATATTTTCTCTATAGCGCTCAGAATTTAGTTTATCCCAGCCAATACATAACTCCTTTTGGAATAAATACCAAAAGCAAAAGAACCTCTAAACGGACCGGATTATCTGTCGGTGACTTGACTAATGACTACACCAGTCCGTGAGTCTGCGGTGGGGCCAAGACCACCGGAAATATTAATATCGACAGCGACTTTTTGATCTATATTGTACCGCCTATAAAATTAAAGTTCAGATTCCTTTTGGAATCTTTTTTTGAGGATCCTATGCTCTTAATACACTTTGGCGGAAGAAATCACTGTCGAAGAGCACTCTCTCTAATACAGTTTTCTTTAATGGATGTAAGTTGGTTATAGTGACGGTATTTGCACACCAGAAAAATGATACTTGCCCAAATATTTAAGAATTCTGTGAGTTAGTGAGTCAGACAGACTCGCTTAGGCCTTTTTCGGATATAACTAGTTTCCTCAGATGCTCTATAACCTTGCAATGCCTCGTTAGGATTAGGATACGAAAGTGGTTTTTGCTCATATCGATGCATGTCTCTGATATTTTTAGGTTTATTTTAACCTAGAAGTTTCTTGTCTTGCCTCATGCCCTGAGCATTATTCCACGCTGTAGCCCTGTTTCCCCCCTCTAATTTCTAAATTATATTTTGGGGCTGTGAACCTCTATTCCGCGGAATGGTTCAAGACCTATGAATTTTACTGATACTCGATTTCTTGCTAGGGAGTCTGTCATTTCATTACCTACTATTCCTTCATAGTATCTAACACCAAATCAATATCTCCAACATTAATGAAATCAATACTTTTCAAATGCTATTGCAAAGTGCTCTAGATTCTTCGATCATAACAAAAGGTATTTCAGGCAATGAAAAACCGGACGAATTATCATATCGCAACCACAACCCACATACAGTCATGAATCTATCTGGGTACATACTAACTTACTTATGCGTTACCATGTTTAGTTATGTTAAAAGAAGACATCAAATTTTAATAATTTTATTCATATCTGCAAAAACCTGCCCGCAGCATTTATGTAATTAAATTGTAAACACGTGCCTTATAAAGGATTCGATGGCAAGTAATTTGCATTTGTATTTAAAACAATACCGCTTCCCCTGGCTAAATTACTGAGAGATGATCCTCCGATGCCGGAGTATTTTACACCTCCGGATAATCCTCCATCACTAACGTAATTGACACCATGACCGAGACCAAGACCTAATCCACCACCAGAACTGCTAGCATAGTTAAGCACAGGCGCTACACCACCATCGAAATTCTGAGAAGTTCCATCAAAGTTGTCATATTGCGCTTGGATTATCTCCTTGGCGTAGGCAATGTCGTTTGGAGTTCTATATTTAATGAACTTCACCTCAGGTGCGGTTTGTACATTTTCTTGGATCTGTTGAAGCTGTCCAACAACCTGTGAAGCATCATTCTCCTTGCTAAGCACATAAATGGCAGTTTTTTGCTCAATAGCCTGTTTAGCTATTTGCACAGCAGCATTGGTGGCAGCGTTGTTTTCAGGTGCCTTGATGAAAACTACCTGCAGATTTTTCTTCAAGACATTGCTCAATTGTTGTTGGGTGTGTCCATGATGGTGTTCCTCTTCAGGGGCTGTGAAATGGTAGAACTGCTTGCTGTACTCAACGGTTTGTGGGACGGAGTCCAACGCGCTCAGTCCAACTACTGTTGTGCCACCGGTTCCATATGAACCACTAGTTACTAATGATCCACCAGTTCCAGTGGAGAGAGCGTTACCATATGCATTGGTAGAAACGATTTGTCCAGTTGAATGTCCTACTCCATAATCGTATCCTGGGTTGGGTAGTAAACCGGCACTTGCTGCTGCGACTAAGGCCAATACCTTTAAATATGTGTAGGTAATATACAATAAAGGGTCTTAAAATCAAACGCTATCAACAAATAATACTCACCATAAATGATCTCATGATTGCGTCCTGCTTCGTTGTTGACTGCGAAAAATGATTGGCAATTTTCGTAATGCGCCAGTTAAATATGTAGTTTGATAGTAGAAACTTGATTTGTACAAGTATTTCTATTTATCTCTAATAATGGACACAATATAAAACGTACTATTGCAACACCAAAGAATCGAAGAAGCTGTTGTCACATACTCTACATACATCTACATATTTTTGTCTTTATGCAAATTATTATTATTTTATTGTTTCTGCATACATACTAAGCTAACTGGAATTTTTGAATTCACACACGAATCAGCTAGTGCAATGAAATATCACTGGTGTGAAGTAGAAGTGAGATTTTAAAAGTGCTACTTATACAGAACTCATCGCAATGAGGCTATAAATAAATCAAATGCTAATAATATTATTATATATTGTATATATTATGTAAGTGGGCAATACCTACCTACTTACTTAACTACAATTATATAGAATATTGTTTTGAAGCATTATTTGAATTGCAAATAGAAGGACCCTTCATTATAATAAAATAATACTGTACCTTCTAACTTTCACTTTATCCTATCTGAAAGATGTTGTTTTGGTCTTTTACGTATAAAATATATAACTTCTAAGAAATATTTCCAAATTTTCCAACTTTAACTTCACTGACTTATGTAAAAAATATCGTTTATTTTGTATGAGAAGTTCCACACCCCTTTGTCCAATCCCGCCCATATTCCGCGAAGTGATTTGTTCGGGCAATGCGCATCAATAGGTACTCCAAATTTTACATCTATAAGGTATCAAAAAAGGACCCGTGTTGCCCGTGAGCTCTACGCGCAAAAAAGAAGATACGAACACCAGCTTCTCAGGAAAAAAAAAGAAAAAGCACGAGAAGAAGCGCGCGATCGAGGAAATAGAGAGATGCTACAGCAGGAATGAAGTTCGGAAGTTCTACCAAAGGGTAAAAAGAACCTGTCAAGGCTACAGAGCCCGAACCGAAGCCTGCAAGGACGAACAAGGGAACATCATAATCGCAGTCGATGCTGAGGGTATGGAAGAACTACTTCTGCAGACTGTTTAACGGCGATTGCGAACTAAATCCCGCTGTCAGGCAGAATGAACCATTCAACCTAGACGATGAAATCCAACAATTCTGTCCACCCGATCTGAACGAATTGAAGATGGTCATATCTAAGCTTAAGTCCAACAAAGCCGCCGGACAAGATGGCCTAACCGCCGAGCTATTCAAAGCGCCAGGCGATGACTTGGTTAGGAGCATGCACCAACTCATCTGTAAAATATGGTCGGAAGAAAGTATGCCCGATAAATGGAACCTCAGCATTGTTGGCCTGATTCTCAAGAAAGGAGACCCTCTGAACTGCGCCAACTACAGAGGTATTAGTCTTCTTAATATCGCCTACAAGATCTTATCTGCTCTGTTGTGTGAACGCCTGAAGCCTTTCGCCAACAACCTGATTGGTCCCTATCAGTGTGGCTTCAGGCCAGGAAAGTCTACCATCGACCAAATATTCACACTGCGGCAGATCTTGGAGAAAACCCAGGAAGTCCAAATCGATAGCCACCACCTTTTCATCGATTTTAAGGCCGCCTATGACAGCATTTATAGAGACGAGCTATACAGAGCAATGTCTAGTTTTGACAATGGAGAATGCACGCTGCTCCATCGAAGTCAGTAAAAAACTCGCCGAGACCTTCGATGTCTAGTTTTGGCATCCCTGCCAAACTCGTCCGTTTGTGCAGGAAGACAATGGAGAATGCACGCTGCTCCATCGAAGTCAGTAAAAAACTCGCCGAGACCTTCGATGTCTAGTTTTGGCATCCCTGCCAAACTCGTCCGTTTGTGCAGGATGACAATGGAGAATGCACGCTGCTCCATCGAAGTCAGTAAAGAACTCACCGAGACCTTCGATGCCAAAACAGGATTTAGACAAAGCGATGCGCTGTCATGTGACTTCTTCAACATCGTTCTTGAAAGAATAGTGCAAAACTCAAACGCTAACACCTGAGGCACTATCTTTCAAAAGTCCGTCCACCTACTCGCCTACGCCGACGACATCGACATAATCGGCAGAACGCAGAGTGATGTCACTGGCGCGTTCGTGGGCATTGAGACGGAGGCGGCGAAGATGGGTTTGGCGGTCAATGAGGGCAAGACAAAGTATATGCTGTCATTAAGAAAGGACACCCAACACCGACGTCTCGGACAGAATGTCACTATAGAAAGATATATCTTTGAGTTGAGGTGGTTAAGGGCTTTGTCTGCCTAGGCTCCGCTATGTGAATGCTAAAAGCAATTGAGTTGCAAAGCCCTCTCTCGAACAACTAAAGTGACCCTTTGTAAGACCTTAATCATCCCAGTCCTAAATTATGGTGCAGAGGCACTCTATCAAAAGCGGATGAGGCTTCTCTTGGCTGCTTCGAGTGAAAAATTCTTCGAGTCATGTTCGTCCCGTCTGCATAGACGGTGAATGAAGGAAGAGATACAACGATGAACTGTACGAGCTGTACAGCGACATTGTCCTAGCCAGAAAAGTGAAGAGGCGTGTCAAAAATGGGGCATGATATCAAAGTCAATACTAATAAAAAGGAAAAGAATATCTTCGGCGTTTGAAAAAAAACGCGCGAAACAGATAACGACTACCGAATAATCAAATGTGCAGCATTTCGTTACAAAAAAAATTGAAACAGCGCAGTCCTTGGCTATCAAGGCAAACTTAACGAACCATATGGGAAAAGAAGAAGCTCCTGCATGCCTTCAATGATCGAAGATTCTCACGATCCGAACGTTTGACTTTAAAACCGGAATGGAGGCTCTTCGAAACAGCAAATAAAACTTAATTACCGAAGCACAAGGAATAGAAGATGATAATTTAAGCATAAAACCAAATACCTATGGAGAAGAAAGTATACCCTCAGACTAAATGATCGGCTTTGTATACCCCACCAAATGGCAGTCCTATGCTCCTTCTTCTAAATGTCGCTTAAAATATGATATCGCTGGCAGTGCGGATAGTGGAAAACACCTTAATTTTTGTTCTACTAAGGGTTGAACCTGAAACTCATCTCTAAGTAGTCCAGCATATTAACAACCTTGCCAACAAGCAGTGCTTCAAAGGTATTTATGGAAACAACAATTAATTTCTTATTCGATCTATTTTATTCGTTTTTATACTTGGCAATTACTATTTGCTAACACATTGACTCATTTTAAAGGATTTGCTGGCAGATAGTTGGTATTTACATTTCCACCTGAAATGATGCCACCTCCTAACTGTCCAGTGCTTAGCAATGTTGATCCATGGCCTCCGCTGATTCCTCCCACTATTTGTCCACTACCAATACCATAGTTACCAACACTGCCAACATTGCTAGCATAATTGAGAACTGGGGCTACACCACCATCGAAATTTTGAGAAGCTCCTCCGAAGCTGTCATATTGGGACTGGATTGTCTGCTTGGCGACAGCGATATCTTGTGGAGTTCTGTATTTAATGAACCTAACTTCAGGTGCGGTTTGTACGTTTTCTTGGATCTGTTGAAGCTGTCCAACAACCTGTGAAGCATCATTCTCCTTGCTAAGCACATAAATGGCAGTTTTTTGTTCAATAGCCTGTTTAGCTATTTGCAAAGCAGCATTGGTGGCAGCGTTGTTTTCAGGTGCCTTGATGAAAACTACCTGCAGATTTTTCTTCAAGACATTGCTCAATTGTTGTTGGGTGTGTCCATGGTGGTGTTCCTCTTCAGGGGCTGTGAAGTGGTAGAACTGCTTGCTGTACTCAACAGTTTGTGGGACGGAGTCCAACGCGCTGAGTCCAACTACTGTTGTGCCACCGTTTCCATATGAACCACCTGTTACTATTGAGCCGCCGGTTCCATATGAACCACCTCCTACTAATGATCCACCTCCTACTAGTGATCCACCAGTTCCTATCAAACCACCGGTTCCATATGAACCACTGCTTACAGGTAAAAGAGCGTTGCCATATGCATTGGTAGAAACGATTTGTCCAGTTGAGTGTCCTACTCCATAATTGTATCCTGGGGTGGGCAGTAAACCAGCGCTGGCTGCTGCTACTAATGCCAAAACCTTCAAAAAGATAACATCTTGTATAAGGATCTTTAAAATGCAACTAGCAATACTCACAATAAATGCTCTCATGTTTGCGTCCTACTTCGTTGTTGACTTGTGCTGAATAGTAAAGAACTTCCGAAATGTGTCCCAGTTTTATAGTTTGACAATGAGGAACTGGATCTCTAAACTTGTCTATTTCTTTCTTGAGTTAATTGGAGGGAACATATAATTTATCTTTTGCAACAACAAAATAATAGGAGAATCTTTTAAGTAACTTATTGTGCATATATCTTATACGTATTTCTATTTATGCAAATTGATTTTTTTATTATTCTACAGTGGGTGCTAATGCTAAACTAACAGGAATTATTAATGCCACCGCGAATTAGATAGTGCAGTAAAATGAAATGTTAGAATGTAGGTGTGAACAGAAAAAAATGTTAGTAATACTAATAAGCGATTTTTGTTTGATTACAAAACAAAAAAAAAATGTTGGCTCGAATTTAAATCGATTTTGTTAGCCCTTACTTTATAATACTCGTCATAATACATATGTACATATCTCTGAGCTGGATTGCATTGTGTAGATAATAAATTCAGAAGCATCTCTAACGGAACAAACGTGAAATCGCCAAGAGTCCCATATAGAAAAGTAGACTGGCTTAATTTTAATTACTTCATATCTTCGGTTTTTATGATCCGATTTTGATGAAACTACTTAGATAACTGCACATTTAGTTAGTAATATAAAAAAATTTATTTTAGAAAAATTGGACACTCCGTTCTTGAAATTTTGCTATTATTTTATACGGTAATAGGGTAGGGTAGTACACAGAATTTCGAAAAGCCACATATGCGTATGTGTCATGAGTGCCACATATCGTACACATACCTACATATGTGTACCTTATGTGAGTGTCACAAAAAGAGCTAGTATACGGCATGTAGCCATTGGGACCATAAGCTGATGTAAAAATTACGTCAGAGCTACATACGTATATGTGGCTTGCTACATGCCATGTACTATGGACTTAAGATATGTTATGCGTTGTTTTTTCAGTACTCCACAACATTGCAGATAGATGGATAATGCGGTCGCGGTCGTACATAAGAGAACCATCGATCGACTGTACCTAAGCGTCTATCTCCTCTGCATAGTGGACATAATTTACAGTTTACATAATTTCACAGAGCACGGCAGACAGACAAGACAAGCAGTGCTAAGGACTGTCTATAGTTGGCGCAGTTTAGAGCTAGAGGGACCGGACAAATGATGCTGAGATTCAATTCATAAGGCATACTTTCTTTTTGGAGTTGAGTGTGGATTGGGGACACGATCCCGAAAATCCAAAACCCCGCAAATCCAAAATCCCGAAAACCCAAAATCCCGAAAATCCAAAATTCCGAAAACCCAAAATCCTGAAAAAAGAATCCCGATTTGCTCAAATTTTTCATTTTATATAATTTTTCGGGATCTCGTTTTCGAGAATCTTTATTTTGTTTTGAATGTAAAATAGACAAGTGTTTGTCCATTCCATTTACCGTAATAATGTTTTGTAATGTTGCGCTGCAATTCGCAATGTGCATTCAGTTGTGCTGATCTCATATAGTGTGATAGCTGACCGACTAGATTTTAGCCAGTGAATATGTGAGTAGAAAAAGAAAACGTTGTTGCAGGTAGTCCTGCATACTCCCCTAATTTTTGGTCGGTTTGTAACCTTTTGAAACAAAATCTGCCGCGGACACAGACCAACGTAAAGGCGTGGCTCCGCCGCCGCCGGCTGAAAGTTCTCGCAGGGCATTCACACATTGGTGTATATTCACTGATTGCTATTTTATGTGAAGATGAAGAGCAAATCCGTGCGAAAACATGTTTGGCTAAAATAAATGCCGGTGAAATGCAACAACTAAGAAAACGTTACGTGACGAAGAAAAAAAATTACAAAATTTTACGCGGAACGTAACGAGCGTTCTGAAATAAGTTTTCTAACAGGAAATGCGTACAATATGAACTTGTATTAGATATGTTTTGTCATGGATCGTTTTTTATATGTTTTTGTTAATAAGACTTAAACTGTTTTTGTTATGTTTTAGTTATTTGAAGTTCGTTATTTTGTTTATTTTGTTAAATAAATTTGGCTTATATTTTTGTTGCTACAATAAAATTTTTTGTTTCACTTTCGGGATTGTGGATTTTCGGGATTGTGGCTTTTCGGGATTTTAGTTTTTCGGGATTGTGGGTTTTCGGGATTTTGGATTTTCGCGATTTTGGGCTTTCGGGATTACATTTTTCGGGATTCTGCCCGACTCCCGTTGATTGTATGTTCGCCGCCATTTAACAATCTGCAGTGTGTAGTGGGTTTTCTATTTACATATATTCTCAATACGGACAATACGGCAATTGATAATTAGAGTGATTTTAAAGTTATTCATAATTTTGAACAAAAAAAAATATATATATTTATTCATAAGATTTAAGGCATACTCTGTTTTTTTTTTTTTATATTTTAATTTTTTTATGTTTTATGACAATGGCCATGCTTTCAGCAGATATTGCGTTTCGGATTTCGTTGTTCACTAAGTAAATTTGACGAATATTTGACCACAAAGTTAAATGCAAAATCTGTCTGTTAGTCCCACCCAATGTTGCCAGATTTTTTTTTTTTAACTGTAAATTCCCGAAAAAAATTTATTTTCAACCAAAAAACTGTAACTTTTAAAAATCAAAAGATTTTTGTGAAATTACGGCTTTATTAAAATTTTATTAAACAAAAATAACACAAAACAATTAATTTTAAATAAAATAACAAGCTTAAATACGATAGTATTACGATTTAAATTACATTTTAATTTATTCTTTCAAATCTGAAATTAAAAAAAAAACTGTAATTTGTTAATTTGTACTAGGAGATAATTTTAAAAACTGTAAGCTTGTCTAAAAAACTGTAATTTACAGTTAAAACTGTGAATATTGCAACATTACCCACCATAAATCGAGAAGAATTCGTCCGATTGACATGATTTTTTATTCTGAGTTAAGTAGGTATGCACAATCGTACATAAATATATTTGAGATCTGCAGCTATGGAAATGGAAAGTGTAACTATTTGACCGCGTAGTATAAATAATCAAATCATACCTGTGACGAGTTTTCATTTATGTGAAATATTAGGTCCATTGACATGGACTTATGATTTTTCTTATAAACTACACTCTCTATAAAAAGGTTATGAGTCTACTTCTATAATGTATGTGTGAAATACTTGGCGCTGACAATAAGGAAAGGGGGATAAAATTATACACGAGATGCCGATGCACATGGGATTTAAATGTTTTAAATTTTAAGAATGAGGATTAACAAATTCCACTAACGCATTGAATGATCTACAAATTAATTCCACAGTACGGACGAAAATAGTCTTAAGGCTGAACCGATGGGATTCCTAACAAGTATTGAACGATAGATATACCTACATAGTCTAAGAGCCCACGTATTCGTGTACACATTATTTTTGGTTATATCGAACAATTATTTAGAAAATTGATTTTTTCAGAATATGTGAAAAAGCCGTCCGTTACGACGCTGGCCACTTTGAAAAGGTCTTAGACCTTCATAATTCTTATCAGGGATGCATTTTCTATCTTAATAATGTGTCAAATATTACAAAAAAAAAATGTTTTTTTAGGATTTGAAACAGTCTGGCACAAGTCTTGCCGCGCTTAAAACGTCTTGGACCTATACATAATTGGGATGATATAATAATCATCTATACAATAAAACTAACATTTACTGGTTATATCAATTATCTCAGTTTTAGAAAAACATGGGTTTTCAACATAGTATTACATACTCACAAAAGCCACGACCATTATAGCTGCAAGACTTTGGTTTATAGCATCAGTCTTACCCTATTCCTCAACTTATCTACTTTTGTTTTGGTTATATCTCGCACGCAAAATTTGCTATGGGCTCTTGGTCTAATAGCCCTTGCTCCTTGAACGTCAAAATACGATAGCTGACATTCGACGATATCATCACCTAAGCATATGCTTGCGCGTATAGGTATACCTGTAGCCTTGAACAAAAAGTCGATTAAATGCAGAAAACCTCCGGTAGCCCATATTTAAACCTTTCATCGCACCTTCTGCCAAAATATGGCATTACTCGCATCCAGTGTGTATAGAAGGATTACAAATGTAATTGAACGTTGCAATACCTTGCCCTATAGTGTTCTGCAGCACAGTCTCGCAATATTTTTAGGTTGATGAGCATACCTTTTCATTTGACGGGTTCACAAGGCAACTTTGCGAACGTTCGCTGATCCTAGGCGCATTTTATAGAAATATTGTCATAATTGGCAGGGACCTCATTTTTTCAGTTTCTCTACATTCGTGATTACAAGTTTGATCAAAAACTCGATTTCAAATTGCTCAGGTACATGTCATAACGCCCTGGGGCATTGTGACACACATTTTTGTGTCATGAGGCCCTCGGGCGCTATGACACTTTTAAAAGTGTTATATTGGCGGGCTTTAAGTCACTTTTTTCCTTATTTCCTATTGAAAATTGTGAAAAGAAGAAATGAAATAATACCCGAAACATATGGCGGCGCATGCTGCCCCCCTGGAACCCCCCTGCTTGGGTTTACTGTCAGATGAAGGTTTGGGGTGTTATTTCCTTTTTTGGGGCCTTATTTCCTATTGAAAATTGGGGTTTGTTTTTATCCCCAATTTGGGGCGCTATGTCACATTGAGAGCGGGCGATATGATACTATTAAAACCGGGCACTTTTAACACCGGGCGTTATGACATGCACCCAAATTGCTCACATAATCAAAAACTTCATAATTTCTTATTTGTTTTATTTTAATCGGTTTTAAAAATATCTAACAACTACTATAAATGGTTAACAATTTAGTTTATCTCAGTGGATTTGCTGGCAGATAGTTTGAGTGTACATTGCCGACAGTTGATCCTGATCCAAACAAGTTGCCACTAGATCCACCATATGTAACAGTTCCTCCCGTTACTCCTCCTGTCACTCCTCCAGTTAAAAGAGATCCACCAGCATTATAGTTTGTATTTGCAACCTTGCTAGCATAATTGAGGACTGGGGCTACACCACCATCGAAGTTTTGAGAAGCTCCTCCGAAGCTGTCATATTGGGACTGGATTGTCTGCTTGGCGACAGCGATATCTTGTGGAGTTCTGTATTTAATGAACCTAACTTCAGGTGCGGTTTGTACATTCTCTTGGATCTGTTGAAGCTGTCCAACAACCTGTGAAGCATCGTTTTCCTTGCTGAGCACATAAATTGCAGTTTTTTGCTCAATAGCCTGTTTAGCTAATTGCAAAGCAGCATTGGTGGCAGCGTTGTTTTCGGGTGCCTTGATGAAAACCACCTGCAGATTTTTCTTCAAGACATTGCTCAATTGTTGTTGGGTGTGTCCATGGTGGTGTTCCTCTTCAGGGGCTGTGAAGTGGTAGAACTGCTTGCTGTACTCAACAGTTTGTGGGACAGAGTCTAATGCGCTGAGTCCAACTACTGTTGTACCACCGACTTGTCCAGCGTTGAACGAACCACTGGTTCCATATGAACCACCGCCTACGAATGATCCACCGGTTCCTACTGAACCAATGTTTCCATATGAACCACCGCCTACTAATGATCCACTGGTTCCTACTGAACCAATGTTTCCATATGAACCACTGCTTAAAAGAGCGTTGCCATATGCATTGGTAGAAACGATTTGTCCAGTTGAGTGTCCTACTCCATAATCGTATCCTGGGGTGGGGAGTAAACCAGCGCTTGCTGCTGCTACTAATGCCAAAACCTTCAAAAAGACAAAATCTCGAATAAGGATCTTTTAAATCTGACTCAGTCATCTACCAATACTCACAATAAATGCTCTCATGATTGCGTCCTACTTCGTTGTTGATTTACGAAAACTGATACTCAATTTACGAAAGCATCCGCGTTTTATATTTTTGTAAAAGGAACTGGATCTGTCAATTTGCCTACTTTGTTCTTCTCCGTAATTTAGAATCTATAATTTACCAACTCCTCCACTTATAATAGGTCAGATGGGCATCCATAACTTAGTTTATGCCTCACATATCTAAATACATAGTTCTATTTATGCAAATTTTTGTTAGTTTTTTTTATTGTTACTATTATTTTGTATATGTTAAACAAACTGGAATTGGTAACTTAAAAATATTATAAACCAGTTGGTACAATGAAGCAGATAGTTTTAGTTAGTTTAACTGGATCATTCGAGACACAGCTTATGAATCATTATGTGTCAAACATTTTTCTATTTACATTGCAAAGGATACTACAAAAACAAAGAATATCTGAGGTCTGTATGAACAAAAATATAATATATAATTAATATATTTCACCGGGAATAGTCCCCTATGAATTTTGAATAATTTTAAAGCGAAGTTCAAAATTGGGAACAAAAATGGATTCGCTGTATTATTGAAAAATAAATTATGCAATGGAAGATGTCCCAATTGAAACAAGAACCGAATCGTCTCAACCTGTTTGTTGCTGGTTTTGAAAATAAATAAATATTTACATATTTTTTACAGCTGACTAAGCCGTTGATTAATTTAGTTGATTTTTATGTGAAATCGTTTAACCTTAGGCCGATTGGCAACACTCACATCACACTATTTTATAAAGAGACTAACAGCCCTTTTATGGCTATCAAATATCAATTACCTATTTAATACTTGATAAGACCAATCAATTCTTTGATAATTTGGTAGTTCATTTAGTAGTAGTTCGAGTGTCATGCCTGACATTTTTCGTATTGAGGGTATCAAAACATCGGACAGTCAGATAATAACACTTGTACTTGTTTCTTCGCTCGGTCCCACTTAAAAAAATACTGCAAACGCTATTTCGAGGCATTCATGAGCTGGAGTTTCTAATATTTGCATAGATGTACATTGTCCTCATGCCAGTGCCGTAGCCAGGATATTGTTTCCGGGGTGGGCTTGCTTCCGAAACTTACGACGAATTCTTTAATCAAACAACTATATAAGTATATTCCAATTCATTGATTTTTATTAGTTTTTAAATCTTATGTACCTACATATACTTAAACGAAATACTAATACTGTTGTATGACATTGCACGAGGAGTAAAAATGATCCCTTTCCTCAGTCAACAGCAGCCATAAGGGAAAAACAACCCTCTCGAATAAAGAGAGAGTGGCCAGCGATCGTGTGGTTGTAAGGAGAAGAGCAATTGAGTTAGTCTTCTGACAGTCATTAAAGGGTGCGGTCGCTGGTCTACTCGAGGTAGTCGTCGAAAATAATTTTCACCTATTAATACTAACATTTCCAAAGCAGAAGACGTCTTGATTTCTTTATCACATGCGATCAATCGCCTTATTTGGATCCACATCAATATCCGAATGCAGATATCACAGCAAGTGAGCTTAATCTTGCATTCTCCATAACGCTTCGGACACTGTTCTAGTCCTTTTCATATAGTTAAAAAGATTCTGTCAACACTAGCTGTGGTCACTAGAAACGTGGCCAAAACCGTAAGCAAGAAGTTTATAAGCTCTAAAGTAAGTCTTGACACATATATCAAGCAATGTCAAAACTTCGGTAGAAGGATCACTCGAGAATCTTTTTTCGCACTCAGCTTTCATAACTGACACCGAACTTGCATTATCAAAGTAATATGTTTTCCATTTCGTTCACTCGCTCAACTGCAGCAAAACCTGGGAGAAGAACTTGAAATGATGGTAGAACGTCTTCGTTGACCATGAATCATGAATCTGTCCGTAAGATTTTGTATTAACGAATCTATGCAAGGAATCAGTATAGACACTCTAAAATAGGCTTAAGTAGAAGAGGTTTCTGGATTGGAACGCGTGGTTTGTTTCAGTGAAGTTCTTGGAGCTCTTAATTCAACTTAATTCAATAAGTCCTTGGCAAGTTGGAATGCGGATTGAAAAGCAGCTCTGAAAAAATCTTCTGCATTTTCTCTGATGTTCTTAAGAGAATTCAGAACTTCTTTTGTGCGGTCGATTGCAGAAACGAAATCTAAGGATATGTTCTGTAGGAAAACTGATAAGAGCAGCGTTAAACTGAATAGTTTTTCGAATAATTCTTATGAGGCTTACGAGGAAATCACTTTCGCTTTCGAAGTTGCGGAAGAAATTAGCTATTTCACTAACTACACCAAGGCAATTGCGAATTGTAGAAGTTGACATGGCATTAGTCAGAGCCAGGTTCAAGCTTTTGGATGTACTGTATACCTACCTGGATAGTCTCCTTATTATTACCTATGGATTTGAATTGATTTTAGAAAGTTTTTAGTTTTTTGTTTAAATTTTTGATGCCGTAATGAAAACGACCAAGTTAAAAACATTTATAACAAATAGTACTCACATTTTTGGTCCTAGTTTTGTACTCTTTTTTAGAACCCATTTTGTCCGGGAAAGTCCGTGCTCGATAACTATTTTCTTCAAGTGATTTCTGTCAACCCTAATATTATTTATGGTGCTTTCGATATGCACTCACCGACTCAAAATAGTTTTGCAACCGATAGTTTTAAAAATGTTCCCATTTTAGTAAATAAGATCAGCTGTTATTGATTTATTGTATCTCAACTCGGAGAAGTATTACACAGTTTCAAGCTTTCTTCTATTGGTTATGATTATGACACATTCTAGTGATTTAGGCAGCGCTGATCGAAATTTATGAATAAAGGTTAATTTCAACTTGCTCAGTATACTCGTACAAGTTGATGTAAATTTATCCTCCATAAATCTCAATTTTCACTAAATCATTAGGGGCAATAACCGAAAGAGACACTAAGACACTTAAATTTGTTAAGCTCTTTTAATTTGACTAACACTAACATGCAGGGTTCCTTAAACAGATTTATTCACAAAAAAGATTCCCTAGGGACTATCAGTTCCAAAGTCATGTAATAGTAGGTACTCGGTCGTAACTCTTCTTCAAATCTACAAAACATATGCAGACATGTATAATATGTATACCCAAGCTTTCTCAAGAACCATTCTAAAGGCTAAACTACATTCAACACAGAGTAAAGTACTTGCACGAAAATGTTTTTTCCCTTTCCACACCATTTCAAATCTGTATTTTGCTCTCAACTTTTCACAAATGTTACTTGAAAGTTAGCTATACCTCTAACTTTCAAGTGGCATACTTTTTAAAAGCGCCACCAAAACTACTACATGCACATAAAAAGTTTGCGCTAATTACTGAGATCGCCATTAGAGGCCTCTGATGGGACTAGAATGTCGCATTTTTGTTTCCGGTTTACCATGAAAAAGAACAATTATTGCAGAAAATACCATGGAAAAGAACCATTATTGCACAAAATTGCAGTATTTTAATTTGGCTTCTTTCGTGTCAGAGCAAGCTTTTTAAATAAATATCTTACCAGAAGGGGGCAACTGCGTTTGTGTGTGAGCTTGCACTTTTTGACTTTTTTCCGAATGTAGTTAAGCCTTAAGAAAGAAAAAATAATTTCGTAACATTGATTCGACCATAGGTCCTAAATATATCTACGTAATTGGAGGAATTCCTCTAACATCCTTTCTTGAGAATTATTGTCGCAATCACCCCAGTTCTTTTGGTGGAAAGTATACCGTTTTTGAGTACCTATCCTAGCCTATCAACGGAATCCATACATTAAAGTCCTTCTTCTTATGTCTTCATGCTGGGCCTTACCAACAATATCAAAAATACCGACCCATTCCCAAACATTCCCCAAAGATGCAGTCACAGCTGATTTATCGATTGATGATTGATTTATGATTTCTAAAAAAAAATATTATCTACCACTAAATATTTTTTATGTTTGAAAGCGTTTAGATAAAATTATTTCGTGTGAGTTTCCTTCCGTAACTCATAGTTGTGTATCGCTTATTCGTTTAGGTAGGTATACAATTTGCACCAGCTGATAATCACTTGTCAGTGTAGCCCCTCTCAACAATCGAATTTCACAATCAATCATTTTCAAATACATTCGGTCGTGTGTCGGTAACATAATTGGTATTTGGTACTGCTTTACCATCAAAGCTTTTGCAGATCACATTTTAATTTTAAATTATGGTACATGGTGGGCTACACTAAAAATATTGACGTCACAACTTTTTTGAGTTGATCACGCTTCTTCGGTGGGTTCAAAAGAAAAGATAATGATTGATCGTCGGAATAATATACGGCAGCGGAAATTCGCATAGCTACCGTTGAACGTCAGCGTGTGCTTGCATATTCGAATAAATCTTTCGACTGTTCTACGTTATACTTCTCTAGATTAATCTATAGATATACATAATTGGTTTTGTGGAACATTCCGATCTCAAAATTTTACATTATGTCTGATCCGGCATCATTACTAATATTGGCGTACTGAATAGACACTGCCTCATAGGTAATCATGCCAAATTGTTAAATTGAAAATCTGGATTATAATCATTTTTAACCTTCACTTTGTGAGCGCAGTGGCTCAGTGGTTAGTGTGTTGGACCTTGGACTACCATACCGTGGCGCGAGTGATAAGCAGCTCATCCATGACGGGTATGCCTCGCCGCCAATGCTCAAGAGCTTCTCCGTTTTAATACCACAATTACGAATAAAAAAACCCAAAAACCTTGTTGGGAACTGCCAGACGCCCCTCGACTCAATCTGTATAGTGACCAATCGAGATATTACTCATCGCCTTGATTATATTAAATTTATGTTTAATAGCTTAGGTAGATTTAAGAAAGAACAACACCATAATAAAGTATTCAAGTTTTTGCAAGTTTCTTAGAAATTAAAAAATAAAGCAAATTTTAGCAAATAGATGGATATAGTTTAGTTTAGAATGCTCGTTAAGACCCAGTAAGCTAGATCAAGATAAATATTAGTTATAAATTAAATTTAGTCATTTTTGCCTAGTATGTAAGTAAAACAAGTAGAAGTGTTATCATCGGCCTGGCCGATGCTTTGATACCCTCCACTGTATAAAAGTCATGCAAAATATTTGCCATGCGAGTTAGTATACACTATACAATGTGGGTCTAATGTTGGTTTTGTATGGGAGGTACCAGGACTATTTGACCGACATAGCCAATTTTCAACCTGACGACTGTAAAGAAAAGTCTCTTCACAAAATTGTATTCATCTAATGGCCAGTTGCACAGTCAGAGTTTAAACTCTCGTTTTGGTTTAAACTTTCGTTTAAGAAATTTTCGGTTTCACAGTGGTCGTTTAAACCGAAAGTGAAGTTTATCTCGTGGTTTAAGTTAAACGCCTGCATTCTGCCGTTTAAACTTTCGTTTAACATGTACACCCTCAAACACAACCAATTTGAAGTTTTGACAGTTCCTAGTTCATACGTCAGTGTCAGAGGAGTGCGCGTCGTAAAACGAATAATATTTTAATATCTATAATTTATTTCTCAAATAATTTTTCTCTGATAAT
This sequence comes from Cheilosia scutellata, assembly GCA_955612985.1. Lineage (NCBI taxonomy): Eukaryota > Metazoa > Arthropoda > Insecta > Diptera > Syrphidae > Cheilosia > Cheilosia scutellata. Next base: position 70,334,525 of record OY015312.1, read on the forward strand.
GTTTTCGAGTTCGGAAAGTGATTTTAATGATATCAGTGATGAAGAAAATTTTGTTATTGTTGTTAGAGTGAGGAAAGAAAAGAGAATACGATGGAGGACAGATCACTTCAACTACTGGGACGATGAAGAATTTTTTGATAGATTTCGCATGTCGAAGCGTTCTACTTACATTGTTTTGGAGCAAATTCGATCGAAAATTGAAAATAAAACCAATTGGTATGAAATGTTTCAACATACAATAACAAAAAATAATGTACAAAACTTTCTAGGAATAGTTCAATATCCGCCGAAGCCAAACTTTTATTGACTTTACGCTTTTATGCAAGTGGATCCCTGCTCATTACTACGGGAGACTTTTGTGGTGTTTCAAAATCATCTGCCAGCAGAATTTGTCGCCTTGTGTCCCATCACCTGGCCCTCCTTAAAGATAAATACATTAAATTTCCGACAACAGGTGAGGAAAAACTACAAAATGTAAATGGATTTCATAAATTTGCAAAATTTCCTAGAGTGATTGCTGCATTAGATTGTACACATGTACGAATACATTCTCCAGGTAATGTTTGCTGCAAATAGTCCCAATACTAGTTTTATTTACGCACATGTGTACATTTTGTTTCTTTCTTAGGAGGAGCTAATGGTGAAATATTTCGAAATCGCAAAGGATATTTTTCTATGAACGTGCAAACTATGTGTGATTCGAATCTAAAAACAATGGATATTGTTGCAAGGTGGCCTGGATCGAGTCATGATTCTACAATTTTTAATAATTCAAGAATCTGTGCTAGATTTGAAAGCGGCGAATTCGAGAACCATTTAATAGTAGCAGACGGTGGCTATCAGTGCAAACGATATATGATGACTCCTTTACGCAACTGCAACAATCCACAAGAATCTTTATACAATTAATCTTTAATTCGAACACGAAATTGTATTGAAAGATCTTATGGGGTATGGAAGAGAAGGTTTCCAATATTATCTACGGGAATGAAAGTAAAATTAATAACCATTCAGAGCATTATAGTCGCAACAGCAGTCCTTCATAACGTTTGCTGCATAAACAACGAAGTTGATCCGTCTTTGGCCGATGATTTCGTGAATGACCCAATAAATACTGTGAACAATGAAAGAACTGCAAACTCGAATGGGGAAAACACTTACGTTCGGAGTATGCTGATTAACGACTATTTTAGAAGTCTTTTAACAGAACAGCAAAATTGATTCGGTAATATTATTTACAGTTTTATTAATTCATTGCAAAAAGTAAATAGTTTTAATATGGAGTTCACATAAATAAATAAAAATAAGTTATAAGTAATTCAACTTTTGGCATTCATTGCACTTTATAAAAAAAAAGAATAAATAGCTTAACGTAAAAGAACAAGAAAAATAAAAAAAAATGTTTTAACTACTTCATTATTTCACATTTTGCAATGTAGCATCTAACAAAAGCATTTTCTTCTCATGCTCTTCTTTTATGAAAGTCATCTCAAGATTGTGTCTCTCTGCGCTCTGCTTTTGTTGTTGTCGGACAAACTTGCATTTCTCCTCCGCAAGTTCTTGCCACTTATCGCTGGTCAAACTTCTCTTTCTACTACAAAGCACAGATGATTTCTGTACTTGGTAGATATTTTTGTTTGACCGGCTGGGGCCAGGCTTTTCCTTATCATCTGGAATTGGCTTTGGGGTGTCGGAAAGTTCCTTGGGCACAACCTCTCCATCAGCTAAAATTAAATTAAAAAAGGACATATTAGTAATGAGGAAAAAAACGTTTGTAATTTTAAATCGCATACCAGTTTGGTTCAGCACATCGCTGTCGTAAACTGATTCCAGTCCTTGGGCCTGATCCCCCAGAATTTCTAGAATGGCTGTGTCCAGAGTATCGGTTGTGGTCTCCTGTGGACCGCCACCAGTTGCATACAGCTTTCGTTTTTCTGCTGCATAATTCTGTTATGTTTTTTTTTTTTTTATATTCTCGTATTTGGTCCGCAAGACATCAAAGCTGCGGTAGTGGGAGCCACTTCTTGTATTAAACTCCTTTTCGATTGACTCCCACGCCGATAATTTTTCCTTCCACTGGACTCGGTCCGTCTTTTTATTTTCAATGATATCTTTATACTTTTGCACCAACTCCACAAGCAAATCCACGTACGCGGTTGAAAAATTGGAACTCCTTTTTTTCAAATATTTTTATTTCCACTTTCCATATTTTTGTTTTCTAACGAACTTCTCGATACAAAAGCAAAATCACAAGTAAAAAAAAAATTTAAAGATGCCATAATTTGACATTTCAAAACAACAGTGCTGCCAACTTTTCTTAAAACATAGCTTCCACAACTGCGTTTAATTAACTGGAGGGTTAGTTTACACTGTGAAACCGAATGAGTTAAACCAAAAGTTTAAACTCTCGTTCAGGTTTAGTTAAACTTCAGTTTAAACTCGGACTGTGCAACTGGCCATAAGTCGATTCGTTTGAACGCTGTCGTGTTTTCAAGGGACAAACAGACAGACGGACATGGCTAAATCTTTTCAGAATATGGTCCTGATTCACAAAATATATGTATATTATACTTTATGGGGTAGGTATATTATACTTATGGTGACTCCAAATGTAATGGCAAAGTAAATATACCTTCCTGTGGAGGGTATAATAATGAATTACTAAAAATGTAATTAAAAGTAAAAAAAAGTGTATTGGACTATTGTGCGAGTCGTCCCAACTTCTCAACTCAGCCATTCGGACTCGGCATAAAATTGTATATGTCCCTTCGTCCCAAAATTAAAAACTCACTTACCTACGAATGGTTGTTATATGTTATAGGCCTAGAGTCTCCATGTCCATGCAGACCTATTGCGCCAACTATTTATCTATTCATTGTAGCATTATCTATTTTTGTTTCTGAATTGTTTGAGAGAATTACAATAACAACAACTCGTAGACACAGCCACTTTGGTAGGAATGATAGCTATTTCGAACTACACCACTAATTCATCATCCGACTCCTTTTAAGTGATTGTTTTGAATAGTTTTGAATTCCGACAGTCAATTCTCCGTAAATATCCACTTGGAAAATTATCTATTTTTGGTAAATATTGATTCTAAAGCGGTATTTGGGGACGTTGCCATATGGTATCAATTGTCTAAAGCACAAACCAGAGAGAATAGACCACCAGCTTCGGGCAAAAATGAAAATTCCATAGAGTTAGTTTTGAAATGAGTAACGCCGTCCCTTTTTCTTAAATTTCTAATAACAATGGATTCTGTGTGTAGAGAACCCGCTAACATTCTCACACATACTAACCTACATCTTATAATTGTTAATGTCACTTACTGTGTGCACTCAATGTAACAAGTCACTCGCTCATAGTTGCTCTAACTAACCACATCTCTTGCATTAGTTATAATTAATAAATTTAAGTAATATTGAAACTGGTTGCATTTTAATTGATCAAACACAATAAATTGGCGACGAGGACTTTTTATATTAAAGTGTTATATTTTGTTTCCATTAAGCTTTGTAAAAAAAATGGCTGAGCTAGCATTAATTGAACAATTTTCCGAGTTGTTACAAAGACAGCAAACTTGGATGGAAACGGTAATCAAAGATCAAAAAGAAATAGTGGATAAAGTTCTAATTAAATCGTCGATTGGTGAAGGTAGTGGAAATGCTAAAGCTGCTGTTCCAGTGTTTGCCAAATTCGATAAAGCTAAGCAGACGTGGAAATCGTATCTTAATCAATTAAACCAGCATTTCAATGCATATAGTGTGACTGAAGACAATCAAAAAAGAGCATTTTTTCTTTCATGGGCAGGCTCAGATTTATACGATCTCACGCAAAATTTATTTTCGGGAAAAAAATCGAAGAAGAGGCATATGAGACAATCGTAGAAAATTTAACGGTGTATTTTGCTGAGAAAACGCATGTGTTAGCTGCTTGTTTTAATTTTTTCCAAATGCGCATGAAAGAAGGTCAAAAGTATGCAGAATGGTTAGCGGACTTGCACGATGCCGCTAGAGATTGTAATTTCGTATGTGAAAAGACAACGTGTAAAGAACCGTTCGTTGACAATTTAATTCGTGATATTATAGTTCTTCATACACCACATGATGTCGTGCGATACGCTGCGTTACAAAAACCGAATCAAAGTTTAGCAGATGTATACGCTATCGCTGAAACGTATGAATCTACTCAGAAATCGGTGCTCGCTATTAAAGGAGATTCGTCGTGTCAAGTCTATCAATCTAATTTTTCCAAAAACTATAGATCGCGCTCGCGCTCATTTTCGTCGCGTAAAGGAAAAAATAATGATAATTTTCAATCAGCACAGAGAAATCAAGATTTGTCGCGCTCATGCCCCGGTTGCAATGTTCGTCATCCTCGCTTTGAATGCCCCGTTCGCAATGCTACGTGTCGTATACAATGTGGGCAAATAGGTCACATTTCTTCAGACTTCAGTATGCCTTCTTCGATTGGTTTCAGACATTGCACTGTGATATAGCTATGTAGTTCTTTCGGGGTTCGTAACAAAATTCCGAGTATGACTGATTCTGTGATAGACATGATAGTTAATATTTTATAAAGCAAAACGCAGTCTCACAGCAACTGCCTGCAGGGTTTAAGACCAAGGCATAGGCTGTTCAAAATAGCGAAAGAAATATGGGTACGGAAGCTTCAACATCCATTGCCAATATATAGATGAGATTTGCTCAGCTATATAAAAAGATTGAGAACAACAGGACTGCCAGGTCTGATGGTTTACCAGATTTCAATTCTATATACATTTTCATTAGCCCGGTTAACCAAACTATCATTGCTTTAAATATTATCGAAATATGCTATCGATTCTGCCATAAATTACATCGGACATCACAAAATTCATTAAAAAAAAATCAATCAAAAATTACCGAATTTTTGTTTTTCCTTGCAATTTCCATGTTTATAAATTACTAGCGGACCCGGCGAACTTCGACTCGCCCCAATTCAACGCCTTCAGATAAACTCCGGAGTGATAATAAAACACAGATAGTTCAAATTTCAATGTGATTTATTTGAATGGAATCGAAATCAGTAGAGAGCGATGTGATAAACAATGTTTTTCGATTTGTTTTCCGGCGCAAAAACAAACAACGAAGACGGTTTGCCAACACGCGAATAGGCAACGTACAGCTGGCCGTGCGAAAAACAGGGAAATTCGAGATTAATTCCACAGACTTCCAACGATTGGCCTTGCGATTTATTGATTGTCATCGCAAAAGCCAATCGAACGGGTAATTGAATCCGCTTGAATTGGAATGGAAGATCAGTTGGAATAATCGGAATTCGTGGGATAAGGATTTCCTCCCCTTTGAATTTGCCATTGATGATTATGATCGATCCCATCTTCAGCTGTATGTATGTATATTATGCGGTAGAGTTCCTGACGCGAGTTCAAAAATTCCGTCGGATAGTTGGTTGCTTCATCCTCGTCGGTCACGCTGTCAACGAATTTGTACGAATGCAGTTCTCCAGCGATTTGACTTTGAATAATGAAATTCAAGCTATGGACGTCCTTATTCTTCGCTGCTAGTATTGCCCGTTCACTATTATTCCAATCGAGATTTTTATAATTTTGTGCAATGCCGGGGAAAACTTTGGTGATGAGTTTCTCCTTCGACGATGTGAACTCGCAAAATTTGCCAGGAACGATATCAATCCAGTCGAAAAATCAACGAGAATTTGGCACCCAAATTTTCCACCCAAAATGCACGAAAAACGTCTTGTCGATCAGAAGCTTTCACGATTATCAAATGACAGGCCAATTTCGTCTTGAAGTATAACAAAAAAATTATCTCAATAAAGAAAAAATGGTTTTTCATCCTCCATGACAAAACTTAGGTATCTATTGATAGCATCAACTTCGAAGTATAGTTCATCTACCTCGGGTTAAACATGAATTCCACGAATGGAATGTCACACTAGTATAGTCGTGGTGATCCGATTCCGATCTCCGAATATCTCTACAAAACTAATATTACTTTCATGATATGTACGTTCTTTAGAGCCAGTGTTGCCAACCCAGATCGAAGTTTTTATGCCTCAATCCGAAAAAAATTATGCCTTTTTCCAAAAAATTATGCCTCTTTTGTAAAAAAGATAAATAACAAAGAAAGTTTCAATTTATGTGTTAAACTTTTATTATAAGGCGCATAGTTAAAAAAAAACAATAATTAAGACATAAATATGTGTAGATGGTATTTGTAACTAAATTTATGAAAAACAAAAACTAACTTCACGTAATACAGTGTTTATTCGATGGACCTGCACCGCAATCTCATCGCGATCAGTTGAACTTGAACTCATCTTTAAAATAAATTATTAATAATAATAATGGAGAGGGTTTAATGCACTGCGGCCTTGTGGCCTATTGTGCCCCCTGCTTATACCTTGGAAAGGTTCATGCCCTTTTCTAGAGCCCCATCGCATTAGAGGTTCCATTAAGAACTGTGTTTGAGGGTTTTTGCTCTGTCTTTAGCCTTGGCAAGAATATCAACTTTAGAGTAAGTACTTCATCCAGTCCAGTTTTTTTTTATGAATCTGAGAATGAGTAGCGTATCCATGGTTTCTATGTCCTTATCTGTTATCTGGGACTTGCCCAGAAAAATAAAATATTACAAACTGTTTTTTTTAAATTTTTTTTACCAGCAATGGAAACTAACTTTAAGGTCGGCCGCACATAAGAGGCATTTTCGTACGAATTTGACTCGTGCGATAAGGTACGAAAACGGACGAACGATCCCGACTTTCAAAGTAGGTACTATGGGAGCCCGCACCGTACATTGGATGCGAGTTATTCGTACGTATACGTACGTGTAGTTCCGACGTCCGAAAACAATCCGAACTTGTTGGAATTCTGAAACACTTTCGTGCGTTGAAATGAAATATTTTGGTTTACGGACACAAAAGGGGGTATGGAACAAGGGGCTACGGACAGTATGGGGTCATTATATAGTAAGTCTTCCATAATATGAAAAAATTCACTGAATTCATCTCTTTTTAAATATATTTCGCGCACCTATTCCGCTTTACGACGACGCCGGCGGCCGCAGTCATCGAGTTAGAAGAAAATGATCTTCAAGATACAGATTATTCATCAGGCACAAAAGCGAAGTCAACGGGAAAGAGAAAATCGTATTCGGTGTTCGCACTCAATTCGTACGACCAGTATACGTTTACGTACGATACAAATTCGTATTCAATGTGCGACCGGCCTAATGCATTTGTATACCATACCACTACCACATTTCTTGTTTGGGTTTAGTGAGTAGGTCTAGTAGAGTGTAGAGAATTGGAAAATAAGCATGACGCACAGTGGTAAATGAAAATTAGTGAAGCGACTTTGATCGAAGTTCCAGATTTACTAAATTCAAAATTTATTTTTACCGATTGATTATAAAAAAAACTTCTCAAAAAATTATGCCTTTTTTCTCAAAATTATTCCTCAATGCCTCAAGCATCGAAATTATGCCTAAAAGGCATAATTATGCCTCAGTTGGCATCACTGTTTAGAGCCCTTATTCAGAGCCCTTACTCATGAGAGTATACACCACAAACACAACAACTTGGCTGTGATTAAGCAACAATTTAGGGACTATATAAAGTTAGTTCACCTCACAACTACTGATTTATGCCTCATTTTAGTCGGGACTAAAATATTTCTTGGTCCCGAATTCTCACTTTCTTACGTGATAGGTAAATGAAAACCATAAGAGGTACACAGATTTCTTAGTCGCTTAATTTTATTCATATCTAAAAATAGTCATTCCATTAACATTTATCTTCTTAATGGATTCGATGGCAAGTAGCTTGCGCTTGGATTTGAAGAACCAGTGAGGCTTCCCCCTCCAACAATATTGCTGACTGATGAGCCTGACTCTGATACTGATCCAAACAATGATCCTGTACTTGGCAATGATCCAGCTCCCGACAATGATCCTGTTAACGATCCGCCGCTAGCATAATCTCCACCACTAACAAATTTGACACCCTGTCCAAATTCCGCTGATCCAGATTTGCTGGCATAATTAAGGACAGGAGCTACACCACCATCGAATGTTTGAGAATCTCCTCCAAAGTTGTCATATTGCGATTGGATTGTCTGCTTGGCTACGGTAATGTCCTCTGGAGTTCTGTACCTAATGAACCTCACCTCAGGTGTAGTTTGTACATTCTCTTGGATTTGTTGAAGCTGTCCAACAACCTGCGACGCGTCGTTTTCCTTGCTAAGCACATAAATAGCAGTTCTCTGCTCAATGGCCTGTTTGGCTAGTTGCAAAGCAGCATTGGTGGCGGCATTGTTTTCGGGTGCAGTGATGAAAACAACCTGCAGATTTTTCTTCAAGACATTGCTCAATTGCTGCCTGGTGACTCCTTCTTTACGCTCCTCTTCGGGGGCTGTGAAGTGATAGAATTGCTTGCTGTACTCAACCGTTTGTGGAACAGAGTCTAATGCACTAAGTTCAAGTACTGTTGGACCACTGGTCAAACCGACATTTCCACTGCCAACAGTCGAAATTTGTCCACGGTTATATGAACCAGCGTTAGCATTGTTGATAAGACTGCTGCTCGAAAATTGTTCACTTCCAGATTCTACGACTCCTGATTGACCTGGTCCATAATTGTATCCCGGCAACAAACCTGCACTTGCAGCTGCTACTAAGGCCAACAACTTAAAAAAATATAGCTAGTAAAGATCGCTTAAGTCCAATAGTATGATCAGCGTATACTCACAATAAATGCTCTCATGATTACGTCCTACTTCGTCGATGACTTGCTTTGAATGATATAAGACTTACAAAAAACCTCCGGGTTTTTATAGTTGTTAACAAGGAATCTGATGAAGCTATATACTTATATTTCTATTTTTGTTCTTAATGGAGATAGAGAATATATTATTTACAAGCGCCTTGACATAAGATGGGTCAGACGGGGTAGCTTAGCTATAACTTGATTTATGCTTCATACCTCTTTCTTCATATTTTTTTCTTCTTTTTATGTAAATGATTCTGCAGATTTCTTCTTTATGTGGTGTATGAGTATGCTAAATCAGCTAGAATGCTAAATTAAGAAAAATTCATAGAACAAGTTAATAGGCGTGTGGTTAAGTAAAATATGCATTGTAATTATGGCAGTATTTTTAATTGCCATCTAAATAGAAACGACATATATATCTAGTTGACATCTGTCATTAGCTCGGTCTCAATTCATAATTACGCAGACGCAGGGGGCCTAATCTCTTTTTTCTACGAAGCTATTAGTTTTTTAATAAGTTTCTTTATGCATTAAGTATTATGTTTAATAATTGACGTGCTTCCATTTGGATTTGCATCAAAATCCCACAATTTGGCGACGAGGCTATTAGAAATATGGACGAAGCAGTGCAGGAGTTGATTAAAAACAGCAGGCATTGATGGAGAAAATGTTCAAGTTGAATCCAGAACTGGTATAGGGGTTGATGAAAACTAGGGCGGAGACAGTAAAATCAAAGCCAAAGCCAAGTGTATTAGTCGTGGAAGCGTACTCAGAGCAAGTTACAATTGAACCTATTAGTAAAAAAAATGTAATTTCTAGTAAACTATGTTATGTACCAATCGGAAAGACAGAGAAAGATGGGGTCAAAAACGAATTAAAGCGACAAACAAAGTTAGATATTCTACGACCCGTGGAAACGAGCAAGTAGGCCAGCCCCAGCACCCATTGTCGTCGTATATGAGGTGGACGTTTTTTTACGAAGGTGGATTTGTCGGGCGCTTACAAATTCCACTCAACGTGACGGCGAATCAAAAAAAAAATGTGTGGGAGCACGGAATTTGCACTTTTTGTCTGTGTCAGCACCTTTCTTTCTACACATAAAATTCAACTGGCATTTCTTAACGTTATATGGAACAGCTTACTTCGGACTTAAAATGTTGTCGGTAAGGAAAACTATTACAGCTCTTTTATCGAAAAATTTCCCGAGTTAGCTTCACCTACAATTAATTACGCACGTTCAATGTCCCGTTTGTCTGGAGAAATGAACCTCCTAAGGAATATACCAAAGTCGAAATTTCCTCCTGTAGTCCGGATGTCTACAAAGAACTCAAAGGCGACTATAAACGGGTTGAGATCCATATTTTTCTTAACCCTTTCGATCCAAATGGGACATATACGTCCCATCCAAGGTATAAACTTACCTAATATGAAAAAAATATACTTTGAATGGGTTGTATATGTCCCATCTCGTAGTTTATGATTTAAATTACGGCAAAACAATGTTAACGCGCCATTTCGGCTCCGGATACTCATGTCTTTGTGGAAAACGTGTCAGCAGTCGGACTTAAAATCCTGTTTACGGAAATAATTTTGTGAAATTAGGTTGAAATAAGGTTCATAAAAGGAATAAAATTGCGAATTACATTATTTGGAATATTAGGGCAATATTTAAAAATAGGTAAGAACAATTTTTATTCAGTATTTTTATTGTTTTATGCATTTATAGCACATTTTTACGTTTACTACGTTGTTAGATTTCGGTGCAATATGTCAACGCCATTGAAGCCAAATCAAATGAATGAGCTATTGGAAGACGGACGCGATGACGAGGATTTTTCTGGTGGTAGTGAGGATGAATATTTGCCGACTGACGTTGACCTCGATAGTAGTTCAGATGAAGAGACAGACAATGAAGCAGAGATGCCAGCTCAAGAAATACGACAAGATGAATCATCTGAAAACGAGGAATTGGAAGAAGAGTCCGAAGAAGAAGAAGAAGTAATCATAGCTCAGGCGACCACAATTTGGTCTACACCTGAGCCACATTTCGAGCCAAGGAAGACCGTAAGTAGCTATCGAATACCTAGCATAGGCCTAGAGTTTGCGAGGACTGACTATTGCAAATTTTTAAAAAATTGTTCCCCGAAAGCATGTTTATGTTTATGCGTATAACCCAATGTACAAATGAGCGTATTGAAATAGTTCGCAAATCAAAACCAGCCCAATGTAACTTAAAAATGACAGACATTGGTGAGATGAAAGTTGTTATTGGTTGTATGATGATCATGTCATACAATCATCTTTCCGCTGTTAGGAACTACTGGTCAAAACATAAATTAATGGGAAACGAAGCAATAAAGTCGGCTATTTCTCGCGACCATTTTCAGATGGTGACTTCGAAAATGTATTTTACTTCGCCCGAAAAGCTAGCAGAAGCAACGAGGTTATATTACGTTGAAGACATCGTTAAATGCTAGAAAAATCGTTTTATGAAAGCCAGGATGGAAAGTTCTTACCAAAGCATTGACGAGAGTATGACTAAGTTCAAAGGACGATCGTCAATGAAACAGTACATGCCTCTGAAACCCACAAAACGGGGAATAAAAATGTGGCTCAGGTGCGATGCTCTGACTAGTTATACTTACGACTTTAACATTTACTGCGGTAAAGAACACGAGATCGTTCTAGGAACTTTAGGTGAACGTGTTGTCAACCAACTAGCTAGCACAATAAGAGAACCTGATGTCACTCTTTGCTTTGACCGATTTTTCACCAGTATCAATCTGCTTGAAACCTTGCAGTTTGCCGCCTTAGGAACTGCCATGGCTAACCGCAAAAAATTACCAGTGATTGCACCAGAATGCACCAACTTCAACACATTTGCCGGTACAAGGCAATACGCGCAGGCGTTGTGCGTTCTGTAGTCAAAAAGGGAAGGAGAAGCGGACTAAGACTATATGCCAAGAGTGTCAGATTCCACTCTGCCTTGAATGCTTTGCAGTTTTCCACAAATAAAGCTTTTCATTATACCTGTTCTTTCGATTATTTTCTATGAATTTGAAGTGAATGTGCTTCACCTTTTGTTTTCTGTTTATTTTCGTTCAATTTCATTTTTTTAATAAAAAACTCATTTTGTATATTCATTTGTTATTACAATTTTTTTCAGCACAAATTACTGAATGGGATATATGTGTCCCACCCAAAAATACGGATGGGACATATTTGTCCCATCACCTCCCACCGCCCCCTGATATATAATTTTCAATTTTAGACTGCACATTATTTTAACTCACTTTTTTGAATAGGGACAACCTAAGAAAGAAGTCTTGGTCTCTGTACACATCCGGATCGAAAGGGTTTTAAACGGCACGAAGTTCAAATTCAAAATTTGAGATCTCAACTCCATTCGTTACATCCTATACCTAATACCCTATCCACACGAAGCCGAAAACTGCGTTTCCGCGAAAGCAAAGCGAATTGTTTGAAGTCATTTTCTCTGGAAACACCACGAAAACTTCCAATCGTTGGGTTGTTGAAGGAGACATGGCAACACTACCTGCTAGAACTAAATGGTTATTTTCAGATGTTTTGATTTTGATCGTTGCTTATGTTTATGTTTTTCATTTTATGTAGTTGATAGTTAATTTATTTATTAATTTATTTAATTTTATTTATAGGTATATACGGGTATATGTCAATAGGTACGACCCGAGTCGAGTTACCTACTAAAATAAAAGTCGACACAAACATTTCATAGCTAGTTTCACAGCTAATTGAAATGCCAACCGAAAACTAGTTAATGTGAATGCATCTACGGGTTTTCGTAAACTTTTTGTCGAAAACTCAGTTTTCAGTGGGGTGTGAAGAGGCCATAAGATTTGCTCAAAACTAAGGGAAGGGATAATAATATGGCAACATTTTTAATTGTCATCCAACTAGAGACAACACATAGCTGACATCCGTCATTATCTCGGTCTCAATTCGTAATTACATACTAATCACGCACACCTTTTTTTCTACGTAGGTTATTATTAGTTTATCAATAAGTTTCGTTATTATATTATTAAACAACACGCTCAAGTGTTACCAATTGATACAAATTCAACAGCATTAAATGGGATATACCCGCAAAGGAATGCTAAACATAAGGTAATCCCCCGTGAAGACTAACTAAAAATAGTTCGAAGCAGCTGATCAGTTGGATTCCAAAAAGTGCGAATGACCCCTTAAACGATTCGAAAGAAACGCCATTTGAGCGATTATGATTACCGGTCCAGCTTGTATATTGACAGCTAGTTAACGACGAACTGTGTTAATTATGTGCAATAAATTGTTGCGTGAATCGTAGGACTGCGTCGTCGATAGAAACGAAACCACTAGTTAAATTGAATTACATATTCATACGACTTATACTTTTAAATATTAAAATATGTATGGTTGTTTATGACATCATTTTTCCTTTCAATTAAGAAATTAATGACTGATTTGCACATAAAGTATCTAGGCAAATATTAAAAAATATTCTTCATTTTATAGGAATCTATTAAAATGATTGCCTTGATGAAGACTTTAAGAGAAATGTTTGTTATTTCTTATCACAAACAACTTATAAAGGGTGTCCCATAATTCACGCAAAATTTGAATTTTGCGCCATTAATAGTAATAGTACCTACCTACAGTGATGCCCCCGGACAGATGACAGTCCGGGGTTAGTAAAATTGAAGCGCTATACGACGCTATACAACGCATTTTCATTGTTGAACAATATTTAAATAAAATAATAATAATTTAAAAAACTAATGAAACGCTTTTATAAGTATACTGCACTAAAAAGCAAAATAATAAAAATTAACCAATCTATTTCTAAGGTTTATCCTGCAAGGGGCTTAGTGTAAGCCATGTTTGTGTAGTTTACAATGCAATTCTAAGTTTAGAGAAATTGGTTCAAATTTGACTTGCAAGATTTTGACACATTTTCACGAAGTTAAGTAAAAGCCTTTAAAAATAAATGGCTTGTTCGAATAAAATCATCTTTAGTGATGAAGCTCATTTTCAGCTTGATGGCTTCGTTAATCGTCAAAATTGTTGCATTTGGTGTTCAGAAAACCCACGAGTAATTATTGAGAAACAAATACATCCACCAATCTTGACTGTTTGGTGCGGATTTTGGGATGGATGCCTTATCTGACCATAGTTCTAGTTTTGAATAAGCGAGTGATAAATTAGAGATTTCAAAATGTAGGTAACAATAATGTGTCTTTTTTGAGTGCCAAATGGATTAATGAGTTTTCAATGATTGATTTCGTTCATTTCCAATTAATTTTTGCGAATGTTTCTGGACACAACACAAATCTCCACAAACCATTTTTTTTCTGCGGGATGCGGAGGAAACTTGAAGTCCGGAAAGTGCAAAATAAGTACCTACCAGCATTTTCTGTTGATGATTTTCTTTAGACGCGACATTAAGATGGGAACTGCATCTTAGGCAGAAGCTTCGAAGATAAAAAGGAGGACGAGTCGATCACTCACTTTAGGAAATGCTTACTTAGGAAATTACTTTAAAACTAGGTAACGGAATTCAAATTTCTTCCGAACAAAAAAATTAAGTTTATAAACGCGTTCATTTGAGATAGATACCATTTGTTTTTCCGCAGGGCGGAAAATAATCCCACGGTAGAGGTCACTTTTGCGATCAAAGCTGGCTAAAAGCTGGCAAATCTGCCGGAGTGGATGAAATCCGGCCAGAAATGCTCAAGGCCTTAGGTGAAGAGGGAGTAAAATGGCTCTCTCGTGTCATTAAAGTGGCTTGGGATTGCGGCGAAACTCCCAGCGATTGGCAGATTGGGGTGATTGTGCCCCTTTTCAAGAAAGGGGATAAAAGGGATTGCTCCAATTACAGGGGTATATCACTTTTAAGTCTCCCCGGAAAAGTCTTTGCCAAGGTGCTGGAAACGCGTTGCAGAGCTGTGGTCGAGGCACGATTAGGAGATGAGCAGTGCGGTTTTCGCCCCGGCAGAAGCACAACCGACCAGTTATTCACTCTCATCAGAATGGTGCTTGAGAAGGCTTGGGAGTATGCTACACCTGTTTACGCATGCTTCGTAGATTTGGAGAAAGCATACGACCGAGTCCCTCGAGGTAAACTCTGGAGTGTATTACAGGAGTATGGAATTGACGGTTCTCTCTTGAAAGCCATTCAATCTCTTTACATAAACTGTTAAAGCTGTGTTCGGATAAACGGCATTAAATCAATACCTTTCACCGTGGGCGTTGGACTTCGCCACGGGTGCGTCTTGTCTCCTCTCCTTTTTATTACTTATATGGACTGGACGTTACAGCGCAGTCTTGGCGAAGAACGTTTCGAATTGGGAGATCTGAGGATAAGTCATTTGCTCTTCGCTGATGACTTGGTCATCCTTGGTTCCTCTCAGACTGAACTTCAGCGCGCACTCGATCGGTTTGTAGCCGTTTGTGTTGAAGCTGAGATGAAGGTTAACGTGAACAAATCTGAAGTGATGGTATGCACTCTGCATATTAGTGGAGCCGCATTGAAGCAAGTGGAGAAGTTTAAGTATCTCGGGGTCTTATTCACGAGTGATGGAAGGAGCAATGCCGAGTTTTCCTGTAGGATTGGTCAGGCTGGGTCAATTTTGAGACAGCTTGGTCATTCTGTTATTAGCAGGACTGAACTTGGTGTCAAAGCTAAGTTGTCAGTCTTTAATTCGGTGTTTGTTCCAACTCTTACCTATGGTCATGAGGTTTGGGTAATAAAGAATAAGATCGCGGATACAAGCTGCCGTAATGAGATTTCTCCGTTGTATTGCTGCTGTGACTCGTAGAGATCGCATTAGAAATACCAGAATACGTGAGGAACTCAATGTCGAGCAGCTACCTCTCCGGACAGAGCGGTCCATGCTTCGGTGGTTTGGTCATGTTAAACGAATGTCCCCGACCTGGATTCCACGACGTGCTATATGGAATCCGTACCATCAGGCAGGCGTCCTCTTGGTAGACCCAGGATAAGATGGTTAGATCAAGTACATAATCTCCTCACTACCCGTATGGGGATTGCCCTTGATGATTTGGAGTCGATGGCGGAGGATCGAGAGCTATGGAGGGTCCACTTGAGCAACCTACACCCGCGACCCACTTAATGGACAAGCGGATCATTTGAAATTTGAAATATGATTTTTTTTTTTAGTTTCATAACTGTGAGGAAATCTGATACATTAAAGAATTTTATAAATAATTTAACTCCTGGAAGCAGATCCGTATAAATCAAAGGGCAATGAATAAAGAAAAAAGGCAAATTTTTGAAAAATAATTCGTATATAAGCCAACAACTTTTAGATAACGTAAATTTGTTAAATTGTAATAGATTTAATTAAATCACAGCAGCAGTACGAAAGTATAAAAGTTGCACTTTTATTACCCGTTGGGTTTAAAACAAAACAAAAGTGCGTCAACAACCACAATAAAATTTTTTAATTTTTTTACTTATAATTTTGATGGCGTTTCCATTATATAATCAACTATATATACAAATTAGGCTCAAAACAATACATCACATCAATCAAAAGTGTTCACGATAAAGCACAGTGGGTCTATAATTAAGAAATGCCCGACATGAACAGTTTTACTGACCGGTTTTGCATTGTCCATGGCGCGGTTTTGGCTGGATTAGAACTTGATTCTGTTTTTACATTATTCATCTATTGCAGTGAGATTTTTTTAATCATTAATATGAATTTATTGCTGAAAATCCATCAACACTAATAAATCCACTACTCATTGAACTTCAACGGTGGAAGAGCAAAACCGAAAAATAATTTATTGAATTCATTACTTTTAAGTGCCTTATTAGTTATGCTTATGCTATAAGATTTTTATCAGTCTATTTTTTGCATACAAATTTGCAAAGGGTCAAGTATTGGATTCGCGAATATTTTTAAACTGAACTAATAAGAATGGTGATTGGTGACTAGTGAGAGCTGAGACAATTTTTAGCCTTAGAAGAGAGCATTTTTTGGAATATCCTATATCAATAGTAGAAAATTAATTGTATGAAAAAAAAACAGTAGCTTAGTGTCGTGAGATTGAGTTGTGAGACACAGCGAAAGGTATTGAGTCTGAGCGTTTGAAAACGGGTATGCTATGCAAAACCTTTGTCTCAGTTCGTTGTCTCAGTCTCTGGTTAACAAATACCAAAATGAGTTCACAGAGTGAGTCTAGCAATGGGGAAACAACAATTAAAAGGACAATTGATGAATATAAGTGTTTACTTGTGCAGTTTTTTTTATTATTCTGTTGTATTCTCAAAAAAACAAGTACCGGAAGTTATAAAAAACATCTCGTTTTACAAACATATAAATGTGTGAAAACAAATCTAGAAAGATTCACAGGATATTTTATCCAGTCTTTATTTTTCCAACTTTCTTTTCCGCAACTATTCTGGAAACGCTTGATTAACTTATTCCAAAATCTTCCGCTTTGCTACTTTGAAATTCAGGAACTTTTATTAATTAAATTTTTTTTTAATTTATCTACAGAATTAGAATCTACAGATTGAAAGGAAAATAATTGAAAATTGGCACATCCTATATAAAATTGGGACTCTATTTTACATAACTAAACCCCACTTTCACACGGGAAGTTTAAACCAAAGTTCAACTAAACCATCAGCGTGAGTTTAAATTCCAAGTTCAACTCGTCCGGTTTCACAATTTAATCTGAACTTCAGTTCAATTGAACTCAGTTTAACTAGATTTAATGAATGAAGAATTTGGCAGTATTGTACAGTGCTTGCTTATAGCTTTTTTACGACTTTTTTAAAATCGTTCCTTGTACTCAGTTTAACTAGATTTAATGAATGAAGAATTTGGCAGTATTGTACAGTGCTTGTTTAGCTTTTTTACGACTTTTTTAAAATCGTTCCTTGTATTTTCTTTCAAAGAACACGCAAAACAACATCAAATATTTCTGTTTTTGACAATCGGCTGAACTGAGGTTTAAACGGCAGAATACTGTAGGTAGTTTAACTTAAACTACAGAATGAACTCTGTTCAAGGTTTAAACGAACGTATGAAACCGAATTAATTTTTGAACTAAAGATTAAACTAAAAGTGTAGTTTAAACTTCCAGTGTGAAACTGGGGGTAACAACTTTAGAATTATCTACCACTCTCTTGATAGATGATTTAAAGAAAGGTCTTCTATTTTCGAAAGCGCAACAGTGGAAAGGATTTGGAACTGGGAACAATTATAGAAGAAGCGAAAATCGATCATGAGAAACAAATCAAGAGAATTATAAGAAAAAAAAATGTGTTTATGTCACACACTTTTAGGAACTATTTTATACTGAATTGAATACAGAATTTTACATTAATTTACAAAATTTTTCATTTTCAGAATTTTCAATCATTTGTGAGATTTACAGAATTTCATTAACGCTCGCTCAAAAAAAACCATAATCTTGGTTTGATTCCTCATTTTCCCTCCACGGAATTCCTTACTGTTTGGGAAAAAGACTTAAGTCCCGATTTTGTACAGTGATACATCAGAGAACGTCTAAATACGCACCCATTTGAATTAATGGGACAACAAATTTCTAGTCTCGACTTTTTATGAGCTTTACCTCATTGTTGTGAGACACTGCCACGCTTTTTGCATATGAGAAATCAAAACATGGGATCCGTCTCATTCGTTTAGCAAATGCTATAAGTCTCTGAGATCTCATTTTCTTTTTGCATACTAACCCGAGCTACATAAAGCTATAAAAAGTGAGACTTGATTCTGAGCGAAAGCATTTTGCATACCACCCAATGTTATAAAGGAGTAAACGTTATAATGTACTAAGATTTAAATTTTTCAAAAATTAAATAAAAAAATAAATAGGTGGCGCAACAGGCGGTAGACACCCTAGGCCTAGCTTCTCGCAACCATTCGTTTGTGCGAGTTTCTATTTTTGTTACGAATGGAAGGGACCTACAATTTTATGCCGATTCCGAACGGCTGAATCATTGAGAAGCTTTTTCAGGACAGTTATACTCTCGTATGTTTGTCAGACATTCGCGAGAGGTGGTGCAGTAGAAAAAAAACACTAAGATGTAATTTGTGTTTTTCCGGGGATCGAAGCTGGGATCCCTCGCACAGCAGTCCAGCACACTAACCACTGCGCTACTGCACCCATGATATCATTTGAAAAATTAATGATATCTATTCTCAATTGGAAAGATATATACTATATGACTATTCACTCATTCATTCATTTTCAATTGGTCCGCTTGTCCATTAAGTTTGTCGCGGGTGTAGGTTGCTCAAGTGGACCCTCTATAGCTCTCGATCCTCCGCCATCGACTCCAAATCATCAAGGGCAATCCCCATAGAGGAGAGATTATGGACTTGATCTAACCATCTCATGGTAGGTCTACCTAGAGGACGCCTGCCTGATGGTACGGATTCCATAGCACGTCGTGGAATCCTGGTCGGGGACATGCGTCTAACATGACCAAACCACCGAAGCATGGATCGCTCCGTCTGGGGAAGTGGCTGCTCGACATTGAGTTCCTCACGTATTCTGGTATTTCCAATGCGATCTCTACGAGTCACACCAGCAATACAACGGAGAAATCTCATTTCGGCAGCTTGTATCCGCGATCTTATATTCTTTCGGTCATTACCCAAACCTCATGACCATATAGGTAAGAGTTGGAACAGACACCGAATTAAAGACTGACAACTTAGTTTTGACACCAAGTTCAGTCCTGCTAATAACAGAATGACCAAGCTGTCTCAAAATTGACCCAGCCTGACCAATACTACAGGAAAACTCGGCATTGCTCCTTCCATCACTCGTGAATAAGACTCCGAGATACTTAAACTTCTCCACCTGTTTCAATGTCACTCCACTAACATGCAGACTGCATTGAACAGGCGTTCTGGACACGACCATTACTTCAGATTTGTTCACGTTAACCTTCATCTCAGCTTCAACACAAACGGCTAAAAATCGATCGAGTGCGCGTTGAAGTTCAGTCTGAGAGGACCCAAGGATGAATATGACTATACACACATTTTTTGTAAACGTTAATTTACTTGAAAACTGCTTTATCGATCTGAATAAGATATCTTACATGCACTGATATAAAAATATTATGCGAGCAAGTACTCATGACCGTGTAGTGCCCTTTATTTGTATATATCTATTTTAGTGGGTGATAGCTATTCCGATTATGAAATTAATTTTTGTCTAGTCGAATCTTTTAAAAGTGAAACGATTTTATTTTTTGCTCGTTTAAAATATTTACATGAAATCGAACTTGCGCATATTAATAGTCCGCAATTTAAGAACAGAATAAAATGAGCTCATTAAAAAATCTTTTGTTTTCATATCAATAAATAAATAAGAAAATGAAGCAAAACAAAGGTCAATTAGTATTCTTCTAGGATAGAATAATATGTTACGTAACTAAATAAACAATGATAGTGTGGGAATATTCAAAAAGTTTACCGACCCCCTCACTCGTTATAATTCCTCTAAAACTATATTTAAGGGTCATTGCTCTGTAGTGACTTAGCTTTAGATAGATACTATATTATTAATCGTATAAACAATTCCAGCCGTTTCGGTTCTTTTAGGAATTTAAGAATTAAAATTTGTCCCATAGTAGATATTATATGGTATATCCATTATAATTCTGTAGTACAGTAAATGACGCTTATAGGAAACTCCAAAATGCCACAATTTTTGTTTCTTATAAGCGTGTGTTTCTTATATCCTAAACACGGATACAGTCAAACTTCCATAACTCGAACTTCTTTAAGTCGAATTTCTCTATTACTCGAAGTTTTATTGAGAGCTTTGCTCTTTCAACGTTTCAACTTTTGGCCTCCATAACTCGAAGTTTCTATAACTCGAATTTATTTTCTTTCATTTTGAGAGTTCGACTTATAGAAGTTCCACTGTATAAGAAAAAAGTTTCTTATAAGAAAAACACGGATATAAGAAACAGAAGTTTCTTATAAAAAATGTTCTTTCAGAAAGAAAACTTTCATATATTTTTTTGGTATTTTTGAACGCTATTTTTGGGAAACTCTTTTTCTTTCTCTGTGACAAATTGCAAGTTCTGGAAAAGAGCCGTTATATGTTTTTTCCACTTTATTTTAGCATTCGCTGAAATAAAAATAGGCAACATTTTTGCGCCACTTGAATAGAACATGCATTTAGTTTGACCGTTATCTTTGGTACGTGGTCTCATATTTTTCTTTGATTGATTTTTTTTGTTAATTTCGACTATTAATTTAAAAAAAAAATTAAATGGGTGGAGAAAAATCCTTAACCGAGGCGGAAAAATAACAAATCAAAGTTTAAAGGACGCTCGCCTATTTATTGCTAAATTTAGCTAAGAAGCTCGAGAGGAGCCGACACGTTATACCATATTTTTAAGTAATGAGTCTAACTATGAAAAAAAAAACATGAAAGTCCTCATACACATTGTGCTTACAGGGACTTATATTAAAACAAAAGCGTCAAATTCTAACGACTCTTTTCCAAAAATCAGGGAAAAATGTGGTATCAAAGCAAGTCTCACAACCATTCGTCGTATTATTTCGAATGCGAAGTAGTCACCCTTTATCCCGGTTCGAAAAGCGAAACGCCTCCGTTTTTGTCGCGCACATGTGACCTGGACGTCGTAGTATGGCATTGTGTGGTCTTCTCAGACGAAAAAAAAACATAACAGAATTGAAGGTATGCTGTAGGGGCCGTTTTCGATTTCGCTAAATTATTTGGCCAATTTGTATATATGTACATCCCTTCCAAACCGGATGTGTGAATTTTGGAGCAGGAAGGTGGACTCTATAATACTCCAATTACCTTAAATTTAGGTAAAGTTTGTGTTAAAAAGAATCAGAATGCTCTAAAAAGTTTTTTTGTTTAAGTGTTCTATTCAAGTGGCTCAAAATTACGGCCCCACATTTTTCCGGTTTTTAGGTTATAACATTTTGTTAATACTTAAAGGTTCAGTTTTAAATCTTCCTTCTGGGCAAATCACAATAATTAAATGAACTTTAATTTTAAAAAATTAGCATCTAGCATGGACAAGTGGGCTATAGAAACCGACCTTAGAGGTGTGCTATTCAAGTCGCGCGGAGTGTATAAGTTTCGTTTTAATTGAAATATCATTTCTTGACATTTTTATACCCTCCACAGGAAGGTATATTCACTTTGTCATTACATTTGTAACGCCAAGAAGGATTCACCGGAGACCCTATAAAGCAGCGGTTCCCAATCTTTTTTGGTCGCGGAGCACTTTTCTGGAGAGAAATTCCTCGCGGAGCACTCGTTGTCCGTACGTATCCCATTTTTCGTATAGTTATGGAAAACGCAATTACTATTTTCCAATTTTTTTTTTAATTTTATTAGAATGAAAAAATAAATAAGTAACATGTAGCTATGTGATGTGACCTTTAGCATTTTTTTAAATATATAAATCTAGTAGATATTTAAAAAAAAATAATTCAAAAACATTTTGACTCATATCTATTCGAGTTTGCCACAGAATAACACAACATTTTTTAAATTCCCGTTTCCAAAACTTATAAAAATTACCAATATTTAGTGGAATCCTTTATTTTTTTTAAACAGTAGTCAATCTTTCTGAAGAAAAATCTGGCATCTTATAAATAAATGAATATAAATTTGGCGCAGCATGTCTGTATAGGCACCTTAGGACTAGGTTCTCACAACCATTTGTTTTGTGAGTTTTTATTTTTGGGACGAATGGAAGGTACCTACAATTTTATGCCGAGTCATGCCGGCTGATTTGAGAAGCTTTTTCAGGACAGTTAGAGTCTCGGATGTTTGTTAGACGTTCGCAAGAGAGGGTGATGTAATCTATTTGTTTCCGGGGATCGAACCTAGGACCCCTCGCACAGTGACCAGACCTCCTTAATGTTTTCGAAAAGCTCTTCAGCATATTTCTTGATTTTTTGGCTTTTAATGATCTTTCGATGTCGGCCCAGAAGTTTCCAATTACGTTCAAATCGGGACTTTGCGCGGGTCATTCCACAACATTAATTTTGTTATCTGTAAGCTATTGCTTCACTCTCCGTGGAGTATGCTAAGGATCGTTGTAGTGTTGTAAAATAATATGTTACTGGTATGTTACTGCAATTCTTTGATTGGAAGACGCCTGACATACACTTTTCCATCGAATCCAAATAAATTAAACTTGCATTCGGCACTCCAAAGAATTTTTGTCCAAATTGCTATGTTTTTTGTAAGTGGAGTCTTCCGAAATTCCGGCTCTTCCTTAGGTTTTTGTTGACATAATGTGTTTTTTGTGGAATATGCATCTACGAGGATTTTGTTTTACGACACTGCGCCAAGGCAGTGGCCCCTATTGTGAGTGTCGATAGTTGATCGTTGGTCGACAATTGTCGATCGATCGACAACTTTGATTGTCGATTGCGATTGATATTTGTCGATTTGACAGTCGCTTGTAGTCGATTACAAATGTCTGTTCGATGCTTTGTCTTGGAAGTGAAAAAAATTTGTGCGTACGAATAGCTAAAATCAATCGACGCAATCGACAATTGTCGTGACGATCGCTGATCGACAATCACAATAAGGGCCAGTGACTTCTTGATGGAGTTTAGATGCAATAATCTCCCTAATTTTTATGGACATTAAAAATGGATTGACTCTACTTGTCTGGCAAACCTCTCTTTGGAGTAGTTTTGAGTCCAATCTCATTTCTTTTGCGGTTCTCAAAACTTTTAGTATTTCCCCGAAAACAAGCTTCGTAGAACAACCTTAACAGCTCTATTATGGCTATCAAATATCAACACGATATTTGATAATAATTGATACATATCAACAAATTGAATGAATCGGTATTATGGTTATCAACCTATCAACATTTTTGATGAATTGTGAATTGTATTAGATTTAAGATCTATTGTGAATAGTTTTATCGATAAATTTGGTATTACGGTTATCAAAAAATTTGATATTCATCAAATTTTCTATCAACCACAAATTTCTCGTTGATACGTATCAAATATTCGGTGCATCAAATTAAAAAATGTATATCCTCGTTTTTATTGTTAAATAACGACTTTAGAGCGAAATGTCTTCGGTAGACATCCCAAATGTACTCAAATCACGAGTAGCAGCGATTTTAAAATTATTTACTCAATAAGGAAACTTTCAACTGAGCGTTGGGAATAACTTCAGCATTTGCATTGCACAATCAACAGTGTTGTTCGTTCTTTTGATTTGCGAAAAAAACATTTGTTTATAAAAAACAACAATATTTTTTAACCAAAACTAGTAGTCAGCCATACAACAAAAACCAACTACAAATCAGAGACGTCAAACGTCAAAACAGAACCCATTCTCAATGAAATTTCGATAAGTATTCACAATGAGGTAAAATGTATCAATTGGTACTCATAATACCAAACTATCAATGAATTGATAGATCTTATCAAGTATCAACTAATTGATGATAGTCATAATAGGGCTGTAAATCTTTTCGCTATCAACGCCATGGATTCGTTTCCATTTTGATAGCTCTGAAGTTCTGGAGTAGGTACACGATTTATTTTTACGCATTTTTGTACTGTGTAGTTTTAGAAGCACAAAATTAGCTCTGATGGAATTTTTATATTTTTTCCCATCTTTCCGCGGAGCACATGGATTTTCATGGCGGAGCACCAAGTGCTCCGCGGAGCACACTTTGGGAAACTCGGCTATAAAGTATATATATTCTGAATCAAGATCACATTCTAAATCGATTTAGCCATGTCCGTCTGTCTGTCTGTCCGTCTGTCTGTCTGTCTGTCTGTCTGTCCGTCTGTTGAAAGCACGATAGCGTCCAAACGAATTGACCTAGGGGAATGAAATTTTGTGAGAGGACTTATTTTTACCGTCGTCAGGTTGGTATTGAAAATGGGCTATGTCGGTCAAGTAGTTCTGGTACCTCCCATACAAAACCACTATTAGACCCATGTGTATCTACGTCTGTTGAAATCACGATAGCGTCCAAACGAATCGACTTAGACAACTGAAATTTTGTGAGAGATCTTATTTTTACGGTCCTCAGGTTGGTATTGAAAATGGGCTATGTCGGTCAGGAAGTTCTGGTACCTCCCATACAAAACCACTATTAGACCCATGTGTCTCTACGTCTGTTGAAATCACAATAGCGTCCAAACGAATCGACTTAGGCGACTGAAATTTTGTGAAAGATCTTATTTTTACGGTCCTCAGGTTGGTATTAAAAATGGGCAATGTCGGTCAGGTAGTTCTGGTACCTCCCATACAAAACCAACATTAGACTGGCAAACATTTTGCATTACTTTTATGCAGTGGAGGGTATCAAAGCATCGGCCAGGCCGATGATAACACTTTCACTTGTTTTTTTTCAATTTCACAAATGAACATAAACAAAATTGAACTGACATTTATGGCTTTTCTTTGAGAGTTCAGAAATGCATGTATTTCCTAAGGGCGTGTTTGTTCACATTTTAAGGAACATTTAAATGGGAACTTTTTTTGTGGCATACAAAAGTTTCTTATACACATCATATTTCAGAGGAAAACTTAGAATCGGTGTTGTAAAAACAATTCATTATATCAGTGTTTTTCTTATAAGCGTGTTTCTTATAAGCATCATTTACTGTATTTGGTATTTCCCCAAATAATGTACTCCTCGTCTCGTGTCGTCTTTAGCTTCTTTAGCTTAAAAGATGCTAGTGCCTACATTTCCCATAGAATTTATTTGTATTACCTACCTGGTCCAAATACTCCAGCGCTAGAACTATGG
Source organism: Cheilosia scutellata (assembly GCA_955612985.1). NCBI lineage: Eukaryota > Metazoa > Arthropoda > Insecta > Diptera > Syrphidae > Cheilosia > Cheilosia scutellata. The sequence continues at coordinate 70,360,146 of OY015312.1, forward strand.
TCAATTTTGAGCAACTATATCTAAATGGTTTTCCAATAGGCATATGTGTAGATGCCCAAATTGAATAAAACAATTTGTGCGTACGATTTTTTTTTTTTTTGAAAAGCCATCATCATTCAAATGGCCGCATCCTAGGGGCGACAAAATGTTTACGAAAACTCGTCAGTGCATTCACACCATGATTCAATTACTATAGATTACGCAGTGCGCATGTTCTCCATTTTGAACGTGACGTCATTTGAGCGTAGAATTTGTGTAGTTCGATCGGTTTGGGTTGATTTTAGTAGTGAGTCGATTGCCTTAATTGCTCCAAATAATATTAAAAAAATAATTAAATATCAACATTTTTATTGAAATGGGTGTTTGTGCTGGGTTTGAGTGTAACACCAATACAGAAAGTAAACATTGGACACCAGCTTTCATAGCTTCTCAAAGGAAAAAAAATGTGCTTGAGCAATGGGTATCTACTCTTCTGTAGAAGAAAAGATGTACTATACTCTGTCCCATTTATATTTTCAGTACAGGCCTTATGGGAAGCTCTTTTTTCTACCAAAGGTGCCAGTAGATACTTTTACGGCACTCAATCACAAGAATTGCCACTGAAATAAAAACCAAGCCACTGACTTACCAAGGAATTGTTGTTGTCATTTACGTAAAACCCACCATGACCAGTCTGTTTATGAAGAAATTTTCCTCAAAGGCGCATACACCCCACCATGACCAGTCTGCCTCGCATGTGCTGGCAGAATGAGGATGACGATGAGGGTGATCTTCTCGTGTGCGATTGCTATTTTATCACAGAAAATAAACATGTGTGGTGTTGGTGTGTGTTTTAAGCACCTCAGAAGAGTGTTACCATATTCATTTGCAAAAATATCATTACGGGTTTTTCTATGGATTGTGTCAAAGAACTTTCGTGTTTTGTTGCTTTTTAAAGCTTTTGAGAGCAAATAAATGAATTTGATTATGTGGGATGTTGCCATACAGTTTTTAGGTACTCCTTTAATTATTTTGTAATTCTGATGGATCTGTTAATATGCAGTTAAACCATTTTTTCGATTTTGTCTTTTAGCAGAAATGGAACACTGTTTAATTTGTTTACTTTATTATTTTGTATCTTCGGCTCAATCAGGCAATTTTTTGTATGTTTAATAATATCTATTATTATTGCTGCTTCAAAAAATGTGTAAAAAATTCGAAAACTGATAAGGAGGAGGAGGAGGATATTAATATACAGTCCACCAGCTGTCGAAACAATGAGGTTTATTGTCGAGTTGAATTTATTACCCAAGTTCACAGGTACCCGGTAATTTCGGGTAATGGGTATCCTAAATTCAGAAGTACTTGGAATTGAATATTGAGACACAGTTTTTTATACTTTTTATAATGCGGGTACCTAAAAAATAGTGGGTACTCAATAAGAAACGGGTACCCGAAAAATGGATACCTTCCCTGTACTGAAAATATAAATGGGACAGAGACCCAAAAACTGCAACAGTTTCTAATCTGCATTTCCTAAAGGAGGAAATGCGGTCAATGCCCATGACTTTGCATACAAAATGAAAAAAAAAAAATCATCTTGTTTCGTTTCCATAATAAGGCTGATACGGTTTTTGAATCATAACAAAACTTTAACAAAATATTTATCGCATCATTACGAATAAAACAAATTAATCATTTTCAGCAAATCCATTTATAATTAACACAAAACAAATGAAAACAAAACTCCACTGGGCAAATACTCTCACCATTATCTCTCCCTGTCAAAATGAATTCTGCGCTCAAATGACGTAGGTGCGCAGAACGAAAAAAACTGAACATCTGTAGTATTTGTATCATGCATTCACACCAAACACCAACTAGTTTTCGTTTGACGTTTCAATTAGTCGTATTGACATTTTATAAAAACAAAATTAATTAACCTAATCGTTAATTTACGCATATGCATAAAATAATTAACATAAGCAACGGTCAAAATAAAAAGGGGTAGGTATAAATCAAGATGTAAATGACCATTTGCCACATAAATGAATTCTGGAAAATTACATATAATATTTTATTTACATTTTTAAACAGTAGGTAGCTATAAAACAGATTGGAAAACAAAAACAGCGAATTGTTGGTAACCCGGTTCTAAATGACGAACGTTAACTAACTTGCTTTACTTACCGGGCTTCCGACCCGTGAAGAGTCTCTGCCTGAGACACTGCAGCCTTCCAACCTCTACGTTCCCGGGCACACTGCTTCCTTGGCCAGCTCCAGACCAAGCGCTCTGGCATCCGCGATGGCTTTGTCTTTGAAACGGAGGTCCGGTCTTCCTTGTTTCTCGAACCTGGGGCTGGGATTCGAAGATCCTCTTAGCTTGAGCATTATAGTCCATCCGCTATATGTAACCGAGCTAATGTAGGTAGTCGACGTAAGTATTTTAACTTCTTGGACTGCATCCACGTCTTGGTACAGTTCATAGAGTTTGCGATTGTACCTTCTCCTCCATTCGCCCTCCTCGCTCACAGGACCAAAAATCGCCGAAGTATTTTTTTTTTCGAAGGAGCCCAGCACTCTTCGCCGGATCTCCACTAGGGTGTCATTCGTGGAGTTCATGTTTACCTCGAAATTTTTGCTATCAACAATAGTGACGTTTTTTCCTAGGCGGTGGACAAATGCTTGTTTGTTTGTTGATAGCATGTTCTTGTCTTGTCCTCATTTTCTTCAAAGCCAACGGATTTCGCCTGTTCTGCAATCGCCGTGAACGCTTCTATCACGGCTAGCTGGGAACGATCAATGACTAACTAAAGACAAACGTAATGACTACTTTGAAGTACTGTTGTATTATAATCTTCCCAAGTCATCTCTCCAAAATAATGCATATTGAACTTTCACTAAAAAAAAAAATAAATAGGTGGCGGCGCAACAGGCGGTAGACACCCTAGGCCTAGCTTCTCGCAACCATTCGTTTTGTGTGAGTTTCTATTTTTGGAACGAATGGAAGGGACCTACAATGTTATGCCGATTCCGAACGGCTGAATTGAGAAGCTTTTTCAGGACAGTTATACTCTCGGATGTTTGTCAGACGTTCGCGAGAGGTGGCGCAGTAGAAAAAACACTAAGATGTAATTTGTGTTTTTCCGGGGATCGAACCTGGGATCCCTCGCACAGCAGTCCAGCACACTAACCACTGCGCTACTGCGCCCACTTTCACTTTCACTGCTTTTCCTGATTTTCGCCCAAGCACAAAACAGGTGCATCCACGACGCACGTGTGTGGCCAATAGATAAATTGTCAAATTTTGTGTGATAAGGTCTAGACGTTTATTATTATCGTTTTCCTTTTCGTTTCGGTGCAAAACCTTTTAAAATTAGAATTTTGTAGCAAAACAGAATTAATTTCAATACCTACATAGCAATAGCTACAGCTACATACTTCGGAAACGCATTTGAAAATTAATATGTTATTAAAGTTTCAAAAGATTATAAAATTAAAAGAAAAAATAGTTCCATAAAAAATGCTATCTGTATATTGCCGATTGCCAATAGATAATATCAAACAATTCCATTTGCACAATATTTTGAAAAACAAAACTTCATAAATAAACTTTTTAGATTTGACAGTTCGCTTGCTTTTCTTTTGGACGAATTTTTAAAAGATTTTCAAATCAACGTCTCACACTTGACATCTCTCTTACCTAAACTAGAAACCGACAAGTAGTGACATAGAACAGAAACAGGAACAGTGACAGAATCTTATACATCAGCAACAGAATTTAGCGACAGAAAATTGCCGTTTGGACTGCAGAATACCTACAGGAATGTCAACTTATCGTAGAAGCCATTTTTCTTTATTATAATGTTTTCTGCATCTGTCATCTGCATTACCGTTGCTTGTTGCTCTTCTTTGTTGCTTGGTGTCTTTAGCTGTTATATTCGACAATTGAAAAATCAATTTGTGTTTTATCTGACAGATTGGTTATCTGAATATTACAAAACCGGCCTTTAAGGGGGTGTGTGAACTTAGCACCCCAAAGTTTGAAAAGTATATATTTTTTTAGAGTTCTGGATAGCTGGACAAGAGTTCTAGAGTTGCTGATAAAAATTTTGAAAAGTTCTGTTCATTTAGTATTTTTTTTTTAATGTGGGATGCTAAGTTCACGATGCACCCCATTTACAAAAATTTTGAATTTTTCTTTTATTTTTGTATAGAATTAACATTGTCCTGGAGTTCCTGATAGTTAAAAAAAATAAACCCAAATTATAGCAAAAAAAAATTTGTTTTCCAAAATAAGCCAGCACCCCATTTTGATAAAAGTACATTTTTTTACAAAATTCATGCACTACACCAAGAGTTCTGGAGCTCCCTAAAAAAGATTTTTTTTTTTGGAACAAAAACAAAAAAGTTATAGAACAGTGAAAATTTTCAAAAATTGCGAAAATTTTTTTTTCGGAGTTCCGAAGAGTTCTGATTAGAGTTCTAGAAAGTACTTTTGAAACTCAACAAAAAATCCTTATAAAATAATCTTCTAAACCCAAACACAAAAAAGTTAGACAACATTAAAAATTTCAAAATGTAGTTCCAGTGAGTTCTCATGAGTTCTGGTTACAGTTCCGAAAAGTGCTCCAATCTACAATACTCTCATATAACAAAATCGTCTAAATCAAAATCCAAAAAAGTTAGAAGCAAAAGTTGCATTTAAAGGTTTTAAAACCACAATTTGCATTACAACTCTTTTGTGTTTTGGAAAACTTAAAAAAAAAAAAAAACGATTTTCTGCTTTCTGCACAAGGCTATCTTACTACTAATCAAATAATTTGTCGGTCTTCTCTAAAATTGTCAAAAAGTGAAGAGTTTATAACGAGATACTTCATAAAGCTTCTAAAAACCCAAACATTGCAAAAGCAGTGTGACAAGTTATAATAAACAATAGCAATTAAGGAGCCAAATTATTTTTATTGCTAATTACTATCCCAATACCGAATTGCGTTATTCTTGCGTTATATTTATGTTTTGTAAAAAAAAATTACTTTTATCAAAATGGGGTGCTGGCTTATTTTGGAAAAAAAAATTTTGTTTGCTATAATTTGGGTTTTTTTTTTTTAACTATGTATCAGGAACTCCAGAACTATGTTAATTCTATACAAAAAAAAAAAAGAAAAATTCAAAATTTTTGTAAATGGGGTGCATCGTGAACTTAGCACCCCACATTAAAAAAAAAATAAAAAAAAAAAATACTAAATGAACAGAACTTTTCAAAATTTTTATCAGCAACTCTAGAACTCTTGTCCAGCTATCCAGAACTCTAAAAAAATATATACTTTTCAAACTTTTGCGGTCATAATTTGAAAATATTTTGCTCTGATATACATAGTTACCTACTATTTTTACCGTGTAGCACTAAACAATTCAGCAACGCATCAAAACCTGCCACCTAATTGTTTTGAAAGGAATCTAATCAGCCCTATCGAGGTATCCGATCGGAACGGATTTTTTTCTGTCTCCGAGTACGCGTACTCTGTCGGAGACTGAAATTAAATTCGATTTATCAATACTTCACTGCTAATCGTAGTAAACAAATTCCGCAACCAATTCCTGTCGGAACATATCGGAAGAAAATTCGTACGAAGCTGTCAAAAATATCGGTAAAAACGCACTTGATCGCACTGAAATGCCAGTGTGCCTTGCATATTTGCCGAAAGAAGTTCCGAAAAGCTGTTCGGAAGAATACCTCGAAACAAAAATCCTCCGATTCGTATTCGTATGAAATCGGATAATTTTCCGTTCCGACGGATACCTCGATAGGGCAGAATATGTACTTACTTATAAATATAGTCTCTCAATAGTTGTCATTTCGTGTGGAATTTCGTGGAGTGACAATGAAAACTTATTAACACATTTCATATAAAATACTTCAAGATTATAATTATGAGCTCAAAATTTGTCCGTTCATATCAAAACATCGAGTATAAATATAAATCATTCTTAAAGAATTGATTTGACGCGACAAGCCTTGTTCAATTCCATTTCTTATTTCCCAGCTACTTCCAAACCTATCTATAGGCAATTGTTATACATAGCTATATAGTTTAATATTATCAAGGTGAGCATAACTCCATTATCCTCAATCAAAAGGAACTGCTGGGTAGACATGATACCTACCCGAAATGAAATAAAATAAGCAAAACAACAATAATTATGATCAATCACGCTCCGACTGTCTTTTTGTTGACCAGTTCTTTGTCTTTGGTCTATTATCCATTTTAAGTTTAAAAGTTAATGGGCCTACCAATAATCATTTTTAGTCTTCAACTTAAATATTTTGACGGTCACAATGGATAATTTTATATGGAAATTTTCGCCATTGTGACTTCGTAAAAGTTAGCCTGGACACTAAAAATGATTATTAGTACCGCGGAGTAGTTACTTCTTGTTTTCTTATACCCTCCACAGGAAGGTATATTCACTTTGCCATTACATTTGTAAAGCCAAGAAGGAGTCACCGGAGACCCCATAAAGTATATATATATTCTGAATCAGGATCACATTCTGAATTGATTTAGCCATGTCCGTCTGTTGAAAACACGATAGTGTCCAAAGGAATCGACATAGGTGAATACAATTTTGTGAGAGGACTTCTTTTTATCGTCGTCAGGTTTGTATTGGAAATTGTCTATGTCGGTCAAGTAGTTCTGGTACCTCCCATACAAAACCACTATTAGACACATGCATGTACAATACATACTAACTCGCATGGCAAACATTTTGCTTGCCTTTTATGCAGTGGAGGGTATCAAAGCATCGGCCAGGCCGATGATAACACTTTTACTTGTTTTTTTTTTTTGTATTCATGTAAATCAAGTATTTACCGGAAACTTGAATGAAATAAATTCTTGGTTATTGAATTATTTTATAATACCATATAAATTTTATTCTAATTAATCAAGCTTATCTTGAATTAAGTGAGCATTATTTTAGGATTCCCTGACTTGAAACGAGAAATGAATTCCCCTACGGGAAACCCCCTTTTTAATTTATAAAGTTGTTGTCCATTTACGAGTAGATGTTCACTTATCTTTATATTGCGGATCTAGAAGCTGAGTGTTAAGTGTGGTTAACTTTTAAGGTTCAATGGTTCAATTTCGAACAAATACGAAAATCATTAACTACTGTGCAAGGCATTTGCACATGTCGGCCTTAGATACACTGTCCAGTAATGACAACCACTACTTGTTCTTTAAGTCGCGGAAGCTAATTTAATATTTTTGGGTGCGGAATTGGTCATGTGTAGGGCCCGGATTTCTATGTTAATACATTTTTTTTTTTTACAGCCGTAGAAGCAAATAAATTAGATAGTTTTTCGAATTAAGAAATTTGCTTTAAAATGGCATTTAATCGTTGGCGCATATTTTTGCATATTTTGTTATAAATGAATATTTTGGTTTTTTTAACATATTTTAACAATAAACGCATATTCTTCGTGCATATTTCAACAAAAAAACAAAAAAAAGAAAAAAATTTTTAAATTTAAAACATTGATTTGTCGAAAATGCGAACGAACCCTTAAAATCTTTCATGCAAATAATATATTATTGATAACTTGGAAGCACTAAATATGTACATACATTCCAGCTGTCACGATATTCCAGTGTCATTTTCTGCGTTACATTCAATTTGCAAACAGCTAGCTTCTCATATAATTTTGTTTATCTTAAAACGTAAGAAAAAACATTTCTGATATTTTTGTTTTCAGTTATTGAGGTAAAATAAATCTTTTTAGATAAAATGCCTAAAGAAAAGACATCCGTGGCTGCAACTTTACGCAAATATGTGTCGCAAAATTCAGATGTGTTCAAAACAGATGGCAAAATTTTGTTTTGCAAAATATGCAGCAAAAGTGTTGCATTCCAAAAAAAGTCTCAAGTTGATCAACACATCAAAAGCCAAAAGCACATACAACTTTATGGTCGATTCTCTGAGACTTCGTCTGAACAACTCCTTTTATTACCCAGCACAGGTAATACTTTTTGCGTCGATTTATGTGAAACCTTCATTGCTGCCGACATCCCTTTAGACAAACTAAACAACACATATTTGAGAGATTTTCTCAAAAAATACACAAAAGAAAGTGTACCCAACGAATCTACAATAAGAAAAAACTATGTTGATAAAGTGTATACTCGAGTTTTTGATGAAATCAAAATAAATCTAAAAGATCATTTTTTATGGGTGTCCATTGATGAGACCATAGACATACAGGGCCGATTTGTTGCTAACGTGGTTGTTGGCGTCTTACATGAAGACGAAAATATCAGCAAGAGGAAGTACTTGGCCAATATAATTGAGTTGGACAAAACAAATCACGCTACAATCGCTCGAGCTTTTGACGAATCTGTAAACTTATATGGAGAACATATCGACAAAAATAAAATCCTTTTGTTTTTAACGGATGCAGCACCTTATATGGTGAAAGCGGCTCGTGCATTAAAACTATTTTATCCAAAAATTATTCACGTCACCTGTCTGGCTCACGGACTGCACCGAGTCGCGGAAGAAATCAGAACCAACTTCAAAGATGTTGACACCCTAGTGTCAAACGGCAAAAAAATATTTTTAAAAGCTCCGTCCCGTGTAGATCTTTTTAAAGAAAAATGTCCGGAAATTCCTCTTCCACCTCAGCCCATTATAACAAGATGGGGAACATGGATAGATGCAGTGTTGTATTATGCCAAACATTTTGAACAGTTTGAAAGCGTTGTTACAGAATTAGATGACCTTGATGCTATTTCAATTAAAAAAACCAAGGAAATATTAAACCAGCCATTACTAAAAAGCCAACTGACTTTCATAAGTTCAAACTATGCATTTCTCAGTGAGACTATAGTAAAATTAGAGGGGTGGAACACACTTAAAAAGCAAATAGATTTAATGGATGATGCAGTTGCGAAATTAAATGCAGTTGAGAGTTCAATGGGTCAGTCTATTTGTAAAAAAATTGAAAATGTTCTTAAAAAAAACGATGGGTTTTTGCAAATGAAAAATATCTCCACCATGTTATCCTCGAATTTGAGCGAAGAACAGTGTTTGGACATTCCATATTCCATAAATGAGATTGTTTCATTGAAAAATGCTCCACTAACGTCTGTAGACGTGGAGAGATCATTTTCCATGTACAAAAGCTTTTTAAGACCTAATCGCCAAGGTTTTAGTTTTGAAAACTTTAAAAAAAACTTCATGATCCATGCGAACAAGACTTACTTAAGCAGCATATAAGATATGTTAATAAATGTTATTTATTTTACCTGAAGTATGTACCTTTACGTTTTGTGTTACTGTGAAAATTTACTCTTACAAATAAAAGACTGAATTATGATTTTTTCATTTACTTTTTGAGTATTTTTGCAGAATATTTTTAACTTTTGATGGCATATTTGGCAATTTTATGTGTATATTTTAGGTACATATTTTGTGTTTTTTAGGACATAAGAATCCGGGCCCTGGTCATGTGTGTCTTAGGTCGTTACTGTAATGTGTACTTCTATTATGCTCATCATTTTCAACTTTATGCTCTCAAAACTTGGCTTTTACAGTTTTATACTCTCAGATTTCAGATTTTTATTGCCCAATAGAATATTAAATGAGATCACTTTTTTTTGTGTTGTGTTATTTAACAGTCAGCTATTTTTAAATTGCAATTTGTTTTTACAAATGTGACTTGTTTTGGTGTTAGTGAAAGTATATGTACATCTTGCTCTCGAATCGATTTTTATTTTTTATTAAAGAGTAAAATAAATTACAATTTAATTTAACTTAATACAGCACTAGCTACATGAGCCTTCGTCTAATTTATATACTATATACTTTTTATAAAATAAGTTGCTTTATATTTCTGAGGGTCTCGAATCGAGTTTCGCAAAAGTGCTCTGAATCTGAAGAAAAGTGTTTTTTTTTTTTGCGCCCAATGGAAAACGAAATTGACAGACAGCTGATTTCTAGAGCAGAAAAACTGCTCTGAATCTGAAAAAATTTCCTTTTTCTTACCCAATGGAAATCGACATAAAATGGGCGCTATATGAGTACAACTTATTCGAAATCCAATATTATATCAAATGCAAAATTTTTCAAAAGTGTTTGCGATTGGCGAGAGAGATCCTTCGCTTGATATATCATATATGCCTCGATGCCATTTTGGGAGGAAATAAGAGAGCTTAGGTAAAGAATGTGCACGGTGCTATGTGACATAAGGCCAAATATTTATAAATTAAAATTATTTAATTACGCCTTAAGTCACTATTCCCCAGTTGCACAGTCAGAGTATAAACTCTCGCTTTGGTTTAAACCTTCGTTCAACAAATTTTCGGTTTCACTGTGTTCGTTTAAACCCAAAGTGGAGTTCAACTCTCGGTTTAAGTTAAGCGCCTGCATTCTGCCGTTTAAACTTTCGTTTCGCATTTTGAGGTTTATTTTGACAGCTGCTATTTCATACAGAGAAATGAGAGAGAGAATAAAAAAGATAAATTGGCTGGGTGCTACACTTCTTGAATTTATATGAGTGAAAACAAGAGTTATGATTACTTTCAGTCAGCATTACTGCGGTAAACCCACTGATAAAAAATGCTATCAGAAAATTTGAATAGATTTCCAACCAATAACTTTTCAAGTAAAAACCCTTTTCTTCAAGTGAACATCAGGTAGATTTTAGCGCAAACACAATGTAGACAAGCGTAAATTGCATTGAAGTTTTTTCAATACAAATTAATTATTTTAGTGTGTGGAAATGACGATTATTTTTTTGTAATGCTACTAGTGATTACTTTAGATTCTTGGCGAACAAAATATATCTATACATACTCAAATCTTTCACATTTTGTTTTGGCTGCAACAAGACACTACCTCATATCAGTACCTGTGATCGCATCCGTCTGAATGCCCCCTACATTTCAACAACTACATATTATTATTATTGAAAAAAAAAATTAATTACTGCAATTATTAATTGGTGAAAGTAGATGACAGTTCAAACATGTGTCAAAAATAAATCAATTCACTGTGTTAATACCAAAATACATAATGTAATAATATTGCACACATTTCCTTTTATTTACAAATGGTAAAATAGATAAAGTAGAGAAAAGCAATAACCATTTATTTGATCAAAAGTGCGCTGGTAGAAAAATATCCCCTTAAGGGAAATTGATCTGCGCTTCCACAACTGCGTTTAGCTAACTGGCAGATTATTTTGAACTGTGAAACTGAACGAGTTAAACCAAAAGTTTAAACTCTCGGTCAGGTTTAGTTAAACTTCAGTTTAAACTCTGACTGTGCAACTGGGCATTATTTTTATAACTTAGTTTGGTGTTATAAATTTCATAATACTTGAAGTCTTCATTAGCATTAAAAAAGTGACTTGTAGTAAATAAAATAAATAAATATACTAATATCAACCGGATAGGTATAAGAACTGGCCTACTACTACTACTACTATTACACAAAATTGACGCACGATTTTTGACATGCTGCCGTCACAAAAATCGACTCATCAGATCGTCATATAAATGTCATTCGTGAGCGTGTCAACCCCAATCGAGACCCGATCACACAATGTCAATCTTGCGGTCATCTGAATGTCATTGTGTCGCAAAATCCATGACATGCTCGCTTTATCATATTGTGACGGAGCTAATTAACAGAGATGGCGGTTGAGGCGAGTGTCCGCCGAATGAAAGACGATTACACAGGGTGACAAGGTACCATTAAACCGATTGACACAAATGAAAGGGTGTGATTTGTAGGTAAGTATGTGATAAATGTCATATCTAACTTTTTTACCATATTTGGTATTAAATGTCGAATAGAAATTCAGAAATGGTTATTTTAGGAGCGTATTTTTTGGAAGTAGCACAGTAGTAGATCATGATGGCAACCTTGATGTCGATTCGATGCCTCCACGAAAATGTCGTGGTGTGTGCTGTGGGGATCATGACGTAATCTCGAATGACAAAAATCTCGAAGGCTAAAAATCTCGAAAAGTTTTTTTTTTAATCTCGAATGCAAAAATTTCGAATGTACAAAAATCTCAAAAGACTATACCTATCTCGAAAAAATCTCGAAAATAAAAAGTAAATTCGAGATTTTGTTTGCACCCACCCCATATCCAAACAGTAAACCCAAGCAGGGGGGTAGCAGGGGGGCAGCATGCCCTCCCCATACGTATCTCACTTTTTAACACCATTTTTAATATTTATTCGAGATTTTTGTTATTCGAGATTATGCTTTCTAGATTTTTTTTTTTCGAGATTTTTACATTCGAGATTTTTTTTTTTAAGATATCGGGGTATACACATGTGCTGTGTTGATGCGTCTTGATGTCTAATTCTAAAGGTGCTAGTACACGGTATGTAGCACGCCACATATACACTGATGGTCAAAAAAATAGGTGTGAGAACAAATTTTTTATAAAACTCAATTTGTTCATATTTTTTCAATTTGTACACGGTTTTCAGTATATAGCGAGGATGGTATTCTTTTCCTTTTGGTCGCCTTACGTTACGCCCACAATCCGAGGAGAACAAATTTATTTTGGTTTCGTCACCCCACAGAATATTCCGCCATTTTTTCACTCCTTCAGGTTCAATCCAACTTGTATGGCTTAAGCCAAATTCTTTTCGGGACCTTATGAACTTTTCTGGCGACTCTTCCAGGGAGATTGCAGTTCTATAGTCTCCTGCAGATTGTGCGTGCACTGATTCCATCCCCAATTTGTGCGCCTATAGTCCATGACGAAACAAACGGATTTGACTTCGCTAAAAGTAAAATGCGGCGGTCAGTAGTAGCTGTGATTTTTTTCGGCCTTCCTCTATTTTCTATCTCTAATGGTGGCTTAATAGCATTGGTTACGAAGTTCTGTGTCCTTCCTAGGGCATCTGCTATGAATTTATAGTTTTTACCATCACCCCTTAACCGCTGAACTAGTTACCTTTCTTCCGCAGAGTGGACTTTTCGACCCATCTTCAAATATGATTTAACAAAAAACTTAAGCAAGAATTGTGATAAAGTGATTAAAAAACAAACTCACCTTTAAAGTTAATTACTTTTTAATAACACTTTTGAAAAATATCACAAAATTTAAACAATTTAAAGAAGCACACCTATTTTTATGTCCAACTCTTAAAACGTACAAAATGGTATTGCAACGAAAATTAATAAAATACTTAAAAGTACACTTAGTAAATGCAATAAGTTTGACGTCATACTAACGGAACTTAGCATTTCATAATAAACATGTATTTTGTTGCAAGTCTTGTTGGCAAAACAACTGTTATTTAGCAGCGAGAACAAATCAACTAGCAACAAAGCTCCTCACACCTATTTTTTTGACCAGCAGTGTATATGTGGCTCTGACGTAATTTTGACGTCAGCGTATGGAGCCAATGTCTACATACCGTGTACTAGCCCTCTTTGTGCCACTCACATAAGGTACTCATACGTATGAGGCACGATATGAGGCACTCGTGACACATACGCATTGTGTGGCCTTTCAACATTTCGTGTACTACCCTAGCACATACGATTTGTGCCAATACGCTGCATAATGTCGAGTGGTTACCTGCTCGGTTCGTATGTATTTTTCAATGTAATTTCAGCATTTCAGTTTGGGTTTTGTACGAGCAGCGATAACTTAAATACACCCAAAGCAATCAAACAATTAGTAGCTACAGTCCTAGTGCAAGACTGCACACAGGGCAATAAAACTGCGGATAGCATCATCATAAACGAATAAACAACAGCCAACCGATATGTGTGCGCTGTGCTACATGCCGTGTACTGGCACAATTTGCCCTCATGTAGCCACTGCGCTACATACGAAAAACGAAATGTGTGCCTTATGTGTACTCTATCTGGTGACGTCAGAGCCACATATATATGTGGCGTGCTACATACGGTGTACTAGCACCTTAAGGTTTTTGTACAAAATTGCTGGATGAATTGAGTACTAAGGAGCCGGATTTGCATACAAATTACGTCAGTCTCTCAATTTCATCTATTTCATACAAAAAGCGGTTACATATGTGCGCGTAAGAGAATTCGGGCACAGGATCGTTTGGTGATTAGGTACTGATTACACGCGCTGTCTGGAGACAGGAAAAAAATGTCCATTCGCTGGAATACCTTTTTCGGATTCTGCAGCCAACATTTTTTCACTTTTGCACTGGCGCAAGAACTTGGATATAATTGTGCAATTTCAATTTCAAGAGATGACTTTCAAGATTTCCAACAATCGTCGAAAAGCAAAACAAAAAAACGTTTTTATTTTCGCAACAAAGGTATGTTGTAAAATCGAAAGAACAACAACAAAAAATGTCTATCGCCACATAAATAACATTGCAAAAAATCGTGCGCTGTCACATGTGGGACTTTGTCAATTTTGTACATGCTGTCATTCAGTGGCAAGAGCATTGACAAGACGATCATACAGTAATTCAAATCAGTCACTTATGGTAATTCATGACATTCAAGTCGTGTCAATCATCGCACGAGGCGAGACACGACACATGACACCCTACTTGATACACGATCACACAGATTGATAACTTTAGGGACTAATCTTACGTCAGATTTACTTCAGCATGTCATGAAATGAGACGATTTTTGACATGTGTATGTGTAATAGTAGCGTTATAATGGACATGGCCATAGTTTACCGCAATCAGTGCCTGACCTATTCATAAAATACCCTAACCCTATTATACATTATTCTTCATTTTTTGTATGTAAGGTATATTGATAACATCACTACAATGATATGCATGAATATGAGAAAAACAAATTTTATTTACTTTTAATGTACCTACACAAAATAAAGAAGACTTGTAGAAATTAATTAAAAGCAAAATTTGTATACGAATATTAAACTAAAGGTGTATTCACCTTTTCCTATTCTTTTATGAACCGCAGAAGCTTACATCACCGGTTTCATAAATCCAGTTTTTTTTTACAGCTTATTGCACAATATGCGATTATCTGATTGAAAAATTCAAAGAACCAGTCCGAGACTTCTTTCACTCTTTAATTTATTCTTACTTGTGAAAGTTGTATTTAAGAGTAGCTATATACTTTTAGGTGTTTTTTTGGCTGCAATGAAATGAAAAACAATAAATACAAAAAATTGCAATGGACATTATTCCACTTTATAATACGATTAATTGAAAATTTGAATATTGCTCTATTAAGGCTGAGATTCGAAAAGATAAAACGAAAGTTTGTTTTACATATCTTTAGCGGATGACTTTTACTACATCATACACAATGATAGAATATTGTAGGAACTCACTTATTACCTTCTTAAGAAAATAATATCACTTAGAACAATATTTCTTAGTCGACTGAGATGTATATTTTGCATTATTAAGTACCTACCTTCCATTTGGTTAATTTCACAAAAAATTGTATTCGAACTTCACTTACGACTATTTAAAAATCATCTGTCAATTTGTGATTCCAATTGTGAATCTAACCATCCTTAGACCAATTCAAACACACACACAAAATTTAATTAAAATCGGTGCAGTCGTTTAGGAGGAGTTCGGTCACAAACACGTACAGAAGAATTATTAAAACACACACACTTCGTATTGCAAATAGAAAAATAAAAAAATCTATTTTAAATTTATTTAAATCAGTATTAAATAGTTTTTATTGTAATACTCTGTGGTACAAAACATTTTTGGTTTTTCCAGGAATCGTATTGCCTAGATAATATTCTTGTCTATCAGGATAATGCATATATCAATGTTACTAATTTTACAAACTTTGGCTCCCATGACTGTTGAAGAATAGCGTTTGCAATGCTTTTTTCTACCACGCGCCTTTCTCTAATTTTTCCCAATCTTCACAGGAACACTCCTGGGCCAATACCTAAGATCGTCCGAAAATTTGAGCTCAATCTGTTCGGTGGTTTTCGAAATACATATAAGATTTTGACTGTTTTTTGTATGGGAGGTGCCACGCCCCTTTGCCTAATTTTGATTAATCTTCACAGGAACACTTCTTCGACAATACCTAAAATTGTATGTAAATTTGAACTCAATCGATTCGATGGTTTCCAAAATATAATATTTTGAATGTTTTTTTATATGGGCGGGGCCACGCCTCTTTGTCTAATTTTGATCAATCTTCACAGAAATACTCCTGGGCCACTATTTAAAATTTTCTGTAAACTTGAACTCACTCGATTCGGTGGTTTTCGAAAAATTAGAACTTTTAATGTTTTTTTTGTATGGGTGGTTCCACGCCCCTTCTCCAATTTTGATAAATCTTCACAGTAATACTCCTGGGCCAATACCTAAGATTTTATGTAAATTTAAACTCAATCGATTTATTGGTTTTCGAGATATAAGATTTTGAATGAATTTTTTGTATAGGAGGTGCCACGCCCCTATAACTCATAAACCAATACACCTACAAAGACCGTATACACTTATAAACCATGGTATTAACGTCACCTTTCATGGAGAATTTCTAGAATCAAAATTGGTTCACGTATTACAGAGAACATTGGCGACAAACACAATACAACTTATTTTTATATATTAGATGCGTGTGTCACTTGTCATGGTTCTGCCAAAACCGTAGTAAGTTTACCATGGTATCGATACCAAAAGTGTGTCGGAGGTATTAGTAAGTTAGTTCGAATTTTTATCTTCTTTAGGTATACTAATCATACTAACTGTTTATTTAAAATAGAAGAATGAAAGTCTTAGACCACACTTCAAAATTAGGTATTGATCAAGGATCTGGTGATCTCTTGCGATTTTAGCCGTCCGACGTCAAACTTCCTTACAGTATATACTTGTCTTGGCTGTGTTCGGGATATCCGAAGGCGTACCTTGGCTACGACAAGGTAGTGGTCCGAGTCAATGTTCGCCCCTCGGAACGTTCGGACATCCATAATACTGGAGGAGTGTCTTGCGTCGATCGCAATGTGGTCAATCTGGTTGACGGTTGATTGATCGGGAGATCTCCATGTGCCTTTGTGAATATCGAGATGCGAGAACCGCGTACTTGCGATGATGATGATCGGAGGTGGTGTCGTGTAGGCTGTACCTTCCGACAGTACTACCAAAGATGCCCTCTCTTCCTATCTTTGCATTAAAATCACCTAGGACAATTTTAATGTCATAGTTAGGGCACTGCTCGTATGTCTTGTCCAAGAGCTCGTAGAACCTCTCTTTGGTGTCGTCGTCTTTCTCCTCCGTGGGGGCATGGGCGCATATTAGGCTAATGTTGGCGAATTTAGCCTTGATGCGAATTGTTGTGAGGCGCTCGTTCACGCAGCTGAAACTTAAGACTTCTTGCCTAAGTCTGCCTCCAACGACGAATCCACATCCAAATAAGCGCTGTTTTTGTTGCCGATAGCAGTTGCCATAGTAAATGTCGCAGTTTTTCATTTTCTTCTTGCCCGGTCCATCCCATCGCACTTCTTGGATGGCGGTTAAGTCTGCTTTATAGCAGTTAAGGGCCTCCGCTAGCTGTTCGGCTGCACGCGGTCTGTTAAGGGACCTAACATTCCACGTGCAGATCCGAAATTCGTTGTCCTTTATTCGTTTGCCAGGTTCGTCAACAGTAAAATCATCCGTATCCGAGGCTTGTTGTTGCTTCGTAACTAGGTAGGTTTTCCGTAGTCGGGCAGTTACCCCGGCGTACAACCTCCAACCTGGAGGGCCAGGCCCTTTGTTGGACCCCTTGGACGAAAGGGGCCGGATTCCTCCGGTGTCAGTAACCCACTTCGGGGATGTGAGAGCTGCCGTTGGCCCATAAATTGTTCATCCGCCACCATCTCTGTTTCAGGACCCTGACTAGTCCTGAAAAATCCTCACTGACCTCAGCTCCAAATATGTCGAAGTAGCTCAAGTAAGGTATCTGCCAAATTGACTGTTGCCGTCACCGTTGATTCAGTCTAGTGAATTCATCCGCCGTACGTCCTCTTTCTGAGGGGCTCATGTAAGACTTCTGAGACTCGTTCAGTCAGTCATTCCGACAGAGCATTATAGTGTTGCTATTTTCTTCGTGTTCAACACTCTCGCTTATAAGTTTAGCAAGCCAAGCCCTGAAGGGCGGGGCCAGTACCCGGTGGTTACCACGCGGAGGTAAAATAAGCACAATTGATGTGTATGAAAAAGTTACAACAGCTGGGCACCGCCAAGTTGATGCCAATCAGCGCCTACCCGATTCATACACACCCAACCACGAAGGATTCACCCCCGTTTATAATCCATACTTCGGATCCGTAAATTCCAATTGGGGTTATTAAGGCTTTAGAGTATTTCGAAGAAAGTAAGGTCTTCAAAGTTGTTTTCTGAATCAATGAAATAGTGATTGATAGAAGATATTTTCCATATATTTCTGATTCTGTCAGATTTAGATGTGATAGTAGTGTAGAAGTCTCTTTCAAATTCAAACTTGCAGCTGTTTATTTTGACGTACTGTTCGATTCGTCGATATTAGGTGTCCCCTGTTGTTGACAGCATGTGATTTGTCTTATGTCGATTTCCATTGGGCTTTTACCGTTTTGCTCTCAGATCTCAGATTTTTCCTGCCCAATGGAACATGAAATGTGATCAATTTTTTTTGCATTTGTGTTGGTGTGTGATTTGACAGTCAGCTGTTTTTAGATTCCAATTTGTGTTTATAAAATTGAATTGTTATTTGCTAGTTTTTTACTTGTAACTACTATTTGTTTTGTTTTGAATTAGAACTTCGTCCTTCCCCATGAAAACAACCCCATTGGTATTTTCTACGACGGTCCATTAATATCCATTTTCAATTTTCAAATTTATTCCACAATAGGTAGGAGAGACTGGGGCACATTGAACACTTTTTGCTTTGAGGTTTCATAAAATCCTATTTGTTTAATTTATTAGACTGTAAAGTATTCTCACTTTAAGAAATGCAAATAAACTTAAATTTGGACATATAACTACGTAAATTTAGTAAGGGCGTATAATTTATTTAAAAACGAAATAGGTTCTTATGTTCAAAGGTACCCCCCATGTGGGCAGTTTTGAACTAGGCTGGGCACTTTTGAACGGCAGTACCTTATTTGTAATTGCTTTTAGAAGCTAATAAGTTACTAGGTACAAGGTTTGTATTTTTTTAATAAAATAAATTAACTTTATTATTTTAATAAACAAAATAAAAACGACTTAGCAAAAGCAAACTGAAATTTTGAAATTATTGAAATATTTTACAAATGACTGAAGAAACTTTATACAAGGCGCATTTTTTTGGGAAGTGAGTATAACAAAACCTAAAGTGAGTATAACAGTTTTGCATGTAAAACCAAAAGTGAGTATACCAAAACCAAAAGTGAGTATACCAGTTTTGCATGCAAAAGTAAAAGTGAGCTAGCTATAGGCCCTTATTGTGATTGTCGATCAGCGATCGTCACGACAATTGTCGATTGCGTCGATTTATATTATCTATTCGTACGCACAAATTTTTTTCACTTCCAAGAGAAAGCATCGACCAAACATTTGTAATCGACTACAAGCGACTGTCAAATCGACAAATATCAATCGCAATCGACAAACACAGTTGTCTATTGATCGACAGTTGACGATCAACGATGAACTATCGACACTCACAATAGGGGCCATAGATTCCCAAAAAAATACGCCTACAAACAAAAATGGGTTATTTTATTAACCGAACAGAAATTTTGAAAAAATTAAGACAAAAATTATCACCGGAGCGTTAATTGGTGGTGGTAGCTTAGCTTTTAGTTCAATGCCACTTACAGACCCCTTGTTCAAATGTGCCGCGACTGTTTTGTTCAAACCTGTCCCAATAAGTCAAGCGACAGAAAAATGTGCGCAAATATTTATATTTTTCATATTTGTCAAAAAACGTACCTTTATACGTTTTCAAATGAAGTTGCGCCTTAAAAATATATTTTACACAAAAAGAAAAGCTCACTATAAAATTTATAGATTCAAATAAGCCTCACGTTCAAATGTGCCCCAGTCTCCCCTAACAATAACTAACCTCAAAGTTTGACAAATGTCACTTGTTTTGGTATTGGTGAAAGTATGTGCGAATCTCTCCCTCGAATCGAGATTCGCAAAAGTGATCTGAATCTTTAAAAAAGTGTTTTTTTTTTTTTTCAATGGAACATGATTTTGACAGACAGCTGATTTCTAGAGAAGAAAAACTGCTCTGAATCTTAAAAAAAGTTCCTTTTTTTCCCCAATGGAAATCGACATTATACTCTTAAATCCGTTTCTGCTTCTGATTTCATATTACTTGGCAAAAGCAAAGGTGAAAGCTCGCTGTGAACGATCAACTATGTCGATAATATCGTAGCTAGAAATGAATAGATCTTTTAACATATCATGAATTAATCCCACCGAGCAAAGTCTTACGCAGAAGAAGTAGCTAGACACCATCAAAGGTGGTGATAGGTTGAAAAAGTCGAGCTAAACTGATGGTTTGTTGAACGTCTCTGTGACCTTTCTAGACCCAATTATAATCTGTATTTTGATACATACATATTCTTTTCCAAAATACTGGCATATGATCTTTTTATAGACAGAAGCTTTATAAACAGATTTTTCTATCAAAGCCACACGAGTCGATGAAGGTATATTTATATCCTTATCAAATATCCAGCGGTCACTTTTACTATGCCAGACTAAGTTACATCGCCATTTGCCATCCTATCAACTATTATGTAGTTAAAAGAACCTCTCAAGTATAATTTTTTGCACTCCTTACTTATTGCATCGATTTTTCAAACTAAGCTAAGAGTGGCCAACAAAAGAGACAGTTAAGCAAAAAGCTTTGCAAACAATTCTTAAATTGTTTTCTACAAAAATTACCACAGCGCCATTTATCCTTCTCCAGAGCGGCTACTAACAAAAGCTGGTAGTACTCTATTGTATTCATTATGTACCGCACTTTTTTTTGCGTTTCACTCGAAATGTTCCACTGGAGTGTGTGTTAAAGCAACTTGACAACAATGAATTAAGGGGAGGTCAGGACAATTCCTTTTCGCCATGTGAATTTCATTTTTCGCAGTCTTAATCGGAAGAACAAAACATGTAAAAGTACGTGCATGTTTGTGTGAGTACGAAGGACTCTTCCCACCCTTCCTTAATGGATCTTTTGTGCAATTCGTTTGTCTTTTTTACTGAAGTGCACGTCGTGTCCTCAGAGAATAGTTTCATTGATGGGAATACTTATCACATAGATATATCTTAGTCAGTAATCAAACCGTTGGGATATTTTACTATGCTAACTTTAGAAAATAATTACGTACAATAGAGATTGTATGATTCTCGTAATTGGGACATCACCTTAGTGTGTCCTTGAGTTCTTTAGGTTGCATGAAGTGACTTGTATTTTGATATGTATTACAAATGGACTGCAGAAAAGATCTTGGACAAGGTATAATTCAAGCAAGGACTTAGGCTTTGTGTCGTGATGACATGATGAAAAAAGGTAGGTACATACTACGCTTTGTAGAAGGTTTTGTCGTATCAAACGGGACGGATGAAAATACTATCACTTGTTTGCCTGCATCGTATCTTTCTTTCCGTGAAATTTAGAAGTTCTGAAAACGACACGGATCTGGTCAAAGTTTTGAACAGCTCACTTCACATCGGTGGCTAGAAAATTTATTTTTTTAAACACTGGTTGCATTTTTAAAAGTCATCAAATCAATTTAATAAATACTTAAATAGTTATTAATATTTGCCAGCCCCTTTAGTATACTGAAGATAGTCACAAAATTAGGACGAATTAGAGAAGAGCCAAGTTGGCAGAACAGTGCAAAGTTCGAACTGTTGGTGAACGATCAAGATGTATTCTAGTTCTTACTATTTTGTTGACTGTGTCAACATGTTCCCCCCCTTGAAGTTAGTCTATTTCAACAGTGAATCTCTCGTCAGCCTTGACCATTCGAGGTGCTACGATCGGTGTTTGGAAGTGCGAAGTACGAGACTGTAGTCTTACAGTCGTGCTGTGCTTGGCTATCATCTCTGTGTCACCAATTCCCGCAATTGGTAAATTAATACGTGTTCTGGGTAATCCGAGTTCCTGACACACTCTCTCTGTGATGAAGTGCAGTTGTGATCCGGAGTCCAATATTGCCCGAATTGCCATTGAGCTTCCATGTGCATTGAGCACTTCTACAACAGCCGTTGCTAGCATGATTTCATTCTTCTGATCAGCTCCTGCATTGGCTTGCAATGAACTGGTGTTCCTCTTATTGGTAACCAGATCTGGGTGGATCAACGTATGATGTCGGCCATTACATTTACTGCAACCTGGCGCAGAGCAGCTCTTACTCCTGTGGCCCTTCTGTAGACAGTTAAAGCAGACTTCTAGTTGCTTCAACAGCTGATACCGAGAGTTGTAGTTCTTTTGATTGAACTGTTTGCATTGACGAATGCTGTGTCCTTGGATCTGACACACAATGCAGAATTCTTGAGTAGAGGTCATGAAGCTTGTCTGACGTCTCTTATCCTCCTTTGAATTTATGGCTTCTAACGTTTGGTATCTGGAAGCTAGAAACTCGTATAGATCGGAGAGTGTCTGTATGTTCCTGCTGGATTTGAGGGATTGTTCGTAGAGTCTTCTACTCTCCTTGTCAAGCCGTTGGAGTACTAGGTGAAGCACCAGAGGATCCCAGTTTTGCACGTCGACTCCCAGGTTTGATATCGCTGCTAAACACTCCCTCGTGGTATCCAATAGTCGTTTTAATGGACCAGCGGCTTCTGCTGTTATTATCGGCTGTTATTCAGTAATGCTGTTACCAGCAACCGCTTGTTCTCATAACGTTCCACTAACGTATCCCAGGCTGTTTTGTAGTTCTGGTCAGTTGTGGCGAGGTGTTGTAGTAATTTACTTGGCTCGCCCAGTAAGTTTGCCTTAAGGTAATGCAATTTCTGTGCTCCACTCATGTTGCGCCTGTGGATGAGCTCCATGAACAGATCTTTGAATTCTGTCCATTGTGAGTATTGACCGTTGAATGTGGGTAATGTTATCGTTGGAAGTTTAACATCACCAACACATTCCTGCTGTGTATCTCTGAATACCTCTATGTATTCTTGGAGCCGGATCGACGCCCTGAGGTATTCGTCCTCTACCTCGAAGTATTCTTCTTCCTTGTAATCACCAGTAGTCTCCAGTCTCATTATTGATTGATGACCAATGGCTATGGTATCCCAATATTTGTTAATCGCATCTAATGTCATCCCATAGTATGCTCTTGATCTTTTTGTCACCTCCGCGTCGGTAGGTTGTTGGTTCATTTGATGAACCCTTATTTTTCTCCAACTGATGATGTCGAATTCGGAACTGGCTCCACTCCATGTGGAGACAGCTCATTCTCTGCACCAGATACGACTTGGTCCAACGTTTTGGTCCATCCTTGGAAAAGTTGCTACAGATCGACTCGATCTGTTTTCCCACTGCATGTTGCTCGTTCAACAGCGTTTCCATGATGGTCCTCCTGGTACTGTTTTAACTGCTGTGAGTTTAACGGTGTAGTTTAAACTCTCTTGAAAAGTTTCAAGCTACAGGTTCTCCTGGCAGGGTCGCCAATGTTTGATCTCGTCGTCTGACTAGATCTAGTCGTCTTGTTAATCCTCCTTACCTCTGGTGGGGGAAGGAATAACAAATGCCTGAATTCACTCTTGTAATCGAATTGCTTTTATTTTCTTATGTTCTAGTTCTTATGACCTAACTTACTATTATGGTTGTTGACTGTGTCAACATTTTTTGTATTCTAGTTCTTACTATTTTGTTGACTGTGTCAACAACCATTATAAAATTACAGATTCAAGAAGAGTGCATTTTTATCAAATATCTGTACGAAGCTACTGAAAAGGTACCTAATTTAGTTAGACATGTTTATTTAAGAAACGTAACCGAATATGGGTAACATCGTCACATCGGTTCGCGAACGCCTCTGCTTCAAGAGGATTTCGCCAACACAATGTGAATCAGATCCACGACAATTGGGTTACACCTGGGTGCCACCAGGTAATAACATCGTCAAAGGTCCAGCGTTCCTTTGAACGTTCAGGAGAAATTTTCCAAAACTCAGTTCAAACGGTAATATGTAAGAACCTTGAATATTTACGTTTCTGTAATTATTCAATCAGCTTATTTACGGGTTTAGTTTGTCCATTTGTATTGGCGCTATTCTACGATACCCGGAGTCCCAGAGCTTAGCTTCAATGAGGGCCGAGGCCTGTGCTAACGTCTCTAATACATACATACGTAACTACACTGGTTGCATTTTTAAAAGTTGTATATCTACATTTACAATTTAAAAAAAAATTAAATAATGATAATAATTTTCTGAAAAGATAATTTTATAACACTAGTGTTTAAATATGTTTATGGGCATATTGGATATCTCGAATAAACTGGACCGTTATCTGAAAGTAAAATGTTTAACCAATTTACGGAGTAGAGTGAGATCTCATAGGTGTGAAGCCGTGGAGACCAGCGCGCCGCGTAGCATGTTTCCCCTTTCCGGTATCTTGTTAAATCCAAAGCTATGGTACATCAACGCCATTCAAATGAGGCCCGCAAGAGTCAGCATCAAGGCATTATACAAAAATGTGCACAACTGGGTCGCACAAAACTTTCTCGGTTATTGTGAATCACTTAAAATCTCAGAGTCATTTCAGCAAATTTTACTTTTAAAATCATAGCCACTCAAGATGTAGGTACTCAGGTTTAGCCTTGTTAATTAAAAACGTAATACATACTATGTACAAAAACATATCTATGTATTAATTATAACACTTTATTACTTATTTTCAAATTTCACCCCGAACTGACACTTGGAGGAAGCGATGAATTTCGAATTATATTGCCACTGAAGTTTTGGGCTTTGCAAAAATATGCCGGGTGTGAATACAGATCCGGATTTGGGTAGTTATTTTTGGGAAATGTTCATAAAACGGCTACATTCGAGTTTTCTGAGAAAAACTAAGTACATGATCATGTTTCGAATGCTTATGTTGTCTTAAATATGTATTTTGATCAAACTCGTTAGAGCGGTTTTTTGTAAAATTATGCCGACAAATGTTACAACTTTGGATTCGAAAAGCACTGTAAACTGTTCAGGATATATACCTACATCATTACCTAGCAGTTGCATTTTCATCCAAATCGAAAATGCCGTTTTCAAAATGTGAGCAGTTTTTAAAGTACTATTTTTAGCGATTGGTGTGAAAATCGAAGGACGCATTCATGGTTCAAAAAAACACAGTTTTGCAACTGTTTAGCTGAAAACTGAGCAAATGGTATTACTATAGATTTAAGTATTACCTGCCAGTTACATTTTCATCATAAACGAAAATATTCAAACTCTTATATCTCGAAAACCATCGAATCGACAAGTTCAAAATTACAGACAATCATAGGTATTGCCACGGGAGTATTCCTGTGAATATCGGAAAAATTAGGCAAAGAGCGTGGCGCACATTGCAAAATCTATTTTTCGATAGTAATGGAAGCCAAGGTTTTACAAATTTGTAACATTGATATTCATTATTCTGATAGACAAGGCAATACGATTTTTTTATTTTTCTATTTTGCACTACGAAGTGTGCAGGGGGTTCGCTGGTTGTAAATAACTTATTTGATGTCCTTTTCGATTAAGATATGATGTCGGCAGGGTTTTGTAAAATAGACCGCTTTCATCGACATTGAAAATGTTTTTGTGTGCATAGTTTTTAATTAAATTTGAGAGAACATCTGTATGAAAATCTTCGGCACCTCCTACAGCAGCAGAGGAGCCTTGCATGGCCTGTCAATATGACAAATGATTTGACAAGTGTCTTTGATTTTATTAAAGCTGTAAGTACAAAAAGTTGTATATGCTTTTTTGTGTGTGTTCATTTAACCGGGGATTTTGTATGAAGTTTTACGAGAAGCTTCACTTTTAGTAGCGACATTAAACGGGTAACTCATTTAAGCGGTACGCATTTAAACGGGAAAAGTTAGGCACATTTATTATGGAATGCTTTATTTGCCCAGTTTTCGGCTGAATTAAACGAGAGACGCAATTAAGCGAGGGTCACTTATCCGGGGATCACTGTACTATTATTAGGGATTTGGGTGGATATCAAAGGACGCAGTCTTTTTAGAGAAAAAGTTAAGAATGACGATAGTATTTATACCGTTTTCGAGAAAAAGCCAATTTTTTCAAATCGTTACAGCCGTTTTCGAAAAAATCTAAATTGTTTAATATTTAAAATTTGTATGTGGGAAGTACCGTTCATATTAGGACTAGCATAAAAAAAATGCCTCCTAGCGGGAAGCCCACAAACTCTAAATACGAAGTTTGAAACAAATCCGTCCAAACGTTTAGATTTCCCAGCTATGGGACAGACAGACATACGGACGGACAGAATTACGAGACCCACTTTTTTGAGTTCCCCTATCATCGTAATATCAGAATTGATCAAAATCTCGAGTTCGAAATTTTGTACGAAAACAATAGATATCTTTCTCTTACTACGTATACGAGAAAGTTAAAAAGAATGAAGCGCAATCCTGTTTTTGGCCGACTCAAAGCAGGTCCAACTCGATCACGCGTCTTCAATACTTGAAATACTATGCTTCACAGAAGCAACAAGTTCTTCGTTTCGTCTCTGTAGGTGGCTATTATTTCCAATAAATTGGGCACGGTATAAGCTTGGCGAACTGAACCACAATTTACGACCTACATTTTATCAATTTCCAATCAATGATGTGGTGTATCTGTTTATGTATGTATGTATGTATGTATGTAATAGAGAAATTAGCACAGGCCTCGGCCCTCATTGAAGATAAGCTCTGGGCCTCCGGGTATCGTAGAATAGCGCCAATGCAAATGACATACTAAACCCGTAAATAAGCTGATTGAATAATTACAGAGACGTAAATATTCAAGGTTCTTACATATACCAGTATTTATCAGGAACATAGGATGTGGAAGTCCCGTTTATTGTAATAATTATTACTTCGAGTTCTAAATCTCTTCCATATAGCTTTGATTTTTGATGTTGTTGTTGATTTCCCAATTTCCCAATGTCTGAAAATACAAAAAAATTTTTAAAATCGTTAATGCTTAAAGAGAAGTTGATTCCTCCAAATGGAAGTTGCTACTTGAGGTGTATAGTTCACCATATTGGGAATATTGATCCGTTAGTTCACCATATTGGGAATATTGATCCACAGTTTGATTTAATGGTCAGACAGCTTCACTATGAGAGCTCTGCATTTTTAGAAAGTAAACTTTGGCTCCGCGAGGCACTTTTAAAGCGTCTGTTTGCGAAACCGTTGAGCTCAACATATCCACCTTGCTGAATCAGTAGTCCAGCCAAACTCTTGCCAATTGCAGAGCATCCCGATTTCTCGGACACCACACTACAGGTATCAACTACGGTATATGTGTCGGAGTCGGAAGTGGGAAAATCCTCATCTCCTTTTCTGACACGGTCTTGAAGTTTGGATGGGGTCCACATGACACCGAGAAGTAGTGGTCGTCTGCTCTATAGCACAAGGGTTGTGGACCATCGAGAGTCCAGTGGCTACACGATCTGTTTGCTCTTCTGGTTGCCCAACAGCAAGGCCAGAGGTTGATGCGACACGAGTATCCGGCAAAGAAACAGGTTTAAAACCGAAGGTCGCCTGGTATTTGGAGTCCGCATATTAGCGACTAAGCATTCTCTTAGCCACGCATTCCTCAACATATATGCTATTCCACCTTGGATTCGAGATTTGATAATGCGGTTTACTCCCCATAGGCAGTTCTTAGTTAGTTGCTCCTCAGCAGCATGTCTGCCATGGGTGACCCTTCAGAAGACTACCGCCTCCGACAGCATAGCCCATTGAGTCATTGCAACATTAAGCCTTCGCACCGGCGCTTATACGAATGTGCACACGTCAAGGTCCCTGCCCATAGCGAAGGAATGATGTGGTGTATCTGATTCTGATCACAAAATATTGTCAAGTGTCAGTTTGGGTGCCGTTAAAAATAGTGCTGTCAATTTAAAAACTAAACTTATAAAAAACACACACACAGACTTCTATCAAAAATTTAAATATGTATATCTCCAGATATGATAGCGACCACTGACCTAAGGTGGAGTTTAAAATTTGAAGGACCACGTAATCTGGGGTCGAATTGCCACTTCCGTGAACGAGCTATATGTTCACGGAATTAATCGATTTTACACATGAAGCAAAAACAAATTCCGTCACGTATGGCTCATTCATGGATGAGACGATTCGACCCCTGATCCGTATAACTGAACTAGACTATAGCCAAACGGAACCCTCTGTGCTAGTTCGTAAGTAGGTATACACTTTCAATTTTTACATTTAAAATGTAATTGACTTTGAACTTGAGTAACCTATATAACATGTTATTGCCTTATATTAAATGAATTGAATTTCATTTCAAATTTAAAGCCCAACTGTATACTATGTGCCAACCCAATCTCTTGCACAAACCTCGACATGCTGGGCTGCCATTCATAAGGAGCACGTCCTTTGAAACTTTTCTGTCGCATATTACCTATAGACAGTACAGGTGACTTTTCCCATTATTTTAAACATAAAAACGCTCAACACGTGCGCTGGCATTTTATTACCTTCAGGGGAATACAAGCCTTCTTCTTCCACTTTGGAAATATTTTATGAATTTACCCTAACCAACCTAGAAGAACACATTTACCTAGGCTTGTACACACCTCCCGCACACAATGAACGCTAACTCCATCGAAAATGTTATTTTCCTCTAGACAAATAAATTCTCTTGAAAATTATTATTTTCTGCGCTTAAGAAAAAAAAAAATCACCAACTTGTAAATGTAGTAAAAACGACAGCGGAAGCATATAAAAACGAATCCTAGCACCGAGTGTACCAAAAAATGCTACTCACTGTTTTTAATGGCCTACTCCACATTCACCGTCGTCGCCGTCACCCCTCGAAAGAAGCACATACGATATAGTAGCTACTCCTCATTTCTCACTGTGTACTACAACCACCATTCAAATGCCTTTTTTTCGCTTGTCCTTGATAAAGAAGAAAAGAAACCCCAGACGTGATTCGCCTGAACAGATGCCTATAGTCCTATACCAAAAAAAAAAAAAAAGTACATCCCACTGCCCTACCCTCCTCATCAAAGCTCACTTGTCCATGAATGAGCATTGCCTGCTATTACGAAGAGTAGGTATATAACAAAAATGCTTGGTATGATTATGGTGGCACACTGGCACCCTGGGCCTGGCATATGCAGAGTATTCAGCACTAAACTTGCCTTTATAGTGCTTTCATTTGCTTTACGTAAGATTCATACAAATTATTTTGCACGCCATGACAGAACAGGGGACAGGGATGATGAGGATCCGATTCCTTCCGCGCACCCACACGGTTTTGTTTTTATCCCACCGATTTCAGTCCAATGTCAAGACTGGTGGTGTATATATAGCTTCTTCTATAGAACACAAACCATAAATACACACATACAATGAAGGATATTTTGGTTCATGAATGGTTTATCTAAATTAGGTTCCTCTGCAATTACAAGAAATTTACATTTATTCCACTTTCATTTACATGTTGATTATCGTGCACGTTCGTCTGTTTCCTAAATAATACGGGGAATGGAGATATCAAAACCACCGATGCCGATGTTCGACTAATGAATGGATAAGTTGATTTTAAAGCAATGATTTGCATACCATTGAGTAAAACTATAATTTTTGGATGAAGCTCCCTCTATAGTGGAAACTTGTAAATCGAATGCTTGTATCACTGGTACATGAGTCAAGGTCAAAGGACGATATGCGGGTAGAATTGCGTCTTTCCACAAGAATAAGGGTGAATTAAGTAAAGCGTTAAGGAGGATCCTTAGCATTTCTGGAATTTGAAGTTTACTTCATTAGAGAGTAAATCCATGAGCAAAAAAAAAGAAAAGAAAAAGAATCTTGGGGCTCCATTGCTTTTTTCCTTTCTTCTTCACACCGACTTTATAGGTGGAGGAAGAAATTAAGTGGGCGATACACACCAAAGTGTTCGGTAAAGAAAAGGAACAACACTGTGAAAACGAACTGAAGAACTCAGCAGTCCTCCATCTTCGTTTAAACAAGGAAATCGATATGCGGGTGCTTGCGCTACTAAGCATTTCAGAATTTCGGGTGGCAAAATATACTCTAGTTAATTAAAGTTTAAAGCTTACCCAGTTTTAAGGGTTTTACCAAAGGATTACAATTATTTGGATAGTCGTTGCGTGGGTAAAGCTAAAATATTCGCTTCGTATAGTTATACGAGTGAATAGATACACATAGGGTTTAGATTGCATGTGCTTACTTATAGAACTATTCTCCGATTGTAAGAGAATTTCATAGTAAATAGTATATTATTAACGAATTAATTGGGGTATCTCGGGGATTAAGAAAAACTATAATAGTTAACTGAAACCAAATTGCTGCTATAAGGAAACGCCTCGTTGTTATTTAACCGAACGCTTTTGATGTAACCTTAGAATGTGGGGTTAGAAAACGCGGTGACAAGTAGTTTTCCCAATAATTGGGGCTGTAGTAGAAAATTCAATTTTAGAACAAACTTTGGCACGTATATGGTCACTTAGAAAATGTTTTCCCTATTATATTCTAAAAGTTTAAATTTGGGTATAGGATAACTTTCGAAGTAGATATTCCTGAAATAATTGCTTTTGGGCTCCAAATTGAATTTTTATTTATGTAAACTCGAGGTCTACTGAACGTGCCTTTGTAGATAAATCAACATCAGATATGGATGGATACTAATATATGTATAATCGTTTTGTGATCGAACTATTTTAAATAAGTCCACTGAAAACAATGTAAAATATCAAATCATTATAACAACGTATCTTATCAAGGTTAGGTTAGGTTAAAAAAGCAGGGGCGTAGCGAGGGGGGGGGGGTGCTTCTCAAGGGTCGGCAAATCAACGATAAATTTTCAAAAATTAGGTCTTAAGTTTGGATTTCCATTAGGTATAGGTTTTTAAGCTTGTAAATGTATACAAAAGTCGGCATTTTCAAAGGTTTCAGATGAACTTCTTAAAATCGGTGAATCGGTGAATTTGCCGACTAAAATCCTTAGAATTTAGCGAGTTTAGATTCGATTTTAAAAAGGACGGTCGGCATTGGTGAGATTGCCGACTGAAATCCTTAAAATTTATCGATTTTCGATTCGATTGTAAAAAGGACGTTTGGAATTTCTAATTTGAGGTTAAATTCGAAGGAATGTGTTATTCGCTAGTTCACGGCTTATTAATGTGGAATGCGAACTTTAACAATTCGCGGCAAACGTGTGTTTAAATAACGAAATTTCGAATTCCAAACTTTTTGCCGCGAACGAAAACACCCGCGCGAATTGTCAAAGTTTATTCGCAATCCACATCATTTAATACGCATTCCACAAACTGGCGAATTAAACATTCGTTGGAACTTAACCTCAAACTAGACATTGTGGGTAGAAACTGATGGCTGAAATTCGCGAACTGCCGCGACCTATAAAAGTGTTCATGTGAACGGACTGTCAAAGTAGTTGGTCGCTCTTATGTGAATGGTCTTTTAGGTATTAGCCCAGGGGTGTTACTGTTAAGATTGGTCAAAATTGGACAAAGGGGCGTGGCGCCTCCCATACAAAAAACATCTTCTATGGAGTGAAACTCGTTGACGTTAGATATAACTCGATAACCACTGGGCCGATTTTCATGATTTCTATACAATCGGCAAGTTCCTGAAATAAGTCGGCATTTCAATGAAAGTCGCCCCCACGGCTCAAACCCTCGCTACGCCCCTGCTCATCAGCTTGCTCATTTCCAGCTATACAGGGGATCCAGCACAGTTACTCGGCTCTTATCAAACGCTGTTTATTTTGGAATAATTCTTAACAGCAACTATAGATACTCCGTATGAGATCTTAATGGCCGCAGTACTCCGCGATTTATCTAAGCGTAAGCCGTGAACTCATTCAAATGCTTGTTAGATAAGGCCGTGTTCTCAACGAACTGTAGCACCACATAAATGAGTAGGTATACCTAAGTACGTCCTGATTTTTCTTATGGTGAATAGGGTCTGTGCTCCGTTTCTTCGTATGTAATTTCTGATACAATAACTTTTCCAGTCCGGAACTCCTCCACAACAGCCTTCACTTCTTCTCAACTACTTATGTTGTACCATAATTGTCGATCCTCTTAAATATGACAACTTCACTGTCACTTTATTTATTGTATGCTGTTCTAACAATTTTTTTTCGTAGAACAACAGCATATAAAAAGCACTAAAGTATTCGTAATAAAGCTTTATTAATAAAGGCATTGTTATCCTTTTGATTTTTAATTGTTTGCATTCCAGAATTTCTGAATGACTTCCGTATATGAAGTTAATGATGATTTTGTGCGTAATATACACCCAACTGCTTTGTTTGTACGGCATATACGAGAGATGACAAGCTATATTTAAAATATTGAACCATAAAACGAATTCTCAATTTAAATTATGGAATGGGCATATTATTTACTATGCAGTGGAATGCGACTTATCTGAAATTATTCGCAGCTGTTTGTAATAATAATTAAGGGAACTTTTATATCCATTGTATCAGGTAGTATATCATTCCAAAGGGATTACCACACAGAACGAACATAATGTACCTACATGGAATTTACGCAATATAAAAATGGGGAAATTAAACAATTACTGAGTTTAACTTTAATTCTCCGTAATTAACGCTGTAAAAATAACAAAAAAAATTAAGCATGCTCACAATAAAATATTGATATTGTCATATCAATGTTTTTCAAAAGAGAAATTTATCCAATTTAATAAATAAAATAAATAAATATTTTATATAAAAACACGGATACCTACAAGATTTAAGAACATCAACATTACCAACATTTCTCGATCGTATAATTTTTTGTAACTATGGAGGCATATTATTTTTTATTTATATTATGGCTCACAGATGCGGTGGCGTATACTTGCTATTTTTATAGTGTTGTTTTTCATTCAATTTAATGAAAGCATTACAAATTTAACTTCTGACCGACATTGTACAGTCAGAATGTATAAGTTGTATAAGTAGGTATAGATAGAAGTTGGAAATTAGAATATTTTTTTTTACGAAATTTTGCATTTTATCGCATGATTTGATGATGTTGGGCGATTTAAAGGTGGAAAATTCGTTGTGAAGCTTAGAAAATTTCGAATAATTGTGAAATTTATTGTGATAAAAGACAATTTGCGTGCATTTTGGGTGGAGAATTTGAAACATCTAGCTAATCACGCACTAAACTAATTCAATTTGCACATCTCTAGCTAGCACCGAAAAATCTAGTACAATTGATCCTTGGATAGTGGCTGCGCTGAATTATATTCTAGCAGATTCCCTCTTTCCTTTTTGTGAGCTAGGTGATCATCCATTTCCTTTCAGAGAAATCTGCCATTTCAATCTTAGTTCTGAAGGCATAAGCATATGCATCCAGCCTTAATTAAGTGACATAGTCTAAGAAGTTTTTTTCGTTTAAAGTACCTAATCTTATTTTAAGACGTGTAAAAAAAATATATAAATTCTTTAAGGTAAGAGAAATCATAGTTCGTATTTGAGTTTTTAAGTCTAATAGGAGTTTTCTCTTTAAGAAAACTTAGATTAAGTGAGACATAGTCTACTTATCTACCCGCATATACTACCTGAGATAATTCAACACGTGCACGAAGATACGTAACTACAACATTAAAATAAAACGAGGCATGCAACATAGCACAAGCTACACAAAATCGTATAAAACGACACACAAAACAAGCTAAAAGTCATCTACAAAGCTATACACAAACACGCATACTCGAAACACATAAAGAAAAAACACATGTTATCACAGCACACGAATATCACAGATCTTATAAGTATAATTGGGTATATTTATCTAAATAACACTACATATCTAACTATAAAACTATAAAAACTATATATGTACTACGTTTAACTACAAAAATATCCTAATATCACAGTCATTTTATTGAGTATTGAGTTCCAGGGAAGCATCACTTCCAACCCACAACTCCATATTATATAAAAAAAACCTATAAGTGTTTAGCATATAGAAATTGTACTCTGTCGTCCTAAATTAAGAACTATGTATTTGAATTTGAATCTAGGTAGTAAATACATAATCATGAATTATTGTTAAATCTATATTTTCTTTCGGGTCAATTCTCTTCTAATCTCCACAACGGCGGTAACCCTCACATTCTCATTGGAACTTAGTTCTTCCCACCCCCAGCCCTGAGCAAGCCGGAAGAAAAGAACAAAAGAGAGCAAACAAGAACTAAGTTTCGTTAAAATCAAAAATACTCTCTTTAATTAATAATTGTGGCCATACGCCACAAATTTAACGAGATAGCAGAGAAGAATAAGGACGTCGATAGCTTGAATTTCATTATTCAAAGTCAAATCACTGGATAACTGCATTCGGACAAATCCGTTGACAGCGTGACCGACGAGGATGAAGCGACCAACTATCCGACGGAATTTTTGAACTCCCTTGATGTGCCAGGAACTCGGCGGCATAATTTACAGCTGAAGGTGGGATCGATCGTAATCATGTTGCGAAATTTGAATCATCCGAAATTGTGCAACTGTAGTCCAATTCCAGCTGATTCAGTTCCCCATTCGATTGTGGATTTTACGATGACAATTAATAAATCGCAAGGCCAATCGTTGAAAGCCTGTGGGATTATTCTCGAATTTCCCTGTTTTTCTCACGGTCCGCTGTACGTTGCCTGTTCGCCTGTTGGCAAACCGTCTTCGTTGTTTATTTTTGTGACGGAAAACAAATCGAAATCATATCGCTCTCTCCTGATTTCGATTCCATTCAAATCATTCCCATTGAAATTTGAACTATCTCTGTTTTATTATCACTCTGGAGTTTATCTGAAGGCATTAAATTGTGGCGAGACGAAGTTTGCTGGGTTCGCTATAGTATTTATATAAAATATTTAGAGATAAAATATTATATTGGTACTTAAAATGCTTTTTAAAACTTACAAATTATATATGTGGAACGTATGTAGGTAAATCGAAAAAAATCGCGGTACAAACAGAATTTCTAAAAGTGCTTTTAGTTTGAGAGTCTAGTTCAAGGTTGACCTATTTGAGGAAAACCTACTAGCTGTTCCCGCAACTTTCTTTGCGACGTGAAGTAAGTACCTCCGAAATCATCAAAATCAGGCAGAACTTTTGACAAATACGATCTCACTGTATATTACGATCACATTTTCAAAAATAAAGAAAATCTGTTTTTATGAATTTTTCAACTTATAGATTAAGCAAATAGAATTCGCGCATCGTTTCATAATGCACCACAAAAGGGAAGTTAAACCATACCCACCTCTTCGTCAATCAATGGTTCATGAGTTACAGGCTCGTGGCACCTCCCATACAAAAAAAAAAAAACATTCAAAATCTTATATCTCTAAACTCACCGAATCGATTCAGTTTACATACAATCTTAGGTATTAGCCTAGGAGTATTTCTATGAAGATTGGTCAAAACTGGACAAAGGGGTGTGACTCCGCCCATACAAAAAAAAACCTTCAGAATCGTATATCTCGAAAACCACTGAATCGATTGAGTTCAAACTTACAGATAATCTTAGGTATTGGGCGTAGAATGCTCCTGTAAAAATTGATCAAAGTTGGACAAAGGAGCGTGGCACCTCCCAAACAAAAAAACATTCAAAATCTTATACCTCCTATACAAAAAACATCTTCTATAGGGTGAAACTCGATGACGTTATATCTCGATAACCGCTGGGCCGATTTTCATGAGTCGCATTTTATGAAAGAACATCTGTGCACGGGAAAAACCGGACGGGTACAGCTATCTCTATATTATATAAAACAAAGTGGAAAAAACTTGTTTTAAATGTCGGTAATTACGGTAATTTATAGGTAAAAAATACAACAGAAAAAAATAAAAATAAAAATTTAAACAAGCAACAAAAGGCCTGGCGAAACCGGCCGGCGCGCGGCGGTGGTTCAGCTAGTATTTTATATAAACTGCAGAAAAAGAGATGTGTTCATGTTCATCTCCCCCCCACAGCCCGGCTAATCAACTAGTTATATAGCACTATGCGAATATAGTTGCCGTACATACCTGCCCCTCTGCATGCAGCATTGGTGGCTCTCGTTTATAGAATCATAGGCAGGACGGATCTAGCACTTCTGAGAAGACTACTGTTCTCGTTCTACTATCCAATAGGGATGCATTCGCAAATGCGGACATTTTATCTCTCATTTCTGAAT
Source organism: Cheilosia scutellata (assembly GCA_955612985.1). Classification (NCBI taxonomy): domain Eukaryota; kingdom Metazoa; phylum Arthropoda; class Insecta; order Diptera; family Syrphidae; genus Cheilosia; species Cheilosia scutellata. Next base: position 70,396,500 of record OY015312.1, read on the forward strand.
AGACCGATTCCTCTTCTGTTAGAACTAGGTGGTCGTTTTAAATTCATTCATGTAGGCATATCAAAATCACTGACTTTCATTTTTGATAAAATCTGGGAGCCTTAGGTAGTTGCAAGTAGACAGCGTCTATCCCGAGACCCGAATACAGGAAGACTCCTATACACTTTAATTTTTGTTGTAAAAAGCGCAGTTGTGATTGCGTCATAGATAAAATTCCTTATTACTCGAAGTGATGTCCGAACTTCTGTGAACTTACATGTGACCATAATCGCCAGAACATTGATATAATTAATTATTTGACTGAAGGTCTAAATCCTTGAATATGAATAATACAACCATGTTCCGCAGTTACCAGTTAGTGAATTGTGGCGGTATTGGACACTATCCTGATAAACAAGAACATATTTAAGCAAAACAATTTCTGGTAACGGACAAAGCCGGGCGGGTACGGATAGCATTCTACAAATGCGCGCGAACATCGTGCAAATGGCACGGATCTCCCACTTTTCTACCGCTTTATTTATTTTTTTTTTGCTTGGCCGAGAGCCCAAGAGTTTTGTTTTGAATCAGTTTTATTTCGTAGTATACCAGCTTTAGCATAGTATTGCATTATGTTATAGAAATAGACAGCTGTAAAGGTGCCTGTCCATTTGAGAGCACTTTCGCTAGTAAACTCTCGAGAGTTACTCTCGGGTGGCTGTCCATTTGAGAGTAATAATTTCGAGATTTTATTCTCGCGAGTTCTTCGATAACATTTTGAGAGTAGATTCCCTGAGAGTACTCTCATAACCGTGTCCACTTGATATTTATTTTACTAGTTAAAATGTATTCTAACTATGTTCCAACCGGCGTGAAGGGAAGCCATACCAGTACGTGAGTGTGTATTGGTAACGCTATGAGTTGATTTATTTCCTCCGATATCCATTGTTCTGCCATGTCGACTCTCGACAGCTACTCGCAAAATACGAACCGTGTTGGAATTTTGAGAGCTAATCTCCGATAGTGATCAGAACATGTGTCCACTTGCGAGTGACTTTCAAAAGGCTCGAATCTCGAGAGTAAAAAGTTAACTCTCCGCGAACTACTCTCAAGACTATGTCCACTTGCGAGTTTGCTATCGAGAGCTGCTCGCAGCATTTTTACTCTCAAATGGACAGGCACCTTAACGATTCTTATAATACATACACCTTTTTATACCCTCCACAGGTAGATATACATATACATATGTATTCACTTTGTCATAACATTTTTAATGCCAAGAAAGAGTAACCGGAGACCCCATAAAGATTCGGGATTATCTCCGTAAATAGATACTCAGTCACTCTCAGTTACACACTGAATCTCAAACTCATATACTTCTCGGGTAAAAAGCAAACCGCTATACGCCATGACGCTCACAGAAAATCATCAATAGAAATGGATGCATATGTCGCTTTTAAGTTATGTATTCGCATGCATATTTCGTTTTTCAAGCTTCTTAATTCAGCTATTCGGACTACGCATAAGAATTACAGGTCCCTTCCATTCGTCGCGTAAACAAAAAAAAAAAAAAATAAAGAATATTCGCGAAAACTATTTGTTGTGAGAAACTATTCCTAGTTTTGTATGATGTGTTCCTACCTATATAAACTAAGGTTATAAGTGCAAGACAGTTAGCAAACTTGTAATATTAGATATAGAGTTACAGACTCCGAGTTGTGTGAAAAACATTAGGTAGATACTACTGATTATACTAAGGACCTACATTTGTTTCCCCTGTGCGTCTCACAATAAAGAGGATTGACACTTTACATCATAGTTAATGAAAGCTGTCGACTTGCAACAATAATCCTGAGCCAAATTATGAATGAGGCATGAGTTTACAGACAAATTTGACAAACGAAGTGCTCGTAAGATAAACTACCTACTCTCGTACGACCCCTTGCCTTACCAACCGAACAAAGAACAAACTTCAGCTAATCCGGCACAAAACTACACAACACACCCAATTTAAGTCTTGTGCCCATTTCAACAACTTCTTGAAAAACAACCAATTTCGAGAGAGCGCTAAAATAAAATTAAAACTAAACTAACCTAACACAAGCAGCCCGCATCATTCCCATGCATTAATGTAACAAAGTTCTTAACAACCCTCCATTGTAGGATACTTCATGCACACAAACACATTAAAAACGAATTAAAATCACTTCCTTTGATGCATTCCTAGCGCTTTAATTACCACTACCATAACCAGACGTGAAAACTTGAGTTGAATTTAACGACCCATGGACGAGCGAGTTTGCCAAAAGTAAAAACACATAACCTGAGGATATCTCACCCGTAGCCTTATCGACAGAGCATAACTTTTTATTGCAATGCCGTGTGAAGATGCCGGCCCCCCCCGTGTGAAATCTCGAATATAGCAATCAGTAGGAATGCAATTGCACACACCATTAACGAGCTTTCCCATCGCTCATCGTTTTATTTATGACCGATAATAATTCAGACGCCGGCCGCCGCGCGCCGTTTGAGAGCATTCTTCCATATACACACAACACCTTAGCAAATATCCATAACTGCATTTGGCGTGCCACTTCGTGTGTGTCGGCATCAGTGGAAAAGGATATCCGAAAATCAATCACGAGAGGCAAACAAAGAAAACAACGATAATGAAAATATGCAGGAACGGGCTAACTGACATAAAAACATACACCGAACATACTCGTATAACTGTGCATCATATATAAACACAACATTTCTGTGTTTATTTAAGCACACAAAACAATTGTACGTGAATAGGCGGGGTTGATTAGATTCAAAACGCCTATACGACCGCTGACACAATACCTATGACGACTGGTGCCAGTGCAGCACCCACCATCTAGATATCTCTATTTACAGAATAGTTTGACAGCTGGCAGTAATTTCATGCTTAAATAGCACAAAGCATACAACCCACTCGCGTCCAACACTCCTTAGACACCCACTCGCCTGAAAATGTCCTTGTATAGTTGAAAATTTACAATTCTCTTCAAAGTTCGTTTTGGTTTGTTAATTTGTATATGCATGTTTGACTGTTAGTCAGAGTGTTGGTGTAGATAATTACGCACATTGGGGCTGTGCACAAGTACAAGCCTTGTGTATCGTTATTGTTTCAACAGCACCACATTCTGGCGTCACATTCGAATCCGTTTGAGAAGGGAGACGTATTTCAATGAACTAAAACTATATTTCTGTTTATCTGGCGGCGTGTGTCTATTACAGGAACTCATCAAATCGTAAATATCGAAGGAGTAGTGGAGCTAACCTACTGGCTTTGAGGAGTAACAGTGGGACGGTTGCTTCCGCCGCCGGCTCAATGGCAACTATTTACAATGTGCTCGGAGGTAGTGGCGACAGCCCATTACGGTCTACGCAATTCCCACCATCGGCAATTTCCAACCCACAGGGATTGTTCTCCATCAGCCATCTGAATATGGAGATATCGGAACAGCACATTGGGAACAATAGTCGCCTGGAAATTACGTGTTTGGCAACAATTCCGACGCAAGTCGGTCTCGGTGAACAGTATGCTGACTACAAAACGTATTCGGTGAAAGGTAAGCAATTTTCTGATTTCATGTTCGTACTTTATTCTCTATCTCTATTTATAAAGGCGTCGGCGTCGGTTATATATCAGTAAATTGCATCCAAAATACGAAACGGAACAAAACTGACTCATTTAACCATAGCTTATCATAAGAATTCAGTTGAAAATCTTGTGGAATTGACTGAGAAGTTGAACAGGAAAAGTTGTACGTACGGAAAAGTGAATAAACTCGTTTTGTAGAAAATTTAGAGATCGATTGCTTAATTTTTTTCGACAAATTAATTTTATAACTCAAAAGAAACATTTTAAGACCGAAATTGAGTTCAGCCATTAAGTTTAAGTACTCCAAAAAAGCAAAACTATTTTTTTTCGGTTGCATTTTACTGATAGCTATAACTGGCCCCTAAGCCGGTACTTATTTCATATAAGATGTATTGAAATCTACTTAAAAATGTAACGATTGACTTATTTCTACTCTTTCACTTTCACTTAGGAAATTATATACTGTTGCTAAATTTATTTAAGTTACTTTTTGTTTTGAGAGAAAAAAAAAATTATTTGTCATTAAGAAAACATTCTCGCAAAAGTTCATCGTAAAAAAAAAAAATAAATAAATAAAAAAATATAACAATTAAAAGAAAGAACAATCATCATCCACGATTGAGCCTTAACTGTTGGCTTATATAATATCTATAGAAAGTCATTATTTGACTCTTCGATTGTGAAGCATTAAAGGCCTTTGTTTTGTCTTATAAAGGCAAGACACAATTAGAGAGCTTTTAAGAAGTAAATTGTAGAAAAAGAACTGATCAAAACTGTCTGGGGATCAAAAATAAAACTGCAATAGAGAAAAGAAAAATAAAAAAATAAAAAACAAAAACAACGTAAAACAGTGCAGAATTCGAATTGCTGCAGAGCACAAACAAAATAATTACCCTAAATTTTAATAGTGTTAGAGTTTAAGTTTTTTTTATTATTATTGTTATTTTTATTTAAGTTTGTGTTGTTGTTCAGTTTAATTTTGTGTTGTGTATTTATATAAGAAATGAAAAAATTAGAGAATGCTGTTGGTGAAAAGTCGCTTTGCATATACTCAACCTCGAACTCATTCCAAATCCTACACTGACCACAGGCAAGGGGGTTGCAGGCGGGCAGCATACATTTACGGTATTTTGTTTTACTGGCTGTTTTTACGGGCTTTTTAAATTCCGGCTTTTGTAATACGGGCTTTTGGAAACGGGCATTTGGAAATGGATTTTTGGATTGCAGCCAAACGTACGCCTACCCCTTGAGAACGGATGGACCGATTTGGCTATTTTTTGATAAAAATATTTTCGTAATAGGCCGAATAAGCCGTGGCACCTCCCATTCAAAGAAAAACATTCAAAACCGTATATATCGAAAACTACCGAACCGATTGAACGCAAAATTTACAGACTGTCGTAGATATTGGCCCTGGACCGGGAGTATTTCTCTGAATACTGGTTAAAATTGGGCAAAGGGGTGTAGCATCTTCCATACAAAAAAAAAACATTCAAAATCGTATATCTCGAAAACCACCGAACCAATTGAGGTCTAATTTTCAGACAATCTAATCCGTTTCCGTAAAATTTTTGTGAATTCACATTTACAAGGAAGAATTCATCAGCAAACTGTTCCCGAACATCGGTCGGAACTATTACAGTGTACTCTCTCTTAAGTGGACAGCCACGGGACCGTATATTTTTGTCAACATAAGAGACTGTCCACTCAAGAGAATAATTCAAATTACAGAAAAATCGCTAATTTTCAAAGAACCAAAAATTATCCTAATTTTACACATATGTGCATAGGTAAATTCATATTCTCTATAGTAGCTATTAAGTACAAAAACAAAAAAAATGTGCATATAATGCAAATCATTGCCTTTTCGCCTCCAGCTTTTAAAGAAAACTTCAAAATTTTCATTCGTAAAAAATATTAAGAATTCGGCTTCGTCAGCGATCCCAACGCTCATTTACAATGACACTCCAGCTGTCAGCTCTTTAGACAAAGCTAATCTGCTCGCTGCACATTTCGCAGCCAGCTCGTTGCTCCCAGATTGCGCTTTGTCCCTGTACTCGAGAGCGTCGAATTTACCATGGGACAAATCCATTTTCGCACTCGTACAGTTGCAAGAGTACTTATTGATCTCAACATAAATAAATCCACTGGTCCAGACTGTATCTCCCCCATCGTTCTGAAGAGGTGTTCTTCCACGCTGGCAAAACCACTGCGTAAGCTTTTTCATCTGTCCTATTCTTCTGGACTCTTTCCGAGTAGGTGGAAAACAGCATTTGTCCAGCCCGTCCCTAAAAAAGGCGAATCTTCTTCTCCCACCAATTACCGACCCATAGCACTTACGTCCATTCTTTCTAAGGTCATGGAAACGCTGATAAATCGTCAGCTTATGAAATATCTTGAATCTCGGAAACTCCTTAATGACCGGCAGTACGGTTTTCGTGGCAACAGGTCCACTGGTGATTTGATGACATATCTCACCGAGAAGTGGAACCAATCTCTCCATCACTTCGGTGAGTCGAAGATTGTTGCGCTTGATATTTCAAAGGCATTTGACAGAGTTTGGCACCAAGCTCTTTTGTCGAAAATGCGTGCTTATGGGATCGATGCGTCTCTTATTCAATGGATTAGAAACTACCTTTTTGGCCGTTCAATTCAAGTTGTTTTGGATGGTTTCAAGTCTGAAACTCACCATATAAATGCTGGTGTCCCCCAAGGCTCCGTTTTGTCTCCGACTCTCTTTCTCATTTTTATAAATGATCTCTTGTCTGCAACATCTAATCCAATCCATTCCTTCGCTGATGACAGCACACTTAGCTTCTCATATTCTTTCCAGGACTCACGTCCCTGCTCTTCGGCCGTAGAACTGGAACGGCAACGTATGTTAAGCTCATTAAATTCCGACCTTGACAGCATTTTAAAATGGGGTTCAGCCAATAGAGTGGAATTTAATGCTTCGAAAACACAATGCTGTCTGCTGTCTCTAAAGCGAAACCCGGACTTACAGCCATTATCCATGAATGGCACTTGCATCACCGAAACCGATAGACTTTCCATTCTCGGTATGTGCGTTCATGACAACCTACGTTGGAATGACCATGTACACGAAGTCGCCAAGAATGCTGCGAAATGTCTAGGTTTTCTCAAAAGGTGCAAGAAATATTTTACCCCTTCTGATCTGGCTACAATATACAAGGCGTTCATTCGCCCAAAACTTGAGTACAATTCTCATATCTGGTCTGGTGCGCCCAAAACCATATTGCGCCTACTGGATAGGATCCAGAATCGTGCGTTAAAACTTATCGGAGACATAAATATCGCGAACTCTATTAATTCGCTTGAACATCGCAGAAATGTTGCGTGTCTCTCGCTGTTTTATCGCTTTTTTAACAAACAGTGCTCAAACGAAATCGCCAGCTGCATTCCACCCCTTCAGAAATTCAACCGCAATACTCGCCATGCTAGGAATGCTCATCAGTTTACCATTCAGCCTATCTTCGGTCGTACTATGAAATATAGAGATTCATTCATAAGCCGTACAACACGAATGTGGAATGCTTTACCAAACTCTGTTTTTCCTCCTTGTTACAATTTACAAACATTTAAAACCAATGTGCATCGGTATCTCCTATCATATCTATCCTCATTTCCTTAACGCCCGCGCTGTGTAGTTCACCCTACATTAAAAGAGTAGTCATACCCTCTTGAGCGCGTGTTTATTATTAAAAAAAAAAAGGGGCGTGGCACTTGTCATACAAAACATTCGTAAAAATCTTATATCTCAAAACCACCGAATAGATTGATGTCAAATTTTAAGAAAATCTTTCGACGTCATATATCTCAAAACCACCGAATAGATTGAGCTGAAATATTGAGAAATTCTTTGTTATTGACCTGAAGGTGTTTCTGTGAGATTTGGTAAAAATTGGATGAGGGGCGTGGCACCTCCCATGCATAAAAACTGGATTTCAAAAGTTATAAGACTGTTAACATTGATGCGCATTGTCAATACAAATTAGATTAGGGTGCGATTGGAAATCGGGAATGGCACGACCCATACAAGTTATTTAAATCACTATAGCTTTAGCTTTGAAATTTGGTAAATTGACCTCAATTTTTATATGTAAAAAAAGGGCATTGAATGCATTTGAATACGAACGAGTTTCAGTTATTCACCAAATGAAACTTAAACCGTAGACAGTGTGGCCAATATTGCCGATCTCAATGAACTGGAGTTAGAAGGTTGATTGGGATTCATAATCGCAGAGATAAGTTTTAGGTGTTACGAAGTTCACCGTGTCATCTAGTAGATATGCAAAACATACGAAGAGTTATTAAAGAAGAAAACACACGCAAATATGTATTTCTTTTTTCAAAATTGTTGGGTGTTATTTGAGAAATAAATTGAAGTTTTGAAAATGCGCCCCAATGTCGCCTGGATTTGTGAAAGGGGTCAAAGAAACGCTTATTTTGAATTGTGGTCGCCACGCGTCCCGACAGAAGAAAAGTCGCCCATCGGTAACACTGATACCATTTCACCACTTTTTTTTATATACTAATTCAGTTTTCAAACCGATTATTATTAATTAATTACTGTTAAGAGACCTGCAACAGCTATTAGACACACAGTTACTAAGTTATAGGAATTATAGCTTTTTCGAATAAAAATAATTCATATTATCAGAGTTTTTTTAAGTGAATGTATTTATACCTACATTTTATGCTTAAACAATATCTGCAAGTTGTTACTGAAAGCTATTTAGTTTAAACATGTAGAAAAAAAAAATGATTTATGTCCTATTCAGCTACACAACATTATGGAGGCATTTACCTTGTTAAATGACAAGAGTAATTTGCCCTAGAATTGTCCCGTGAATTATTTGATGCTGAGGGTCTTGTTTATGTGGCCAATAAAGTGAGCTGCCAACACGGTTGAATGGGGATTCCTTATATCTCTGAGCATAATGTGTGTAGTACTCCTTTCTGCGCAGTTTTCTGTACAACGCTGCTTATATTTATTGCTAAGGTGAGTCTATTAAAGCACAATGAACATGTTGGTAATAAAGTGCTGGCAAATGGAGCACAGCTTGAGGAATGAATTGCTGGCGATTTATTCTCTTTTTTATAGTCCTTGCTTGTAATTGATGTACTTGACCAATTTATATCCCAAAACATTAACCTTTTCAGTTGGAAATTAGTTCAGCTGGATATATAACTGCTTAATAATGGGAACATTTTTACTACAACCTGGGAAAGAATATAGTATAACTTATCTCGACTGCTGTACAGCATAGATTATATTGGCTAGCTCTTGACAATACTAAAAATGGATTTATCTGTCACCTCGAAATGGTCTATTCACTCTCCATTTGGCGAATGTGCCACTGGATGTTAGCTATGAATGGTATTGTTATGTTATGGAGTTTAGTTCACAAGTTCAATTAATGCTAATTTAGAAGTTTTGAAAAATGTGAAACTGGCTTTTGTTTGACGAATCAAGAGGATATAGAGTTCTATGGCGCATGCGAACGGCTTATTTGAGAAGCTTTACCACGTCATGGATGCATCAAATCAATGACAACAGTTCTACGACTATTTTAGCCAGTGTAATGAGATGACACTAACCGAATGAATAGGATTAGCTAATTCTCATTCCGCTACCGCTACATGCAATACTATAGGCTACAAAATTTGTTTTGAGCTTCAGCTAAGCAATACAAGGATATCCCCTTAGGATCTTACGAATGTGTAATGAATACCCAAGGGTACACCTCAACATATCTGTTACAGTCCGTGACATTATAATTATACCACTCGAGGGCTAGAACACTTCGAAGCATCTATATTCCAGAGGTCTTCAAAGTCTCACTATACCTACCTAATTTTTATTAATTTCTGAAAATATCGAAATGGGCACAAGAAGAAAGGGCATGAGGTCATAGTTTACAGAGCGGAACCTCATTGAAGAGCATAGAAATGGTTCCACGTGTGGTAAAGTAGTCTACTAACAATAGCTATAGCACGACATTGCTCGTGCTCGACAATGAGTAGGTACCTCTCGAATTCTGATGTTCCTTTTAGTATCTTTGCGAGTCTGCCAGTAACGATGAACCAACCAAGAAATCTCATTTCGACATTTGCCCAAATCGTATGTTCTAGTCATTCGGTTGGAACAAACGCCAAATTTTAGCTATACAATGCTTATTTTTGATACCAAATTCGGACCTCTTGGTAACCCCGCTGTCTTCAAATTAACACAGCCTGACGAATCATACGAGAAAACTTATCATTGCTTCTTCCATCCCATGTAAGGAAAAGCAAACTATTGGAACGTGTTGAAGATCGTTCATCTAAATTGGCAACCCACACATCGCTTACTACTAATGCTGAAATATTGGCAACACTTTACTATTGACAAGCTTTTGTCACTTTGACACATGAAAAATGAATTCTTTACCACATGTGTATAATAACCTAAAATATACTTCCACTTGGATTTTTATCGTCTTCCTGTAAGGTTATAATCTATTTCAATTTCTGAATAAAAAGTGCGTTTTGTTTTTCCCTTAATATTAATAGAACGACAAAAGACAGTTTCAAGGACTAGCAGTCGACATTCGCGAATATTAGCTAGTTAGACCGTAGAGCTGTCTTCCTATATAATCAAATCGAGCGACATGATATTGTGTGCCTACTAATGTAAGACTAAGTGGATTCAACATTCGGTTAACCAAACTGTAATCGGCTATAAGTGTCTAGTCGAGTAGACACAACTTCGTGCAGGCGATAAATTACTACATATTATATTAATGTGCCGTACCCTTTGAGCATCAATCAGCACCTATCCACTCGATTTCGGCCAGAATCTGTTTGTTCTGTTTGTCCTGAAATTGATTTTATAAGCTCAATTTCCCAAAAACCACATGTACTCACATATACCTACTTGACTAAACACTTAACACTAAACGAAAAGGTAAATTTCCGTCCAAAATCGATTCCATTGGCAGGAAGTTAGGGCTCGCATTTATTTTTCGACTTACAACATTTAATCCTGATCTGAATCGATTCGATACGTATCCTCTTTCTACAAACATAAGTAGCTATATCAACATCTGCACAAGCAAAAGAACAAATAAACTGAAATCAAAAAATGGAATTACGTGAAATCCCTTCAATGTCGTTGAAATGTCCTCTGTCCTAATCCTTGGCAAGAGAAGCCCATTGCTAATCATTGTGCGAAATAATCTCAAGATATCCCTTTGTCCTTGTTCTCCTACTGTTGCCTTATTGAAGGTCGTAAATAGAAACTTTATTCAACTCTGATCCAACAGTTGAGAGTTCACCCACCCCCATCCCAGTTGCTGTTTCTTGATTACCCTCAGAACGTTAATCTTTTAGGCATATGGTGCTTTTATTGTTCCTTTTTTAATAGACTCGAAATGCCATTCGATTAATTGCTTTACATCTTCTTCACTTTCAGTCGAAGTCGAACGGCCAGAAACATCATCAGCAACATCACCGCCCAACATTGGAATGGCCGCCCTAGGCAATGGCTCTTTTGCCTGCAGCATACACACATGGCCTGTTAAAATACTTTTATCCTGTTTAATCTTTCTAAGGATTTAAATTTTAATTAGTTTCAGTTTTTTTTTTTTTTCAAAAAAACAACGTACCTACTAAATTAGATGACGAAATAAGTACTTTTAATTTTTTTTAATCAATTCGTTTATTTTTAATAAGCAGAGAAATAGAGTATTAGTAAAATTAGTATAATGCTGAAGAAGACACACCAGAGTGTCTGGCATCTCTTCAACAACTCATGATTAAATATTAAGACAATTTTTGTTAAAGTGAACAAAATACAATAATTTTTTAAAATGAACAACTTTTTTGTATATAACCAAAATGAAAAACCATTAATAAAAAAAAAATACAAAACAAACTGACGAGAGAAACTAAAATTTATTACCAATACCATGTAACACACGATGCAGTGAAGTGATTGAAGTTTGTCATTTTTTATAGGGAACATTAACATTTTTTTGTAACGATAATTATGCTCTTGTATAATATCGAAGGATTTTTTTTCAAACGTAAAAACTATTTTTTGTAAAAATGAATAGAAAGAAAATATAAAAAAAAAAACAATAACAAAATGTAAATTTAAAAATAAATTTGTAAGAAATTCGTTAGATAGAGACTTTGTTTATGGAAAGAACTTTTGCTTATCGTTGCAAGGGAAAATCAAATTTATAAAATGAATTGTAATATTTTTTAAATCAAGAAATCTATTTATACAATATATTTTATTTTCATGTGTTGATAATCTATAATGTAAATTTGATGAACTATCTCAAACTTACATATATCTACTTTTATAGCAAACTTGTTTGATTACGAAAGGTTTGGCATTTGATGTAACACAAAAAATATACAAATTTATTTATTTACCTTTGATTTAGTTGGCATAAATAATCAGAAAATTAATTTCTTTAGAAAAGTCAGTTTAGTTCGGGTAGTGATCAATCCTGACAGGAAACGTCCTCAAATAAATTTACATCTTACAGGTTAGTCGCATATTGTTTACTTTATCGCAGATTAACCAAGGATCATTATTAAAGTTACTGCAAGGCAGAAGAATGCTATTATTTTCCTTCGGTGATACATTTTTTAATTTTTCTTCATTTGAAAATATGTAATAATAATAAAAAAAAAATCCTTGAGACCATTAAGGCTTTTTATTGAACCGCATTGAGAGCCTGCGCGTCATCAGGTTATCACACCGCCTATATGCTTAATATAATTGATCTTCTTGTTGTTGGTATTAAAAGGCAGCTACTTTTTTGCATTCAATTGTTCTCATCCTTGTATAAACTTTTACTGGCAAAGAGAAAATGCAACGGAAAGGTCTTGTTATATGGTTTTTCCTATTTTCTTTTATTTTCGATAGAAAAGAAAGCTTTATTTTCGCGTAAACCGGTTAGCACGTGCAAATTTTCTTTCGTTTATCTTTAAAAATTAAACGCATAATGTCAACCAATTTTTTTTTTTTGCTGCTCAAGTTATCGATTAAAATTAATATGGGTAAAGGAAAATCGCTAACTGTGGAAGAGAAATCGGAAATTCAAGCTTACTAGGATTTAAGTCTGTCAGTAAGAGACATTTCGAAAAAAGTCGATAGAAGTCGTACATTTTTGTCCGCATTCCAGCGCAATAAGTCGCGATATGGTAAGAATAATAAAGGTTGGAATAATAGAGTAATTTCCACAGTTGATAAAAGAGCTATTTTGAGAGAAGCATCGAACTCTCATAACTCGGCCCCAAAGATCAGGGCAAGTGTTGGCTTGAAGTGAGTTTATCTTCTATTCAAAGAGTGATTAGGGATGCTCCACATTTAAAAATACTAAATTGAAGAAAAAGTCCCCACTTAAGGTGGCTCGAATGGCAATGCGCTTGAATTTTGGACGAGCTCACATGACATGGAATTCTGACTAGCACTAGTACTACATTGTCTTTTCGGACGAAAAGAAATTTAATTTGAAAGGTCCAGACGGATACAATTAGATATTACTTCCATGTTCTACGCAAGGAGGAACACCAGTTGGATCGCCTTCATAGTCGGGTTGGGGGTGTAATGGAGCCATTTCCTACTATGGTACGTGCGAGTTACAGTTTTGGACAGCAAACATGAATGCAAAAAAGTACTTGAAACAGCTTTTCCCCATTTTAAAAATTTGTTTGGTAACTTGCTATGGCATTTTTAATACGACAATCCTCCGATTCACACAGCCCGGGGGGCTCCATGAAATTAGGCCCCAATGAAAAAAGGCCCCAAAAATAAATGAAAAAAGGCCCCAACAATTGGGGCAATATTTCATAATGAAAAATGGCCCCATTCCATTTATGAAAAATTGCCCCAAACAAATGAAAAATTGCCCCAAAATAATAATTGGCAAACAAAAACAAAACGTATTATGAAATTTTCATTGTTTTGGGGCCTTTTTGCGTTGTTTTGGGGCCTTTTTGCATTTTATTGGGGTGATTTTTCATTTAATGGAAATTGTTTGAAGATCATTTGGGGCATTTTTCATTTTCTTATTTTGGTATCAAAACAAAAATCACCTAGAAGAAACGCGAATTATACCGTTGTTACAAGGGCAGGACGTTACAGCTTTCAAGGAGTAAATAACTTACTGACAATTGAATTTGTGAGTAGGTACACAACACATCGATCAGTTTATTGACGAAAGTGCGCGCGAATTCCTAACTTGTATTTTCTTAATTTTGTTAAAGCTTAAAACCTGTTCAGATTTAGAAATAGCTTTCAATTTAAGCTGTAGAAAAGCCAGCTCGGTTTTTGAAATAACTTGTATTTTAGCTTTAGAAAATTCGCGCGAATTTTGAACTTTTATTTTCTCAAATTTTCTAAAGCTTAAAGCCCAAAATTCGAAAATTTAATTTTCTCAATTTTCTTTGGCTATACGCCTCCATCCAGTTGCGCACTTCAACTTGGTTGAGGTCCCCTTCCACTTGTGCCCATCACCTAAGGCGAGGTGTTCCTCTACTGCATTGTCCCTCCGGGTTAGAATCGAAGACACTTCATGCCGGAGCGTTGGTGTCCATTCGCTCTAGATGTCCCAGCCATCTTAGACGACTGATGCCACCTCAGTGTTTGAAATAACTTTTAAATTTAATATTCGCGCGAATTTTCAACTTTTATTTTCTCAAATTTTCTAAAGCTAAAATTTAAGCTTTACAAACAGTTACAAAGAGGTTTTTACCTTTTCTTGAATATTTGTTGTAATTCATGGTTTTCATTATTTTTTGGGTATATATCATTCTTTTGGGGTGATATTTCTTAAGAAGATCCCAATATTTAGAATCGATTTTAACATATTTTTCGCGTTTTTCATTGAGTTTCGGGCCATTTTTCATTCTTTTGGGGCAATTTTTCATTTTTTTAGGGTGATATTTCTTACAAAGGCCTCAATATTTAGAATTGATTTTAATTTGGGGCATAATTGCACAAAAAAAAAATGAAATTTTACCCCAAATTATTAATGAAAAAAGGCCCCAAAAAAATGAAAAATCACCCCAATCCTACTACAAAACGTTGTTGTTGCTTACTATATAAATTTTTGGGGCCTTTTTTCATTTATTTTTGGGGCCTTTTTTCATTGGGGCCTAATTTCATGGAGCCAGCCCGGGGGGTTAAGTCATAGATTGAAGTCCAAAATGTAAGTGCAGCGGGCGCCTTACTCACCCGACATCAATATAGTAGAAAATGTTTGGGGATGCCTGATTCGTAAAGTTTACGAGTCTGGGGAAGAATATTCCAACAAAGCGGAACTAATTGAAGGCATCATGGGCGCTTGATAAGTCATTTCTCTCGACTATATTGGAAGTCGCTATACGAGTCGCTTCCCAATCAATGAGGTCTCAACAAGAGAGGGCCGACACATTATTGAAATTATTGAAAAATATTTAAATTAATAAATGCATAAATTTAACATTAAGCTCATGGCATAAAAGCTTAAGAAAAATGAAAAAAAAAAGAAAATATATGTGCTAACCTGATGATCTATTAATAATATTAAAAAATTCAAAAATAATACCACTTTTTATTTTATTTAATTAAGAATTGTATGGACCATAAACAACCATAATTTAAAAGCGTTAGCTCTTTGAGGTTGCCTGGAATCACTTCGCGAAAGGGATATCTAGGAGCTAAATACACTCCAGTACAATCTGTGTAAATAAATAGTCGATAAACTCGCGCCTAAATATATCAACAAAAATTGTGTTTCACAGGTTTCGGTTCCCAGAAATAGCCTTGACGGGACTTTTAAAGTGTCACTGAGTCACTGGGATGTAATAACTCCGGAATCACAAATATATTGCAATTCAAAGAGTGAGATTGGATTCCGAAAATATGGACATATTGATTAACTTTGTTTGTTGCCCGAAATTAGGTGAATGATTAGAAATGGGCTTCCGAAATTTCAGTGTCTACTTTAGTACAATACCAACTAATTTGCCAACAATTTGGAGCGAACATTTTTTGCCAGTTTTCCTATTTTAACCGTGCCACCGGGTTTGTCGTGTAACAGCTTGGTTATTCTTAAATATATCGTGTTCTCACGACCTACTCATACATCTCTATAGTCTATAGTCCTCTCCGAATGCATTGAGGCTCCGCGGTTTTCTCGGAGGATTCCCTCAATTGTTTGGCAACCGCTGTGTCCACTATGTCGTTACCATTAACAATCCCCCATCCGGTAACTCTCACCAACGCTTCAGCTGCGTCTTTTGTATTCCCGAAATGTCTCCAAGTGGGTATCGATCATTTGTAGGACTCATAAAGCAATCAGACCTCAGAACAGCGGTTCGGGCTTCAACGAATAGTTGGTTGAAGCTGCATCTTGTTTAAACAAATCGGAGTTTTCCACTTCGTACAACGTTAGCTTTCGGTGTCTTAAGTCGTATCGTTGTTTTTGTTCCAGGCTCTATGGCTTCTGATTTACACAAATCGAAAAGCAGTTTAATCCCCAGAATTTACTTGTAGATAGAAGGTAATTGGTTTTGTGGTATAACTGTTTGGTAGTGGCCCCTACTGCACTGCTTTTAGATGTGCGGCCCAACCCTAGTTATACCTGAGCGAGCACACTTAAGAGCAGGGACTTTAGCGCGTAGTATTCATCGAAAGCCCTTGATGTGAATGCGATGCCTCATGTTTCTATCTGTTACCATGCACCTCCTCGGGACACCAAAATATCTGAAATTGTCAGTCAGTTCCTTATGCTTCGTATTGACTTCTCGCAAGAAATCGTACTTTGTGAAGATATCGGTACTCAGTCTACACTGTGGAGCTCACCATCAGGTATTCCGATTGAACCTAAAAATTAAATTAAAATTGAATTTTAAAATTAAAATTTTAAACGAAGTTTCAAATTAACTACAGTAGTAGATGCTCGGTATAGTAAACCTCTGTATAGTGAAGTTTAATAATGAATATTGAACCACCAAAATTTTACACAGACTACTCTAAATAGTGAACTATGAAAATCTCGATATAGTGAACTAAGTTTTATTTGCTAAATTCAACGAAAAATGTTCCAGTTTTGCAATGCGCCTGCATGTCAATTATTTTTCATTTCAATTTACCGTTCATTTGTGTGTTTTTCTAATCAGAGGTATGAAACGCTTACAAGAAAAAGCAGTGCAATTAAATTTAAATTTAAAGAAGACACAAATGAAGGTAAAAAATTTTGTTATTGAAAAAAAAATTTATATTTATATCTGTGTTTCTCAAAAAAATATCTTGATCTCTGTGTTTTTAAAGATTGATACAATTAATTCTTCTAATAAAATTTTATATAAATTATGTTGTTTTTGAAGTACCTAGAAACTGTTAAATTAATAAAAAAAAAGTCTAAAATAAAAATAATCACATAAGGCTTTGGTGAACATTTAATAACTGGCGCTCGAAATAGTGAATAATTTCGATATAGTGAACAGGCCTGGTTTTTATTAGTTCAGTATATCGAGCGTCTACTGTATATGTTTTTAAAATGACGAAAATATTTGCAGTATGCAAACTAGTATTTTAAAGAGGATTACGTTGCCTTTTTTGCTGATCATATCCTGAAAGCGAAATTCGACAAAATTTCCAAACAGAAATTGTCAGGTTCGGACCCCTGACGCTGTTACTCCTCGCTTTCCCACTCAGTAACACCGCAACTTAATTTAAATGCAGGATGTGCAAGTATCTCCGGGTGCTGATGAAGCATGGAGCGGCTAGAACACACCGAGATGAGATTAATATACCTAGAAGGAATTATAATTATGTAGTATTTTTCTATGAATAGTGGTTTGGATAATTATTAATCCTTGCTTCATTGATTTATACATTTTCCCTTCTCGCCTATTCCGTCATCTTCGCCAATAGATATTATTGTTAAGATAGATATCCTTCAATTTATAATGTTAATGAATGACTGTTGAAATCATTGGGCCTTACCAATAGTAATCATTTTTAGTCTTCAGCTTAAATATTTTGACGGTCACAATGGATAATTTTATATGGAAATTTTCGCCATTGTAACTTCGTAAAAGTTAGCCTGGACACTAAATATGATTATTAGTACCGCGGATTGTGTCACTACGACTACTATTACTGACTGTAACAGATAGTATCCTATGGAGCATGTCTTCACAGAAGCTTATCAATTTTTAATCAAACATAACAACCCAAAATGCCAGCGAATCTCTGATCGAATGCTTTTTTTTAAATACCTAACAGCCAAATTTAATTTTCATTTCACTATTCGCTAAAACACTACCTACATACCTTTATTTATATCTTATCAACTCAAAAAGTTTTTAACCCATTCAAAGTCGAATTTTACAGCTTTTATGTGTACCTGTCTGTTCAAAATCAATTCAACAAAAAAAAACAAACAAAATACGAAAGACATGAATCTCATTAAAAGGTATAATATATTAATTTTAAATACAAAGAAAACAACAACGCAAATTGCAAACAAAAAGAAACATTTGAAAACCTTAATAGATTCAACGTTAACAAGAAAATTTAGAATGGAAATATTTAGTCCCAATCAAAGACCAAAAATTATTTGTCAAATATGTTATAACAGTGGGCTAAATTAATGCTGTATCGCAATTGAAATCACCCTACAATAAAATTAAACGAAAATGAAAAAAAAAAAAATAATCCTTAGCAAAGCGTAAAACAAAGAAAAATCCAACCAAATTATTTTTGATGTGCAACAATATTATTGTATTTTTATTACAAAAAGAAAAGAAAACAAAAATCCTAAATAAAGATAGAAAGAAAAAAAAATTGTTTAAAAATAAAATTAAAACCGATGAAGCTTAACAAAAAACAATCAGTGTTAAACAATTTGAAGTCAAATAGATAATAATATTTAATACTATTTTAAAATTTGTTCGAAAAAACAAATTATTATGAAACACATTCTAAACTGTTTAACAAAACATTGTCAATTCGATCAAAATAAATTAGAAACAATTTGTATTTGGACGAAGAATATTCATAACATCTGATTAATTTGACAGTATATTTATGACTACGGCATAGAATCACATTTTTGTACTAAAATAGCGATCAAGTTCCCACATAATTCGCTTAATTATAAAATAAAAAGAAAATTATTACTAAACTAGACTGTTAAGTTTTCCTCTTGTACATATTGGCATAAAATCAATCTCTTAGATATAATGTTTATAACTATTGTCTTTGTGTATAGATGTTTCTGTATACAAAACTATTGTATATACATATTGGGACTAAACTCAAGAACCTGTATTACAAGTGTAGGTAGGTGACCATCGTGGTAACAATATGTTAAATACATAATGTATATAACATTTGCCAGAGGTACGGTAAATCGGATAAGTGTAAAAATAATAAAACTAAACGTGGAGGTCGATTTGTAGCTAGGGAATTATACTAAAAAAAATAAAGATATAGAAAGTGTTATATAAGAAATTATGAATATTTGTATATTAAAACATTATTGCCCTTCATATAGTAATATCCCTTTTATTATAATATTTAAAAATAAACAACATATTTAGAAATCGTGCTTTAAGTGTGCTAGATTTAGAGTGATTGTATGCTAGAAATTAAGTTAAAAGAAACCACCTTTTTGAGGATAATCATTTTTAATCAATTTGCGTTCAATTTTTAGACTGGTTTTATACTTAATTAACTTTATGCAATTATGCTGTGAATGTGTCATTTAATTTGGTTGCATGTTTCATGCAGTTTAAACTGGTAAAGTAATCACATGTAGGTACCTATACAATAAGTCGACCTTGGTTTTCAGTTGCCCGCATTCTAACGAAAAGTTAAATATGTATTATGTAATTCAGATACTTTCTCCAAATTAACCTTTAAATAAGCAAAAAAATGTTTGCCTATTAATATGCAATGCTTTTTCTTTCATACTTTCTATTCTATTGTGTGGATATAATAATTATAGTCATGGTCAATCGACAATTCTATGTAGTGACAAAAAATTCATAATGGAATGCGCCCATGGAAGTTAACCTTTCATTTGATACATATTTAAAAAAAAAACGGTTTTGAAATAGCGCCGTAATCGGTTCGACAAAAAACGTATGCCAGTTAACGAAATACGTCGAACGAAAAAGTATATTAACCACCAACTTTGCTGGGCCTTTATTTGAGACCAGCGTAGATATCATAGCATTGCTTAAGAATCCAAATTTGGAAATTACACATATGTATTAGATATTTATCCTGGAAACAACTCTAAAAATTCATAAAATATCAAGGGTACAAAAACAATAGGGGTAGCTATTCACGATTCGTGTATCACATTTAATATCATTGTGAAGGTGTAAAAGTGTGATGTTTTCTTACACGAAATCTTACGAAGAATTCTTTAAACAAAAAACTATATATATTCCAATTCATTGATTTTTATTAGTTTTTAAATCGTATATACTTAAAGGAACATACTTAAATAATTTGTTTACACACATTTTTACAAAGCAGAGAACGTCTTGATTTTTTTTTTTTGGCATGAGATCAATCAACTTATCTGAATCCACATTAATATAGATATAGATAGATAGATTCATTCATTCAACACTAGCTGTGGTCACTGGAAGCAAGGCCAAAACTGTAAGCAAAAAGTTTATAGCTCTCTAAAGTAAGTCTTGTTACATAATCACCCCTATCGTCAATTCCGAGGGAAAAATGTTTGTCCCGAATATTTTTTGTTCCCGGGAATTAAATCTACCCATCGTGAATTTCCATCGGAAAGTTTTTTCTCCGGGAATCAGAAAAGTAGTTTCGAAAATATGTTCGAATGCTTTGACAAGAGAGAGAGTAGAGTTTTAAAAAAATAAAAATTTGTTTTGATATATGAAGTGAGCATTTTTTATTTTTTATTAGCAATGGAAGAGCATGAAGAAGTGGAGATTGAGAGGGCTCGAAAAAGATTAATAAGAAGAAGCTTAAGGGATGCATCTATACTTTAGGTATACCACAAGCATTGTAACTGTAAGCAGGAACTAAAAACTTTTCTTAACATCCTGTACTTTTAACTAATATTCTTAGATTCCATAAATTTTAAATGAATACACATTCCAGTGCCAGTGATGTTGTGATGGTTGTCTGTCCCATGCATCTAATCACCGCCTGGTTGTCCAGTGCTATTAGGATATTTCTTCCTTCCACCTGACTCTCAAGCAAGTAATCCAACACATGCAACAAAGCAATCATCTCAGCCTGGTATACTGAAGTGTGTTTCCCGAGGCTAATGTGACGGGCTAGTTCCAGATCTTCTGAAAAGATTCCGGCCCCCGCTCCGCTATCCATCATGGATCCATTTGTGAAAATTTCTTTGTATAAATTCATTTGCTATATCCAGATACTTTTGCATATGATTTAAAATAATCTGAAGCTATTTTGTATTTGTTGTGTTTGACCTTAATTAAAAATGACAATATGCATTATTTTTTCCAAATATTTTGCAGAAAAACACTTATATTGCCAGCGCAATATTTCGGGGAAAATTACGATAATATTTCCATCGGATATTTATTCCCGATAGCTATTTTTCCGACGGAATTTTTAATTCCCTTTCGAAAACTATTCATGATACCTATTTTGTGAAAAAGGGAAACATTTCGGGGGAAATATTATTCTCGATAGGGGTGAATAAAGCAATTTCAAAACTTCGGTAGAAGGATCACTCGACGATATTTTTTCTCACCAAAGTATGTACTCAGCTTTCACAGCTGACAACGAAATTGCATTATCAAAGTTAGCTTTTCTTTCACTCGTTCAACTGCAGCAAAACCTGGGAGAAGGCCTTGAAACGATGATAGAACGTTTTCGTTTACCATGAATCTGTCCGTAAAATTTTGTATCTTAGCTCCCTCCAGGGGGGGCGTGCACGCCTTAAGATATAATTTATGATTTGCCGTCGATCGAACCTGAGACCACTCTCTCATTTGTCCGGTCAACTTTGACTTTTGACTTATAAATTGAAGCGTTTAGATGAAGAAGGGGTTAAGTGACATTTTTGAAAATTTGTGTTTTTTTTCATTAATGAAAATTGTATATGACAATTTAAATTTCTGAGCAATCCCCTTGTCTCTACCCTATATAGTTTTTGATATAGTCCGTTCTAAATGTGGTATAAAGGTGGTAAATGCGATAGAAAAGTGAAAGATGTAGTGGAAGAAGGTGTTAAAATCACTTAACTCCTTTAAGCATTGCAAACGCAAATCAAAATTATTTTTTGTTGGCATAAAGGAGTTAAATGATTGACTTACCTCCTTTATGCAACTTTCACTTGCAACTTTTTACCTGTGTTAAAACGTGCTTTTTGGTGAATGCATCTGCAATTTGTATTAATTTGAGTGAACAACTGTGTAAATAAATAAATAGGCGGCGCAACAGGCAGTAGACACCCAAGGCCTAGCTTCTCGCAACTATTCGTTTTGTGTGAGTTTCTATTTTTGAGACGAATGGAATGGAAGGGACCTACAATTTTATGCCGAGTCCGAACGGCTGAATTGAGAAGCTTTTTCAGGACAGTCATACTCTCGGATGTTTGTTAGACGTTCGCGAGAGGTGGCGCAGTAGAAAAAACCTTAAGATGTAATTTGTGTTTTTCCGGGGATCGAACCTGGGATCCCTCGCACAGTAGTCCAGCACACTAACCACACAACAACTGTGTACATTTTTAAAAATATGGAAAGAAGTCTCATGATAGCGCATCTCCTTGCCGAAATTCTGTAAATGTTTGAAATAGTTCGGAGGAGCTTCTTCCAAACTGCACGTTGCTGCGGTGTTTTCCAGTTCAGTCATCGGGCATGCTTTCTTCCACCTATTCGCATTAATGTAATTGCGGTTGTCACGTCGCGACGTGTCGGTCGCATGCTACGCTGTACTTTTCTCATATTCATGCCTCATAGGGACTCTAACTCGCTTTTCCCTGCTGCAAGTCGCTGCTTTAAGCTGTTTTCGCTCGCCGATCCTTTTACGTTAATTAAATTAAAGCATTGAAATTTTCAATGTTATTGCAAGTTTCTCTTCATTAGAAGTACAATTTTCAATACTAGTGCAAGTCAACTTTCATTTGCATTGAAATTTTCAGTGCCAGTGAAAACGAACTTTCAGTAGCATTGAAAATTTTACTGGTAGTGCAAACGAAATTTCAGTAGCATTGAAATGCATGGTAATGCAAAATCAATGTTAGTGCTTAAGGATCAAGGTTTGGTGTATATCAAGTTCTGAAATTACTGGACTATTTCGATTTCATCGATCACAAATATCCGTAAGTTGGGCACACCTACTTAGACAGTGATCGGGATTTCGGAAGAATTGACAAGGAGTTACGAAAACATAAAACAATATCTATATACCGCAGAGCAGTATAGAGAAATAATAAGAAGTTCAAGCAAAGGAAATACAGTCGTCGTTAATATGGAAAACCATGTTCATTCACTCACAGACTTACAGGACAAACTTATGTGATTTTCCATTGGGCACATCAGATTTTTATTTCAGATCTCAGATTTTTCGTGGCAAATGGAACATGAAAGCAGATTGATCTGCTTTTGTAAATGTGTTAGTGCGTTATTTGACAGTACCTCGGCTGTGCAAATTGTTTTCGTTTGTCCCTGGATACATACGAACTTCATATGGATAATCATATCGACGAAGAATCGAAATCCACAGATGACGAGGAAGAAGAATAATATGACCAAGATGATAGCAATTGCTCCAAAATTAAGTCAATGTCCATTATTTACGTTTTGGTTCTGAATAATTGCTTTTCAAGAGGGTTTTAGTAATTTCGTTTTGAAAACTAATTCAAATTCAACTAATTCAAGTTCAATGAAGTTCTGATATAGCTAAATCAGGCAAAATTCCTGACAAAACCCTAGACTTTTTTCCAGGAGAAAAAAAAAACAAGGAACTTTCAAGTGAAAAAATTAAGAATTTGACAGATCAAATGCAATTCATTCCCTTGGATCTTTATTGGTTCTACGAAAAAGGACTTTCAACGATTCCTAATGCTGAAAAAATAAACCAAAAAAAATAAAAATGTAAACCTAAAAATGTCACTTATCACCTTTGTTATTTTTATGATTTACTTTTAAAAAAATCTCAGTGGAAAAAGGAGTTAAATGCTCTTTTTCACAAATTATTAAAAAAAAGTATGTCTTAAAATTATTTTTATGAAATGAATTACTTATATCCTGAAAGGTTATTATGTTTTTTATTTTTTTTCGTCAGCAGCAAGTTTCAGTTACTAACACAAAAAAAGTTCTGCTCAAAATACTTTAAACCCTTATATCTCGAAACTTCCAGAACGTCACTTAACCCATTCTTCATCTAAACGCTTCAATTCATTTTTATTAATTCGTTATTTAACTTACATACTAGACAAAAATGACTAAATCTAATTTATGACTAACACGTATCTTAATCTAGCTTACTGACTCTTAACGAGCACTCTAAAATTATCTATATCCTTATAACAATTGCCTTTCGGCCAAGTCTCGGTAGCACTCATTCATGTTGGCGAGCCCAGCCCTTTCCAAAGACCCTCTAAACTATATCTAACTAACTTACAGACCAGCTTAAAAATAAGGAGGAATGTTATATAGGTAACGCAGTCCGGTACACTAACCACCGAGCCATTTATCAGTTTTACTATGGCGGATACAGGTACAAAGCTAAATCTTTCGCTTTTTTACCAAGCGTATATTCGCCACTCCACTATTAAAGTAAATTGCATCACTCTTCCTAAATATGTAGGCAATAATAAGTTATGGATACTAACAAAAATAAACTTAAAACTCAGTAATAGAAACACCATTTAGCAAGAAATGTTTAGTTCAGTGGGTAAACAATGTAATTCGATTGCAATGAGTTATGAATCGCGTATGGAAAATATTTTAATGCTAGGTTTGCTTTTTTTTGAACGGCTCTATAGAAGCATCGTAAAGTCGGTAAATGCTCAATAGAACTTCCGTCTGTAGATATTTTATGAAAAAAAAAAAAAAAAACCTTAACTGGTATATTTCGTGTGCTTGAGATTATAATCACCATCATTACTATTTTAATTTTAACAAATTCTATTAGGTACCCATTAGTTTTTCCATTGACGAAAACCGCATCCAAATCTATTTGTTACGTCTTGACATTAACATAAAGATACAGACGGAGAATTTTGGAGACTTTGTTTTATACGATGTGCTGCCGAAGGATCAGTGCAGCATGTCATCTTATCTAGAAATTGTTCATTATTGAACCTTCATCAGGAAGTCTGAAAATGTTGCCATACTTAAATCAAGCACGACCGATGAATAGATATTGTTCTGTTACTCATACATATATCTATTGATTCGATTTCCAGTATTATAAACCGAGCTTTCTTATCATTACTCTTAAAATTTTATGGTCGTGAACTATGTACATCCATAAAAACATTTCCTTGCTCGAAAATACCTTGAACAAAAGCTACTAAATATGTATGTGCGAAATATTTGCTGATACCCAAATCGTAGGTGTAGGCATTATGACCATCATCCACGAGATACAGAGAGATATATCCCCTTCAAGTCCAAGTCTACATAATAATACAATGTACAGACACATTATCAGACCGGTTATAGGTCAAAAACATCTATACTCTCCTGGAGCTATACGTTGATGTACAAAATACGAATTTGCTTTAGGTTACAGGAAGGAAAGGATGCACTTTCTAATCTACATAATCGCTCAATTAAACAACTAGGCCTAACTATACAAAAGTCATTTACATAACCTAATTTATATAAATATTATGCAATTGTTTATTCTTATTAAATTATTCAGTGAAACCCAACTCAAAAATACTTTCTTGATATTAGAAAATCTTAAACTATAGATATTGGACAGCACATACCCATTGCTCTACGTCTACAGGCATCAATAATGTATATTGTTATTGTTACTAACTAGGAGCAATAAATATATTCTCCATATACAGTGACGCAAGTGAACCTGAACACCAATGCTGTTTTCATTTGCCTTTGGAATTTGGAAACAATTTTTTTTTATTATATCTCTACATAATACATAATAAAATTGTATTAAAAATGTTTGTTCCACTATCACGTAAGAACTACTAACCTGATTGGTATGGATATTTTTGGAAAATATAGGCCCTAATAATGAACACCATTATATAGGCTTTGTTTCATTGCAATCGGACTATACTCATTCATGAAATACAGTGTACGTTAAAAGTGATTAAACACCGATGCTCCTTTGAGTTTTCTTTGTGGTCTGGAAACAGATTTAAAAAACCAATAATCTGTAAAAAGTGTAATAACTAAATAACAATAACTAAATAATAATAAAGATTTTTAATAAAATTTGGGGTGTTATTTCCTTTTTTGGGGCCATATTTCCTAATGAAAATTGGGGTCTTATTTCATTATGAAAAAAACATACCAAAATAAAAAATTAAATAAGACCCCAAACGAAAACGTATGGGGGGCATGCTGCAACCGCTGCTTGGGTTTACTGTCAGATTTGGGGCCTTATTTCATATTTGAAATTGGGGTATTATTTCATTGCGAAATAACGCCCCAAATTTAGGGCCTTTCATTTAATTTTCTCTTTTGGGACCTTAGTTCCTGCAGCCCAAAAAAAATCAAAATCTTATATCTCGAAAACTGTCAAATCGATTGAGCTCAAATGTACAGACAATCTTAGTTATTGGCCCACCAGTATTCCTGTGAAGATTGGTATAAATTGGATAAAGGAGTGTGGCACCGCCTATACAAAAAGCATCTTCTATTGGGTGAAACTCGATGACGTTATAACTCAATAACCGCTGGGCCGTTTTTTATGATTCTTTTTTTGTTTTGTTCGTATTGCTGTATTTCAGGTTTAGGCAGAAAGAAAATCGATTCATTCTTATTATTCGCATTTTACGAAAGTACATTATTATCTAAAAACGAAGCAATACAATTTCTGTGCAGGGCCAAGTCAAAGCCGGGCGGGTACAGCTAGTCTATACATAAAGCATTTTATGGCGGCGAATTGAAAAATCGTGTTGTTATTGTAATTTTGTTATCTTTTTACAGACTCTTGGGTTTGTATCCCTATTTCAAGATCCTGAAGAAAACTTTAAAGGGCATTGGTTGGTGTACACATTCTTTTGGGCCTCACTGTAAATCTGCAGCTATTGGAACGATAAGATAAATACAATTAACGATTTGTTTGTATAGTGTCGGCATTAATTTAGTAAGTAATTTATACATAATTCGTGCCGAAAATAAGGCTTATAGTTGCCGGAATGGAACTAGGCCTGCGGCCATTGTTTTTTAATAATATTTAACTTGAGGTCGCAGATAATTTAATGCAACCATTTTTTATACACACACAATTGAATATTTATACGCTTGTTCTAAACCTCTCACAGTATCTTAGATCATTCGTATGGGTTGGGGTTGAAATACTGTATGGTCAAAATTCTGTTTTCAATATACTGTATTTCAAAATTCTGTATGAACAAAACTCTGTATTTCAAAATTCTGTAGGTATATCAAAATTCTGTATTTAAAAAAAATGGTTTTGATAATGTAAAAAAGTGCGCACTTTTTTATTGTATTGTTTAATATTTAATTGTATTATAATACAATTTTTTGTATAATTTACAGGCTCCCTGAATATCAACATAGATTTATTACAACAAAGTGCAACGAATACCTTTAGAATTATGCTACGGCAATCAAAGCTTTACCTTTAGCGCTTGCCTTAAAGAATTTTTATTTGCATCAATTAAGAATTTGTGGTTATCTTTATGCAGTAATTCATATTATTTCATTGAAGTATTATGTTTACTCTTAGACAAGGCGCGCAGCGAAGTGGTGCGGCAGTGGCGTAGCGGTGGCATAGGAGTGGTGTGGCGATGGAAGGACGGCAAAGTGGTATGAAAGGGACTTAAGTGGCAAACAACGTATAGTGCCACGAATTAATCAGTTCTTAAAATGTCGTACCTGTTAATTCTTGGTCGTTTCGCATGTTTTTAGTTTCCGGGTAAACAAAAATACGCTGTTGTAATATAAAAATCCACGTCGTCACCAGCCCCTACAATATGATATGACTAGTTTAAACTAAACCACTTCCATTCCGTCGCCATCACCACAACACTCCTATGCCACCTGCCACTTGGTCACCACGCCACTGCCACTGTCTTATGTTTTTGTTAAATTATGTAGGATAGCCGCTACGCACCTGAATTTCAGTTTATTTTACATATTTTGTTCTCAATAAATTTTAAAAATTATATCAAAGCTTGCTTTTTGTTATGCAAATGCTTTTTCAAAGTATAGAATTGGAGCATAAACAGTATTTCGGAAAGAATTTTGCATTTACAGCATTTTGGAAATACAGAATTCTGAAATACAGAATTTTATTCATACAGTATTTTCAAAAAATAAATATACAGAATTTTGTCGATACAGAATTTTGAAATGCAGAATTATGACCCGTTCCCCATTCGTATACGTACTTTCTTTGCGTACATCGATGCAAGTCTATGAGATGTGTTAGTACTTTGCCTACTCTGACACTCTGTATAGCCTCCTTTGGGTGGCCATTGAAGAGCGGCATCCGTTCGGAACCACTATGAAATTATATCACCAAGGTTGGCAATTCATTCTAAAAATAACTTTCTTTTTAATGCAAGAAGTATCTTTATATTTAAAAGCATGTTTTATCATGGGTACTAGAAACATTTTCTAACTATCTCCTTGCAATAATCTGAATATCCTAAAACTATTAAACTACACGCAGTAGTACTCCAAGTCCTACACGCAAACATTATGTATGATTTGCAAATAGACGGCCACTTAAATGCTTGAGATATGTTTTAATTAGTAGGACGTGAGTTATGTTGTATGACATTAAGCCTATAAGGAATATTCGTATATCCTCCATCATAATAAATTTCCATTTAGTTGTGCATTGAAAAGGGAAAATAAATGTTGTCAGTTGTTTTCCTATGTACTCGCATGTGTGAGGATAATACTTGAAGTCAAGATCAGAAGCATGTTCTCCTAATGTGAAGGACTCGTTAAGTAGGTATACTATTACGGAACACAACCTGTATATGTACGGTTAATTAGACTTAGTACTAGAAGAAATGGAATTTGTTTTTTTTCGTGTGAAGGGACTCTTATTCTATAGGTAGGTATAGGTATTTCAGAAGCAGAAATATGTGTGTAAGGATTTATTTTCAAATGTCGGTAATCCGTATACCAATTTACAGGAGTATGTACATATATGTATGTGACTTTAGTGGCATGTAGGGTAGATACCTATTTTACTAAATAGTTTTTATTACCATAATTGGCTTAGGTGAGGTAGGTAATTCTTTGCTTTGTACACAATTGGAAAGATGGACTTTTTAACTAGTAATTTGAAAGACGTCGTATTCCAATGTTGAGAATACAATTCGTGTTGGTATGTTATCAAATAGATGAATAAAATTGACGTGCGCAGCACAAAATCATAAATGTATTTTGTAGAATATGCATAGTAGGGGAATCTTGTAATGTGACTTGATTTCAAGCATTTAGATAAAGTTGCACGTACTTTTTGTAAAACATCTCGTAACTATACAACATCCCTGCAATGTTGACTGTAAACGATCAATCTTTAGTCTTCGACTGTTGGTAAACAAAAAACATTCAAAACGCATTTTTGCGACAGTATGCGAGCTTAAGTTGTAGCATTGGTTTTATAAAATGTGGACTTGAATGGACAAAGGGGCGTGGTACCTTTTAAACAATAAAATCATTTAAAACTTTATATTATTTATCAAATACCAAGCACTTCAGAAAATATTTTGATTAAATAGCGTGCCACCTTTCATAAAGCAAGAACAGTTAAATCAAAATAGCAGGAGATTCTGGCCTATCATCTATCAGCAATTAGCCCTACAATATTATTAAACCTTGCAGCTTCCTATGCTATCGTCTGCAGTAGTCTTAAAGACCCCTTTGCTGAACATTATTTCAAAACTTTCCGAGATTTGTTACAAATATTTTGTAATATTCAAGATTGGTTATTGTGTTGTTTAGAGGTACGCTCTTCGCTTAGGGGTCGGGTTTCCATTATGCGCTCTGAGCAAAGTTTTTTTTTTATTTTTTCCGGCTTAAAATTTCCTAAAAAACATAAATACAAATAATATTTTTTTTTTGTTTAATTTTTTTTAATCAAACCGTGTTTGTGTGACTTCAGCCAAAATTGTAAACTTTAAAAGTAAAAATAAAAATAGGAAAAAAAGTTTCCGCAGAAAAATTCTTTTACATATATCTTACAATGAATCAATTTAAACAAAAAAAATATTTGCTTAGTGCGCATAATGGAAACCTCAGCCTCGCTTAGGCTTGCAATAGGGTCGTTGGTGAAGGCTCTGCGAAATAAGGCCCAAAGAAAAAAACAGAAATAAGGCCCCAAAAAATTATACAGGAAACAAAAACAACGATTTTTATTAAATTTGGGGTGTAATTTGTTTGTTTTGGGCCTTATTCCTGCAGCCGTTGGGGAATAGTACTGTTTGTTTCCATTTATGACTCTAGATACTCATAAAGTCATAACCAATTGTTTGCGTTACATATAAATCCCTAAAAACCGTTATAAATAAAGATCAGGTAGAGAACTCTTTAGTAGAGCAGCCAGGGCTTTTCACACAAAATAGGATCTCCGACTTATCGGACTTATGTTATGGAAGTTAGAGCCACATCTACTGGAGCTAGACTGGCATTATAAAAAGTACTTCTAAGTGACATTTTAACAGGAGTCATTTTAATCTACCGCATTCCGATAATTCCTACCGATATACGATTGAATTGAAGCGATATCAATTTCCGATGCTTTTAGTTTTAATTTAACCATTCAGAAGAAGAAAACGCAAGGGCTTAAGCTACGTACAATCACAAAAACTATAAGGGTTATAAGGGTTATGGACCTGTTGCACCAATTATATATATTTTTTTTTTTGATAATCAGCTATCGCAAGCTACATTATGGGATTCCAACTCTGTATTCGTTTTAAACAGAGTATCTTCTTCTAACGAGGCCAGCACAACTAACACCTTAGCCAATTTCATCACTCGGTTTACACATCCATCCAGAAATAGCTAACCATAGCTTACATATGTGAAATGATGGGAGCACTGAATTTTTTGTGACAAAATAATAAATAATTGATTATTAGTACAATTTATTAAATGCTATGTATTGTGACTTTAACATCTAAATGCGGTATAGGTATAACTGCAGATTGGTTAATGGCAAGGCACTTCCTTAAAGCGGAAATAATTTAAGCTTCGAAATAATTCTAATACAGTTATCCTCTCTAAAAGTGTCACGAAGATTAATATTATATTTTTTATATGACTTTAAATATCCAAATTCGAAATATAAAATCACAAGAGGTAGATAATATTTTTATCCCTTATGGCCAGTTGCACAGTCAGAGTTTAAACTGAAGTTTAACTAAACCTGACGGAGAGTTTAAACTTTTGGTTTAACTCGTTCAGTTTCACAGTTCAAAATAATCTGCCAGTTAGCTAAACGCAGTTGTGGAAGCGCAGATCAATTTCCCTTAAGGGGATATTTTTCTACAAGCGCACTTTTGATCAAATAAATGGTTATTGCTTTTCTCAACTTTATCTATTTTACCATTTGTAAATAAAAGAAATTGTGTGCAATATTATTACATTATGTATTTCGGTATTAACGAAGTGAATTGATTTATTTTTGACACATGTTTGAACTGTCATCTACTTTCTACTTCTTTTAATAATAATAATAATAATATGTAGCTAGTTGTTGAAATGTAGTGGCCATTCGGACGGATGCGATCGCAGGTACTGCTTCTTCTTCTCGACTCGTTCTCTCAGGTTGCAGAGTGGGGGCTTGATGGACTGTAATGCTCTATTATGGTCCATTGTAGATCCCTCTATCGCCAATTCGTCAGCCTTCTCGTTGCCGGCTTTGTCACTGTGTCCCAGCAGAGATTGCCAGAACTTCTGCCTGGAAGACACTGCTGCTATCAGGGAGCCTGATTGAGCATTGTATATTTAGTTCCTCTGAGAATATACCGGCACCGGTTCCACAGTCCATCTTTGACCCATCCGTGTAGATGGATATCGATTTCCTCTTAGTGGGTTCATTTGTGGTCCATTCATCCCTACTCGGAAACGAGCAAGAGAATGGTCTATCAAAGTTTAGATGGGGACGGGGAGACATATATAGTCTGAAGTGACAGCGTTCCCAATATATTTTTCTAGGATCTGTGCATGGCCAAATTTGCCTGGATTCCAAGTTTTAGTTTGGCTAATCCTTAGGGCACTTTTGGTAGCAGATTGCTCCATGTATAGGTCTAGAGGAGTTAGATTAAGAATTGCCTCCAGTCCAGCTGTAGGTGTGGTTCTCATTGCACTGGTTGTCCCTATACATGCTAGTCTTTGTATTTTTGTCATTGATCTGAGATTGGTCACCTTGCCTGCGGCTTGCCACCAGACTATACTGCCATATGTGAGTATTGGCCGCACGATTGCCGTGTACATCCACAGGATTATTTTGGGGTTTGGTGGCCATCTCCTGCCAAAGATGCGGCTGCATGCGTAAAAAGCGTTAGCTGCTTTCTTCACTCTTTCATTGACATTCGGTTTCCAACTAAGTTTCCTATCGAGGATAATTCCTAGATATTTCGCCCTATCTGTCACCTTTAGAGGTATTCCCTCAAGAGTTGGTGGTTGTGGTATAATTCTTTTGTTTGTGAACAGAACAAGCTCAGTTTTCTGGGGGTTAACCCCAAGGCCACATTCTTTTGTCCACATACTGAGTATTCTTAGTGAGCTTCCTAGCAAGTCGCTTACGGTCGGTAGAAACTTTCCTTTTGCAAGCAGTACCACATCGTCTGCATATGCAGTTACCGTGACTCCCATATTTTTGAATTTCACTAGTATCTCGTTAATAACCAGAACCCAGAGTAAGGGGGAGATGACTCCTCCTTGTGGAGTGTCTGGTAATAGGTACGCGCACAGTTTTTTGCTGGTGTTTCTGCGCAAATCTGCGCTATCTTGTTCCTGTTACACAAAAATGTAATCTAGATCTGTATACAAATATGGTATGAACTCCGAGAAGTGTGTTCAAAATCGGACAAAAAAATTGCATTGTATAAAGCATAGAGTAGGTAGTGTCTTGTTTCAGCCAAAACAAAAGGTGAAAGATTTGAGTATGTATAGATATATTTCGCCAATAATCTAAAGAAATCACTAGTAGCATTACAAAAAAATAATCGTCATTTCCACAAACTAATTAATTTGTTTTGAAAAAACCTCTATAGGTACTATTTACGCTTGTCTACATTATGTTTGGGCTAAAATCTACCTGATGTTCACATTAAAAAAAAGGGTTTTTCCTTGAAAAGTATATTGTTTGGAAATCTATTGAAATTTTCTGATGACATTTTTTAACAGTGGGTTTACCGCAGTAATGCTGAAACTAATCATAACTCTAGTTTTCACTCATATAAATTCAAGAAGTGTAGCACCCAGACAATTTGTCTCTTTTATTCTCTCTCTCAACACTCCCTAGGAAATAGCAGCTGTCAAACGAAAGTTTAAACGGCAGAATGCAGGCGTTTAACTTAAACCGAGAGTTGAACTCCACTTTGGGTTTAAACGAACACAGTGAAACCGAAAATTTGTTGAACGAAGGTTTAAACCAAAACGAGAGTTTAAACTCTGACTGTGCAACTGGGCATTACTCATTTAGATCTAAACTGGTTCGCAACTCGGCTAAATGCCACAGCTAGCCGCGACTCAACGAACAATGACTTCTCTTTTTAAAAATCACTACCTTAATAGTTGTTATATTTACCTATACAAAATTATATATCATGTCGGAATGTGTGGTACTTCCTACAGAAACCGTGTCTTTATGAACTTAAAATAAATAGAGATTTGAGTTTAATGATTTCCTGATGCAACTAAGAATCGTTTTCTTTAAGAATTGGGAGATTCCTACAGTGATTTAGTCACCTTTTTTGACACATTCACCCTGCATAAAATGTAAAAAAAAAGATTATTAAAATTGAGTACCAAAAATGTTTAGTCCACTTTCTTTAGCACAAGCATTATTTTTAAAAGATTTATGTAAGACTGCATTAATAATAATAGGTATATATAACTTGTATAGCATTTTCCACATTTTTCTGTTAAAATATAATTCTGTGTGCAAATTATTTACCTCTGTACCATCAAATACTATTTATTATGCGTCATAAATATATATGAGTCAATGCTTTAATATATTCGCAAAGAAACAAAAAAAAAATAGTTTATAGGTAGTATATTTAATTTAATTTGTTTTTAAGTTAACTTTTTACGACCTGCAAAAAGAAATACATTTACATTTTTAAATTTAACCAAATTTATAATAGTCCAATAGGTTCCCATAAATTAAAACAAACAAAAAATAATAATAATCTCAACATAAAAATACATAGATCATAAGACATTTCCAGAACTTCGTGATTTTTGTAATGTTGTGTAGCAAAATTAACCGTATATAATGAAAATAAATAAAACTTTCCTTTTTTACAAGACATTGAAATTTTAAGAGCATAAAAAACCAAACAACAAATAGTTAAACAAATGAAAACCAACAAAATAATGTTAAATGAAATAAAAAAGAAATATAAACATTTTTTTGTTAAACAAATATTAAATGAATATTAACAAATTATATATATAAAAAAAAACAAAAATATATGGCTAAAATGTCTTATGCAGGTATTGACGTCTTCCTATGCTACGCTGTCTATTATTAACTAAATATTAAATTATATTTAAAATTGTATGTAAGAGAATGCAAGTAAGTAACCTATATATATAAATATATATATTTACATAAATAAGACAGAAAGTATATTATACATGTAAAACTAAAATAACTTATATACAAAATTTAATTATTAATGAAATTTTACCTACAACACATGAATGTGCTATGTATATGTAAAAAATACATATATACGAAAACTACGAAATAATAATGAAGAAGAAGGAGAACGAGACATTGAAACAAAAATATAAAAACATGAGAAGCGAACGTATGCTGATAATCATTTACCCCATTCATATACCACATTCATTGGAATATCATGCAAAATTTACAAACTAATTTACTTGTTTACAAACATTTCCCAACATCCAAATAATATGCTGTTAAACGGTGAAATTTTATACGTTTTTGTATTGATTGCGATTGATGACACAAAACCTAATGTTAAGTAATGTAGCTGAAGAATTTATCCTGCCCATTTCTGGAGGTCTATGACAACTCTTTGGTTTTAAATTTATTTCTTGTTATTAGACCTTCTAATTTTTAAATCAATCGGACAATGGCTTATGTTTAGTGGTTGTGAATGAGAACCATTGAGTTTTTTAAATATGATTAATTTACTGAATCCGTTGACTATTAAGCGGTGTGCTATGGGGATAACATTTTTTCAGTTCCCTTCTGTTGACATGACATGTTATACATTAAAGTATATCTGAGCCTTCCACTCAAATTATCCATTATGTTGGTTTTTGGCTATCAGCAGAATACCGATCTCTAGAGAACTAAAATGCTTACACTATATTCTTCTTATATCCGGATAATATCTACTGTGCCACCTCTTGCGAACGTCTGACAAACATCCGAGAGTCTGACTGTCCTGAAAAATCTTCTCAATTCATAAAAAAGGTAGGTCCCTTCAATTCGTCCCAAAAATAGAAACTCACACAAACGAATGGTTGCGAGAAGCTAGGTCTAGGGTGTCTATGTCTACCTATTTATTGCGCCACAAATTTATTTAATTTTTTTATACGGATAAATAGAATGGAACAATGTTTCTGTTAACGCATTTTGAAAATTACATAAAAGTGACGGGTCCATCTTTGCATTCGCCAATTGGTGACTTCAGGTGATTATTATCCTAATAGAGTTGAGTAAAAAAACAATTAGCTAGAGTTGATTAAAAATACAACTCAAAAGTGGATAATGCAGCTCAAAAGAAATGAGGATATTTTGGGAACTTAACTAGACAAAAACTGCTATAGGAATTTTGGATTTCATTTTAAAATAACTGTGTTCAGATATGCATTATGAACCCAATTCAATGCGGAATTTGTAATGGGATTGTAATTATTGTATTTGAAATTGGAAATTACAAGTCAATTTAAATAAATATTATGACAGCGGACAAGAATATGAGAATAAGAGCTACATAGTTTCAAGACTAGCTGATAAAGTCTCGAATAGCCTATCCGTAACTTATACTTCAACTTTTGGTTTCAAAGGTTTCGGATAGTGATATCTGACAGATAAAATCTCGGATAGCCTATCCGCCGGTTCAAGTGGCTGTTAAAGCCTTTATCCGGTAGATAAACGAAATATTTTAAGTAACTGGAGAAATTCTAGTTTGAAAGCATTTCTTTCATTGCCGGGCATGGACAGCAGTCATGGATTTATTTCAATTCTTAGACGACGAATATG
The DNA here is from genome assembly GCA_955612985.1 of Cheilosia scutellata. Classification (NCBI taxonomy): domain Eukaryota; kingdom Metazoa; phylum Arthropoda; class Insecta; order Diptera; family Syrphidae; genus Cheilosia; species Cheilosia scutellata. The sequence continues at coordinate 70,432,763 of OY015312.1, forward strand.
ATGAATATGGTTGTAATAACGATATTATTACACGGCCCTGTAGGAGAATTCGATTCTGGCTTACAAAAACTGCTGCAATTACATTATTAGAAACTTATATAAAAACTTCAATAATTGACTAGTAAGTAGGTTGGTCCCCAACCCAGATTTTTCCTAGTACAGTCTTTCGGCTGGATATCAAGATATCCTGTTCATATTCTGAATCAGAATCAAATTCTGAATTATCTGATTTATCCATGTCCGTCCAACGAATCGACCTAGACAAATAAAATTTTGTGAGAGGATTTCTTTTTACCGTCAGGTTGGTATCGAAAATTACAAACCAGAGAGAATAGACCACCAGCTTAGGGCAAAAAAGAGAATTATTTAGCGTAGAAGTCTCGACCAATTTGATTTTAATAATAATATTAAAGGACAGCTGTCCTTTTTTCCGGCTTTTTTGGTCAATTGTATGTGGAAATGAAACAAATTAGTTCATTTGTTTTCCCATCCGACGTTTCGACAGAGGTTTCTGTCTTCCTCAGGGATCTTTATTGGAGAACATATACATATAGCTTACAAATGTGTTTGAACGTGAATTTTGAACTATTTACTTACATTGAAAAGTACTACAGTATTACAATAGTAGGTATAACAAATGAAAAACAAAGCAAAACATTGGGAGCAAGTTAAGTTAAACTGAAATGACAAAGTTAAAAACAAAATATAAAACTAAAAAACAAACAAAAACCAAAGAAAACACGAACCACTTCGATAGAAGCTTAGTCAGTTGCGGACATTAATTATTTTAGTTTAGAATTTGAAACGTCTTTGTGGAGGCGAGAGAGCTATAGGCCGATGATATGTTGTGTGTGTCTTGCTTTCTGTTCATGTTGTTGCTATTGTTAAGTATATGTAGGGTCTCTAGGGTGTATCGTTTGTATTTGTGTTTTTCGGTTTGCAGCACTTTTACATTGTCAAAGTCAGGTTTGTGACCACTTTCGATGACATGAAGGGCGAGTGCTGTTTTTCCAGAATTTTTTGATTTTATATCGGAGCTATGGTTTGCAATTCGGTTGGCTATGAAGATGCCTTGTTTTGAACTCAGCAAATGGATAGGGAAATTGCTACACTGCGCGACGTCGAATTCAGTCTACTCTGTTAAAAATTCGTTCGAATTTAAAGAAAAGGTAAAAAGTGTGCGACTTGGAGAGAATGATGTTTTGGTTTCGTATGACGTAGTCTCACTATTTACGAACGTTCCATTACAAATTGCCACACAAGTGATAAAAAAGAAATGGAACATTATAAGTGAACATACAACACTAGAGATTTTTCACTTCTGCCTCAATGAAAATAACTTCCTCCAGTTCAAAGACCAAATCTACAAACAGCTAGACGGAATGCCAATGGGCAATCCGATGTCCCCTACCATTGCGGATATGGTTCTAGACGACCTGCTTGATGAGTGCTTCAAATCAATAGAAAGACCCAAATTTGCAGCCAAATATGTCGATGACTTATTTTTCATTATTGACCACAGGAACATTGATGATATGCTGCGATGTCTGAATGGATACAACCCCAAAATACAATTTACTGTGGAAAAAGAAACCAATAGGGCGATTGCCTTTCTGGATGTAAAAATCCACAGAAAAATGGACAAGCTTTCTATCGACTGGCACCAGAAAGAAACAGCTTCTGGAAGACTGATTAACTTTCGATCAAACCAACCCAGACATGTCATCATTAACACCGCTTCCAACTTGGTATACAAAGTTTTTGCGTTGAGTGACGTCGAATTCCACTCCGCCAATGAGAAAAAGGTCACCAAGATACTCATGGACAACAACTACCCTGGCGAGGTCATACGAAGTATTATTTTACGCCAAAAAAACAGAGCGCCACGACTAGAAGAGACGGAAAAAGCAAAGGGTGTATATAAAGAGCATGGTTTATATTCCAAAGCTAGCCGAAAACTTCAAGGACATCATCACCGAAAACACCAAGGATGTAAACTTGGCATATAAGTCCAACAAAACTGTAGGATCCATGTTCTCCAAATTAAAAACAAAACCGGAGAAAAACAAACAGACAGATGTGGTCTACAAAATTGACTGTCAAGGAAACAATGACGTAGCTTGCAATCTTTGCTATATAGGAACAACAGGCCAGTTTCTAGCCAACCGAATTTCAAACCATCGCTCCGATATAAAATCAAAAAATTCTGGAAAAACAGCACTCGCCCTTCATGTCATCGAAAGTGGTCACAAACCTGACTTTGACAATGTAAAAGAGCTGCAAACCGAAAAACACAAATACAAACGATACACCCTAGAGACCCTACATATACTTAACAATAGCAACAACATGAACAGAAAGCAAGACACACACAACATATCATCGGCCTATAGCTCTCTCGCCTCCACAAAGACGTTTCAAATTCTAAACTTAAATAATATAATGTCCGCAACTGACTAAGCTTCTATCGAAGTGGTTCGTGTTTTCTTTGGTTTTTGTTTGTTTTTTAGTTTTATATTTTGTTTTTAACTTTGTCATTTCAGTTTAACTTAACTTGCTCCCAATGTTTCGCTTTGTTTTTCATTTGTTATACCTACTATTGTAATACTGTAGTACTTTTCAATGTAAGTAAATAGTTCAAAATTCACGTTCAAACACATTTGTAGGCTATATGTATATGTTCTCCAATAAAGATCCCTGAGGAAGACAGAAACCTCTGTCGAAACGTCGGATGGGAAAACAAATGAACTAATTTGTTTCATTTCCACATACAATTGACCAAAAAAGCCGGAAAAAAGGACAGCTGTCCTTTAATATTATTATTAAAAAAGAGAATTCCATAGAGTCAGTTTTGAAATGAGTAGCGCCGCCTTTTTTTCTATCTGTGGATACGTGTTGTATCACAGAAATAACTGTAAATGTTATTAGGTGCCAGTGTATGCGTGACCAATTCGCCCTCCATTTACTTTAACATGACACACGTACTTAACCACATAATAACTTTTTTCAAATAAATTAGGGAAGTGTTTGCTTAAAAAGTCCGAAAAATTATTATTGAGTTAGGCTTTGTAATTAGACGTCAACTTTATTAATTTTGCACAATCAAATCAAATATTTATTAAAACCTTACCAGAGAATTTACACCTAAAAAGGAGTTTATCCTGACTGACTAACTTATTAAGGCGACTTGGCTTTCGGTCTTCAAGGCCAATAAATGTCCACTAACATCTGAGCAGATGTTTTGCCGAATGGGAAAAGTGGATCTTTCTGGACATCTGTTGATGTGGATACTTTAGAACTATTTCTGAGCAGGCCACTACAAAAACTACAAAATTACTCGTTTTGATTTCTGGCGTCGGGTCGCGTCGTCGGTCAGTCATCCATCTTTCCCGTTATCTCCTCATCGGTATTTAAGCTCCTAAAATATTCAATCAGAGCAATTTTTAAGAGTGGGCCATCGTAGTCTAGATATTGCTTAGCGATGGATTGAAAACAATGAGCTCACTTGTCCATCGATGAAATAGTGGATAGAAACCATTCTAAATAACAAAGCCCAACTTTCCTACCCCCAAATCCGGGGCTTTGTGCATAAGAAGGTTCGCACGTCAATTTAAAAATCATATTTTATTTTTTGACTTGGATCCTGTTTTTTTTTTTTTTAAGAAAGGTGGAAATCTTTCATGAGCCACCAATGATACGGCGGTCATTTGTAGTGCTGGATTCCTATCGGCTAAAACCACCTCCCTTCTCGAACAGACCGATTATGTGTCCCCCGCGGAACCACCAGAATGCATTAATTTGCGGGGGTCGGTATTAAGAGACAGTAGCTTACTCTAATATTTGAACAATAATGTTGACGCTCCAAAAGCCTAAGGTCGGTGAGTGTGCGCATAGCCAAGTTGCTTAAATGCTTATGCTTGCAATGGTCCAATCTTCGTCTTTTTGCAACATTTGCAACATGTGTGAGCCATTCCCCAAAATGGTCCCGAAAGGCAATTCTTTCGGATTCATACTATGTACAATGGAGAACACGACACAACACGTGTTTCGCCATGTGGACAATTTTGGATATTTTCATGTCCGCGTTTAAAGAGATATTCTCTGTAACAGCCATGACCCGTCAAGAACTGGGTCAGATGGAAATTTGTTTCGCCATGAGTTCGTTTAATCCATGCATCGATCACTGGTATGAGACGAAGTGCCTATCTTCCCTTTAACGATTCGTTCCATTGTTGTTGCCAGGTTTCTAAACAGCGATTTCTCTCGTACCTTCTTTTATCGTCGTCTACCCGGCCATTTCCGACTCGCTCGGTTCTTAAAGTTTTTTTATTTTTTCAGCGAGTAAATCGATAGGTAGCATTGAAGATGTGACGAGTTTAGCATCGTTTGAAACAGTTCTAAATGTACAGGGGACTCTTAATGCACTAATACCGTAGACGGACTTAATGCCGCGTAAATAAGACTTCACTCTCGTGGCAGTTGACCATATTTCTAATGCGTACATGATTATAGAACCAACAACTCCTGCAAGAAGTAGTCTCCGATATTACTCATCATCCTTAAAAGTGCACTGCACAGGTTTTGACGACTTTTTGCATATCGTCGGTATGCTGCAAAAAAGACTCATGTCCACTCTGTGATTAAATGTAGTTATTATTTTAGACATTTTCCAAAAGTCATATGCCACTCTTAATAGTATCCTTTCTATAAAATTAAAACAATGCGTCATTATATCCAAAGCAAGCAAATTAATAGAGCAAAAAAGACCCAAGTGGACCTGGGTTTTTTTGCCTGCAATAATAATTACATTATTTTTCAAAAAGTGGACATGAGTCTTTTTTGCAGCATACCGACGATTATGCTCTAGACTTCTATAGTCTAGATGGTGTTTGCAGCTTAGACGAGCATAAGTCAGCACTCCTAGGTACATACTTAGTAAATGGTTGTGAAACTACTTCATGTCCTACTCGTAATAAGCACTTTCTCCGTTTTATGATCTGCGAGTTGCAAACCGGCGTTAGCTAGACAACTAAGTACAGTTGCAAATATCTCGTTGCAGTGAAGTCGATGCCGTCTGCAATCCCGACAATTGACGCTTCTCTTTTGGAATCGCTAGCCGCAGAATTTCGTCATACAATAACGTTCCACTGCAAGGGACCTAGGACCGATCCTTGTGAAACACCACCAGTTACTTCGTATTCTTTAATTTCCTCATCAGACTTGGATCCTAGTAGTAGATAAAGATTTGTTTGTAAAAAGTCATCCTGTTGGAAACTTTGTACATGGTGCGGAAGCTTTGAATTCTATCGAACCTTGCTGAACTTGATTTTGATCATTCTATTAGGGAATAGAAAATAATTCGAAACATATTTCAGATTTTGATCTTTGCCTAATAGCCCTTTTTAGTGTAATACGAATACCCCTTAGGACCAGGAGGTAATAGCTATTGTTTTTTTTTTTTTTTTTTTGAAGCTAGAAAGTCATTAACAGAGGCATATTGTCCTTATCTTTGAATAGATGTTTCTTAAGAAATATGATTTGTCATCAACGATTTCAAGACCAATAAGTCTCGTTTGTTCGTTGATTGCTCTTCAATGCCAGTTTGGATGACAGCACACTTATAAAGGCCGCAGAATAAATTTCTTTGAAATGGGACCATTTGTACTTATATCGACACCTACACCCTGTGGACTGTCTACAGCACCGCACATTTTACAAAAAGCATCTATAATGTCTATCGGTTCACATGCCCTTTTCCGATTTACGTGTAGAATTTTTTTTATGATCCTGATTAATGGCACCAATTCTTAGGTGCCACATTACGGGATTTTTTATTTTTAGTTTTCTCTCGACACCTCGTTGAAATTACAGACAGGCAGACATATCCATAGATATTATCTAATGCTTATTAAATATTAATTTTGTTCAATGTATTGAATGTTTGACCTTTCACGTCCACTTTAACGTTCGACATATCCTTCATTTATTCCTAAACAAAGCCAACCCCTGAATAAGTGATTTGAATAACCCTTTGGGGGTAAAAATGACTGAATAATTTAGCATGACCAATATTAGCCCCATTTCCTTGGTTTACCCCTTAAGTTTTAAGCCTTCGGCCTTCATACAACCATTTGCAGCTGTTTCTCTTCTTTATTGTTATAGCTATGTAGGTACCTCCTACATACATTAAAATATCATGTACACTAGCACTTCAAAGCCCCCAATGGACTCTTAAGTAATGCCAATATGAATCACTAGGGAAATCAACAAGAGATATGCATGGTGACTATTTCATTTGTAATACATACGTACATCCGACTTTCGTGCTGACAAAGTAATTTACCTTTTTTTTTTTTTCAAAAAAAAAACTAAACCATGACAAATACGTGAACATAATATATGTAGTATTGTATATACCATACCAGAAACTAGCGATAACAAAACACAAGGTACCGGCATTCTTAGTCGGCATAAAATCAAATTTACTTTGATTTTCACATCCTTTAACCAGGATTTACATGTAAATAGTTTTTTGTTCTCACTAAAATTACAAATAAAAGGATTTTATGCCGAACGTCCCGACGACTATATAACATGAAAGGGGAGAGCAAACAACAAATAAAATTTCTGGATTTTTATGGTATAGTATAGGTACGAGTACAAGTTTGTATGTTTTGAGGCTAAGTCCTTTGAAATCTAAATTGCGTTTGATAGTTTTTCAAACGGCTACCCGAGGAAAAACTTATTTGTAAAAATGATTCCTTTTGTAGATGGATATTTAAGAAATATAATATCTATATAACAAAATATTTGTGATATAAATACATTCTGTGGGTTATTTTCTGCCGATCTAATCCATTAGTCTCTCAAGTATATATTTTTTTTTTTAGGGTACGTTTTAAGTGGGTCCTTGTACGCTTCTGCCCTACCTTAGACGACAATGTCGATAATAAAGATGGAGATCAAAAAGTATACATACTAATATTAGAAATGCTCTGTCTGTTTATCACCTTTTGACGACTAGGTAAACCTCTGTACCAATTATAATGTAATTTGACGGAGAGCTGGGGTGGGATTCTGTAAAAAAACGAAACGAAAACCGTTTTCGTTTTTACCAAACCTGTCTCTATCATATCTGTGGCAATAGACAGAGACTGCTATGGTCGAAACGAAAGCGTTCGATCGTTTTCGTCTTACATAATCTGGCCCCTGAATAAGAACATAGGCGACTCGAGAAATGTGGGCGGATTACGGTGCGTAATTATTTATTGTATAGCACATATTTAAGCTATACAATTTTTGTAAACGGGCAAGGTCATTCGGCGATAGCTATTTTTTAATAAATGAATGTGTTTGGACTACGTTTGTGTAAATAAATATTAAACTATTTTGGTTCTCGATTAATTCATCTTTGGAGTAAGTAGATAGAGGATATTTCCATATCATGTTTCCATATCATACAGGATCATACATTTTTCGTTGCCTTTAAAAGAAATGCTGCTTCAGTAGATTTCAAATTTGTTGTATTTGAACCTGAGAGTCCCATTGAAACAGGTGGAGAAGTTTAAGTATCTCGGGGTCTTATTCACGAGTGATGGAAGGAATAAGGCATTGCCGAGTTTTCCTGTAGGATTGGTCAGGCTGGGTCAATTTTGAGACAGCTTGGTCATTCTGTTATTAGGAGGACTGAACTTGGTATCAAAGATAAGTTGTCAGTCTTTAATTCGGTGTTTGTTCCAACTCTTACCTACGGTCATGAGGTTTGGGTAATGACCGAAAGAATAAGATCGCGAATACAAGCTGCCGAAATGAGATTCCTCCGTTGTATTACTGGTGTGACTCGTAGAGATCGCATTAGAAATACCAGAATACGTGAGGAACTCAATGTCGAGCAGCTACTTCTCCGGACGGAGCGGTCCGTGCTTCGGTGGTTTGGTCACGTTAAACGCATGTCCCCGACCAGGATTCCACGACGTGCTATGGAATCCGTACCGTCAGGCAGGCGTCCTCTAGGTAGACCTAGGATGAGATGGTTAGATCAAGTCCATAATCTCTCCTCTACCCGTATGGGGATTGCCCTTGATGATTTGGAGTCGATGGCGGAGGATCGAGAGCTATAGAGGGTCCACTTGAGCAACCTACACCCGCGACCCACTTAATGGACATGCGGACCATTTGAAAATGAATGAATGAATGAACCTGATGATTATTTATTTATTGTTGGATTTGAAAATAGTCCATTTCCGTCTTACTCAGATTTGTATAGCGAAGGCAGCTGGTGCTGACGATTCGGAATGAAGACATCAAAAAATTCGCTGTCAGACAGTATAATCCGTTTAACCTGGACGATGATAATCCAAATTTGACTTCACCCGAGCAAACGAATGGCAATCCAACATGGCTGCTAAAGTAGATGGCCTTCCGGTCGAGCAAAGGAAGATGACTTGGTAATGATCGTTCACCAGCATATTTGCAAGATTTGGCCCGTTGAATGAAAACTTAGCATAATTGTCTCTATCCACAAGAAAGGGATACAATTACAGAGTACTAAGTCGTCTGAATGTTGCCTTTGAGATTCTGTCGGCTATTCTGTTTAAACGCGTAAAAAACGGTCTGTCATGTCGAAAAGAATACGACCGAACTCTTTGATGTCGAAAAAAGTGTAACTTCAAAGGTCTATCTTCTTGAAGAACTTATACGAATCTCACAAGCCAACATCAGTGGTACAATTATTTCAAAAGTCCGTTGTATCCATGTGGTTGTTAACGAGGTCAAATCAGTGCATATGCTGTTATCTAAAAAGAACTCTGAAAATTGGCAACTTAGCCGAAACGTCACAATGGCAAGACTTTACCTTCGCAAAATCACATCGGCTGGCGGCGGAGAGATCAGGCTATGTATACCACTCTTCTTCGAGCTAAGAAGACATTTAAAATACAACAGCCCTTTCTTATGGACCCAAAAAGATATGTATTATACAATTACCTGATCGAAATCGGATGAAGTGGCTAGGGCTACTGATCACTGATCAGTATCTGCGAAAGCCCTTTTTGAGTGAGGTCTTGATTTCTTCCAATATCTGCTTAAGTAGGTAGAATAGTTGACATTAAACGGTAATAACACGTCAGATAGCAGGAGTCGAATTACCAGATTTTTTTAGTTTTTTCACGTAAAATCCACAAAATTCAGAATTGCTGGCTCCTGGATGCTTAGGTGTGATGCTCTCAGCTCAATGAGGCTGATGATACAATTTTGAAACTTGATCAACCCATTTCGCGAGGGGTCTCAGGTTCGATCCCCAGAAAAACACAAATTTCATCTTAAGGTTTTTTTTACTGCGCCACCTCTCGCGAACGTCTGACAAACATCCGAGAGTATAACTGTCCTGAAAAAGCTTCTCAATTCAGCCGTTCGGACTCGGAATAAAATGGTAGGTCCCTTTCATTCGTCCCAAAAATAAAACTCACACAAACGAATGGTTGTGAGAAGCTAGGCCTAGGGCGTATACAACTATACACGCCTGTTGCGCCAACTATTTATTTTTTTTTTAATCCACAAGAATTGTTATGCCAAAGTCCTAATAAAACCAATAATGCTTTGTGAGCTAAACTTAGTAAGTCGTATAAGTTCACCATAGCCAATTCGATTATTAGTCATATCCTAGTAACTAAGACCTCCGGGCCAAATTGCGAACTCAAACAGTTATTTTTATTGTAAAATAAAATAGAAATAAACATTTGGCGCAAAAGATGCAAGCCATGGATTGGCTATATGATCAGCAAATCTAAATCTGTGAAGTACGATTATCTGCGAAAAACTAACTCCGTATTCATTGAAATTTTTATTTAACTACAATTCAATTTCAAAAGCTTTAGGGCGGTTTTATATACAAAAATTAGTGTGTAAAGCCGACTTTAGTCTTAATAGAAAACGAAGTGTTAAAACATGCCCCATATTTTGCACAACACAGTATAAATTATTGACATCGCAATTAATCCAAAATTACATAGACATTCACCTTTTAACTATGCTACCTTAACCACCATGGATGACGCACAACTCGATTCCATTCTAACCACCTAAAACAAACACTTACACTACACTTTCCTTCATTTAATATCCATAGCTTTTTAAACTGTATCTTTCTATGCGCATTTGCTTGTTCAAATCATACCAGAATATTCTACTAACTACAGAAATAAACTGATTGTAATATTTGTGCAAATAAAATGAATCCGGTGTTTAAGTGTCATAGCAATACACAATACATATCATTAATGTTGTAATTTAACTGTGTTACAAGGACAAATCCCTTGAAAAATAAAGAAATACTAATATAAAAAAAAACAATACGCAAATCAAACAAAAGAAGAATATGTAAATGTATTGTTATTATTTATATACATGAACATAAATATTCTTGTCATTAACCACACACACAACAAAATATCTTATTATAAATTAAACAATTATTCACAAACAAAATCTATTTATTTACTAATTGTGTAAAACTAAAATACAAAAACCAAAATAAAATACAAAACTATTCATATACATTAGCCAATTAAATATTATTGCATGAGATGCGCGTACATAAAACCATGTTAAAGATAAATTGCAATTTATGTTTGAATATAAGTAAATAAAAATAATTAAACTATATAGATAATATAAAAATACAAATATCCATGATAAATATTATTTGACATTTTCTATGTAAGACTATTTTTCTGTTGATAAACCCTCCGATTTTAATGTATAATCAATTTTTTAATATTTTATTTAGCAATTTTAGTTAAGCGCACATTTTCATTCCCCTAAAATACAACAATCATCATAATAAGTGGCATCTATGCATTTAAAACAAAACCATTTACCTATAGGATATTCAAACAAAAGGATATACCAAACTAAGAATTACGACTTAGCAGTTTGGAGAAATGAATGGCAGACAAGTTAGTTTTTAAAGCTTTAAAAAGGTCACGGAGAAAACAAAATTAAAACCAAACGCAATGTAAATAAATAACTAAAAGTGAATTGTGTAATATTGAATATCTGTTCATACAAATTGCATGTACGGGTCTTTATTTGAAGCGAAGAACCAGAAATGTATGACGCGATAGGGGAAAGAATCGCAATCTTTTCAGCTGAGAAATGCAAATGGATTTATGTAAATTTCAAATTTATGGATTCAAAGAAATCGATAATGTTAGAGAAATTAAATATATAGTTATACCGGAGATGATAACAAAACTAAATAAAGGAATAAGAAATATTTCGGAATAAATGTTGGAAAAAAAGTGTTGCATTTTCATTTAATTTAAAGATTCTGCCAATAAAATTTTATTGTTTCAGACAGGGGCCCGTATTGAAGAAAACAATGAGGCTAGTACAGTTATGAATATCCTGTCAAAATTTTCCTTTACATCTTGCTTAACTATAATATAAAGGGTGGGCCATCTATTGGTTCCTTTTTAAATTATAGGTTATTTTGACACTGACAGCTGTTTCCCGTTCGAAATCTTGGCAAAAACTCAGTTTCATACCTCCGCGAAACGAAATGAGTCGATTTGCGCTTCAACAACGTTAGGAAATATTGAAAACTTATTTCCAAAGTAAGAGCTGTGTAGCCCAAACAGTGTGTTTTTATGAAAAGAAGTTTTGGCTCAAAAAGCACTGCTGTACTCAAGTTTGTGCAAAAAGTTCGTGAGACTGGTGTACTAGTGGACAATACTCATGGTCAGCGTTGCCAACAAATGCTCTGCGAAATAAGGCCCCAAAAAATTATACAGGAAACAACAACAACAACGATTTTTAACAAAATTTGGGGTGTTATTTCCTTTTTTGGGGCCTTATTTGCTAATGAAAATTAGGCTCTTATTTCATTATGAAATAAGGCCCCAAAAGAAGAAATGAAATAAGACCCCAAACGAAAAACGAATAAGTATGGGGGGGTGTGCTGCCCCCCTGCAACCCCCTGCTTGGGTTTACTGTCAGATTTGGGGCCTTATTTCATATTTTAAATTGGGTATTATTATGAAATAACACCCCAAATTTGGGACCTTATTTCATTTTCGCTTTTGGGGCCTTATTTCCTGCAGCCAACAAAGGCATGAAAAATACTTAGTTGGCATCGCTACTCATGGTTCCCGTCGTCTCTATGCATCCATAGAGAGTGTCTTTTTTTTTACTGAAATTGAAGACATGGATTTGGATGACCTATGGTTCATGCAGGATGGCGCGCCATGCCACACAGCCCATGCCACAATCGATCTTTTGCGCACCAAATTCCCAAATCGTGTTATCAGCCGTCTTGGCGATATCAATTAGCCGCCTCGGAGCTGCTATTTGACCCCTTTGGACTTTTTTTGTGGGGAACCGTGAAGGACCGATGTTATGGCAACAATCCGGAAACGATTCAAGCACTTAAGGCCAATATCATCCAAGCAATCCGTGAGTTGCAGCCCGAAACCATCAACAAGGTCTTGGAAAATTGGTGTGACAGAATGCGCTACTGCGAAGCCAACCGAGGCAGCCAGTTGAACGACGTTGTGTTCCATAATTAATGGGAATGTTTGCTCTTACTAATAAAGTCATAATACAATGGCGCCCTGTGGCACGCTCAGTGTTTACCGCCCCCTTTTTTTACATACTATCGAAGGATAATAATTTGAATGGGCTAACATCGAAGAGTGATGGGTAATTGGGTATAGCCTAACGGCGCTTTTCGAAAAAAGCTTATTTATAACTGTATACCTAACGAAGTCCAACAAATTTTTAAAATGGTTCAACAATGACCAACAAAATTGTTGGTAATTTTTTATCAAAATCTGAAAATTCCTATGCTATTGCTCAATAAAATGTCAAATTTCTAAACGGATCGGGATAGAAGAGTGCGATTTTTGCATTTGACTGACTTTTTCAAAATAATATCAGGTATGGAATAACAAATATCTAAAAAAATTTCAAGATATGAACGTTTGAAATTGAAAATGCAAAAATCGATGTTTCATAAAAGAATTTTAGCAAATCAAGCATATTATGTCGGATTAAAATAAAATAATACTGACACCATTGAAAAGAAAATTAACAAAAAGATACTGTTTGATATATGTATGTAAAAAAAATTCAATATATTTGGTATTTTAAGCGTGGCGAGTTTTCTAAAACATGCAATTTATTTTCGTACCATTTTGTATGTTTTTGATTCTTATCTTTTGAAGGGGAGATGAAAAATCTGGAAATTATACAGGTGATGGATGTATGTAGTATAATGGGTCGTATGAATAAAAACTAGCATTTGCTTTGAGTAAAAGGTGGTAGCAAAGTAAAAGCACTTAGCAATTGCTTTGAATCGGTATGAATAAAAACTTACTTTGCTAAAGTAAGTTCGAAAATTCGAACAAAGCATTTACTTCACTGCATGTGTCCTTCCCTTGCAGTTTCTGTCAAAATTTGAATTTGAATTTGAATTTTAGAATAAAAAAAACAATTTTTGAGGAAAAATAAACAAATGATAAACTAATTTAATAAAAAAAATTCACATAAATACGAAAAAAAAAAGTTAAATCTATGATGAAGAATAGTATTTGGAAGAGCTTACTGGTACGCATAAGTGCATAACCTATATTCGATTACAAATTAATTGCTCTGCAGCTGACGATGAGGAATTTCCATCTACTTCTATCTCCAATAGTGATCAAATAGTGGTATTCGTGCAAACGTCAGAAGCAGTAGGAATGATTTAATTTTCTGGATATTTGAAGGAACACCACCCCGCGTCTCCAGATTTTCTTCTAAAAGTAATCTACATTTCGACGCGTGAAACGATACAGTTGCTTAAAGTTGTTATCGTAACCAATTCTTCTTAGCTTATACTGTTTTTTTTTTCACGAACGTTAGCAACAGTAGGGAAAACAGCTAAAATGTGCAACTTATCGCATCCATTTTTGTTTCTTTCACAAGCAAAAATTATTTTAACTTATGTATTTATAAAAAAACACTGCAACTCACAAGGCTAGACTGTTTTTGCAAAAAAAATGTGCGCGCAAAATATTTAGCAAATGCTCTGAGTCAACAAAATAGCAGACTCGGAATTTTCGTAGCAATTGCTTTGTCTTCCACGTTTTATTCATACCAATCTGAGTAAAAGGTCGGTGGCGCCGCTTTTCGAAGATGTCAAAAGTTGGAGTTAACTCAAATCAGTTTTTATTCATACGAAACTTAGCAATTGCTTCGATTTTGACATTTAGTCTGAGTAAAAGCAATTGCTACGTTTTATTCATACGACCCAATATGTATGTCGTTTGTTAAAATTTGAAATTGTTTAAACAATTTTCAACTCAGATATTGATATATTTGTCAATAAGATTATAAAAAATCGTTATATCTTAATCGTATCCGAGTATCGCGTGTTGACTTATTCTTATTTAGTGGCCGCGTATTTCTTATCACGTGTTTTCGAACCGTTTAGTATTTTCAGATAACAAAAATGATGAGTACCCCAATTGAATGTCATTAATCTTTCTTTTTTTTTTTTGTGCATCATTTTTTTAGAATATGTATGTAATGTAATATAAATTTTTTTTTTTTTTGTTATAAAAATGAAATAACAGACAAAGTTTGCTGCCCCCTACATGTCGCCGCCCTAGGCTCGAGCCTCACGAGACTAGTTGTTAATCCGCCACTGAGTCTAGTCATCAAGAATCAATTCAGTTGCATCTAGACACCTATACTTTCCAGGAAGTGTTCAAGGGTATAATGCCTTGTCGTAGGAACAGCAGGATCAGGTGGAATTATGCCGGCAGAGATGCAACGTGCTTATGATATTCTTAAACCCTGGAGCAAGGCTAAGTCACTGGAGCAAATCAACCAAATGTTGTTGAACAGGGTAACAATTCAGAACTTGGCTGCTGCACATTGAGAAGGTCAGTGCAACGTGGAACTCCGGGTGGAGTATTTTCACCGCTGCTATGCATGAAATACTGGTAATGGTAACCCATAAGAAAAATAGCTGTATGCCTATACGGACATTGTAACTGCCCTCCGCTATCCTCCATTAGAAAGCAAACTCTATGAGAGTACCTACTTTCGGGCAGTTTGCGGATATTGCCGAAACGGATATTAGCAAAATACAGAAATTCCTTCAGAAGTCAAAATGGTTCCAGGAGTAGCGAAAATAACCGACTCTGCTAGTGGAATCACAATGGACCTACCATGATCCAAGAGAAATACACCGTATGTAACGAATAATTGCCACCTAACCTAACCTATGTAAATCTTTTTTTTTTTTACAAAAACAGCCATCAAATCAGGAGACATATTGTCACGACCACCGCACTGTTGGTATTTAGAGAGTTTTCGTTAAGCAGGCTAATTTATAAGGTGACGATTTATCACCGTTCCTATGGTTGGTGGTAAAAATCAATTCCGCTAATCATACCGCCTCCAAAGGATGTAACAACTTTAATGTTGAGTGAGAGGGCGTAGAGCACAATAATGAACAAAATCCTAGAAAACCTTCTACAATAAATATAAGCTACTCGTTTAGTTGATGCGTTCAATGGACGTCAAATAACTATTTACAAAGTTGCCCTATAAAGCTCTACAATTCTACATAATTGAGATTTGTTTTTTATAGCCGGTTTTACAGTGCAAGTTTAAACTCCGTTTAACCAGATTTCAAGTTTAAACCAACGACGTTTAACATGAAAATGTGTATTCAGTGCTGGTTTAAACTTAATCGAGAGTTTAAACCGAGTTTAACTTAACCGGACATGGATGGGGGTTTATTGTCCGGAATTTAATAGTACGATCTCCCTCCCGGTTTATATGACAAAGCAACATTGCATAATTGTTGTTTTCAAGCAACCAATTACTTCGCAAGTGCAATCCCTTATCCCTGATTGTACTCCACTGTTTCTAGAAATGCTTGTATACCGTCTAATACAATAGAGCGGTGTAGCAAAACCGACTCCAGCCGGTACTCGTCAACCTTTCAAGTGGAATCAAAAATTACAACACAAAATGCACCATTTCCATTTCACAAGTGCAACGACTTATGTCACTTTATTAGCAGGCTTCGAAAACCGTCGCAAACAATATTGGCTTAGCTATAAATATTGTGTCAGCAAGCGTAGCTATGTATTGGCCATCCCGTTCACTTTATGTTGCATTGTGCCAGCTTGCAGCAGGAGTCTGCAAGAAGTTGTCCCTCCAAACGGCCACTTCAGTTTAGGTCCACATGGAGTTCATCCCAAAGCTAGAGAAAGATGCATTGTGGTTTGCCTAGAGCTTGCAGAAGATGAGCTAGCTTACCTTCTTCTTAGGTACTTCATCGGGCTCCATTACACAGCCAAAGTCAAAGCCCTGAGATGCTATATAAAACACTCGTCATCCCCAGTCCTGCTATATGGTGAATGAGCATGGACCCTTATCCAGTCGGATGAAGGCTCCCTTCGAGCTGTAAGTCCTACGAACCAGGTTGAAGGAGACCTCCGACTGCTTGGAGTGCGAAATTGAAGAAGGCAGGCTAGAGATCGAGCCGGCTGGAGGGGAATAATAAGTAAGGCCCAGGACCACCAGTCCACCACGCTTTGTAGCGCCACCAAAAACTTTCAAATTTCCAAACTGACACAATAAATAAAATATAAAACTGATGGAAATTTCAAATACACATGAGTTCTACGTTTACAGTGGCTTACAAAAAAGATGAGAAAAGTTAAACCGAAGTTTAACTAAACGTTCGTTCGAATTTCACTGTAATACACTCACGGTTTAAGTACTTCGTTTAAACTTGCCTGCGAGTTTAACTAAACCTGAGTTTAAACTTGCACTGTAAGACCGGCTATTAAAGTATTTTTTGTTTATGTTTAACTTGTCAGGAAAAGTAGGAAGCTAAGAGCCCGGTGTGAGCTAATAAATTAATTTAACTGAAGACCTTCACCTCACCTTTCCTACAGACACAATTCCTCACAAATATAGCATACAATACAAATGGGCTATCAACCTTCGAAGTCGATATAAGAGCCCTATTAAAAGCAACTCAAGGCCCAAACAAAAAGCATCATTATTTTTATGTAGGTATTAATGAAGCAAACATTTCGGAAGTACAAATCATCCGCTTATGCACTTCAATTTTCACAAAGGATTCATTGAGGAAACACTTCCGCTCTTCAGTGGTGAAGGAAATTTATTGATTTTTCCCAGAGAAAAGAATGAACGCCACAAAACTTGACTCCCACCTTTTATCCAACAAATCGACTAAATCACTTCCAGCAAACCACTATACACATCACTGCGTTCAGGAAAGGGATAATTTCTATACCCGACAGCCCCCAATATATACCTCAAATTTAGCATAGGCATACAAATAGCAGCAGCACAAAAACTCCAAAGTGATCCTTTTCCAGGTCAACTATTTTGCAAAAGGCCAGCCGCCAACGACATCAGAAAGGGCAAGCAACTGTGCAGCAAAACAAAAACTGCCTTGACATTATCACTGAGTATTTGAGTAGAAAGGTTTTATGTGAAGTGTGTGCGTGTGTGTGCGTACGATAAATCTCACAGAAAAGGGTTAATTTGCCAGATCTAAAACTTAATGATGCGCGCCTCAAAGGCGGATGGATAATCCAAAGCGGCATAGCTTGGTATAGCATAGTCGAAAACAAAACACAATCAGGTATAGGATGCCATACAATGTTTGTCACCAGTCACCACGTTGAAAATAACTTATCGCCAGGCTATTGAACTACAAATAATCTTGAATGCCATTGTGTCCCTTCTGAAACTAAAAAGCTTAAATCCCTTCATGAGGATTTATTTTCCAAGTAGTAGGTAAATGATGATTATGGTGATAGAGGAATCAGAGGTCAGGATCCCAAAAGCCTGTCAATCGATAAATTCGAAATTTATCGAGTATGTGAAGGAAAGTCACCATATGGCAACTACAGGAGGCAGGCTATTGATTGGGGTCAAAGCAAATGGCACCTTCACATGCAAATAGTCTATTAACACTATCGCCCCAGGAATGTGTATAGAGTGGAACCTGGAAGTAAATTAAAGGAAAAGGAGTGCCGGTACTGCTGCACGTTTAAAGCGAATTCAACTCCTGCGACCGCAATTAAATTTTACTTTCGAACACAAAACAGTTTGTGTGTAATTTCGTCACGAGCTCTGACAACTGATTTTAGCGTTCGACCTTAGAAACGCATTACAGCGAAACAGTACTCGAAGCTTTGTTATGCCAAAGGATTATTACGCTCGACTTTATGATTGTTTTAAAATGTTACTGCGCCAGTTGGTACGGTGCTATTAAATGGAAACAACCCATAGAAAGATAAAATGCTCGCCCATTTTAATACCGTTGTAGGTGCTCGTAAAGATTTAAGGTTTTATTACATCAATTTGGAAATTACTATGTACGCGTCGATTAACTAGAGTTTCAAAGCCTCGGGAAGTTCTCCATGGGCCAGAATATGATTTCATATTGTATCTAATAATTTACATATTTTTTCTAGAAAATTCTTTGCTCAAAAACAGCAATGTATGGTCAATAGACGACCAAGTGGATGGTATCACGTATAAGGGCGGATAAATTGAAGCAGGCGCTGCTCTCTATGTAACTTATCACTGCTTGAACAGCCATCAATCTTTAAAGGGATTTGCTCTTCAATCAAGTGGGTTATCTCAGCAATACTGTCCAAACAGTGAGGCGATGGTTGCGGATGTTGTCTGAAGGGCGGCACGTATTTCATTGAAGAGATTTAAAAGTTCTTGCCACTGAGCACAATGACATACGAGAAGTGATTAAGAGAGTATTCCAGAAGCACTTAAACTCTAAAATTATTTCAACACCGGAGCAGTAGAAGATTTGTGTGCAGATAAGTTGAAGAAAAGTAGTACGTTAACTATTTTGAAGCCGGAAAAAGTGACTTTGTATGATTGAACAAATTTAATTGATTCAATGTATTTGATGAAATTGTCAGGAACACTGGTGGCAAGTAGGGTGCGGGGCTTGAGACGTCTTTGAGATTCTATAGTAGTTTTAAGTTTTCTTACATTATTTATTAATGTATATATATTCAAAGCAGCCTGTAAAAAAAAAATAAAAAAAAACTTCCACTTCGCGTATCCTTTTTTAAAACTATATACGAGGGGAGTTCAATATATTCTCGGTATGGGGGGGGATAGGTACTCCAAGAATATGACTAAATAATTTTTGGATTTTAGTAATTCCATTATTCAAGTGTTTTACTGTAAAATTTCATTTGGCTGTTATTATTAGTTTGCTTTTTGTCTTGTGTTGAACCTAATCGCAATGGCTGGCGTGGCCAAGATAACGAAAATTGAGCACCGAGCTGTATTGTAAGGAATTTTTGGGGCTGTGTAGGAAAGATCCGGTAAGAATTTTTAATAGAACTGTTACTGGGGGCGAAACGTTGGTTCATCATTATGACCCTGAAAGCAAACAGGAGTCTACGAGCCCAAACGCAAAATAGTTGGTCTACCGAAGATAAAATAAAAACATGTGCTGATTCTTGAATTCTTTCCAACTAGACCACAATTTTTTGTTGATTATATAAAGGTTTATTTATTCTTAATAGATAAAGGTGATAAAAAGAAGGCGACTTCATTGAAATAATGTTATGGAGTGAGCTTATAAAACTGAATAACTTATTGAAGACTTTTTACGACGCAAAATAGTTAGTCTACAAGTCTTTATTTTCATTTTACCACTGTATTACTGCACCTCTGGCATTGATAAGAGCTTCTAAGCGCCGTGGCATAGTGTCAACTAATTTTTGACACTCTTCGGAGCCGAACGTTTCCCAGATATTTGTTATCTTGACCCTTAATTTTGGAAGTGTCCGAGCTGGTTCTTGTCGCAGTTTTTGCTTCATTTTATGCCAAACGGTTTCGATTGGTGAAAGGTCAGGGCTGCTGGAAGGCAATTACACTAAAGGAATTCCTTCAGCAGTTAACCACGCCATTGTCGATCTAGCAGTATGGCAAGAAGCACCGTCCTGTTGCGAAATATAGTCTCCCTCACTTGGTTGAAGATGAGTTATTGATGAAAGAAGCTCTTCTTCTAAAATTTCTTGGTACTTGGCAGCACTGGCACCAGTCCATTGACAAAATGTAAATTGTCCATGCCACGCCCAGACGTGCATCCCCATACCATTAGAGGTGCTGGGAACCTAACTGTTGCTTCAGGCAGTCTTTGTGAAAGTCTTATTTTGAATTTCTTACCACACGTATGCGTTCGTCACCAACGCAGACTTCGAATCTGGACTAATCACTCCAAATAACAGACCGCAATTGGCTTAAAGTCCAGTTTTTGCGTTGTTTGGCCCAATCAAGTCGTTTTTTCTTCTGCTTAGGTATCAAAAGTAGTTTTTCTTTTGTCTGTGTTTTTAATGAATTGAATTTTAATGAAATCTTTATGAAATTTATATCCCATTTTTTCATCGTCCGCTTACGAGGGTCGAGCGAAAGGTTTTTTTTCAATTTGTTCTCTCCATTGGACAATTATTGCTGCAGCAGTTTTGCGCCGATTTTCTTTTATTATTTTTTTTAAAACCCGGCAACAACGAGGTATTGCTATCGGCGGACGCGCAGTTTTCTTACTTGTCTCAACATTTTCCAATTTTTTGAATTTTGTAATAATGTTCTGCACTGATGAGCGTTCTGAGCAATTTTATAACTCCACAATCCCGTTTTAAATGCCTTAATTATCGATTCTTTTAGGACTCGTAATAATGCAACGCCACTCGCCATGGTGAACATGAAACTGATGCCTACTTGCATAAAAACAGAGATCATTCAACAACAAATAGGGTTTATGCCATTTTTTTCATAACGGTTTACCAAAACACTATTTAAATAGTAATAGGCCAAGAATTTTGCATTCAAAAGAGAGTAGAACAACTCTTATGCACCTATCTTTGTTTGAGATAATAGAGAAAATCGTAACGGTGGCTTTTTTAAATTTTGTTTCATTTAGCCTAATCTACTAAGAATAATATTATTGTATTACATGGCACACATATTTAAATAAATAACTAACTTATTTACAACCAAATGCATTAATGTAAGAGCAGATAATATTGAAAAATAAAAATATTTTTAATTAATTCGCGTTTTTATTCATGTCGATACCGAGAATATTTTGAACTCCCCTCGTAGCTACTGGTTTATAGTGTGTTCCAAAAATATTCAAAAAACTTCTCAAATAATACTCGAAAACAACCTAAATTAATAAAATTGACGTATTATACAGTTGAATTTTCAACTTTTTTATATGATAATGAAGATGAATAATATTCTACTAAAGCAGCCGATGTCTTCTGAAAAGGTTAATCCGTTTCATTTAATCGTTTAAAGTGTCGTCATAGAAGAGATCAGTATTTGAGTTGCCATTGCTTCATACCTTCAGTATATCTATGTATAATTGTAATGACAGATACAAACCCGATTTATACGTTGCGTGCTTTGTCGTGTGACACTTCTTATTTCTCTTTTGGGCACTTATGGTGCATTTATAGCGGTGGTAGCGGTGGTAGCTGCATTTTCGAAGCGCAGAACGAGGCCGCACACAACTCTAGAATAGAGCAAATGCAGACGTCTAGCTTGGTTTAATAATAAAGCAACGCTAAAAATTACGAAATAGAGCGAAAAGAGAACACAAGAATCAGATGGAAATTCGCGACCCATCCGTGTTCGGCTATACAAACTAGTTCTCTGTGGTATAGGAGCTACCAGAAGTAGTCGAAGGATATAGGCCATTTTCAATACCAACCCGAATACGCGACGCACGGTAAAAAGAAGTCCTCTCACGAAATTGCATTTGCATTAGTCGATTTGTTTGGACGCTCTTCTGTTTTCAATAGACAGGCTGTCAATTCAAAATTCGATCTTAATTCAGAATATATGCATATACGTATACTTTTACCTTCTGGGGTCTGTTTAAGATTATCTGTTGTGTTTTAGTTGTTCATCATTTAGCTATTTTCGTTAAACAAAAAATATGTAATAATTTGTTAATTTTGTGCTATCATCTTGTGACACACTGTACCTTTGATTTGTAAAAGCAACCTCTTGTTTCTTGTTCAGTTGCATCACAAAACAATGCACGGTCGTCAATACACAACACATCCCTCTCAACGCTCCTAGCACAAGAGTAGAGTTACGCACAAGCGTTTTTATTGTAATTAACGTAATTAATTTGCACTGTATGTCGGTCGGTGCTGCTCGCAGCAGCAGATGATGGCCCAGATTCTCTTTCACTTGGATTCATCTCACAGCCGGAGCAACATCAAATTTGGTAATATTGTTAATAAATTTAAGTGTGGTTTGATTCGCTGCGTTTTCTTGGTTTGATTTTCGTGGCAATTCCCATTAATAGCTGCTACTAAGAAAAAATCAAAATTGTAGTTCTTATTCATGGTCTTTGGTGAATTACACTATCCTGTGGAAGGAATGTCCACTCCTAATTTTAGCAGCCAGTCAACTTTTTTTGGAATCCGTTAATAATTTGTATGAGGCTTTCAAAGCGCCAAGTCCAATCGGTGCATACATTGATATTTTATCAGAAGCTCTCTATGGAAGCATAGGCTCCATACGGAATATATTGCAGCTTGCAGATATTTACCTATCTACTGATTCGTCAAAAAGAACACTAAAAATTCCTTCAAAACAAAAACAAAAAATTACTGCATGTGGACTTGGATTGAACAGAAGTGCGACATCAAGAATGTTAAATCACTATTTTTGTGATAAATGTGGACGATTTTGCCATCGCTTGACAATTTGTACGTAGTATACTTATACATAATTCCTTGCAATATATAGCTATAGACGCCTTTCCAAAAAATGTTAGTAATTAATTAACTAATTAAATGTTTAAATAAAATATCTACATACTAACATTTGTTATTTAACGCCTAATCAATAAAACAACAACTCGAAAAACAAGAAAAACGAAAAAACCAATTTCCCAATTTATCCAATTTATTTTTTTGCTGTCATAGTTTGTTTACAGTCCTGCTCAAACTGTCCAAAACAAAAACGATGAACGATTCGATTGAACGACGCGATTGTGATGTTATGTGAAGCAAACTTGAAACGGTGTTGTCTTATTCAAACGTCTCGACGACGACGATGATCGTTTGATAAAATACGCGTTTAGAGCCCTGCTAAAACGGTCTCAAAAACGGCTATTTTTCTCAATAGGAATTATGTTGTACCAATATTCAAGAAAGGTAATAGGAAGCATGTTTCAGACCACAGGCTGCTTCATATATCTACATTTTAGAAAACTTTTAGAAATGAATGAGAACTATAAGTTTCTATCTTTATACCCGGTACCACACTGTGGTGAGGGTATATTCACTTTGTCATTACATTTGTAACGCCCATAAGGAGGCGTTGTAGGTATGACAAACTGTATATATTATTGATCAGCATCACTTTCGTAGTCTATCTAGCGATGTCCGTCTGTCCGCACGATTACGGCCGTAATTTAAGAGCTATCGACTTGAAATTTGGTACGTAAGCTTTTATCTACCAAACTGAGGCTAAGTTCGAAGATGAGCAAGATCGTTTGAAAACTACTACTACCTCCCATACAAAAATATCAGATTTATATAGCTTTTTATGTTAAAAATTACATTTAAATAGCTACAGTAAAGATAGCCAGTTTAAACTTTGCACATATTATTTTAATAATATTTAAAAAATTTTGACAAAAAATGAGCTTGGTCGAATAAAAAGTACCCATACCTCCCATACAAATATATAATTTTTTAATACTAAAATATTTTTATTTTTATTTTACAATAATATAGTACCGGGTATTTGATCTTCGGCATAGTCGAAGATAATTAATTGTCTTACTGGTTTATTGATAACGTTAAAGTTTAGCGCAACAAGGTCTGCTCTCTATCCTACCTTTTTCCTACCCATTGTCCCTCTTTTACTGGGGTTAAGCATCCGGGGAAGTGGACGGGCATCCGAGGCTCCCATCAGCCTCCGGTCCACCTCCTTGGAGCCTTAAGAGTGCTACCAAACAGGTCTTCGATGTGACAGGTCGGTCACAAGCCACCAGACGGACGGTCTGAGTGGCAGTATAAGGTTACGTAGCCCTTTGGACGGTAACTGTCGATAAACATCGAGGTGCAGTCGGGTGGTGAACCTAACAGGCCGTCAGGAGAATCCCACCGATACTGTTAATACCGAAAGGCGATCGAAAGCAACAAAGAGTAAGGGGAGGACGATCCCCTTAGGTAACACTCCAACGTGGGATGAATAGACATACCAAAACAGTGTCTATTATTGGTTTCCAATTAGGTGCCAACTTCTCATTCAAATAACTTGGTTACAGCGCAATAACACTACCCATCATCATATACAACATTGCTGGTCACCCAGAGTAGGGGTCTCGCTTTGAAGAAACTTCCCAAAAGCAACAACATTCAAATTGGGTGGTAGAAACAAAATATGCCTAAAGACAAATCTTGCAACAAGTTAACTATACAGAAATGGAAACCAACCGTAACAAACAGTGAAATTAATTTTGTTGACTAAGTTCCTTAATGCTAGGTGTGTTTTAGACAATTGGGACAAATTTAAAACTATGCAATATTTTTCGACAGGTCTTTGGTATTAATGTTAAGTATTGTGAACGAAAAATACTGTCATTATTTTGGAATGAGGCAAATTCACTAAAGACTAATGCAGGCCATAAATATTGCAGTGACTAAAATGTACTGGTGGGTTTGGCTGGTGGCATAGTCAAAAATTAGTCTCGAGCTTCCTTCTAAGGCTAACGTTATAGGATAATGGACAGTGATTTTTCTTCCATGAAATATATATGGCATTTATTATGACGATATATTGTGTACCAGCAGACCGGCGGCGCGCCGCGGCGCTACATGCCTAACTATCCCTGAAAACATTGTCTTACTCTATTGAATGACGACGTTTGACACTTCATCAAAAACAGCCAAAACTTATTTATATGTAAAATAAAATAATAAACATTTTTAATTCAAACTTAATTCATATCGTTATTATTTATAAAAAAGTTGTACCTATACCTACTTAAACACACATTACAACTAACCCTTGGATAGTAAGTCAAAACGGAATACAAAAATCCAATTAGATTTAAATGTATTTATATGAGCCATGAGCCCATGAACGACTCATAAAAGAGGACGAGCCAATGTTTAATTTATTAGCAATCGATTTTAGCGAATTTCTTTTAATGCCTAAACCAATAACCACACGCTAACGTTACAACTCTCATATTGATCGCATGAATCGTCCTTTCCCTAGCCCCTTCGAAAACCACCCTATGATTATTAAAGACATGTTGCTTGCATTTGTGGGCACCTTAGAGTGTGTTCAAATTAAAACACACGTCGTCATTCGAAAGAGCTGCAAGATTTATGAACTAAAAAGTCCTATGAAGTTTCCCCAAAACATTCATTAAGCATGCCAAAGATGTAGCATTCCTCTTTTTCAAACTTATTTCAACAACAGGCACAGAGGTAAAGTGTTAGTGTTGTGCACTAACCTGTTATCCCAGCGGAAAGATTGCCAATTTCCTTTCGTATTTTTCGCCGCCATTTTGTACACAATATATACCCTCGGGTAATAATCACGTACGATACGGTAAAGGCGTTTGTACGTGGCACATAACACTCTTAATACGGTGTGAGCAACCTAATCAGTAATCCGTGTTACTTTTGCGGAATGTTGATTTCGTTGTAGTGTCGATGCTATGCTGTGCCTTGAAAGGCATCAAGTCAAGACAACTCCAACTCTTATGTCTCCGAATGTTCAAAGTTATGAGGTGTTTTGTGAAACTGACGCATAGAAAGTGTCACGAGTTTAAACTTTCTACGAACATCTTACGCAAATGTGTACTTTTTGGTTTGGAATGTTGATAAAAGTGGATGTTAATATATATGTATCCTTCTTTTGTCCTTTATCACGTATGTTACACGCCACTTGAGGAGCAATACAATACAGTCGACAGAGACAAATGTCTGGCAGGTATAGTTTCAAGGCTAAAGTCAAATCGCTCTTAAAGGAATTTCGTAAAATGAGATTTAATAAATCTATCCTAGGTTACAAAGTACTTATATGTAAGTGCGTAGGCACTATTACAACTCGAGCACGAGTACGAGCACGAGCACTTAACTAACATCTTCGTTACGTGTGACACAATAATATATTATAATTATACAGTAAAACCTGTCAAATTGGCCACCTTTGTAAGTTGGCCACCTGTCCAAGTTGGCCAGAATATAGTAGCACCAAGAAAATTTCATACAAATATTCGACCAAATACCTCCATATGTTGACCACCTGTCCATCTTGGAATTTGGCCACACATTTATATACATATTGCAGTTCAACTTTCGTACTAAATAGCCTGCAAAAGTTGGCCTGGCGTTCGCACTTTTTCGGTTGGGTGTTTAAAAATGCACAGAACAAAATGGCCGCGTTTGATACGCGTTTGCCTAGCTAGTCAACAGCTTCTGATTGGTCGATTTGCCTGCAAAGTGCAAATCTAGGCAAGTTTCGTGTGTAAAGCAAGATTTTCTGCCTATGTTCTATGTTAAATGTCACCTGAATATTTAGGTGCCTGAGCACATTGAACGAGGCCAATGTTACGAAATGTTCGTTCCTGTTAAATCTTTTTGGGATAGATTTGACGGAATTTCTACAGTTTCTGAATAACTTCCTCCGACTTTCGTGGAAAATCAGGAAAAAACTAAATTTTTATACATTATGTAAAACTTTTCGTGCTGTCTTTTTTTAAAAACAGTTTCATTTGTGAAACCATCTCTATATATATAAAAAAAAGTGGAAAAAACTGTATGTTTCCCCCTGTAGCCCGTAAATTTCAACCAATTTAGTTGATTTTTTTTTATAATGTCGATAATTATGGTGGTCGGTCAATAGGCTAAACAAATTCAAAATCGGACAAAGGGGGGGGGGGCGTGGCACCGCCCATACAAAAAAAACATTCAAAATCATATATCTCGAAAACCACCAAATGGATTGAGCTCAAACTTACAGGCAATCTTAGGTATTGGCAGTTAAGTGCTCCTGTGAAGATTGGTCCAAATCGGACAAAGGGGCGTGGCACCTCCCATACAAAAAAAAACATTCAGAATCGTATATTTCGAAAACCACCGAATCGATTGAGCTCAAACTTACAGATAATCTTAGGTATTGGCAGTAAAGTGCTCCCGGATAAAAGCAACCCTCTTAATAGCAAAACCCTTTTTATAGCAACAAATTATTCAGTGTTAGGACTCACAAGCGCCATTCTATGCAATTGTACCCGCTTTATACCAACCCGGTTTTAAGCAAACCCCTCTTATTATCAAATAAAAATCTGAACAAACATTTTATTTTACCTGGTATTTTATCTTTTTATAAGCACATTTGATTTTTTTTTAAATAAAATAAAATTTCACGAAGGAAGATAATCTCGGGATGCACTGATTTTGAACTAAGTAATGGCTGGCTTTCGAGTTGGCAAACATTAGTTTCAAGAAAATTCACGGTGAAAGAAATGATGCTGATGTTTCAGCAATGGACCGAAAATATTTTTTCGATACATATTATTAAACATATTTTCTGAAAATGATATTTTTAATGCGGACGAAAGTAGACTGAATAGGCAAATAATTTTGTTTGTTGACAATGCATATTGCCACAAATTGTTTGCTGGCGTGAAGTTACAAAAATGTTTAGTAACCGGTGGTGAAGATACCCGAGAATGTGGTGAAATTCCTTCAAGAAAAGATGCACACAAAGCTTAGCCACGCTGATGTCATTTCCGCTAAATAATTAAAAATAAATACATAAATAGGTGGCGCAACAGGCAGGTAGACACCCTAGGCCTAGCTTCTCGCAACCATTCGTTTTGTGTGAGTTTCTATATTTGGGACGAAATGGAAGGGACCTACAATTTTATGCCGAGCCCGAACGGCTGAATTGAGAAGCTTTTTCAGGACAGTCATACTCTCGGTTTGTGTTTTTCCGGGGATCGAACCTGGGATCCCTCGCACAGTAGTCCAGCACACTAACCACTGCGCCCATGCGCTAAATAAATAACTTCGGCAAATTTTCTGACACTTATGAAAGTGTTGAAAAGAAAAGTTCAGCGAACCTTAATCTTAGAACAGATAGGTATTTATCAAATTTCACACTATTAATTATTTTTTGGCAGCTGAAACGTTTCCCACCACGATAGCGCCAGAAAATTACCCCAGGATAGTTATTTAGGCCAATTAAAACAGGGCCTAAGTATAAAATCTCTGGATGAATTAAAGGATAATTTTAAGAAAACTACTGAAAAATTTATGATTCAAAGAAAAATTTAAAATGTTGTTTAATTAAATGTATTCAAAGCATATTTAATTTGCACACATATTGTCCAATACAATATTTTTGTGTTTTGTTACATGAGATTTAATGTAGCTACTTGTAACTAAGTTCAATTATTTATACATTTTAGAAAACACCCTCATATAAACACATTTATGTGCTATAACAAGGATCCCGGCTTAATAGGAATTTAATAGAAAACCCGGCTATAAGCACTATAATTTCATACCCATCCGCATGTGCTATTATCCGGGGAGTACTGTATTGGCAGTAAAGTGCTCCTGTGAAGATTGGTCAAAATCGGACAAAGGGACGTGGCACCGCTCGTACAAAAAAAAACATTCAAAATCTAATATCTCGAAAAACAACGAATAGATTGAGCTCAAACTTACAGATAATCTTAGGTATTAGTTGTAGAGTGCTTCCGTGAAGATTGGTCAAAGTTGAACAAAGGGGCGTGGCAGATCTTATACAAAAAACATTCAAAATCGTATATCTCGAAAACTACCGAATGGATTGGGCTCAAACTTACAGATAATCTTAGGTATTGGCCCTGAAGTGCTCCTGTGAAGATTGGTCAAAGTTAGACAAAGGGGCGTGGCAGATCTTATACAAAAAACATTCAAAATCGTATATCTCGAAAACCACCGAATGGATTGGGCTCAAACTTACATATAATCTTAGGTATTGGCCCTGAAGTGCTCTTAGGTATTGGTTCTAGAGTGCTTCCGTGAAGATTGGTCAAAATTGGACAAAGGGGCGTGGCACCTCCCATACAAAAAAAAAACATTCAAAATCGTATACCTCCTAAACAAAAAAAAATCTTCTATGGGGTGAAACTCGATGAAGTTATATCTCTATAACCGCTGGGCCGATTTTCATGAGCCTTTTTTTTTTGTTTTGTTTTTGATAGGTCCACTATACAGGCTTTTTATATAGGTACTAATGGTAATTTTTTTTTTTGCTTAATCCCAAAGGATGAAGTATTGTTTCCGTGAATCTTTAGATCTCAATCAAGAATGGCATGGTTAAGAGTGAAACAAAAAAAAATTGCTGAGAATACTCTGACTGTTTATTTGTCTATTTGCCACTCAACTACACCTAAAGAGTTGGATGAACACCTAAACGCCTAAACACAAAATGAGGATTATATTGATTTTACTGCCGATGGACTCTGCAAACGAAATAAAAAAAAAATGACGTTCGGAAATATGTACACGTATCGTATCTTATCGATCGTATCTCCGGAGTTTTGTAATATTCTTCTGGGTGTTAGGCTTATTGTGCACTTGCTTTTCATGTATACAACATTAGTATAACACCCTGTGATCTGTGAAAATAAAATAGGAAAATAATTTTTCTTACAGTAGACCCTCGATATAGTGAACTAATAAAAACCAGCTTCTTCACTATATCGAAATATGTCTTCCAAAGCTGTATTTTTATATAAATAAAATTCTTTTTTTTTTATTAATTCAAAAGTTTAAACTAAAAAAACAACAAAAAACACATAAAAGTTTTAATTTCAAAACACTAAAATAACAAAAAAAAAAAATTGTAGGTATCAATCCTTAAAAATCAAAGATAAAGATATTTTTTTGCGGAATACAGAGATAAATATAATATTTTTCAATAAGGAAAGAATTCTCTATACCGAGCGTCTAAGTGAAATATATCTTGTAAACTGATCACCGTCCTTCTCCTTGTCCTCATCGCCCAAGAAACCAATTTGAATAAACTTAAGGTGGTAGTACACGGCATGTAGAACGCCATATACGTATGTTGCACTGACGTCGTTTTTACGTCAGCATATGGTGGGCGTAGCCTGCTAAGAATGTGTATGTCAATCAGTCTTTCTAAAGTTTTTAGGATGAAGGAGGTGAGGTTTATTGGCCTTAAGTCTTTTGCGTTGGTTTGACTTCTTTTTCCAGCCTTTGGTTTGGTATTAGTAATGTGCAAAAAGTAATTATTCGGTATTTAGTATTCGATATTTGAATTGAGTATCGATACCGAATACTACTCAAAATAAGTATTCGATACTAATACTCATTTGCTTACTACTAACATGCAGCACTAACTCTACAGAAACAATCAATATCAGTATTTAAAATACACATACATAATGTTACCTGCAAATACAAAGCAACATACACAACACACCCAGCAAACCTCGTCTCCCTCGTTCATTATGTCTCGCAGATGCAGTCACATACTCATATGATCTTCCATTCTGTTACAATGTACTTGATACTCATTTAGTTCCAATTTGATTACTTTTCTCCACACATATTCTAGTATTCGATGCAGACTCAGTAATCAATAGGTATACATACTTTGATTACTTTGATTACTTGACTACTGAGTACTGATTCCTAGGGAAATATGGTTTAAAATATGTGTGGAGAAAAGTAATCAAATTGGAACTGTATGAGTATCAAGTACATTGTAAGAGAATGGAAGTTCATATGAGTATGGGACTGCGAGACATGATGAGCGAGGGAGACGAGGTTTGCTGGGTGTGTTGTGTATGTTGCTTTGTATTTGCAGGTAACATTATGTATGTGTATTTTAAATACTGATACTGATTGTTTATATGGAGTTAGTGCTGCATGTTAGTAGTAAGCAAATGAGTATCAGTATCGAATACTTATTTTGAGTAGGTAGTATTCGGTATCGATACTCATTTCAAGTATCGAGTATCATGTACTATTGTAAGAGAATGGATGATAGTGAGTGAGTATGTGACTGCGCAACATAATGAACGAGGGAGACGAGGTTTGCTGGGTGTGTTGTGTATGTTGCTTTGTACATATTTGCTTTGTAATTTGCGAATACAAAGCAGCATACTCACGCAGTTCCAATTTGATTACTTTTCTCCACACATATTTTAAACCACATCACAGGAATCAGTA
This sequence comes from Cheilosia scutellata, assembly GCA_955612985.1. Taxonomy (NCBI): domain Eukaryota; kingdom Metazoa; phylum Arthropoda; class Insecta; order Diptera; family Syrphidae; genus Cheilosia; species Cheilosia scutellata. The sequence continues at coordinate 70,464,088 of OY015312.1, forward strand.
GTCAAGTAATCAAAGTAATCAAAAAGTACCTTGTACCTAATCAAAGTATTGATTACTGAGTCTTATACGAATACCAGGACTCGTTGTATGCAAACATTCAAGTAATTATGTATATTAACTGATCTTGAATACTTTTAAGAAACAAGATTCAACGAATTTATGGATTACTGATTACTGAGTTTACTTTTTTGCAGGTGAGTAGATTTGAGTACATTTCATTTGTGTAGGTACAAACAAACATTTAATTAATAGGCTTAACAATCGCTGATAGATGCGAATGTGTATAAAAGAAAAAGATGTAGCTCTACATGTATACCTATAGCCTATAAACATTTGACTGCGAGACAAAGTACTATAGGTATCGAATACCAAATACCGAATACTGAACTTGAAGTAATCAGTACTCATTCGTTACTCAAAAGTAATCAAATTGCACACCACTATTTGGTATAAACATTACCTTCACTTCTATCCATGTTCTTGGTATATACCCCAGTATGAGGCTGCTAGTGTACCGTTACTTTATTACCGGAATGATGGTGTTGGTAGCTCTCTGCAACATGAGGGAAATGATTCCATCGAGCCCTGGGGATTTGAAGGGGGAGAATGATCGGATAGCCCATTCTAATCTGTCCTCTGTGACCAAATCTGCAGGGTGGCTTTTTTTCATCGTGTTGTTGGTGTATATACCGGGGTGTGACTGAGCAGTGCAGCCTGGAAAGTGCATAGTCAGTAACAGCTTTAAAGAATATGAAAAAGATTCAGTCCAGTTTCCTTCGGGGTCACTGAGAGAGTTAATGGTTAATGGTTCCCTGGTTAGGATTTTCCTCGGTCTCACGGTTTCTGTAGTACCCGTTATTTCATCCTAGAATTTTTGCCACGATTGGCGTTTGGATTTCTGTATTTCGTTTTTGAAGTTTCTCTGGCTGGCCTTGTATATGTATTTCCAAGTCAGAGTCTAATTTTGTCCGGTTTGCTGTGTTTAAAAGTTATCTTGTTTAACCTTCTTAAACTAAGAACTTGGCATACATTTAGATTTCATTACTTTTCGTGGCTGACTAGTTACGCACCTAATTTTTATTAATTCTATATATAAGAGAACTTGGCTCTTCTTTTTGCATTTATGTCAGACACTAACTAACGTCACTTTGGATTTCTTTCTTATAAACTATTCATTAAAATTATATTCAGCAGATAGATTAACTTCTATTCATATTTTAAGTGGGCAGATTCCACGCCCCTTAAATGGACAAATTTCAATTTTTGATAATTCTCCTTTCGTACACTGCAAGTCCTATCGCTCTACCAAATTTCAGCATTCTACGGCAATGGAAAGTGGCCCAAATAAATAATAACCGATTTTGAAAAGTGGGTGGATACCACGCCTCCTGAGTAGAGAATATAAAATTTTAGATTTTTTTCTTTTTGTACACTCCAAGTCCTAGCGCTCTACCAAATTTCAACATTCTACGGTAATGGGAAGTGCGGCCCAATTAAATAATGACCAATTTTCAAGTGTACCACGCCCCCTGAATGGAAAATCTCAAGTTTTTGACTTTTCCCAGTGTATGCACCACAGGATCTAGCATTCTGCCAAATTTCACGATTCTAGGATGGCCGGAAGTGCTTCATAATTTTGATGATTGTCATCTAAGTGAGTGAGTGAGTGAGTCAGTTACGGTTTTTGCGATTTTTGAAGTCCTGTATGTTGAGAACCACTAATGCTATAGAAATTTGGTGAGGTCGACCTTTATGAGCATAGTAAATGTTTCAAGTTTGAAGTTTTTGGCTTAATTTGTTCCGAAGTTAGAGGGGGGTCGAAAACAGCCTGAGTTTGTTCCTGTAAAAAGGGTAAGTGCCTTTACTAGAGAACTTGGCTGTGGCACTACCGTGCCCTTTGATTACCTTCATCTAAAAATTATTTTTCTTTTCTCTATCTTTTTGCTAAAAAGATCCCAGTCAGCTTTTCTAGGATTTCCGTGTGACTGGTTCAGCAATTTCCTACAAGAAATTCGATCAGCCTGTGATCTAAGTAGGACGGGTGCTGGAGCTGTTGAATACAGATATGTCTATAACCTCCTGCCTATTCCTAACTACAAATGTTGGTTCATCACCTATATTAGCTACTAAAAGATTATTTTCTATAATGAGTTCAAAAACTGAGAGAAAAGCATTAACAATTTTATGTGATCAAAAATACATAAATTAAGAGAAAAATATCAAATGAATTAAATATCTACTGCTACTGGCGCATCTTGGCCTCTTGGGTACTTTCAACTCCTTTGGGGCGGGCTTATAACAGGTGTGAGCCACTTCGTATTCGATGATAAACTTTTGCGGTATTTTGATTCTCTTGCTGTTTATTTTTTACATCATATAGCTAAGCTAGTCATACTTTTGTTTTTCAATAAGTGTAAGGCATTGCTTTGTAGGTATAAATATTCTTTGATGGTTTAAATGTGAGCCCAGTCAAAACAGGGATGTAGAGGGTGTATAGCTTGTCAAAATGAGATCCAATTTTATTATAATAAAACATGCATATTTTGTTTACGTGCATTACGTTTTTGTTTTGCCGAAGCTGAATATTTGCCTCAAATATTTGTAAAAGGATTCACTCGCTAGTTTAGACCCACCATAGCATTCATATAGATAACTAGCTACTTTATATCTCAGATGGAAACTGACAAACAATTATGTTTTTTGCATCCCATTGCCATTAACTGTACAATAGAAAGAATCTCATTTTTATCATGCGTGAAAGTTTTTTCTCCTCAGACCTTATTTATATAGTATATACGACAGCTTCTTAACACAAGTATTCCATTTGCAAAAAGAAATTCAATTTGAAATTTATTTCATTTTCTGTTCTCACGCCACACAGGGCAAATACCTTACCTCTGGGCATTTGATAAAAGAAATGCTTGGTTTTGACACGTTGCCTAGCCGTCAGCCATTTGAACGATTGCGAAATTTTGTACCGCGCCGGAGGCGTCTTTGTCTTTCGGTTACGTTGAATAACAACGTGATGCTCTTGGGGGCGATCCTTTTGCAGTTACCAAAGGCACTGGCCAGACATACACTTGTTATCCCTGTGGGTTGGTTTGTCTAGTGATGTTGTGTAAATTTTAATTAGGTTCTGTAACTGAAACACTGAATTATGCATGAGGACTCTTGTTGATGCTCATTATTATGTAACCCTATTTGTTTCGCTTCGTCCAACTTGTTTGCTTTCAACTCTCGAAATTAGATACCAATAATAAATTTGCATGAATGTAATATATTTTTTGTGAACTTTAAATTCTGAATAATAGAACGCCACAATATTTTCGAAAGGGAGTATAGTTTATCAATGTATAGCATTGACACATTGAGTTAAACCTTTTACAAATAAGTTTAACACTTTTGTAGATAGGTTTAACCTATTCACAGATAGGTTTAACCTATTCACAGATAGGTTTAACCTATTCACAAATAGGTTTAGCCTATTTACAAATAGGTTTAGCCTATTTACAAATAGGTTTAGCCTATTTACAAATAGGTTTAACATATTTACAAATAGGTTTAACACTTTAACATTTCAATTTAACCTTTTCACATTTCTAGTTAACCAAATAACATTTCAATTTAAACCTTTTTCAATTCAATTTAACACGCGTTCGTCGAGACTCTGCTATTATAAAATAGAATAATAATTTGACCCACTAGTACTCATTATTACAATAATTTATTTATTTCAAAGTAATATTTATAGTACATAGTACATTTTAGTGAAGTGCCTGCCCATTTGCAGCGCTAGCCCTTGGTTGGTCATTGCGCTCAGCATCATTTTCGTCGTTGTCCATGTCCTGGGAATTATTATGCTCTGCACATTGTTAGATAATATTGTATTTAGTGTCATTAATATTGTAAATTAATTTTACTTGTTAATAAATATATAATAACTAGTTTCTGCCCGCGGCTTCGCTCGCGCAGCCCTCAAGATTTTAAATATCACGAAGGAAACCTTCCTATGAAAGTAACTGAGAGCAGTTAGTAAATCAGTTATATAAAAATATGTAGCGAAGTATTGCCTAAAATGGTTTACATTTTTTTAATAGATACCTATTATTGATTTAGATTTATGACTACATATTTGTTATGTACTTCTTTGATAAACACGCTGATCGAGCGAAACTAAATTTTAGGTGTTCTCCAATTTTTCTCTCCAAACATTAGCTAGAATCCTAACTAAATTTTGACATATAGTGCGCTGTGGACTATAAGTGTCAAAAAAAACAGCTGTTCGTTGAAAATAACTTCCTTCAAAAATGCATAGACGCGAAAAAGTGTTATATTTCCGTTGTACTTTCTTTTTTCCTTGTCTGGTATTCCTTCATCTCAAATTTATCACTTTCAAAGTATTTCTCATCTAGGTATTCATTGAATCCTTATTAATTTTCCCAACACGAAAACACAACAGGAAAAAAGCCGATATGATCTGTTAAAATTTAGCGTGAAAAATGTGCCGAACAATTAATGGGCGAGCTAAATTGTGACAGATACATGCAGTACCTACAGTCTGAAATAAATTTTCGCTTTGGGAGTTCTATTTCTTATTTCCCAATTTCATTGCCGAGCGTCAGTTTCATTAAGTTTGAACGTTTGAACTATGAAGAAAATTTAAATATTATGAAAAGTAGGCGGTGCGAATTTGAATAATGAGAAAACTCAAATTTTGAAAATTCTAAAATTTATTCAAATACGCACCACCTACTTTTATTTAATATAACAAAAATATATGAAAAGTAAGGAGCGTTACAGAATCAGTAAGGGTAAATATATATATGATAATAAAATAATAATATTCAAATACACATCGCCTACTTTTCATATATAATTTAAATTTTCTTCATGGTTCAAACTCAATGAAACTGATGCTCGGCAAGTGTTTTCAAAAGAAAATAGGTAAATAAAACCAACCCTTTGCCCTAGTAACCTGAAATTTTGCACAGAGGTTTCCTCTAAAACTATTTCGAAATTCAACCCTTAAAGGGGCAAAATGGGGAGTCAAAGTTTGTATGGGAACATTTTTATTTTTCATCCGATCGGCTTCAAACTCAGTCTGCTTTGGGCCCGAGTTGTTGGAAATAATCCCAATGAGGCACGAACCGTTCGCCGTATCAATTTGATAAAGAAGTAATACATTGATAAAGCAGTAAAATATATGTACTGTATAATCATAAATCTAAATCAATAAAAAAATGGAAACCATTATTCTATTTTATAATAACAGAGTCTCGACGAACGCGTGTTAAATTGAATTGAAAAAGGTTTAAATTGAAATGTTATTTGGTTAACTAGAAATGTGAAAAGGTTAAATTGAAATGTTAAAGTGTTAAACCTATTTGTAAATATGTTAAACCTATTTGTAAATAGGCTAAACCTATTTGTAAATAGGCTAAACCTATTTGTGAATAGGTTAAACCTATCTGTGAATAGGTTAAACCTATCTGCAAAAGTGTTAAACTTATTTGTAAAAGGTTTAACTCAATGTGTCAATGCTATATGTAGCAGTTAGTATAAAAAGACGGAAATAAACTTTGCAGTGCTTCTAGCTTTTTTTTTTATCAAAATCACTTTTTGTTTAATTTTTGATAATAATTATCATCTATAGATATCAGCTGTTTTAAAATCTGCTATATTATATTGATGCCTAAAATAAATCCTATCATCAGATTTTATGTGTACCTACTCATTCATATTCATTCCTGGAACGGCAACGTATGTTAATCTCATTAAATTCCAACTTTGACAGCATTATAAAATGAGGTAGGTAGATATATAAAAATTCAGCTTGCGTATGCTTGTGCTCGCGAAACTCGAAAATCACCGATTAGATTGAGCTCAACCTTTTCCAAAATCCCTTATTGGACATAATCTCTCTTTTTTTTATCTCTTTTTCCAAAATATTCCGGGACAAAATCCTCTATGCCAAAATCTCCCATTTACAGACATACTTATTAAATCCCTCGTTAAAATCCGTTTTTTAAACGCGTAGTTTTGGCAGTAAAATTAAGCAAACAACATAATATAAACTTTGCATATACCCAATTTCGCACATATACCGCATATCTAACAGTAAACCCAAGCAGGGGGGTTGCAGGGGGCAACATGCCCCCCATACGTATCTCACTCTGTCGCGCGACATAATTAATAACACCAAATTTAAAAAATGGAAGATTTTGTCCCGTGGGGACTTTCTTTCAGGGTCTTTTGGAGTAAGGGATTCCAGCACAGGGGATTATGGAATAGGGGATTTTGGAAAGGGGATTTTGGAAAAGGGATTTTGGAAAAGGAGATATCATCACCAAACCGTTTTCTCCAATATGGTGTTAAATAATTTTTTCAGAACTACTCCTTAGGTACTTTCTTAGGTATGTTTTCTGCGCGATATATACATACATAAATATAAAAGAGGAAACCAGCTGACTGTAAAGAAATCTCTGTGTACCAAATCCTGAGAGCTACGCGAGCAAAGGCGCGGGCAAAAGCTAGTTGGTTATAAGAATTATTCCGAAAATAATTTTTTTTTTTTATACATATTCACTTTGCCATTACATTTGTAACGCCAAGAATGAGTCATCTGAGACCATATAAACAGGGGCGTAGCGAGGGTTCGAGCCGTGGGGGGGTCAATTTGATTGAAATGCCGGCTTATTTCAGGAACTTGCCGACGTACCTATATAGAAATCATGAAAATCGGCCCAGCGGTTATCGAGTTATATCTAACTTTTGTCCAATTTTGACCAATCTTAACAGGAACTCCCCTGGGGTAATACCTAAAGGACCATTCACATAAGAGCGACCAACTACCTACGATCGAACGACTATTCGCAAGTTTTGTCAGGCCTTTCACATGAACACTTTTATAGGTCGCGGAAGTTCGCGAATTCCGGCCTTCAGTTTCTACAATGTCTAGTTTGAGGTTAAGTTCGAACGAATGTTTTATTCGCTAGTTTGTGGAACGCTAATTAAATGATGTGGATTGCGAATAAACTTTGACAATTCGCGCGGGTGTTTTCGTTCGCGGCAAAAAGTTTGGAATTCGAAATTTCGTTTATAAACTTATTTTCTTAATACATTTTGATGAGATAATTAATTATCCTTCTCTTGGCCCAAACACACGTTTGTCGCGAATTGTTAAAGATCGCAATCCACATCATTAAACCGCGAACTAGCGAATAACACATTCCTTCGAATTTAACCTCAAATTAGAAATGCCAACCGTCCTTTTAAAATCGAATCGAAATTCGGTAAATTTTAAAGATTTCAGTGGGCAAATTCACCGATGCCGACCGACTTTTTTAAAATCGAGTCTAAACTCGCTAAATTTTAAGGATTTCAGTCGGCAAATTCACCGATGCCGACCGACTTTTTTAAAATCGAATCTAAACTCGCTAAATTTTAAGGATTTCAGTCGGCAATCTCACCGATGCCGACCGTCTTTTTTAAAATCGAGTCTAAACTCGCTAAATTTTAAGGATTTCAGTCGGCAAATTCACCGATGCCGACCGTCTTTTTTAAAATCGAGTCTAAACTCGCTAAATTTTAAGGATTTCAGTCGGCAATCTCACCGATGCCGACCGTCTTTTTTAAAATCGAGTCTAAACTCGCTAAAGTTTAAGGATTTCAGTCGGCAAATGCACCGATTCACCGATTTTAAGGAGTTCATGTGGAACCTTTTAAAATGCCGACTTTTGTATATGTTTACAAGTTTAAAAACCTATACCTAATGGAAATCCAAACTTAAGACCCAATTTTTGAAAATTGATCGTTGATTTGCCGACTCTTGAAAATCGTGGGGGGGGGGGGTGCGCTCCCCCCCCCCCTCGCTACGCCCCTGCATATAAAGTATAAAATATATTCTCAATCAGAATCAAATTGTGAATCGTTATAGCCATGTCCGTCTATCTATCTGTTAAAAACACGATAGAGTCCAAACGAATCGACATAGGCGAATGCAATTTTGTGAAAGGTCTTCTTCTTTCCGGATATGGTTAGCATTGAAAATGGGATGTCTCGGTCAAGTAGTTCTCTTATACAAAACCAATATTTAATCCACGCATCGCTCTGTCTCCTGAAAACACGGCCAGCCAGGCCGATGATATTGATAACACATTTATTTGTTTTTGTGTGAAAAGAAAGATAGCCACGTTCAAATGGGCTTGACTCACAGATACGTTATGTAGGAAGTTATTTATGATTTGGTTACAACAATTACCACGATGCCCGCTTTCAAATAGTTTTGGACCAACATATTACTGGTCAGGGGAGTATGGCCAGTACCTACTCTTTATATACGTATTATTATTGGTTATAAGAACAGTTATTTCATTCATCTGTTACAAAGCTGGCCGCATTCAAAATGTCTTGGATCTTCAGAATTCTTATCAGGGATGGATTTTCTATCTTTTAAACCAAATATTATTTGGTTATGTCAAAAATTACAGAAAACGATTTCTTTAAGATTTTGAAACCGTCTGGCATGCCGCACCTATAAAACGTCTTATACCCTATTCACACCAAGCCGAAAACAGACGAAAACTTCATCGAAAACAGAAGTTTTCCCATACATATTGCAGTTTCCAAAACGAGTTGTTTGAGGTCGTTTTCCATGAAAACGCCACGAAAACGAGTACAATCGTTGGGTTGTTGAAGCAGACACACCTTTTGCAACATTCAGCGAGCTCAGCAAAACTGCTGACAGGATAGCTCTCTCTCTCAGTGCTGTCGTTTCTTCTTGTTTTTTCTTTACAAATGTGGAATCCTTGTTATCTTTGCACCATAACGAGCAAATTTTTCAGTTTTTTCAACTAAATGGTATTTTCAGATGTTTTGATTTTGATTGTTGCTTATGTTAATTATTTTATGCATTTAACCATAAGATAACGATTATCAAGTAGCTTAAATAATTTTGCTTGTATATTATGTCAATACGAGCGAAGTTTAGTAACTAAAATAAAAGTCTAGACACGACAAATATTTCATAGCTAGTTTCACAGCTAATTGAAACGTCAAACGAAAACGAGTTGGTGTTCTGTGTGAATGCATCCACGAGTTTTCTAAACTTTTTTGACGAAAACTCGGTTTTCGGCTTGGTGTGAATAGGGTATTAGGCGTTTGACCTACATATTTGCTATTAAATATTAATACAGGCAAAGATAGAGTTTAAGTTGAAAAAAACTGGCAACTAAAGACGATTTCAATAAACTGAACCAGGAACTTGATCATCTGCATGGGTTTTCAACATAATTACTTACTAAAGCCACGACCATTAGCTGCAAGACTTTGGTTTATAACATCAACCTTAGCCCATCCTTAAACTCGTCTACTTTATTTCGGTTATATTTCGCACAGGCCCTGGGGCGTCCGCGTCGTGGCGCTATCCTAAGGGCGTCGGTCGCAAGACGGTACGTACAGGCCGCTTGCACGCGACGTTCCATAAACTTTGAGCTCGCTTTGAAATTAAATTTCTTTCATTTTTTGAACAAAGGAAGAGTTCAATATACATAGCATTACGTTTCTGTTTACGAATTGCAAGAGCGAGGTCGAAGCGAAATCCAAATCCCCATTATAGCCGCATCCAATTCGAAGCTAAAGCGCGTTTGTGTTTCCCGCGCTATCCAGGCAGACTTGCTTCGTGCACAGAACATTTACCAGCCAGAAAATCTCTTTAAAAACAAAAAAATTAACACGGCTAACCTGACAATTAACAAACACGAGTAGCCGCATAATTAAATAAGGATTGGAAAGAGTCGATGTTGGCACCCGGTAGACTGTGGGGGCCACATTATTTTGGTGGCGTCTGTCTCATCTGGAGTTTATTATTCAGTCACTGATTCCAAATCAGCATGCGGCGCGCGGTTCGTGGAAGAGAACCCGAAACAGTCAATTCCTCGCCGTGCACTAGAAGTTGACTTTTCGCAGATTTCATCTTGACGAATTTTGCATCCGGACTTGGGCCAACACCCGTACAAGATCCAACTGATTCAGGAGATCAAAGTTAATGACCATAGACAACGCCGTTTGTTCGCTGACAGGCGCTTCGAAGCGTTTGGAAGATGACCCCATTTTTGGCCGAATCTTTAGCGACGAGCATGGCTATGTCAACAAGCCAAATTGCGATATATGGGACGACGCCATTTCAACATCGGCCCGTCCTTATTAAAAAACCCTTTAATGAATCTTCGGAAGATCAGCTTCTATTCACATATCTTTTAGAAGGGCGTCGCAAAAATCTTACAACCTGGGGCCTATTTCATAAAACTACAAGTGTTGTACTTGTAAACTAGTAACTACAAGCGCAAATAAAGTATGGAGTTGTAATATTGTGTTTCATAAAGAATTTTCCGCACTTGTAGCACGGCAGATTCTAATTATAAGTGTAGCGATCAAAATACTACGAGTCTACAAGTCTGTAACTACAAGCTAAAAATTATTTGAGAAGAACTACAAGTCTGTAGCTATACTTCACTGTTAAGCGAACTAACCATTTCTTCTTCTTCTTTTCTCAAAAGAATCTGAAAGCTCAAAAGAAATCAAATTGTTACTTTTGGAAGAAATTGAGAAAAATAAAACAAATGTTTAAAAAAAAATGTTTTGATGCAAAAAGTTTCTTCAAATAATTCTATGTATCTAATAGTAACTGCAAAAAAAAAATTTTCAAAAATCTCTTCGCTAATATCTTTTATGATTATTTAAAAATTGCTAAAAATGACTATTTTAGCCACTTTTTCCTCCTTTTCCTACAAAATTTTTCTGAGATCATCCCATTCCAAAAAATCATAAAAAATATTAGCGAAGAAATTTTTGAAAACATTTTTTTGCAGTCACTATTAGAATTGTTTGAAGAAACTTTTTGCATCAAAACATTGTTTTTTTTTGAGATCGAGGAAAAAAGTCAAAAAAGTAGACTTTTACAAAGTCTAAATTTTCAATGGGTACTTAATGGGTTAAGGAAAGTTTTGTATCATTCAAACGGAATTTAAATGACCTTTCCATTGATGCCCAAATTTACATGAAGAAAGTTCAAATTATGAGTAGAATTAATTTAATTTTGTCAAAATACTTATGTCCACCATTCTACTCTACATGCGCGATGTTTTTTGGACTAACGTGAAGCGGTGTACTATGGCAAGTACATCACTGTGAACTAATAATGCTCTTTAAAAATTCGCGGTTCATGTGTCCGGTAGTCTTCGTAGTCACTGTCATCACAGCTTGAGATCATTTTTCTTTTAAGCTTTTTAAGGACACATTGTTAGCACTAAATTCTTATCGCGAATAAGCCAAATTTCCCCGGTACTTGAATTTATTAGTCTCTCTAATCTTGTAAGAAATTCGCTTGTAGCTACAAGTCCGTCACTAATATTTTTCTGCGCAAATACTTTTATGAAACAGAAAAGTTCGCCGCAGTTGTATATTCACTTGTAGCTACAAGCCTGGCATACTTGTAGTTATTAGTGAATTGATATTCTTTATGAAACAAAAATTTTCAAGTTACAAATGAATTCACGAATAATTATTAGTGTTGTAGTTTTATGAAATAGGTCCCTGTAGCGAGTAGCTGTATGAAAAAGTTTGGGAACCCCTGGATTATAGTATTTGCACGCTACAGCTACACTCTTGTAGAAGTGCCAGTCGACTAGTAGCTTGGTGTTACAGAAATATGATACACTTGTATAAATCCACTTGTACAAGTACTTGTAGTATTGTGTTACAGGCCTAGGGTTACCAGATTAAAAAATACGAAAAGGGGGCCATCATGAGTTTTCTAGGGGGGGACTTGGTGTTCAAAAAGGGGGACAACATTTCTTTTTAGTTTGAATTGCCAGGTTTTAAACTTTAAATTGCAAATTAAACACGCCGCATATTCAGGACCTTCTTTGCCTTTTTTTAACAACTCAAAACTTTTTTCACAACACTGATTGTATGAACATTTTCTTTTCTTATTTGGTTTTTCCTTTGGGTTCGGACATTTTTCTTTTGAAAGTATTTGAAAGCATTGTAAAAAAATTGTGCACTTTGTGATGAAAACATGAAATTTTTACCATGGAGGACACATTATATGAAAATGATTTTAAGATATTGGGGCACTTCAGATTGCGCCCTAAAGGTCAAAGTTTGTATGGGACCAATTTTATTTTTCATCCTATTGACTTCAAACTCGGTTTGTGTACTCTCTATGAAAAAGAAAGAAAATTATTTTCTTCGATTTTGCAAATTCAACTCTTAAAGGGGTAAAAAGGGGTCAAAGTTTAAATTCAAATATACATAGGTATACATTTTAATGTATTGTGGTATAAAATATGTTGAGACAGGGACGGACCAAGAAGCAGTGGCACCCGGGGCGGTAAAGCAAGCTTACACTTACAATGTTAAGAAAAAACATGAACAAACATTGACCCCCCTTTTACCCCTTTAAGAGTTGAATTTCCAAAATCGGAGAAATTAGTTTTCTTTATTTCTCATAGAGAGTACATAAACCGAGTTTGAAGTTAATCGGATGAAAAATAAAAATGTTCCCATACAAACTTTGACCCCCCCTTTTACCCCTTTAGGGCGCAATCTGAAGTGCCCCAATATCTTAAAATCATTTTCATATAATGTGATCTCCATGGTAAAAACTTCATGCTTTCATCACAAAGTGCACAATTTTTTTACAATTTTATACTATGCCGCCTCACTATACAGGAAAACAATCTTATTAAAAATATTAAAAGAAAGTATTTTGAAAGTTTTCAATTGAATGTTTTCTTTTATTGGATTTTGAATTAATAAAGGGGACAGTGGTTTGTGTAGGGGGATAAACAACAGTTTGGTATGAAAAAGGGGGACGGAAGTATTATAAGGAACGCAGTGGCGTGGCGTCCATATAACCCGATTCCTACCGGGTTACCTTTTAAAAGTTTCAGTTTCAGCTACACAACAATGTTTACTTAAAAACGAGCAACATAAAACCCACGGGATATAATTATGTATATGTATCTATTCATTTGCGCAAGCTACACCTACACACCCCGACCCGACCCGACCACACTACAAGCTACTCAATTGAACTTTATTTTCAAGCACACACGGAAACACACACACTTCACCTTCTTTATCATTAGTATTAGAATTAGAACTGCCCACACTCTCTGAGCATAACCCAAAACCAAAGCTAAAATAACCCGAAATATGTCGGGTTATAAACAGTGTTGCCAGGTCAAAATGTTAAAATCCAGCCAAATTTGACTGTTTGACTGGATTTTTTCCCTCCGAATCCAGTCAAAAAAAACAGTCAAACATTAAAAACAAATAATTCCAGTCAAAAAAACAGCCGAAAATGAAAACAGCTATTTTTTGATATCAAAATAAAACAAAAATAGATTTTATTTAATACAAAAAAAAAAAAAAAAAAAAATAAGTCGTACTTTATTTCACAGTAATAGTTTTTTGTATACGTAGGCCAATTTAACAAATATAACAATTATTAATTATAAAATACATTAACTAGTTATTATTCTATACTATTAAAATACAGTCTTCTGAATCTGTGTCATTGCAGTTCTCTATTTCTTCTGTTTCCACAGGGTGGGCCATGTGGTTTCTTTCTAAATCATAGGTTATTTTAACACTGACAGCTGTTTCCCGCTCGATATTTTGACAGTAGTCAGTATCATACCTCCGCAGAACGAAGTGAGTCGCTTTACACTTGAACAACGTTGGGAAATATTGAAAAAATATTTCCAAAGTGAGTGCTATGTATCCCAAACAGTGCGTTTTTTTGAAAAGAAGTTTTGACCGAAGCACCCACCGCACCTGCTGTACTACGCAAGTTTGGCCAAAAAGTTCGTGAAACTGGTGTGCTAGTGGACAACACTCATGGTCCCAATCTTCGTACGGTGCGCACAGACACTTTGTGGAGTGGTGGCATCATTGGACCATTTTTCTTCGAAAATGTGGCTGGGAACAACTTTTCGGTCAACGGTGGGCGTTACAGAGCCTTGTTAACAGACTTTTTTTTGTACTGAAGGGCCGATGTTATGCCAACAATCGGGAAACGATTCAAGCAGTTAAGGCCAATATCATCCAAGCAATCCATGAGATACAGCCCGAAACCATCAACAAGGTCTTGGAAAATTGTAGTGACAGAATGCGCTACTGCGAAGCCAGCTGAGGCAGTGAGGCAGCCACTTGAACGACGTTGTGTTCCATAATTAATGGGAATATTTGCTCTTACTAATAAAGCCATAATACATGGATAAAATTTGATACTTAGTTTTCTTTCCAAATTTCAAAATTTGTACAACATATTTTTTTATCTCGCAAATTATGTATTTCTAGTGGTCAAAATAGAGTTGTGAACATCTGCCACCTAACTCAAAACATAAACAACATACAACAAACCGAATTAAATGCAAAGGCATTCAAAATTCTCAAGAGACGCTGCGCAAATTGCAAGAAATAAGATTCAATTTGACTTTTAGCGGTTTGCGGAAAATGGGTGTGTTCAGTTCATTGCACTGCGCGAATGCTCGTTTACATTTTAATTTTTTTAGGAATTATAAGTCAAAAAATAAAAACAGTCAGCTTGATTTACAGTCAAATGCGAAAAAAATCCAGTCAAAAAAAACAGTCGGCTGGATTTGATTTTTTTTTCCAGTCAAAACCGAAAAAATCCAGTCAAATTTGACTGGAAAACAGTCAAACTGGCAACACTGGTTATAAAATCTCTCACTGGATAGAACAAATTAGTCTCCTTTCCCTTTTGTACACTTGCGATTATTTGAGTTTAGTCCTCTCTGTTCAACGCCCGCTTTCTTATGCAAAAAAATAACCCGCTTTTCTTCGGGTTATTTGGTGGGTTTTGTGTGTATCTTTTACCGCTGCGCTGTGGTGTAATTGAGTATTTCTGGAAAATAATACGCTTTTCTCCGAGTTATTTGGTGAGTTTGAATTGTGTGTGTATCTCTTATACCTATCCTATCGCTGCGCTGTGATGTAGTAGGTCCGTCAGGCGTCAGTTCCCTTTTTACCTTTTTAGTTAATGATTTTCTGAGTGTTTCTGAGGTGAGTAACCTCTGTTCAAACTTCAAAGGCCGCTTTCTTATGCAATAAAATAACACGCTTTTTTCCGAGTTATTTGGTGAATTTTGTAAGTATCTTTTAAAAAATAAACAAACTGATGTGTTTATAAAGTTTATAAACAAGTCGCTAAGTGAGAAATCAAGTGTTTTGAGTCTTGGCTATGATTTTCGTACCTAAATACGTTTGAAGAAATGTTTCAAAGAGTAAGTAGATGATTTTGCTGGACCTCCACAAAAACCCCGAATGCTCGATTTAAACACTCATTTAAAAAACCTTTATGTAGAAACAAAGGACACTATTATAAGACATGATATAAATCAAGTTTACACGAAATATGAAAGTTTTGCACTCAAGATGGAAAAAATTTATTCCTGGAGTTTTCGATTGTATGGCTTTAAAAAATTGACTGAAGGTTTTGTAGATATACATAAATAAGTAATACATCTTCCCTTCGACATTTTGATAGATTTCGACTTCGACTTACCATTTAAAATTATTCACGCCACGCCACTGTAAGGAAGTAATACTATTTTTTAAATTTTGAGTTGAAATTATTTATTTCTGTTTTTTTTTTTTTTTTAATTAATTAGCCATGATTAGGTTCTTTATCAACATTTGGCCGCTTCTCGCATATTCGGCATCGATTTCGATCTTAAACCTTTCCAATGAAATCAAATAGAAAAAACACATAGAGCTTGACAATTATTTTTAGTTCTAGGTAGGAACATACCGCCCATTATAACTGCAAGTAATACGATAACCGCTATCGTATTCCTCAATTTGCCATAACAAAATACCGCACTCGTATTTCTAAACAGGAACCTTTGGCAAAAAGTTAAATATCTAATTCTTATATTTCTTAGAAAAATTACGCTCTTATTTACCCAACAACACATGCCTTGCGGGTTAATATATATCTATTCTTTACGTATTCAGTATATCCTCTCATTACACGCGAAGAAAGGAAAATGAGAAGGCTGTTATGTTTTCGAAAGCAGCAGCAGCACAGCAACCAGCAATAACAGGAACCGAGCCTAAAGGAGCGAATCGCGAATTCCTTGAAGCAATAGACTGAAAAGAGAAAAATATATTTAACGTTCACGGAATTTAATGAGATCCTTAGCTCGCGACAGAATTCTTATTATTTCCTCATCCTCATCCTTGTTCGAGCACTGCCCTTGCTTAACATATAAGCTTGTTAGCTGTAAGGTGTCTAAGCTCTGGGAAACACGTGTAAACATTGGCTTCTGAAATGTTTGTCTTTATTTAATTTTCCGTTTCCTTATGCTGTTTGTTTATACATACATACATACATATGTACTACTACTAATAATTCTCCCTTCATTTCCCTTTATTTGGCGTCTTTATCCTTTCAGGGAAGTAATTTTTTGCGATGGTTTTTGAATGGCCACATGTATTTATTTTGCTTTTGTTCTTTTGAGTTGCAATTGAAGCGAAAGGCTCTTCTATAAGCTGTTGTTTAATGTTTGCTTTTAATTATTTTCTCTTGATTACTGACTAGGAGCACAACGAAGGTTGTTGGCACCTGTCATATGTATTGTCAAATATAAGCACGTTCTGATAAGATTTTTTCCTGTGATTAAAATGGAAAAATACCTATCTACTTTAACATACATTCTGGGGCCTGTAACACAACGCGATAAGTAGTTGTAGGACAAGTGAATTTCGACAACTTGTAAAAAAAACGACAAGTCCGTGAACACATCGACAATGTCGCGATGAAATATGACAAGTGGGATATTATATAATTTCCCTCTTTCTGTATAACAGAATACGACAAGTGTCAAGGAACACTTTTAGAACTGTGGTTCAATTAGGACAGGTGATTTGAATATTGTCAAGAGCTGACAAGTGCATTTTTAATGTAGTACCTTTGAAAAAGCAGAATACAAATACAGAAATAAAATAATATAAGCATGATCAGTCTTGAGTCGAGTCAGCATACAGACATTGGGTTGTCTAGTATACAAAAAGATGAGCACAATCTCAAAGCCAGAGCTGACGAGCTTAAACTCAAATGTGAGATCGATTGTGCAAACCGGAATTCGGACTCAGTTTCATATGCAAAAGAATAGTTCTTCCTCAAAAGCTCCAGCTCAATGGTAGAGATCGATCTCAAAACTCTGTCGTATTTAAGTGTAATTTTTTTTTTTAAGCAGGGTAAATAAAAGAAGTGATTAATGTCTTCTGAGAGTAAAAGTGTAATGGGAGGATGATATTCAGTAAATTGGGTTATTTTAATCAATTTTTGGTAGTTTTATCGGGGCTAAGTCATAATCCCCGATAACTATCCGGGCTAATGTTTGTATGAAAATATTTTGCTAAAACTGGGATAGGATAGGATAGCAACAAAATCACGCCTAATGTTTAGGGCGAAGAAGATCAGTGCTTAAAATGGTACATTAAAAACCAATTTGGTGAAGACATAAAAGTGGCGAATATGAAGACTTAAAAAACAAAATAGTGGTGAACAAATCCGGACAAGAAATATTACAGTTAGGAAAAAGAGTTGCTAATTTTAACATATATAAACTCCATATAATTTGTAGTACCTATAATCAAAAAAACCTAAAGAAACAGAACCATGAAATGTTGTCCCTTAGTGTACGATGTGAAATAGAAAAATATATAGTTGTCCTTCTCTTTTAGGAATCGCGCTCTAGCTGTTCGAGAACGATCAAGTTTCTTTTTTTGGTTAAAAAAACCACGCTACCGAAAGAGGTAAAAATTAAATTAACAAAGTGTATAAAATAAAAGTAAAATACAATAAAGAATATAAAATAAATGTACTACAAATTCTACGCATTCTATTTATTTAATAAATGTTTAATTAGCAGAACAAATTATATAGAAGACAAATGAAAAGTAATAAATGATTTATCTTTTCAAATATTTACTTAGTTTTTAAATGAAAAATAGATTATGTAGATACCCAAAAATAAGCAGTTTAATTAAAGTTTAAAATCAAATGTAATTTGAAATCTGGATTTTACGTGTAATTAACACAGAAAAAAATGGCTTCATTCGTTTTTTATATATTTTCAGCAATTTCAAACAATTTTACACCTTCTCCACTAAAACGACGAAAATCTTCACTAACTCGACTCCTTCTTTTATATATAAATTTGATTTGTAACAAAATTTCATGCAGGCAATCGTATTGCCATCTTATTGCATATCAAAACGAGCTCCGTCTCAGATCGTGCTTTCAATTTTAAATCGAGCTCACAACAGTGTATTGTTTTTTATACCATGCTTAAGAAAGATCTCAGAAAAGTGAGTAAAGAGCTTAAACCCATCTTTTTGGATACAACCCATTAACTGGGCTCGTTGTTTTTCTCATTTTGTGCAGACAATCGTTAAAGCAATTGCTTCCGTTAAGAATTCATAATGAGCTAGAAACTCACCTACCTGTAACTCCGTTTCCCATATCAGTCTTGCAATGCATCTTATTACGGTTTATTTGCTCCAGCATTCTTGTCAGCTTTGTATGGTAATCTCTTTAGCTTCCGCTAAAGCTGTCTCCTTTCCAATATCGTTTTTTCTTCATAAACTTAGATTTTCCACAACATTTATACTTTTGGATGTCAGACATTTTTTGTCTTGTTTATCCAGGATCGAATATTAGACTCCTCGCCAGTAGTCCAGCACACTAACCACTGATCTACTACCACTGAAGCTGTTACTGGCTTTTTATACTTTTCTTGGTTGAGAGCATCGGCCCAGACTTCGCATCCGTATAGAAGGATAGACTTCGCGACTGTTCTAAGCAGTTTCCGCCTATTTACCTTTGGTCCTTTTAAGTTTGCCATTAATCTTCTCAATATAGTATTGATTTTTTTTAGCTTTTTTTGATCCAAACTTCATCTGCTGCCAGTATGTGTGCTTTTTATAAAGCTTCACTCCCAACTACTAACCTAACTGCGGCTATGTGCCATGTGGTTACTACTGTTTAGCTCTTGAATCCAGAATTTTACGCGTCTCAAGTCTGGTTTAGCCATCATTGAGCATCTTGGGTGTCGTGTAATGAACACTGCAAGGGAGCTATGTCATCTGCGAGGCTGACCAGGTAGGTAAATATTTAACGGCATCTTCATTATAAGGATTCTATCATAAGAGATGTTCCATAAATCGGGCAGTAGGATGGATCCGTGATCGGCACCAGCGGTAATTTCTTTCGTTTGTGTTCTCTTTCTGTTGTCATAGAACATAGATTAACTCTCTGTCTCGGAGTTAACTTCTCGTCATCTTTGAAAGATATGGAGGCACCTGGGAAATGTTTTCTAACCCGTTTAGCTAGTATTTCACTCTACCTGGCAGAGTTATGTAAAAGTGTTTCTTACATTTACCAGCAGGACTTCTATTCTGAGCCTCATGTCCTAAGTCATAACCAACTCGTTTACCGCTCCTATTGCTATGTAACCTTTTTCGGGCCCGTGTTATTGAACAGAAAGATCGAATGCTCGCACAATTGCTGCGGAAATTCTTACCTTGAACATAAGCATCCTCTCTTCCAGCAGTATCAAGTAAATTTAAGGGCCTGTAGGCCGATGTTTAACAATGCCTCGTGACGGGTAACTGTTTTATTTTCCTAAATTTCACTAAATAAAAGTTACTTCACTTGTATTTCATTTCTCGTTGGCTTAACTAAAAGTAAATACATAGGTATACATCCGTATCTTCAAAGCATGAACATCTTCATCTTATGATCTTTGATAAAACCCAACCCTTAGGACATTATTTTATTCTATACAATACACATTGAGAAAGGGACTGTTAATAGATACCTAAGAGACCTTCCTCACAATCACAACTACTGTTAATAATTCAATTAGTGTAAGCAATTTAACGCACAAGAATGGCTGAGTAATTATCAAATTGCTCTCGGGGAAAGACAGAGTGCAACTTCCTGTGAAGCGACTGCACGGTGCACAATGTGAAAATCGCCGGCAGCGTATGTGTTTATAATTGAGGGTTAATCGCGTTAAGAAGCAAAGCGATGATAAAGTTAGCAACGCAAGCAAATGGTCTGCCCGAGGCATGTGTACGAACCTATTCATGGGAAAGACCACATTATACGCGAGGCATGAAAGCATGTGTTGGACACTTTATTTCATATCCATTCTGAGTTTCACTAGCCGGATGTAACTCTGAGTGCATTTGTTGGTAATACAAGATTTTCCGTTGGATACATATTTATCTTGAAATATATGGCACCTCCATGATCTAAATAAAAAATAAATAGGCGGCGCAACAGGCGGTAGACACCCAAGCAGTGTTGTTATAAACTTTTTTTGAGAATCGTATTTTTGGGATTGTGAAAATCGTAATTATCGTATTTTGTAAAAATTTGTGTAGGGATAGGGACGTATTAGGGTGTTTAGAAAGATGTGTCATTCTAACGAATGTCATAAGCGGACACTGTGCGATTGATAGGTATACCTACCCTTCAACGACTTCTGCAGAAGGCGCAGAAGTCCAGGAGCAGACATTGTAATCACCTATACTTTTCAGTAACACAATGGACCTTACTTATTTACTTAAGGTAGTGCTACAGTCCGGGGTGGACCTGGACCTCAACCAACAAGCGTCTCCAGCCAGCACGATCTTTGGCCAGTTGTCTCCAGTTTCGCACGCTAAGTTGTTTAAGGTCCCCTTCTACATGCGCGTGCGCCACCTGAGTCGCGGTCTTTCTCTACTGCGCCGTCCCTCGGGTGTTAATTCGAAAATTCGAAACACAATGGACCTAATCTTTACCTCATCACCTCATCGAGGACCACTTAAACTATAGCTTTTAGTACACAAAAACACTTACCCCCGTATTAATAAATACCGCATAGTGGCGTTTTAGCTCTAACACATCTTTAAACTTGAAATTATTATTTATAAACATATCTTAACTTTCACTGACATGTCTTAAGGAGCGGATAACTTAACTCAACAAATTCGGCGTATAGAGCGTGGTTAACTTGCTCACACCTGTTAACTTGCTATACACATATTTCAAATACACGTAACCCAATACCCAACACAAATTTAAAATCTGGAAGAGAATTTCAGAGAGAATCTAAAAATCACAAGCGAAAATGCTCTGAGCATGATAGTGTCAGCTGATGGAATATGACAGATTTACAACCATGTTTAGTACAGTTTGGACGCAGTGCTGCCGTGCGTTTAGTGATAAAGAGTGGATAGCTAATATGGATATAAGATGTATTTATAAATAATAAAAGTTATTAAATGAATAAGTCCACTATCCGTCTTATAGCTAAAAGATGGAATAAAGAGCGGATAGGGTTTTCTTATTAATACCGCTGTTAGTTTCTATTAGTTGGGTGCGAACCTCTTACCCCCGTATTAATAAATACCGCATAGTGGCGAATTAGCTCTAAAACATCTTTTAAGTCGTAAATATTATTAATAAACATATCTTAGCTTTCACTGACATGTTTTAAGGAGCGGATAACTTAATTCAACGAATTCGGCGTATAGAGAGTGGTTAACTTGCACACACAGTTAATTTACTATACACATATTTCAAATACACGTATACCAACAAAAAGTTCGATTGGACGCGAGAAATTTAAAAGCTGGAAGAGAATTTCAGAGAGAATCTAAAATTCGCAAACGAAAATGCTCTGAGCATGATAGTGTCAGCTGATGGAATATGACAGATTTACAACCATGTTTAGTACAGTTTGGACGCAGTGCTGCCGTGCGTTTAGTGATAAAGAGTGGATAGCTAATATGGATATAAGATGTATTTATTAATAATAAAAGTTATCAAACGAATAAGTCCACTATCCGTATGGTAGCTAAAATATGTTTTAAAGAGCGGATAGGGCTTTTTTATTAATTCCGCTGTTAATGTATAGATACTTATAAATTTTAACAGTATTGTTTTAGATTAGTATATAACGAGTGTATTTGTGTTTAGATTATGTGTATATTTAGTGTATTTTTGTATAATTAGTGTATTTTTTGTATATTTTGTGTTTCGTGTAATTTTGTACAATGTTACCAAAAATGTATGTCCAACCAGGTTGACGATCGAAAGCGAATAGAAAGAGATTCGGTATTACAGAATCTACATATTAACAAACTGTTACCACTGAGCTTAGACGAATATGAAACACAAAGAAGAGAACAAAGAGAGCATGTCTTACGTTATGAAATTACAGTAGTCTATTAGAGAACAATATATAACCGAATCTATCATTAAGTTAAGTTAGATTATTATAGGGTAAACAAAAATTGTTGAACAATATTCGAATTAATAACAATAATAAAGAAAACATGAATATAATTTTGAACTGAACTGAATTAACAAACATTAAACGTAAATGAATTAATATTAGGTTTATAGTAATATTTAACATTCAGCCCCCCCTGGAAGACTACGTCTTTCAGAAAAGGGAAGGGGAACCAATTTCACGATGGGTCGTACGTATTCACCGGTCTGCGTGGTAATAGAGGCTACTCTGACACGTCTGTCTGCTCCTGGATGGATGGTTTTTATACGTCCAATTATCCATTTGGATGGTGGTAAATTTTGATCTTTAAGCATGACCACATCCCCAACCGATAGATCTTCCTTCGAGTTTTGCCATTTTGGTCGTTGCTGGAGCGAAGTCAGGTATTCTGCATGCCACCTCTTCCAGAACCCATGCTTAAGTGTCTGTAAAAGAGACCAATTAATATACGGACAAACATTTTTAACATAAATATCAGGACGAGGAACAGATGTGTACGGTTCACCAATTAAAAAGTGAGCCGGGCTTAAAGCGATAGGGTCCATATCGGACGTAGGCCACATGGGCCGTGAGTTTAGCAACGCCTCGATCTGGGTCAGGAGTGTATACAACTCCTCATAAGTCAGCTTGTGATCGCCAACTACTCGTTTCAGGTGAAATTTTACTGATTTAACCCCCGCCTCCCAGAGCCCTCCGAAGTGAGGTGTGGCAGGGGGAATGAACTTCCACGCGATCTTATCCTTAGAGAGATGGTCGATGACAATGTTGTTGTGTTGCTGACTTAGAAGAAGCTGGAACATTTCGTTGAGATGTCGTTTTGCACCATGAAAGTTTGTCCCGTTATCACTCCAAATTTCGACGGGTTTGCCTCTGCGTGACGAGAAACGATCAAGAGCAGCAAGAAATGCTGTAGAGGAGAGATCGCTGACCAGTTCCAAATGAATGGCCTTTGTTGTGAAGCACACAAATAAGGCTATGTATGCCTTGACAAACTTCGGGTTTCGTCCTCTTGCCAGACGCAACGTAATGGGTCCCGCATAGTCTACTCCGACCTTTGAAAATGGACGCGAAAACTGGACGCGTTCTGCCGGTAGATTGCCCATTAGTTGAGCCGAGGTAGCCTTTCGATAGCGGAAACAGGAAACGCATTCGTGAACCACTTTACGTAGCAGGTTCCGGCAACCGATAATAAAAAACTCTTCACGAATAAGAGCAAACAATTGCGAAACACCCGGGTGTAGATTTTGTCTATGAACGTGTTCGGCAATGAGCCTTGCGAACCGAGAGTTTTTGTCTATTATTATGGGATGTTTTACCGAATAAGGAACGTTTGAGTGCTGAATACGACCACCGACACGAAGCACTCCTTCTTCGTCCAAAAACGGGTTTAGAGGTAACAATTTATTCCCTTTTTTTAGCACTTCACCTTTATGGATAGCGTTTATTTCGAACCGAAAACTAACCGATTGATGGTATTTAATAAGTCTTGTCCTTGCTATGGAGAATTCACTGGAAGATAACGATAACGTTTGCTTTAGAGTAGATTTTACGCGAGTATTCGAAACGAAACGAAGGATATATGCGACGATACGAATGAGCTTTACGAAGCGAGACGAATTGGTGATTAAGGTGTCAAAGATGTTGGTTTGGTTGACGTTCGACATTAACACCTGAGCAGGAACCTTTTTTCGCTCCTCGAATTCCTCGATCGGAATATCACTGACCGAGTACTCTGTTACTGGCCATTGAGCTCGCTCTAACTTCAGCCACGACGGTCCGGACCACCATAACTCATTTTGAAGCAAATGAGATGGTAGAATTCCGCGAGATGCGCAGTCAGCTGGGTTTTGTTGCGATCGCACATGATGCCATGATTCTCTAGGAATCGATGCTAGTATTTCGGATGTGCGATTTCCAATGAAAACTGACCACCTTTTTGGCAAAGCCGAGAGCCAATGCAGGACGATTGCGGAGTCAGTCCAAGCGAAAACTTTTATTTCTTTATCCTGTAAAGAATTTTTAAGTTTAATAATCAAACGAGTTAAAAGAACTGCTCCACAAAGTTCGAGGCGGGGAAGAGAAACGATTTTTAAAGGAGCTACCCTACTCTTTGCAGCGACGATAGTACATCTTACGTTACCGGCGGAATCGACGCTTCTGCAGTATATGACTGCCGCGTAAGCGTCTAGCGACGCATCGCAAAACCCATGGAACTCAACGCTTTCCTTCGATGACCACATTAATCTTGGGATGTTCAGAGACTCTAACTTAGGAAGCTCATCACGAATAGAGCACCAGTGATTTGAGCAAGCTGGTGAAATGATGTCGTCCCAATTATATTTTCGGCGCCAGAGTTCCTGAAACAGAATTTTTATGCCAATAACAACAGGTGTTAGAAATCCTATAGGGTCGAATATCCTCGAAGACTCCGAAAGAATGCTGCGTTTTGTTAATTTTGAGTTACCGTTTAAGGTAACCTTATACGAAAAGGAATCCTTAGATGGTGACCACTGCAGGCCCAGAAGTTTGACAGAGCTGTACTCTTCAAACTCCTTTGGTGACATCTCGCGCTGATTTTCCGGTAAACTGAGAAGTAACGGCCAACAATTGGTTGTCCACTTGCGGAGGTTGAATCCACCTGACTTTAGCAAGTTTGTTAACTCCAAGCGGAGAGCTGTTACTTCCTCAACGGTGTCTGCACCGGTCATTACGTCGTCTACGTAAAAATCGTTTAAAAGCACTTCGGCAGCTCGTGGAAATAAGTCCTTTGAGTCGATTGCCAATTGGAGAAGCGTGCGTACGGCTTGAAATGTTGCACAAGCAGTGCCATAAGTAACTGTTAGCAGGCGATAGGTTTTTAAATCGAGATCACAGGATTTTCTCCAAAGTATCCGTTGAAAATCCGCATGTTTCCTTGAGACTCGAATTTGTCTAAACATTTTCTCTATATCTCCAGAAATTGTGTAACGATGACGTCGAAAACGAATGGAAATTGAGAAGAGATCACGTTGGTACGTTTGGCCTACTAACAGAGCTTTGTTAAGGGATTGCTTGGTATCAGTTTCCGCTGATCCATCAAAAACCACCCTAACCTTAGTTGTACTACTGTCACTTTTCATTACCGCATGATGGGGCAGATAGTAACAATGGGTTGTTGGCAGATCTAGCTCACTATCAGGTACTTCTTCCATATGTCCTAGTTCCAAGTACTCGTCCATGAATGTAGTATATTTTTCACGCAAATATTCATTTGTCTGGAGCCTACGTTCAATAGATTGGAAGCGATGACGTGCGACCTTCAAGCTATTTCCGAAGTCTATCTTCTCATCAGATCTAAAGGGAAGTTCAACCATATATCTACCATTAGGTAAGCGGGAATGGGTTTTAACAAAGATGTCCTCAGCTTGTTGGTCTTCAACGGACAAACTGGGTTCATGTTGAATCTCCTCAAGCCGCCAAAAGCGCTCGAGATCAAACGATTGCGAATGGTCTAATTGAGTGCAAAACGAGTCGACATTATTATGTTTCGAAAGATTATCATTGGCAATGCTGCCACAGACAACCCAGCCAAAAATGGTTGGTATAAGGTCAGGTACTCCTGGCTGGCCTCGAATTGCAGAACCGTCGAATACGCTGAACGCCTTATCAGCACCAATGAGAACGTCAATATGACCTGGAACATCGAAATTGGGATCCGCCAATGAAAACGAGGAGAAAAACGTCTTATCCGAAATTGTGGCTACAGATGCAGGCACAAGCGAAGTGAGTTTAGATACAACATAGCAGTTAACCTCAACAAACTCATTGGAAAACCGAGAAAGTAGTTTGAGCGAAATGATTCCATTTGTGGTGCCAGCTGGTATCGATCCAACACCGACGATGGGAATGCGCGCATTTCGCCGAATAAGACCCAAGCGTTGAACTGTCTGTTCGGTGATAAACGACACTTGAGATCCCGAATCTAACAGCAACCGAATGCTTTGATAACTTCCTTGATTATCATTAGCTCTGACAATAGCAGTGGGTAATAATGTTTTAGTGAAACGATTTGAAATGAACGAATTGCCTTCCGAGTTCACCGATGAGCAAAGCGCGTTGGCTGCAGCTAGCGCGTTTGCAGAAGTTGTGGGATGGTCGGCCACGACGATTGGAGTATATGGAGAGGAATTTGAAGGATTTACCGAAGAATTGTTTACATGATTTGGAGAACTGGTGGATGGATTTCTATTTGTAGAGCTTATCGACGAGGATTGAGAATCGAGATGAACGAATGTATGATGTCGTGAATTGCATGTTCTACAGCGAAAATTCGATCGACACCTATTTGATGCATGTCCGGATCGTAAACAGTTAAAGCACAATTTATGCTCTTTCACGAAATTACGACGGGTGTTGATATCGAGAGATAAGAAACGTTCACATTTGGTAAGTACGTGGTCTGAATTGCAGTTGGGACACTTCTGATTGGATTCTGCATAGTGGGTTTGAATGACCTTGGCTGTCTTACCACGAAATTGTATCGAGCGAGAAAGTGATTGGCAGGACTCTAAAGCATCACATCGATCACTTAAAAACTTCACTAATTCGTCAATAGTGCAATTGTCCCTAGCTCCTACCTCCTCAGCCCAGGCTTGGCGAGTATCGTGATCCAATTTCTGCAGCAATATATAAATTACCCACGGGTCACGGCCTTTCGCTCCTAATGCATTTAAGCCTCGAATGGTTTCGTCTGCACCGTCGGCAATTTTCCGAAGAGACTGAACACCGTTTGTAGCACTGGGCATTGATATAAACGATTGAATATGGGATTGAATTATTATATTCGAGCGATCATACCGTGATTCTAATCGCTCCCAGGCGTCGAGATAGTTGGAGTCCGAAACCGTTATATGACGGATTAAATCTGCGGCCGCACCTCGTAAAAACGATTTGAGATAGTGGAACTTCTGGGTAGGCGATAGATTTGATTTTGTCTCTATTGATCCGATAAAGAGATCCCTAAAGCAAGGCCACTCTTTGTAATCCCCTGAGAATATAGGAACCGAGAATGTGGGCAGACACAGCGATGGGGGTTGCTTAGGTTGACTTATATTTTCTAGGAAGGTCGCTTGCTGACTGGCTAATTTATCGATAGCGGATTCACTAACGGAAGAATTGACTTTTTTTCTTTCGCGAATAATTTTCGTTATTGTGGATTGAGCAACAAAGTACTTGTTCTCATATTCTGAAAACTCCGGTTCAGGGTCTATGAAACCATCTGCTTCAGAAAACCCCAAAAGCTGTTTGTGAAGAGCCTCAAATTCTAACCAGTATTCCTCTAACTTTTGTAAGCGAATTTCCAAAAGTTCAAGTGGCACACGATCATCAATGCTTTCAGCAAATGATGCTGCCTTTGTTACACATCCTTTGATGTGACCACGTTTCACTTTTATCTCATTCATTTTTATATAAAATTGATTTCAATTTATAGAAACGCGAATGTTTTCAACCGAAATATGCTTATTGATCACGACAATGAAATGAAATTGATTGGGAGCTTGACAAATCTTCAACCACGTGTATTTGAAAATGCTTATGTAAAGCCGAAATGAATTTACTAATTTATTTTATATGCAATTTAACAAATTAATCAGTGATCTGGCTGCGAAGGACCATTATGTTTTAGATTAGTATATAACGAGTGTATTTGTGTTTAGATTATGTGTATATTTAGTGTATTTTTGTATAATTAGTGTATTTTTTGTATATTTTGTGTTTCGTGTAATTTTGTACAATGTTACCAAAAATGTATGTCCTGTCCAACCAGGTTGACGATCGAAAGCGAATAGAAAGAGATTCGGTATTACAGAATCTACATATTAACAAACTGTTACCACTGAGCTTAGACGAATATGAAACACAAAGAAGAGAACAAAGAGAGCATGTCTTACGTTATGAAATTACAGTAGTCTATTAGAGAACAATATATAACCGAATCTATCATTAAGTTAAGTTAGATTATTATAGGGTAAACAAAAATTGTTGAACAATATTCGAATTAATAACAATAATAAAGAAAACATGAATATAATTTTGAACTGAACTGAATTAACAAACATTAAACGTAAATGAATTAATATTAGGTTTATAGTAATATTTAACAAGTATAGTGGCACTGTGGTAACCACATTTGCCCTAAATGCTCAAACTTTGAGAAATTGGGATTATTTTGATATCGAACTCGAAAAAGTAATCAGCATTTTTGGACGCAAATGACCACCAATTTAAAAACTGGGTTAATCCCACTTCCCCCATTCAAGGCGGCTATGTTCAGCTAGCATGTTTGTTTGGGATTTTTGACTACAACGGTAGGCGACTGAAAAGCGGCAGGACTGTGGGCCTTATCTAATATTAATAATTTTAAACGCTTACCTTAACTATTCAGTAATTCTCAAGATATTCAAATTCAATTTCGAAATTTCGCAATTTTGCGTTCGTAAAATGTAATATGGTATATGGATATCTACTAAAAAATTATTAGTACTATGCGCCACCACCACGCCTTCGCTACTTAAAAAATACAGTCCGACTTATTGGACGTAAATGATAACTAGCTACTCTGTGAATAGAGTCCTCTTCAGTGATCCAAACGACAGATAGAATTAAGGCGCATATCTTCAAAGTAAGTGGCGGAATTTTCGAATGAAATTGTTGAATGTAGCAAAAAAAGCCAAAAGAAGTATAACTTCACTTACAGCAACTTGCAACATAACGATCAATAACCTGAAGCAGTTCTTATTATGAGTAGACAAGTTCGCTACACTGACGTTTGGAGTCGGAGGGCTTAAAATGGAATGCAACGTATGTTGTGTACATTTTCATGCTGGTCTAATCTTGTATAGCATACCCAAACCGCATACAGACACAGAAAACTAAAATTATAAGGCATTTTCAAGGCTTATGACGTTTTTTGTAAAATGGTCAATCGGTGACATAATTGCAGTCGCCAAATTTATGCTGATCGGGTCACAATCACAAGCAATGGCCTTAACTAATGCAAGCCTTCTACTTTTCTATAGGTATGGTATGTCGTATGTTCTATACAATGTCACGTATTCTGAGGCACTTAGTTATTCCTCGACATGCGACACATTATGAGACATGTGACATATGAGATAAATAATGCACTTCACCTGAAATCCTGACAATCGCGAGGAAAGTATAAAACAAGAAAACTTTGTAACTAGCTTCCTGAAAACATATTTCCAGAGGACTACAACTTACAACAAATTAAGTGCAAAACTAATAAAGATTCTGTTCGCCTTTCCTGTGTGAAGTATGTATTTAAAAATAATGCGAAAATAAATTCTAACTTTTCTTGATTTGCACATTTGGTCATAAATTTGTTCGTTCGTATAGTTTTAAAATCCGGGAGGAAGTAGTTACGGCAGGGTTTTGAAATTTTTAATTTTATATATATTTTATACGCCGTATTTGACTGCTTCCAAAATCGTAAATATCGGAACAAAAAATCAGCAAATCGTAGAAATAAGGCCAAATCAAGCAAAAATCGGAGCGTCGTATTTGCTTTCCAAAATCGTCACAATTACGATATTTACGACCATATAACAACGCTGCACCCAAGGCCTAGCTTCTCGCAACCATTCGCAACGAATGGAAGCGACCTACAATTTTAGGTATGCCAAGTCCGAACGGCTGAATTGAGAAGCTTTTTCAGGACAGTCATACTCTCGAATGTTTGTCAGACGTTCGCGAGAGGTGGCGCAGTAGAAAAACCTTAAGATGTAATTTGTGTTTTTCCGGGGATCGAACCTGGGATCCCTCGCACAGTAGTCCAGCCCACTAACCACTGCGCTACTGCGCCCGGCACCTCCATGATCTAACTTTTAAAAATTGATGCCCTTTTTCCTGTGAATCTACTTATATAAAGGGTCCGCCAAATAACTTTTTTTTTGAAAATGCTATAAAAAAAAAATACTGAATAGTGAATATTTTCTTAAATTTATTTTTTTATTTGAAAGTACAATCCTTCCGGTTAATAATGGAAAATAATTTCATTCAAATGGCTGCCTCGGCTGGCCATGCAGTAGCCTACACGATCGGTCCAATTTTTAAGCACATTATCGATTGTGTGCAGCTGTATTTCACCAATGGCTTCACGAATATTGTCCTTTAAAGCTTCAATTGTCTCTGACATGTCGGCGTAACACTTATCTTTTACGGCACCCCACAAATAATAGTCCAACGGTGTCAAATCGCAGCTCCGCGGTGGCCAAACGACATCAGCTCTGCGGCTGATAATGCGATCTTCAAAAACAGGGCGCAAAACATCGAGTGTAGCTTCGGCTGTGTGGCACGTAGCGCCGTCCTGTTGAAACCAAATGTTGCCAATATCCTCCTCTTCAATTTTTGTATGCCCCGATAACGATCGCCATTGACTGTAATATTCATTTTCGAAGAAAAATGGCCCAATTATGCCTCTGGACCAAAATCCGCACCAAACAGTGACCCGTTTTGGGTATATCGGCTTTTCAATGTATGCGTGCGGGTTTTCTGTGCCCCAAATGCGACAATTTTGCTTGTTTACATACCCGCCAAGATCAAAATGAGCTTCATCTGAAAAGATGATTTTTTTGGCAAAATCGGCATCTTCTCTAAGTCGATTTTCAAAGTAATATCGCAATATTTCCCAGCGTTGTTCAAGCGTATACACAACCATATTCGTTCAGCGGAAGGATAAAACTAATTATCTGTCAAATCAGACATGAGCTAAGTGTTACCAGTCGCGAAATAAAAAGCCTTTATAAAAAAAAATCAATTGCTGTGCGTTTGTAATGTGTTGAGGTCCTGTAATGAGTTGTCTCAGGTAGAGTACCACTTTGCTTAGGCTATAGCGTCTTAGAGCTTAACTTTGTTCGCTTTCTCCTGCCAGATTCAAAGTGTGAACTTAAATTTGAAGGAGGACTTTGCTTAAAGGGTTCAGTCTCAAAACGAAATTCGTTTTATTCAAAAATGTTCGTTTACTTATACTTAAGGCCGTAATACACCGCATGCAGAAAGCCAAATACGTACATGGCACTGACGGCATTTTTACGTCAGCATAATTGGTCCCAATGGCTACATGCCGTGTACTAACTCTCTTTGAGACACACACGTTATGGTACACATACGTACCTATGTGTACGATATGAGGCTTTCGTGACACATACGTTTATATGTGGCTTTTCAGCACGGCATTATTACAGCTTAATGACATGTCAATTACTTCACCTCCCGCCATTTAGAATTTATTTTTTTTTGCTTATAAACACGTAAAAACAGATCGGAAAAGGGGAGCAGCTTCTTATTTCAAAACTGGCTCTATGCAATTCTCTTTTTTGCTCTCAGCAAAAGGTATGTGGTTTGTGGGCCAAGAAAATACGTTCTTCTACACGTCTTAGGATAAGACTCTACATCCGGAAAAAAACTCACCTTGTTCATGTTGAGCAACGTAATTCCAAACTCACGTTGTTCATGTTGAGCAACGTAATTCGAATTAAACAAAAATTGTTAAGCGGTTTTGGGTAGGGAGGGGTTCAATACAAACAGTTTTTACTATTGGAGGGGAAGGGGTCTATCTTGCTCCGGTTAGGCTGGAGGGGTAATTTAAAAAAAAAAAATAGACTTTTATTTTAAAGAAAATCAGTTCTCCATTAATAGGAATTGAACAACAAGTGATCCGCGGAAAAAGTTGCTTATAAAGCCGCACTTCGGTGACTAAGTTTCCTTCGCTCGGTTTTTTTTTTATAGCGGGTCTATTTCAGGGAGAACATCTTTGGTAGGACAGTTGGCAAGCACAGCCTACATGACACCACGTCTGGCAACGGACTTAGGCTAATTGACTTTGCTGCGGGGCGAAATATAGTCACAGCAAGCACCAGGTTTCCACATCTCAATATCCATAAGGGGACATGGCTGTCTCCGGATCACCAAACTGTAAGCCAAATCGATCACATTGCGATTGACGCAAGGCACGCCTCCAGTATTCTGCATGTCCGAACCTTCCGAGGGGCCAATATTGACTCGGATCACTACCTTGTTGCAGCTAAGGTAAGAATGCGGATATCCAACACGCCCCAACAAAGAAATACTGTGAGAAAGTATGACGTCGAAAAACTGCAATCGCAAGAGACGGCCAGAATCTTCGCCGATCACGTATCCCGATGCCTCTCGATCAGTCCTATCGCAGCAACAGCTAGTGCAGAAGACCAGTGGCAACACTGCCAGGAAGCCATCATCAAGGCCGCGACTGATGTGCTGGGTTTCACCCGACCACCACCACGAAACCCCTGGTTTGATGAAGAATGTCGACTAGCAAACGCAGCAAAACAAGAAGCGTATAAAGCGGCGTTGCGAAAAAGGACTAGAGCTGCTCGGGAGCTCTACGAGCAAAAGAGACGGGAGGAACATCGGATCCTCAGAAAGAAAAAGAAAGAGCACGAGAAACGTATGATCGAAGAAATTGAGAGATGCTACACCAGGAACAATGTACGGAAGTTTTACCAGATGGTAAAAAGAACGTGCCAGAGCAAACCATCCCGTACAGAAACCTGTAGAGATAATGAGGGAAACCTTGTAGTAGAATCACAGTCGGTGCTGGGAATATGGAAATATTACTTCTGAAGACTCTATAATGGCGACGAAGACCAGAATCCCGCTGTTAGGCAGAACGTACCACTCAATATAGACGATGATAGACAAAACTTCCGTCCACCTGACCAAAGCGAAGTACGGGTAGCAATATCCAAGCTAAAGAACAACAAAGCTGCAGGGCCTGATGGTCTACCTGCCGAGCTTTTTAGAGCAGCTGGAGATCACTTGGTAGAGAGCATGCACCAACTCATCTCCAAAATTTGGTCAGATGAATGCATGCCTGATGAATGGAATCTCAGCATCGTTTGTCCGGTCCACAAGAAAGGAGACCCCTTCAACTGTGCCAACTACAGAGGTATCAGTCTCCTTAACATACAAGATCCTGTCTGCCATACTGTGTGAACGCCTTAAACCCTTTGTAGTTTTAGTTTTTTTTTAGTTTATAATGACTTTTATTTCAAATTAATATAATTAACAAATGTTTAAATAACTAAGCCTATTTGGTTTGGCCTAAGGCCGTCTACCAAGTTAACAATATAGTTATTATATCCTGAACTAATTTACAACAAAAAATGAATTTAAGATAATACAAAATTATTAAAAATCTCCCTCTAAAATTCGGTTTCTATATCGAAGTGCAGCTACAGTGTATCTGTATAAAACATCCCATCCATTTTCGCCGTTTAAAACGCTTAATGCTTCGCCTTCTTCTAGGGTATCCTTTGAAAACACCATAACTCGTATTTCCTTCAAAATTGGGCAAACTGCCAGAAAATGGAACACATTTTCCCTAGTTCTCATATTGCATAGTTCGCAGAGTATTGGTAGATCGGAGCGGTGGGGTATAAAATTTAGATTAATTATCTCACCTCTCATTCTAAAGATCGTACTGATTTTGTCCACAGAGTAGCAGTTGAGAAAGTATGTATTTTCATTTAGATGGTAGTTAAGTTTGCTGTAGTAGTTTCTAAAGACTGAGGCTCCAGCTTCCTCAGTAAATCTTTTATACGAAATTTGACCCACTTTGTCCAACATCAAATTAAATTTCTCTCTTAAAGAAGACGGTTGTTCGTTTGTCTGAATTTCAAATTCTATTCCACAGTCCGCTGCAATTTCCTTCCACACATTGCATATACTTCCGCTCGTTCTTATTACATTTCTCAGTATTATGTTTGGTAATCTCGTTTCTTCCATCTCCAGTACTTTTACAACGTAGTTGAAATGTATTCCTAATGTTCGCAAGAACATACATAGGTGGAGTACCAGTTTCAATATATAACATATAATTTGGAGTATTTTTTGGTAATCGGAACATTCTCTTTAAGAAGTATCGAAGGAACTTTTCAACAGATTCATAAGATCTATAACCCCATACTTGAGCTCCGTACAGTAGTATTGATGCAGCAGTAGATCGAAATATCATTTGTTTCGCACTATGTGATACGTAATTGCTTTTAATGCAGCGCTCCCATATCGATGAAATAGCTCGTTTAGCATCTGCTAGCTTTTCCTCTAGATGCGTGTTTATGTTTAGGTTAGCTGATAATAGCATTCCAAGATATTTGTATTTGCGTACTATCTCCACATCTTCACCATTTGACTTCCACTTTTCCAGACTAGAGTACCGGCCACCTCCATCTCTAAATACCATTATTTTTGATTTCTGCAGATTGACTGTTAGATTCCAACTTCTACAGTACACGTCAAGCCTGTTAATCATTAGTTGAAGACCGTCCACAGAATCACTCAAGAAGACGATGTCATCCGCATACATCAAAGCTGAAATTATCACTCCGTAATAATTTATCCCACCTTGTACAGCATCAGTTATATCATTAATATACAAAATGAAAAGTAATGCGCTGAGTATACACCCCTGTTTAACTCCCATTGAGGTCTCGAATTCTTCAGAGATTAAATCTCCATCCCACACAAGTGCAACATTACTTTCATAAAGTGCTTTCAAAATACGAATAATTTTGGATGATACTCCAATTCTGAACAATTTATAAAAGAGAGCTTCTCGCGATATCGTGTCGAATGCTGCACGAAAATCTACAAAAAAGGCATAAAGTTTCCTGTGTTTATCTTTATATGTGGCAGCGATATTGGTAAGTGTAAATATTTGGTCGATCGTGGAATAACCCTTTCTAAAGCCAGCTTGGTATTCTGTAAGAATGTTCTTTTCTGTTACCCATTCGCTGAGCCTTTTGTATATTAAAGCCGAAAACAACTTGGCTGAAGTGTTTAGGAACGAAATACCCCTGTAGTTTGCTGGATCATTATAGTCGCCTTTTTTGTGCAAAGGGAAAATAATAGATTTCTTAAACGTATCGGGGACTTGAGCTGTGTCGAAGATACGGTTGAATTCTACTGTTAGTGATTGCATAAACTCATTTGTGGAGTTTTTATAAAATTCAAATGGAATTCGATCGTTTCCTGGCGCTTTATTTCGTTTCGAGTTGTTTATAGCTTCCTGAATGTCTTGGAGTGTAAAAGGTGCATCCAACTTATCATCTATAAACATGGGGGCTGCATACTGGAACAAGGGTGATGTTAGCGGCGCGTTAAGAAGGTTGTTGAAGTGTGTTTTCAGGAGAGGAGCTTTCAATGTCATGGCGATAGTGTTAGTGCGACCATTTACGTATTTTACCGCTTTCCAAAACTCGGCTGAAGATCTGGTGTTATTTATTACAGTTATGTTCTCTTGTTCTAACGCTGCTTTCTTTTCATAACAAAGTCGTTTATAATCCCTGTTTGCTTCATTGTAAAGCACTTTGAAAATACTGGCATTGTTTGTTCTTAAAAGATTTAAGAGCTTAAAAGATTTATTTCTGGCTTTCAAGCATTCTGAATCAAACCACTTTTGTTTAAAGGCGACATTACCTCTTGATTGTTTGTTCTGTGGTACAGCTTTCCTTATGATGTTTGTTAGGTTTTCGATTGCAGCTGGAAGATTTTGAACTTTCTGCTCTTCAAGATTAACATTCAAGTTATGTTGATAATTTTCTCGCATTCGATCATTCCAAACAAGCTTCGGTAAAAGTCCTAAGTGTTTTAATCCCACCTCATTTACGCCAGCACATACGTCAAGTGTCACTTCTATGGGCATGTGATCAGAAAAAATCGCCGCCCCAATTCGGAAGTCGTCCAAAAGATTATTCCATTTTCCAGCTATAAAACAGTAATCAATTACCGAGCACGATGTACCTCGAATAAACGTAAATTGCCCTTCCGAGTCACCTGCACAGCTTCCATTCAGAACACGACAGTCATAAGCATCGGCAGTTTGCAGAATTTTTGCTCCTTTACTGTCACAAACTGCGTCCTTAGATTTGCGAGTTTTGTTCAAATACGCGCCATCATATCCAGTTACGAAATTATTTTGGGAGAGACCTATCCGTCCATTAAAATCTCCGATAAGCATCATATCAGCCGTATTCAAGAATTGAAGAGAGTCACATAACCTTTCATAATCACGTTGCCAGTGGTTGCAGTTTAAATAAATTGGTACTAAAACTACTTCGCAGTTGCTTGTTTTAATATCTAATATTTGCAAATCACCCACTCTTTTAAAATTAACAGAAATACCGTCAAGCTTGTCACGATATCCGTATAATGTACCTCCACTTCCTCTTCCAAATATAGATGTTTTTACTGCAGGTATCCATTTAAGTTTGTATTTCAAAAATATATTTTTAAATCTAATTTCATCATTTTCTAATAGATGAGTTTCAAATAATACAAATATATCAAAGTTCTTAACATAATTAAAAAAATCCACAAAATTTAATTTATTTTTTAACCCTGATATGTTATAACTTAATATTTTTATTTTCTTATTTACTAAATGATTCTCTATTGCACTCTGGTAGACTAGATCACATCATGCATCGTGTAAAGGCGCCTTAGAGCATGTGGCCCCACCCAAGGAATTTCCATTCGACGGCTGCACTAGTTGAGATTTGGCATCACTAACAGAAATGACATTTGACGTCAAATTTGAAGTTTTGTTTCCATGATTTGTAAATGTGTAAACCCTTTGTAAATAACCTGATTGGCCCCTATCAGTGCGGTTTTAGGCCAGGAAAGTCCACCGTCGATCAAATCTTCACACTTAGGCAGATCCTGGAAAAAACACAAGAAGTCCAAATCGATACCCACCATCTTTTCATCGATTTCAAAGCCGCGTACGACAGCATCTATAGAGACGAGCTATACAGAGCCATGTCTAGCTTTGGCATCCCTACAAAACTCGTTCGATTGTGTAGGATGACGATGGAGAAAGCTCGCTGCTGCATCAAGGTCGGTAGCGACCTCACCGAAACCTTTGATGTCAAACGAGGATTTAGACAAGGTGACGCGCTGTCGTGCGACTTTTTCAACATCATACTTGAAAGAATTGTCCGAAACTCACAGGCCAACACACAAGGCACGATCTTTCAAAAGTCCGTCCAATTACTTGCATACGCCGATGATATTGACATAATTGGTAGAACACAGCGAGCTGTCACTGGTACGTTTGCTAGTATAGAAACGGAAGCGGCAAAAATGGGTCTAGCGGTCAACGAGGGCAAAACCAAGTATATGCTGTCAACAAGAAGGGACACCCAACATCGTAGAATCGGACAAAACGTCACGATCGACAGCTATAACTTTGAGGTAGTGAGGGACTTTGTATACCTCGGCTCTGCTATAAATTCTGACAACAACATCTCAGAAGAAATTAAACGAAGAATAACTCTTGCCAACCGCTGTTTCTTTGGCCTAAGTAGGCAATTGAGTAGTAGAGCCCTATCCCGAGCAACTAATGCGATTCTGTATAAGACCTTGATCATTCCAGTCCTGCTTTATGGCGCTGAAGCTTGGACTCTATCTAAAGCGGATGAAGATATCCTCGGTCGCTTCGAGAGAAAGATTCTTCGTAGAATTTTCGGTCCCGTTTGCGTTGACGGGCTTTGGAGAAGGAAATTCAACGACGAATTATACGAGCTGTACAGCGACATCGACCTGGTCAAAAAACTGCGAGTAAGTCGTTTAAGATGGCTAGGACATGTAGAGCGGATGGGAACAAATGCTCCGGCCCGTAGAGTCTTCGAGTCTAACCCGGAGGGACAACGCAGTAGAGGAAGACCTCGCCTTAGGTGGCGCGCGCAAGTCGAAGGCGACCTCAACCGACTAGGAGTGCGCAACTGGAGGCAGTTAGCTAAGGACCGGGCTAACTGGAGAGGCTTGTTAGCTGAGGCCTCGGTTCACCCCGAACTGTAGAGCCGCCTAAGTAAGTAAGTAAGGGTCTATTTCATCATATCGGAATCGGTGGATGGGGAGACAGCATTGGCTCTTTAATATGCGTGATATTTTGTAATCCTACCTTCTTCTGATTCGATTGTCTTACGAGTACCTAGTACAGTTTTCTGGTAAACACATTCTTCATAACATCTCCAGTGCATAGTTGGTAACGTAAGTTAGCTACTTTTTCAAATAAATTGTTCAAGCTAAATAAATAACACTATAGTGACCAGACAGTCCCGCATTTCACATAGCTGTCCCGCATCATAAACTGCCGGAAAAATGTCCCTCATTTACAGATTTGTCCCGGAAAGTCCCGCAAAATTATAAATATAAAAACGTTCGAAATGATAAGTGAGTCTATTTTGTAAATTTTAAGAACTTTGGCGGTTTGTCACGAAGGGAAAGCAAAAATGTTTTTAGTAGTCGACTAAATATAGAACTTAAGCAATCCATAATTGGTGTAAATCAATTCAAACCACTACTACACTCCGTGCCACTTGATTACGAACAGGAATTTGTTTTGTTTTAATTTTACAAAATTTTGCAAAAAAAAAAAAAAATGGGATTAGGTAAGTTGATAAATGTAACTTTTATGACGCTTATCCCAAAAAGGTCATAAAATTTACCTGTTATTTTTGTTTCACTTGATTACGAACAGTTGCTTAATCTACCTATTACCATATTTTAAATCAAATAAAAGGATACCTACTTGGAGTATTAGGGAGCTTAGTTTAAGAAATAACTTCCTATAATCCACAACTATAGGTAAAGGAAAGACATTAACCAAGGAGGAAATATGCCAAATTCTAGCTTAACAGGAACAAGGAAAATCCATCCGTTTTATAGCCAGCAAGATTGGAATAGGCGCCACTTTTGTACACAACTTTATTAAAGACCTGGAGAAGTATGGAAAAAACCGCAAAGCGGCACATCAAAGGAGGTGGTGTAGTGATATGGGGAGCAATAAGCCGTTACAGAATTGTGGAGATGGATTTCCAAAGCTCCAAAATGATGGCAATCACTTACAAATCAAGGGGAGAGTACGATAACTACGGCGCCAAAAATTGATAACGGTATTTTGTAGAGGGGTTAAATACAAGCACTTTTTACTATGGGAGGGGGGGTCTATCTTACTCCGTTTAGGCGGGAGGGGTAATTTAAAGAAAATAATACTTTATATGGAAAAAAATATATTAAAAAACAATGGCAACACTTATAATAAAAGACTATGACATTTTAGAAAGCCCAGAATCTGTTCTTTTATATTATTTTTAAATCAAGTTATTCCCTTAAATGGTTTTTGAAAAAAACAATTTCAAACTTGAAATTTATTTTAGGACAAAAATTGGGGTGAGTAAAATAATTTTGGCGATGAAAACTAATGACGGATTTATGTAGAGGAGTTAAATACAAACATTTTTTACTATTGGAGGGGGGGTCTATCTCGCTCCGGTTAGGCGGGAGGGGTAATTAAAAAAAAAATTATAAATAAAATTAAAATAAAATATTAAAAAAGAATGGCAACACTTACCACAAAGAACTATAGTATTTTTCAAAGCCAGGAATTCGTTCTAAATTGTCTAAAATGCAAATCAGCAAAATTTTGTCTACCAATGTGAAATTTCTGCCCAGAGATTGTATCTGAAGAATGTTGTTGATATTGGGTAAACTAATATAATTAAAAGAAAGTTTGCATATACTCAGCCTTGCACCCATCCCAAAATCCAACAGTGACCCCAAGCAGGGGGGTTGCAGGGGGGCAGCATGCCCCCCCATACGCATTTCAAGGCGCAAGGGTAGCAATTTGTACTCTAAGCGGAGCAACATATAAAAGTAATTTTCAATTTTCTCAAAAATTATAAGACATAAATCAAACTGGTTTTGAGTGTTCGATTAAGAATTGATTTAGGCAGTAAAAACTACAAACAAATTAAGTATCTATTTGCTCAACATTGAAAAAAATCAGCATAAAACATTTTTTTTTAATTTTTTTCCTTAAATTTCAAGTTTGAAAGTATTTTTTTCAAAAACTATTAACAGCTATAACTTGATTTAAAAATAATATCAAAGAACAGGTTCCTGGCTTACAAAATTCATAAAGTCCTTTATTGTAAGTGTTGCCATTGGTTCTCAATTAATTTTTTTTCATTTTAAGTATTATTTTTTTTAAATTGCCCCTCCCGCCTAAACGAAGCCAGATAGACCCCCCCTCCCATAGTAAAAAATGCTTGTATTTACCCCCTCTACAAAATACCGTTATCAATTTTTGGCGCCGTAGTTATCGTACTCGTGCCCAAATCAATACTGGAAAGAGCTTTTCGGAGATATTTGGTGGTCAGCGACCACCAACAAGACAATGCACCGATAAGTACCGCACGGACAACAAAAACCTGGATTCAGAACCAAAATGTAAAGCTACTTGCATGGCCCCCATATTCACCTGACCTGAGCATCGTGGAAAACGTGTGGGGTTGGCTTTAAAGAAAGAAATCTACGAAGGAGGAAAGCAATATCATGAAACGGAAGAAATTATGGATAAATAAAACAAGCCTGGTCCGTAGTTTCGCTAGATTATTTGACAGCACTCTATGAATCTCTACACAGCAGGCTACTTGAAGTGATTTAGCGATGAGGAGGTGGTATCTACCCATTACTAGAAACTATTGCTACTCTTTGAGTAAAAGCATTATTTAATTATACAAACAAATTTTTTTTTTTTCACCTTTTAAGCTTCTAACAGGTAGATTAAGCCACTGTTCGTAATCTTAAGTGAAACAAAAATAACAGGTAAATTTTATGACCTTTTTTTTGAAAAGCGTCATAAAAGTTACATTTATCAACTTAATCCCATATTTTTTTCTACAATATAAACATAATATATCCTTCATTCCTTGTAAATTCGGTTTTTCCCGGATTAGCGAAGGATTTGAAAAATATCGTAAAATTAAAACAACAAAATTCCTGTTCGTAATCAAGTGGCACGGAGAGTAATTTGCTTCCGGTTGACATAGAAAACATTATTGTGAAAATATACTCTCATTTTCATATACTCTAAATACACTGTTAGAGAGGAAAAATTGAAAGAATTTTGCTGCTATACGCAGCTCAAATATAATAGATTGCTCAGGCTTGCCAAGATTACATAGCTCTACTGCCCGCCATCGAACGTCTGTTGAAATTATTTGAGCCGTTTAAATCCATATACAAACAGTTTTTTAAGATCCAAAATCTGAGTTGTGTCCCGCATTGTCTTCAAAAAATTATGGTCACTATAAATAACACTATAGAAAGCAAGTGTCTTTTTGGTGCTAAATTAAGAAACTTTTTGATGGTCTATTACATATTTTCATTTTAACGATAAATTTAGAGGTCGCAATAATTAAAGGCTTGGTAAAACTTTATTAGGTTTAAAGGCTCTCTAAAGCGAAAGGAAGATATTTTAAGACATAGTTTATCGTAAAGGCATTCCTGACGGTGAATTAATGGAACCGTCCATATTGAAAAAAAAAAAAACGCGTAGAAACAACACCTCGAAAATCGCCCATAAACCGGATCAAAACACTTTCTAAAATTGGCCCGAAAATCAGTCCAAAAATAAATTTTCACAAAAAAAGCTACGGAAAACGCCATAAAAAATGCTCTAAACGCTACGACATACGCCCCGAAAATCGCATAAAAGTTTGTCCAAACGCTTCAACAAACGGCCCAAAGAAATCATCGAAAAACGCCACGAAAAATGACCAAAATAATAGCCTAAAAATGTCAGAAAATCGCGTATTTTTAATTTTACCGCACTTAAGAGCATTTTAAGGCTTTTTCAATGAAATTATATTTTTCTGTATTTCTTATTAGGTAAATAGCTACATAACAAATTTTCGCTAAAATGTTCAGAAAACTACTAGCGAATATAATATAAATACCTAATGCACGTAATTTTTAATAACATTATCATAACTTTATTACATTTCCAAATGGAATTGTGTAAAAAAAAATCAGGATGTACAATTTTATTTTATTACGTAAGAAACCAAAATAATTAATGTCAACCTATCGAATCAGTTCGCAAATATGATGAACAAGTAATTTTATTTCAAAGGGCTTAATATAGTAGGTATTGATTAACTTCAGTTTCACATACACACATATTCATTTTGCTCAACAGGACAGCCGCATATTACATAAATGTATGTATACATTTAATGGTTTCGAAAAAACGTAAACAAGTCAATTAAACTGATTTACCTCATCGATATAAACACTGTTTATCTCACCGTGGCGTACACTGCATTGATGTGTTGTGTGTGTGCAGGAGGGGGCTATGCTGGAGTGCTACCATACCAACTAGCCTTCATGATCCATATAAATTCAATTACCAAGGCAATTGATCGAAAGAAGCCTTTTAAATTAATTTTTTTTTCTCTCAACGAAAATATATAAAGTATACAACAAAAAAGTTACGTTACTCGTACTCACTATACTCATACGTATCTACCTACCTGCTAGTATGTTCTCAACTCTGCAGCTGCTGTATCAAGCAAATGCGGTATGAAAGTATTTAATTAAATAAATGCCTCCTGATTGACAGATGAACTCAGTTGAATGTACATAGTTAAATTACAACTACTCTCCGAGTCCGGATATCTGCGAAAATGGAACTGCAGGACCCGCAGGGTTT
Source organism: Cheilosia scutellata (assembly GCA_955612985.1). Lineage (NCBI taxonomy): Eukaryota > Metazoa > Arthropoda > Insecta > Diptera > Syrphidae > Cheilosia > Cheilosia scutellata. Next base: position 70,507,072 of record OY015312.1, read on the forward strand.
TTATTTCACTCAAGCCTTATGAATGCCATGCGAGCTTACATTACACAGTTGTTGATGGTAGCTCGCAATTTTCAGGGATTCACTCTGCCTCTGCCGTGTAGTGTACCCACCGCGAATTATTAAAAAATGCGTTCCTTTTTCCTTCAAAGGCAGTTTGTTGGAAATCAGTTATAATTTGTGCAAAAGAGTAGGTATCTCAAAAGCGAAAGAGTAGCAGATGAATTAAGCCAATGAATGATGATACTCATGTCGTAAGCTTGTCAGCATCGTTTAACACAAGTCGCTGCGTTTTGTAATTTTATATTCTTAACAGGATAAGTGAGTAATTTCTATAGTCAAAATAGTTTAGGGCATATTTCTTTTTGACTGGTAAGCATTTTTCTAGATTTCATTTTTCAAAACAGGATGATCAATTAAACCTTGTTACCTATCTATAAGAAACTCATTCTAAACTTAACTTAATATTTTCCTAGAAACGGAGGTCCCAAGCAAGTTTCCATGCTTTCGAAACATACATAGACATAAGTTGATGCATCCTTCCATGCAGTGGGCATCAACCAAGAAATTTTTTTTTACTTATTCGTACACATAGTAAGAGCAAGATCTCTGGCTAACGAGTTGGTCCGTTGATTTATGTGGCTACCGTTACCCAAAGAATAATTATTTCAAAATTCTGCTGAAGTTCGGCCGGTGTTTTTAATGTAAAGATGTGAAGAGCTGGCAGTGGCGTGGCGTCCATATAACCCGATTCCTACCGGGTTACCTTTTAAAAGTTTCAGTTCAGCTACACAACAATGTTTACTTAAAAACGAGCAACATAAAACCCACGGGATAAACTTAATAATTATGTATCTATTCATCTGCGCAAGCTACATACCCCGACCCCACCAACTTAATTGAGCATTATACACACGGAAACACACACCCTTCGCCATCATTATCATTAGTATTAGAGAACTGCCCACACTCTCTGAGCATAGCCCAAAGCTAAAATAACCAGAAATATGTCGGGCAGTGATGGGACTTCTACCACTTTTTGCTAAACCCAAAATTCTACCACCCACAAATCCAAATCTACCACTTTTTCAAATGGGGAAAAAATGGAACAATAACGCATATAATAACAAATACCCACGTACTATAGACTTATTTTTCATCATCCACATAATAGAAGCCGAGTGGTTGAATAATTTTAAATTTTTGTGCACTGGAAAATTGGTATACCTACTGGTACTGAACTTGGGAAAACAATCTGTGATGCTTTGTGAGGTCACGTTTATAGAGCTGAAAAAAATTTGTTCTGTATGTTTGCAAAAAATTATTCATCATATTTTGGGTAATGATAGTATGATAGCAGCATTTATGGTATGTTTTAAAAATCTACCACTTTCTACCACTTTTTAGTTTCCCAATATACCACCTTTTGCCTACCCTCAAGTCCCAACACTGATGTCGGGTTATAAAATCTCTCAGTGGATAGAACAAATTTGTCTCCTTTCTCTTTTGTACACTTGCGATTATCTGAGTTTGATCCTCTCTGTTCAACGCCCGCTTTCTTATGCAAAAAAATAACACGCTTTTCTTCGGGTTATTTGGTGGGTTTTGTGTGTATCTTTTACCGCTGCGCTGTGGTGTAATTGAGTATTATCTGGAAAATAACACGACATATTTGGTGAATTTGAATTGTGTGTGTATCTCCTATCGCTGCGCTGTCGCTGTGATGTAGTCATAGTCAGTTCCTTTTTTACCTAACGATTTTCTGAGGGGAGTGTCCTCTTTTCAAAGGCCGCTTTCTTATGCAATAAAATAACACGCTTTTCTCCGAGTTATTTGGTGAATTTTGTAAGTATCTTTTAAAAAATAAACAAACTGATGTGTTTATAAAGTTTATAAACAAGTCGCTAAGTGAGAAATCAAGTGTTCTGAGTCTTGGCTGGCTATGATCTTCGTAGGTACCTAAATACGTTTGAAGAAATGTTTCAAAGAATAAGTAGATGATTTTGCTGGACCTCCACAAAACTCCCGAATGCTCGATTTAAACACACATTTCAAGAACCTTTATGTAGAAATATAAGACAAGATATAAATCACGTTTACACGCAATTATTTTTTGGATTTATTGAACAAATCGAAATATGAAAGTTGTGCACTATTGAATCAAGATGAAAAAATATCTTCATTAATTTAGTTTCTTCCTGGAGTTTTCGATTTTATGGCTTTGAACAATTAACTAAGGTTTTGTAGGTCTTGTATGCCTACCACATCTTCCCTTTGACATTTTGATATTTTTCGACTTCGACTTACCATTTAAAATTATTCACGCCACGCCACTGAGAGCTGGTTAATACCGACCTTGCCGAAGACTGGGTTAGACTTATAGCAGCGTTGCAGTAGAAGATCCAGAGATACTACACTAAAGGTGGTCCACAAGCGATCAGCTCTCTTAAAATAGCTCTGCATCTAAGGTGTGTCTGCGATGATCTTTCTGTGGCCTCCGATATATTTTCTATCTTTTCACAGAAGAGTCTCCAAGAATTGACCTCATGTGATCATGTCTAAAAATAAAATAAATAGTTGGCGCGACAGGCGTGTATACACCCTATGCCTAGCTTCTCAGAGCCTTTTCGTTTTTTTGAGGTTTATTTTTGGGACGAATGGAAGGGACCTACAATTTTATGTCTCATGTCTATTACTTGTAGTAAAAGTGAGTTCGGCATTGGCATCACAATCCAAGAATAGTGCAACTTTATCTCTTTACATCAGCAATAACCTTTCTAGTTGAGAAGAACGTTATTTAGTGTGCTCTTCGCGAGGATGCAAGCTCTTGGCGTACCTTCATTCCTTACGAAGATAAGCTTAAAGCTAGGAGTCCTGATTCCGTGCACCAGATCATTATTGACCCAAGATTTGTGAATCAGGATATTGCGGAACGATACGTTTGACCGTAAAACTTTAGCATTCACAGAAGCCCGTAAATGCAAAAAGCCCATATTACAAAAGCCCGTATTTCAAAAGTCTGTAGCGTGCTTCATAAAAGTCAAAACGTATCAATTTTTTCTTACGAGTTGCATATAAACCAACCTTACCGACAGTAAGAACTAACCCAAATTAGTAGCTGAACACGTCTATCTTAATAATACAATCGTTCACTTCGCCATCTTGAAAATTAAAACTTAACGAAATTAGTGCAGACCGATAGGTATTTATAATAGTGCAAAAATTAATTTCGCTCTATTTCATTTCCGCCTTTTACGAGTTCAGACCTCTGGCCATACGTAAGTCATTCGCCGTATATTTTTTCCTAGAATTTACGTGAACTTCTTTTCAAATAGGATAGCTTCGTGTCGTGGTTCTAACAGGCAATTTTCGGAAAAGAAAGATAGCAGCGGCAAGAAAAGCTACTTTGGATTAATAGATTCCAACATACCGGCTATATATATTGGTTTCTTCGCGTTATTAGATGTGCTCTAAAGGTACGATTCTTAGATCCGTATTTCTATTATTTATTAACGGATATATAATTTCACAGAAAACTACGGATGACCTGTGGTAACTGTCACCAGTACTCTCAGCGCAGCACCAGAATCTGTACGGATAGAGAGGCCGCAACATTATCCAGTTACCAGGGCATCCGCATGACGTTTTTTTTTCGATACCCCCAGATTCGAAATTGATTAATTTCAAACAACCAAAAAGCAATAGCGATTCTGCAAGAAACTGATCCAGTAAACCGAATTTACCGCAATATCCATCCCACCAGCAACGTTTCATTTACCCCATCATTCATCAGCAAGATATACTGAGAAGTGGAGAAATATACTGTGGACTGATGAGAGCAAAATTGTTCTCTATGGCGGGAAAGGATCTCGCCAGTATGTAAGGCGTCCACCCAATACAGAATTTGATCCTAGATTCACCACAAAAACCGTAAAACATGGTGGATCTAGTATTATGATTTGGGGATGCTTCTCATACTACGGTGTTGGTCCAATATACTGGATTAAAGGTATAATGAACCAGCACTCTTACGTTGATATACTCCAAAATATCATGCTGCCTTATGCGGAGGAAGAAATGCCGCTAAAATGGGTCTTCCAGCAGGACAATGACCCGAAGCATACCAGCCGAACAGCTAGACAGTGGTTTGAGGTCAATAGAATTGAGGTCATGGAGTGGCCTGCTCAATCTCCCGATCTCAATCCTATTGAGAATTTATGGGCAGATGTTAAAAGAAGTGTCCAGTAAAAAACCGAGGAATAATAACGAGTTGTGGGCGGTAGTTGAGCAGTCTTGGAGAACAATACCACCCGAAAGGTGCCAGCGACTTGTTGACTCCATGAAGCGACGTTGCGCAGCCGTAATAAGCAATAAAGGCCACGCGACTAAATATTAATTTATCGGTAGTAGTATTTCATTATAATTAGATTCAATTCTGTATTTCTTTTAAATTTTTTGATTAATTAAGTTGGTGAAGAAGCCGCACTGCTATATTTTTGCCTCGTATTTTTTAAAGGTCTTTTTGAAAAAATGAATTTATCAGATCTTAATTTAATTAAAAAAGAATCTAATTAATGTAAATATTATAAGAAAAACAAGTTTTTTTTTTGATATTAAAAATTATTTTTAAAAACCATTGCCTGCATTTTTTATCTCGGTTAATATTACTTTATAACGTGGTGGTTGGGTGTGTATGAATCGGGTAGGCGCTGACTGGCATCAACTTGGCGGTGCCCAGCTGTTGTAACTTTTTCATACACATCAATTGTGCTTATTTTACCTCCGCGTGGTAACCACCGGGTACTGGCCTCGCCCTTCCGGGCTTGGCTTGCTAAACTTATAAGCGCGAGTGTTGAACACGAAGAAAATAGCAACACTATAATGCTCTGTCGGAATGACTGACTGAACGAGTCTCAGAAGTCTTACATGAGCCCCTCAGAAAGAGGACGTACGGCGGATGAATTCACTAGACTGAATCAACGGTGACGACAACAGTCAATTTGGCAGATACCTTACCTGAGCTACTTCGACATATTTGGAGCTGAGGTCAGTGAGGATTTTTCAGGACTAGTCAGGGTCCTGAAACAGAGATGGTGGCGGATGAACCCTTTATGGGCCAACGGCAGCTCTCACATCCCCGAAGTGGGTTACTGACACCGGAGGAATCCGGCCCCTTTCGTCCAAGGGGTCCAACAAAGGGCCTGGCCCTCCAGGTTGGGGGTTGTACGCCGGGGTAACTGCCCGACTGCGGAAAACAACAATAGTTCCGAAACAACAACAAGCCTCGGATACGGATGATTTTACTGTTGACGAACCTGGCAAACGAATAAAGGACAACGAATTTCGGATCTGCACTTGGAATGTTAGGTCCCTTAACAGACCACGTGCAGCCGAACAACTAGCGGAGGCCCTGAACTGCTATAAAGCAGACCTAACCGCCATCCAAGAAGTGCGATGGGATGGACCGGGCAAGAAGAGGATGAAAAACTGCGACATCTATTATGGCGACTGCTATCGGCAGCAAAAACAGCGCTTATTTGGATGTGGTTTCGTCGTTGGAGGCAGACTTAGGCAAGAAGTCTTAAGTTTCAGCTGTGTGAACGAGCGCCTCGCGACAATCCGCATCAAGGCTAAATTCGCCAACATTAGCCTAATATGCGCCCATGCCCCCACGGAAGAGAAAGACGACGACACCAAAGAGAGGTTCTACGAGCTCTTGGACAAGACATACGAGCAGTGCCCTAACTATGACATTAAAATTGTCCTAGGTGATTTTAATGCAAAGATAGGAAGAGAGGGCATCTTTGGTAGTACTGTCGGAAGGTACAGCCTACACGACACCACCTCCGATAACGGATTTAGGCTGATCGACTTCGCGGCGGGGCGAAATGGTGTCATAGCAAGTACGCGGTTCCCGCATCTCGATATTCATAAAGGCACATGGGGATCTCCCGATCAATCAACCGTCAACCAGATTGACCACATTGCGATCGACGCAAGGCACTCCTCCAGTATTATGGATGTCCGAACGTTCCGAGGGGCCAACATTGACTCGGACCACTACCTTGTTGTAGCCAAGGTACGCCTTCGGATATCCCGAACACCGCCAATACAAGTAAATACTGTGAGGAAGTTTGACGTCGGACGGCTAAAATCGCAAGAGGTCACCAGATCCTTCTCCGATCGAGTCTCTCTCAATCTCTCAAGAGGTTCTATGCAGCCAGCATCAAGCATCGAAGACCAGTGGCAACATTGCCAAAAAGCCATCAGAGACGCCGCCTCTGATGTGCTTGGTTTCACACGACCACCACAACGAAACCCCTGGTTCGACGACGAGTGCCGGCAAGCACATGCAGCGAAACAAGAGGCATACAAAGCGGCGCTGCAAAGAAGGACCAGAGCTGCTCGTGAGCTCTACGCGCAGAAAAGAAGAGATGAACACCGGCTTCTCAGGAGAAAAAAGAAAGAGCACGAGAAGCGCGCGATCGAGGAAATAGAGAGATGCTACAGCAGGAATGAGGTTCGGAAGTTTTACCAAAGGGTAAAAAGAACCTGCCAAGGCTACAGAGCCCGAACCGAAGCCTGCAAGGACGAACAAGGGAACATCATAGTAGAATCGCAGTCGATGCTGAGGATATGGAAGAATTACTTCTGCAGACTGTTTAACGGCGATGACGAACTAAATCCCGCTGTCAGGCAGAATGAACCATTCAACCTGGACGATGAAGACCAACAATTCCGCCCACCCGACCTGGACGAAGTCAAGATAGCTATATCTAAGCTTAAGTCCAACAAAGCCGCTGGAGCAGATGGCCTAACCGCCGAACTATTCAAAGCGGCAGGCGATGACTTGGTTAGGAGCATGCACCAACTCATCTGTAAAATATGGTCGGAGGAAAGTATGCCCGATGAATGGAACCTCAGCATTGTTTGCCCGATCCTCAAGAAAGGAGACCCTCTGAACTGCGCCAACTACAGAGGGATTAGTCTTCTTAACATCGCCTACAAGATCCTATCTGCCGTGTTGTGTGAACGCCTGAAGCCTTTCGTCAACAACCTGATTGGTCCCTATCAGTGTGGCTTCAGGCCAGGAAAGTCTACCATCGACCAAATATTCACACTGCGGCAGATCTTGGAAAAAACCCAGGAAGTCCAAATCGATACCCACCATCTTTTCATCGATTTTAAGGCCGCCTATGACAGCATTTATAGAGACGAGCTATACAGAGCAATGTCTAGTTTTGGCATCCCTGCCAAACTCGTCCGTCTGTGCAGGATGACAATGGAGAATGCACGCTGCTCCATCAAGGTCGGTAAAGAACTCACCGAGACCTTCGATGTCAAAAAAGGATTTAGACAAGGCGATGCGCTGTCATGTGACTTCTTCAACATCGTTCTTGAAAGAATAGTGCAAAATTCAAACGCTAACACCAGAGGCACTATCTTTCAAAAGTCCGTCCACCTACTCGCCTACGCCGACGACATCGACATAATCGGCAGAACGCAGCGTGATGTCACTGGCGCGTTCGTGGGCATTGAGACGGAAGCGGCGAAAATGGGTTTGGCGGTCAATGAGGGCAAGACAAAGTATATGCTGTCATCAAGAAAGGACACCCAACACCGACGTCTTGGACAGAACGTCACTATAGACAGATATAACTTTGAAGTGGTAAAGGACTTTGTCTACCTAGGCTCCGCTATAAACTCAGACAATGACACCAGCGCTGAGATTAAACGAAGAATAACTCTTGCCAATCGCTGTTTCTTTGGGCTAAGAAAGCAATTGAGTAGCAAAGCCCTCTCTCGAACAACTAAAGTGACCCTTTATAAGACCCTAATCATCCCTGTCCTACTTTATGGTGCAGAGGCATGGACTCTATCAAAAGTGGATGAGGCTACTCTTGGCTGCTTCGAGAGGAAAATTCTTCGAGTAATTTTCGGTCCCGTCTGCATAGACGGTGAATGGAGGAGGAGATACAACGACGAACTGTACGGGCTGTACAGCGACATCGACCTAGCCAGAAGAGTGAAGGTCCAACGACTGCGGTGGCTGGGTCATGTAGAGCGAATGGACGTGAATGCTCCGGCCCGGAAGATCTTCGAATCCACACCCGAGGGACGGCGCAGTAGAGGAAGACCGCGACTCAGGTGGCGCACGCAAGTGGAAGGGGACCTCAACCAACTTAGCGTGCGAAACTGGAGGCAGCTGGCCAAAGATCGTGCTGGCTGGAGACGCTTGTTGGTTGAGGCCCAGGTCCACCCCGGACTGTAGCGCCACCTTAAGTAAGTAAGTAACGTATACTGCAATTTTTTTTCTCGCAGCTTTATATATAGTTTAAATAAATTAAATAGTATACCTAGTTGAAAACATTGTATAAACGCATTTCCAATTCTCAACTATATAAATTTTCCCTAATGAATTAATGCAAATGAATCTATACCTACATTTAATATAAATTTATCTCCGAGATGCATATACGTACATTTTGCTTTTATATACATATAGATATCTATAAGTAATTCCTGAAATACATAATAAAATTAATTTCAAAGCATATGTTCTCGTGTGATCTATTCATCGCTTCTTTAGCGGTTTAAGATACTTACTATCAGTTATGGTTAATAAGTAACAATGTGCTAAATAACCGCATTAGGCTGAGATAAGTCTCTGAAGCGCGCGCGAAAGTGACATGTAGTTAGGGAATATTCCGATGCAGAACTATGAGGAAGGAATATTCATGGTACGAGTGCATCAGCTACTCAAAAGGGGAGGGTCCCTCAAGGTGTTATGCCATATACAACACCACTGCTGATTTGAATTCGCTTTTTTTTCTTGTCTTTCATTTTAAACATATTTCCATTCAACAAATTTCAAAGATCATTCTACATCAGTCCATCAGATTACGCATCTCTTACAGATGCGACCCTATACCAAAACGTGCTACAAGTCCGTAAAACAAAAGACCTTAATTATACTCAACCTTGCACCCATCCCATAATCCAGCAGTGACCCCAAGCAGGGGGGTTGCTTGCATAAAAAAAGGAAGGGGTAAACTATGTGTGGCGGTGAATGAGTGGATGGGAAACCTCAAACGTATCGTTCCGCATTATCGTGATTCAAGAACCTTGGGTCAATAATGATCTGGTGCACGGAATCCGGACTCCTAGCTGAAAACTGCCATCGCTGTTAACTCCTTACAAGGTTACCAAAAAGTACTACCATCAGTAGAAGGTGTGCCTAACAAAATCTTCAAAAACCAACTTTACGACTGATGTATTGACTCATTCAGTATGGACGCTATTAAAAGCACCTTCTGTGACCTTCTATTCACTAAGGCGTATCTTTATGGTATATTAGATTGACCTTTCATTGTACGCACTACTCCTTGCAGGGCATGTAATTGGCATATAGGAGAGACCTGTCTGAAAGTCAAGACTAACGAGTAATAGTAACTCGGGTGAAAACAGTCATTCTGGTCATAAAAGTTTGTTACACGCTCTTCATTTTCAATATTTCGAACAAATCGTGTATTTCTGTTAGTCAGAAGAAAAACATTTTGCTTAATTGATTGATTGTACCTACTTTTTGGCAAAACCATAACCCAGCATAAGGAGAAGCAATGTACTGTACGTGCCAAAAGCAGTCGTGCAAATGAAATCACCTTTTCAAAACTACCTTCCAGCTGAAACCAGTCCAGAGTCATATTGGATGATAAGTGATGAAATGTCTAGACCCCCCTTTCAACGCTATATACTAATGTGCGTATAGCGTTGAATAAATTAATGCCCATCACTTAAGTGCTTTCACATTTCATTGCTTCTTGGCACACCATTAAATTGAATCCCATGTGATTTGTTGTTTGCATAACTACTTGTTGTTCGCTTCCGCTTCCCCCTGAGGTAACTTCCTATAATTAGATATTTTCTTGATTTTTCTTCCAAAAGACTTAACCTCCCACAAAGTGAAGAAAAATCTGATAATTATGATTTCGCAGAATTTTTGTGTTTGCCAAAAACAGAAAAGTCTTTCCTCAATTATAGCTTGCGGCTCCATTCTGTTTACTGTAATATCGCCCATTGCTACGTATCGCCATACACATAATTAAGCAATCACTCCGTAGTTGCCGAAAAACACATGCCTCCGGAGTACACAATAAGGTAAACCAAGTGGCTGGTTCTCTGCAGAGGACGTCCATATCGTATGAAATATACTAATCGTCTATCCACCATACGTCTGTTTACCGTTGTGGTCATCGTCCGGTCCGGTCAGTCGTCCTGGTTCAAAATCGTATCCGTTCCTTCATCTCCAACCGGTAGCCATTAGAAACATCCGTAATAATTACGGGCTTTTTATTTGATAAACGATTCCAAAGTTAGGCACTCTCCATGGTGTAAAGAAGGTATAAAGCATGCACAGGTGGACTGGCCTGGCACCTATATTCAACGCCCATCCAAACGGGTAGAGAGATGAATGTGGTTAATGGGCCGTTGTGTTGATGTCCACCGCCTTCCTTATGAATGTTTGTTTATCCTTGTAAATAACTTTTTCCTCGTCCTCCACTTAAAGACATCACTCCCTGACGTCCCTTGCTTAGTTGAGTATCGTCTATTTGCACGTGGCCTTATAGGGCTGGGAGAATGGATATAATATGTACCTACAGTACATATCTTGAAGGTTTCTGCAATACACACACATGTCCACAACCGTTTTTGCAAGGTGAGCTTTTATTTCCGAGTTTTTATTACCTTGGTCATCATTTTGAGGATTAAACATAATAGGTTCAGGTTTTACTTTTTTTTTTTTGTTATGGGCCAGATCTCTTGGTGTGCTCCACCGGACATTTATGACAGTGTGTTGTACCTACACTGTATAGTTGCGGGCGTGTCCGTGCCTTCGTATGGTAGGGGTTGTGGGCGAATTGAACTTGAGACGTGGCTGTTGGCAAGTAGTTGGAGTCCATTATCGTATTTATTTTATATCCTCGAAAAGGGAAGCTAACACGTAGGGAACATTGATGGCAACATGTTCGGTTCGGTGGCACGGGAATAATTATGTGGTCTAGGAATTGGATTAACTTCGTTCCAATAGTTTTGGCCGAATGATAGTATAACGCCGTTGTATTTCGAAATTAGCCTTGTTTGTGGAGCCAAACGTGACAAGGCATATGCTGGCGAAGCCAGTCAAACAGTTAACAACACTCAGCTTCACGATTATGTACGGACTTGGATTTACTATGTGGATAAATTGGCAATACTTTGGAAGGTAGCAGTTAATCTTAATGGCTCGAGGCGAGAGCATTAAGCATTTCATCACGAAAAATTCGATTCATATAGGCGCCACTAAAATTCATTGCTCCTTTAATCCCTTCAATCAAATTGTTATGGCAAAGGAACCTTTCAAACTGAATAGCTGAAGCAACGAAGCCTAGTTGCGTTTTCGCTTCTAGATATCTTGTATATGATTATGTACAGGAGAAAAGAGGTCTAAAATTTATTCATTGTCAGAATCTGAGTCTGATGAAATATGTTCGCTTCATTTAATGAAGCTGCATGTATCCGAATAGCAAGCAAAATATAGCGAAAACTTTCTGATTAACCCTTCAGCAGATTCGTTGCTTGATTTTGGTGAAGTTAATACTTGTACGGAAGGTAGAAACACTATTAGAAAGGCATCTAAGGACAGATTAGATCCACTTGTGAGACTTCAACATTTTCAATCGGATGCTTGGAAAGAGGTAAAGTACTCTACGACTTTGCAGCGTTTTCTGACTAGTCCGGGTTTTATTTCACTTAAAGTAAATTACGAATTATGCCACCTTAAAAGGGGAAAAGATTATTTTGGCGTCCCTTTGGGTTTGGAATATTTGGAGTCCCTTTTTGATCACGAGAGTTTGATGCCAATAATACATTCACTTGGTGGTACTAGTATGTGGCTTAATCTGCCAACATATCTCAGAGAATAAAGAGATCACAAGCCTAAGATACATGTGGCGGAGACTGTTTCAACGGCCTCTTTTCAGCAAAGTCAGAAACCTCGGAATGATATTCGCTCTTATAATAAACCGAGCTTTAACCAAAAAATTGTTTGTTAAAAAAGTATATAAGAACAATAACTCCTTTCGCTCCAAAAGTAAAAAATGATTGTCTGATTGTATTCAGGGGTGCTGTTTGAAAGATTTACAACAGACATGGAGTTCTCTGGGTGGGAGCCAACGCTTTTATAATGAAAACCATTTCAGGAGTTCGAATTCCATTTTCAAGCAAACCTCGCCTAATATTATTTCGGTTCTCGGAAGTTTTAAAGAAGCTTTCGACAAAGATATCACCAGATTTGACAAAACTAATAAAAGACATGAAGAAGCGAAGTGTTTTAGAAAAAAAACAGAGATAGGTCCAAGTTTTCTGCCAAAGATGTTTGTCATTCTAAAGACCGATGGGGGATTTCGCCCAGATTTCGATCTACGCCTTTATAAAATCATTTTGAACTAATCTCACATGGTTTGTTGCGTTAAAATTTAGCGCAACAAGGTCTGCTCTTTTTCCCTCTCTTTCCTACCCATAGTCCCTCTTTTTACTTGGGTTGAGCATCCAAGGTCCTGGGAAGTGGACGGGCATCCGAGGCTCCCATCAGCCTCCGGACCACCTCCTTGGAGCCTTAAGGTTGCTACCACACAGGTCATCGAGTGTGACAGGTCGGTCACAAGCCACCAGACGGACGGTCTGAGTGCTACTAGAAGGAGAATCCGGTTACGTAGCCCTTCGGACGGAAGGGAGACTCGTAACCGTCGATAAACAGCCAGCGAACGTCGGATGGTGAGCCTGACGGGCCGTCAGGAGACTCCCACCGACAGATCCGAAATGTCCACATCGACAGGCGGTCGATAGAGAAAAAGAGTGGGGGGATGACGATCCCCTTAGGCGACACTCCAACGTGGGATTAATAGACACATCAAAACCGTGTCTATGCAAAGGGTGTGGCGGACGGCCAACACAACGAACGTCACTCGCACAAATAAAGTGACGCAAAAAGCCAAGTTCGATGGATGGAGGGACGACGATCCCTTTTTGCAAATCACCCCGCCGCTGGAGCAACAAAGGAGCAGCAGAGGAGTGTAGGCTGGCTGCCGAGACAAAAAAGACACTCTTCGAAACAATCGAATCGATAACAGAACTACCACTACCACGGTAGGGAGTTTTGTTCGATGGGCATAGGGAAGACGATCCCTAAGTCCATGCCCCGACGAGGGAGCAACGAAGGAGCAACAGGGGAGTGTGGGCGGACGGCCAAGTAGTAACACACCCTAACAAAACAACTCGCACGGAAGAGTGCGTGATAATAACCACGAGCCACACAACATTAATCCCCCGTACGAAAAGGGGCGATAGAACACGAAGGACGAGCATAACAAAAACACAACCACAAAACACAATCGTCGACGATCGCAGCATCAGCAAAAGGGGTGCAAAACTAAGGGCGCAAGACCCAAACAATATAATACCACAACAACACGAATCAAAAGGGCGACACAAGACACAAAACCACGAACCAAAACCGAAAAGAAACACAATTGCACAGAAATCACTAAAAATGCTGCGATCATTTTACATGGCCGAGAGCCCAACCTAAATGAATCAAATTTGTAAGGAATGGCCTGCTATCAGCCGGTCTCATCCCCCAAATCTGCGCGAGAGTCCACCGAGGTAGTTAAAGTATTCGCGAAAAAGAAAAATGTAAACAAACAATACCTTGTGGGTTCCTTGTCCTTTATATGGGGGTTGTTGTATAATTTCCCACGGGGAGGGTTAGATCCGGGTGGGGAATAACGTCCACCTTCATCCTTTTTTCTTTTTATTTAATAATTTTAGTTGCTTTTTTGATTTTTAATTTTGTTTTGTTTTTGTTTGTTTTGTTTGTTTGGGGAAAAATGCCGGTAGCAAAGTTCCTCCAAGAGCTATTTACTTTTTATCTTTGGCCAAATGTCAAAGATTACATATAAAAGAAGCGAGACTCGGAAAGAGAGTCCACTAGGTACATAGACCATTTGTTCGGAGTCGGCTGGCTAATCCCAAATATACTGGAAGGATCCCGTACAAGGCGAATTCCAGTATATAAGGAAGAATGACTGGAAATATTGAGAGGCCTAGCGGGTTACGGCAGCGCATTGGTGTCGCATATAACGACTGTTTAGCCCGCTAAAGTGTATGAATGTGGTGGTTAATGGTCGTGGGAGGCATCGCTCAATGCCAAGCTGAATCCCACCGTTGGGGCCTAATGCCAGCGAATGTATGAGAGTGTGTGTGTGAGAAAGTCAAGCGACTTCGAACAAAGGTAAAATCTTGGAAGGCACTTCTTGGCTGACCAGCTTGCTTGATAGTTGTTTTGAGAAGTTTTTGAAATTTGAGTATTGCGAAATAGCAATTTTTGATTAATTTTGACGAAAAGTAGTTCGTGGAGTGTCTGTAGAGTAGAGGTAGTAGGAAAGTGTGAAGTGAGAATAAAGAAAGAAGAAAGGACTGAGGAGGACAAGGTGTCAGAAGGACACACGTCACAGAAATATCGAGGGTTGTCAGAAGGACACCACGTAGTACAAACAAAAAGGAGCAAGGAATCCAACAGGTGTTGGGCATAAAAGATAAGTAGAGTGTTATCATCAAAAATTCGTTTGTGTAGGGCTTTTGTAAATTTCGACCTCGGTAGGCTTTTGTTCCGACAAAATATCGGTGAAAGCGGTTCATAAATTGTCATTTCGATCAAGTGATCGACATCAACGTCGAACCCGACCCAACCGCTGAGCGAAGCCGAACGCCGCACACTTTCCAGTGCTGCGGTTGCAAAAGTTCGCGATCTTCGGTATCAATAATCTGTGGCAAGTGACAGTTTGTCATTGCGAATTTTTCTTTCGGGCAGTGGCGAAAGTTGCAAATTTTGTTTTTTTCGTTTTTGATCGCCAATTAGAGTAAATTTAGTAGGTTTTGATCGCGTAAATATATCTGCAACAGCGTTAGTCCCTGACTTTCTACAGAAAAGAGATTGGATTATAAAAATCGACCTATCTCAGGCTTACTTTCACGTCCCCATCTGGGAGAAACATCGTCGATTCGTACGACGGCGAATTGCTGAAAATGACTGCTTTACCATTCAGCCTAGCGTCGGCTCCCAGAACATTCGCATCAGTAACGAATTGGATCGCAGAGATTTTCCGAGAAAGAGGAATCCGAGAGCTTCGCTCTAACCTTAAGCAAATTCAAAGACTTCTAGGGCAGTTAAATTTCGCAACATTATTTGTTGTCCAAAGGGTCGTCTTCATTGTCGACATTTACATATTTTTTGCCGCCGCCGCTTCAATCAGAAGTGCAAAGAGACAGGCGCGTTATTCCTTCTCGTGTGAAGGCAGATTTAATTTGGTGACGCGGAGCCATTCAGAGAACGAGGACATTACACCTGAATCCTTACACTCATTTCCTAACAACAGATACAGCAGATACAGCTGGTGGGGGCGCTCAACTAGACGAGATTCATATGGCAGGAGATTGGACAAACGAACAAAGAAGGTGGCATTTCAACAGGAAAGAGTTTTTTGCGGTATATGTAGCAATTCAAAGACAAAAGACCAATGTTAAAAAATTGGTAGGTTTACTTTACCAAAAGAACTATGACCAGAATCATGGCAAAATGTACAAACCACATAGAATAGACCGTCGACTCCTCCCACATAAAGGACTTTGCCTACAAGCTGCCTGCGGGCCCAGGATTTTTCATAGATTGGTGATGTACAAAATCAAAGGAGCGCCATTAACGCACGCATACTTGAAAAATCCTAGGCCCATAGTAGGAATAGAATGGAAAATCATTGCCGAAATTGATTTTGACATTTCACACGTATTCACAGACAGGAGAATTAATTCCGGGGAGAATCGGGTAGGTGCACGGAAGTCAGCGGTCTAGTTCTATGTGGTTTGTGGCAAATTGTCTTTGGTCCTGCTGCTTTCTGCAAATAAAGAGCAGTCGAAAGATTTTTTTTATAATTAATACGCGACTGCTATAACTTTGAGGTAGTTCGGGCATTTGTCTACCTCGGCTTCGCTATTATCTTTGAAAATGACATCACATCAGAAATCAAGGGAAGAATTACACTTGCCAAACGCTGTTACTTTGGCCTAATATGGCCTTGTCGAGAAACACCTAGGAGAAAGGAGACCCTCATCATCACAGTCATGCTTTATGGCGCAGAATCGTGGACGTTATCAAAGGCGGATGAAGATCTCCTTGGTCGCTACGAACGCAAAATTTTTCGAGTGATTTTCGGTTCCGTTTGCGTTGACGCACTTTGGAGGAGATTTAACAACGAACTATACGAGCTGTACAGCGACATCGAACTGGTCAGAAAAGTATGCATCAGTCATCTAAGATGGCTAGGACATGTAGAGCAAATGGACACCAACGCTCCGTGCCGAAGTGTTTTCGTTTCCAACCCAACAACGCAGTAGAGGAAGACGTCATCTTCGGTAGCGCGTACGAGTGGAAGGAGCCCTCAATCAACTTGAAGTGCACAACTGGAGGCGGTTAGCCCAAAGATCGTGCTAACTGGAGAGGCGTGTTGGTTGAGGCCCAGGTCCACCCCGGAGTGTAGCGCCACCTATGTAATTAAGTAAGTCGAAGGTAGGTTGAATGGTAACATGTGATTAGGGCGAAGCGTAGTTCGGAACTTAAGCTAAGTACACATATTTGTCATATCTTATAATATTGTCAGATCTCTCAATGCTCTGATCTTACAGTGACTGAAACCGTTCAAACGGTTGAATGATTTTGTGCCAAAGTCTGACAATTTCATCAAACTATTTTCAAATGATGTGGCCTCAACTCCAAAAATGCGATAGGTGGGCTCAATCTCATTGTCAGATGGAAGTGTAACAATGACTTTTCTGCCAACATTGTCAGGTTGAAAATTGTGCGTTCACACGGTTTGCAGATATTTGAATATAAGAATGTCTTACATTCAACATACAACAACAACAACAACAAGACAACTTACAGCGAAAGAGTCACTAACAAAGTGATTGGATGTCCTAGCGGCTCACGCGCATTCTGGTCCATGGCAAAGGCAATCAGTAATAACTTTAGTTATTCTTCTTTTCCACCTCTAGTAAAAGAAGGGCACGCTAGCAACAACATCTAAAGAAAAGGCGGATCTTTTCGCTAGCATGTTTTCAGAGAATTCCACCCTAGATTCTGCACAACTAGAGCCACCAAATATCCCGAGGGTGCAATCATCGATGGCAGATGTGAAATTTCGGCCTCGAATAATTCAACGCATCCTTAAAGAACTATATTGCAATAAGGCAACGGGACCCGACGGAATCCCGGCTATAGTACTGAAGAGCTGTGCACCAGAACTTGCACCTGTACTATGTAAGCTGTTTAGCACGTCGTACTCCCAGAAGGTGTTTCCTTCTTGCTGGAAGACCGCTCGCATTCATTCAACCTATTCCAAAGAAAGGGAGGAAATGTCAGCCACTAAACTATCGTCCAATAGCGTTACTTTCAATGCTCTCAAAAGTAATGGAAAAGGCAATAAATAATGTCGAAATAATCAAATATCTAGAAGGCCACCGGTTAATAAGCGATAGGCAATACGGCGACCTGTTAAGCTATGTAACGCACTTATGGACGCAAGCAATTGAACAACACGGCGAATCTAGAGCCGTAGCCTTGGACATATCAAAGGAATTTGACCGAGTCTGGCATAGAGCCCGCTATTAGGCAAGTTAGCGTCTTATGGATTACCACAACAACTCTGCGGATGGATGTAAAATTTTCTTCTGGGAAGATCGATCCAAGTTGTTGTAGACGTTGTATCATCTAATTCGTTTGCTATAAATGCAAAAGTGCCCCAAGGATATATTCTTTCTCCAACTCTATTTCCGCTCCACCATTTGCTTGGATCGACAAATAATAATATCTACAGCTTTGCTGATAACAGCACTCTTATATCCTCCATCTCGAATAGTGGGCCTGTGAATGCGGCTACATCACTCAGTCAGAGATGTGAACAAATTAGTTCTCTAAATGATGATCTGGACAAAATCTTGAAGTGGGGAAAAGACAACTTGGTTGTATTTAATGCAAACAAGACACAGCTCACAACATTATCTAGGAAAAATACATCAACAGTTCCTCAGATCCAAATGGATGACCGTTCAAACCATCCCAAGGACTCAATGCACCTTCTAGGAGTCACAGTCAATTCAGGAATCACATGGCAGGACCACATTTCCTTTATCGCAAGATCGGCGTCCGCTAAGTTGAGCTACCTATTTAGAGCAAAGAGGTACTTTAGCCCCAAGAAACTTCTCCTTCTCTACAAAGCTCAGGTTAGACCAGGCCTGGAATATTGTTCCCTTATATGGAGCTCGGCCCCAAAACATTCACTTAACCTACTTGACAGCATACAGAGAGGAGCAGTTCGACTTATTGGAGACCCTACACTTACATCGAATCTACAACCGTTGATGCACAGAAGACAAGTCGCTGACCTATGCTTGTTCTATAGGTACTTCCATGGTAGATGTTCCGAGGAACTCAAAGACGCAACTTTTGGGCGCCCCACAAGACAGGCAGCTAATGCTCATGAGTCATGACCATACAGTAAACTTGACAACCGCGAGGACATCAACTTTCCAAAACTCCTTCTGTTACAGGACAAGCAAACTTTGGAACTCGCTTCCTGGTGACATATTTCCAGAAGACTACAATTTGCAGCAATTTAAGTGCAGAACTAACATACATCTGCCAGCATCTCGGGGCGCTGATGAAGCGTTATAGGTTCGCCTTTCCCGGGAGAAGTATTTATAAAAAAAAAACAAATTAAAAGTTTTGTTCGTTGTTTTTTGGATTACGAATACATAATGGAATAAAATATTGAACTTGCGACTATTTTACCTGCCTATCTATACGTGTTGGAAGACAGCGAGTATGATGAATTGAAAATGATGTAGTGTTCGCCGGTCGTCAGGTAGGAAGGATTCTACTCCAAATTGCTCGTCGAATTGCGAGCAACGGAGCCGGACCGTATAACAATTTGATGGTCTTTTAGATTTAGTGACTCCATTCCATACATCAAGACACCAATATGCACGAAGCACGAGAGCATCACTTTGTTGGATTCCAATAACAACATTTGTTTGAAATATTTCCCGTAAATCGAAACGATTTCATTGGCAGCTTGAACCGACTATTTTTCTGCGTTTCTCGTAACCTGGCAATTTCATTGTCAGGTGGAGGGCTTAGATCTGGTGGCAATTATCTTAAAAAAAATAAATAGATAGGTAGCGCAACAGGCGGTAGACACCCAAGGCCTAGCTTCTCGCAACCATTCGTTTTATGTGAGTTTCTATTTTTGGGACGAATGGAAGGGACCTACAATTTTATGCCGAGTCCGAACGGTTGAATTGAGAAGCTTTTTCATGACAGTCATACTCTCGGATGTTTGTCAGACGTTCGCGAAATGTGGCGCAGTAGAAAAAACCTTAAGATGTAATTTGTGTTTTTCCGGGGATCAAACCTGGAATCCCTCGCACAGTAGTCCAGTCCAGCACACTAACCATTGCGCTACTGCGCCCACACTGGCACTTATCTTGTGCCAAGTTTAATTTTCGAATGGCAAGGGGAATGGTATGAGGATACTTAGATGTGTATAGGCATGTCCGTTCTAGAGCCATATCATATTGTAGAGGGTGGTGACGACGTGGATTTTGGCATTACAACTGCGTATTTTTGTTTACCCGGCAATTAACAACATGCGAGAGAATTCAACATAGGACGACATTTTAAGAACTGATAAACCCATGGCACCATATTACGTTGTTTGCCACTTCAGTGAGCGTTAAATCACTTTCATACCACTTCACCGACCGACATTCCCTCGTTACACCATATGTTTACTACTACTATTCCAACTGCCACTTGATCACCACACCACTGCCACGCCATGCACAAAAAGATGCATACACGCATCTATGTAAAGGTAGATCGCTCAAAATCCCTTTTCCCAAATCTTGAAATTGAAATATGTACATACCTAATGTACTTTCCGTAGGCAACTTCTTTACTTTTCATTGAAAATATGTTGATAACATTTTAAGGGTTACAAAACTTTGTGCTGTCGTAATGACATCATTAAATGAAGCCAAAGGGTAAATTAAATTCGAATTTAATCACACCAAATGCCAAATTAAGAGCCTAAGTTCCCGTCCCCATGTTAATCTAATCAAATTATTATCTTCCTTCTAATAATTTAATTGTCATAAAAATCCCTAACCACCCGGTTCAAGGACATGGCTAAACAAATTTAAACACTATAAGACCGCCTCTACACTGTACCTACCAGCAGAGGGTATGCTGTATGCTCCTATCCAAAAAGTTAATTCGCAACCCATGTTGTTCTCAAAATCCCAAAATCGTAAACGCTTTCGAAACTTGAACAAAAGACATCTATGTATATATTTTGTTAGCTTAGCCGCTTGTACAAGTTTATTCCGAAGACCTGTCGTTTGTCCCAAAAACGTGAACTAAAGTGTGTTTCTTCTTCCGCATAATAATGAGGTACATGAAATTGTTTGCTTTGTCTTGTGCAAAGTGTTCGCACTCACTTTGTAAATGTCCTCCTGCAATCCTTGCTAAGCAGCACACTTTTTTCACTCTCTAGAGATCATCATCACTCGTTTGTCTTTTGTGCACACTTGCATAGTCATGTGGGACAGGACTTTCCGTTTCCTTCTACAATTTTCGCATGCATGTTGATATGTATGCACTACATATGGGCCAGGAACGGTTTTAATGCGGAACCAAGTGAAAATGGAAGGACTCTGATGATTAATGTCGAGTGCCTAGGAGTATGTACCAGCATCCACATATAAATCTGTCCCGCCACACGCCACACCCACCTAGCAATAACCTCTCCACTTCGCTTAAATACAACGAAATGTCAGTACACTCGCGTGCGTTTCAAACTTTTATTAAAATATATACATGTGTAGATGTAGAGACATAGGTAATACGATTGTGCATACTTAGCCAACCATATACGGATACATAGGGTGAAGCGGGAGGGCAATGCAACACAAATTCAGAAGGATATGCATTCAGCTGCGTCAGTTCACATCTGCAGAGATCAGATTTCATTCCGACATCACTCGTACGATGTTGAATATGAACCTAAAATTTTGCTTGCTCATTCGCATTTTGTTCCAAAGTTGATGCACAACACTAGAGCAAAAAAAAAAGGCCTGACTCCCGGAGCGACAGAGCCGAATTGCTATATACAGCGAAGAAGCAGACGATGAGACGACACTGATGGTCATAATTAGAATGGTGATGATGATGGTGCATGCATATACGAAACTTTTAAAACAGTTGCACATTATACGCCAGCACTCGAATGAGTTAGTGCAGAGCCTGCAGAATGTACGTACCTACTTAGTCCTCGAACAGTGTGACTCTATGGCGGAGCTTGCACAAACAAAAAAAAAAAAAGTTTGCAAGTTTGCATACCCTACAACATCATAGGGTATAATTTGTAGCACCTACTCGTATAAGTAGTGGAACAAGGCATCTTCCAGCATTTTACAAGGCGGTTGAACCATGTTTGTATTGTGCACTGCAGATGTACTGTAGTATTAGACTAAGCAAATGCCACTAATTTTAGTCGGATTTTATCTGTGGGTGAGTAAGGACCATCATTATGGGCTTTTAATTCGGCCTTAGCAGTAATGAAGTTCAGACATGCTCCACACTATCCAAAATGCCCGCACATTAAAAAATATTGTTCTTAATAGCCTGCCTGAGGTTACAGAGCTTTTTGATTTGAGTCCGGAAACCCTTGCTTCCTGCTGCGTGCCAAGAACCAGTAGCTCTTCGCGACAGCAATTTACAATATTTGATCTTATATATAAGATTGCTTTTATAGCCGCTTGGCTGTCAAATAAAAAAAAAAACAGTCGTCGTGTTGTTAGCACCATATCGGTTCTTTTTGCAAAAAATAGGGCGGAACTCTATATAAAGCGACTTGATGGCATTTCATTAGTTCTTGTGGACTACGTTGTGGACGTTTCACCGTTTACTTTTCAGAGTTGTAAACAATAACTGTTTTTCATTATTTTGTAGTTTTTCTAACGAAGGTTGCAGATATGGATTCTTATATCCTGATGGGTGATTTCAATGCTCACGTGGATGTGGACATGGGGTAACGCGATTGGGAAACACAGTGACCCCGGTCAGAATGCGAACGGAGAGAAGTTGCTGGACTTTTGCTGTTCAAATGGAATGTTCATTATGAACACTTTCTTTCCACACAAAGATATCCATAAATACACATGGTATACCGTCGAAATCATCAGCAGAAAGATAGATAGCTGATAGATTTCTTTGTGGTACCGTCGTGTATTAAAAGGATTGTTTGTGATGTTCGTGTGTTGAGAGGGGCTGAACTGTCAACTGATCACCACCTGGTGTTGTGTAAATTGTATCTCAACGATCAAATACCTATCCTGCCAAAGCGTAAGCCAAGAATGGTCACGCGTATACGGTGGGATAGGAGCTAAAGAACGATGAGATACGGGAGGAAATTGCACGGCAGGTATCTTGAAGGTTTGAACAAATTCCAAATGTTCCATTGAATGTAGAGGAAGAATGGCAGTTGTTTTCAATAGCAGACATTGCCTCTACAGGACATGTTTGCGGAGTGAAGCGGCTCGGTGTGACGGCTGGTGGTGAGAAAAGAACAGCGTGGTTTAAAACGCACGGAGTTCAAGAAGTCATCAGAGAGAAGAAGAAGGCTTTCAAGGTGTGGATTCACTTGGGGGACTCATCTTCTCTCATTGAGGCGCGAAGAACTTGCAAATTGGCTGTTAAAGCAGCCAAAGAACAATCTTGGAAGCAGTTCGGCGAGAAATTGGACCGTGATCACAGATCTGCAAGCAAGGTGTTCTGGCAGACCATCCGCCGTCTTAGAGGAAGGAAGTGGAACATTATTGAAGGAGTCAAATCCAAAGATGGTACACTCTTTCTAATGAGGAGGACATCTTGCGCAGATGGAGCGAGCACTTTTCTGAATTGCTCAATCCAATTCAGGGCATTGAGGATGACAGATCCATCACCTTGAGCAGGGCGGAAAATATATAGTCCCACGGTAGAGGAAGTCACTTTTGCGATCAAATCGCTAAAAGCTGGCAAATCTGCCGGAGTGGATGAAATCTGGCTAGAAATGCTCAAGGCATTTAACTCCCTCTTCACCTCTCTCGTGTCATTAAAGTGGCATATAGGAATGCTGCGAAAC
Source organism: Cheilosia scutellata (assembly GCA_955612985.1). NCBI lineage: Eukaryota > Metazoa > Arthropoda > Insecta > Diptera > Syrphidae > Cheilosia > Cheilosia scutellata. The sequence continues at coordinate 70,530,402 of OY015312.1, forward strand.
TTTCAGTGATTGGCAAATTGGGGTGATTGTGCCCCTTTTCAAGAAAGGGGATAAAAGGGATTGCACCAATTACAGGGGCATATCACTTTTAAGTCTCCCCGGAAAAGTCTTTGCCAAGGTACTGGAAACGCGTTGCAGAGCTGTGGTCGAGTCACGATACCTTTCACCGTGGGGTGCGTCTCTCCTTTTCATTGCTTATATGGACTGGATGTTACAGCGCAGTCTTGGCGAAGAACGTTTCGAATTGGGAGATCTGAGGATAAGTCATTTGTTCTTTGCTGATGACTTGCTCATCCTTGGATCCTCTCAGACTGAATTTCAAGGCGCACTCGATCGGTTTGTAGCCGTTTGTGTTGAAGCTGAGATGAAGGTTAACGTGAATAAAGTGAACTGAAGTGATGGTCGTCTCCAGAACCCCTGTTCAATGCACTCTGCATGTTAGTGGAATCCCATTGAAACAGGTGGAGAAGTTTAAGTATCTCGGGGTCTTATTCACGAGTGATGGAAGGAGCAATGCCGAGTTTTCCTGTAGGATTAGTCAGGCTGGGTCAATTTTGAGACAGCTTGGTCATTCTGTTATTGGGAGGACTGAACTTGGTGTTAAAGCTAAGCTGTCAGTCTTTAATTCGGTGTTTGTTCTACTCTTACCTATGGTCATGAGGTTTGGGTAATGTCCGAAAGAATAAGATCGCGGCTACAAGCTGGCGAAATGAGATTTCTCCGTTGTATTGCTTGTGTGACATGTAGAGATCGTAGAGATGCTTCTGTGGTTTGGTCATATTAAACGCATGTAAGACGTGGTATATGGAATCCGTACCATCAGGCAGACGTCTTCAAGGTATACGCAGGATGAGATGGTTAGATCAAGCCCATAATCTCTATTCTACCCGTATGGGGATTGCTCTTGATGATTTAGAGTCCATGGTGGAGAATCTCGGGCTAAGGAGGGTTCACTTGAGCAACCTACGCTAGCGACCCAATTAATGGATAAGCGGGTCATTGAAAATGAATGAAAGATTTTATTCGCCTATGTCGATTCCCTTGGACGCTATCGTGGTTTCAAGAGACCGACAAAAACATGACCGGCATCGGACAATATATCTCCGGTGACTCCTTCTTGGGGTTACTAATGCAATGACAGTTGAATATAGTACCTTTGTGTCGCAAGGACACTAGCAAAAACGATAATTACTTTAACCGGATCCACAAGGTGAAAATTAAAATTTCGGTTTGAATCTAGCACATAATAGTGACCAACAACAAAATGAAAAGAAAAAAATGACCAACTTTGTACTGAACTTGGAATTTATTTGCTTTGAACTAGGTATTTGCTGACTTGACTATAGACATGTTTTTTTGAAACCTCGCCAGCCAGCCGTTAATTTGGACAATTTGATAAATTCTGACATTTTTCTCTGGAATGTTGTGTGCATGAGATAAGAAAGCCACTTGTTGCTTTTAGCGCCACCTGTTTGTTAATTGTGAATTGAATTTAGCCAGCCGCTCTCCAACTGGGGAGGAAATCAAGAGTTGTTGCCAGCAGGTTGTTGTTTTAATTACCATGTGAAATGTGCCTCAACTGGTAACTACTGGCAACCACTGACTGGGCAGGTTTCATAAAAACACAACTTATGTCGCTTAATGCTACGTTTGGGAATGACGATCCCTTTCTGCAACTCTCAAACGAAATCTTCGCATCCACCGACCTTGGCATATATTACTTGTCATTGCCCTGGGTTTGCGGATCCTCCAACTGCTACGCACTTGCCGTTTGTGCAAATCGTCATCGAACGCTTAACCGCTGCTTCGTCATCATCGTGCATGCCTTGTTTACGTCGGGATTTCTTGAATCCGAAAACAGTTGTTGCGTGGTTGTTGTTGTTAAATTCCAGCTGATTAGCTCCTAGACTGCATAAGCGTTTGCCGTCGGCATTTTGAGTTTTACTGGATCGCGAAAATGAAATAATTAATTAGCATTTGCCGACGGAAGATGCTATGTAGGTAGTGGGTGGTATCTGGTGGTATCTGATGGTTGATGCTGGGATGGTTTGTTGCGTTGCAACAACCTTCCTGTTGAGGGTATACAAATACCGCCTGTTTTCCGATGTATCGCAACAATCTGGCAAGCCTGGGTACAGGAGAAACTATAAAATAATTCGCCCTGCCTGATTGGAACTGTAGACACCACACACCATTTATAAAGGTGCTAGTACAACATACGTAGCTGTGTTCATCAAAATAGTAGTGCATCTCTCTAAAATAGTCAAAAGTAAATAAATTTTGACCGAAAGTAACGGAATTTTGAAATTTGTATTCTCTTCTTTGCATTCTAAACAAAAAGTTTGCATCCTTATATTTTTCAACGGAAAAAGTACCGTTTCATTTGGTTCAAGTTTTGTGTAGAGCAGCACTACTATTTTCGTGAACGCAACTGTATGCAGCTGACATCAACAGATAGTGCACAAAGGGAGCTCGTACACGGCATGTAGCCATTGGAACCATTCGCTGACGTAAAAATGACGTCAGTGCTACATATGTACGTATGTGGCTTGCTACATGCCGTGTACTAGCACTTTAATACTGCGGAGTTTCTTCTTTGAAATTATGGCCATCATAAAGAATTACGGTGGACTGATATCTACCATTGTAATGTTTAATGAAAAATTATTTAATTTTCTTTTTCGAAATGGCAACCCTGTTCTTAAAATTGACATAATAGGCGTTTTTCTTTTTTATTTAAGAGCTGAGCTCTGAATAGAGTTCGAGCATTTTGAGTGTTCTCTGAACCGAGGGTGCTCAGATCGTTCCGATTTGTTTATGAAAAACACTTGAGCACATCGCTGTCATATGGCTATTTATTAATTTGGTTTACCTTCTGTGCTAGAACAACAAGGCTCGTCCGCCATTTAAACTGCATATTTTGTTTATCCTGTTTTTGTGACTGTACCTAAGTGCGTGATCAAATCAGCTTTTTACTCAGCCTGCTCAGTAAATTTATTCTGAGCTCATAGAGCGCGCTCTAACCACTCTCTGAACGAAAAAAGAAACACATGAGAGCTCAGAATTTGTGTAGCTAAAAAATAAACACGATCTTTTATTTGACAGTTCGGGCTCTGCTCTGAACTAAAAAAGAAAATCGCTTCATGTGTCATTAAATTCATCACCGCAGTAACGTAATATTTTCCGCATAAGAAACAAGTACGATATTGTATCTGTATTAGAGCTCTTGATACCCGCATACCCGGGTTCTACCCAGGTACCCGGGTACCCGAGATTTGCGGGTATTTCCCGGGTACCAAAATTTCGGGTACCCGATTACTCCGGGTACCCGTTTTTTCGGGTACCCGCTCCTTTTCGGGTACCCACATATTTTTTTTTTTTATCTCCAAGCACGTTTACAAATAACATTTTCGTACGTATTTTTAGCATTTTCGTATACCGCAGTCAGAAGTCTAAAAAAGTGTGTCCCGCAATTGCGTATGTTGGTCCAAAAATGTGTGCATATGTACTTAAATTTAAAACAAATATGCATAGCTACTTATATAAAAATTTTATGTTGGTTTGTGTATGCTTCAAAAACTCGAAAAGTTTTGCACCGATTTAGCTCAAATTTTCAGAGATTCTTTGATATTGGCTCGAGATGGTTGTAATGATGGTTTGATCTAAATTGGACAAAGAGGCGTGGCACTGCCCATAATTTTGCACCACGAAGTGTGCACGGGCTACGCTAGTAAATTCTATAACTTTTGAACTTTCTCGTATACTTACGTATTAAGAGAAAGATAGATATGTACCTACATGTACCTATGTATTCTTTTCGTACAAAATTTCGAACTCGCGATTTTAATCAATTCTGATATTACGATGATGGGGGAACTCAAAAAAGTTGGTCTCGCAAATCTGTCCGTCCGTATGTCTGTCTGTCCCATAGGCCTGCAGCCTAAATGCTTGATCGGATTTGTTTCAAACTTCGTATTTAGAGTTGTTGGGCTCTTGAGGGTTTTTTTTGGTTATGCTAGCCCGGGTCGGGAGATCGATAAGTAAGTAAGTAAGCCCTAATATTAACTACCGTTAACTAACTATTTGGTAAGATAAGAACAATATTATTATTGTTAAAAGAAAACCGGAATGTGCACTGTCCACGATGTGCAACTTTCCGTTAACTTGTAAGCAATATTAATTTTAATGTGCTTCTCGCATAATGCACCGTACGATTTTAAACTAAATTACTTAAAGACCAAATATTTGCAAACTGTATTAGTTTTGTTTAGTTGCAATTGCAAGGCTATTCTGTAGTGTTAACCAAAAGTAAAACGTTTTGAAGTAAATCTAATTTATTGGGTTGTTTTCCGCCATAATTATATGAATTTCGTTACCTACATATAATATACTAGCGAACCCCCTTCACACTTCGTAGTGCAAAATAGAAAATTAAAAAATCAACTTCAAATTCATTTAAATCAGTGACGAAAGTTTTTATTGTTATTGTTTTATTATCTTTACACTCCATTTTTTTATTTTTCCAGGAATCGTATTGCCTAGATAGTATTCTTGTCTATAAGGACAATGCATATCAATGTTACAAATTTTAAAAACTTTGGCTCCCATGGCCATGACTGTCGAAGAAAAGTGAACACCCCCAGGCCAACACCTAAGATTGTCCAAAAATTGTAACTCAATCGATTAGGTGGTGGTCGAATGTTTATGTTTTTGTTGTATTGGCGGTGCCGAGCCCTTTTGTCCAATTTTGACCAGTCTTCAGAGCAATACTCCTGGGCCAATACCTAAGATTGTCTGTAAGATACCAAAAATGTTTCAAGTCAAGAATTAATAATTCAAGAAATGAATAAAGTTTGTGGAGTAAGCATTAAATATTATAAAAAAACAATTTTAACTTGAAACATTTTTGGTATTAAACTACGCCAGGCCACGGGCAAAATAATCCTATACGATTAATCTTTGACCAAAGACACGTATTAGGTTATGGTTCACAGTCACTTTGTGATTGTTTTTCCATAAGTCTCGGTAAACATCGAATAAATAGTGCGTCTAGGCAGATGTGGTGGTTCGTCTACTGATGAGCCCACCCACCACATCGGGGCGAAACGCAGTTTGGAGTTGAGGCCACTTAAATGTTTTTTATAATTGTCTGTAAGTTTCAACACAATCAATTCGGCGGTTTTCGAGATATAAGATTTTGAATGTTTTTTTTGTATTTTAACCAAATAAGGCCTATATGGTGCCCATTGATAAGGCCTACCTTTTCCAAAAAGATCCATACCAAACGGGTTAGTAGTTCTTACGTGATAGTGGAACAAACAAAAAATCTACAATTTTATTATATGTATACATAGATGTAGCTCGAAAAACATTCATAACACCTCGATATTCAATTCCAGGTACTTCTGAATATCCATTACCCGGAATTACCGGGTACCCATTACCCGAAACTACCGGGTACCCATTACCCGAAACTACCGGGTACCCGCGAACTTGGGTAATACCCGCATTTACCAAGTACCCGTGTACCCGGGTAGTTGTTCAGATGGGTATTACCCGGGTAAAATCAAGAGCACTTATTCTGTATAAGATAATATGTTATATACATTTATCTTTAAAATATGCATTGTAACATTTTTATTATAAGGCTTTTTTAAGCACATGCGAGTCTCATTAGAACACAAACAACATGATGGTTGCGTTACCCTAGCTGCAGTAATCTAGTGTTCGTTTTCAATTTTATATTCTTTTGAAGATGAGGCTGGTGCTCTACCGTTACAAATACACCACCCTCTGCTAAATGATCAAGGGCACTCTTAGCTCTGGAACTGGAATCAGAGCTCCTTACCGAGAACGAGATATTATAAATTACTTTGGTTTCTTATCTTTGTTGCGTTCGGAAGCATAAGACGAGAATTTATTATCATTAGTTTTGAATGTCACATTCCACAGAGGAAGGAGTAAGCAAGCAAGCACCCAGATAAAATGAGAGATGAAAAGAACCCACCACCAGTTTGGTGTGTGTGTGTTTATAACTGTGTAACGAATGAACCAAACCACCTACAACATATAGCAAATTTCGTCCTTGTGTCGATTCTAGATTGTTTTTGTGGGGTGTGTTGTTTGTAATGCGTGGATTTAGTTTCTGAATGAAGTTAAATTCCATTTTATTGAGAACATATTTTGTGTAGGCGAAATCTAGCAAAAGCTTTTGAGGGGATATGGTAAACCGATAAGATGTTTTTACAAGGTGGGCTAATGATTATCTATTCGGAAATTTTGCTGTTTGGGGAGGTTTATTTAAAATTACATAAGTTTATACACTTATGTATGTGTTTCTGTTTAATATCTAAGTAAATGGTCATCAACGATTTATAGTTTAAAATTAAATATACCCAACTATATTATATTTTGTCATTTGTTTATATTGTTCAAGAAATACCAACCATTACAGATAAAAAAAACGGATGCAAACTTTTCATAAAGTGTTATTTTTTATTGAAATAAGTAGAAGAAAATAAAGATCAGAAAAATACTTACTATGTAGCAATACTTTAGTATTGCATTCGCTGAAGTCGCAGTCATTTGATTGCTTATCTATTACTATTTCAGCAAAATACTTCAATTAAGTTATTTGACTTCAAAATCGAAGTCCCAGTATTTTTTGAAGTCTTAAGTAATGCAATCACCTGAAGAAGTCAAAAGACTTGAAGTCAAAAGACTGCAATACTTTTTGATTGCTTGAAATCTTTGAAGTCTTTTTGAAATCTTTTTTATTCTTTGCATTGTTTTAGTCATTTGAATGCATTCAATGTTTTGAAGTCTTTTGACTGCTTGAAGTCTTTTGACTGCAAAGAATTCAAGCAATCAAAAAGTATTGCAGTCTTTTGATTTCAAGTCTTTTGACTTCTTCAGGTGATTTCATTACTTAAGACTTCAAAAAATACTGGGACTTCGATTTTGAAGTCAAATAACTTAAGTGAAGTCTAAAGATTTCAAAATTTGAATATTTAATCAATTTACTGCAATACTGAAAAGATTGCGATTTTTTACAGCTTTACTATGTATAGGTAGGTACTTAGACTTACTTACTTATCGGGCTCCCGACACGTGAAGAGACTCTGCCTGAGACATTGCAGGCTTCCATCCTCTACGTTTGTTTATCACATAAATGAAATATTATTTTAATTATGACGTCACAGGTATGATCTGATTATCAAAGGGCACGGTAGTGGCCCAGCCAAGTTCTCTAGTAAGGCACTTACCCTTTTTACAGGAACAAACTCTGGCTGTTTTCGACTCCCCTCTAACTTCGGAACAAATTAAGCCAAAAACTTCAAACTTGAAACATTTACTATGCTCATAAAGGTCGACCTCACCAAATTTCTATAGCATTAGTGGTTCTCAACATACAGGACTTAAAAAATCGCAGAAACCGTAACTGACTCACTCACTCACTTAGATGGAGATCATCAAAATTATTGCAGCACTTGCATCCTAGAATTGTGAAATTTGGCAGAATTCTAGATCCTGTGGTGCATATACTTGGAAAAGTCCAAAACTTTAGATTTTCCATTCAGGGGGCGTGGTATACGCCCACATTTGAAAATTGGTTATTATTTATTTGGTCCACTTCCCATTACCGTAGAATGTTGGAATTTGGTAGAGCAGTAGAACTTGCAGTGTATAGAAAGACAAAAATCAAAAATTTTATATTCTCCATACAGGAGGCGTGTTATCCGCCCACTTTTGAAAATCGGATCGGCATCGGAGCGATATGACTTGCAGTGTACAGAAAGAAAAATATCAAACATTTTATATTCTCCATTCAGAAGGCGTGGTATCCACCCACTTTTGAATATCGGTTATTATTTATTTGGGCCACTTCCCATTCCCGTAGAATGCTGAAATTTGGTAGAGCGATAGGACTTGCAGTGTACGAAAGGAGAAATATCAAAAATTGAAATTTGTCCATTTAAGGGGCGTGGAATCTGCCCACTTAAAATATGAATAAAAGTTAATCTACCTGCTGAATATAATTTTAATGTATAGTTTATAAGGAAGAAAGACAAAGTAATGGTAGTTAGTGTCTGTTGACATATTAAAAAGCGAAGACATTTCAACGTTGTTTGTGAAGTCTAATAAAAAAAAACTTCTCAAAAAGTAGTGAAATCACACCAAAAACATAAATGTAAAAAAAATGAGCCAAGTTCTCTTATAAGACGTATAGAACAACAAAAATTAAGTGCGTAACTAGTCAGCCACGAAAAGTAATGAGGTCTAAATATACGGCAAGTTCTTTTAAGTTTAGGAAGGTTAAATGTTTAAAAAAATTTATAGGTTTACTTGGCAAGTTTTTCGTTTATAACTTCATTATATCTTAAAATGTAATATTAGAATTTTAAAACTTGACCAGTGAACCTACCAATTTTTTTACATTTAACCTTCTTAAACTTAAAAGAACTTGGCGTATATTTAGATCTCATTACTTTTCGTGGCTGACTCGTTACGCACTTAATTTTTGTTGTTCTATGTAAGGGAACTTGGCTCAATTTTTTACATTTAGGTTTTTGGTGTGATTTATACTACGCGATCATATCGTTATACTTTCCATAGCATGCAGATCTCAAATTATGTATGCACGATTGTGCATACGGCATACCTATTTAAAACAAACTACTTATAGATATGTACGTATACGTACATATATGTATGTACAATGTACATACTACATAGTTTGTTTTATGCGTATCCATTCCCTACATCAAATTCAACTCCGCCATTAATGAGCATTTACAATGTGCATTCTGAATGCCCGTCGGTCGTGCGTTCGGACGAATTTTGAAAAACGATGAATGAGGCATGTAATAATTTTGACTTATCTATTAACATGCAAATGTTCAAGTTTATACGGCTAACAGTTCTTGAGACTCCTCTTACTCCCCGTGACCCCTTTATTCCTGAGCAATTCTCACCCACCCTACGGCCCAAGTTGGCCACACATCTATAAATCAAAAAAAGATTATGAGAATCGGAAGAATGGTTCTCGAGTTATGGAGAAACGAACAGAAGGACGTTGCATCTTGTAATAGGGAAACATGGACAGGCTGAAATTTTATATGGATATCTACCTATATTAAAAAATAATTTTAAAAAATAACCAAAAGTCTTAACCTTGGAAGCACCTACTACTTTCAACAGGACAACGATCTCAAGCATACCGTTATATCGTACATCAAAGGCTCGCTTTTAATGTTCCCCATTTATTACAGACTCCCCCATAACAACTCCCCGCCGACGCCAAAACCATATACCACCCGGATGCGTGCCATCGTGGGAAGCCGCGATGGACATTTTAAAGATATTATATATTCCATTGATAATGCTTTTGTCTTTCAAAAAAAAAAAAAAAAAAAATCATTAACACCTCACACACAGCTTGTTTTATTTTATTACCTTGTCCTTATTCGAAAACACTTTTTATATTCTGCACTCAAAACGAGTAGGATCTCTTATCGGCTTGAAGTGCATGACTTTTTCCTTAGTGGATTTTCCACAACGAGTCCGCAACCTAAATATGAAATTTTTGATGGCAGCTTTTATTGCAGCTTAATTTTTCTTTTTCATCTTATCTGATCCTATCCATAGTACCCCCAGGGAGATCCCTAGACCCTATCCGAATATGTCGGGGCAGCTCGTATAGGTATTGTTCTGCCTGACTGGAACTACATAGACGTTATTGTTGATTCCATCTAGAGAGAAATTAGACACTACACTTGTGTCTGCATCAGTCTACTGACACTGGTTTAGCATTCCGCCATACAAATCACACCGATCGAGGCACCTGTAGGGAACGGCATAAGTCCAATGTTAATTTTAGGCATGTACAACATTTCGAAATATTTCAGAACTTTACAAAATTATACTGTATATAAAAATTAGTTAGCAAAATGAGTTTATAAAAAAAATAAAAACAAAATTGTCAAAAAGTAAAAAATATATTATTCATTCAAGTCGATAATTTGCAAACAGAAAGTTTGTTTCGAAATAATAGATAATAAATAAATAAAAAAAAAAAGAAAGAAGATACAGATTATTGCAAACCAATTATTCAGCAATTAGATCGTCCTCGATAATTTAAAAACGAATTTCGCAAACAGAAAAAGTTTCTTGCCGTTCGATTCTTTTTGTGGCAAAACGCCTATCTTGGAGACTCGAATATTTCAATAATACTGGCAATTTTAAGTTAATGCAAGCTACAAAACAGAGTAAGATCATAAACAAATCTTAAGAAGCCAGAAGAAAGCAAACAAAAATTTGTCCATAATACGGCATATCTTTTGACTAGTTAAATACATAATTTATTTAAAAATTTTGTGAAGAAACTATCACGACGTCAAGCAATAGTATCATTCGCAATAAAGATATATCAAGAGCTCGAGTGTTATCACTTATCAGTTATCACGTTCATCAACGTACGTACATAAGTTTGGAGGCCAATTTAAATAACATAAGTTGTTTGAGATTTTTTTTTTACAAAATATTTAAAAGACTTCAGATAAGTATTGTACTAAAATTAATTTCGTTACTGTAAGGATCTGCCAAAACTTAATTATAAATTATTTTTACTTTAAAATTTAGAAAACAGGTCAAGAATTCAAAATTCACCACGGGCAGCGCGGAAGATGTGCACATCGTCCCCTTCACCCCTGGATCTTCATAAATTAAATGGTTACATAAAAAAATATACATAAATTTGGTAAGTGATATTTTTTCTTTTTGTAATTTTATAATTAATTTTGGTGCGGCCCATTACCTATTACATATTTGGAATCATTTTTTTTAATTCACATTAAAGCACAGTCTAATAATTCGTTTCGGTTAATTTTTTTTTATGTTTGTATAGACCTGTGCAATGTGCATATTATATACAATTACTTTTTCTGTTTTAAATAAATGTTTTTTTTTTTTGTTAGATTAGTTATATAAACATGGTATTTTAAAAAACATTAAGAATTGGTGGATGTGGCAAGGCTTTGGTGAAGCCTAGGCCTATAGGATGACAATGAAGGTAGAAATTGATTGGGGCTGCAATAAATATTCATGAGAGAGCACTAAACATCAATCTATAATCGAATCTATAGGGACATGAAGGCCTCATTTTTATTATTTGAAGCTTTTTAATTCTGGCATGTATATGCGTAACGAGCCGTCCATGATGACCGATAGCAAGAACCCCCCCATCCGACGAGCTAGGACGAGCTAGCATGCCAAGCTGTCGGGACCTGGATACCCTTCCACTTTTGCTGCCCGGACTGCCTCCAAGTACCTGTAAACATGGGGTCATAACGGTAGCGAGAAAGGTGGAAGGGAAAATAAGAAAATTTTGTCCTACACACTGACACCAAAAATCAAAAACTTTTGATTTTTACTCGCTCCGTGTCTGACACACAGACACAGCACACATTTCCGTACACCGACACCGGTGCAGACACAAGTGTAGTGTCTATGGGCCCTTCTCTGGTCCGCAGCCACCAACCACCATCCAAAGTGGTTGTTTACCCCATATACAGTCAAGGTGAGCGTAGGAGTTGACAGTAAGAGGCTAAGTCAGAATCACATCACCAGCCTTTACTTTAACCATAGATCGAAAGCTCTTTACGACCGCCAAATGTGAACTGTGTCAACTCTGAAGGAAACAGATTTTTTCCTGTAGTTTAGAAACTACATAGTTTCACTCACAGGTCATATAACCTTCAAATTTACCACCGGTCCTTATACAACATATATGTATAATTACATTTGTAACAGACAATGAGTATCAACTGTATTATAATAATAGTAGGTCATGAGTAGTTAATGTCGTTCACAATTAATTTCTCGTATATTAATGCAATGCAGATGAAAGACCTTAAGTATCACTAGAGACGTGTGTGTATGCACAGTGTTGTCGTGTCGTACATATTATCTATACAATACCAGGGAACATATTCACGTAGTACAAAAATTATTCTTAATATCTGTAAATAATGCCTATCTACTGTCTTGTTCATGACATACAGATCGATAACCTCTGCGTGTGCATCTCATCCCATCTGTCGACACCTTTATTTAATTTTTTTTTCGCTCGTTCGTGCGGAGTGTAGCTCCTTGGGGGAAGATATCCTGATAATTAATTAGTAGTAGATCCATTAGAGAGACATGATCTGCATTTTCATGTCCCGAATATAAGACCACGGATTGTTCCCTAATTAATGTTTGTATGCTGGGCACGTTGCGGATACACTCGCAGTAATATTTTACAACGTACATGATGTTTTACTTCCTTTTTTACTTTTGATTTTTTTCCAGGAACACATGCGTCATTTATGCAGCAATAGCTTCGTCGAAGAAATTTTAAATTCGAATAAATTTGGAAACAAAATAAGGAGCAGTAGCGGATGTGTCTCCTGATTAAAGATGTTAAGTGATAGTTATATAGCATACAGAAAACGGGGACAAAATAATGAAGCAATGTTACGACCGACAATAATCCCGAACTCCACGAAAATAACTTAAAGTTGTTGTAACTCCTTTCCTTACAAAAATAGTCAACAAAATTTGCAAGGCGACAGACAGAAACAAGCACAAAGACAAAATTAGAAACCGAGAAGTTACACACCTCAAGTTCAAGTTGAATTTTATTTGCAGATTAATTTTATTTATAAGTAAATAATAATATATTTAATTTAAATTCGAGATTAATCCCACAGACTTCCAACGACTGGCCTTGCGATTTATTGATTGTCATCGCAAAAGCAAATCGTTGGAATAATCGGAATTCATGGGATAAGGACTTCCTCTCCTTTGAATTTGCCCTTGATGATCGTCGCTTGAATCACACTGTTCACCAGTTTCTTGACGGACAACCGCGTACCGTTGCACAATTTCGGATGATTCAGATTCCGCAACATAATTATGATCGATCACACCTTCAGCTGTAAATTATGCGGTGGAGTTCCTGGCACATCAAGCGAGTTCAAAAATTCCGTCGGATAGTTGGTCGCTTCATCCTCGTCGGTCACGCTATCAACAGCCATTTGGAACTTGGCCATTGCCAAGGGCCAGCAGTTGTCTCGAGAATTCAGCAGCAGATGGGTCTTTCTGCAATGCGACTCTCATGTTCGTGGTCAATTTCAACTTCTTGGCATGCCGCTACAAAGACGACGATTGGTTTCGGGATGACGGGAAGCGTTTGACGAAAATCTCCGGAGAGCAATATCATAGCCCCACCAAATCGTCTCGAATCACCTCGTAAATCCTTCATCGTTCGGTCAATTGCCTCCAAAGCTCGTTTATGCGCCATCGTGCATTCATCCCAAATGATGATTTTCCATTCTCATCAATTTCGCTGTCGCCGAATTCTTGGTCATTGTGCACGTTGGCTTGTCAACCGTGAGAAGATTCATCGGCAGCTTCAAAGCAGTCCAGCCGTTCTCAATTGATGAATTACTATACATTTTTGCCACTATTTTTATAGATACCTAGTATTTAGTATTTAAGGGAAAACAGTTCAAGAAAGAAACCCCTATATAGGTAAGGTACAAAGCTACGAAATGTTAGTTAGTTAGTTGAAGATATTAACAAATTATTTCCTTGTTTTAAATTGTGGCAACATTTTTCGAGATATGATCCTAGCTTTGATAAATCCATCTCTCGATTCTCGGCCACACACTGAAGCAGAAGCTTCTGCCACCACAGCTTAATACATCTTTCGATTGCTTGAGTGTGACAGGGATATTTCGAAAGCTCTAAATGACATTTTCACCCACGACGCGACGCTTAAGTTGTCATCTGATATCATTAAAGTGGATTCGGTGACGAATTTATTTTTACCGTCCAAAGTTTTTCAGTTGCTTTATAAAGTCGCAAAATCTTGTTAGCTATTGTTAGCCACTTTGAATGAGACATTTTGCCTGGCTGACAATGTGCCAACTCGATACTAATTATCTCAGGCAGTTCCACCATTATCTTTTTGAACGGCATGGAAGATTGTTTTAGGATTTCCACAAGTTGGAGCGACTTGCCCTAGATATTGATCTCTTGGCTCAGAAACAAGTAGATAATGTTCTTCGATTAAAGTTTTCCAATATGATTTTGATGAACCAAATTTTTTCAAGACCTTGTTTTGTCTTTTCTTGCATTAATAAGCCGGTTATATTTTCACTTTGACTTTGACGTATTTTTTTGTATACCCTCCACAGGAAGGTATATTCACTTTGTCATTACATAAAGTATATATATTCTGAATCAGGATCACATTCTGAATCGATTTAGGCACGTCCGTCTTGAAGCAGAATTGATGCTGACCTGTTGGACACTCCTGTTTTCCCTTAAATGTCGACCTCGTCCTGGCCATCACTTGAAACACCTCTCAATGTATTGTATATAATAAAACAGTACCTTGTGAAATTCCTGATGAAATTTCGACAGTACATTAGTATATTGACATAAATAGCAATCCTTAGTGGACCAAGTAAGGTTAGCACAGGTCAGCTATAGTTAAATTATAAAAATTTGGTTGACGTCAGCAACCAAGATGATGTCACACATAAATCAATTGGTGCACACATCCTTTGGGTCCCCAAATTCAACTTTTCCGCATATCTATAGGGTTTAAAGATTTTGAAAAATATTGTTCACTTCACCCTACGGAATCCATGCTGCCCCCCTGCAACCCCTCCGCTTGGGTGCACTGTAGGATTTGTAGTGGGTGCGAGGTTTTTTGAAATAGCTGAGTGCAATAATGATCAAGGACTTTATTGCACTTTCAAAAATGAAATAAAGTCCAAAATTCGTTTTGGACTTTATTGCAATTTCAAAAGTGCAATAAAGTCCAAAAAAGTCCAAAATTACGTTTTGGACCTATTTGCATAAGACTTTATTTCATTGCACCTTCTGATACTATTCCTACTCAGATTTGAATTCATGTTGAAAGCGGTTTCTAAGCTTCTTTTGGCAAATTCGTTCGGGTTGTCCCTGACTTATCTCTTCCGCTTGTATCAAATTTTCCGAATTGTCTTCCAAACTCTACATCTCTATCTCTTAAAACAAAGTGGAAAAAACTGTATGTTTCCCTCTGTAGCCCGTAAATTTCAACCAATTTAGTTGATTTTTTTTTGTAATGTCGGTAATTACGGAGGTCGGTCAATAGGCTAAACAAATTAAAAATCGGACAAAGGGGCGTGGCACCGCCCATACAAAAAAACATTCAAAATCATATATCTCGAAAACCACCAAATGGATTGAGCTCAAACTTACAGGCAATCTTAGGTATTGGCAGTTAAGTGCTTCTGTGAAGATTGGTCAAAACCTGACAAAGGGGCGTGGCACCTCCCATACAAAAAAACATTCAAAATCGTATATTTCGAGAACCACCGAATCGATTGAGCTCAAACTTACAGATAATCTTAGGTATTGGCAGTAAAGTGCTCCTGTGAAGATTGGTCAAAATCGAACAAAGGGGCGTGGCACCGCCCATACAAAAAAAGCATTCAAAATCATATATCTCGAAAACCACCAAATGGATTGAGCTCAAACTTACAGGCAATCTTAGGTATTGGCAGTTAAGTGCTCCTGTGAAGATTGGTCAAAACCTGACAAAGGGGCGTGGCACCTCTCATACAAAAAAACATTCAAAATCGTATATTTCGAGAACCACCGAATCGATTGAGCTCAAACTTACAGATAATCTTAGGTATTGGCAGTAAAGTGCTCCTGTGAAGATTGGTCAAAATCGGACAAAGGGGCGTCGCACCGCTCATACAAAAAAAAAACATTCAAAATCGTATATCTCGAAAAACAACGAATAGATTGAGCTCAAACTTACAGGTAATCTTACGTATTGGCCGCGGAGTGCTCCTGTGAAGATTGCTCAAAATCTGACAAAGGGGCGTGGCACCGCCCATACAAAGAAAACATTCAAATTCTTATATCTCGAAAACCACCTAATCGATTGAGCTCAAACTTACAGATAATCTTAAGCTCTATGGGGTGAAACTCGATGACGCTATAATATCTCGATAACCGCTGGGCCGATTTTCATTATTCGCTTTTTGTTTTGTTCGTACTGCTGTATTTCAGGTTTAGACAGAAAAAAAGTTCCAGCAAATCGATTTATTCTCATTTCTCGCATTTTACGAAAGAACATTGTTATCTAAGACCTAAGCTATCTAACAAAGTTGAAAAACTGTATGTTTCCCTCTGTCGCCCGTAATTTTCAACCAATATTTAGTTAATTTCAAATCAAGTTAGTTATCAAGATCAAATGATAAACCAAAAAAATTAAAAAATAATTTTAAAAACCAAAAAAAGGCCTGGCGAAGCCGGCGGGGGTTCAGCTAGTAGGGGGAATGCGGGAGACTTGAGCCACTTTTTGTTAAATCGTTCATCAAATTTTTTTTATTAACCGCAGCCACCTATTAAATGCATTTTTTTCTAGCTACATTTATCTATTTTAAGAAAAGTCTCATAAACCTAAAATAACCACAAGCGATTTTTGACAAATGCCAAATGTTTTAAAACAGATTTTCGGCTCAAGTATCCCCCACAGCCGGGAGACTTGAACACCCCTTTGGGGAGACTTGAACATACTCAAATTCTACAAGCAAAACAATAAAACAACTCATTTATCTACTTTCATTCTGAAAAGAACTATTTTTTATTGTTTTTGTGGTATTATCAATTAACAAAAATTTATGTTTAATGTTTTAAAATAAAAAAATAAAAGAATTATAACAAAATGTTAGAAACGTTTATAGTATATAAAAAAACTAAGTAATTCAGTTTTCAAATATAAAATAAAGGTAAAAAAACTAAATGGACTTCCGAAACAAAACAATAATTAATAAATAACTTAATTTTTTATAAATTACCATATCACTTAGGCATTAAACCACTGATCAACTCTCCCTTGAGAAACTGTCTCAAGTCTCCCGTTCACAGTTTTTAACAAAATAACATTTATGACTTCTGTAAAATACATGCCAGCATGGTTTTATGCTAATATTTACAAAGTCAAATATCAATATTATTAATATAATATTTTTAATTATAATTTTTTTTTAAGTTTTCGTACTGAAAAACACCTTTTTTCCTCCAGCAAACAAAGTGAATGGACGATTTAGAATTCCTTTTGTATGAAAGTAGCGCACCACTTTCTGCATCACATAACTAAGCTACATTTGAACTCATCGGATTTGAATCTAATTTAAGTGAGTTATTGAGAGTGTCTCAAGTCTCCCATATGTTTAAGTCTCCCGCATTCCCCCTACTATATACAATATACGTACTATCTGCTTAGGTTCAACATTTCAGTTTTACTCGAAATGAAATCGAAATCGATCGGAAATGGATTTTTGTGTTCTACATTCACTGTATTCGATTTCGATTTCAAAACTTTCGGAATTGAGACAAAGTGAAATTGTTGTGTTCCACAAATCGATTTTGACGATTTCCAAGTGATTTCAAATCGATCTTGGGCATTCGATGTGGAATAGTGGAAACGAAATGATCAAAAAGGTGATTAAAAAATATTTTATGGAGCAGCATAAAGATCTCGCAAGAGGTTTTTTACGCAGCATCTGCAATTCCTAAGAGATTTAATATATCTCTCAGCCTTAAATGATATTGAACCAGACAACTGGGCTACATTAATCACCCAACTCCTACCATATGCCAATATGATATCCTATACATTGTATAAAATCACTTTTCAACCAGTTGCAATTAGTTGTTCAATCTCGTTTGTCTATATTTAGGGTGTCTTGGTGCGCATTAAAGGCAATCGGTTTACGTAGACTACCAGCACCATAAAACTGCCTTTATCCATACAACACATGGACGCAATCTTACCAATGAGATATCAGCCGCAATTTCCAAGGTTATTACATTACATTCCATGCCACAGCACTCCACGTATGCTTCGCAAGAGCACGGAGAAGAAAATGTCATAGTCATTATACGATTCTTATCAAAATCATGAAAACTTATTAAATTGTAGCAAAGCCCTGACAATATAGCCATAATGACGCAATATTACAAAATAAACCAAACAGATATGACAATGACATTTTGATTACCAAAAAGAAATACGACAACATCAAAATGAAAACATTCTAGCATAAGTGCGTTTGGATGTGACACTCGCATTTACTCTACATCTACAGCCCTTAATAAAGCGACAAACCCTCGACTTACTTGACAACTGTTTGAATTGAAAATGAAAAGTTCACCAACACTCTTAAATAAAATAACTTTTTGAATCTAAGTATACGGTACGAATGTGGCGGGGTACAGTGTAGCTAGTCTTCAAGTTCCGATACCCGGAATGAGAAACCCTACGCTCAGGTAAACAGCCATTGTAGATAGTAAAAAGTAAAAGGAAGATATTTCTATGTCGGATGTCAACTGGGGTTGATGGCTGTCTCTTACTACGGATGTACAGATGTTGCAGCTCCGCTACCTACAATATTGCTACCAGACCAGAAACTTTTTACAAATTGGAAGCATTCATACTAAAGACATGGATTCCAAATATGGTTTCGTTTTGTCTTTCTTTCGTATTTTAAGCTAAAAATTCCGTTGCTTGCGTTCGAACTTTTTGTGATGAACCGAACAAAAAGTGGCTAGTTACTTGGTGTTTTGGTTTTTGAAACAACTCCATTGGTTAATGTGTAGTGTATACTGTTGTACACCCACGTTTGTGTGTAGGATTTCATTTTAAGAATGCCGGAGTTAACGATTTCTTTACAATTTATGGAGTAGGAAAATTTATAACAAAATTAAATAAAAGGCAATACAATCTTGGAAAAGTTAACTTGCAAAAAAGTTAATCGCTCGGTTAAGTTAATCGAATATCCTTCTTTGAAAAGTTAAATTTGAGCACTTCTTCAGAACGATGGGGGAGATACAGTCTGGACCAGCGGATTTATTTATGTTGAGATCATTAAGTGCTCTTGCAACTGTACGAGTGCGAAAATCGATTTGTCCCATGTAAATTCGACGCTCTCGAGTAGGGGAGACCGGGGCTAGTTGACTCAAAATTTACATTTTTTTCTTTTTCTCTTGAACTAAGACTGATATCAAGACAGTTAAAATATCATTAAAAAAAGCATAATTTGGTCTTTCTAAACAAAGTTATTCAATTAAATAAAAAACAACATGAGGGACATTTTTTCTTAATTTTACTAGAGCACCTCGATTGTGTCAACTAACCCCGGTACCGGGGTAAGTTGACTTACGTTATGGGGTAAGTTGACCCACGCCGTGCGAAACAGAATTCTTACAAAAAATAAAACACAAAACCACTTCTTGTGGTGGAAACAAAAAGGCACTTAATGGCCATTAACTAAAATAAGGCAAAATAATTAAATTAAAGAGGTGCATACTTCTAGTGCTTAGGAATAATCTATGATTTTAAATTAAACAAAATAAATAAATTAAAAGTCACTTCCTGTGGTAAAACAAAAAACAAAAATATCACTTATATTCTTAGTCACTAATTAAGCAAAACAATAATTATAGAGGCACTTTCAGTGCATAGGAAAATGTCTAAAATGCACTTAAACGATTAAAAATTAAACAACTAGAGACAACTAGCTAGAGTCAACTAGCCCCGAAAAAAATGAGTCAACTAACCCCGCCCGACCATCTGGCAAATAACAAGATTTTTCAGAAGCAAAGGCAGAAAATAACAAAAAATAAAAGACATGCATGGACAACTAATACATATATACACTGTTTTGCATTGGAAAAAGTTTAACAAATGAAAAACGCAACGATTTCCAAAACGTTATAAAATTCAACTTTTATTTTCCTTATGCAAAGCAAACTATGTAATTATTTACCCAATGGTTCTTTGGGAGCGAAGATATTGCTTCGTTGGTGGTTGCTAGACGAAAGAGACCGATTCTAATCTGCGTAACCGCGCGATGCCTCTTTGCCAACGTGAACCGTTTCGCGTTATCACCTTCTCCTTTGCGCTCATGTTCTTAATTTTCCAGTGATCGATGCATATTGGCGTACGGGTTTATGTTAGCTAATTTACATGGCAAATATAACGTTCGTTAGCGGTTAGGTATCAAAAAAAAGTGCACCAAAGTCATTTGGCAAAAAGCAACATCGATAGGCTAAAGAACCATAGGGTATGGTTACAAATGTTTGTTAAATACAAAATTATAAATTCAAGTTAGGTTCATATACATGTAGTTAGGCAAATTAATTTCAATGTTTAGTATGTAGGTATTAAAGTATATCAATATTTCATTAATTAATTAATAAAAGCAAAATCAAAAAACGTATTCTTCAACATACACTATATTCCAAAAAAAAATCTGCGCCAGACGCTCAAAAACGGCCGAAAAGAGTAAAATAAGAGAAAACAAAAAAGTTACTTACGGTAGCAAAAAATCGTTTTTCCTAAATATTTCTTGAATGACATGCACTAGCGACGAGATACAAAAGGAGACTAAGCAGGTATCGGTATTGAATGTAAAAACATGAATGGAGATGCAATTCATCTCTTCTCTTTAAAATAAATGGCAGTGAGTCAACTTGCCCCTGAGGTCAACTAGCACCGGTCTCCCCTACAGGTGCAGACAAAGCGCAATCTGGGAGCATCGAGTTGGCTGTGAAATGTGCCGCAAGCAGATTAGATTTGTCTAAAGAGCTGGAGACAGCTGGAGTGTTATTGTAAATGAGCGTTGGGATCGCTGACTTAATATTTTTTTACAAATGACCAAACGTTTTTACTATCCTTGGGACATTGTAGTATTTGTTGCCTCAACTTTTGTGTCACATTAAAAATGTAATTAAAATCATCGGAACAAATTAACCGACGAAAATTTTTTAAAACTAAGGTAGGTGACCCAAATAAGGCTCACCTTATAGTTTTTCATAACTTCCAAGCGCGTACAAAAAATTTACTAAATTGACATTAACATAAACCTTAGTTCGGTTATCTATATAAAAACATAATATTTATTTCTTAAAACCGAAATTGAAATATATTTTTTTTAAATATTGAAAAAACTTACTTTGGGCCTTATTACGAACACCTGTTCCGAATAAGGCCCATACATAATTTTTCCAATTTCTTTGGTTATCCTGCTAAAATAAGAAGTACTTTGTCCTGAAACAAATAAAACAACGTAGTTTATTATTTAATTATATATTATTTTATTATTTAATAATAAAAAAAGACAAAAAAATATATATAGAAAAAAAATTGAAATTGAAAATAATTTAAAATAAGGAGATATTATTAATTTAAAAAATAGTAACAAATTAAATTTTAAGTTTTGGTAGGTATATTCACTAGGACCATCAAGTCCTTCGTCATATTCAGTTATTCCAACACAAAGTTCGAGATATCAAGCACCATAATATTGGCACCGTTCGTGTCCTTCATCCGGTCTTCTTTATAGGCATGTCATTTCCATGCTCCGGTCTTATTGCTTTTTTTCCAATTTGCCTACCTTTAACATTTTGTCTAAAAACAATGTAAAACAAATTTAAATTTTTATATTCCTAATAAGGCCCGTTCGAATTTTGGGTGGGCCTTTTTAAGAACATGAAAAGCTTTTGTTTATAAAATTTTAAACGAAAATGTACGCAAAGGATTAAAACGATACTTAAGCCATACTAAACCTTTGTTTTGTATGCAACATATTGGATGTAAAAACTAAACTTACCCGAATTATTATTTGCACTAAAATTAATAATAAAAAACACTTTCTTATAAAAAAACGCATGCGTGCATCTATACTAACTTTAATCGACCATAAAAAAAACCACGATTGTGTCAGAAAGAAATTTCTATCGATTTTGGTGTGGATATAGGTGTCCAAAAGCACATTTAAAATATAATTCCTTTTGCGCACTGGGCCTTATTAAGATCCGGGCCTTATTTGGACCACCTACCTTAGTAGGTATTGTTAAAAGCTAACTCGAAATATAAATACGAGTAGCTGGTTAGAGCAATAAAATATTTAATGCTCTTTTTTATAAACTAAATAAATGGACAAAGAATAGCTTAATTACCTACGTGATTAATTACTTCTTTCTAATTACATTCGTGTAATTGCAATTACTTTTTGAAATTTTTTAATTCAATTACTAATTATAAATGTTAATTACAATTACAGAGTAATTGTAAAGCAATTAAATTACATGGCAATTACTTCTGCAAGTAATTGTAATTTAATTAAAATTTCAATTACCCATCAATGGTTGGGACCCCTTTAGGCTTAGGCCACGCACTGAGCTGCAAAAAATATTTCAAACATATGAAATTGTATGGGTGTGGCCACGCGGTCGCTGAGCGACAAGCGACGTTTCTGAGCGGCAGAGCGGCGTAGTTCAGCTTTCAATTCTGTTCTATTATTTTAGTGTAGTGCTGAGCGGCAATGAAATCATCATGTATGTTTGAACGTTTATATCTCGAGTTTGGCAACACCAAATTTTATGAATCTTTTTTTGCTGGAAAGGTATTCTTTTGTAGCAGGTTTGTTTGTAAAAAAAAATTAGACAAAGGGGCGTGGCTCCGCCCATACAAAAAAAAACATTCAAAATCGTATATCTCGAAAACCACCAAATCGATTGAGCTCAAACTTACAGATGACCTTAGGTAATGGTCCTGGAGTGCTACTGTGAAGATTGGTCCAAATTGGACAAAGGGGCATGGCACCTCCCATACAAAAAAAAACATTATATATCTTATACCTCCTACACAAAAAATATCTTCTATGGGAATTGCCGCTTAATAAATGGCCACTTGTCGCTTATGATTGCCGCTCTGCCGCTTTGCCGCTTGCCGCTTGCGTGGCTTAGGCCTTACACTTGTGCTCGTCAACTAAGGCGAGCGCTACCTCTATAGTGTCCATTTGTCATACATACCCTACCGATCTTAATCTAATAATTCGAACTTTCGTAGAGTTTACTGTCATCAAACTCCTTCTCCTCCATTCCGCTAAACCAACGTAAATCACTCGAATAAACACGACTAAGGATATCTCAATCCGCTTTGACTGTCATTCATGTTTCTGTCCTACATAATAGATAATGGTATGTTGAAGATTTTATAAAGAGTCTGCTTAGTGTTTCTTGGCAAGTCCTTAACTCAAATCAATCTTTGGCCAAAAAATTGCGGTTGGCGTAGTTCTCCGCTGGGGTTTCTAAGTAATTTTAAGAGCTAATAGCCGAGCTGGGAACAACATTGGAAAGAATTGCTTAACCTACCTCAGTCATTTCTTTCCTATAGGACCGGCAATACACTCTATTTTCCCTCACAAAATCTCTGTTCTGTGAAATGTATTGCGTTGCAACAGGCGAGGAATTTCGCTACCAGCAAGTACCATTTTATAATTGGTTGTCCTTGTGTACCGAATATACAGTCGATAGGAGCCCCTCCATATATAGATCCACCCCCCCATATATGCACCCGATTCGATAACAGTATGTCCTGTCAACATTGTGGAAATTGCTACCACCAGGGTATCGAATGAAAAAAACTAATTACATATTGCCACTCAGGTGTGTACACTGATTGAAAGGCATCGGAAATAATTTTGTACAACATAGGTACCAACATGATGTACCACTGCTACACTCAGTCCCTCAATGTCTATAAGAAAATGAAAATGTCCATGTTCCAGCTTTATTCTACCATATGTTAGTACACACAATATTTTGACCAAGGCAGTCCACCTCCACTCCCATTGCGCCGTTCCCTGTCTTCTGACATGGACGACAAACTCAATATGTACATTTGAGCACTGGCAGTGCATCATAGTCGCTTCGTAGTCATCACCATAGCTGGTACAGCACTGGCAGCAAGTAGATTTGGACAGACAACGCAGCATCTGCCATCAGATTGAAATTCAAACCAACATTTCTCATCATTCGAATCTTTTATTTCGCTGGAAAACACATGCGGAAAAACAGGTTAGGAGTGGGTGCAGAAAATACGAGGAAATGCATTCCTTCCATTCCACATCCACATCCACATCACATTATGGCAGTCCTCTGCTTCCTATGAAAGAAGGACGACATTCAATCCTATTGTCCTTCGTGTAACGCTGAACGTCGGATGAATGACATTTGTTTAAGAAATATCCTGACGCACATAGTGTGACCGATAAAACCAGACTGTCTATGAGTGATGACTTTGGCTGGATGCTGGATCTTATGTACATAATATAAAATCATAAATTTTAAGATTTTCTTGTTTGTTTCTTCGTATTATGTTTATGTATTTGTTTGATGCTTTCGTGTACCTTGCCGTAATTTGTATATGGAGAGTAACTTGTGTGTCGGGCATCTGCTTCTGCAGGGTCCATTTTCAATTCCACACGTAATCGCAATTTGGGCTAGGATATGATTTCAGTGTTGACATTTTTACATTAATCTACATTTAAAGGTTTCCACACACCGTTTATTTATAATTATGTTACAAAAGAGTGTACCTATGAAATCATGGGATCCTGGTTGGGGCATGCGTTTAACATAAACAAACCAAGAAGCATGGAAGTAGCTGCTCGATATTGAGTTCCTCTCGTATTCCGGTATTTTTTATACGATCTCTAGCTTGTATTCGCGAACTTATTCTTTCGGAAATTACCTAAATCTTATGACTATAGGTAAGAGTTTTTTTTTAAATACTTCTCCGGGAAAGGCGAACCTATAACGCTTCATCAGCGCCCCAAGATGCTGGCAGATGTATGTTAGTTCTGCACTTAAATTGCTGCAAATTGTAGTCTTCTGGAAATATATCCCCAGGAAGCGAGTTCCAAAGTTTGCTTGTCCTGTAACAGAAGGAGTTTAGGAAAGTTGATGTCCTCGCGGTTGTCAAGTTTACTGTATGGTCATGAGCATTAGCAGCCTGTCTTGTGGGGCGCCCAAAAGTTGCATTTCGAGGGATAATGTCTTTGAGTTCCTCGGTACATCTACCATGGAAGTACCTATAGATCAGCGACTTGTCTTCTGTGCACCAACGGTTGTAGATTTGATGTGAGTGTCTCCAATAAGTCGAACTGCTCGTCTCTGTATGCTGTCAAGAAGGTTAAGTGAATGTTTCGGGGCCGAGCTCAATATATGGGAACAATATTCCAGGCCTGGTCTAACGTGATCTTGTAGAGAAGGAGAAGTTGATTGGGGCTAAAGTACCTCTTTGCTCTAAATAGGTAGCTCAACTTAGCGGACGCCGATCTTGCGATAAAGGAAATGTGGTCCATGTGATTCCTGAATTGACTGTGACTCCTAAGGTGCATTGAGTCTTTAGGATGGATTGGATGGTCATCCATTTGGATCTCAGGAACTGTTGATTCATTTTTCCTAGAAAATGTTATGAGCTGTGTCTTATGTTTGCATTAAATACAACCAAGTTGTCTTTTCCCCACTTCAAGATTTTGTCCAGATCATCATTTAGAGAACTAATTTGTTGACATCTCTGACTGAGTGATGTAGCCGCATCCACAGGCCCACTATTCGAGATGGAGGATATAAGATTGCTGTCATCTGCAAAGCTGTAGATATTATTATTTGTCGATCCAAGCAAATGGTTGATGTGGAGAAGAAATAGAGTTGGAGAAAGAATATATCCTTGGGGCACTCTTGCATTTATAGCAAACGAATTAGATGATCGATCGATCTTCCCAGTAGAAAATTTTGCATCCATCCGCAGAGTTGTTGTGGTAATCCATAAGCTGCTAACTTGCCTAATAGTGCTCTATGCCAGACTCAGTCAAATTCCTTTGATATGTCCAAGGATACGGCTCTTGATTCGCCGTGCTCTTCAATTGCTTGCGTCCATAAGTGCGTTACGTAGCTTAACAGGTCGCCAGTGGAACGACGGCATCCGTATTGCCTATCGCTTATTAACCGGTGGCCTTCTAGATATTTGATTATTTCGACATTTATTGCATTTTCCATTACTTTTGAGAGCATTGAAAGTAACGCTATTGGACGATAGTTTTGTGGCTGACATTTCCTCCCTTTCTTTGGAATTGGTTGAATGTGAGTGGTCTTCCAGAAAGAAGGAAACGTCTTCTGGGAGTATGACATGCTAAATAGCTTACATAGTACATGTGAAAGTTCTGGTGTACTATCCAGTCCCGTTGCCTTATTGCAATCTAGTTCTTTAAGGATGCGTTGAATTATTCGAGGCCGAAATTTCCATCGAAAAATGCCATCGATTCGCACCTCGGAAAATTTGATGTCTCTAGTTGTGCAGAATCTAGGGTGGAATTCTCTGAGAACATGCTAGCGAAAAGATCTGCCTTTTCTTTAGATGTTGTTGTTGTTGTTGTTGGTGTTGTTGTTGTTAAGAAATAAAAGTAAAATAAACGATCTATCTGATGCGGCGTAAGTTATCTTATCTAAGATCTAATTTTTTTTTTTAAATTTAACAATTCGCTTACAGATTTAAAAATAATTTTCGCCTCAATAAGCCTGCATTTGCATGCCTTTCAACAAATAACAGATAAATATAAAGATGATCATCGATTCGATGTCGTTACACCAGAACATAAGCAGCATGCTTAAGGTTCTTCGGTGAGGAAACTACAAATATGGAATAGGAAAGGATATCAGTCTGCTATAATTGGTCAGACGACCTTTTCAAGTGCTCTTAAGGAAACACTGGATATTATGGAAGAGACTTTATGCAACAATTGGATATCATTAGAGATGTCAAATGAAGAAATTCAAAATGCATTTTTTAGAAAAAACCGGCTTTCCGTAAGTTATTGGCTGTGTGGATGGCACTCATGCCCAAATAAGAAATAAATGCGCCCACAGAGAATAACCATCTGAACTCTGCTCGGAATGTACATTATCCAAAGAAATCACTTCGCGAAATGTGAGCGGGATTGTAAAATGTGATATGGATTGTAAAATTTGACAAAGTTACCTATTTAAAACACCCTATCTTGACATTCTTTAGCTCTAAAATAATATAGAAATGTACCTCGATAAATCCGAAGCAATGTCTGATTTAAGAATTGTAATCTGGTCTAAATAAATCAAGCTTACTGTTAAAATTGTCTATAAAACATTTAAATGCACATACATAATTTGCAGTCGAGCTACTGGCCATACAACAACATTCAATTTGAACCTGGGGCAAGTATGATTCGCAAGTTAAAAAGCTAAAGTGAAAATGCTAAATTGACCTCAATACACACCATTTTGGTTATATAGATACCACACGACCAATTGATAACCATGATACAGATATCTGATGGGTACAAATCTTCTTTACCTGCGGGCTATGGCCGACCGGCCGGCGGGCGGTCAGCAAATCCACCTGCACATCCAAATTAATCAATTTATGCAACTACCCTCTAGGAAATAAATGCCCAAATTGCCCCATCAACTGCTGTTTTGCCAATAAAAATCCCATTGCCGCAGTTTATTGCGGCCCACTTAACACAATGTTTATCACCACCCCAGACACATTTCAATTAGGAAACCATATGATTTATGCATACAACAATGCACTTTACGACAATATATCTACATATAGCCAAATAAAATTGAAGTTGAAGCCGCGTAGGTACAGAGCAGTTGTATAGGTTGAAACAATACATTTTATTGACTAGCGCTATACTGGCATTTAAAGTGATTTTTATTTGCACTTCTCGGCCAAGATCCATGTAACCAGAAACAATAACAATAACGTTCATTCAGGACTCAGTTTGGAACTACACTTAACTTACATATGTACATATTATATACGAAGGCTACACAATAGAAACGCAAACGCAATCCTGGTTTGTCGGAAATTGTGTTATGTCCGTGGGCGGAGTTGCTTCGCTTCTAGAAGCATGAACAAGAACCTCACTTCACGACAAATGTGTATCCGGGGCACCATGCACCATCTCTTCACCAGTCGCGTCCTCTCCTCTGCTCCTGTTGGCTGACGTGCATTTCTTTACAAACATGCAATTGGCATGGGTGGCCACTTGATGTGTCGCAACAAGCCATATAAAATGTCTTTGCTGTTATTACATTGGCAACAATGAAAATAATAAGGTGTTGAAACGGCCGCCGTCAGTTGGAAACGAAATTCACGCGAAACTGTAGGAGCAAATGGATAAACGGTCACAATGAATCGTGGAGAGCGTTTCAAGTTACAATTGTACACTCCGCGCCACTAGAATAGCACACCCCCTAAGGTCGATTTTCTATCGCCCACTGGTCCCAAACCAAGCATGCTAGAGACTTAATTTTTTTTTAAATTTCATTGTTGTGATTTGACCCGAAGGAAGATTTAAAATTAAAGCTTTAAGTATTAACAAAAAATTATCAACTAATAACCAGCAAAATATGTGAGCCCCTAATTTTGCGCTACTTGAATAGAACACCTAAACGAAAAATTCATTTTAGAGAATTCTGCTTCTTTTTAACACAAACTTTACTTAAATTTAAGGTAATTAGAGTATTTTAGATTTTAAAAAAATTGTTCAATAGTGTTTTGAACCACCTTTCTGCTGCAAAACTCACACATCCGGTTGAAAGGGATGCATATACAAATTGGGCAAATAATTTAGCGAAATCGAGCTCCAAGCTGATTCGATGGCTTGGACTATGTAGTTTAGATATAGTCGAATATTGTTGTCCCGATCCATAAACTTGACGTGTCAACCACTGCCAAACATTTTCTATGATATTCAAATCCGTTGAGTATGCCAGTCAGCTTAATAGCTCCACAATTTGGCTCTATAAATACGTTTTAACAACCCAGGCTGTAGGTATTGGCGCTTTATCATGTTCTTAGATCCACGGCAGATGTTCAAAACGGTTATGAAAATATGTTAAAGCCTTATCAGTATAAGACAACGCATTCATTGTGGTTAACAAAAATAGTAATTTTCGGGTGCCATAATTCGAAACGGCCCCCACACTATCACACCTTCAACTCTGCTATGCAGTCGAGTCGGTCAAAATGATGAATTTCTTTGCGGAGGTTATGGAAATAGTAGCAATAGCCATCGGGGCCTTCCAAAATAATTTTTTTTCGTCGGAAAAGGCCACACGGTGCCACTACGAAGTCCGGGCCACAAAAACGAAGGCTTGCGCTTTTCGAACCGAGTTAAGAGGAGTCTTCTTCCTGATTTTTAGTCTTTTTATATGCTTAGCATTCGAAATAATACGACGAATAGTTGTTTGACTTGCTTTGATACCACATTTTTTCCTGGTTTTTGGAAAAGAATCGTGAGAATTTGACGCTTTTCCTAATTATGTCGCCTTTCCGCAGTTATAAGGACACTATGTATGCGGCCTGTTCGGCTTAGAACTCTCTTTTGTTAAATTACTTACTTACTTATCGGGCTCCCGACCCGTGAAGAGTCTCTGCCTGAGACACTGCAGCCTTCCATCCTCTACGATCCCGGGCACGCTGCTTCCAGTTGTCCAGACCAAGCGCTCTGGCATCCGCGATGGCTTGGTCTTTGAAACGGAGTTTCGGTCTTCCTTGTCTTCTCGAACCTGGGGGCTGGGATTCGAAGATCCTCTTAGCTGGAGCATTATTGTCCATTCGCTCGATGTGGCCGAGCCAATGTAGTCGACGTGTTTTGGCTTTTTGGACTACATCCACATCTTGGTACAGCTCATAGAGTTCGCGGTTATATCTTCTTCTCCATTCGCCCTCCTCGCACACAGGACCAAAAATCCGTCGAAGTATTTTTCTTTCGAAGGAGCCCAGTATTAGCTCTCCCTTCTTGCTTATCGTCCAGCACTCGGTGCCATAAAGCAGAACTGGCAGGATGAGGGTTTTGTAGAGCACACATTTCGTCCTTCGAGTTAGGAGTTTTGAACCCAGTTGTTTTGCCAAACCGAAGTAGCAACGGTTTCCTAGGGTAATTCTTCGCCGGATCTCCACTAGGGTGTCGTTCGTGGAGTTCATATTTACTCCGAGGTAGGTGAACTCCTTAACTACCTCAAAGTTGTTGCTATCAATAGTGACGTTTTGTCCTAAGCGGTGGACAGATGCTTGTTTGTTTGTTGATAGCATGTATTTAGTCTTGTCCTCATTTACTTAAAGGCCAACGGATTTCGCCTGTTCTTCAATCGCCGTAAACGCTTCTATCACGGCACGCTGGGACCGACCGATGATGTCAATATCGTCCGCATAGCCCAGCAGCTGGACGGATCTGTTGAAGATAGTGCCTTCCGTGTTGATACCTGCCCTGCGCACTATCTGCTCCAGCACGAGATTGAAGAAATCGCATGACAGCGCGTCTCCTTGCCGAAATCCGGTGCAAGTTTGAAATAGATCGGAGGAGCTGTTTCAAAACTGCACGTTGCAGCGCGTGTTTTCCAGCGTTACGCGACACAGCTGAATCAGTCGGGATTCCGAATTCGGCCATCGCCATATAGAGCTCCTGACGATGTATGCTGTCATACGCGGCTTTGAAGTCGATGAATAGGTGGTGAGTTTCGGCTTGAAATTCGTTGGTCTTTTCCAGGATTTGCCTCAGTGTGAAAATTTGGTCTATAGTCGATCTGCCGGGCCGGAAGCCACTCTGGTACGTGCCGATTAGTGTGTTGCATAACGGTTTAAGACATTCACACAGTACGTTAGAAAGCATCTTGTATGCGACATTAAGCAGGGGTATGCCTCGATAGTTCTTGCAGGACATAGGATCGCCTTTTTTGTAGATGGGGCATATGGAGCTGATAGTCCAGTCATCGGCCATGTTTTCCTCCACCCATACTTGATTGATGATTCGGTACATGCTCCCTACCAAAACATCACCACCGTATTTAAAGAGCTCCGCTGGTAAAACATCATTGCCTGTGGCCTTGTTGTTCTTAAGCTTTTTTATAGCTAGGCCAACTTCTTCTTGAGCTGGGAAGCTGCGTAAGCCCTCTTCTTTCTACGCAGGATCTTCTTTTCCTCCCTTCTCCTGGCCCGATACTCTTCTCTCGCTGCCCTTGTTTTGCTCTGCAGCGCTTTCTTGTGTACATCTTCTGTCACCTTTTTCCTGTACACGCATTCATCATCATACCACGGGCTCTTTCTCTGGGGTGGCTGGTACCCTACAGTGGTTTCGGCTACCTCCTTGATGATGTCGCGACACTGGCACCACTGATTGTTGACGTTTGTGGTAGGTGAGTGCACAGAGGAGAGTTTCATGCTCAGGCGCTCGATGTAGGCTCTGGCTACTCCAGGTGTGCTAAGGCGTCCAACGTCGAATTTCTTCTTCTGGGCGGTTCGCAGCTTCTTCTCGTTGGACAGTCGAGCTCTGAATTTAGCCCCTCGGCTTTGAAGTCGATGAATAGGTGGTGAGTTTCGACTTGAAATTCGTTGGTCTTTTCCAGGATTTGCCTCAGTGTGAAAATTTGGTCTATAGTCGATCTGCCGGGCCGGAAGCCACACTGGTACGTGCCGATTAGTGTGTTGCAGAAAGGTTTAATACGTTCATACAGTACGTTGGATAGGATCTTGTATGCGACATTAAGCAGGGATATGCCTCGATAGTTCTTGCAAGACATAGGATCGCCCTTTTTGTAGATGGGGCATATGGAGCTGATTGTTAAATTAAACGCAACTATCTTTTAAAACGTTATAAAACTGAATCTTATTTATTGACAAAATGCATTGCTTTTTATACGAATTTTGGTTATGTATGTAGGTACTGTCAATATTGTGTATATCTATATACAAACGTGTAGAGCTTTTAATGAAACTGTCAAAAATGACATGGTCTATTCACAATAATTTATTTTTATATTTACTTCAAAACTTTACGTTACTGATGATGAATGATAATATGATAAAATTAATAATAATAAAATATGCATCTTGAACACGGCCTTTCACGTTTTTATCCATAGTTACATATATTCATTACCTAAAAATATGGATATAACGTGTCGGCTCCTCTCGATTTTCTTAGCCAATTTGGCAATAAATAGGCTAGCGTCTTTAAATCTTTGATTTGTCCTTTTTCCGCATCGGTTAAGGCTTTTTCTCCACCCATTTTATTTTTTTGTTTACTAAATAGTCTAAATTAACAAAAAAATTCAATCAAAGAAAAATATGAGTTCACGTGCCAAAGATAAAGGTCAAACTAAATGCATGTTCTATTCAAGTGGCGCAAAATTAGGGGCCCACATTTTCCCTGTTTTTGTTAATACTTAAAGCTTTATTTTGAAATCTTCCTTGTGGTCAAATCACAACAATTAAATAACTTTAATTTAAAAAAAAAAATTAGGTCTCTAGCATGCTTGGTTTGGGACCAGTTTGCGATAGAAAACCGACCTTTAGGGGGTGGGCTATTCAAGTGGCGCGGAGTGTATGTGATGGATTGAGACTGAGAGGGATAGGGTGTGAAATTCAAATGGGTAAAAGAAATGGTCAGAAAATACAGCTGCTTAAATAGTTTACACCGTTTCGTTTTAACGAGTGGTAAAATTGAATTAATGCATGGCGATTGGGGGTTTCAATTTAGAAAAACCCTTCACAATTGTGGTTACCACTAAACAGGATATACAATTATTATTTATAATAATAGCATTACTACTCGAGGAAATGTTGAACGCATTTTAAATTAAATTCAACACATTTGTATGCACTCCGGAAGTGAGCAATTAAATATTAACTGAACTGAAAAATTAATTTCGGTCAATTAAAATGTGAAGTGCGCCCTGACGCAATTTAGGTGTAAATTGGCGTAAGGACTTGATAATTATTGCAATTGCAATATTATGAACAATATTAACTCCAATATGTAATAATGTCTGCATTGTGGCATTTTTGTTTTGCGGTTGTGCGCATTTATCTATTTATTATTATTTGTATAGTTTTTCTTCTGGAAAAAAATAAAGCACACGACTGGATCGCACGAAACGTTATCTTGTACCTTGTACAGTCCACGACGGATATAAGAAACCGGATATAAGAAACCTCTAATATCCAAAAAAAATTGTTCTTATATGCGAACACGGTATATTATAAGAAACAAAGTTTCTTATATGAAAACAACTGATATAAGAAACAATGCACCAACAGAAAGACTTTTGAGAAAAAGATAATTTGTGAAACAAACTAAAAAAAAGTTCAGTTTTTAACGTTTAAAGTTTTTTTTAATTCATTTTGAAACAAAAATATAAAGAAAACGAAAAATGTATTCCATATCACATATTATTGATTGTATGTAGAAGAACATATAGGTACATAATCGTACATGTACTATCACAAAAAAAGTATATAATTAATGCCTACCTAATGACTTATAAAATGACTTGGTATTGGTACATACACACATGTTAGGTTAGGTTAGGTTATACGGGTTAGGTTAGGTGAGTAGCCTCTTCTTCACTTCACTCAGGTCCTCGAGGACCTATTGTGATACCCTTCGATGGGGTTAGCCGCGTTGTAATGGCTTTATTTCATCCTTCCCTTGGTTAGTCGACCTTGTCCAGCCATCCCGCTGTCCTGAGAAACCTGTAAAGATCAGATATTGAGACATTAGAGAGTTCTTGGATTTCCTGGAAGTAGTAACTTCCAAGTGTTCTGTTCCTCAAGTGACAGAGACTTGGGCAGTGACAGAGAAAGTGAGGTGTGTCCTCGTGGACTTCTTCATCACCGCAGCCTCTGCAGATGTCATCCTCATCATTCTTGAGATTTAATTTCATTGCATGGCTTCTTAGAAAGTTGTGACCGGTGGGGGCGCCAACCAACTTGGACAGCGATATTCTTTTATATTGTAGCAGTTTGTTGGTCCTTCTTTTATCGTATTCTGGCCACATCTTCCGCGATATGTCATAGGTTAGTGTTTTCCACCTGGTATTGGCTTTCATTCGGATCTTATATTCCACTATCGCTCTCTGAGATTGCAGATTGGTGGTTTGATCGACTGAAGTGCTTGGTCTAGGTTCATTGCAGAACCATTTCTTGCCAGTTCGTTAGCCCTCTCGTTGCCGATTATGTCCCTGTGTCCAGGAACCCAGCAGAGAACCGTTTTATGCTGCGAGCCAAGAGCCTTAAGCTCTTCGCGACAGCAGCGGCGAACTAGTTTGGATTTTATCTCATTAGTAGAGATTGCCTTGATAGCCGCATGGCTGTCAATAAATATGGTAATATCATTCCGTGGTATTGTCATTATTGATACCATGCTTGCCACTTCCGCGACTGCCAGTACCTCAGCTTGAAAAACACTACAGTAATCAGGAAGCCTGATTGAACTATGTATGTTGAGTTCCTCTGAGAATATTCCGGCTCCAGTTCAACATTCCATCTTTGATCCATCAGTGTAGATGGCTATTGATTTCGTTTCGGTGGATTCGTTCCTGTCCCATTCTTCCCTGCTTGGAAACCGGCAGGAGAATGGTTTATGGAAGTCTAGGTATGGTGACATGTAGTCAGAGCTGATGTCACTCCCTACGTATTCCTTGAGAATCCGCGCATGCTCAAAGAGACTGGGGATCCAGCATTTTGTCTGGCTAATCCTCAGGGCACTTTTGGCAGCCGATTCTTGCATGTATAGATCCATATAGGTAGCAGGTTGAGAAGCGTTTCTAACCCATACACACATAGTATTGAAGCAATTGCCACGACATCAAGTATGATTGCATGTTCATACGCATTTACAAATTGGACTTTTTGAAATAGTCCTAAATTTTTTTCTGCAAACAAAAATTGTATCGCGAGTTTTGAAAAGAACTTCTTCAATATCGTTCCAAATAACGCTTAAAAAAAAAACACTGAACAGCTTCAGCCCTTGTTGGCGCTGGCAAAGTTGTTGTGGAAATTTTCAACAGATGGCCCTAACTCTTCATCCACATATTCCTGCATCTCCTCCTATTCCTCTTCTATAACTTCGTGTATTATTTGTCTTTCATCCAGCTCCCCGAAACACCCTTCATTTTCCAATTTTCTATAAGACACTGTTCATATTCGTTGTTAGCAGTCTCTCCTGCTAAAATATGATCATCTTCGCAATCATCCACATTATTTATGAAAACTCCTGCCTTTTTGAAGCAATTTTGTATTGTTTGCGGTGTTACAAGCAACCATGATCTTTTTGCTATGTGCAACGTTTTTAATATAGTCATTTCTTTTGAAAACGTTTCAAAACAATCACCCTCAATCGCAAGAACGTGCTTCCTGACCAAATTTTTCCTGTATTGCGCCTTAAATGACTGGATAATTCCTTTCCTTGGTCAAGCGGTTGCATAAGAATTGTGGTATGAGCTGGTAAAAAAACAATCTCCATATTGTTTGGAGTGAAGTCCAGTTTATGGCGTGAAGCGTTGTCAATCAACACCATTTTGTTTTCTTTTTCTTTGCCGTTTTGTCATCCAACTCCTTTATAATTTCAGCACAGAGTTTGCTAGTCATCCAGGATTTTAAATTCCATTTAAACATCGTGGCTAAACTTGCCAATTGACAACACGTACCTACTTACCTGATCCGGTTGCGTTGCAAACAAATAGTAAAGTTATTCTATCTTTTACTTATTATTTGACCACTAAATTTTTGATTCGCTGCGATAAATGTGCCATCAGGTAGGGCCTTATACAACAAACCAGGCTCATCTGCATTATATATTTCTTCAAGATTATATCTTTTCAGCAAAGGATAAGCTCTTTGAAGCTCTCTGTTGCTTCAACATTAGCGGAACATGCTTCTCCATGAAGTTTTTTGAAAGTTATATTTTCGCTTCTTTTCCAGCGGTGGAGCCAGCCATCATTGGGTTTAAAATCTATTATTTTCAACTCAATTGCAAATTTGGTGAGCCTTTTCGAGCAAAATCCCAGTGCTTTGATCCCATTTGCACTGTTACGAGTGCCGCGAATCACAATATCTGTAAAATTATTTTGTTCACGAAGAACGGCGCGCCAAGTTCGTTCTAAAATTTCACCATCGCGACCTTCGATTTCGCGATCAACCTCTATGGCTGCCACTTTATTTCGCGTTACTAAAATATTATGCAACGAGCATATTGCAAGAACCATTTTTATAGATCTGCCATCGATATTTCGGCGAAGAATTCGGAAGCGAGCAGCTGCGATTCCAAACACGTTTTCAATAATTCTTCGTGCTCGAGATAGTCGATAATTAAGGATAAATGCAAACGGCTTCATTATACATGGCTTTAACGAAAAGATCAGAGCTGTAAAATTTTTGTCAATCAACCGACATGGAAACCCACCTTAAAAGTTGAGAAATGTTGAAATAAACCTCTGCTGAAAAGGTAAACTATCTTAAGTCGATTTAAGTGAATTTTGAACAGTTTAGTGCAAAAGATTCCCTTATTCAATACGCGTAGTTGTACCAAACCCTCGTCGTTGTATCTGAATTGTATCCCGAGTTATAGAAAATCAAAATCATCTTAAGTCGATAAAAATGCGTATTAACATTTAATAAATTATCTTAAATCCACATAAGATGATACTACTTGTAAAAAAAACCTCTTATTTCATTTAAGATGTTTTGGTCAAAATATAATTGGCATTTCCTGAAAAGCTAAAACATCTTATGTCGATATAAGATTCATTGTTTGCTGAAGAGTCTGAAAATAATTAAATACGCTGACAACGTGTTTATTTTTCGCTAAAAGTCGTTCTTGTTGGTGTGACAGAGGCTGAGGCGCTCGACCGTGCTGTCCACTTCGCAAGTTCAACTCGCTTTATTCAAAATTTTCATTGCCTTATATACTATTGTTGACAGAGCTTTTATTCTTTGTTGTGATCGGCTGTGGTTAAGCTTTCAGAGCTTTCTTTATTTAATTTCCATACAGCATTGCCAGATCTTATAATATAATAATATTTTATATCATTGCCAGAAGGGCTTAGTTTTAATTTAATAATAATATAATGAATGAAATAAATGATAATAATACAATAAAATAGGTGGTTGCTACATAACGGTAATTTTTGTTAGTAAATTATCATAAATAATACAAAATAAAAGTAGTTTTTATACTCATAGTTCCGAAAAGAGTGTTTGTGGTACTAGAATGTCAAATAATAAACATTTAAGGGTTATAATCTACATACGTATTCATTAGAAAAGTGTATTGTAATGAATTAGATACCATTTATTTATTTTCTTTCGTAAGTTTTTAAACGAAAACATTTTATTTTATGACCTAAAGTTTAAATAAAAGAAGTACAAAACATCTTATGTTGTGTTTATATTTCATTAAACAATGCACTGTAATGCGCACTTCATCTTAAGTCGATTTAAGAACTGAAATCGATGATCTACAAAATTAGCTAAAGTATCTTATCTCAACTTAAGATTTCTTAATGAGCAAACACGCGAAAGGTATATCATCTTAAATTGCATTTTATCTTATATCTCGCTGATTTTTAAAAAATATTGTTTTAAAACGTGGCTAGGAAAAAGATGATAAAATTTCCCTTCTAAAAAGCCATTAGAGTTAAAAGTTGGAGGCTTTTTTCAAATTACGTTTTTTGATGTTTTTTTGCTCTCCTGAAAAACTATGAAAATTGACTTAAGATAGTTTACCTTTTCAGCAGAGAACCTTTCCAACAATTATAGGAATAGCGATAAATAAAGGGCTGATGTTTGCATTATGCGCACTAAGCAAATTTATTATACCCGGTACCACACTGTGGTGAGGGTATATTCACTTTGTCATTCCATTTGTAACGCCCATAAGGAGGCGTTGTAGGTATGACAAACTATATATATTATTGATCAGCATCAGTTTCTTAGTCGATCTAGCGATGTCCGTCTGTCTGTCCGTCTGTCCGTCTGCCCGCACGATTACGGCCGTAATTTAAGAGCTATCGACCTGAAATTTGGTATGTAAGCTTTTATCCACCAAACTGAGGCTAAGTTCAAAGATGAGCAACATCGGATGAAAACTACTACTACCTCCCATACAAAAATATAAGATTTGTATAGCTTTTTATGTTAAAAATTAAATTTAAATAGGTACAGTAAAGATAGAAAGTTTAAACTTTGCACATATTATTTTAATAATATTTAAAAATGTTTGACAAAAAATGAGCTTGGTCGAATAAAAAGTACCCATACCTCCCATACAAATATATAATTTTTTAATACTAAATTTTTTTTTTTATTTTACAATAATATAGTACCGGGTATTTGAGCTTCGGCATAGTCGAAGATAATTATCTTACTGGTTTTTTTTTACTTTTGGAAATTTTCACAGATAAGTGCATGTATTTTTATTGACTGAAAATATTATACTGCTAAATACTCCAAAATAAATATAATTATCTAAACTTTAGATCCAGGCGCTTGCTTGACAGTTGTCGACATTCCCTTAGCGGAGCGACGAAGTCCCGTTTAGTCCTGGGAAAAGGGTTAAATTTCTGTTAGCGAGCGAAGCGAGCCACCCAGTCCATACCTTAAATACACCAGACTTTCTTACAGGCGTCTGTCTGACAATTTGTGGTATACCTACACTTATTCAACTATGTAACTGGAATGAGTCAAATAAAACATGATTTTATTAAAGAAAAAAATAAAGTTATTAAAATTTATAATAAAAAAAATTAAAAAATTTTTTTTTTCTTTTTCCTCAAGTAAAATATTTAGCCAGAAAAAAGTAAAAAAAAAAAATTTTGCTCAGTGCGCATAATGGAAACTCGGCCCAAGTAAATTTTAACTCTTACGCCTTACAAGATTTTTGGGTAAAAATTTGGTAGGGGTTGTTGATCTTTCCTGGGGATGTTTTTTAATTAAAACGAATAGATTGATGTTTTTGTTATTATGGTTGAAATAACGGTTCGTGTTATGCTGACCTTTCCGCTGTACTTATACGAATATATAATGAGTCTGGAATAACTGTTTTCAAGTTTACAGGGTTTAGTTATTTTTAAATTCTATTTTATTGGTTCTTGTGTATACCTTGAAAGGGAGTGAGTTCTAATGCAAAGTGGAGAATAACAAATCTGATTCAACATGGATGTACATACTGTATAGTCAATTCTTCTGAATTGAGAAGTTTTTTTGAATTGCATTTTTGGGTGTACCTACTGTTTCCATTGATAAAGTATAATAAGAAAAATTGGGATGAAAATGTTTGTAGGAGATGATATGGGATAAAGGTTATGTAGGTAAATGGGTACGTCGCCAATATAGGTTAATTTGAGCCAATTGCAAAGCTTGCCTGAAGCCTGAAAGTTTGAGGTCAATCGAATTTATCTGGTTTCCAAGTTTTGCGAGCACAAGCTATGAGTACACGACATACGCATGCCACCCTGACGTCAATTCGACGTCAGAATATGTCATAAAAGGGTGCATGTCGTTTACTCGGCATATTATTGACGCTGACATATTATGTTGGCATGCGTCTGTCACCCATATGTCCAACTCAGAATGGCATGTAAATTTGCCACTATCCTATTGAAAAACGCGCATGTCGATGAGAACGTATTTTGTTTTGTTTGCTTTGTTTTTAAATAGTTTGGGTGAATTTAATTAATTTTGTTTTTAATTTCAACGTTTCGATTTTGCAAGCTTGAATTCGGAGTGTGAATATATGGAAAAGTCTGAATTTGACGGACCATTGGCAATCTTAGCGCAGAATCCTTCCGTCCCCCGAAGCCGCAACCAATCCTTTTGCCAAATACGGCGGCGGCGTTTCAAAGATATTCTTGCGTCGCTTTTGTCGTTGTCTTCGTCTTCGCTGCTAGTCTCCCAAAGATACGCTGCCAAAATAGCCATATCGGAATTGATTCGCGACATTTTTTGTTTAAACACAAAACGCACGTTTTCACCGAGAAAAAAAAAATTAGGGAAAAATCGTATGTCAACAAATCAAAAATAAACACATGCCAGTCACCGTCGACATACGAATATGCCAACTTTGAAACAAAACGTGCATGCCGTGTGACATATTCTACAATATGCCGACTAATATGTCGAGGAATTATCGTGTCGTCAGAGTGGCATGCGTATGTCGTGTTTGGCATGTCGTGTACTCATAGCTACAGACAGTGTTACCGATGGGCGACATATGTCGCCAAATGGCGACTTTTGTACTGTCGGGACGCGTGGCGACCACAATTCGAAATAATCGTTTTTTGGGCCCCTTTCACAAATACAGGCGACATTGGGACACATTTTCAAAGCTTCAAACAGTTTAAGTTTCGTTTAGTGATTAAATAAAACACTTTCGAATAATTCAAATGAATTCAAAAGCTAATATAGTGTTTTAAATAACTTGTATGGGCCGTGCCACTCCCCGATTTCCAATCCCACCCTATTCGAATTTGTAAGTACAATGCACATCAAATCAATGTCAACAATCTTACAACTTTTAAAATTCATTTTTATCGTTTGGGAGGTTCCACGGCCCTTCATCAAATTTTTACAAAATTTCACAGAAACACCTTCGGGCCAATAACAAAGATTTTCTCAATATTTGAGGTCAATTTATTCTGTGGTTTTCGAGATATACGATTTTAAAGAATTTTTTGTATGGGAGGTGCCAAGCCTCTTTCTCCAATTTTCACCAAACTTAGCAGAAACTCTATTGAGCTAATAGAGCAAAGATACTCCAAAATTTGAGTTCAATCGGTTTGGTGGTTTTCGAGTTTTGCTATCATTGATGGGGTATACTCCCATACAAAATGGAAATTTAGATTTTTTAGATTTTCTGGCTTTTCATTTGGGATTTTCTGAATTTTCTAGACCACCCCTGATTCAAGACCAATAAGCTTTTAGGATTTACGGGACTAGCGCACACCAAACAAAAAAACTATATACCTACATGAACTTTTATTTTTTCATTATTTTTTTTTTAACTTTAAGTTTATTTCAGTAAGAAAATAAATTCACTCCTATTTTTTTTTTTTTTTTTTTTAATAAACTGTAGGTATAATTTAAATCTGAACGAAATTCGGTGTCCAAATTGTTAAATTGTCCATCGGTAACGCTGGCTACAGACATTCGCAGGCTGAATTTTTATATATAAAGATGAGTTGCTAAAATGGTGAAGTTAGAGAAAGGCGGAATATGAATATGGGCTGGTAATCTTCCATCGCTGTCTATTTTATTAACTAGTTTGAAAAGTAGTAGGTAGGCATCTACCTACTTATTTTTTTTTAATTGAAAAATTCTGATAAACTCTGAAACTCTGATTTAAAAACGGTGCAGGGATATTAGGTAATCATAGCCTACACGATAGCACGCGTGGTAACTATAACAAGCACAAGGTTCCACATTTCAATATTCTTATTCTGTCTTCGGACAGCCAAATTGACCAGTTTTATGGCACTGAACTTCAGTGACTAAAGCTTGGATTTTAGAAAAAGTGGATTAACCTATAATCGCTCGGTTTGAAAAAAAAATTTAGTAAAATATTTCGGTTCCGTTTGCATTAATAGGTTTCGGAGCCCATCTAGAACGGAAGGACAACGTACTAGGTAGTGGACGATCTCTTCTCAAATATAAAGGAAACTCAACCGACTTGGAGTGCAAAACTGGAGAGCCTTGCTTCTCTTCTTTTCTTAACATTCAACTATATGTGTACTTACATTTAGATTGCAACTTCGAACGGAGATTTAAAAATAATTATAATGTCATACACGCTTAATAACTTCCATTTATTAAAAGCCTCTACTCTAATAGTCGTAATTAGCACTCACTGTCATTACCATCAAATTAAATTCGAAACTACTGAATTACACTTCACCGTCTTTCCACCCGTTCCACTATACATATAATCATTGCAACTCAAAGCAGTCATCTATAAATAATTAAATTATATAAGTCCTTGTTAACATCCTCGTTGCAGTAGTTTTCCTCGCGTCATGCATCCATGACTTATAATACGCGGTATATCAAACACAATAGCCGTTATCACTTTGGGAGCCAGTACATACTTGTAATATAAGTTGATTTTCATTGTTTTACAGACTATGTACTAGATGACCCGATGAACTTCGCACCACCTATTATGCATCCCAAGTAGCATTCGAATGCACAATTTAGGCCTGGCGACGTTCTGGTGTCAATTCGTGATCCCATTTAGGAACTTATGTTTCGAAACAACGAAGTAACAGATCCTTTTTTGTTTCGGAAGTGGCGCAACACAAAGTAGGAAATGTTTTTGACGCAAATCCTATATACCGTCTTTGAGCACACAATTTCAGCGCAAAGTGTCAACACAAATTGGGAAAAATGCCTTATTAATATTTAAATCTTTTATTGTGTATGTATACCATATAATTTGTGAAGTTATGATAAGTCATTAATACTGTGTAGGTACCTATGTTATGTACCAAAATAATATTCTGACTGCATCAAACATATTATTATTAAACAGAGAAAATAACTACTGAAATTGTATGGGCAACATCATTTCGTCTTGAAATGTTACTAATGTACTTCGAAAAAAACCTTGATCCTTACAAAATATTCTATATTTAATCAAAAATGTCTCTTATAATTATTTATGCTATTTTAAATGCTGACAAGGATGATTATAAAATCAGAATAAAATAAATCCACGATGTCTATTAGTCATAATAGTAGGATTTTACTCTATTTAATTACACCATATCCACCAAAATTGTAAATTTAAAATTTTGTATTTTCCATTTACAATTTTTTTACTAATACAAAATGGATACCTAACAAATTCCTATTTGGGAATAGTGGTTACAGTAAAAAACTCCCAATTAGGAATTTGGTCTTATTTGTGTAGTTAATGTTTCTTATTGAGAATTGTGGCTATTATGCGTGCTAAAATGTTCGCAATGGGGAGCCGCGTTTAATTTGCGTTGACAAGAAGTTTCTATTTAGGAATATGTTCTTATTTGCATGCTTAATGTTTCATTTTGGGAATTGTGGCTATTATGCG
The DNA here is from genome assembly GCA_955612985.1 of Cheilosia scutellata. Classification (NCBI taxonomy): domain Eukaryota; kingdom Metazoa; phylum Arthropoda; class Insecta; order Diptera; family Syrphidae; genus Cheilosia; species Cheilosia scutellata. The sequence goes on from OY015312.1 coordinate 70,573,259, forward strand.
TGCTAAACTTTGCAATTGTCAAACGCTTTAAATTTGTGTTGAAGCGAAGTTCCTATGTAGGCATTTGTTATTATTTGCGTGCAAAAAAAAAAAACAAAACGTCAAGAAGTGTTCAATTTATCGATATTAAGTTTTTATACATCCAGATCTTTTTTCACTTTTCAATAAAAGGATGTACTTATGTATTTGTTTTAAATGGTCTATGAATCATTTTATAATCACTGATGTGTGAATTACATAGTATGTTCCCCGGATTTATATGACATAAGAATTCTTGGGCATAGTTTCGTCGTTGTGTGTAACAAAAACTTAACAAAAACTCGTACACTGCTACTATATAGGAATTGGGTACATGAACACACATCTCCACACTTTTTATACACTGCGGACAAAATGTTCCATGGAAGAAACAATATTGTCACAATATCGTATCTGCGCCGATATAAAATTCCTAAATAAGAATATTCCTAATTGGAAAATGTTACCAAGCTAAAACGTTACTTGATCGGAATCTTTTCTGGTAACAAAACCGACTTTACGACGTCGCGCATGACACATGCCACATGAAGTCGCTAAATGCTGGGATGTTTCGTTTTGTGATTAAATGAAATTCGTTCGTAATTCAAATTAATTCACGCCCATTTGTCCAATTTTGACCAAACTGCAATGCAAAGATTTTCTCAAAATTAGAGCTCAATCGATTCGGTGGTTTTTGATATTATGCCTACAAATTTTAATTTTTTTTTGCATGGGAGATTCCACGCCCTTTGTCCATTTTGACCAATCTTCACGGGAACATTCAAGGGCGAAAACCTTATATTGCCTGAAACTTATTTGAACCAATAACAACGATTTTCTCAAAATTTGAACTCAGTCTGTTTGGTGGTTTTCCAATTTTGCGATTATTTGAGTGTATTCTCATACAAAATGGAAATTTAGATTTTTTCGATTTTCCTACTTTTCATTTTGGGTTTTCCAAGTTTTCTTTTTTGTTACACAAAACACAACCCCTGATTCAAGCAAATGAAGATTCCGACTGACAGATCATCACAGCCCAGCCTAAACCCTTTGCTCTAGAAAGCTGAAATTTTGCATAGAGGTTTCCTTTATGATGTATACAACCACTAAGGAAGGATTTTTCGAAAATCAACCCCTGAAGGGATAAAAAGGGGGGTCTGTATGGGAACATTTTTATTTTTCATCCTATTGACTTTAAACTCGGTTTGTCTATTTTATATGAGAAATAAAGAAACTGAATTTCTCGGATTTCGGAAATTCAGCCCTTAAAGAGGTAAAAGGGGGGGTCAAAGTTTGTGTGGGAAAATTTGTATTTTTCATCCAATCGACTTCAAACCCGGTTTGTTTACTCTCTATAAGAAATAAAGAAAGCTAATTTCTCCGATTTTGGAAATTAAACCCTTATAGCCGGTTTTACAGTGCAAGTTTAAACTCAGGTTTAGTTAAACTCGCAGGCAAGTTTAAACGAAGTACTTAAACCGTGAGTGTATTACAGTGAAATTCGAACGAACGTTTAGTTAAACTTCGGTTTAACTTTTCTCGCCTGTTTTGTACGCCACTGTAAACGTAGAACTCATGTGTATTTGAAATTTCCATCAGTTTTATTTATTTTGTCAGTTTGGAAATTTAAAAAAAGTGAAATAGTTACTTTACTTTACTTTACTTTTGATGGCGATATAAAGCGTGGTGCTCCTGGGGCTTACTTATTATGCACTTCCAACCGGCTTGAGCCGGCACTCCAAGCAGTCGGAGGTCTCCTTTCACCTAGTCGCTATCTAAGAGGAGGTCGTTTTGGGTGTCTCCTTCCCTCTGGTATTGGTATGGCGTCGAAGACCTTACGCGCTGGAGCTGATGGTATTTTCCGCATTTACAGCACTACCCAGGTACAGAAACATTCACTGACTTCCTCGAAGTTATCCCTATCAATTGTCACGCTCTGACCAAGTCGGTAGTGGGGTTGGGCTTTTGTTGATGAAAGCATATACTTCATTTTGTCCTCGTTTTTAATCAGTCCCATTCTGCTTGCTGCTGACTCTACATATTATAGTGAAAGCACCGGTTACCGTAGGCGATCTCCTTTTTTATGGATCGGACAGATGGTACCGAGATTCCATACTTCAAGCATACTTTCCTCTGACCACATACTGCAGATGAGTTGGTGTATGCTCCTGACCATGTCATCTCCAGCGTTTTTAAAAAGTTCCGTGTAGCCCATCGGCTTCAGCTACTTTGTTCGTATTTAGACGATATACAAGAATTTTCTAGAAACAATGTAGTACAATCAAAGATAAGGAATTGCACTTGCGAACTAATTGGATGCATAAAAACAACAATGTTGCTATGTCGTTTTGTCATAAACCGTGAGGGAGATCGTACAGTACGAAATTCAGGAAAATAAACTCAGTTTAAACCCCCATCCATGGCCGGTTAAGTTAAACTCGGTTTAAACTCTCGATTAAGTTTAAACTAGCACTGTAATACACCTTTTCGTGTTAAACGTCGGTTTAAACTTGATATCTGGTTAAACGGAGTTTAAACTTGCACTGTAAAACCGGCTATTAAAGGCGTAAAGGGGGGGGGTCAAAGTTTGTATGGGTAAATTTTTATTTTTTATCCGATTAACTTCAAAATCGGTTTGTGTAGTCTATTATAAGAAATAAAAATAATAAACTTTCCTGTTTTGGAAATTCAGCTTGGGGCCCGAGTTATTGGTGATGAATCCATTTAATGGCGCCCTTTTCTTAACTCACGAACCGTTCGTCGAAAGTGGTACACATCCTCACGATCTTTCTGGTTGCATATGTTGCACAGTATAGGAAGATCTGGGCGGTGTGGGATATAATTAAAAGGTAAGAGTATTCCGCCTTAGTCTAAAGATGTTGCATGTCATTTCGGTATATTCGCCAGCTAAGAAATATGTTTTGTCCCGTAGATAGTGGCTCAGTCTGCTATAGTATGTTCTGTGTTGAGATGCTAGATACAACAAAATAATATTGATCATATAATTTTTGAACTGTTTTCCCCAATAGGGCGCTAGAAATATTTTTCAGAGATACTAATTACTTCTGAAGTACTTTCTTTGGTTGGTTGCCTGCACGATATCTATACATATAATAAAACTGTAGGACTTTTCTTTGTCAGCTAATAACTCGAAAACTGCTGGACAGATTTCGATGAAACTTTTTTTAAAATGTTCCTTAAGACTGTAAAACTGCTATAGGCTATGTCGTTTATAGCCACGTCCTTAGGAATCAGTACTTACCAAATTGGAATTGGATGTCCTTATTCACAAGATTTCACCAAAAAAAAAAATTACACAAACTTTTATTTATAAATATCGACTGAAGATAGTCTTTAATATAAAAACTGTTGGAAAATATTACAAATTTATTATATTACTGGAAAAAAACAAAATCTTTATCGAAAGAAGTAACTGGAATAGAGCAAATCGCTATTGAACAGATAGGTGCCAACTACTGTACCAAAAATACATTGTTTAACGCGATCTTTTGTTTTATTATAATATTGTACATGCAAACTTTTAATATGGAATGCATTCATTGTCTTCTCAGTACGGCAAAAAAAAAAAAGTGGCTTATTAATAATTTTAATATACATAATATTATATAGATATCTACCTATTACCTACCTACCTATGTAGAATAATATCGCTTCAATCATTGTGCAGCCGAAATCACCTCATATCATGCTAAACCTCCAGGAAATGATTCCCTTATCCCTGTCATATTCAAAAGATGTTGAAAATAATTTATTCCTCCTACACTCAGCCTAAGTGCACTTTCTGATTTTGTGTTCATCCTCAGCCAGCAGGCGGCGAATGGAGTGTTTGATTCAATGCAATGAATTTTCCAGCTGGTGCTTGATGTCTTCTTGGGTCTTGTGCAAAATCCATGGCCATGGAAAAAAAGGAAGCTTTTAAGATTTCGCACAACTGACAATCAAAGAAAAGAAAAGAGATTTCTTCTATCTATCCTCCTGTTCCTATTTCAATAAATTGAACTTTCCTTCAACTTCTCATGGATAATGGGGGCTCGAGGAATCGCTTCGCGCTAACCTACATATGTACAGCTTCGAAAATACTTTAAATTTGTTGATCATTGGGGAGACAGTTTTATTCAATTTTAAATCGCATTAAAGAAAGATTTGTACGAGCTATTATAGGTATAGATTTTTTTTTAGTTCAAAATGTTGGTATTGCCACTATAATTTGTATTTGCTCGTTACAAAAACGGTAACAAAAACATAAAAAAGTGTACCGTGGGTGTGGGTTTTTTTTTTTTTTAAATACTTCTCTCGGCAAAGGTGAACCTATAACGCTTCAACAGCGCTCCGAGATGCTTGCAGATGTATGTTAGTTCTGCACTTAAATTGCTGCAAATTGTAGTCTTCTGGAAATATATCCCCAGGAAGCGAGTTCCAAAGTTTGCTTGTCCTGTAACAGAAGGAGTTTAGGAAAGTTGATGTCCTCGCGGTTGTCAAGTGTATACTGTATGGTCATGAGCATTAGCAGCCTGTCTTGTGGGGCGCCCAAAAGTTGCACTTCGAGGGATAATGTACCTATAGATCAGCGACTTGTCTTCTGTGCACCAACGGTTTAAGATTTGATGTGAGTGTAGGCTGTAGGGTCTCCAATAAGTCGAACTACTCGTCTCTGTATGCTGTCAAGTAGGTTAAGTGAATGTTTCGGGGCCGAGCTTCATATATGGGAACAATATTCCAGGCCTGGTCTAACCTGATCTTTGTAGAGAAGGAGAAGTTGATTGGGGCTAAAGTACCTCCTTGCTCTAAATAGCTAGCTCAACTTAGCGGACGCCGATCTTGCGATGTCCTGCCATGTGATTCCTGAATTGACTGTGACTCCTAGAAGGTGCATTGAGTCCTTAGGATGGATTGGATGGTCATCCATTTGGATCTGAGGAACTGTTGATGTATTTTTTCTAGAAAATGTAGTGAGCTGTGTCTTGTTTGCATTAAATACAACCAAGTTGTCTTTTCCCCACTTCAAGATTTTGTCCAGATCATCATTTAGAGAACTAATTTGTTCACATCTCTGATTGAGTGATGTAGCCGCATTCACATGCCCTCTGTTCGAGATGGAGGATATAAGAGAGCTGTCATCTGCAAAGCTGTAGATATTATTATTTGTCGATCCAAGCAATTGGTTGATGTGGAGCGGAAATAGAGTTGGAGAAAGAATATATCCTTGGGGCACTCTTGCATTTATAGCAAACGAATTAGATGATACACCATCTACAACAACTTGGATCGATCTTCCCAGTAGAAAATTTTGCATCCATCCGCAGAGTTGTTGTGGTAATCCATAAGACGCTAACTTGCCTTAAGCGGGCTCTATGCCAGACTCGGTCAAATGCCTTTGATATGTCCAAGGATACTGCTCTTGACTCGCCGTGCTCTTCAATTGCTTGCGTCCATAAGTGCGTTACGTAGCTTAACAGGTCTCCAGTGGAACGACGGCTCCTAAATCCGTATTGCCTGTCGCTTATTAATCGGTGGCCTTCTAGATATTTGATTATTTCGACATTATTTACTGCCTTTTCCATTACTTTTGAGAGCATTGAAAGTAACGCTATTGGACGATAGCTTTGTGGCAGACATTTCCTCCCTTTCTTTGGAATAGGTTGAATGCGAGCGGTCTTCCAGCAAGAAGGAAACCTCTTCTTGGAATACGACATGCTAAACAGCTTACATAGTACAGGTGCAAGTTCTGGTGCACAGCTCTTCAGTACTATAGCCGGGATTCCGTCGGGTCCCGTTACCTTATTGCAATCTAGTTCTTTAAGGATGCGTTGAATTATTCGAGGCCGAAATTTCACTTCTGTCATCGATGATTTCACCCTCGGGATATTTGGTGGCTCTAGTTGTGCAGAATCTATGGTGGAATTCTCAGAAAACATGCTAGCGAAAAGATCAGCCTTTTCTTTAGGTGTTGTTGCTAGCGTGTCGTCTTCTTTTACTAGAGGTGGAAAAGAAGAGCAACTAAAGTTATTACTGATTGCCTTTGCCATGGACCAGAATTGGACATCCAATCACTTTGTTAGTGACTCTTTCGCTGTAAGTTGTCTTCGCCGATTCAATAATTTGGTTGCATCTATTTCGAAAAATTATAAATTCAGATCTTTTTTGCTCCGAAGGGTTTGAACGCCATTCACGATCACGGAAAGCCTTGTTTTTCGCTGCGGTAACTCGCTTGCATTCATTGTTAAACCAGGGTTTATTTGAAGCTAATTTTTTGATGCAATGTGGAATATAAAGTTCCATACCGAGTAAATTCATTTCTGTTACGGCTTCTGCGCACATATTGACATCGATATCTCTAAAATCAGCCCATGGCAATGGCAACGAAGCGAAGAAATTACGCATTGGTGATGAATTTGTATCCAGTCTACCTTATCGGATAAATGACGAAATAATTTAGATGGATCGTTATCGTTTGGAGAGCGGTACAGGCAGGGGCGTAGCGAGGGTTTGAGCCATGGGGGGGTGACTTTCATTGAAATGCCGACTTATTTCAGGAACTTGCCCACTGTATAGAAATCATGAAAATCGGCCCAGTGGTTATCGAGTTATATCTAACGTCAACGAGTTTCACTCCATAGAATATGTTTTTTATATGGGAGGCGCCACGCCCCTTTGTCCAATTTTGACCAATCTTAACGGGAACACCCCTGGGCTAATACCTAAAAGACCATTCACATAAGGGCGACCAACTACCTACGATCGAACGACTATTCGCAAGCTTTGACAGTCCGTTCACATGAACACTTTTATAGGTCGCGGCAGTTCGCGAATTTCAGCCATCAGTTTCTACCCACAATGTCTAGTTTGAGGTTAAGTTCGAACGAATGTTTAATTCGCTAGTTTGTGGAATGCGTATTAAATGATGTGGATTGCGAATAAACTTTGACAATTCGCGCCAAGGGTGTTTTCGTTCGCGGCAAAAAGTTTGGAATTCGAAATTTCGTTATTTAAACTGTTTATAAACTTTTATTTTCTTAATACATTTTGATAAGATAATTAATTATCCTCCTCTTTGCCCAAACACACGTTTGCCGCGAATTTTTAAAGTTCGCAATCCACATCAATAAGCCGCGAACTAGCGAATAACACATTCCTTCGAATTTAACCTCAAATTAGAAATGCCAACCTTTTTAAAATCGAATCGAAACTCGATAAATTTTAAGGATTTCAGTCGGCAATCTCACCGATGCCGACCGTCCTTTTTAAAATCGAATCTAAACACGCAAAATTTTAAGGATTTCAGTAGGCAAATTCACCGATTCACCGATTTTAAGGAGTTCATCTGAAACCTTTGAAAATGCCGACTTTTGTACGCATTTACAAGCTTAAAAACCTTTACCTAATGGAAATCCAAACTTAAGACCTATTTTTTGAAAATTGATCGTTGATTTGCCGACTCTTGAAAAGCGTGGGGGGGTGACGCACCCCCCCCCTCGCTACGCCCCTGAGTACAGGCAGCAAACGAATTTGGTAGATACAGCTTTGTAGTACGACCTTTAGCCATATTATGTCGAGATCCGCAGATTCCATCTCTTCTTTTCTTTCACACGCCAGATCTGATTCGGCAAACACACATAGTCCCCCCTTATATCGAAAACGAGGAAGTAGTTCGTATCCTGGACATTGAAGATGTGCAGTCAGTGTTTGAGTAAGTCCTGGAGTCTATTTGGTCCCAGTCATCGTTTTTTTGCTCGTAATATTGTGTTTCTTAATTCTTCGTTCTAACTCATCCCAATTACTCAATTGGCATAAGATCTGGCGATTGGGGCGGGCTATTAAACTGTTTTGTCCCTCGGAACTTCCACAATGTGGGCTGTGTGTTATTCAAAGTACAGAGGGTAGATACATACCTACTTGAGTAAAATTGTTATTCTTACCGAAATGAATGTTCGCTCTTAAGAAAATAATTCTTTCAAAAGATTTTACTCAAAGTTTTCCCTCAATTTTTATTCGCAATAAGGACTATAAAATTCTGTATGCGGCTACCTAAAAAACACAGATGGCCTTGTGCGTATGACTAAAAAAAATGCATGTAAAACGTAACCTTTTCAAATCAAAGTTGCCCCATAAAAGGAAGCTGAAACGAATTCGCCATCAACATACAACCGGCCGATTTGGCTTCAATAAAAATATTTCCAAAGAGTTGCTAGTTGCTATATTTAGAACTCAAACTCTTTGTTTTAAGTAAAAAAATATTTCAAAGGTGCAAAAATATAATCCTGGGAACAAAATTCTCACTAAAAGCTTTGGGAGAGTATCAGTGTTAGCTAATGGATGTGCAATTTTTTATGTGGTTTCATTTATTATGCGTCAGTTATGTTTAGCATACATGCTCTTATTGATGGTTTTGGTTTTTATGAATTATTTCATTTACAACTTAAAAAAAAATATATATATATATATCTTACATAAATCTCATAAAAATAGTAGTTTAAAGTTTTGAGAAAACCATTTCCAATCATGTTTCATATCTGGCAACTTATTTGGAGGACGAAACAAACAGGCAGCGTTAAATATGGAAATAATGAGACTTAAGGTGCTAGTACACGGTATGTAGCACGCCACATATTATGTGGCTCTGACGTGCACAAAGAGAGCTTGTGCATGGCATTTATCCATTGGGACCATACCCTGACCAGCGTTCCCTCCCGTGCTACTATTGTACTCATTTGCTCATTTTGAGTACATTTTTATGAACTGGGCCGAACCGAATCGTTTCTTCCGTGAACGAGCTATACGTTCACGGAATCAATCGATTTGACACACAAAGCAAAAACAAATTCCGTCACGTATTGCTCATTTACGGAAGAAACGATTCGGCCCCTGAGTACGGATATCTACTACTTTGAAGCCGTGGCGTGTACTACTATTTCATAACATACAACATAATTCATTTTTATTTTTTCGAAATAAATAATATAATATTTTTGTTTCCTAAACCTGACACTTGAGGAGTAGTTAATTACCTACTTATAAGGACCTTTTTACTTTCCCATACAATTTTAGTATGAACTGTCAATATCATTTATATTAAAAAGTGCACAATTATAACACAAAATCACAAAACGTTTTTTAAGAGAACACAAAAATTGACTTTACATAGCTAGTGAGAGAATTGTTTTATTTAAAAATTGTTGAAATGTGCATAGTACAATAATAGTACTAATAAGAACAATGGACATGGACATTATGGTGCAATTAAAACTGTAAGCTACGTAATTTTAATGTTATACATATTTATAATGTACCTACTTTCTTTTTAAAGAAGATGTGTAAGTTACTCAATAAATATTATTGACTAATGGCGCTAGAATGGTCAAGCACTGACGCACTGAGTAGAGTAAACTCCGTTACATTAAACTTTCAGGAATAATGAGGATTTCTTCGATTTTCAACAATTTATCTGAAACACTCTGTATACACTGGAACTAAGTTAAAGCTTCAGCAAAGTCCAAGAATTGACTGGTGAATCTGCCCACTGCCTTTTTGATTTATTTTCATACTATTGGGGAGGTAACTTCTATGTTTGCGCAATTTTTGCAATGCTCTTCGTATTTTGCACTTTTTCAACAATTTTTAAAGAAAACTGTGAAAAATGGTTTTGTGTTCATACAAATTTATTTGATGTTTAACAAATAAGATATAATTCACTATGCGAAACAACATACATATTGTTATGAAATAAAGAAAACTAACTTCGTCTTTATTTATTTGTGAATTTGTAAAAGTAAGAAAACAATTTATATTGGGAAATAAAAGTCGAATTTTCTGGAAATGAATGTTAAGAAAATACCATATAGACACATTGGTCGGAATTATAGCTTTTTGAACAACGTCCCTAATACATTATTCGTCTTAAAAGTTATTGTTTGAATAGCTATACGAATTCTAACAGCTTGGAAAAAACAGCTCAGTTTATTTATAATATTTTTTAACTAAAGAATGTAGTCTCAAAAACAATAAAACTACAACTAAGCAATTTATAGAAAAACAAATCATACCATAAAAAAAATAAATATACATCGTCACACCACATTTAGGCACTATTTCTATCAAATTTGTCTGTCAAAATCAGCATGGGCACATGGTGTTATTACGTCAATAGATTACTGATTACTAAAATTGAATGAAATTCTAATTTTGACCACTTTTATACTTATAACTGGAATGTACACTTTAGTTTCGGTGCATTGTGAGACGTACTACCTTGGAAGCCATTTGAGTACTATTTTCCACCGAGATGAGAACTCCGTCCAACCAAAAGGGAGGGAACGCTGACCCTGACGTCAAAATTACGTCAGAGCCACATATATATGTGGCGTGCTACATACCGTATACTAGCACCTTTAGTTTGTACCTACAGTGGCCGGCACAAGTATTTTGACAAAACTAAAGTTAATTCTGCTCATAATTTGGAACTTACTTCATGTAAATTTTGGCACCAATGGAAAGGTCATTTAAATACCGCTTGAATGATACAAAACTTTCTTTAACCCATTAAGTATTGTAGTTATTCAATGGTCCAACGTCTCTGATGGTTTATCGGCATAAATTATTGACTTCACATATCCCCAATGAAAGTAATCTAAAGGTGTATGATCACAGGATCTTGGAGGCCAGTTCACCGATCCATTACACGAAATTATGCGGTCAGCAAATGTTTCCCGCAATAAACTGATGGCTTCGCGCGACCTGTGGGACATTTTGTTGAAACCAAATCTCTGTCACGTCAATGACATTCAACTGAGGAACGAAGAAGTCAAAACTCATATTTCTATAGCGCTCTCCATTGACGGTAACCTTCTGACCTTCAAGAAATATGGGCCGATGACTCCGAAAGCCCATAAAGCATCAAGCGAATGAATAGAATTCGTATCTCCGATTAGTTTCAACGCACGATTTTGGATCCTATCCAGTACCAGTAGGTGCAATATGGTTTTCGGCGCACCAGACCAGATATGGGAATTGTACTCTAGTTTGGGGCGAATGAACGCTTTATATATTGTAGCCAGATCAGAAGGGGTAAAATATTTCTTGCACCGTTTGAGAAAACCTAGACATTCCGCAGCATTCTTGGCGACTTCGTGTATGTGGTCAATCCAACGAAGGTTGTCATGAATGCACATACCGAATGAAAGTCTTTCGGTTTCGGTGATGCAAGTGCCATTCATGGATAATGGCTGTAGGTTCTGGTTTCGCTTTAGAGACAGCAGACAGCATTGTATTTTCGAAGCATTAAATTCCACTCTATTGGCTGAACCCGATTTTAAAATGCTGTCAAGGTCGGAATTTAATGAGCTTAACATACGTTGCCGTTCCAATTCGTCCGAAGAGCAGGGACGTGAGCTAAGAGTGCTGTCATCAGCGAAGGAATGGATTGGATTAGAAGTTGCAGACAAGAGATCATTTATAAAAATGAGAAAGAGAGTCGGAGACAAAACGGAACCTTGGGGGACACCAGCATTTATATGGTGAGTTTCAGACTTGAAACCATCCAAAACAACTTGAATTGAACGGCCAGAAAGGTAGTTTCTAATCCATTGAATAAGAGACGCATCGATCCCATAAGCACGCATTTTCGACAAAAGAGCTCGGTGCCAAACTCTGTCAAATGCTTTTGAAATAACAAGCGCAACAATCTTCGATTCATCGAAGTGATGGAGAGATTGGTTCCACTTCTCGGTGAGATAAGTCATCAAATCACCAGTGGACCTGTTGCCACGAAAACCGTACTGCCGGTCATTGAGGAGTTTCCGAGATTCAAGATATTTCATAAGCTGACGATTTATCAGCGTTTCCATGACCTTAGAAAGAATGGACGTAAGTGCTATGGGTCGGTAATTGGTGGGAGAAGAAGATTCGCCTTTTTAAGGCTGTTTTCCACCTTTTCGGGAAGAGTCCAGAAGAATAGGAGAGATGAAAAAGCTTACGCAGTGGTTTTGCCAGCGTGGAAGAACACCTCTTCAGAACGATAGGGGAGATACAGTCTGGACCAGCGGATTTATTTATGTTGAGATCATTAAGTACTCTTGCAACTGTGCGAGTGCGAAAATGGATTTGTCCCATGGTAAATTCGACGCTCTTGAGCACAGGTGGAGGTGGAGGCAAAGCGCAACCTGGGAGCAACGAGCTGGCTGCAAAATGTGCAGCAAACAGATTAGCTTTGTCTAAAGAGGAGACAGACAGCTGGAGTGTCATTGTAAATGAAAGTGGGGATCGATGGTGAAGCCGAATTCTTTACATTTTTTACAAATTTGTCGTCTTTGGGGATGCGTTCCAAATAACTTGCTCAGATGGGCGATTATGTCGACCGTAAAATGGAAGTAGCGCACGATAAGATTGGAGAATCGAACCATGGTTTTCAAAATAAGTTTGCACGATTTTTTGGATCTCGCTAAGGGCTTCCCAGACGAAGTCAATATGTATATTGAAAAAATTCCAATTTGAAATAAGTAGTTGACGCAGCCACTTAATTTTTATTTTAGAATTTAGAGAAAAACTCTCTGATAACTAAGTATAACTGATATTAAAAAAAATCTATATAGTAGATTGTGTTTGATACATTTCACAAACGAACTTTTCTATTTAGGTGACGTCATCAAGAGCTTTTCCACGTACTTTAGTTTTGCAAAATTCTACAACAAGTGTTAAGGGAAATTTTACTTGCTAACTTTCATAGCGAATAATTTGGTGGTACAGAAACTGACTTTGCCTGTTAAATTTATATGTTAAGAATTTACTTGTTAAAAATGTTAAATTGTTGTTTTGTTTTTTTTTTTTAATTTTTGAAATGATAAATGGCCTAATTTCCCTTTTTTGCAAAAGGATGGAGTGTATTCACATCCAGTAAATATGTGGACACCTGGCCACGTAACGCAAAGTGTTGGCTTCAATTTGTAAACCCTCCACAGGAAGGTTTATTCACTTTGCCATTACATTTGTAACGCCTGTTGAAAACACGATAGCGTCAAACCGAATCGACCTAGGCGAATGAAATTTTGTGAGAGCACTTTTTTTTAACGTCGCGTCGTCAAATTGGTATTGAAAATGGGCTATGTCGGTCAAGTAGTTCTGGTATATACCTTCCATACAAAACCAATACTAGACCCATGGGTACACATACTACAACATTTTGCATGACTTGTATGCAGTGGAGGGTTTGAAAGCATTGTCCACTGGGCCAGGCCGATGGTATCACTTTTACTTGTTGTAAAATGCGTTAATATGGATGTATCTTAGCGTATGTCCCAATTTCCATCCAAACAATGACATTTATTTTTTTTATCATTATTTTATTATCATGACATCAATTATTCCAAATAGGAATTTTGTCAATATTTTGACTTCGTCTGGGAAGCCCTTAGCGACATTCAAAAAGTCTGGACCTTCATATTTGTATTCACGTTTAATATCCTACTTTTTAGGAGAAATTGGTGCGGCTGCATTAATTAATCAAAATTGGTATTTTTAATGAAATTCCGGCATGTCTGGCAGGGCTTTGGCTACACCTAAAACGTCTTGGATACATGTATATTTGTACTACGGGGATCATACTCTATTATTTGCTTTTAAGATTCAAGTGGTTGCACCATTTATTCCTGTTTAATTATAACGGATTTTTAATATTATAAAATTCTTATTTTTTTTAACTAGTGACTATAATTAGGATCTATTACTAGCAGAAAACATACCATCTCTTATTCGAACAAAATATGTATAAAATATATAAATATAACCCATTTGGTCTGGTCCTGGGCGTCAATCAATACTTCTCTTTACTTAACGTGGTCTGTGGTTCGTTAGCTGCATTCAGTTATGAGCACTCTGTGTTGAGTTAATTAGACAGTTTTTATTCTACAAAATTCCTGTTAACTAATTATTATTATTGTTTGCAAGTAAAATACTGGTGCAAACCTAAGTTAATTGCCTAATTGCCCTATCGATGATTGCGATTATATTTATTAACCCCCTGCGGCGTATTTGACATCCTTCGGTTGGGGACTATGTAATGAGTTTACACTTTCTATCCTTAGCAATTTCTGATAGTATCGGAAAATGTTGTAATCGATTTTGTGTTTTATATGTGTTATGTATGGGTATCTCAGAAGAATTACATAATTGGTATTTTACACCTTTAACGGCAAACATTTGAGGCATGCACATGCACACGCACACGCCCAAGCGTGCTACTGCATGCGTATTAGAGGATATAGGAAATAAAATAATTGCTGTAATTAAGATAATAGATAACATATGTATTATAATTAAAATCAAATTCTGGGAAGGTGTAACTTATAGATATCTACATAAGCAAAGCATTTAACAACAATGGAGGTAATTCGGTAATTATATAGAATAGACATGGACAATCAGAATTACGTTGAATTGTATACAAAGGAAACAAAATTAGCGTCAACCTCAGACTGCAGATGCAGAAAATACAGAGGAGGAAATTGAATATGGGAAACGTTTCTTATTCAGTTTTTTTCACTGTCTCACCTCTCGCGAATGTCTGACAAACATCCGAAAGTATAACTGTCCTGCAAAAGCTTCTCAATTAAGCCGACCGGACTCGGTATAAAATTGTAGGTCCTTTCTATTCTATTCTATAAAAATAAAAACTTACAAAAAAATGGTTGTGAGAAGTTAGGCCTTGTGTGCCTATGCCTAGCCTATACGGAGGAGCTGTTGAGCCAAATATTTATTTATTTTTTTATTCCACAAAAATAAAGGGTTCAAAATAATTATTAACTTCAACTCCAAACATGCCGAATTAGGTCATAAGGTATCTCTTTTTCCGATGGAGTAGACTTCTGAGACTCATTTTGCCAGTCACTTCTGACATTAAAGATTATTATTAATGAAAGAAAGAAAAAACTGACTAACGGTATTCCAGGAGCAATTTACGGAATTTTTTCTACAATAGAAACTGCCCAATGCAGTTTCTGTTTGTATAGGCTTCCTTAGAGATAACGAGCTGCTGGGCAGACGGTTTACCCGGCAAAGCCCTTCATAAGAAACCTAATTGGCTCCTTTAAGAGCGGTTTTAGGCCAGGCAAGTTTACCGTTGATTATACATTTTCACTCTTGTACAGATTCTGGAAATCCAAATCGATACTCAACATAATTTCCTTCGATTCCAAAGTCGCCTATGACAGCGCATCTTTAGAGAGAGCAATAAAATAAAGGGGCATGTCTCGTTTTGGCATCCCTGCAAAACTCGTTCGCCTTCTTTAATATCATACTGGAAGAATTGTCCGAATCACGTAGGCCACAAAAGGCACGATCTTTCAAAAGATACCTAACTCTATCCCAGTTCTGCTTTATAGCGCTGAAGTTCTATCTACTAAAGCGGATGAAGATATCCTCGGTTGCTTCGAGAGGAAAACTATGGGTGCGGGTCGAAATCCTGCTTATAAAATTCTGTCTTTTCACACAAAAAGTCTGGGCTTTAATCGCGTAATTTATCAGACTATCATCGTTGAGACGATTGTATAAAAAGACCTCGTTTTAAGTTTGCTTCATATAACACAATCACATCGATCAATCGAATCGTTCATCGTTTTCATTTTGAACAGTTTGAGCAGGACTGTAAACAAATTGTGACAACTGAAAACTAATAAAATTGGTATATTATTTTGTTTGTTTTGTTCTCGTTGTGGAAATGCATGTATACGTATACGTTGGAAAATAAGCATAGGTGCGGTGCACGAGAAATTATATTGATAAGGTTTATAAAAGAAGAAAAAGAAGAGGAAGAAGAGGATTTGTGCATGCATTTTGCTTAAAGCATTTACTAACTTTGCTTTTGGGGGCGCTTACAATCCGGGGTGGACAACGGCCTCAACCAACAAGCCTCTAGCTAGCTGCCTCCAGTTACGCTCACGAAGTTCGTTGAGGTCGCCGTCCAATTAAGCACTCCACCTAAGGTTGGTTCTTCCTCTGCTACGTCGACCCTCACCCTCACCCTCAGGGGTGGACTCATAGATTCGTCGGGCTGATGCGTTGCTGTCCATACACGCTCAACGTGCCCCAGCCATATCAGCCGTTGTATCTTCAGCTTTTTGATACAAACTGGACGGAATATCGCCCGAAGATTCTTTCTCTTAAAACATCCAAGGAGGTATTCTTCCGATTTTGACAGAGTCCATGCCTCTGCACCATACAGCAGGACCGGGATGATTAGGGTCTTATATACCTAATATCTCGATGCTGAGACTCCTTTCTCGTTGACAGTATATTTTGTTTTGTCATCATTTACAGCCAAGCATTTAGTGAATGCAATTCTATGATTGCATCCTCAAAAGAGAACACAGCTAGGGTTCGAACTGTCTTTTAACAAGTATGAAGAAAATGGACTTTTGTTCTATATTTTCACATTTCACCACACTAATGCTAATGCAGTGTCCTTTGTGAACATTATGTATGCTTTTGATTGGAAAATGTTTCCTTTAATATTTATTTTACTTTTAAAAAACCTAAACATAAACAAAATACACCAAAAACGATGAAACGATTGCAAAATAGCCATCGTTCAATCGAATCGTTTCGACGGCGCCATTTGACAGTATAATTGTTTACGTGAAGCAATAAAAAGCGATGATCGTCCTATCGATTCGACGATTATCGTTGTTTGTTTGTTATATGAAGTAGAAGTATCGTCGAGACGACGTCGTTCGATCATTTTAGCCTTACGCGATTAGACCCCTGTTTTTTTATAGTTCTGCTCGGAAAAAAATCTGTAGAAATACTAAAGCTCAGCAGATCAAGGCTGCGAATGGCAATAGGGATACTCTCTGGGCTCTGTCTTCTAAGGAAGCACGCCATGAGATTAGGTCTAACAGACACAGACGTATGCAGGTATTGCGAAGACTTACAGGCCACAGAGGATATAACTCATCTCCTCTGTGAATGTCAAGCTATCGCTCGGTACAGGAGGAAATACCTTGGTAGGTACTTCTTCGACAATTTGGAGGAGGTTGGCCTCGCAAACAAAATTGAAGCAATTTTCAGGTTCTGTAGGGAAATTAAATGTCTGGGTGAAGTGGTTTAGGTTATTTGACGGTTAAGGTTCCCCAGGGATGGCGATGGGCCCACTATGGTGCCTAGTCCAATGTGATGAAATTACACCCTATTCAACCTAACCTAACCTATAGTTCTGCTTACAAAATTCTGCTTTTCCGATTTTAAGCAATAGAATTCAGCTTATTCTGCATTTTTCCAAGAATCGAATATAAAAAAACAAACGCAATCAGGCAAAAAAAATTAGCACATTCCTTAAAGGAGTGAGAGAACAGAATTTTCAAACGCAAAATTTTTGAAGCAGGATTTTGTAAAAAGAATTTTGACCCTTCCAGAATTTTGACCCTAACCTAAAAACTATTCGTACAATTTTCAGTCCCTTTTGCTTTTTGAATGATTTTTTTTTCTCCTTTTTCGATAACGGTTTCTAATAAATATGAGGTTAATAGTTATCTTTTCACCATATTAATCAAATCTGACCTTTTTTGCCTTTGATGGTGATTTCCCTTAAAAAAAACTCTATACAACTTTTGACACCTTTTCATGTTAATTTTCTCTGGTAACATATTTTAATGCCATATCCCGGATATTATTGTTAGTAAACTATGTGAAAATCGGTCATAAATTTCTAATGTATTGTAATTATCACACATGTGAGCATTCATGTGAGCGATAAAGAAAACGAGCTACAGCCCACTACCCACTCGCCCCAAATCGCTTACATTTTTGATACAGCAGTTGGTAATAAATTTCTCAGAATTATACTATTTTGCAAGAGATTAAAATGTATTTTTAATTACACGGCTTGGGTTGGCATTAGCGATGCTCATATGGAAATGTTACTGCCTGGGGTGTAATTAAGTTTGGGAAGCCAACAATATTCCTCTTATTTATTAACGCAAGTATGGTCCTAAGTTTAACATAGGCCCACAGAATCCGGACAATGTATTATGTGTCACACGTATCAGTCCTTCTGAAAACGACACGATAGAATTTCTGCTTACACACCGGGTGATAATTTATATTCGCAGTAGGTTCTCCTAACTAGATTTTGAATATTTTAAAATGGTTTAGCAAAGGGTTAGTAAGTTCCTTGTGTATTTGTTGTCCAGTGTGACTTGTAAAAAATCTGCAGAGTAGCTATAGTATAGGTACGACATGTCTATGTCTAAGGGGAAGGTGAATGTTTATGAGGTTCATTAGTGATGTCTGATGAGTAAATGTAAGAGTTGTAAATTCTCATTAAAAAGTACGTAGCTACAGTTAATAAAATAAATGTAATGTGCTAGAAATAACAGTCATATGGTTTTAACATTAGTGGGGAACATATCTCACACTTTTTTATATAAAAACCTTAAAACCCAATCTGAAGCATAGTTTTTTACTGCCTGAACCCAGCCTAAATTTCGTGTTAACGCTCTTAAATAAAATTGCGTTTATTGACATGTAAGTATACAATAATTGACAAACAATCTGTGACATGTTAAGCTGCCACCGCGTGCAACATTTTTCCGAATAGATGCTGAGCTACTTCCGTTTTTACCTTTTGCTTATAGTGGTAATCATATCGGAGCCTAAACAAAGCTTTAAAAAATTAATTAAAAGCATTTTTGTCTTAGTTATTACCTTAGTATTGCAGATACAAGGTGGGCCAAAAGAGGTCACCCTATTGGAAGATGCTCTTATTTTTGCAAATGGCCGCCAATGTCAAATCTGTTTTGACATTTGTGGACTAGACAGATGTAGAATACAAGTGAACAATCCATGGAGCGATACACTCCCCAAGAACGCGGAATAATCGTGTCTATTTTTTTGCGTAACAATTCGTCTGTAGTGTTAGCGCAGCGCGAATTCCGTCGCCGATTCCCCGGCCATCCGACACCGACTGCGCAAACACTGCGCCGTTTGGCCACCAACCTTGAAGAGTATGGGACCACACGAGACGTTGCCAAGAGTGGCCGGCCCCGGAGCGCCCGTTGTCCCGAGAATATCGCCGCTGTTGCCGAGGATGTCGAGCTGTCGCCGAAAACATCGACCAGGCGCCGCCGGCCGGCCGTGCCTAACAATTAGCCATCAGCCGGTCGTCCCTCAGGCGAATTTTGGTCAAATACTTTCGATGAGGCTCATTTCCACCTCTGCGGATACGTGAACAAGCAAAACTATCGCTTCTGGGGCACCGAAAATCCACGAGTAATGCACGAGGAGCCATTACACCCGCTCAAAATTACTGCATGGTGCGCTGTTCACGCTGGAGGAGTCATCGGGCAATTTTTTTCGAGAACGCCGCTAATCAAACGACAACAGTGGGCGGTGCGCGCTTTAGGGCCATGTTAACCGAGTTTTTTCTGCCGCAATTGGACGAATTAGGACTGGAGGACATGTGGTTCCAACAGGACGGAGCAACGGCACACACTGCGCGAGCGATATTCTGAACGCGGCGTTCCCGAGTCCCCTCATCTCTCGTTTTGGCGATTTGCACTGGCCCGCAAGATCGCCCGATCTAACCGTTTCTGACTTTTTTTGTGGGGTTTTTTGAAGTCCCGTGTTTACGTGAACAAGCCCGAGACCCTAGAAGCCCTCAAGGACAACATTCGACACGAGTGCGAGAATCTGTCGCCCGAAGTTCTCGCCGAAGTGATGAAAAATGTCATAAAACGAGCCCGTATGGCAATCAATTGCGACGCCGGCCGCCCATTTGGCCGATATCATCTCCTCGACTAGACCAATAAAATTCTAAAGGTTCAAATAATCATAATCAAAAAACAGAATCGAAGTTTTTCATTTAGAAAAAAATGAGAGCCAAACAACATCGGATGACTTCTTTTGGCCGACCTTGTATATAGAGTTGGGTTAATATTAACTAGGCTCGCCCAGTGGTCGAAATTCGACCACACATTTAAACACAAAGCAACCCAACATGCATGCAGAACGTGCGTGCATGAAGTATGTGCGTCACCTACATATATGTACATAAGCAATCTACTGAAGTGAAACTTCACAACAACTGTGTTTTGCTTTGCTTTCTTTTGCTTTGTTTTGTTTTGTTTTGGTTTGTTTTGTTTTGACCCACTATAAACCATCCATTTTAAAAGGAAATAAACAAAATTCCTGGAAGCCGATTGCAGCGCCACCTATCAGGTCCAGTTGTGAATCTAAACCATCCAGGAACCCACTCAAACGGACACAGAGATCCCCTCAAACGCACATACCAAATTTCAGCAAAATCGGTCCATGAGTTTAGAAGGAATTAAATAAAATTCCTGGAACCCGACTGCAGCGCCACCTACCGGGTACTTAACCATCTAGGGATGGACTTACACCTCGCTAAAGAAGTTTCACTTCAAAAATTGGCGTGTGCAGGTCCGTACGCGTGAAAGATGTGAAATTTCTTAAAAAGTTTCGGATAGTCATATACTCACGCAATGCAATCAATTGAGAATGAAAGACAACAAATATAATGTGCACCCTCTGCATCGTCCTCCCTCTCCTTGAACTGCATCTCTTTTCCTTTGTTTCGCTCTTGCTATGAAATCCAAACAAACTACCCCAACCCAACCCTACCGGCTACCCTGTTTGTTACCTGTTTTTTACGTCTCTTCTCTTATGAAGATTATTAATATACCCCTTGCTATACTGCAGCACGCACCCCTTCCTACATTGGACATACGATCATATATATATGTAATCATATATAATGTAACATACAGCTGCTGACCATAGCACTCACTTCACTGAGAAAGCAAATCAACCCTTTTCGAATGAGGTACACAGACACACCACCCCCACATATGACGATGTGGTTTTGTTTTTGTTTGTCCTGTCGCACGATCGCAAAAAGTAGAATTTCGACTGAGCGAAGGGGAAATATTCATTTTCTTTGTTTGTTGTTGTTGTAACCAATGCAATTTAAAAATATTAATTTACCTATTTTAGAAATGTTTTTTTCAAATAATTATTCTTCATAACACATCTATGAGTGGTAAGCTTCAATTTGGTAAAAAGAAAAATGGATTTTGTATTCTTTAAGTAGGGTAAATGACTATCACAAGAAATCGGGTCGGCTTTTAATATTATAAAATAGATAATAGATAATAAAAACCATTGAAATTACTCTAATCCAGCGGTTCCCAATCTTTTTTGGTCGCGGAGCACTTTTCTGGAGAGAAATTGTTGTCCGTACGTATCCCATTTTTCGTAGTTATGGAAAACGCAATTATTTAGTATTTTTTAAAATACATATATAAATCTAGTAGATATTTAAAAAAAATATTCAAAAACATTTTAACTCAGATTCGAGTTTGCCACAGAATAACAAAAAAATTAAAATTCCCGTTTCCACAACTTATAAAAATTACCAATATTTGGTGTATTTTTTTTAAACAGCAGTCAATCTTTTCTAAAGACTTTCCTCTAAAATCCGGCATCTTATAAATAAATGAATATAAATTTGGCGCATAGGCACCTTAGGACTAGCTTCGCGCAACCATTTGTTTTGTGAGTTTTTATTTTTGGGACGAATGGAAGGGACCTACAATTTTATGCCGAGTCAAACGGCTGATTTGAGAAGCTTTTTCAGGACAGTTAGAGTCTCGGATGTTTGTCAGACCTTCGCGAGAGGGTGGCGCAGAAAAAACCTTAATATGTAATTTGTGTTTTCCCGGAATCGAACCTGGGACCCCTCGCACAGTAGTGCAGTACTCTGACCAGACCTCCTTAATGTTTTCGAAAAACTCTTATTAACATAGCAACATGTTGATTAAGTATAACTCCAATAAATGTGAATGTATGTGTAAAAGGATAGAAGAAGAGAGACGTGTGTCAAGGAAAGGGAACGGTTGATTTAGATTAATAAAATATTGTATAATACACGGCAAAGACTTTTATTTAATACTCTTCAGCATATTTCTTGATTTTTTGGCTTTTAATGATCTTTCGATGTCGGCCCACAAGTTTCCAATTGGGTTCAAATCGGGACTTTGCGCGGGTCATTCCAACATATTAATTTTGTTATCTGTAAGCTATTGCTTCACTCTCCGAGGAGTACCTATGCTAAGGGTCGTTGTAGTGTTAGAAATCATTGTTACTGGTTTGTATGAAAAAAAGGGTTTTCTCTTATATGTTTTTATAAACGTGTTGATTTATCAAGGGTCGACCCTTATACAACTAATGGAAAAACATCGAGCTAAGAGAATGCACCGCAGACCATTACTATCTGTCCTCCATGCTTTATGATCTGAAGCGTATACTTTGGCTGCAATTCTTTGATTGGAGGACGCCTTACATACACTTTTCCATCGGATCCAAATAACTTAAACTTGCATTTGGCACTCCAAAGAACTTTTGTCCAAAATTGCTATGGTTTTTGTAAGTGGAGTCTTTCGAAATTCCGGCTCTTTCTTAGGTTTTTGTTGACATGATATGTTTTTTTTTTTTGTCGAATATGCATCCACGAGGATTTTGTTCTACGACACAGCACTAAGGCTGTGAGTTCTTGATGGAGTTTAGGTGCAATAATCTCCCTAATTTTTATGGACATTAAAAACGGATTGGCTCTACTTGTCTGGCAAACTCTCTTTGGAGTAGTTTTGAGTCCAATCTCCTTTCTTTTGCGGTTCTCAAAACTTCTAGTATTTCCCCGAAAACTAGCTTCGTAGCTGATAGTTCTGGAGTAGGCACACGATTTATTTTTAAGCATTTTTGTACTGTGTAGTTTCAGAAGCACAAAATTAGCTAGTCTGATGGAATTTTCATATATTTTCCCATCTTTCCGCGGAGCACTTGGATTTTCATGGCGGAGCACCTTTTGGGAAACTCGGCTCTAAACCATCAAACACCTAACGCTTAACCTCAAAGCGAATTCGCAACTATTAAGCTTGTGACCTTCATGTCCATGACCAAAGTTATAAGTCACCGTAGGCACGACCTTCAGTTATGCCAACGACAGGGCTAGCCCCATAATCAGCAAATCAATTCTGCACCTGTGATTCTGATTAGGCCGACAAGCTCATACATTTGATGCTTTCGATAGCAGAATCCAAAGGTACTGAGACTAACCAGCCAGCGCCAACAAAGAACAAATGCATTTGCACTTTGAATCCAACAACAACCAGCAGTGTCAGCGTGATTGTAATCAATCACACACCACTTCCTACTTTCCTAATGTAAAACCAAGGACCAAACTAAATTAATAAAGCAAAAGTAGCGCATCATCATCCTCAACCGTTTACTCCATACAGTGTTTTGCAATTTCCTTCAACCTAACTTAACTTTTAATCCAGGGCCCATGGGTGTAATAAATCAATTTGATAAGAGATAAGTAGGTACCTATTGTTTGAATTTGGTATTGTGAAGTTATCAGGTCGTTCAAATTGAACTACATGACTGTATTTCAGATACTTTAGAATATAGAAAACTCGACATACCAGGAATTCTTTGTTTTCGCAATTCGTTATCAGTTTGAGCGATTTGTCTAGGCTGCTGTTAGTTAGGAGGATTAGTGATCGATCTTCTATCGATAGGGAATCTGGCTACGCAATTTTGTTTTGTGCTGTCTTTGTTTAGAGTTGCGATTGCAATTTTTACCTATTAGTGTGGAAAAACACTTAAACATAATATCTTGAGAATCATATATTTTTAGGTTTGTCAATTTTTTTAAAACTTTCTTTCTATATGAGTTAGACATAAGTTTACTATTGCCTTAAATATCGCAACTAAGGCCCGAAATTGCGAAATTTAAATTAGTTTGTTGTCGAAGTAAAACAAGTTCTTGGACTTTGTAGGTAAGCTGATTGACAATATTGAAACTGCAATGGATGGTAACATATTTTGACAATGGACATGCGGGCAGTGACATATAGGTACAGCAGAAATATATCTAGAAGGGTCAAATGGAAATGGAATGGAATGTCATAGTGCGCACGCCAAATTCGATAATCGACTTAAACATCGGTCAATATAAGTTCCTTACAATTATGTGAGGATAAGAAAAGGTATAAGAAAAACTGTTGAAGCTACCTTTCGAAGCAGAATAGATAAACCATTTATTTTCTAAAAAATTAAAAATTAATAAGATTTTCGTGCATAGACCAAAATTGGCTTTGATAATGAATATCAGAACATGAAGAGTAAAGCAGATTGAGAAGGATATTTATACTGAACCACTACACTTTTCCCGGCTACAAATATCACATCTTCAAAATTTGAATATGTTTAACGCAGAACTGCAGAAAACCGGTCAAACATTTATGATAAATTTGTAAGTAAAGCGTTTTCATTTCAACGGTTCGTGAATTATGAAAAATGCTCCTTTAAAGGGGTCATTGCCAATAACTATGGCCCCAAGAAAAATTTCCAAAATCGTAGAAATTGATTTTTATACCCGGTACCACACTGTGGTGAGGGTATATTCACTTTGTCATTCCATTTGTAACGCCCATAAGGAGGCGTTGTAGGTGTGACAAACTATATATATTATTGATCAGCATCACTTTCTTAGTCGATCTAGCGATGTCCGTCTGTCTGTCCGTCTGTCTGTCTGTCTGTCCGCACGATTACGGCCGTAATTTAAGAGCTATCGACTTGAAATTTGGTACGTAAGCTTTTATCCACCAAACTGAGGCTAAGTTCGAAGATGAGCAAGATCGGATGAAAACTACTACTACCTCCAATACAAAAATATCAGATTTATATAGCTTTATGTTTTATGTTAAAAATTAAATTTAAATAGCTACAGTAAAGATAGCAAGTTTAAACTTTGCACATATTGTTTTAATAATATTTTAAAATTTTTGACAAAAAAATGAGCTTGGTCGAATAAAAAGTACCCATACCTCCCATACAAATATATAATTTTTTAAAACTAATATATTTTTTTTATTTTAGAATAATATAGTACCGGGTATTTGAGCTTCGGCATAGTCGAAGATAATTGTCTTACTGGTTTTTATATCTATTTCTTGTTTCTATACAAACCGAGTTTGAAGTCGATCGGCTGGAAAATAAAAATGTTCCTATACAAACGTCGACCCCTCATAGAAGAGGAAGAAGATTGTCTAGTAATGGTCTAGGCTCAGAGCATTGAGCCAAAGTTGAAATACTTGAGCCAAATTACCCAATTGGGTACTTCAGCACAACGCTGCTTCAGGAATCTTCCCTTAAAGGATTGTCCTTCTTAACTGGGACACCCTGTATACTTAATCGTTCTTCATCCTTCAATCCAAATGTATAAATTCTTGCGGCAACCCACCTCCCTTTCTTATTTCCTTTGGAAAAAACACTTGCCGAGCATCAGTTTCATTGCGTTTGAACCATGAAGAAAATTTAAATAGGTAGGTACATATATGAAAAGTAGGCGTGGATATTTGAATAAGGACAAAACTCAAATAAGTATGATGAGGATAAATATATATATAAATGTATATACGATATTTATTTACAACGATCCTTACCAAAAATAATGTTTAACCGTTAACTTAAGTACAGTAGTCCCTCGATAATGTGAACTAATTAAAACCAGGCGTTTTCGGATTTTAGAGGGATTCACATTACTGGAATTTTTTTCAGTAGGTACCTACATACTTGCTAATCTGATTGAAACGATTTTCAAATCCATTAAATACAATAGATACAAAATGATTTTTAAAGCACAGTTTCAATATTTATCAATTCAGAAGAAAATAAAATAATTTTATTCATTTCAAAAAATAAAAACAAAAACATTTATGTCGGCATAGATATTGGTAAATTTTGTTTAAAATTCGGTTTGTTTGAAATGATGGAACAGCTTCTTCAAATTTAATTTTATTCCTGTAATTGTTGACTTTGACACACCATACTCCATTTCAGCTAATGCAAATCCAGGATGTTCAGTATCTAGTTGGCGTAAAATTTTGCACTTAAATTTAATCGATAAAAAAGAGAAATACAAAAACTTTTACAAACAAATTCACATTTTAGAGGTTGAAAATTTCGGAAGTTCACATTATAGAGATGACAATGTAAAGTTTTGACGATTCACATTTTAGAGAAATTCACTTTATCGGCAATTCACATTATCGAGGGACTACTGTATTTCACAACATATTATAAATTTGTATGAAAATGTTGGTCATTCAAAATTAGCCTGTGACCCAAAAAACTTATTAGTATGTATTCGGCAGTATATTTATTATTTTGATTGAACTACAGCAAGTTTATTAACAATTTTTTTTCTCACTCGCGTATTGCTTCTCTCTGGCAATCGGAAAGGAGGAGCAACAAACAACAATA
The DNA here is from genome assembly GCA_955612985.1 of Cheilosia scutellata. NCBI lineage: Eukaryota > Metazoa > Arthropoda > Insecta > Diptera > Syrphidae > Cheilosia > Cheilosia scutellata. The sequence goes on from OY015312.1 coordinate 70,599,626, forward strand.
TGGATTTTCCGTATTCCGAAGTCTCTTTCCTCCTTTAATTGTTTTTTATGGAGAAGTTTTGGCATAAGGTCCTAAGGAAGTCTCTTTCCCCCTTCAGTATTGTGTTATTGAAAAGTTAGTTATGACTATTTTTACAGATAAATATGGCACACAATGACACAAGTGTGATGGACATATTAGGTCTATTCGCGTACTCCTCCGAGAAAGGCACTAAAAATCTGTTAAATTCTAAACTTTGAGCGCAATTCTCTCAGACAGCGGAAATGTACCCAAATGTAGATACGTGTATAAACTTCGAGCTGTTTTCAGCTAAACACCAATTTGAACAAAACAAAACTACACTCAGAGAAAAATCCTGTGTAATATTGCCTTAACCGCATTAGGTAAAGTTTTTTGTATGGATATTATTAGACAAGCATATTTCTCCTTAAAACTAAGCACATTTGTATACGACCTAACTAATGGAAAATAAGCTGAATTGCCTAAAAATGCTTAGTAGTTTTAACCAAGAAATAACATGTTTTTTTTTTTAACTTTGTCTTTTATTGCTAGGTTAACTGCCTTAGATCTTAGACAACTTTTCTTAAAAAATTGGGTAGCGGTTTAACTTTACCTTAGGCCTAAAGGAGTTTTGCCTTAAATCTAGGAAGACACCCCTCTAATTGTCTTAAACTGTGTAAATTTGCCTTAGGCCCACTGTACTTTGCCTTACGCCTGGGGTTACTTTTGAAAGTAAAATACATAGTTGAATTCGCGTCCAAAAATTAGACAGTCTATTTGCAATTTCCGTAAAGCAAACGTGTAATTGTGTGCTTATATTTTTAGACAAAACAGCGGCAATTTTTGTTAATTAGATATACAAAATTCAAACTGCGTGCTGGCTTGCAGATTACAATAATAAGGTGAGTTTTAGCAATAGTGTCAATAGTTTCTATTGCTGATAAAAAACAACATCCCTATTTCATTATCAATAACTTGTTTGTTCTAGGAAAAACCAAAATGTCCCCAAAGATGAACATTGATGTTCTAGAAAAAAGGAAACTCAACGCAAATGTTGTCGAGGAATGTAATAATGAAGGTATGTTTTTGTTTATTTAAATCGAGGACAAAGAAATTTATGTTTGAAAAAATGTATTTTTTTATTATAGAATCTTCGGATGAAACTGGTGACTGCTGTGATATTTGAATGAAATAGTGGATGGAAACTACACGAATATGCAGGAATATGGTCAACGAAAACAATGATACAAGCCGTCAAAAAAAATTGTGAAACTGTCCGGTATAAATAAAATATAATATAAAAAAATAAATAATTTGATTTTCAATTAGCTTGATGGTTAAAAGCATATTATATATATACATATAACCAAAGGGGAATTCAGTAATTCACCACACTTATAGGCTAGCTAATAAACACCTTAGTTTAATCAAAATTTGCTTTAGCAATCTTGCAAAAATCAGGCAATTTCTAAGGCAAAAACATTTTGTTATTACCTTAGTAGTTAAGGCAATTCAACACAGTTATTGGCTAAAAATATTGGCAAAAATCACCTTAGTCTTAGGAAATATTGCCTTAGGCAAACATGGATAATTCAAGCTATATCTAAGGCAGTTCTACATTGATAATGTGGCAGTGTATTTACCTAAGCATTTTAACCCAACTTGCCTTAAAACTAAGTAAGCTCAAAACGGCCTTAGGGCTTATGCAAGTTAGCACTCGATTTAGGTAAATTTTACACATGTTTTTCGTTGAGTGTACTTATTTTAAACTACAGCGAAAATTCACACTTTTTATTAAATGGATATACTTTGTAGTATTCTATTAGTAAATGTTTTATTTATTTTCACATCTTTATCACTATGTATATATGTAACTCATAAGTCATAACCGAGCAGGCGTTGAAAAATATTTTTTGTTTATTTCGTCTATCTGTAAATTGTTTGCTTTTGACACTTTTATCAGTAGGTCCTACATGCCGGAAGAAATTCGGTGAGATGTTTTGAGCCGAGAAGGGAACTGCTCGTTATTTTGCTGGTTTTCTCTTTTCCTGTCATTTTTGATGACATGCGATTACGTTCGAGTTAAACCGTGTACGCTGTACGCGAATAGACCTATTTATATGTCAATAATGTACCGTACCTATATGACACGATATATGTTATGGCGAAGATTATGCTGTCATATAATATGGAAAAGTGTAATACCAGAACAACATTTTATAAAAGCTTGCTTAAAATTAATAAATTTTTGAATGAAAATTTTGGGGAGATTCTACCTACGATAACTACGGCGCCAAAAATTTTTCTTTCTGTTCATTCATATTATATTTAAATCAAGATATTGCTTTAAATAGTTTTTGAAAAAAAAAAAAACAGTTTCAAACTTGAAATTTAAGGACAAAAATTGGGGTGAGTAAAATAATGCAAAGAAGGACCAGAGCTGCTCGTGAGCTCTACGCGCAGAAAAGAAGAGATGAACACCGGCTTCTCAGGAGAAAAAAGAAAGAGCACGAGAAGCGCGCGATCGAGGAAATAGAGAGATGCTACAGCAGGAATGAGGTTCGGAAGTTTTACCAAAGGGTAAAAAGAACCTGCCAAGGCTACAGAGCCCGAACCGAAGCCTGCAAGGACGAACAAGGGAACATCATAGTAGAATCGCAGTCGATGCTGAGGATATGGAAGAATTACTTCTGCAGACTGTTTAACGGCGATGACGAACTAAATCCCGCTGTCAGGCAGAATGAACCATTCAACCTGGACGATGAAGACCAACAATTCCGCCCACCCGACCTGGACGAAGTCAAGATAGCTATATCTAAGCTTAAGTCCAACAAAGCCGCTGGAGCAGATGGCCTAACCGCCGAACTATTCAAAGCGGCAGGCGATGACTTGGTTAGGAGCATGCACCAACTCATCTGTAAAATATGGTCGGAGGAAAGTATGCCCGATGAATGGAACCTCAGCATTGTTTGCCCGATCCTCAAGAAAGGAGACCCTCTGAACTGCGCCAACTACAGAGGGATTAGTCTTCTTAACATCGCCTACAAGATCCTATCTGCCGTGTTGCGTGAACGCCTGAAGCCTTTCGTCAACAACCTGATTGGTCCCTATCAGTGTGGCTTCAGGCCAGGAAAGTCTACCATCGACCAAATATTCACACTGCGGCAGATCTTGGAAAAAACCCAGGAAGTCCAAATCGATACCCACCATCTTTTCATCGATTTTAAAGCCGCCTATGACAGCATTTATAGAGACGAGCTATACAGAGCAATGTCTAGTTTTGGCATCCCTGCCAAACTCGTCCGTTTGTGCAGGATGACAATGGAGAATGCACGCTGCTCCATCAAGGTCGGTAAAGAACTCACCGAGACCTTCGATGTCAAAAAAGGATTTAGACAAGGCGATGCGCTGTCATGTGACTTCTTCAACATCGTTCTTGAAAGAATAGTGCAAAACTCAAACGCTAACACCAGAGGCACTATCTTTCAAAAGTCCGTCCACCTACTCGCCTACGCCGATGACATCGACATAATCGGCAGAACGCAGCGTGATGTCACTGGCGCGTTCGTGAGCATTGAGACGGAGGCGGCGAAGATGGGTTTGGCGGTCAATGAGGGCAAGACAAAGTATATGCTGTCATCAAGAAAGGACACCCAACACCGACGTCTTGGACAGAATGTCACTATAGACAGATATAACTTTGAGGTGGTAAAGGACTTTGTCTACCTAGGCTCCGCTATGAACTCAGACAATGACATCAGCGCTGAGATTAAGCGAAGAATAACTCTTGCCAATCGCTGTTTCTTTGGGCTAAGAAAGCAATTGAGTAGCAAAGCCCTCTCTCGAACAACTAAAGTGACCCTTTATAAGACCTTAATCATCCCAGTCCTACTTTATGGTGCAGAGGCATGGACTCTATCAAAAGCGGATGAGCTTTCTCTTGGTTGCTTTGAGAGGAAAATTCTTCGAGTAATTTTCGGTCCCGTCTGCATAGACGGTGAATGGAGGAGGAGATACAACGACGAACTGTACGGGCTGTACAGCGACATCGACCTAGCCAGAAGAGTGAAGGTCCAACGACTGCGGTGGCTGGGTCATGTAGAGCGAATGGAAGTGAATGCTCCGGCCCGGAAGATCTTCGAATCCACACCCGAAGGACGGCGCAGTAGAGGAAGACCGCGACTCAGGTGGCGCACGCAAGTGGAAGGGGACCTCAACCAACTTAGCGTGCGAAACTGGAGACAGCTGGCCAAAGATCGTGCTGGCTGGAGACGCTTGTTGGTTGAGGCCCAGGTCCACCCCGGACTGTAGCGCCACCTTAAGTAAGTAAGTAAGAGTAAAATAATTTTGGCGATGAAAACTAATGACAGATTTATGTAGAGGAGTTAAATACAAGCATTTTTTACTATGGGAAGGGGGTCTATCAAATTAAGTATCTATTTTCCCAATATTGAAAAATATCAGCATTCAACTTTTTTTTTAATTTTGTTCCTTAAATTTCAAGTTTGAAAGTATTTTTTTCAAAAACTATTAACAGCTATAACTTGATTTAAAAATAATATCAAAGAACATATTCCTGGCTTCCAAAAATCCTAAAGTCTTTGTTTGTAAGTGTTGCCATTGTTTCTCAATTTTGTTTTTTTCATTTTAAGTAAGTATTATTTTTTTTTAAATTGCCCCTCCCGCATAAACGAAGCAAGATAGACCCCCTCCCATAGTAAAAAATGCTTGTAATTAACCCCTCTACAAAATACGGTTATCAATTTTTGGTGCCGTAGTTATCGTATCGTAGTTATCGTATCGTACTCGTGCCAAAAATTTTCAAAAATCTCTTCGCTAATATTTTTTATGATTTTTTTGTTTGAGACCGAGGAAAAAAGTCAAAAAAGTAGACTTTCACAAAAATCCTAAATTTTCATTTTCTGTTTGTAAACATAAATAAGAAACTCACTTTTTAATAAATGACTATTTTGTTTTCAATTTTTCATTCAAAAATGTATTAATTTTAAGCAAACTTTTCAGCGTATGTGCCCAGCAATTTCAAAATTTAACAATTCATTCAACTAACGAAATAATTCGAAGTTTCATTTCATTCGGGCGCTAGCTTTAAAATTCGTTTGAATCGTCATAGGTGTAGAAGAAGAAGAAGCGGAAAACAGATCACAAAAAAATAACAGTTCTTGCTTGTTGTGGTATTCGTGGTAGGTATACCTAATTCAATATCGCAAGATACCTACATATCATAGGATTTGTGGTAGGTACTTTAGAAGTAAATTCTTTTTAGAAGTAAATTCTTTAGGTATCTTTGAAAATGTATAAAATATACGAAACGGTCCAGGACGTTCATTTGTTAGATCTCTTTTGATGCCGTCCTTAAAAATTAATATATGTATTACCCTCCCGTGTCTAAATACATATTCCAAGATTGTTGCGCCTTTGAAGCCATTCACAGTAGCACCGCAAGCGAATTCAGCTCGGTCGGTGCTCCTTAGAAAATATTTATTGGTATTATGTGTCTTCAAGGAAATTTCACTTTAAAGTTATTTTAAATGTCGAAAACACTGTTGTAACCAATTATATCGTAAACAGAGGGATACTCGTTTTCTATTTATATATTCCTCGCTAAATCTTCACTTATTGAAGTTCTCAAAGGGGATACAAATTACAATTGACAAGTAGCAACCAGTCCATCCAATCTCTCTCCTCCAGACTGAGTCGCATCTGTAAAAAGTTCATCCGGCGAATGACTCATCCCCCCAGGGCTCATCCATCAAGGGCGTATAGCTACACTTAGTCAATATTAATAAAATATGATAAATGAATCTTTTCTGACGGAAAATAAGACCAAAGGCCATGCCGGGCATCTGCACGACAAACAACAAACGGGAGGATAAATTTCGAAGCCCAGTCTGAACTTTCATCCACCATTTTTGAATGTGGGGAATATTTTTTTACTTTATTTTTCAAAAATATCCCAATTACCACAGCGAGTGAGTGTGAACTTATTTCATATTAATTTTTAATATAGCTCTATTATTAGTTGGCTCTGTTTAATGGGTTAATTAAGGCAGGTTCTGATAATGGACGTCATAAAGGCTGAGTTCACTGATGCCACAGTTGGTCGAATGGTCGCACGGATGTAGTGCACTTTCGAGAAGTATCCGCTTTGGCAGAAAGCCAACTTTTAATGGTCTGTGAGCAATGTCGTGCCAGGAGACGTGCAACAATTTCATTGCGCTAGCCATTGCAATGTCCTGCAATTTACACTATATACCAAAGAAAAGACGATGGAAAAGGATTGTGAAGATAGACTCGAAAATTGACCAAACCAGGAATGCGATTCGGCAGTTTGGGGTGATTTCTTATTGTGTCATGAAAATTTAAATTGTACTATTATGCGGCTTGGAAAGAACGTCGAACATGCAACTGTTGCTTCCCCCGTGCAGTAACTAAATATGTAATTGCAAAATTCATCCATTTTAACTGTGAGCTAATCAATGATTGCCGAGCGTCACGAGAGCGGTCAAATTCGTTGCTACTCTACTATTCGGTATACTGTACATGTTGCCTCGTAATTGGTAGTAAATTTTATTTAAAGCTCCCGAGTCTTGGTAATTAATATAATTTCAGCGCGAAGCTAACCGCATAAATTTACATTTATCAGATGCTTTGTTAATTGCTGGTCTTGTTCGAAGAGAAACCAATGGGGATTCGATAACCCCAGTTTGTGGGTGTTGACTGGGTATAAATATTCGATGGGACTTCCACTTTTACCGCAGTTAATTTTCGAAAATTAATATTTTACACCATTTATCATTTGGGAATATTATTTGTGCTGTTCTGTTTTACTAAAATTGTTTTCAGGAGAATATCGCTATAAATCGCGCTCTTTGACTGGGTTTCTTTGTTTCAAATAATGAATGAAGTGAAATAGAAACTTGTTTTTTCCGTAATGGTCGAGGTGATTCAGGGAAATACACACGTCCTTTTGCTGCTCACAAATTGTATATGCCTTTTTAGACTGCAGGAAATAAATAATAAACAAATTTTTTACTTTAATCATTCCGTACCTATTCACAATAATAAACACAAACAACAATTTTATGGTGTATAGCGTTCTGAAAAGGTTTTCCTTCAACTACTATGTTCCTATGAGATTCATATATTTTAAGTAGAAAATGTTAAAACAAAGGCTTTCACCATACAATCCGCCTTACCAATAATCAACTTTAGTCTGGCAGCTAACACAAAGACTCAACACTTTCCGAAATGCCCATACCAATAAACAAATTTAGTTGCCAGAATATCGTTAACTGTAGGGTTAAATGTTAATGTTGAGAAAGTCATGTTTATCTCGGCCATTAGCTAAATAAATCCACCCTAACGTCATTTTCAAGAGGAGTGTTGCCTATACAATCAAAATTAGAGTACCAAAATTGTAATAGGAGTGAATTTAAATACCCTGCATCTGCTCTGCCTGTACAGATCATTTTGTATTAATTAATTAATTTTGGTAAATTGTAACATGATTCCTTATTTTATTGGTTGGGATAAAACAATGCAAATGGTTTTTGAGTCTGTTATACCATTCAAATCTACACAAAATAATAGAATATTCAATTTCTAAACACAGTAAAAAACAAAAATCGAATCGAAAAAAAACGACATAATTGTATCTTTTTCTGTGCAAGTGCAAGGTGTAAGCATGTGCTCTTTTCCTTAGTCGACAAAGGGATAATATAATATAAACAGGTAGGTTCAACAAAACTATAACATTTCTTGCACTCTTTTCTTTTCTACATCCGAAAAGTATAGACCATTAAATTGGTAGACTATTCAAAGCAATATTATACCTACATTTCTTATGCCACATAAAACTCAACCAAATACGCAAATGCAATGTAATGTCTAAATTGTAACCAATATTCGAATGATTCAAGTTTTATATATCTGCTTTTACTACTTAAATGCATACCATTTTATAGCTGTGCAACACCAGTCACCCCAAATTCTTTGAAAGTAGGTTTTCGTTCGCTGAGACTCCTTGGTGAAACATGTTTTGTGTAAAATGGTTGATGTCGCGGCAAATGTAGTTGTAAGAATTGCTGGCGACCTTAAGAACATTACGTTTACATTTTAAACAACTTTTCAAAGCTAAGTTTTTTTTCAAGAGAGTTAAATTTCCAAAATCGGAGAAATTAGTTTTCTTTATTTCTCATAGAGTACACAAACCGAGTTTGAAGTCAATCGGATGAAAAATAAACTTCGCCCCCCCTCCTTTTACCCCTTTATGGCGCAATCTGAAGTGCCCCAATATCTTAAAATCATTTTCATATAATGTGTCCTCCATGGTAAAAAATTCATGCTTTCATCACAAAGTGCACAATTTTTTTACTATGCCGCCTCACTAATACATATATCAGTGTGTTTTTTTGGAAACAACGTTCCATGAAATCGGCAGAAAGTATGTTCAGATATTCGTGTGATGTTTCAGTTGTTTTTCTATTCGTTACATTGTAATTGTGATTTGTATACTACAAATAAATTTCTTTTTTGCATCATTAGCCTACGAATAATTTAAAAACGGTGTTTTTATTATGATGCAATAATCTGAAATGAATTTTATTAGAACAGCATCAATTTTCGAAATTACCTAAAGTACCTAAATGCATAGGATAACGTATTGTAAATAGTACTGAAAATAGATCCGAATTATATGATATGGCAGTACTAATTTTCGTATGAATTTGACAAAGAAGCTGATAATTTGTAGATTTCCTAATTGGGGTTTCGGTTTTTGCTTTTAATAAGCGTTTTAAAGCCTTTGGGAGAAATCTGATGGGCGAATTTAATTGTAATTTGTGTATAAATTCGTTTAGAATAATTTATTCGGCATAAAAATGATCAGTGGCCTTATTTTCCGCGAAACCAAATTATGCAATTTGAGGCCTGCTATGACAGAAAATGTAATAGATCCTAATAAAGTTGTCGCACTAGTAAATGTGGAGATCAAATTGTTTATTGGTACCATTTCAATAAAGCTATACATTTTAGATAGATAGATAGATAGATAGATATTTATTTCTTATAATTATAAAATACAAAGGCTTTCTTTTCTTAATTTATACAAGTATGTAATTAGAAAAAACTATAAGAAAAATTAGTGACATTTTTATTTTTATATACAGGTGTAATAAAAATAGAGTTAAATGCCACTTCGATTGGCGTATACAATACAAATTAAATTTATTTGGGTGGGGTGACCCATTAAGAAAAACTTTCGTAAAAAACTTAAATGGATTAAGAGCTAAAAAATAAATAAATAATTATAAACCAAAGATACTGAAACAAAAAGCAATATACACAAATATAAGAAGCAAATAAAAATTAAATTTGACTAAGGTTAAACCAGAATATCGGAAATGATAGATTCTAAACCGGTATAGTCAAATCGGTAGAGCCAAATTTTAACTTCCTTTATAAATGTTCCAGGCGTTGATAATGCCCTGATGGATTGCGGGAGTTTATTAAACAATCGATAAGACAAAATAGAAAAAAAATTACGATATGCAGTGGTGCGGAAATTGGGAACAGATAACACATTTGAGAAGTTTACACGTAAATCATAATTAGAGATTAAACGAAAATTAAAATTTTTAGGTAAACCTGGCAGCCAACTAGTAGTCGGAATTAGGGTTTGATTATTAGTAAGGCCGAATGACTTTAGTAACTCTCTAATTAGGAAAGTTAAAGTGATGACGGAAGGTTAAGCAGCATTTTTGTTTAGGTGAGATAGGTCTAAGAAGCACGAATTTAGTAAAAGGCAAAAAATAATAATTTATGTAGCCACCAGGGTCCTATTTCATAAAACTGGACAATTTTTTTTAAATTTCTGTTTCATAAATACTTTGACCATTTTAAAGAATTGTCGGAACTTTTTTGTGCCTTTCACTGCCTTGGAATTGATCTATAGTAGAAAATGCATGTCCAGTGCATTGCGTAAAAATTTGCCTTGCCTAAACTATATGAGATTTTAGCCATCTGTTGCGTGCAAGGTTATTCTAACTAACTACTGAACGACTTTTTAGGAAGTAGAGATATGTACTGATAATAATATATCTATCTATCTATATATGTATATATATGTATAAAAATGGTGGCAAAAATGTATAGTAATTCATCAATTGAGAACGGCTGGATCGATTTGGCTCAAATTTCTTTTCGGTTGTTCTTAATTGCAAGGAGAAGGTTCTTCTAAAAGAAAATTTTGGGAAAACCCTCCGGAAAAGTGGGGAAAACGGAAAAATCAAAATTTGAGACCAACTGGGCCGATTTGGCTCAAATCTTTTTCCAGTTGTTCGTAATTGCCAGGAGAAGGTTCTTGCGAAAGAAAATTTTGGGAAACCCCTCCGGAAAAGTCGGGATTTTGGAAAAATAGAAAATTGATTTTTTATATTGAATTTTGTATGCAATTGTTCCAGAATGAATTTTCGAATGGAAAAATAGAAAATTCCGGAAAACGCGAAATATTATAATTTTTTTTTCCGAAGAAATTTTGCATTTTATCGCATGATTTGATGATTTTGCTTGGAAAATTTCGGATAATTGTGAAATTCATTGTTGTAAAAGACGTTTTGCTTGCATTTTGGGTGGAGAAGTTAACCTGCTGGCGCTTGTCAATGGCCAAATTCCCGTTGATGTTTCGAGTGGATTGATATCGTTCCCGGCCATTTTTTGCGAGTTCATATCGTCGAAGGAGGAACTCATCACCAAAGTGGTCCCCGGCATTGAACAAAATTATAAAATTCTCGATTGGAATAGTGAACGGGCAATGCTAGCATCGAAGAATAAGGACGTCGATAGCTTGAATTTCATTATTCAAAGTCAAATCGCTGGAGAACTGAATTCATACAAATCCGTTGACAGCGTGATCGACGAAGATGAAGCGACTAACTTAGTGAGGCGTAGTAAAAAAATTGTGCACTTTGTGATGAAAGCATGAAATTTTTACCATGTAGGACACATTATATGAAAATGATTTTAAGATATTGGGGCACTTCAGATTGCGCCCTAAAGGGGTAAAAGGAGGGGGTCAAAATTTGTATGGGAAAATTTTTATTTTTCATCCGATTGACTCGATGTGAATCAAGCGACGATCATCAAGGGCAAATTCAAAGGAGAGGATTTTATCCCACGAATTCACATTATTCCAACTGATCTTCCATTCCAATTCAAGCGGATTCAGTTCCCCATTCGATTGGCTTTTGCGATGACAATCAATAAATCGCAACAATCGTTGGAAGTCTGTGGAATTAATCTCGAATTTCCCTGTTTTTCGCACGTTCAGCTGTACGTTGCTATTCGCATATTGGCAAGCCGTCTTCGTTGTTTGTTTTTGCGCCGGAAAACAAATCGATAAACATTGTTTATCACATCGCTCTCTACTGATTTTGATTCCATTCAAATAAATCACATTGAAATTTTAACTATCTGTGTTTTATTATCACTCTGGAGTCTGGAGTTTATCTAAAGGCGTTAAATTGGGGCGAGACGAAGTTCGCCGGGTCCGCTAGTTTATTATATTTTATATATATAAAAAATATATATAATTCTGTATATCGTCGCTGTTTAAGAAAACCGGCATAACTCAAAAAACACGATTTTTCAGGAGAGCGGTTTAAAGTTTTTGAGTCAGAAAATTTTACACAAATCTATTTCTTTTAAATGTTTACAATTTTTTTCTTCGGAAATGTGTATTTGATTTGCATAGTTCCATATTTTATGTAATCAAAAATAAAAAGGATAAGGAAAATAGATAATGTTAGGCATAAAAATTTTAGGCATTTTCTAGCCGCTTCCAAATTATGTCACTTTTCCCGAAAAAATTCATGATATTAAGATAATTTTAATCACTTTGAAGTTAGTTCATCGTGGAGGTTGAAAAAATAATAACGTTAAAATATTATTGCTGTTAGGAAATGAAAATGATTAAAGATTCTTAAAAAAAAAAGGTATTGCAAGTTTAATATTTTATGAAAAATATTTTAACTATATTTTCAAAATTACCTATATCTAAAGCTGATTTTTTTTTAAAGATTTGTGAGAAAGTATTTTTAGGAAGAATGGCATAAATCATAAAAGTGTCACTTCAAAACAGAGGTTTTTAAGAAAAGTGGCACAAATCGTTTTAATACATAGGAAAAGGTGTGGAACACTACTTACTTTATTATAAAAGTTGGCACAACTACAAATAACCCGTTTTTCAAGAAACTTTTGTTTACTTTTTTGCGCACAACACAAAATTATGCCGCTTTTCCACATAAACATGCACGGAAATGAGGTATAGTAAAAATTGTCACATTACCCATCTGGCGGTATTCTGAAGCACTAGAGTTATGCCGATTTTACGGAAAGAAAAAGAATTTTTTTCTTAGTCGATTGGCATACATAACTCAAAAATCGAGTTTTTTGAGTTATGCCGGTTTTCTTAAACAGCGACGATATATGCTGAAGACATGCTTGATTGTAATGAAAATTAAGTCGTTGCTTACGAAGATGAGGACAATGAATCACTGTTGAAAGTAATTAATCTATTTGAAAAATTGAAGTCTGGCAATAGTGGCTCCCACTTATACAGGGTGTCCCAGTTAAGAAGTATAATCCTTTAAGGGGTGATTCCTGGAGCTCTGCCGAACAAAAAATTGTATGGCAGGGGGGGTCTATTTTCATCGTATTTCCCGTTATAGCCCATCAAAGTAGGTGACCTCTAATTTGGAGGTGGGAACTGAAAAGAAAACGGCGAAAGAAAACAAGGACTTTCAAAGAAATGTACATACCAAAAAATTAAAGTGGAAAAAGAGCCCAATAACCTCCATACAAATTTGTGGCATTTTTTCCTAGGAACAATCGCCCAAATATTTTGACACAAATGCCGCTAATTTTGCCATTTTTTGCAAAACTCTTTCGGGCATTTTTTCCATTTAAGAAAATTGAGAAAACGCCCAAAAAAGTGTTTTGGAAAAAACACCAAAAAATTTTAAATAAGACCTCAAACGAAAAACGAAACCGTAACCGCAACCACCCTGCTTGGGTTTACTGTCAGATTATTTAATTTTTTGTTTTTGTGTAATTTCCATTTAACTTTTTAGCTTTTTTTCCAGAAATATGGCGTAATTTCCTGGCATTCTGGTGAATTTTCTTTTTTATTTTTTGTCGTTTTTGCCAAAAATATTACGCCGCAATTATTTTGGTCTTTTTCCCAAAACACTTTTTGGCATAATTTCAGGGAGCTTTCTCAAAAATGGTCGCGCGCCCCGGAAAAAATGTCGTTGTTGTCAGACGAGCTGCATTTTTACCACGCGACAGCATGCTAATCATTCTTTTTAGTTTAGTTGGGTTATTTAACATAGATACAGTTAAAAATAACGTGTTATTTTTATACCGTGTTGCAATAAGAATAAAAAAAAGGAAAGAAAGCAAAGACAATTTTGTGTATACATTCACTAAAAAGCGAAATAGGAGATTTCTGAGTGCTGTTGGAGAGACTAGTAGGCTTTGCAAAATAAATTAGTTTATAAAATCAAAAGCAAAAAAAAAAAAAAGAAAAAGAAAAAAATTAAACAAAAAGAAAATCATCAATTCAAATCAATTTAATAAATACTAAATAGTTAATAATATTTGCCAACCCCTTTAGTATACTGAAGATAGTCACAAAATTGGACGAATTAGAGAAGAGCCAAGTTGGCAGAACAGTGCAAAGTTCGAACTGTTGGTGAACGATGTAACCATTATAAAATGACAGATTCAAGAAGAGTGCATTTTTATCAAATATCTGTACGAAGCTACTGAAAAGGTAATTTAGTTAGACATGTTTATTTTAAGTTTAGAAACTTGACCGAAAATGTGTAACATCGTCCACCGGCCATTTTGGCTCACTGAAATTACGCCTAAAAAAAACCAAAATAATTGCGGCGTAATGTTTTTGGCAAAAACCCCAAAAAATGAAAAAGAAAAGAAGCCAAAATGCCACGAAATTATCTAGGCACAAGTACGATAACATAGGCGCCGATAAATAAATAAAATAAATAAATAATTAGGTGGCGCATCAGGCGATAGACACATAGACCTAGCTTCTTGCAACCATTCGTTTGTGTGAGTTTCTATTTTTGGGACGAATGGAAGCGACCTACAATTATATGCTGAGTCCGAACGCCTGAATTGAGAAGCTTTTTCTAACAGAAAGTATTTTGAAAGTTTTCAATTGAATCTTTTCTTTTATTGACTTTTGACTTAATAATGGGGGCAGTGGTTTGTATTACGGGGGACACACAACATTTTGGTATAAAAAAGGGGGATGTATGGCAACCCTAATTATGGGATGGGTACAGGGTTAAGTACATGTAAACTCTCTTTAAATTAGATTAGTGTACCCAATGTCAACACAGTCTCTGGCCTAAAAGTGCACATTATAGACTCAATTTTGCTGATTTGCATTATAGACAATTTAGAAACTGTTGGATGTTGGTCATAGAAGTGGCCAGTGTATTAGATACCTCTTATTTTTCCCCGGATCGAATATAAAACCACTAGTTGGTTGGTAGTGTGCAGTAGCTGTAGCCTCACGAAAATGAATGATGAATGAAAGCTTAACCTATGGTGATTAATCGGACTTATTGCGAAAATTTTTTGTTTATATGGGCGGGGCAATACTGCTCAAAAAAGAGACATACAATCGGACGTCTAGAATGACGTCTTGTCATTTCAAACATAAAATTCTCTAGTGTTAAAAAAAAAACTTGGTAGGCCCAGCTAAGCCAGACGTCCTCGCATGATGGAAAAGAGGTGTACATTTGAAATACATAATAATTTTATTATAATAATAATAAAATAATTCATACTTTGTTCTTTGTTGGACGAAGGGTTAATATTTTTTTTTTTTGTTATGGCATGGCATGGCGTGTCGATTCAATGTTCAGTTTGCCGAAGCTATGCTATACCTCTGTAAAAAGATCATTACTGTATATGAAACTACGAGTACGGTAACGGTACTGATCATTCCGGACGAGTTATTTTTTTCGTTGTGAACTTTTATTCCCTTACATAAAATACAAACACTTTTTAAGCCGCCTTTACTTTTCTTACGAGGTGTTCTAACAATTGGGTCAAGTTTACAAATAAATTTCGGCAATTACATCCGAAAGTTATTTTTATATTATAGTACAAAGGATATCTACAAATTTGTATCAATCATGCGAGTACAACGAAGACCCACAATCTTCTAATACATGCGTAAGTGTGTACCTACAAGTTAAACTTTAAAGTCAGTTTGTCGCGTGTCTACTGACATGGACTGTAAGTTCAATAGCAAAGGACACACAGGAGATGTGTTTTTCGTTTTAAACTGTTCAAATAGGTACTCAAGTAAAATTCTCAGAACTTTAATTTTTTCCGCAATACTTATATCCTTTCTGGTAGAAATAACAAATAGGGTAATGTAAAAATGACTCATGGAAACACACACAATTTGATTTCGCGAGCTAATTAATTATGCTCTACTTCCACCATTTATTATGAATATGTAGTAAAATATTTGTTGACTAATCATGCTATACTTAAAGATACACGCACGAAGATGTCGCATGTTATATTGATCGTTAGTTGCAAGTATATAATCCTCTCACTCGTTTCTGTAAAGTAGTTCCTCGAGAAGAAGAAAACTGAATGTTTAATCAAATGAAATGCTTACAACTTCCATTTCCACAGCCACATTACAGCCTATCTCCCCCTATATATATAACCGTTTCCATAAATTATTCAAATCAAGAAAAAGGTTCAACTTTGTCCAACCGCAAGAGCATACTCTATTTTATGGGAAAGTGTGTAAACCACCGAATTTCAAGTGGAATATGTAAATACCTACAGCCAGTGGACAATGGAACTAATGAAGGTACAGCTATAGGACGTCGGCTCAGGACTTTACACAAATAAAATAAAATCACTGGCCTTCATTTAAGTCGTAAGCATAATTTGCCCTAAGCTCCTGCGAGACCCTTCTAGAGTTTTTATATTACGCACTTATTATGGCTTGCCTATAACAAATGCACCCTGCAAAATATCGAACGGATAAGAAGAAAAACCTGGGGGAAAAGCTACCAGGCTGTCCCAAATTTTTGGAATCTGGAATGGAGGGGAGCTAAATTCCTTTCCACGCCCAAACCCTCTTACGGTGTAGCTGTCACAATATTCGTGAGACACAAATCCTGAACAAAGCAACAATTTGCTTTCCATTTCACTTGGCCGAGCTCCAAATTCGGAAAAGTGTTCTCTTCCAGAGAGAAACTGAACCGATTCGTGGGAAGAGTCTTGCGCCGTGCACAATACCCAGCAACAGGCAGTTGAAAAACTTGATGGCTCTCCCTTCAATTATAATTCATACACTTGTGATGGGTCATGAGAGGGTTCGCAAAAACTACCCATCTGGCATATTGGAATTTTAATTCTCAGAGTGCTTTCGCTGTTTCACATATCTCTATATTAAAATCATGTAACTCTGCATTCGATCTCATATCATGTAAAACGCAAAATTATTTTTTAATATCACTATAATTGGAGTCCTAGCTGTAACGACTGGAAAACGGATTATATGTGATGGTAAACTCTTTGAATATCAACTGAGAAAAATCTATAACGAGAGCGCTTCAATTATTATGATGCACTAAAATGAGAGGGCATCAGTCTAAGGATTTGCATTGTGTAATCATTTTGTGCAGGTATTCAGGTAGGTACACAAAGGTGTAGGTAGGTACTTCAGAACAATGGCGATGAGTCTGCTTCTGTATTGTGGTAGTTTTGAAAAGAACATTTAGCTTTTTATAGTTTACGATGTCAGAAGGTTGACCGTTTTAATATTCTGTTTCGAAGTTATAAGTCAAAGAGTCCACAGTTTGTGGGCACAATCAACAAAGGGAATTCAAACAATGGATTTAGGTATTACCTAGTGGTTTAATTAATGATAATGTTGGTATCTGTGTGTTATGTATATTTATTTAATATTAACACTTGTATACTGTATTTTAGTTGGTTACTCCGACCGAAAATATAATTTAATTTTCAGAGCGGACATCATTATGTACGAGTATTATTTACATTCATCGAATTTTAAACAGATCTAAAGTCAAGATGGGTTATAACGACGTTTAAGGGGCCGATTAATTTGGTATAATGTACCTATAAGCGATAAGTCGCTGTGACCTATATCAATGTTATTTAATTTGCTTTCAAATAGAAACCATTTTTAAAGTTCCGTAGGTACCCAGAGGGAAATATCGAATCTCATTAATTTCGCTACGATTCCTGTCCGTCTGTCTGTCCGAGCCCAATTTTGTACCTAGATCTATCTCAAAACCTAATTGTCGTAGAAGTCTGAAATTTGCACAAAACATCCGGTATAAGTATAACCTTTTGTTAATAGTTATTAATTTGGTTTAGTTTTTAACTAACTAAAAAACTGTTTATGTATTTCTTGATTCACAAAAAACACACACATACATTTATTCCTTTTTTTGTAGATCATATTCGTAGCTCTATATATGCGCTGAAGGCTGTTTTGCCGAAAAATAATATTTTACAAGATATTTACAAAAAAATATACGCTTCTCATAACCATTTTGTTCCGATTCCATTGCCAGGGAAAAGTGGATACAATTGTATCTTTTGGATACAATCAGAAATTAAAGTTACACAGTTACCATTCACTCGAAAAAGATACAATTATCAAAACATATTTTTTTCTTCAAAAGTTACGCAGTTAGAATCCTTCTTTAAAAGATACAATTTCATACCCACGCTACGAATACATCCAGAATTTGTAATACCTAAAGAATTTAAAATGCATTCAGCTTGAAGCTTAAAATTCTAACATTCTTCTAACCAACTAAGAAACAAATTCCATAGGTCATGCGCTGCGAAGGACAGTGCACGCATGCTCTTGAGTGTTGAGATTTCATTTTCACTCACAGAAGAAAATTTCACAACAACAACAACAAAAACCTAGCTTTTCATTCGCTGGTCGCTACGGCGGCGTTTATGAGCGCGTCCGTTAACAGATTATGTACTATGTATAGAAACAACGCGTTCATATGGTACAAGCTAAAATGTGTCTTCAGGCGTAAATTTGTAATTTGTCCGTTTTTTTTTGTGTAGATTAAGAAGTCGATTTGGTATCGTAAAAAAAATTGTGGAGGATCATTTCGCACCTCCAGTAAAACAACGACATAAGTGCAAAAGTTTGATTTTCTGAGTTAAGTAGATATGTCAAAAGCATAAAAAATTATAGTTATTTACAATAAAAGAAAGACCCAATTGATAAACAATAATTTTGCCACTAGGGGGCAGATGCGTCTTTGTTCCGTTCCGATCTAATACACCGTCATTGAAAAAAAATTGAAACAACCATTGACTTATTATATGTATTATATATAGATATATAATAAGTCAATGGAAACAACAATGACATATCAGTCAGTTGTGTTTTGAATCTCGTAGGTGAGTTTCGATTTTTGGTGTAAGACGTAAGTGGTCATTATGTCAGCTTTAAAATATATTTTTAGGTTTTTCATTTCGTTTTCAGTGGAACAACGACATAAGTGCTTATTTTTTTAATAGGTACACGGAACTTTTCTTTATTTTGGTAATTTTTTCTGAAGTGTTTTTTTTTTTAGTTCTTAAAAGTGAATTACTACACCAGAAAGTGTGTCAAATTTTCTTTATGTTACAACTAACTTTAATTATTTTAAGAATTGTTTCCATATTTTTTTTAATAAAAACAATATAAACAATTTCAAATGCGCTTTTCTTAGAAATAACATTTTTGCACTTACGTCGTTGTTTTACTGGAGGTGCGATTTTTAAAAACTCAATTTTGTTCAGCATTCAAAGTTATAATCTAATGAAATATTGATTTTCTTAGATTTCTAAATTTTTTTCATAAATCCCCCATAAAAACGATCATTTAAAAAAAATCCTTGAAGATCGGTCTAATTTTGGATTTTTCATAGCCAAAAAACCAGGTGATCTTGAAAGTATACAATTGCCTATAAATGTAGCTACCAATTTCCAAAACGATGAAGATACACTTCAGTCCTTAAAGTTACAATATTTCAACTTGTGAAAATTACAATCTGAAAAGTTCATTTCTCATCACTGACCCCTACCCTCACAATTCATTAGAGAGAGTGAGTTTGGTTTTGGTATAGGTTGGTCGTGTTCTGTATCTATATCGGCAGTAGGTTTAAGCCGACATTTAAACATTTTACGTTATTATAGGGAAACTATATCTTAGCGAACCCTAGAATTCTTATGTTTGCCTGTGAGGCGGAAGGTATTCGGACTTTCGCTGATATTTCGTGATCCATTGTAAACATTAAAGCACAGTGTCGTGCCAATTAAGACTTTGCGCTGTAAGACTTTGTGTGCGGTTGCAAGTCGGTGTTGTTTAGTGTTTAGTACTGGAAAAAAAAATTTAATAAAACATACTGCCTACATCATGATCACCAAATTGCATAGAATGTGATAAATAAAAAGATAAACTTCATTTTCCTGTAGACGACATACCTAATTTGAAAATGTCTGGATTTGAAAGAACGGTAGAAATAACTTTAAGACTGTGTAGGCATTTTTGTAGTTCTTTTGTGTTGTGAAATATTTTTTTAACATGATCTCGCAACACCAAAAGATGCAAATTATATTTCTTTTTAAAATCAATTACCTGCTTATATTTAAACTAAATAAGTTCAAACCAGTAAGACAATTATCTTCGACTATGCCGAAGCTCAAATACCCGGTACTATATTAGATATTGTAAAAAATATTTTAGTATTAAAAAATTATATATTTGTATGGGAGGTATGGGTAGTTTTTATTTGACCAAGCTCATTTTTTGTCAAAAATTTTTAAATATTATTAAAACAATATGTGCAAAGTTTAAACTTGCTATATTTACTGTAGCTATTTAAATTTAATTTTTACCATCAACCAGTAAGACAATTATGTTCGACTATGCCGAAGCTCAAATACCCGGTACTATATTAGGCGTATTTTTTGGGAAGTGAGTATAACAAAATCAAAAGTGAGTATAACCGTTTTGCATGTAAAACCAAAAGTGGGTATAACAAAACCAAAAGTGAGTATACCAGTTTTGCATGTAAAAGTAAAAGTGAACTAGCTATAGATTTCCAAAAAATACGCCTATTATTGTAAAATAAAAAAATATTTTAGTATTAAAAAATTATATATTTGTATGGGAGGTATGGGTAGTTTTTATTCGATCAAGCTCCTTTTTTGTCAAAAAATTTTAAATATTATTAAAACAATACGTGCAAAGTTTAAACTTGCTATCTTTACTGTAGCTATTTAAATTTAATTTTTAACATAAAAAGCTATATAAATCTGATACTTTTGTATGGCAGGTAGTAGTAGTTTTCATCCGATCTTGCTCATCTTCGAACTTAGCCTCAGTCTGGTGGATAAAAGCGTACGTACCAAATTTCAAGTCGATAGCTCTTAAATTACGGCCGTAATCGTGCGGACGGACAGACAGACGGACAGACAGACGGACAGACAGACGGACATCGCTAGATCGACTAAGAAAGTGATGCTGATCAATAATATATATAGTTTGTCATACCTACAACGCCTCCTTATGGCCGTTACAAATGGAATGACAAAGTGAATATACCCTCACCACAGTGTGGTACCGGGTATAAAAAACTATATAAATCCGATATTTTTGTATGGGAGGTAGTAGTAGTTTTCATCCGATCTTGCTCATCTTTGAACTTAGCCTCAGTTTTGTGGATAAAAGATTACGTACTAAATTTGGAGTCGATAGCTCTTAAATTACGGCCGTAATCGTGCGGACGGACAGACGGACATCGCTAGATCGACTAAGAAAGTGATGCTGATCAATAATATATGTATATACTAGTTTGTCATACCTATTACGCCTCCTTATGTGCGTTACAAATGGAATGTCAAAGTGAATATATCCTCACCACAGTGTGGTACCGGGTATAATAAATAGGTGGCGCAGGTAGACACCCTAGGCCCATCAGCTTCTCGCAACCATTCGTTTGTATGAGTTTCTATTTTTGGGACGAATGGAAGGGACCTACAATTTTATGCCGATTCCGAACGGCTGAATTGAGAAGCTTTTACAGGACAGACATACCCTCGGATGTTTGTCAGATGTTCGCGAGAGGTGGCGCAGTAGAAAAAACCTTCAGATGTAATGGGTTTTTCCGGGGATCGAACCTGGGATCCCTCGCACAGTAGTCCAACACACTAACCACACTGCGCATATATTATATAATTTTAATTTCTGTATTTTTTCAAATGTATGGATGGAGTATATAGACTCCATTTTAGTTTTTGTATAATAAAGAGAAAAAAAATTAACGATAACAACTATGTATTGTTTTCTAACAAAAGTAGCCCACAGGCACGGGCGAACATTAGTATTAAGGGATAAAAAAATCATATAGGTATTAGGGTCTATTAGGGTTAAGAGGATACGTTCACACGACGAAATCTTCCTCGTATACCGGTATATACCGTATATGTGATTTCATCGAATAAAATCCTGTATTCGTTAAATTTTTTCCTACGTACAGACCGGACTTGTCAGTAGTTGTCACTGCTGCCGAAAGTTAGTATAATTTTATCGAATGCGTAACGCAGTCGCCTTTATGTTTATATTATTATGTCATTCACATGAATAACGTGTTTTGTTGAATTTGTTTAATAGTCCGTACTTTGGTTAAGATGGAAGACGAATTGATACGCTAAAAACCAATCGAATCGAATCGAATTGTGCGTCGTGTTAACGAGGCTATGGACTACGGAGGTATTTATATGAATTATCAGCTGATGTAAATACTAGTGTACGGAAGTTTTGTTACACGAATGACACTCGCACTTGACCGATTTTTTCCATTTTCCTATTAACCCAAAATTGATCTCTTCTAATTATCATCAGTGATGCCATTCTGACCGGATTCCTTTATCTCTTTATTCTGACCGGAGAAAATTTTGAAATCCGGCCTAACCGTTTTTTGACCGGAACGAAAAATGTTTTTAACCGGAAATCTCTTTTTTGACTGGAAAAATAAAATTGTCCTACTGATTATAAATAGAGATAGATTTCTATAATTTCAATAAAACTTTGCCATAACATTACGAACATGCTCCCAAGTTCAAACAGAAACCAATTTAATGCGAATATGGGACTACGACATCACGCATGGAATTCTGCTCCGGGAGCAGGATAATAAATTATTTATAGGCTAATTTTTTTACGTTTTCTTTTGCTAGAATGTGTAAGAGGAAATTAAACAATGAATTTCAAGTTTGAAATTCGATAAATCTCAGATTGGAGTTTGGTGAACTACTCTTTTCAAGTGTCAGAAAATTACCCGAGAATAATTATTTAGCCCAATTGACACACGGCCTTAGTACATCCATTAACGGTTTGGCTACACTCAGGCGTCATTGCAATGAAATAAAATTTGGCAGGTAAAAGAATAGTCAAATTGAAAACACAAACAAATTCTATAGTTAAGCCGAAGCGGACGCCCGTTTTTGACGTCCTCACTCTATCAACGCAAATATCAAATGAAGATTTTGTATCGAAAGCACAATGGCGCGAAAAAGAACGTGCCAGAATTATTTCTGAAAATGGATTTTCTGTGCATTTTCTATGCTATCTACCGTTCTCCTTTACTCACTCAAAATCTACCTGTGCGCTGGACACGACGTTCATTGGAACTGGAAGGCGTGTATGGCCATGCACTAAAAGTGTATTTCAGAACTTAAAACATGTTATATAAAATAAAAAAATAGTTTCTGTAAATTTTAAACAAACGAAATAAAAAACAAGTTCACAAACTCAAGATTCATATATTACAAAAACATTTTCTAAACATCGATAATGCAGGTGAACATAAAAATTCGTAAATTGTATAGGTAGGTATAGGTATTTTCTATTTTTGACCGGGTTTCAGGTCAAAAATTCTCATTTTAACTATTGACCGGATTTTTTGACCGAATTTAGAAAATAAAAATCCGGTCATTCGGTCAGATTTGACCGGATTCACTTTTTTTTAGTGGCAACACTGATTGTCATCTAACTAATTAACCAACCAGTATTGCACGGCAGCAAAAGCTTGGAGCTTGAGGTGCTGATGTTGTGGAGACGTTTTGTTGAATGGCGGGTAACTTGGTACTTTGGCAGCGTTGCTTCTTGGATAGCCGGTCTTGACTTCCTCCGTTATGTGACCTTCATCTTAACCATTTGTTATACGTTGCGAAAGTTGATGTATTTAGATATCAATAATTCGTTGTTAGATTTGTTTTATCTCTGATCCTTAACTGTCCTTCGTTGTGGATGAAAAGAGTATAGATGTTCTGGAGAGCCCATGTATCTACTGCCTGATAGACCAAGAGCCCACAGGAAATTTTGGGTGCGAGATAATATAACCGAAAAAAAAGTAAATGAGTTGAAGGATGGGGTAAGGCTGATGCTATAAACCAAAGTCTTGCCGCTGATGGTCGTGGCTTTAGTGAGTAATACTATGTTGAAAACCCATGGTTTTCTAAAACTTCGATAATTGATATAACCAGTCAATGTTAGTTTTATTGTATAGAGCCGAGTTTCCCAAAGTGTGCTCCGCGGAGCACTTGGTGCTCCGCCATGAAAATCCAAGTGCTCCGCGGAAAGATGGGAAAAAATGAAAATGAAAATTCCATCTAACTAGCTAATTTTGTGCTTTTGGAACTTGGTCATTTTTTTCGCAGCAATGGAATTTGTGTATAGATTACATAGTACTAAAATGAGTAAAAATAAATCGTGTACTCCAGACCTTCAGAGCTATCAAAATGGAAACGAATCAATCAATCAATGGCGTTGATAGCGAAAAGAATTGGTTGTTCTACGAAGCTTGTTTTCGGGGAAATAGTTGTTTCTAAGAAGACCGGAAGTTTTGAGAACCGCAAAAGGAAAGAAATCGGACGCAAATCTACTCCAAAGAAAGGTTTACCGGACAAGTAGAGCCAATCCATTTTTGATGTCCATACAAATTATGGAGATTGTTGCACCTAAACTCCATCAAGAACTCACGGCCAGGGCGTGTCGGAGAACAAAATCCTCGTGGATGTAAATTCCACACTATGTCAACAAAAACCTAAGGAAGAGCCGGATTTTCGAAAGACTCCACTTACAAATACCATTGCAATTTTGGAAAGTGGAGTGTCAAATCCAAGTTCAATTTACATATTTGGATCCGATGGAAAAGTGTATGTAAGGGTCCTCCAAACAAAGAATTGCAGCAAAAGTACACGCTTCCGACCATAAAACATGGAGGAGAGAAAGCAATGGTCTGCAGTGCATTCTCTTGGTTCGGTGTTGGTCAATTAGTTGTATATAGATCGACCCTTGATCAACACGCTTATAGAAGCATATTAGAGAAAACAATTTTTTTCATACATGCCAGTAACATAATGATTTCTAACACCACAACGAACCTTAGCATTCAATCATCAGTTCGGACTCGGCATTAAATTGTAGGTCCCTTTTATTAGGCCCAAAAAGAAAAACTCACAAAACCAATGGTTGTGAGAAGCTAGTGTGCCTATATGGACCTGTTGCTCCAAAATATTTATTTATTTTTAAGATGCCGGATTTTAGTGGAAAGTCTTTAGAAAGGATTGACTGCCGTTTTAAAAAAATGAAGGCTATTCCACTAAAATTTGGTAGTTTTTATAAGTTTTGGAAACTGGAATTTTAAGATTTTTAGATTTTTCTTATTCTGTGGCAAACTCAAAAATTAATAAAAAATGTTTTTGGATTATTTTTTTTAAATACTTATCTACTAAATTTAAATATTTTATAATATGGTACAAGTCACATCACATACAGTGAGCGTCAAAAGTCAGTAAACACCGATGCTTCTTTGAGTTTTCTTTAGGGTCTGGAAACGTCTAAAAACCAACAAAATGTAAAATTTTGTAAAGATTTTGATTACGAAATAACAATAAATTAAACATATTTCATGTCGACAGCAATAAAATCCAAACTCCAAAGACAAATGAAAACCGTTGGTATTCACTCACTTTTGACACTACATGTATCATGTTACTTATTTCTTCAATTTAGTAAAATTTAAAAAAATCTGAAAATAGTAATTGCGTTTTCCATAACTACGAAAAATGGGCTACGTACAGTACATACAACGAAGTGCTCCGCGAGGAATTTTTCTCCAGAAAAGTGCTCCGCGACCAAAAAAGATTGGGAACCGCTGGTATAGAGTATTACTATCTAATCGCAAATATGTAGATCCAAGACGATTTAAGCGCGGCAAGACTTGTGCCAGAGTGTTTCAAAATGTAAAAAAAATCGATTTTTTGGATTATTTGACATAACCAAATAATATTTGCTTTAAAAGATAGAAAAGCCATCCCTGATCACTAATATGTGGGTCCAAGACCGTTTGATTTTTTGTTCTGTACACTGCAAGTACTACCGCTGCTGTACCGAATTTAAACATTGAACGTCAACTGAAAGTGGCCCAAATAAATAATAACCGATTTTCAAAAGTGGATAACACTCCCCCTGAATGGAAAATCTCAAGTTTTGGACTTTTCCCAGTGTATGTACCACAGGATCTAGCATTTTCACTAATTTCACAATTCTATGATGGCCGAAAGTGCTTCATAATTTTGATGATCATCATCTAAGTGAGTGAGTGAGTGAGTCAGTTACGGTTTTTGCGATTTTTGAAGTCCTGTATGTTGAGAACCGTTAATGTTATAGAGATGAAATTGGGTGAGGTGGTCCTTTTTAATGAGCTTAGTAAATTTTTTGTTTGAAGTATCTGGCTCAATTGGTTCCGAAATTAGAGGGTGGTCGAAAACAGCCTGAGTTTGTTCCTGTAAAAAGGGTAAGTGCCTTTACTAGAGAACTTGGCTGGGGCACTACCGTGCCCTTTGATAAGCGCACATAACAGAAATACGGTATACGAGTATTTGGAGCACCAATGTTGCTGCTAACGTATTCCAATGTCAGGAGCAATAACATTATTTGACGTAAGTACACCCTACCCACGCAGGGAACTGTTTTTGAAAAGCAAGTGTCTGAGATTCTCTATACCTAATCCAGGGAAAAGACAGTTATTTGCGCGGAATAGAAATCCGCAAGGATGTATCTGTCATAAAAACCCCCGCTATCTTTATTAAAGTACACATACTACTTATGTATAATGCAGGGATGTAAATCTTATCGGAAACCCCACTCTTCATCTATGACGCACCGATTCTATTTTATGAAATATTTTTTTTTCCAAATTGAGAGATATGGATTCGAAACAGACCACCTTATCGAGTCCTTTGTATTGTGGTGGAGAAACTCTGATGCACATAATTCTGTTCTACCTATTTATTGTCGGTGGCAGCTGTCAGAGTACCTACTACTCTCCGCAAAGACTCCAACCACTGAATCATGTTACCGCTGCTTCATGAACTAGCTAGGCTGTCATTTGCATTGCATTTAACAATGTGATGCAATTCTCTTCAATCGACCAAGGGCAATATTTTAATTTATTATTTAGGATAACTCAAACGTTAGGTACTAAGGTGGTATATAGGTAAGGTATTTTGTTTGAAGCTCAGATTTTGGTAATCGGTTTATAAATAAATGTACATAAAATCGATTTTGTAATTTAATATACTTGTGTTGTTCTTGACCCAAATTGAAATTGAAGATCACACATGTATAGGTACAAATGTTTATCATTTTATACAAGAATAACAGTATACGATAAATCGGTCAAGTCAACATACAATTTTACAGTTTTCTTTTTCGCATCTCTCAATATTGGATGACTGGGTTAACTTACAATCTAATCTTAGACGTTTGACCTGCAATACTTTGAGTGAAGATATAACCCTTAAAAAGGGATTCAATTGGATTAACTTTCAGAGTGCACTTATACATCCATAGCGATATCATCCTCAGGAAAGGCAATTTCCTAAGTAGATACTATATGTAACATGCCATACGTAAACAAAACATGCTTTGTACATGACTAGCTACATCCGTTTAATGGAATTACTCTGTATTAGGTTACAATACCCTAAATCATCAGGAATCATGAAGTCTTTGAACAAATTGCGGCCTTTTATTAAAAAGAGAACGTCAACAAATACATTATGTACATACATTATGGTGTGTAGGTGTACCCACTTGTTTTTGAATTGGTATTTTAAATATTGTTGACAAAATTGAATATCTATCTATACCTTATACTATACCAATAATTGTTTATTTTTCAACATTGTGGTGAGTTATAGAAGAAGGATCTACTTTGGTAGCTACGGATGTGTTATTGTTGACACGTGGTCTATTTAGGTGTTTCCACATGGTAATAGGACTGCTAGAGGGTACTTGCAAATTCATACCATACCATTCATTGGTATATTGGTTTTTATTGAAATATTTCTGAAATTGAAAGGTTTCCATTGAAGCGTTAAAAAAGTGTAATTATTATCCAATGTTATCGATGATACTTTATTGTAAGTCTAAATAAATAAATAAAATATGAAATATGATAGCCCTCACACTGCCTAAGACCTTGTATGCGATTTCTTTGACATTTATACTTATACGATGCTCACAAATTAAAAGCATACGCCGCGCCGCGCCGATTGACCGACATTGACATAATCGGAAGTACTTATCGAGTTGTATTTGTGACTTTGTACCATGCCATTATAGATTTTCGAAGGAGCTTGACGAATTTATTTCTCGAAATCCGAAACAGGTACACAGAAAACAAATGCACGGAACATATCAGTATTAGGTACACTTCAAAACCACGAGGGCATCACTCTTGTGGCTACATCAGGACACGTATTTCCAGAGATCTACAACTTACAACAATTTAAGTGCAGAACTAACGCATATCTGTAAGGATTTCGGGGCGATGGTTCGTATTTCCCGAGAGAAACATTTAAAAAAAAGAATGGTTTGCACATTAACAACATTTAAACTGAAAATATATCAGCTGTTGTGTGAGGTTCAACTTTCCTATACCGGTCGAAGTAAAAAAAAAATTGGTAAGTACTAATACTACCTACAAAAGCAGCAATAAAATTTCCGACATAATAATATAATAATATAAATTTTCGAGAGATATTCGAACCAGACCACCATTGTC
Organism: Cheilosia scutellata; assembly: GCA_955612985.1. Classification (NCBI taxonomy): domain Eukaryota; kingdom Metazoa; phylum Arthropoda; class Insecta; order Diptera; family Syrphidae; genus Cheilosia; species Cheilosia scutellata. Next base: position 70,627,891 of record OY015312.1, read on the forward strand.
GGGTCTCTTTTCGTCTCCCTACCACTATATCCCTTACCCAGAGAGACCCTCTGGATTTCTCCAGAGTTCTTCCCTGAGTTCGATTCCTAGTGTTAACGCTAGCATCTGTTTATGTGAGATCTGGTTTATCCAGTGGGTCTCGACCCAATGTTGTCCCAAGATCCTCATTCTTCTGCCAACCAAAGCTGGACACTGGCACATCTGCCGCTGTCTCAGATTCCTCCAGGCATAGCCTGTCCTCGTACCCAAGTCAGTGTTACCTGATTTTTAGATGAACAATTGTTGAGCTTGAATACACATTCCAGTGCCAGAGATGTTGTGATGGTTGTCTGCTCCATGCATCTATAATCACCGTCTGGTTGTCCAGTGCTATTAGGATATTTCTTCCTTCCACCTGACTCTCAAGCAGGTAATCCAAGCAGCAAAGCAATCATCTCAGCCTGGTATACTGAAGTGTGTTTCCCGAGGCTAATGTGACGGGCTAGTTCCAGATCTTCTGAAAAGATTCCGGCCCCTCCCCCCGCTCCACCATCCATCATGGATCCATCTGTGAAAATCACGATTTCACCATTCCTCTTTTCTGGAAGTAATCCATTCTCAATACGAGTTTTGTGATTCCTTTCCATAATACGCACCTTTATTATACGACCATCCATAGGCATGTTCAGTTCCCTAATCTCGTTTTTGACAAGCTCCAGGATCCTCCTATGTCCATAGATGGTACCACTATTGTGCCATTTCGCATCTCGATGCAGACGAAGTGCTGTTAGGGCTGCTGTTTTCTTAATCAATAAGTCTTGCGGTAAAATCCCTAAGATCACTTCCAATGCTCATGTTGGTGTTGTGCGTATTGCACCTGTAATTCATATACATGCTAAACGCTGGACCCTATCCAGGTGCTTCTTAGCAGTCTTCTGGGAGGCTGTCGCCCACCATACAACCGAAGCGTATGTGATAATGGGTCTAGTAATCATCGTATACGTCCAGTATGCTGACCTAGGAGAGAGTCCCCACCTCTGTCCACATACACGTTTGCACTGATGTAGTACCCTTTTTTCCTTCCGTACCTTCTCCTCAACATGGTAATTCCAAGTAAGTCCAGTATCTAGGAATACTCCCAACCTTCTTGGTCGTTGTTAGTTCCGATCCGCAAAGTGTTAAGGGCTGAAATTCCAGATTTTTCCTCTTCCTAGTGAAGATTATTAGATCTATTTTCTCCGCATTAATGGAGAGTCCTTGTTCCAGACACCACCGCTCAACCACTTTGAGTGATATCCGCAGTGACGTCTATGAATTTGCCTCTTGCCATTATTGCTACGTCGTCGGCATATCCCACTGTGTGAATGCCAGTTGCCTCAAGTCTGTCGAGAAGAGAGTCCACAGTGATATTCCATAGTGTAGGTGAAAGAACACCTCCTTGTGCGCAACCTCTGCTGACTCTTCCTCGGAGTTTTGAGGTTCCCGTCTGGATATTTATCGCCCTTGTATTCAACATATTGTCAACCCACCTTACCACCAGTGGGTTAAATCTACGTTTTTCCAAGGCTTCTTTCAGACTATCTTATCGAAGGCACCTTCAATGTCCATTATAGTGGTCATCGCTCTTCCTCCGCAGCGCGTACTACTTGATGTAGCGCTGTTTCTGTAGACATACCTGCCCTATAGTCCACCACCACCCTTTCCATTGTTTTTAACAGAAAAGATGTTAGGCTGACTGGTCTGAAGGACTTTGCCTCGGTGTAATCCTTTTTTCCCGGTTTTGGAAGGAAGACCAACTTTTGCCTCCCTCCATGTGATCGGGATGTAGCCTATTGCTAGGCATGCAACGTATATATTCCTGAGCCTTGGTGCAATTACTTCTATTCCCCATTGCATTAGACCTGGAAATATACCATCTGTTCCCGCGGTTTTGAAGGGTGAAAATGTTGCTATCGCCCCCTTAACCTCTTCCGTCCTATTCATCCTGTTCGCTCCTTGTTTCTTTGGAGCCCAAGGCCGATCTGACTTATAGCTTCCTGGAAAGTGTACTTCCATCAGGACCTCGTTTGTCTGATCCAGATTTTCCACTATCTTCCCCGCTCTATTACGAATGAGTCCGATCTTGGAAACTGGGTCTCTGGAGACAATCTTTTGTAGTCTACTGACTTCAGATGTGCTCCTCATACTCGAGCAAAAGTCCCTCCATGACTCCATGACGTCGTCGTAGAGTAACATTCAGCTCTTTCTTTTTCGCCTTGTATTCATCCCATGCTTCGGGTTCTCCCCTTCTCATGGCATGACTGAAGGCCTTCCTCAAAGCCTTCTTTAGCTTTTCAAGTTCCCGACACCACCAAGGCGTAGGATCCTGTTTTTCCACTAGAGTAGGTGTGCAAGACACTCGGTATGCATCTTCAACAGCTGATTGCAAATGCTTTAGCTGTGATTCTACATGCCAAGTATTTTTCGGTATTCCGAATGCCATTACATTCAGTTTCTCCTCCAACACTTCATGGTACTTTGTCCTATCCGTGTTCTTCGGAATTCTGATGTATTTCCGATCTTTCTTTCTTTTAGATCCATAACGAACATCAAACGAGATGGCTCTGTGATCCGACAATGTAGCCTGATCCTTTACCCTCCAATTTGATACCCTTTCAATTATCTTGCTACTGCACAGGGTCACATCAATCACTTCCTTTCGCCTCACATCCACGAAGGTTGGCTCTGTTCCCCTGCTTAAGATAGCTAGATCCTTGCTTGTTACAAATTCGAATAGCGCTTCTCCTCTTCCGACATAATGTAGATGTAGAGTAGATGCAAATGATGAAAATAATTAGGAGACTCAGACATACACTTAGTATACCGTCCACAGGAAGGTATATTCACTTTGTCATTACATTTGTAACGCCAAGAAGGAGTCACCGGATTTGATCAGGATCAAATTCTGAATCGATTCAGCCATGGCAGTCTGCCTGTCTTTCTGTTGAAAACTCTATAGCGTCCAAACGAATCGACTTAGTCGAATGAAATTTTGTGAGATATGTAACTTCTTTTTACCTCCCACAAAGCCAATATTAGATACCTCAATAAAAGAAAACGTATTGAAAGTTTACTTCATCGGTGATGTGGAAAAGACTTATGCATATGCGCAAATATGAAAAAAGGGCGCTTTCTGTAAATCTTGTGCTGGGCGGTAGTTTGGCTGGGGCCAGCCCTGGTTTTAGTAGGGCTTAAATTAAATGTATTTTGTTCAAAGATATTGCAAGCTCTCTTTAGAGATTTCTGGAATCCTGATAAATACTATATTATTTTTTACAGATAAGTATCAAAATATTCAATACAGTTTGCACCATTTAGGTATTAAAAAATTATTACAAAAGTTCGAGCTCAGTTCTGGGTGGATAACGTTTGTTCAAATCATCTGGCTTACACGAGGGACATTTTTGGATGACCAACGAAACTTACCGTCATTAGTGCGTTAACAGCTCATAATATTGTTATATGGAATGCCAGTTGCATCCCACAAAAACTCATTGTTTGGTGCGGTTTAAGTGCGGCTTCATCCGTCCTAACCAAAAATGGTGTTAATTTTGGTTGACAACGTCGAATCGCAGGTCGGTGATGCCGGCAATCCACAGATCCACAATCAGTGGTTCAAAACTAGAATTTAGGTAGACAAAAGCTTGTTTTTTTTATAATTTTGTGAGTGATTTTTGTTTTTACCTATGCTTTGGAAAAATGTTGAAGTATTAAGTTGCAAAATATTTAGGACATCCCTGTGAATATAACAGTTCTAGGTCTAGGTAACATTGCGAATCATTCAGATCAGAATCAGAACGCATGTAAACAAGTTTTGACTGCCAAACTATAAGCACGTGTTTAGCTAAGTGAAGTTCATTTAATATATTATTTCAATATGGAATTTATTTCTGGAAGTAAGAATAACAAAATAATGACACTATATAAATATAGACTACTTATATTATAAATTATAGTAGTATTTATATGTTTTTTGTGATTTTTTTAACAACATAGGTACTAACAATTGCATGGAACCTAACATAAATCGTTTTTTGTCGAAGCTTCCAAGGGGCGCCGCGCCATGAGTTATTCACAAAAATACAAATTTATTTAAACTCCGCGCTTCTTGTAAACTGAACTGAATTTTTAAACATACCTCACTTTGTACTTGCTTAATTCATTTGGGCCGTTGTAACATTTAACTGCAATTGCAAAATGTCGACCGCGCAAAAGTGTATTGGTGTATGTACTCATGGTGCTCGAACTCGATCCATGTCTGGCAGGTACATATATGGAAGAATACAAGCGCTTATTTGTAAAAAAGCTTCGAATGCTATGTGGTCAGATTGCATTATCCATAGGGAAGCTCTTGCATCAAAGTCAATGAGCTCTGAATTGAACCAAGTTCTAGAATGTGTGAAGAAATTCGCAAATATTTGCCACAAGAACGTCATAAAACGCCATATACTTTGCTGAACCAAAATTTTTGCTAACCTTAGCATATTTGTCCGATATATTTGAGAAAATTAATAAATTGAATCTATATTTGCAAGGCAACACACGCACATTCTGAAACTATTGGAGAAGATTGCGGCATTTAGAAAGAAATTGCAGTTGAGTAAAAAAAATATGTATGAAGGTCAAGATTGTTTCCCGCAATTGTATAAATATGCGGCATCTAATGAACTGTTTGTCTCACAGAGACCTGATGGTCCTTTTCACGGAACACCTTTCGAAACTCATCGAATGGTTTTCAAAATATGTCGAAAAGTTTGCGTGGATCCAAGATCCATTTCATTCACAAGCTCCACCAGATTTCATATCACAAGAGGAAGAGAGTCTCATTGAACTCTCTTGCGATGCGACAGTAGTTTTAAAACTAAGTAGATTCACCAGTTCCGTTTTGGTGGAGTTTTGCTTATCGATTCAAAATGAATACTATCCAAATTTAACTTCAAAAGCTATAAAAATGTTCAGTCCGTTTGCAACATAATTTGTGTATGAAGTTGGATTTTCAGCTGTAGCTGTAATCAAGAGCAAATACATATCGCTCAAGGATCAATGTGGAACAAGAAATGAGAGTAGCACTGTCAAGCCTTATTCCCCGCTTTGAAAAACTGTTTGACTCAGTGGCAAATGTATTTTATTTTGGGTTTTCTTAAGTCTCTCTTGTTGTTTTCTGTTTCAACTCTGAATTCTTATAAATATAATAAAAAACTCAGTTTCATATTGTGGATGTTTTAATTTTTGTGCCTAATATCTATTATTTCATTGGACTGTTTCTTTTTCAAATACTTATAGCTATGTAGGTAGGGCGTCGTGACAAAATTTTAAACTTGTAGGTGCGCCGCGGACTGAAAAAGATTGGGAACCACTGGTCTATTACAAAGTTATGACAATTTGCTTCAGTCCAAACTCATACATCAAAAATGAAATTATTTTGAAATCTGGAAGAAGACCGAGCACGGAGGAAGGAAAAATGAGATGATAAACTTTATTTTGGATAAATTTAGTTGTTAAGATATCCCTGAAAAAGAAAATGCAATACACCCTATTGTAAACAATGTTTGCTCGATTGTAACAAAAAAAAAAAATTGTGAGACTGCAATAGGACTAACACTGTTTTCTTAAGGAAAAACGAATCGTGGTTAAATGAGTATGTTTCATTGCCCATATTAAAAAACTGTGACTCATCTGACTCAAGGCTTGGACCATCTAACATTGCTTTAAAAGGAAGAGCTCGAAAAGAGTTCAAAACACTTACTGAGTTCACAAGAAAGTTCGGAGCTATTTTTTGCAGCAGAGACTAATTTGCGAGCAGCCGGAAATAAAGATGCTGCGATAATATTGAAAGAAGCTGTAAGATCACCAAAAATGGCTACAAAAATGAAAAGATGCAAGACTAGGGTGGGACCAGAAAACTATACCTATCAGGAGATTTATTAAAAAGTTTAAGCGGAACGATAGAAGCCGCAAACAAATCACAATCGGTTTTTTCTGGGTCGACAAATTTTAGTTTGGAGAAAATAAACAATAAACCGATTGGTATAATACATTTTTAATTTTCAAGACATTTAAATTTACCAAGTAATATCTAACATACAATTTATTTCGAAGTCAAAATGAACTGACGCCTGATTTACATTCGAAATAAACATCCCAAGGCAAAATGATTACCATGGCATGGCAGAGACACAATACCAACAATCATTGTTCAGTGTTACAACGAGCTCGTACGTAAACGAACAACTAGAGCGAAGTACGGAAAGGATGGAAAAAATTCCTTAACAAAACAATTGGAATCCCCCTCACGCAAACAGGTGACACGATCCAAATGTGTACCACCATTCGCACGTACGAAAACGCAACGTGCCTTAGCGATGCCTGCACCATTGGCTGCACGCACTTTAATATCCTTTCAGAGTTCAGGAGACGTGACTGTATTAATAAAGGCGCGCTGCCATCGTCTCTAGCACACGGCATTGAAAATTTCCTTAGAATATTCAATATTCTATATTCAATATCAATTCAAGATTATTATAACTCATGAGGCGAACTCCACCTCTTAGACTCTCACCACCTATCGACCTTATCACGGTTATCTCCTGGCACCTATAATCGAATGAAAAACTCATCTCCTTCGACCTTTTCTATGGTTTTCATATTGGTCCTCCTGCACACGTTCTACGTCTGCCCTTAAGTATATTGCACTCTCAGGATAGGAAAATGTGAGGTATAAATTCCATTTAGTGGAACGAGAACGAGTGCGGGTAAATGTATCTATTTCACATGTAGCTACTACTTATTCTGCATCCTTATCCTGGCTATAACCTAACATTTACCAAAAATCCCGCTGGCGGCGGTAGCACTGAATTTTACTCCAGCGCACTGAGCAAACGAAGATGAGGGTGCAACAACTCGGTTTATGGCTCGAGGTGCATATACGCCTTCTGCTTGAATCGACACTTCATGGGCGTAGCGTTGAGTGGAGAGGCTGCTGCATTTTCAGTTTTGCATAAAAATGGATTTACGTGAAATATACTTTTAAGTACCAACCGAATGCGCCATAAACTTTCCAGTGCTAGCGCTACTAGGACTGGCAAAACGCAGCCACGGAAATAACGACTTGCGAGGAGAACATTACCAACATTCTTCTTGTACGTGTGTAAGTGTGTTTTTCACGAGACGTAACGTAAATACTATATCCTTGCTTATTTAATTTTTTTTTATACAGAAGGTGCTGTTTGACAGTGGAGGATTTATACTCTCGTTTTGTCAACTTTGGATATCGCCGGGTCGTCGCATCCTTCCTGTGATGTACATATCTATCACCAAATGCATAGAGAGTAGAGTTGCTAGGGTAAAAAGAGAATACCGGGGGAATAAATAAAAGAAGAAGTATGTAGGTTTTTATTAAGTAATCCCGCGGGCGTCCGCGCACCGCCTTGCAATATACCTACCTACATAATATAGTAACCATAACTCGACTCGATCCACCCTCGGTATGCAGGGTATGCAAATTTGAATTTTTTGTAATTGTATTGCAGCTGTTGTTGTCGAAAATGGAAATTATGAATGTGGAATTAGGTTGCTTTTGGCGTTGTCGTCATGTGTTGGCTGTTGGGTTTCGTTGATGACAATCATAGCTATTTACATTGTAGTTGTTGTGTCTCAAATGAGTTTTAAACTGATGTGACAAGGCTTTTACCATGTCGCCATGTGAGTTTATGCAATTGGGACGATGGCGTTGAATGAGGTTGGTTAACTTCTTTAAATTAAATACATTTCAATTAATTAAATCAGTTTTGGTTTCAGGTCTAAAAAATGCACATGACTTTTATCCTGTACCGTTGTTATCCTACAAATAAAAACTCATACAATATGAATGGTTGTGAGAAGATAGGCCCTATATGGAACTGTTACGACAAATTAATAGACAAAATCAGTTAGGACCCAAGGAAGGATGAAGAATTTTTCACTCGAATAGCGCGGACGGATAGATGTTAAAATTTAATAAAACCAAGTTGTGTGTAATCAATAAATTTTGTTATTTAATTGAACATAAGTGACATAGAACAAATGACAACTACATCTTTACTGGGTGGCATGCATCCGAGAGGTCCAATTTTCGATTCTGATTCTGGCGCATATGACAGGTTAAATTTGAGCGATGTTGTCTATGAGACCACCTGCCCTTGAATAAAAAAATATTTTTCCTCCCTATCAAGACCGTCTCAAAGTCAGTGGCCCCTATTGTAAGTGTCGATAGTTGATCGTTGATCGACAACAGTCGATCGATAGACAACTTTGATTGTCGATTGCGATTGATATTTATCGATTTGGCAGTCGCTTGTAGTCGATAACAAATGTCTGGTCGATGCTTTCTCCTGGAAGTGAAAACATTTTGTGCGTACGAATAGCTAAAATCAATCGACGCAATCGACAATAAACTGTCGTGACGATCGCTAATCGACAATCACAATAAGGGCCAGTGACTCGAATAGAATTGAGGATCGCAGGGATACTGCAGATATTCTCTTCATTCTTCGACTCCTATCAGGCTCTATCGATTGCCCAACTCTTTACAACTCCATCTCCTTCAATACAAACCTTCGTAATTTATTACATTTTGGTATGAAAAGAAATTATTTTCATCTTCTAATTTGTTCATATTCATCTGCTACTTTTTGTAAGCTTTTTTATACCCTCCACAGGAAGGTATATATTCACTTTGTCATTACAATTGTAACGCCAAGAAGGATTCACCGGAGACCCTATAAAGTATATATATTCTGAATCAGGATCACATTCTGAATCGATTTATGTCCGTCTGTCTGTCTGAAAGCACGATAGCGCCCATCGAATCGATCTAGGCGAATGAAATTTTGTGAGAGGACTTCTTTTTGTCGTCGTCAGGTTGGTTTTTGAAAATGGGCTATGTCGGTCAAGTAGTTCTGGTACCTCCTATACCAAACCAATATGGCATACCTAGCAAACATTTTGCATGACTTTTATGCAGTGGAGGGTATCAAAGCATCGGCCAGGCCGATGATAACACTTTTACTTGATTAAATATTCGTCTGAAAAACTTGAAATTTCATCCGAAAATCTGAATAAATCGACAGCTTTTTTTTTTTTTTTGTTTTTCCCTTTTTCTAAACTGTATGAGTGTATGACCATCGAAGCGATTTTTCAGACGATTTTTTAATTTTTCAGTCGATTTTTATATTTTTCAGACGATTAATTACTAGTACATACTTGTTTTCAGACATTTTAAAAATTGTTTCAGAAGTTTCCAATATCTGATTTTCTGATGATTTCTATTAAATTTCAGACGTTTTTTTTTCGATTTTGCCGACGTTTCCAATTTTTTTTTTCTGAAAAATACTATTTATTTGTAGACGAAAAAATTGTAGCCATTTAAGATACCCCCGCCTCTACTATCTACCAAGACCAACCCACCGCACGTCCTAAAGGCTCCAACGACCCAATTTCCCGTGTGCTACGAAAGGTAAACTCAAGCATTCCCATTTTTTATTTCAACCGCAGCACTCTCTCCATTAGACTCAGCCTCCTTAACTCTAAACCCTAGCTTTAAGTCCTAGTTATAAGTCTTAGTTTTTAGATCTAGTACTGTAAGTTTGTTTTACTATAGCTTGTACTAAGCCTAATAAATGGGGACATATTTCCCCCACAAAAAAAAAATTAAAATTACACAATCCGACCAGACCATATCAACCATGTATTAAAAAGAATTTATGAATGCCTTCGGCAGTTATGGTAACGTGTCTGTCTGTTTTTAAAAAAATTTAAACTTTGAGTTTTCTCATTATTCAAATACCTACTACTTTTCATATAGGTTATAGGTATTTAATTTTGCACAGAGGTTTCCTACCTATACAAGGAATATGGAAGGATATTTCGAAAATCCACCCTAAAAGGGGTAAAATGGGGAGTCACAGTTTGTATGGGATGGGAACATTTTTATTTTTCATCCGATCGACTTCAAACTCGGTTTGTGTAGTCTATTTATAAGAAATAGATATTTTGCTTTGGGCCCGAGTGATCCCAATGAGGATAATCTAATTTTCATTTTCTGTTTGTAAGTATAGATAAACTAGAAACTCACTTGTTAATAAATGACTAGTTTATTTTGAATTTTTAATCCAAAATATTTTAATATTAAGCAAGCTTCTAGAAAGTACTTTTGCTACTGACTTTTGCTAGTCAGTGTATACTAGCGGACCTGGAAAACGTTGCTTTGCCTGCTCGTACATTTTCATTGTCCGTCAATTGTTCTGCGGCGGTTTTATTTAAACGATGTCGATGTGTCCGGACTGATTCTGTACTCCGTGTGTTTCGACCGATATTTCCTCAGACGTGTGTCGAAGAATAGCGTTTGAAATGTATTTTTTTGTTATTAGAGGTGTCACTCCCTTTTGTCCAATCCTGCCAGGTTTTCTAAAATACATACTTCAATCAGGCAAAATTCAGATATAGTGATCTAAATAACTTTGTTGTAAGGGTATTGTCATGGATGGCCCGTTTTCTCCTGCCTGCATTAGGTATGCATAAGCTCAAAGGCGTTAGTTGAGTTGCTCTTTATTTGAAATTTTATTTATGAGCTTCTTGCTTTTTAATTTTTTTTTTTGTTGAGTGGTTATTATTTGACATTTACCCCATTTACATGAGGGATTCAATCCGGATTCAATTCGAATTGAATCCCATGTAAACACTGATCGGATCGAAACGGAATTGAGTCAATCCGATCACAAAATTTTCTGTGATTGGATTGAAAATGTTCATGTAAACGTAGATTGAGGGATCGAGTTTATCATGTGAGAGTGTGTGTGTGTTTTTTTTTCGTTCTGTTTATTTGCTTGTGATTTGTTTCGGCTGGTGGATACTTTTAGATTTATTCAGAGTGAAAAAAAAATTTATTGCGATAATGGCGACAAGAAATGTATGGACACATGACGAAACTATTGCAATGTTAAAAACGCTGCTAACTACTAACACAACTATACAATACACGTATTCCGTATAACTCAATCCTATTTCAATTCAATTTTTCAATCCGGTGAGAGCGAAAACAGTGATTGACTTTCGATTCAGTTTGAATTCGATCTCTCAATTCGCTCATGTAAACGTAGTAATTGTATTCATAAGATTTTTGCTTTTTAATTTTTTTTTATTGTTGAGTGGTTATTATTTGAAATTTTGTGGAATCGGATCGCAGCGCCACCTACCGGGTCCAATTGTGAATCTAAACCATCCTTAGACCGACTGAAACACACATACAACTTTCCATTAAAATCGGTCCAGCCCTTTAGGAGGAGTTCGACTACAAACACCTACAGAAGAATTATACCTACGTATAAAGATAGTCATAAATCTAAATCAATACAAACAATAAATGGAAAACATTTTTTATTAGACAAAGTCAAATATTTGTGTTTTTGACAATCGGCTGATCTGAGGTTTAAACGGCAGATAACTGTAGTTTAATTTAAACTACAGAATGAACTCTGTTCAAAGTTTAAACGAACCTGTGAAACCGAATTAATTGTTGAACTAAAGTTGAAACTAAAAGTGTAGTTTAAACTCCGACTGTGAAACTAAGGGGTTACTGTCTTAACTCTATATGTATGTAGGTAGGTACTATAAAAGATATTTACCTTATGGCCTGTTTTACAGTGTCGACTTAAGTATCAAAAATAATTTCCTTCCACCACCACCACAGCACCACCACAGCACCACCACTGCCAGCAGCCACCCACGACATTCCACTCATATCCAACACGAAATCTCCCCATGCAATCCAACTACGCAACGCATACGGCATAGCATAATGCATCGAGAACGATAAACACACAAGCCACACCCTTTTCGGAGTAATTCTCTCGGTTTGCTTGCGCGTGGCGTGGTGTAGAATGTAGATCGTGTTCAACCAAATATAACCAAATAAATCTATATATCTATATAGATATGGCATTTTCATTATAAATATATTATATATCCCAAAAAAAAAAAATAATTTTTATAAATAATATATAAGTTTATAAATTAATAATCTCTATATTAATAGATAATATATTTAGTGAAATAATATATATATATATATAAATATGCGTATGGCCGTGTGGGTGTGGTGACATTGACCATGGTGTATGAGATGGGTATGCATTCGGATTGGAAAGGAAGTTCCAATTGTGGCGATTGATTGAGTTTTTTTTTGTAAATATCTTCTAAAATATTAACATTTCGACAGTCTTCAGCACATATATTGCTACGAAGATGATCTACAAGAGAGGATTACATGTATTTTTTGTAAATCTAAAAATAAACAGTTTTTTGTGCGAATGAACATATTTTTCCCACGAAATTAAAAATAACTCCAAAACCAGCCGATGTATTGTTAATATTGGTATTTGTTAACTAGAGGTTATACCTGATACTGTGTGCAAATTCCAGCCTTCTACGTCAATTAGTTCTTGAGATAGACCTAGGTACAACATTTTCTTATTTTATTCGGACAGACATCGTAGCGAAAGCAATAAGGTTCCTCCATATGGAAACGGAAACTTAAAAACCGCCTTATGCGGTTGCTTCCAGGCGACGACTGAAAGAATATCTGAAAGTCGTTGACGACTAAAGAAGACGGTATCACAAAGTATAAATGTTGGTTAATATGTATGTACTTTTAAATGTCTTATTAGCAATGTTCAAATTGGCCTCACGTTCAAAGGTGTCCCAGTTTCTCCTATTAATTTTGGTTTTCAAATTAACGTCATTTATGACACAATCGATAGCACTTTCGATAACATTTACAGCAATCGTAGATTGGTAGCACAGTTTTTATCTTAACTTGCTAAGCCCATATAGGATTGCAAAAAAAAAACCGCCTAATGTTTACACTTTTGTTATTTATTTATTATTCTATCCTGACTAAAAAAAATATGTAGGTACAGATTTTTAGTATGATTTGGGTACAGATTTTGTACGGCCGCGAGTTGTTACTTACAATGTGTTTTATTTATTTTTTAAATTGTATACTATACCTATACCTCTTAGGAAAAACACATTTTAAATTATTCACTCCGGTTCGCACAGAAAGACATTACTTTGCAGGTGTGAATTTAAATTGGTGGTTTTGGTGTTAAAAAGTAAAACATTTTGAGTTTTTCCACGTTCGGCTACAAGTTCCAATTTTCCAAGAAGGAAAATATTGAACACCGCTGATTGGAATTTTAATATCTACTCCTATTAGTTAGAGGCTGTTGAAATATTTATTTTACAATTAAAAATGTATAAAATCGTTTCAATTTCAAGGAAAACGTAGCTACAATAAAAATACCTTCACCTTCATTGGTCCACTATACAGGACGTTTCTGCAAATTTCACTTAAACAGTAAGCCCTAGCTTAAAAATATTTGTAGTACTTAAGGCTGTAAATGTACTACGAGCTTTATTCAATATGATGCGCATAATAGCCAGTATAGGCAACATTGAATATACGAAATTCTTAATTTAAGAAAGAGGACGAAACAAAATGCACTCATAATTGAAATACTTCTTACAAAGTAAACTTAATCTGTCCAAACTGACATCGCTTTAATAATAACGTGTCATTGAGAAAATAAAGGGAGGAAATGTTACGGAATGTTCTACGTCCGCTTCTTCATCAACGGCAAACGGAAAGTGTCGTCACATCAACGTCGGCATGCAGCAAATTGTTTAGCAAGAAATATAAATCAATTTCCCGGATGAAATATTAAAATTGTTCTGGAAGACTTTTCATTTGCCCTTCGTTTGAAAGGATGTTAGTAACTTAAACTTTTCTCTTTGTGATTGACATTCCTGCCACTGTTAAAATAGAACGGAAGTAAAAGTATTCCGGGCAGACACAAATGATTTACGCTGATAGAAAGGGTATTGTAGCGTAGCCTTTCTAATGTCACACATGGTTTCACCGTCACAGTTTACCACAAGTGGAGCAATTTATATTGATTGGGGGAGCTTTTTAGGACGTCGAGACTGGAATCCTATTGGGGAAACAAAAAAATAATATTGTGTCGGTATCATGCATGAATGTCCTCAAATATGGCAATTATGAGTTTAGGGGGAATTTCATACAATAATATGTACGTATTACAAAAATGTACGTCTGGTAAAATACTACTGTAAAGCTACTATTGCACATTTCAAAAATCGTGTATGACGTCAGTATGATGTCAAATTTTGTTTAGATAGATACACACAACTTTAAGACGATTTTTGACATGTGTAATGATAGGTTCAGACTGTGTTCTTTCATTCATAAATTAAGAGTTTGCGAATGCAGAAAAAACTGATACAGTTGTTGAAATTAACTATAGTGAACTGCAACAGTGAACTACAACTGAATGGCCGGCAGGGACGTAGCGAGGGTTCGGACCGTGTGGAGGGATGAATTTCATTAAATTTATTTTCTTTTTAATAAAATAACTATGAATTAATCAGTATTTCCGAAAGGTGACACCTTTGAAAATACCGACTTGTAGGTATACATTTACAAGCTTAAAAACCTAGATATACATACATAACGAAAATGCAAACTCACTTCTTATTTTTGAATATTTTGCTAAACGATTTTTTAATTGCTCAACTTAATATATGTAGCTTCCTTAATTTGCCAACTCTAGAAAAGCGTGGGGGTGCCTCATTACCCACACCTTCCCTCGCTACGACCTAGCATTGTAGGTATTGGGTATTAGTATTAGCATAATCTTGGGTCACGAAATGTATGATCAATGTATCAATCAAAGCCTCAGGAAAAGTGGGTAATGAATTCATCCATCTTCTTCTTACAGATCTGTCAATGGTCTGCCAATGAGTGACAATAAGCTTACAATAGCCAACCAATGCAAAATTGTCATTGTAAGATTTTGTTTAAAAGGTTGACAATTTTATTGTCAGATGGATGTCTGACAAAGACTTTTCTGACAACGTTGTCAGGTTAAAAACTGTGTTTTCACACGGTTGGCAGATATTTGAATATAAAAAATTGGTCGCTCCGTTGTCAGACTGTCAGATAGTTTAAAACTCTTGTGGGTGGTTTTTTGTAGTACGGTATACGGATAATGGAATAAAATATGGCACTGAAAGCACAAGACAGCGTGGATGATGAATTGCCACAAAAACGACGTCGTGTTTGGACAGAGGATTGCGATTGGCCCCTGGCCCGTCGTCCTCGTCAGCAGGAGGAATTCTACTCGAAATTACTGAGGAGCCAAAACTCTATCGGAAATTTTTGCGGATGGATTCAAAACAATTCGATGATCTTATTGCTTTTGTGACTTCACGCATCCAAAAGCAAGACACCAATATGCGCATGATCATTTTAGCGGGTGAACGGCTGGCGTTGACTCTACGCTACCTAGCTACTGGGGATGCTTTTCGGTCTCTTCAGTCAGTACCTATTCTGTATCCCTGTTTCAACGTTCTCGTCCATTATTCCCGACGTTCTGGATGTCATTTACAAAGTACTCGTTGACGAATATCTTCAGGTAAATTTATTTCATTATCTAACTCAGTGTGCACATGAATGTAGGTACAGAAAATTGTCTTTAAACATAATTAATTAATTATAGACGCCGAGAACACCAGAGGCTTGGGATGATGTTGCCAGGAAATTCAATGAAATGTGGCATTTTCCAAACTGCGCATTGAAGCAGTCGACTGAGAACATGGCAGCATCTTTTATAACTATAATTATAAGGACACCCACACCATTGTAATGATGTGCATCGCCGATGCGGATTATAAACTGCTGTACATCGACGTCGGTCATTCGCAATGACCGATTTTCCAATGGCGGTGTGTTCAATCGCGTCACATTTGGTGGACTGGACAAGCGCTAGAAAATAATCAGCTGTACTTACCTCCACACAAATCACTACCCGGTAGAGAATTGCCTGTCCCGTATGTTTTTGTCGCAGACGATGCGTTCGCTTTGCGGCCGAACATATTAAAACCGTACTTTCAACGCGGTCTCTTAATAGTGCAGCACTGCAGCGAGTATTTAATTACCGATTGCTCCGCGCTCGCCGTATTGTCGAAAACGTTTTCGGTATTTGGTATCATGTCAGCACGTTTCCGAGTACCTACTGCTTAAGCCTATACATTTGGATCAGGCACGTAGCCAGGGGGCTTGGTTGGCCTCGAAGCTCGAATGCATCAACACTTACACTTACTCCTAGTAAGCCTCATTGTATGCGAAAAACTATTCAGTTTAACGCTTCACTTATCACTTTTCCTTCGACCGCACAAAAGAAGTTCTAAATTCTCTTAAGACATCAGAGGAAATTTTCAATCCGCATCCCAACTTGCCGAGGACTTATTTGAAGTTGAATTAAGAGCTCCAAGAACTTCATTGAAACAAACAGCGCGTTCCAATTCAGAAACCTCTTCTACTGAAGCCTATTTTAGAGTTTATCAGTATAGACTGAATACAGAAGAGTGTCTATACTGATACACTCTAAAATAGGCTTCAGTAGAAGAAAACGTATAGATTCGTTAACAAAATCTTACGGACAGATTCATGGTCAACGAAGACGTTCTGCTCTTCAAGCTCTTCTCTCGAGTGGAAAAGCTAAGATATTACTTTGATAATGCAATCATTGTCAGCTGTGAAAGCTGAGTACATTCTTTGGCGCGAAAAAATACCGTCGAGTGATCCTTCTACCGAAGTTTTGAAATTGCTTGCTATATATGGCTGTCAGCCTTATTCATTAGATTCCTCTCTAATCCATTAAATGATTACATACATACATGGTCGCCCTTTTCAGTCGACTATTCGAGGATTGGTGGCTAAATTTGTGTAGACCTGTTCAGAAAACAATAAGCCAACACTCGTTCGTCAACGAAACGCAAGAGCAGCCGAAAACATCGCCGCTGTCCATGAGAGTATGGCCCCTTTTACACGCAGAGTTTTTTCACTTTAGTGTCGAGAATGTGTAGGTAAAGGGGATGAAAAGTGCAGAGGATAGCCGAACACTGATGGGCCGCGAATTCCCATCCGATTCTTGTATTCTCTTTCGCTCTCTTTCGTTATTTTCAGCGTTGCTTTATTCTCAAACCGTACTCAGTCGCGATAGACGTCTGCATTTGCTCTATTTTCGAACTGTATGCGGTCTGCGCTTCGAAAATTTAGCTACCACCGCGAGTGACGAATGAGAAAAAAAGGAAACAAAGACAATTTGACAATCAAGGCACTAAAGTGAAAACACTGAACGTATAAATGCACCATACGTGCCAAAAAGAGAATTAAGAAGAGTCATGAGTGAAAAAACTCTGCGTGTAAAAGGGGTCTATGCAGGACAACCCGAGGCAAAAAATTTCCCGCCGAGCACAAAAACTCGGTCCTATGTACGCAGAATTCTGACCCAAATTGGATGATATGGATGCAAAACGACATGTGGTTCCAACAGGACTGCGCTACATGCCACGCAAGCCAAATTTTGGGTCTACTCCAGACTTTTTATATTTTAGTCCAAAGAAGTTTTCTATAAAATTTCGGTCCCAGATATTTATCGCTGTCAACGAACCACAGTAGAGCTTGGGACGGAGTATTAAAAGGCAATTTGGTCTTTCTGGTGATTAAAAATATCTAATCCTCTTATCAAAGAGACATAAGACCACAAATGTTTGTCCAGAACCAGAAGACTAAATTTACGGATAGCGAATTTCAAAACATATCGGAGAGTGGTTTATTTGTGGGAGATGGAGATTGGAGCTACTTTTCTTAAGTGAGTAAGACACTCTCCATTAGGCTTGCCACCTTTTATAAAATCTCGTGGAGGACTTAAAAAATAAAACTTTTTTTAAAGATAATTATCGGGGAATACTGCGTCCCCGCTTGTGGTTACAGTAAGTGTGAAGTTGGGTATATACAATGTTAATGTTATGCTGCTTGCTCAATTTTACCGCCAAAAAATCAGATTTTGATGAAACTTTTTTTATTAGTTAATTGCTCATTTGGTTAAAATAAAAAAAACAATTTTGGAAAAATTTGACGGTAATATAGCGCCAAATTTTTTTTCCAGATTTGAGCTCAGCGCATTAAATTCAATCGGGTTAAAAATAAAGTATATATATTTTTTTAATGGGCAGTACCTAAAGTGAAATCTAGCCTAATCTGCTACAATTGCCCACTTTTCGGCATAATTTCGCAGCAGCAGCATACTGCAAAATTTAAAGTAGAGCAACATTTTTCGTTCATGATTTCGTCGTGTGTCATTTTGGTATGTGATTTGTCGTTCCGCAGCGGCTTTAACGTTCAATGCAGATGCCGAAGTCAATAGGACCTGAATCCTGAAGTCTCTGAAAAGATGAGAAACGTTGAACTCTCCTGCTCTTCTGCAGTTGCTTCAATTTATGTTAAAACTTGACTCTAAAGCTTGACACGGCATCCTACATGCCGTGCACTAGTACTTCAATGTATCTGCTGCCACATTTGAAAAATTAAATCGTACTCTTTGAGAAGTGAAAGAAATTTGATTTTTTTTTATAGATAGTAATTATGTTTGTGGAGGACATTTTTGTTTTTGTGGAGGACGGAGGACATCACCTTACAAAGGAGCACTGTCCTCCTCAAAGGAGGACGGGTGGCAAGCCTACTCTCCATGGAAACTTTACGTTAATTGATAACTATAGGCGTATTTTTTTGGCAATCTATAGCTAGCTCACTTTTACTTTTACATGAAAAACCAAAAGTGGGTATAAAAGTGGCTATAATTAACGCAGTAATAAAGTGGAGATAGGAAAGTTGAAAAATTTCATTCATAGATGGCGGTGTTCTAAATAAGGAGGAATTATTTTTCATCCTTGAACGTTGAGAGCGGCTATTTGTCACTAATTGGTTGTGTTCGTTGATTGTTGTCTGAAATTGGTTGAAATGCATTTATACTTTTTAATACTTCATATTCTTACATAATATTATTTAAAACACGATTGAAAATGCTACATAAACTTTGTTGAAAAATAGATATTAATATGTACTTACTGCAGTTTTGTGTAGCTGAGCGAGCAACGTAAACAGAACCAGAATTTACAACAGAACGAAAAAACTTTCTGTTTCTGTTCTTTGTCACTTGGTGCCTTGCCAACGTTGCCATATTCACAGTTTTAACTGTAAATTACAGTTTTTTAGACAAGCTTACAGTTTTCAAAATTACCTCCTAGTACAAATTACAGTTTTTTTTTTAAGTTCAGATTTGAAAGAATAAATTAAAATGTGCTTTAAATAGTAGTGCTTCGTATTTAAGCATGTTCGTAATTCAAATAAATTCACTAACCTTTGTTCAATTGCGACTAATCTTCACAGGGACACTCTCGGGCCTAAGAATGCCTGAAAATGTTAGCTCAATCGTTTCGGTGGTTTTCAAGATACATACATGATTTTTAATTAATTTTTGTATGGGAGGTGCCATGCTTCTTTGTCTAATTATGACCAAACACAAACCCCTTTGGGTCAACGACAAAGATTTTCTCAAAATTTTATCTAAATCGGTTCTGTGGTTTTCGAGATATTATAAGATTTTTAATTTTTTTTTTTGTATGGGAGGTGCCACGCCCGTTTGTCCAATATCGACCAAAATTAATTTACTTACAATTTTAGATCAATTTATTTCCTTTCCAGTAACGTTTTTCCACTCGTATAACTACAATACAAAACTTAAAATGATATTTTAAGTAAATAAAATAAAATGAAGCCAATATACCGAAAACAAACATTTTTTTATTTTTCCAATTTAAAATTCGTTTCAATTAAAATAAGAATAAATTAATAAGCCGTTTTGTCAGAGACTATTCCCATAAAATTTCTCTAAAAGCAATACAAATCAGGCAACCTCTAATGTTTTTTTTTTGTTGACATTTATTTTCGCAGCCCAGATTCACTCCTGCATACAGAGTACCTCCAAATTATCGCCTTAGGGTAGGTAAGGTATACCCTTCCTTTTCGGTTTATTTTATTAAAATCTCCTCCAATTTACGTGCTGTATCCACTCCAACGATGTATCATTCCGACTCTGCATTGGTTGTTCCAATTGGAATTGTTGTGCGTACATGTTTATGGGCATAAAAAAGCAGAGAGAAAAAAAAAACAAAATATACTTAAAAAAACTTATTTACATATACATTGTCAATAAAATTAAAATTTTACTTTCGCAATTTTCCCTCAAAAGGAAGAAAAAAATATATCCACTCCTGTCCTTATGGAAATATATGTTGGTTATTAAAGTTAAGTCATTCAAAGGGATTGCGGCAGCCAGCGGGTTGTTCTCGTGCTTGTGGAGGCAAAACATGCACATTAAATAAATCCTGTCAACTGGAAAGAGGCAATTGTTCTGTTCTTCGCCAAGGAAATAAGCAAGGCAACACTTTGATTGTGTAGAATTTATTTAGCACTTTTGTTATGCTAATCTTTTTTTAATTGAGTCATTTTCGCACTTGTATTCTTTTGTATCACGATCGGAATTTCTGGTTTTTCTTTTTTTATTACATTTTAAACGAAATCATTATTAGAACCAATATTTGGAAAAAGAAAAGAAAATAATAGGTAGATATATATATTTTTAACGGTATTTTAAAAGCGGAATAAAGTTTCTGTTAGAAATACAATTTTCATTTAATTTTGTATTGCATCTAGGTATAGTTTTTATAATAAAGGTTTTTTTAGAGGTAGGTATACAAATTCAATATGAAATAAAACACTTGAAGCTAATGTTAATGTCTATGATATTACCTTTATTTAATAGATAATTTTATGCTATATTACTGGTTAAAAATGATTTCTAATGAAGCGCAGTCGTGACGTCAAACTTTTTCATGACTTTGTCGAGCAACTGCCACTGGGGCTATATATCAGCAATAACACGGCGAATGTTGACTTTCAAATTGTCCAACGTCTCTGATCTATCGGCATAGACTATGGTGACTTCACATACCCCAAAGAAAGTAATCTAAAATTGTGAGATCACAGGACCACAGGATGGCATGTTGCGCCATCTTGTTGATAACAAAACTCTGTCACAACTGAGGAACGAAAAAAAAATCTTCCACAAAGTGGATGGAGTCGGAGTGGGAATAGCTCGACCGTAAAATGCACGATAAGTTAGGCGAACCAGACCATGGTTTTCAAAAAAAGCTTACACAATTTGCACTCGTTCCGGCGTAATTCTGGATTTACATTACCACGCCACGCAATTTTGACTTCAGAGAGAAAGGTCCGTTTTCTACAGTCAAGGATAATGATCTGTAAGAGTGAGACCACAAATCTCGATAAAAAAGTTATGGCGGCCTAAATTCAAATGTTAGACTTGCCGTCTCACTCTTACACATCATTATCCTGTGGTGATGTAAATCCACCATTAATCTATTCATCGTAAAATGGCAAAACTTTCAACTGTCAAATTGACAATCTGTTGAAACAGTGTTGCCAGTTTAAAAACCAAACCTATAAAAAACATCTTTTATTTTTTGACCTAATAAAGTGTAGGTACCTACAGGCATTGGGCGGTACTAATTTTTAGTATTAAGGTTAAATTTTATGAACTCACAATGCCGAAATTTCACATTAGTATATATTATAGTCACGTCACCGTCAAAATATTTAAGATGAAAGCTAAAAATTATTATTGGTAGGTAATGCCCATTGCATTTAAGCAGTCTTCGATTTAATTTTGTATATACACAGGGTGGGTCAAATACAAGTTTATTTTGCAATAAAATTAACAAAACGAATTTTTTTCCATGTATGTATAATGGCTTTATTAATAAGAGCAAACATTCCCATTAATTATGGAACACAAAGTCGTTCAAGTGGCTGCCTCGGCTGGCTTCGCAGTAGCGCATACTGTCACTCCAATTTTCCAAGACCTTGTTGATGGTTTCGGGCTGTAGCCAATGTTGCCATATTCACAGTTTTAACTGTAAATAACAGTTTGTTTAGCCAAGCTTACAGCTTTAAAAATTACCTCCTAGTACAAATTACAGTTTTTTTTTAATTACAGATTTGAAAGAATAAATTAAAATGTGATTTAAATCGTAGTACCTACTATTAATATTATTATTTAAGCTTGTTATTTTATTTAAAATTAATTGTTGAAAAATGGCACATTTTTTATTAATAAAATTTAAAAAAAAAAGTAATTTCACACAAATCTTTTCGTTTTTGAAGATTACAGTTTTTTGGTTGAAAATACATTTTTTTTGGGAACTTACAGTTAAAAAAAAAAAATTCTGGCAACATTGGCTATAGCTCACGGATTGCTTGGATGATATTTTTACCGTAAGTGCATTTCAGGTATATCAATGGTTATATGTATAATAGTTATATATTATAGGTGTATAGGTATACCACCTATTGCGTTATGTACAAAAACATAGAATTACATAATGGTGATCAATTTTCGTGGCTTAGCTAAATTCTTTTTTTTCCTGACATCTGTTTCCACAGAAAATATTCTCTCTGAGGAAATGCAAAATAATACTTTACTAAATTGAACAGAATCGGAAACATAACTGTGTCATTAAAATTGGAAGTTTTATTAATTTTGCACCAAAACTGCACAATTTCTAGATAAATTAAATTGTTCTGCATCTAGAAAATTGAATTCAATGCTCCTCCACTCTTGTAAAAGTTTAAATCTCAAAATAGCTTTTGAAATAGGCGTTGGAAATTAAAATCGTTTTTTTTTTTTATAAAAACCCCTACGTTATATTAATCTGTCCTTTTGTCGTTGTCATTTTTAGATCGAAAATTCCCACACGTAGGTAGAGATTTTTCCCTACATGTCTCATCACTCCAAACAAAAGAGATAAAACTGACTTAAAATTTTTTAGAATTTGCCAATCAAAATAAAATTTTTTATTTATATGTAGATATTAGAAATATGCAAAGACAGCTCAAAAAATAAATGTAGGTATACATTAAGACAAAAATAATTGTATTTTTAATAGAAAATAAAAGCAAATAATAATAATACGCAGGAAAGTCACAAGGAGTGTACAATGTACTTGTACTTGTGGCTGGTCTACTCGTAATCGTAAAGAGATATGGCCCACTTTAAATAAGGTAGTCCCAATGCTAGGTTAGGTGTTTATTATGTGTTACATACGGAGCAATTTACCCAAAATTAGGTTCACTGCTATTACCACGAGTAGAGTCGGTTATTTTCGCTGCTCTTGGACCCAATTGAATGAAGAAAATTCCGTATACAGTAGTCCCCGGATTGTCGCGTCGGTCGGGGAAAATGTACAATTTTCAACGCATTTATCCGAGGAACGCACTTACGAGAATCCCGCTTAAGTGCGTTGTCGACACAATAAGGCAATTTAGGAAACCCCCGCTTTATTGCCTTGAAAACGCAATAAAGCGTTTTTATTGCCATGTTCAAATTAAAAACTGAAGAACACGAACAATGGTCGTTTGTGTACGCTTCAAAAACTCGAAAAGTGTTGCTCCGATTCAGCTCAAACCTTTGATATTGGACCTAGATGGTTATTGTGAAGTTTGGACAAAATTAGATAAAGGGGCGTGGCAACGTCTATACAAAAAAAAACATTCAAAATCTTATATCTCGAGTCAACAACTTTAAAATTACAGACAATCATAGGTGGCCCGGGAGTATTCCTGTGAGCTGTGAATATCGGAAAAAATTAGGCAAAGGGGCGTGGCGCAACCCATACAACAAAATAAACATTTTCGATAGTAATGGAAGCCAAGGTTTTACAAATTTGTAACATTGATATTCATTATCCTGATACACATGAATGTTATCTAGGCAATAGCTAAAAAATAAATAGGCGGCGCGACAGGCGGTAGACACCCAAGGCCTAGCTTCTCGCAACCATTCGTTTTGTGTGGGTTTCTATTTTTGGAACGAATGGCAGGGACCTACAATTTTATGCCGAGTCCAAACGGCTGAATTGAGAAGCTTTTTCAGGACAGTCATACTCTCGGATGTTTGTCAGACGTTCGCGAGAGGTGGCGCAGTAGAACAAACCTTAAGATGTAATTTGTGTTTTTCCGGGGATCGAACCTGGGATCCCTCGCACAGTAGTCCAGCACACTAACTACTGCGCCCACAATAGGCAATAGCTACGATTTTTTTATTTTTCTATTTCGCACTACGAAGAGTGCAGGGGGTTCGCTAATTGTAAATAACGATTTTCGATTAAGAGATGCTGTCGGCAGGGCTCTGTAAAATAGACCGCTTTCATCGACATTAAAAATGTCTTTGGGTGCATAGTTTTTAATTAAATTGGAGAGAACATCTGTATGAAAATCTTGCACCTCCTACATCAGCAGAGGAGCCTTCTCTATGGCATGTCAATATGACAATTGATTTGACAAGTGTCTTTGATTTTATTAAAGCTGTAAGAACAAAAATTGTCCGTGCTTTTTTTTGTGTGTGTTCATTTAACCGGGAGATTTTGTATGAAGTTTTACGAGAAGCTTCACTTTTTGTAGCGCAATTAACCGGGTAACGCATTTAAGCGGTACGCATTTAAAAAGGAAAGGTTAGGCACATTTGTTATGGAATGCTTTATTTGCTCAGTTTTCGGCTGAATTAAACGAGGAACGCAATTAAGCGAGGGTCACTTATCCGGGGATCACTGTATTGCCTTTCGGGGCAATTTCCCCAAAAGTGGTACTCTCCTGGAGTTTGCTTTCTAATCGAGGATAGCGCCGGGCAATTGTACATTATTTGGGAAGTTATTTGCTCTTCGGCCAAGTCTTGCAACATGTCTTCCTATAGTATACCTACACTACACAGTCGCATCTCGCATGCTAGTACTCTGAGAAGAGATCCGATATGTGATCTTTTGACATTTACAAAGCTCTTTGTCTTGCATGTTACACTTACAGCTGTCAAGATAGCGCCATTTTTCGTTAGCATGTTCCAGTTCCAGCGCTAGTGTAGAGAATTTGTATCTTGCCGTTTAATATTCAATTGGCACATGGCGCTCTCCTTTATAAGTCGAGTTCCAATTTCGTGCCGTTCTTTACCTGGGCTGCATTCCAGGTTTGACTATTTTAACTAAATTAACAACGATTGTTTATTTAGTTACTTTTTGGAATCTGGGACAGCTATTGTTACTAATTTCATATTGACATTTCACTTTACATGTGGTAGTGAGTTGTTGTTGGACCGCATCACGTGCAAGTCGAATCCATGTTTGATTTCAAAAAAAAAAAAATGAATACGTGAATCCATGACAGTTGTTTTGTTAGTATGAGTGAAATGAACCACACTTTTGCCTCTTGTTAATTTAGTTAACTTCCCCTCCTTCGAACTGTCACAGCTTGTCAACGCTGTAGTTAAAATAGTTAACTACTGCCGAATTTGGAATGCACTCCTGGTATGTCTCTATGAGACCAGTTTTATTTAAAGATTTTCGACAGTGCCTGACTATTGCTGATTCGTGTGATTTAATGGCCGCTTAACTGCGTCGCTGTAGATAACGACTTTGCGAATAGCCATAACTTCTGTCTTAGTCGGAGAGTTGGTGAATATTTTTCCGACTTATTTTAGTTATCGCCTAGATATCATAGTTTAATTTGTTGTTTTTGATATAAATAAACTAAAAATGTAGTTCTGCCGAATGTGTCGCGATCGCTTTGGCGGGGGCGATCAGTCAAAGTTGTAACAAAATCGTCAAAAAAAAGTGATTTTAGTTGGGCTGAAATTTGGTGTGGTGTATATTGGGACACACAGAAATGGTTTTGCATTGTTGCCAGAATGGTTGGTTGGTTGAGCATAAGGCCGTGGCAGAACGCCTCAAAGATGTAAAAAAAAACTTTTTTTTCAGCTCATTTTAGTTAGGCTGAAATTTGGATATGTCATAGAAGGCCCCTAAATACCACAAATCTATAATGGCAGAACGAAATTCCAGTCATAACTCCTTGACAGAACGGGCCAAAGTTCACTTCCATAGCTGTAACTTCATAGCCAATAAAGTAGGAAACATTTGTTATATCTGTATTAAGAACTCCATGTTATTAAACTCATAGGTAGATCTATAATCTGCATAAAATTTGTGGTAGTAATGGTTATACCTACTTTTGAAGATATTCAACTTTAAAGTGAAAAAAATGCAACTCATGACACTTTTCTTATGCTTAGAGTTACCTTATTTTGCCCACGCCCACCAGAAAATTAATTGTGTATCTATCATTTACTAGCACGTCAGTAGCCTAATATAAATACTTAATGGCAGGCGTCCTCTAGGTAGACCCAGGATGAGAGGGCTAGACAGTAAAACTCAGCATTGATCCTTCCATCACTCGTGAATAAGACCCCGAGGTACTTAAACTTCTCCAACTGTTTCAATGGGACTGCACTAACATGGAGAGTGCATTGAACAGGCGTTCTGGAGATGACCATCACTTCAGATTTGTTCACGTTTATTATACCCTCCACAGGAAGGTATATTATGTATGTATATTCACTTTGTCATTACATTATTGTAACGCCAAGAAGGATTCACCGGAGACCCTATAAAGTATATATATTCTAAATAAGGATCACATTCTGAATTGATGTTCAATAAAACACTCCTTAATGTTCGTGCCAGTGGGTTGGCCTCAATAGTGTGTTTGGTGTATTATGTTTACATTCGGATATATCCTTCGGTTCTTATTATTTTAAAACTTACAATGAAAATCAATTACTATCATCGTCATTGTAAATGCTTCGATTTGACTATTAATGACGAGAAGGGGTTTTTTACCTACGCATTTTTTTTTTTTTTTTGATTTCGTAAGCGCAGTTATCATACTTACCTTTCAGTACAGTACATCAAAATGTCTTCGGTACAGTAAAAAGGACAACAGAAATTTCTATTAAAATGCAATTTATTTTCAAATATTCATCTACATACAAATATCTAAAATATTTAAATAAAATAGCTATATGAAGAAACATATAACATCTGTTTGCTTATATAAATACATTTAACTCGTTAATATTGTGTATAAAATATGTGTAATTACACTTAATGCACTCTATTTTGTCTTCACTAATTAGTTAAAAAAAAAAAAATATTATATTACTATTCATGTAGTTCAATTCTACATAATTAAAATTTAATGTAAAACTACTTTAAAAAATGCAGTAGCTTTCTAACTATGTCCGATGTCGATCTATAATATAATGATTCCGTTTTCTATTATAAACTAATGGAATGCTAAATTTTCAAAATTAATTCATAAAAGGATATGTTTTTGTTTTAATATTCGATACTTTTAATAGGACGCAAACATTTTTATTTGTAATTATTTTGTTTTTTTTTAATTATAATATTTTTGTGAGTAACACCCATGGCCCTACAATTTAACATAAACAATTTTACAAATTTTTTTTTATTATTAACACCATAAAGTTAAATAAAATATACACGATGGAAGTATGTATTCCAAAATGAGATGTCATTCTTTGTCCTTGTGTTTTTGGATACTAGATCTATGACAGAAATTTACGAGTTCAGCAAGTTAGGGCCGCTAAAATTAAAGTGATGTAATTTAGCAAATGGAAAATAAAAATAAATTCGAAACAAATAATAATGTTGCTGTTTGTGTAAAATGTAAATGTAAATGTGTATTTAAAGTTTATTAGCGATATTAAGAGCTTAGATTTTTATTTAAATAAGTGCAATGAATGGGCGGACTATAATTTAGCTTACATGTTTCATTATTTGGATACTTTCTCTTTTAACTGCTAAATTTTTGATGAAATTGATGATAATCGCAATCTGAATTGATTTACCTTTATTTAGATTTCTTCTATTCTGAAGTCTCCGGGAAATCAGTTGGTTATAATATATACCAAACGTATATAATGTATAGGTATACCAAAACGTTTCTTATAATACGAATTATTTTTAAAACGGTTTTAAAACAACGCTGCTTCTGCTTTTTGAAACAAAACCAATTTACAAACTAAAGCTACCCTGTGAAAATGTCAACATAATTTTACCAGGTCAACTTTACTTACCTCCGAGTTAATATCAATTGTACGAAATAGTGGAGATTCGGTTTAGGGAATGGGTTTCAAAGTTCTAATGCGGAAGACGAAGTTAATGCTACTCAAATGTGCATTCTTAGAGTAAATTCTAAAGAATTTACTTTACTTTAGCACTCTTAATAATTATTCTTTTCTGGCGCACAGCTACCATACTGATGGTGATGTTTCCGAACATAATAACGTCAAGCTGACGCAGTAAAAATGTTTAATTATGTTTTTGATTATTTTACAATCGGATGTTTTCGAAAACAGCCCATGACGACAAATAAGGGATATCCAACATGGACGAATTGGAGATCGAGCTTATTGCAATTGTCAATCATTGTTCCCTTCGCCTAACAAGGCAGTTGAGTAAGGTATGTAGAATAACATAGTACAGTAAATGACGCTTATAGGAAACTCCAAAATGCCACAATTTTTGTTTCTTATAAGCGTGTGTTTCTTATATCCTAAACACGGATATAAGAAAAAAGTTTCTTATAAAAAATGTTCTTTCAGAAAGAAAACTTTCATCTATTTTTTTTTTGTATTTTTGAACACTATTTTTGGGAAACTCTTTTTCTTTCTCTGTGACAAATTGCAAGTTCTGAAAAAGAGCCGTTATATGTTTTTTCTACTTTATTTTAGCATTCGCTGAAATAAAAATAGGCAACATTTTTACGCCACTTGAATAGAACATGCATTTAGTTTGACCGTTATCTTTGGTACGTGGTCTCATATTTTTCTTTGATTGATTTTTTTTGTTAATTTCGACTATTAATTAAAAAAAAAATTAAATGGGTGGAGAAAAATCCTTAACCGAGGCGGAAAAAGGACAAATCAAAGTTTAAAGGACGCTCGCCTGTTTATTGCTAAATTTAGTTAAGAAACGCGAGAGGAGCCGACACGTGTTATACCATATTTTTAAGTAATGAGTCTAACTATGAAAAAAAAAAAAAACATGAAAGGCATCATACACAGTGTGCTTACAGGGACTTATATTAAAAAAAGT
Organism: Cheilosia scutellata; assembly: GCA_955612985.1. Lineage (NCBI taxonomy): Eukaryota > Metazoa > Arthropoda > Insecta > Diptera > Syrphidae > Cheilosia > Cheilosia scutellata. Next base: position 70,656,955 of record OY015312.1, read on the forward strand.
ATCAAATTCTAACGACTCTTTTCCAAAAATCAGGGAAAAATGTGGTATCAAAGCAAGTCTCACAACCATTCGTCGTATTATTTCGAATGTGAAGTATTCGAAATAATAATTTATCCCGGTTCGAAAAGCGCAACCTCCGTTTTTGTCGCGCACATGTGACCTGGGGCCTGTAACACAACGCGACAAGTAGTTGTCGGACAAGTGAATTCCGACAACTTGTAAAAAATTGTGTAACACAAAGCGACAAGTCCGTGAACACTTCGACAATTGTCGCGATGGAAGATGACAAGTGGGAAATTATATAATTTCCCTCTTTCTGTAACAGAACACGACAAGTGTCAAGAAACACTTGTAGAACTGTGGTTCAATTAGGACAAGTGATTTGGATATTGTCAAGAGCTGACAAGTGCATTTTTAATGTAATTCCTTTGGAAAATTCGAATACAAATACATAAATAAAATAATATATAACATATATTTAAAATATAAGTCCCTTATATAAGTCCAATTCTTATTTTGTGGAACAACATTTAGGCTTTTTGCCAGGCTATTTATTTCCTTCCACTTTGCACATTTATTCTCTTTGGTTAGGACATCGCTGAAACCACCAATAAGGATATCTTTTTCCTCTCGTATTTTTGTTAAAATAGCATTTTTTTGTCCACTGTGATTTTTGCCATCTTGATATGTTAAACACTTGTCGAGCAATGGCGACAAGTCAAGGGAATTTATTTCTTTTGACAAGTGCAACGGTTTACGTTCTGTTACAGAATTAATTTTTACTTGTCGGACAAGTGAATTTATACTTGTCGACTTGTCGCGTTGTGTTACAGGCCCCTGGACTTCGTAGTGCCATTGTGTGGTCTTCTGAGACGAAAAAAATAATAATTTGGAAGGCCCGGATTACGATCTACTATTTGCATAACCTCCACAAAGAGACTAATCTTTTGGATCGGCTGCATAACAGAATTGAAGGTGCTATGATGTAAGCCAATTTGTATATACATCCCTTCCAAACCGGATGTGTGAATTTTGGAGCAGAAAGGTGGCTCAAAACACAATTGAACAATTTTTTTTAAATCTAAAATACTCCAATTACCTTAAATTTAGGTAAAGTTTGTGTTAAAAAGAAGCAGAATTTTCTAAAAAGTTTTTTCGTTTAAGTGTTTTATTCAAGTGGCTCAAAATTACGGCCCCACATTTTTCCGGAATTTTAGCTAACAACTTTTTGTTAATACTTCAAGGTTCAGTTTTGAATCTTCCTTCTGGGCAAATCACAACAATTAAATTAACTTTAATTTAAAAAAAATTAAGCCAGGGGGTCTAGCACGTAACTTGATACAATCGAGTTCAGTCGATACAATCGAGCTCTGGCAGCACCTAATTTGTCTCAATCGATTATTCTCGATTGATTATCCTCGATTGAGACAAAGTAGGTGCTGCCAGAGCTCGGTTGTATCGACTGAACTCGATTGTATCAAGTTACGTGCTAGACCCCCAGCATGCTTGGTTTGGGACCAGTGGGCTTTTCAAGTGGCGCGGAGTGTATAAGTTTCGTTTTAATTGAAATATTATTTCGTGACATTTTTTTTCAATTTCACAAATGCGCGCAAACAAAATTGAACTGACATTTATGGCTTTTCTTTGAGAGTTCAGAAATGCATGTATTTCTAAGGGCGTGTTTGTTCACATTTTAAGGAACATTTAAATGGGACCTTTTTTTGTGCCATACAAAAGTTTCTTATACACATCATATTTCAGAGGAAAACTGAGAATCGGTGTTGTAAAAACAATTCATTATATCAGTGTTTTTCTTATAAGCGTGTTTCTTATAAGCGTCATTTACTGTACCTACATATATGGTACTCCGGAAAAAATTGTGTTAAGTTCTGTGCATGTACGTCACGTGTATCGCATATGATCCACATTGATTAGGTCTCGTATTCTGGTATTCCGCACACGATTTCTGCGAGTTGCCCCAGAAATATGTACAACGAAGAAACCTCATTTCTGCAGCTTGTATTCGCAATATTAATCTTACGATCATTTTAGCTTTCTACTATTTTTTGGAAAACTATTTAATAATCCGTGCTGTAAATTGCGCATATTGGTCGGGTGTGAAGTGGTTGAGGCAAACAAATGATCATAGGTCTCGTATTTCCCGCCAGTGTTTTCGTATGACCCGAGCACTGAGCAGTGTAGATCGAGCACATGGAACATAAAACTATCAAGTAGACTAGTTACTGATTAATGGCTGTTAGAAAGAAAATTATTTCTCGAAATGAGACATATGATTCTTCTACAAGACATGCTAGTATAACCAAGACTCACTTTTGCAAGACTTCTTTTGCTTCAGGACAAACGCTTTTACAATTATCCCTCCCTGGATATACATTTCCAGAGGTCTACAATAATGTTAAACCTATTTGCAAGCATATCGGGACGCTATTGAATTGTTGTTAGTTTACCGATCCTGGAGAAGAGTTACAACTTTGTAACCGAACCAGCAGTAGTGGTTCTCTCGAAATCGCTGTTCACTTTGGTGTATCTACAAATTAAAAGGTACACGTGGCTAAGTCGTACAGCAAAACAAATTTGGCCTAAGCTGGATTTGAAACGCTCTAAGAAATTGATCTCTCTCAACAGATTGCATATCGGCACTACAATAGGTGTCATTACTGGACACTGCCTGATAGGCAAACATGCCGCAAGGCTGGGCCTTTTCGCAAACGACTTTTGTAGAAACTGCATGGACGAGGAAGAGGAGGAAACTATCCCTCACCTTCTTTGTTCCTGCCCAGCTCTCTCCCGCAGAAGGAAGCTTCACATAGGAGCCTCCCATTACAACGACTTGGGCGATCTGACAAGCATAGACATCAGAAGCCTCTTACGCTTTATAAAAAGCTCAAAATGGTTCAACTAGTAGGGAGATCTTAGATCCTTCTTCGTGGCATCACAATGGACCTATACTGGTCTAAGTGTGTTGGCGTTTTTAGCTGACAGCCACTTTCAACCAACCAACCAACCAACCAAGTCGTACAGCATCGTCCTCAGTATGTCTATGTGTCATAAAATCATAAAAAGTATTGTGCTGGGGTACTAAGCAAGGAATTACAGGTTCAACTACCGAAATCGGAACGACATAAGTCACACTTCCAAACTTTTCAACTTCAACGCCTGACAAACAATGCCCGCGTTCCATTAACCCGCTAGATGACTAGCATTAGCGTTAGAACTATAGGTACCACATATTGTGAAATGTCAGTTTTTTTTATATGGAGCGCGGGCAATGTCGAGATGAACATTTTTTACTAAGCAAAGCCCGCACTATATATTTTTAAAGATGACGAAAGTATGGTCCTCGATTCATTCTGCTACTAAATCCCTACATAACAATGGGCACGTCATTCTTATGTGTTAGAATAGGACTTAGAGATAAGACTTGGGGCCATTTTATTCACTTCAAGTTGAACACAACTTGGGGATTTTTATTCTCAGCTTGAGAAATTGTTTTTATTCACTCGAAGTTGACTCACTCAACTTTGGATATTCCGAAGTTGAGAAAACCAAGACTTGATTAACTTTGGATTCGCTCAACTCCCCGAAAAGGTAGCAGTTATGAAGCAAACTTGGGGTTTTGTTTCAAACTTCAGATTTTTTTTATTTTTTATTTCTGTGTTTGACAGTTAGATAAGTTCTGGAGTGACGAAAATAATAATTAATAATTCATTTTTAAAATTGAAATAATATAGGTACCTATCGTGCAAAATATTTTCGGGAGAATTGGCCATCGTTTTCGAGCAGCGAAGATGATGAGGAGGTAGATAATAATTTGGTACGTGAGAGGTGGCAATACAATATGCTACCACGTGTTGGACTGGAAAAATGGGATGACCGTGATTTCATCTATCGTTTCCATCTCTCAAAGCGGACGACAATGATGGTGCTACTACTAATATTAAATTCGTTGCCTTGTGATGAGAGAAGGCATTATACATCGCGAATGAGTTCGAATCGATTGAATTTTAAATATAGGATTGAGTGATGTGGTTTTTTTCTTTGATTGATCGCGTGAATTACGACCAATAAACCAGTTGCTAATCGCATTGCGGTAGGCGGTATTATGCAGTCGGCTCAATTCATTTGGCGGTTGCCGATTTCATTTGAGTGAGTATTGCAACCCTGCATGATATGTTGAAAAGAGTTCTAGACACAACTTATGCCTATGGTTTTCCATTAAGACAAAATAGGTATCAATCTTTTTTTTAATCCGGATCACTTTTTGCAGATCTCGATATTTTTCAAGATTTACGCATACTCTCAATAATGCCAGAATTTGTTTTTAAAACAAAATTACGAAAAACCTCGCGTGATAAGCAATTATCCAGAACAAAAACGTAAATAATGGACATGGAATTCATTTTGGAGCAATTACTCACCCCTATTGTCGTCGTCGTCTGTCGCAAACGACTGGCGACATTTGTCGTGTCGAGTCGTTTGGAATTTGGTATTGCGTAACTGAAACGACTCGACTCTCTGAACTGCAGTCGACGAATTTATACTTTGATCTGGTGTTTTGTTTGTGACTTGATTAATTATTTAATAAAACAATAATCAAAAATGAATAGTGTTTTTTGAAAGTAGTGACTAAGAAGAAAACCAGAAAAAGAGCTGGTAAAGTTTAGGAAGGAAATTCAAACCAAATTCAATCCATTGGATTTGCCCAACGCGACGTTAAGTGAGTGGTAGAAATAATTTAAATTGTAAACATTGTTTTAATAACAATAATTATTTTCAGATTTAAAATGTATTTTAGACTATCGAAGTCGAAGGTGGTCCAAAACAATTGAGAGATAAGGCTATTCCGTCCCATAAGGCTATGTCGTCTCATTGCCGATTAACATCACTTTTGTTAGGCCTTCGTGAATGATTTTGCCAAAGGAATATTTTTCTGCATTTCGTTAACTAAATGTTGAAATTGTCTTTTATTTGTTATCTGCATTGTGCAAAATAACTATAATTGTCTTTTAGTTAATTAAAAATTAAGTACACATATGTAGGTACTTTTTTTTAACACATTATCACACAGTCGTCCGCAAAATTGTCGACGACAGAAATGTATCATTTCCACGACAAACGTCGTCACAAAACGCCTTATGCAATACCGACAATCGTCGTCGAAAAATACAATCCACATTTTTTGACATTTCAGATGCCATTTGTCGATCGTCGCCGCGACAAAAGTCGTTTATTTTTAGTCGCCAATACCAAACAGTCGTGTCGTTTTTTTTATAGAGCCGTAAACGACAACGACACTAGGGGTGACCAGTGATGATACATCCAAAAAATAAAAATACCTACCACACGTCCAAAAATTCCCTACCGACGTAAGATTTCCCCTACAAATCTGTTTGCCTATATAATATTTGGAAAAATTAAAAGAAAAGTGTTCAAATGCTGTTTTTATTTTAATTAATTTTTATTAAAAAAAAGGTATTGATTTTCTTCTTCATTTTTATTCCCTTTAAATGGTAAATTTCAGAATAGTTGTATTTCACAACTTTTGCCGGCAGAATCAAATAATTTATTTCACTAATTCTGTCATCTATACAAATAAAAAATCACAGCTGTCAAGAAGTGACATACCGACAATTTAAGTTAGTTTTCACATTCAGGTAAATTTGAATCCAGACAAGTCGACTTACTTTGACTAGATTCTCGAGTACGGCCAACGCCTTTTGACAATGACGTTTAAGGAAGAGTATGCTTGGGCGAAAAACGTTAAGGTGGAAATAAAAGTGTGAATTCAGGGTAAGAGGTACGTATGTAGCAAGATCTCAAATCTAGTTTCTATAGAGTGTCTATAGAAATACGAAAACATTGGAAAAAAATATCGCACACATTACCGTTTATCAGGAATTTTCTATAAAATATAAAAAATACCTACGTTTACAGCAAACGGTTTTAAGTATTAAAAATCTGTCCTTTTTCCCCTACGGAGCTGTTTTTTAGTCGAAAATACCTACATGTAGGGATTTTTCCCTACGTGTACTATCATTGGGGGTGACTATCATCTTCGTCGTCTTCTTCTTCTTCATAGTTAGCTGTGGATATCGATTCTTCGTCGATATAATTATCCATATTAAGTTCGTATGTTTTCATCGACAAACATAAACAATTTGCTAAGCTGATGTACTGTCTAATAATGCACTAATAATAACTTATACATTTACAAAAGCAGATCAATCTGATGTGCCACGAAAAATCTGAGACCTGAAATTCATATCTGATGTGCCCAATGGAAAATAACGTTAAAATGCACACAATTGAAATTACGCCGCGAAATGCATTCTAACTTCTAAGGTTGAACTGACATATTGTGTGTCATCTGTCACAAATATCCCAGGGATATTTTACAGGTAGGCCAACATTATAATTTAAACTTCGGAGTTGCAAATTAATGTATGAATAAAAGCAATTTTCAACTTGCTGTTCAACTCTCGATTTAAGATCAACTTCGAAGTTGACCAACCTTGGAGTTTTCGGCAAGTTGAACAATAGTGAATAAAACGGCCCTTAGTTTATTCAAATATCCGTCATTTTTCATGATAATTTTTGTAACCAAAATGGCCTAATGTTCACATTTGACACACTTTATATAAAGATGAACATTTGTCACTTGAACTGATACACCGTATAGCCTGTAGGTACAATAAAAAGCTTCATTTAGATATAAAGAAAGCTGCTATCTTGGAATTATGTTTCTAAAATGACAGAGAATGACTGGAACGCCTTATTTGAGACCCATTCCAATACGTGTCTAAAGAAGACATTAACAAAATAAATATCATATATGAACTTCCCCAACTGTACTACGCAACGTCTATAATGTTACTTTGTATAGATTGTGTGCTATAAACAACAGTAACGGTTGTGCATGTATCCACTCTTAATAATTATTCTATAGTCAATTGAACTTCCCGTAGTTTGTCTTTGTGTATATGTACATGTATTCAATGGTAACATCGGTTACAGACCATACTTGTACAAATTGTGAGTATAACATTCAATCGTTACTGCGTACCTGGGAGGGAAGAAACCCATGGTAGCAATGACTAGTTGGCAAAAGCCGAATCAGCGAAGCGCGAATAGCCCTTGGGAGCTTCACTAAATCAAGAACTGTTATGTATGCTGAAGAGAGAAAAAGAGGAACAACAACAACAAAGAAAAACAAAAATCCATTTTGAAATGACTCACTTGATTCGCCTCTTCACCGCTTGAGGGATAACTCCATTTTTTGTTTTATTTATCCTGTTTGCTGCTATACGCGCGTCCTTTTTTTTCATAGTTTACATCTATTTATTTATTATTTCGTTTGTGCTTTCATTCTTATTATAAAATTGTTTACATCAATTTCTGAAATGGCTTGCATTTATCAGAGAGTATGTGTGTGGTGTATGAGGGCGGGTATCTGTGCTTTATCCTTTCGGGAATATTGAATTGCAAGAGAGCGGGAGCGGGTTCATTTGCCCTTGTTTTTACCCTTTCGTTTTGCTTTATTTTTTTTATTAGAATTATTTACCACCGAAGACGTAGATATTGGCTGACTGCTTGCGGAGGTAGTCTTGCTGGCTATGCTTCGTGGTATGCCACTGGTTATGATCTTTGTTACCGTGGTTGTGGTTGTCGTAACACCATTCGTTGTGCTTGAGGACGTGGTGGTCTTTCGTGTTTCGGATGATTCGTAATCATGTGCCTCCTGGTCGGTGTCCATGCCAGCATCGACAACTTGATCTGCGTTGGTGTTTATCTTGATTTCGGAAACTACGTCGGGTACGGAATCTTGTTGACTGGTATGTGTATCTATGGTTTCGTCCTGAGATTGAATGTCGTCTTTCACTGGCAGCAATGACTGTTGTCCTTGCGTTTGGGAGGACACAGATTGAGATGTCGACGAATGATGTTTATTTTCTTCGTTGCCATTGCTTTCGTCTATTTTCCTAAGGTTGTTGTTTTGGTTTATTAGATTTCCGGAGTGTGGTAGCCTGAGATCGAGAGGTTGTTCTTTTTGTATGTGGTCGTTGTTTTGTCGGTTCTTAGTTTCACCATCTGCCTCGGCGGTGTTTGCATCCAATGCCACTTGCAGTTGAGACGTTAAAACTTTGCTTAGATTTGTTACAGTGAGATTCAAATGTTCGTCCTGCAATTTATTGGCGTCTATAGGTGGTATGCTTGTTGCTGTCGTTGAAAGTTTTAAATGGAGTGGTGTTGTTGTATTTGGATTTGTGTACACTTGGCAACCATCTATTGAAGATTTGTTTTTTATTTCTTCCTCGTCGTCATCTTCGTCGTCGTCATCTTCATCATCGTCCTCATCGTCTTCATCATCGTCATCGTCATCGTCGTCATCGTCATCGTCGTCGTCGTCTTCATCATCGTCGTCTTCATCATCATCATCTTCATCATCGTCTTCTTCATTGCTTTGAGCAAGAAATTGTTTCAATTTCATTTGTATTTGATTCCGATTTGAATCCTCGGGATTTGTAGATACCGTCGTTGTTGACGAAAGCACAAAGGTTCGATTACCATTTCCATTATTGTCCAGCTTGTAATTGATAAAACTGTCATCATCCTCATCATCATCATCATCATCATCATTCTCCTCATCTGATGACTTTTCTTCTTCAATAAGACTCCTCGATAAATTCAACTTAACTCTTTCATTATCTAGCAGCTCCTGAAGGACATTTTTCATTTTTGCATTTAACGACATCTCAGGCTCATCATGGTCGCATACTTCACTCAAAGATGCTGCGGTATGGTAGTAACTTAAATCCCTGGGTTGTGAAATTATTTTGGTATAAATTTCGGAGTGTTGAACAGAGTCCTTGTGTTTCTCATCATCGTCGCTCCCGTTCTCCTTGTCCTTGTCTATGGTTTCCTCCCCATCGTTATCGAATGATGGATAGCTACAATCTGTTGGTCGACCTACTGCTATGCTATGGGCAGAACCATCTCCAGCTATGATCGGGTTTATAACTTCGACGATTGTGTGCTTGGGAAATGAGTTTCCATCAACGGTGGTTGTCGTCATCGTCGTTGACGTCGTCCTTGTTGCTGTTTCTGCTGCTGCGGGAGACTTGTGGGGATTTTGTTGCATTGTTAATGTGGTGCGAGTAGTTGTAGTTGTCGTTATGCCTGGCATAGTGCTGCTGCTAGTTAGATTTTTAAATATTCCTACCGAATCATCCCCTTTGTCTATTTTAATGGTATCGCCATTCTCGACAACATTATCATCGTTGTCGTTGTCGTAATCGTTATCGTCGTCATCTGTTCGCAGGAATAACTTTTCGGAATTTGCATGAACTGTTACTATGGACGAAGCATCGTCGTCATCTTCTTCGCTGGCCGATACGGTAACTGTTTCCTTTTCAGGATCTTGTAATTCTAAGGAGATAATTTTTTCTCGACATGTTTCCACCTGAATAAATGGGCGAAATATACATACATAAAATATATTTTTTTATTATCTTTTCATTGCAGTGTGATGGAAAGCATTGCCCGAGGCGATAGAATAGAGAACGTTCAAAAAAAAGCTAAGTGACCAAGTTTCACCTCAAAACCAATCCGTTGCAGGAGAAGAAGAAAACATTTTGGTAATATATGTACATAAAGTGGACACATGCAAGTATGTAAATTGATATCATGCAAACTGTTCTAGGTAACCAAAGAAGCAATAATAAATAATAAAAACATTATCCAAAACCATTTCACTAAAAAAAATTAATATTTATCAAACTCAATGTAGAGAGTAATAGAATTTATAATTTCTACAGTCAAATATGTGTAGTAGAATATTTGCAAAATATTTTGTAATTATTAGTAGTAGGGCAGAACTTTTGTTTAAACGTATTTCAAGGTTTGCTTCAAAACCTCACCCAAATCTAGAGCTATTTCGAGTTCTAAGAATCAAGTCAGAGTTCTTTTAAATCGATGAAACGGGTTGTTAGTTCTGTGTTCGAATTCCAATTTAAAGCTTCCACTTTTGCTATGAAGGAAATATTGTTTTTTACTGTATTTTTAGTTTTGTCGTATCTAACGTCCGGTCCCTTCGAACAAGTCCAAAACAAAGCGACTCTTGAAAAATTAAAATTATGCGAATACTGCAATAGATATATTATGAACATTGTTTTCCGTTTTGTTTCATTTTTATCGTGCTCTTGATGATGATAAATCTAAACAAACCGAAGAGATCCTTTGTAATAATTATCTACCTATACAAATTAATAGGAAAGCGGGTTTTCCACCCCAAAGCTTAGTATAATTTATGTACTAAGCCCCCTGGTGTCATTTACTGAAAATGTAAAGTGTGAACACTACATCTGTTCTGTATCTGTACACTGCTGTTGTGTTTGCTGGCCCCACAGTACAAATAGCAATCGAATACAGAAGTTCTATTACTAAGGTGATGAAAAGTGAAGGTAGGGGATGGGATTCTGTAATACGACGTACGTCGTCGGTAAGTAGTTCAGATTCCACATACGATCCAAACGAGCTAATCAGTGCTGACAGATAAATTGTTGTTGGTTGTATCAGTGCTTTGTTGTTTATCTTTTTCGAAAGAAATTCTCAGTTTAATTATTTTCGGATTCCATAATGTTTTTTAGAATGTAAAGAAATCTTCATTGGACGAAATAAAAGGTAAGCTCGTGGAAAGTACCTACATGGTCGCCGTCGGTGCAGGCGATATAATTTGCTGCGACTGCGAGATTCTTGCCTGAGGGTAGCTACCAGAATGGTGTAGGAAAACATTTTAATTAAGGACGAGACGATCACAGCCTACATTTATAAAAAATGTTTTAAAGTGATGCTCACAAAAACTTTCTGCCAATCTTTTCCATTTCTTGATGGTGGTCTAGGCTGGGTCATCATTTAAGACTCCTTTTAAAATCCCTTTGCCAATTAATTAAATTCCATTAAATTGTTTCTGGTTTGGTACTTATAACCCTTGAAAAGAATCTAATTAAATTGAATAAAATAACAATTCAAGAAGTTCAATTTTCAGTCGATGTTCATTACTTGGCGTTCACTAATTTGTTAACGACAGAAATCGTCGTTTTTCTTGTCGTTTTGTGGCATTCAACGCCTTACAGAATGGCAGTGAAGTTTCTCACATGACGTTCGTCGTACGCCAATAGGTTCCACATGCCGTTCAGTGACAAATGGCGTTCAACGACTCAAAAACGCCACTCGTAATTCCAAATTCAAATTAGCGTTTCATAAATCGTCGTAAACGCCACTCGGAATAAGGGTGAATATGTAATTTGTGTTTTTCCGGGGATCGAACGTGGGACCCCCCTCGCACAGTAGTCCAGCACACTAACCACTGATACTACTACTACTGCGCCTACCCTTTAAGAAGCAGTGTAGTTGAAAATGCATAGGTACTTTTAGGGAGATTTTCATAGTTCGAGAAAGTTTTGTTTTCGACAGCAGTTACTAAAATTATACTTTTTTGGCTTTTGCTTTTCTGATTCTATTGATACCTACAGATATATCATTTAATTTGCAAATAATTTATTCTGTTGTATTCACATGGCAATATAGAATTTTTCCGTCGGCGTCGGTTAGTACATATTAGACTCGTTTTCATTTAATTTATACAGTCTTTCCACACAAAGCAGCCATGAGCAGCATTGCCAATTGCCATATCGAAGAGACACAGCTTTTATAGGGTACAATCCTTACTACTTCAGAAATGTTTCTTCTTTTGACATCTTAATTATTAGATATAGACGCCAAAGAAATTTTTTAACTGTAGAAATAGTCGAAGAAAATTCGTTTTTTCCATTCGCACGAAACGAAAATAACATTCGTTTTTGGATTTACATAAATCAGAAAAAAAAAAACTGAAACTTCATTGAATTCGCTTTCATTTTTCGCTTTCGCGTAAATGAAAATTCCTTTTGTTTTCGAGGTTATACATGAAGCAAAAAATTCGTGCGAACGAAAAAGGTTTTCATCCTACAGAATTCCACCTCAGAATTTTTTAATGACCACTTTGCAAGGGGAACGCAACAGAATCTAGAATCGACAAAATGACAAAAAAACAAGTAAAAGTGTTATCATCGGCCTGGCCGATGCTTTAATACCCTCCACTGCATACCTAAAAGTCATACAAAATATTTGCTATGCGAGCTAGTACCTATGTATACACGCATGGGTATAATATTGGTTTTGTATGGCAGGTACCAAAACTACTTTACCGACATAGCCCATTTTCAAAACCAACCTGACGACGGTAAATAGAATTTCTCTCACAATTTCATTCACCTAGGTTGATTCGTTTGGACGCTACCGTGTTTTCAACAGACAGACAGACGGACATGGCTAGATCGATTCAGAGTGTGATCCTGATTCAGAATATATATACTTTATAGGGTCTCGGGTGAATCCTTCTTGGCGTTACAAATGTAATGACAAAGTGAATATATACCTTCCTGTGGAGGGTATAAAAAAAAATATCGAGATTTTTAGAAGATAACCGAAAAGAAGTCCATCAAGTCCTCTTCCCCTACTACAATCTCTCCTATATTCCTATGGGCAACACACCAAACGGTACAAGTCTGCTTCTGGCTTTAGGTACTTAAATCCTTGAGAATCAAGAAAATGGCACATATTGTGAGTGTCGATAGTTGATCGTTGATCGACAACTGTCGATCGATAGACAACAGTGATTGTCGATTGCGATTGATATTTGTCGATTTGTCAGTCGCTTGTAGTCGATTACTTTCTCTTGGAAGTGAAAAAATGTTGTGCTTACGAATAGCTAAAATCAATCGACGCAATCGACAATTGTCGTGACGATCGCTGATCGACAATCACAATAAAGGCCAATGTTCCTTCTCCGTGATTCTCATGAATTCGCAAACCTTTATATAAAAGAAATATTTTTTTTTATATTTTTGTCTAAAAATACTCAAAATTCTTGAAAGTAAAGAAAGACAAAATCTCGAAAATACCTGAAAATTATTGGTGTTCAAAATCGCCGCGATTTGAGAATTTTGAATTCGATATTTTGAGATTCGGTTGAAAGTGGGGTTATGGTGTACCTAGTGGTTAGAGTAATTTTTTTTAGAAAAACTCAATAATAATGAGTCCAAGTTAGCAACTTAGCAAGTTTCTTGGAAAAGATAAAGCAACGCAAAATATAAAAAATAGATATATTTAAGACCGATAGGATATAACCAAATTGGCATAAAACGGCAATAGAAAGGAGTCGTACACTTCAGACAAATTTTTCCTTTATAATTAACAAAAAAAAAAAAAATGATTGACTATAATCATGGGCCCATAGCCATATGGTATAATATTTTCAGTCTGAAAAAGACTCAGTGCAATGAATATTGATCTTGATCCTGAGTCCTGACTGCGATGATATAATGCTGGACGATTAGTATACGTTAAATTCCCACCAGGGAGACATTTTTCATGGAATATTCAGTCCTGTGCGTTATGAGTGTGAATGGAGGAAGTGATATAATGCTAATGCCAATGCATTTCAAGAAGCAAAAACTCGTCCACATGAAGCTTATACAATAGGAATGTTTTTTTGAAACCTCGCCAGCCAGCCGTTCATTTGGACAGTTGCCAGCAAGATGAAGCCAGCCGAATGACTTGGTAGAAATATATGATAAATTCTGACATTTTTCTCTTGAATGGTGTGTGCATGAGATAAGAACGCCATATGATTTAAGCAAATTGTACGGAAATTCTAAACCGCTTGTTGCTTTCAGCGCCACCTGTTTGTTCATTGTGAATTGAATTTAGCCAGCTGCCAGCCAGCCGCTCTCCAACTGGGGAGGAAATCAAGAGTTGTTGCCAGCAGTTGCCAGCAGGTTGTTGTTTTAATTAGCATGTGAAATGTGCCTCAACTAGCAACTACTGGCAACTACTGGCAACCACTGGCTGGGGAGGTTTCATAAAAACGCAACTAAAGTTAAAATGAAAATTATTTTTGAATTTCAGCCCAACAGTTCCTAACAGCAAATAAAAAACTTTTAAAGCTTCGCGAATAGAAGGAGAGGCTGAAGAGTTACATCAGGGAAAGACGTTTACAGGGATGGAATTTATAAATGTCCTGATGGAAGTTGTATGTATCTACATTTAGACATCGCAGTCAAGAACGAGAGTGTATTATCAATATGACAGTAACAGTCTGAAAATCAGAATTCTGCCAACAGAGATTTAATAGTTAGAGCAAACATTTATTAAATAAAACTTTAATTGAAAAAAAATTGCCAAAGTTAAGTCAATTCAACTTTGCTCTAAGTTTCTTGAACAGGTAGGTACTGTCTTTCGATCATCGGCCTACGGAAAAATAAAATAATTAAACACCTCTTCACTTGAAATCTGCGAACACAATAAGAGCTATGCCAAGTGCACTTAGCCCTTCACCGTACACATTAACCAATACATCTGGTGTATTCGGTTCCCACAGGGAAAAAAACATTTAGCCAACTCTGCGAGAAGAGAATTAAAAATATCAGCCAAAGTGCCAAATCCTTTTAAGCATTTTATAGCTCGTTGTTGTATGATTTTCTTTTATTTAGAATTCACCTGTACTCACTCCTTACATTGTTCCTTGGACTTCTTACACAATAGGTATTTCTGCTCCATCCAATTTTCTTCTTTTTTTTTATAGACCAACTAATAAAAAAAAATTACCACCACAGCATTTGATCGGGTGGTCTGGAAACATTTTAAGTCCCTTTTGGGGGTGGTAGAAATAATTACGCTCCGGAAGGTCTTTGGGTTTTGTTTTTGTTTTTTGCTAAAAACCAAAATAAATTTCAAAATAAATGAACTTCCTTATCGCTGCTAAGTCCCAAATTTTTATTTACTGCCCTCAACAGATGCTCAGTGAAACTTTATTTGTAAGCCGGTCCGTACATCCCTGGAATATATAATTTTTATCTAACAACACTGGGAGCAGGATAGTGGATCCGATGAAAATTAGTTATATAGCAAGTGAATTGAAAAGGTTGATTAAAATTGTGTAATCAATGAGGAAAGGCTATGGTGGGAGAGTAAAGTTTTAAGGGCAACTATTCAGAAATCATATTCTTTGAATCTTGCTGTTGTATATGGCAACTGACTGGATATGGGTCTAATGAGCAATGAAAAATAAATTCATGATTATTTGATATGGGAATAGGATATAACCCGCGGCATTTGTCAAAAACATGCACATGTAACAAAAGTTGGTTGTATTGGCTTTTTAGTACAAAAGTTTAATGTAATCTCAAGCTCAATGTCATGAATGCTGTCATGTCATGGACTATATGCAAGTCAAGATGTTTGACAATATGATTATGATAATAATAAGAATGCGAATATTGTCCACAAAGATCTATAACATATAGATGTGACAAAGAGGTACGGAACTTTAGAGGGCAACCCATGTTTTCGTTGTCTAAACCAATGACTTTAAGCACAATGACACGAGTAGGGAAATAATGAATTGACAGTCTATCAGTCGACAGTCCCCCATACGTACAAGCACAGATAATAGAGAACTAAAGTATCTGTGGTACAAGAATAATAATTTAAGATTTTCATTTCAGTATGAGATGCATCTGAGTTACGGGGCAGCTCGAATGGATTGTTCAGGCATGAGTAGAGTACGATAACTTAGGCGCCAAAAATTGATAACTGTGTTTTGTAGAGGAGTTAAATATAAGTGTTTTTTTTTAACTATGGGAGGGGGACTATCTGGCTTCGTTTAGCCGTGGGGAGGGGTAATTAAAAAAAAAAATTAAACATAAAATGAAAATAAAATATTAAAAAACAATGGCAACACCTACAATAAAATACTTTAGGATTTTTGAAAGCCAAGACTCTGTTCTTTCAAATTATGTTTAAATCAAGTTTTCAAGCTTTCAAACTTGAAATTTAAGGAAAAAAATGTGTTTTACCTGATTTTTTCAATATTGAGGATATACCTAGATACTTAATTTGCTTGTAGTTTTCACTGCCTAAATCAATTCTTAATCGAACACTGAAAACCAGATTGATTTAATGTCTTATAATTTTTGAGAAAATGGAAAATTACTTTTAAGTGTCGCAACGCTTAGAGTACAAATTGTTACCCTTGCACCTAGAAATGCAACCCCCCTGCTTGGGGTCACTGTTGGATTTTGAGACGGATGCAAGGCTGACTATATGCAAACTTTTTTTTAAATTGTTTACCCAATATCAACAAGATTCTTCAGTAACGTTCACATTATAGACAAAATTTTGCTGATTTGTACTAAAGACAATTTAGAAGAGATTCCTAGCTATGAAAAATGCTATAGTACTTTGTTATTGTTGTCATTGATTTTTAATATTTTATTTTCATTTTAAGTTTGCATTTTTTTTTAAATTACCCCTCCCTCCTCAACGGAGTGATATAGACCCCTCCCCCATAGCAAAAAATGCTTGTATTTAACCCGTCTACATACCGTCATTAGTTTTCGTCCCACCCCAATTTTTGTCCTTAAATTTCAATTTTGAAATTGTTTTTTTTTTTTTTTTTTTTTTTTTCAAAAACTATTCAAAGGAATAACTTGATTTAAAAATAGTATGAAAGAACAGATTCCGGGCTTTCTCAAATGATATAGTCTTTTATTATAAGTGTTTCCATTGTTTTTTAATGTATTTTTTTTTTCATTTAAAGTATCATTTTCTTTAAATTACCCCTCCCGCCTAAACGGAGTAAGATAGACCCCCATCGCATAGTAAAAAGTGCTTGTATTTAACTCCTCTACAAATAATACTATTATCAATTTTTCAACAGATCGTGACAAGGGACTCAGTTGAAACAAAAATTATGATCTTCTTATTTCTGTAACTTATAAATGGTGTCAGGTGGGAAATACATGCTTTAAAAGGTTAATACGGAAAATCTTATTTCTTAGTTAATTATAAAGAGGAAGTAGATATTTTTTTTTTAAAGATTCATTAGACTTGCCAAACATTTTCTAATAGCTTCGTTAAAGGCCGAGTTGTATTAATCCAGACTTCACACAGGACATCTCCAAAGCTGCTGATAAGTTTTCCAGCTCATGGTACGGTGAGTCTCCAATTTTTTTAAAAATCATTTCTCTGGAATTTCGGGGAAATAAATAGAGCCCAATGTAATGACTCGATTCGTCGACAAAGCACACCAAACACTTACCGTTGTGGCAAGTTATGCGCCGTCGGTATTTTTGAAGTGTGATTAAATGTTAGTGGAACCCAGGGTGGTATGCATTATAAAAAGTATTTACTTCAAGTAAAAGGTTTAAGTAAATACTGAAAGGTAGAAGTGGAAGTAGTAGTAGAATTTGAAGTAGAAGCTCCGATTTTCAGTATTTACTTCGTTTCATTTGCTGAAAAAAAAAGTTTTTACTTGATTCCAAATACTTTAAGTAAATACTGAATTTATTCAAGTAAAAAGGTACTTAGAATTCGCCGGATATCATAGTAAATACTTATTTTTTTTAGTAGATGCTATGAAATTTTCAAGTTGGTCGATAGCAACTTGAAAAATGTCCAGTATTTACTGCAGAAAAACAAGCACATACTAGTTTTTCTGCATTCCAAAAAAGTATTTACTACAAAAATGCATGCGAAGAGAAGTAAATGCTTTTACTTGAAATAAATATGCACCTAATCTTAGTGTTTACTTCATTTTATGCATGCCAAAAATAGTATTTACTTAGAAAATCCTCAGTAAAAGCATTTACTGTCTTTTATGCATACCACCCCCAGTTTTGATTATTAATGTTCCCATTTAGGTGGAAGTGGGCTTTGTCGCTTCAGAAGATACGTTACACAAACGTTATTTCTTAAATTGAAGTCATTGTACTTTAGTTCATTGGGTGTTTTCACCCACAATCGAATTGGTCCATCGCACAAGCGCAGAATATTGTCAAGTAAATAAAACTACTACTGGCGCGTGAAAAAAATTAAGAATGGCTAAGCTTTGACGCTGTCCCGACCACTGTGGCTTTATAATTGACAAAACTTTCGTTTTACTACTCAAATCTGTCAGCCTGTATATATTACCATACCCATGAAACCCTGATCGGCTCCAACAATTGGATGAAAATGATTTTTTTCAATACGAAGTTTAACTCTCTTATCATCGACAAGGATGCAAAAAAATTGTTCTAATTTCACTCTCTTATATTTTTTTTAATTAGCAAAAAAAAATCCATATCCAACAAAAAATAATAATTGTGCTACTAACTATACTAGGTACTATATTCATCTGTGCCGGCTATGAGTATGTGTGCATTGAGCGGTGTATGACTTTGTGCAAATGAGTGTTGTGTGGGGGTGTGCTGTACAAAACGTGATTTGCATCAAAAGAAAATATGTTCTTCTCTAAAATAACAATAAAATACAAAAGCTAACAACTTCACATCAAATCTCTACTTATAAATATCTATATCAAAGAAATAAAAAGAGTAAAGCAACATTTTGTATTTGATTTTTTAAACTATAATTTGCCAGTAAAAATGTAGATAGATACACCCCAACTAACCTCTGTCTCGATGATTTTTTCAATATATTCAACAGTTCGGAATTGAGGTCGCCCTGTCAATGGACACGGCACCTCTTCAGTTCGACGAACAATTTTCTCATCAAGGACCTTTTCTCTTTCGCGAACTATAACTGGTCCCCGACTTGATTTAATAGCAATTTTCGGAAAAACAATTTTCTGCTAGAAAAAAAACATAAATATTTAAAGAAACAGGTGTAAGAGAATATTTAAACGAGAGAAAGTGGAAAAGAAAACTCAAAAGAAGATCCAATTAAAAAGTGTAAACGGTAGATTTATTATTATTTTTTCCTCTATTCATTTTTTTTTGTTTTGCTTTATTTCGGTTCGCTATGCTTAATCCTGTCATAGTAAAATGTCAATTAAACGCGCTTAAGGCTGCAAACAACACCTACACTATCAAACCATAGTGTGACAGGAAGGACAGGATGTCACTCATATTTATGACTTTGTTTTGCACATTTGACCAACAAAAAAATGCATTAAATACCTTTAACCTAAATATTTATGAGACTTACACTATATGTACACATATACATATATAGCTAGCTATAGCTACACATATGAGTACCTACACGCTAGTCGTTTGAAAAATTGAAAAAGCCTGCAATTGATTTAATCCAATTTAAGTGCATTTGCTTATGCATCTATATTGTATGGTATGGTTATGTGTGAGGATCCAATGCGATGGAGGCATAAGAGACTGGTTGTGTATACAATTTCGAATGTGGCATGCGAGCTTGTGCAATTTTTTTATTTTTTTTTTCTTAATTCAGTTCGGTGAGGATTTCGCGGATATTTCCTTTTCATTTTCAAACGTTAGTTATGTTAACTGATGAAATACAAAGTAGGTCAACAAATTTCTGTTCGGATGTGTGTGGGATTCGAAACTTAATTGACTGAAGTCACTTTCTGGCTTAATTATTCATGGAAATGTTTTTTATAGTTTTATTTGCAGAACGACCGGTAATCAAAATAAGCACTCAGGATCTATGTGTGCCTGTACCGAAATTGATTTTATTTGTATAGTAATTGGGAGGATCCAGTTCCAGTCAACAAGTTTTGAGTTTGTATCAATCGAGTGGGCACTTCGAGCTAATTTGCTGCATTTTGGGAAGTGCGAATCTGCTAAAGATTCATGAAGTGCCATCATTTGCTATCAGTTTCAATTGACTTCAAATCGGTCTTGGGCTCCACAAACACTCGGTTTTAGGAATATATAACCAAACTAGCTGTACCCGCCCGTCTTTGCTCGTGCCCAGGAATTGTATAGATATCTATATTTTTTCCCATGACTGTCGAAGAATAGCGCTCCAAATGTATTTGGAAACGCTATTGATGCTTCAATTAGCCAATGTTCAGATATAATGTTTTAAATAACTTTGTTGTAAGGCTGGAGCCATGCCTCGTTTTCCAATCCCTCCCACATTTCGCGCGGTTGCACATCAATGTCTACAATTTTACAACTTTAGCTCCCATGAGTATCGAGAAATGACATTTAAAATGTAGATATTTTTTTATACGGGAGGTGCCACGCCCCCTTTTTAAAATGTTGACTAATCTTTACAGGAACACTCCCAGTCCAATACCTATGATTGCCTGAAAATTTGAGCTCAAGCGGTTTGGTGGTTTTCAATGTATACCATTTTTAAGGCATGTATTTCTTTTATATGGGAGGTGCCATGCCCCTTTGTCCAATTTTCACCAAATGTGAATCTAAACCATCCTTGGACCCACATCAAACATGCACACACAAAATTGGTCCACCGGTCAACCTATATATAAAGATATAGTAGATTCCTGGACAAGAATGATGAGGAATTTAAAGCTTACAAAAAGGTGGATGAACTGGCTGCAAGAGATTAAAAAACCCCTTTTTAAAAAACCTGCGCTCTTCTGCAGAGTTTTTAAATCATCAATAAGTCGAGCTCTAAAAACGGAAGAACTGCAGCTCATATTGGGACAATACCCCAGAACGGAATCAGCAAAAGAAGAGAAGTAACAACTTTTCTTGGTAAAATTGGGGACGACCGTTTAGTCAATTGCTGGTCATCAGCGAGGCCGCTTTTAAAACAGCGGGAGATGATTTGAAGGAGCATACAGATGCACCAACTTGCTCGGACGAAAATATGCCCGATGAATGGAACCTCAATATCATTTAGCGTTTATTTCATCACAATTGGCAGACGCATTGAGAATAAATAAGGTTTTCTGAAAGTTGAAAACCGAGTTGGGGCCAGCTAGCATCATACTAACATTAATAGACAAAGCTTTGAAGAAGCAAGAAGTAAAATGTTTGGAACAGCCTTCAACAAATGTAGAGGACTTGAGCGGCTAATAAAATTAATATAAGCAACTCTGTCCATTTTTCTGTTTTTTACCTTTTTGCGACTAAGCCTTTGATCCAATCGTAGTGTAATTTGGCGGAGAGATGGTCTGAAATGTCCATATCTTTACATTTTTACATTTATGTAAGCTTTAAACCTGTTGATAGCATTTTCTAAAATGTGGAGTACGATACAGCGGTGATGCGACCCCATGCAAAAACTTCGACACTCATGGGAGCTAAAGTTATAAACTTTAGAACATTTATGTATTATGTGTCTTGTCCGAAAAAACTCCCCTGAATGTGGGTGGATTTGTACAAAGGAGGGTTGTACCTGTACAAAAATGTGCACGACTGGGTCGCACGAAACTTTCTCGAATTTCAGAGTCATTTCAGTAAATTTTACGCTTAAAATCATACCCACTCAAGATGTATTCAGGTTTAGTAACTGAACCCTTGTTAATTGAAAACGTAATACTTACACACTACATAAACATACGTATTAACCACAAAGCTTTATTACTTTCAAATTTCACCTCGAACTGACACTTGAAGGAGGCAAGTATAGGCGATGAATTTCGAATTAGGTATATTGCCATTTGCTACTGAAGTTTTGGGCTTTGCAAAAATATGCCGGGTGTGAATACAGATCGGGATTTGGGTCATATTTGAGAAATATTTATAAAACGGCTATATTCGAGTTTTCAAAATCAAGTTATCAAAATCGTTAGAGCGGTTTTTTGTAAAATTATGCTGATAAATGTTCCAAGTTTGGATTCGAAAACCACTGTTACTAAACTGTTTAGCTCAAAACTGAGTAAGACGTATTCTTCAGGATATAAACATTACCTAGCAGTTACATTTTCATCCAAATCGAAAATGGCGTTTTCGAGATATGAGCAGTTTTTAAAGTACTTACCATTTTTAGCGATTGGGGTGAAAATCGAAGGACGCATTATGGTTCAAAAAACACTACTTTGCAACTGTTTAACTCAAAACTGAGCAAATGTTATTACTACGGATTTAAACATTACCTGCCAATTACATTTTTATCATAATCGAAAATGGCGTTTTTGAGATATGAGCAGTTTTTTAAAGTACTATTATTAGGGATTTGGGTGGATATCAAAGGACGCAGTCGTAATTAGAATTGATCAAAATCTCGAGTTCGAAATTTTGTACGAAAACAATATCTTTCTCTTACAACGTAAGTATACGAGAAAGTTAAAAAAATATTACTGTACTGCAAACACTATTTCTCAAAAAAATCTCGAAAGCAAAAGAAAGTCGAAAACCAAAATCTTGAAAAAAAAAATTCTCAAAAATTTAGAAAAATGTCGAGATTTCGCAAAAGCATTTTATTTTGGTGAAATCGATTTAATTCACTTAGTTTAACTTAAAGTAGAAATTAAGCACTGTTTGTGATAGGCTCCATAGAACCTATGGACGGTTAAGTGTAACTCAGGAGAATCGATGATATATTTAACCCTATCGTGGAATCCGTCGGAATTGAGTTTCACTTCACCTATTCGATTCCCTTTCACTTTCTACTGCTATCGTGGAATCCGCCGGAAACGTCTCCTTATCGACACGTTTTTGGGAAGGGTAGTTTCACTGTCAAACGGCTGTCTTCATTTGTCAACACAAATCTGTGTACCTGCATTCGCCGCAGGCATATTATGAAAAGTTTGTTTTAAAAGTGATTTAAATAAAAAATAAAGTGTTTCAATATTTTAATATTTGTTTGATATAATAATGGATACGATAGCTCTGTTTTTGGTAGCATAAGAGGAACAACGAAATGAGCGGTGTTCTCAGGGAAGAATACGAGACAGGTTAAGAGGAGCAGTGAATGATTTCATGGAACTTGCGGATGAAATGTGTTTTTTAGTGATTATTTTTTGATTTTAATAAAGTTCAATATTGCACAGATTTATTACAAATGTATGTGGCTTAATAAAGCAGCTGTTTTGTTGTGTACATTTTCTTAAAAAAAAAAAAATGCTCACGACGCACATGTAGCATAACGCACGAAAACCTATGAATTCCGCAATGATTTTGATGCGGGCAAGAAATGTCATTTTGTTCGGGAAAAATTCGTTTTGAACGTTTTCAACGATACAGTGAAACTCATTCACATTACCCACACGGGGAACTGTTCACTTTGCGGATTCGACGATACCAAAATGTTATATACCAATGGAATAATTCCCCCCGGCGGATTCCACGATAGGGGTGATTATTAAGTCCACTTACCCTACCACAATCTCTCCTATGTTCACTCCGTTCTTAGGAAATCGGCTTAAGCCCGAACTACACTTCTAACGCGTGGAGTGTTGCGGAGGGCTGTGTCGCTATCACTGCTAAGTATTTCATATTGTGTAGAAACATAGTGTGCTGCGTCCTAAGCCCTTATGGTCCGATTGCGCCATACTACTGTATGGCAACACACCACACGTACTTAAATCTGTGAGAATCATGAAAATGTTCCTTCTCCGTGATTCTCATCAATTCGCCAACCTTATAGGTATATGAAAGAAATATTTGTTTTTGGTATATTTTTCTCTTAAAATACACAAAATTCTTGATAGTAAGTAAGTACCTACGGAAAGACAATAATTCGAAAATACCTGAAAATGATTGGTGTTAACAATCACCGCAACTTTGAAGATTTTTTTTCGACATTTGTATGTTTCAAGATTTTTGTTTTTACATTTTTTTTTTTTTGAGATTCTGTTAAAAGTGGCCAACCCCACGTGTTTATATGCATGAGTTCGAAAATTCCGTTTGGAATAGCCGCCGGTCGGACTTGAAATACAGTCCTGCTCCGACAGCAAGATAAAAAATGATTCTACAGGCAATTTTTTGACGTTTTCTTTTGCTTGAGTTGTGTTAGAATGTTAAATTTCAACTAATTAATAGTGTGAAATTCGATAAATCTCTGGTTTAATATTGGAGTTTAGTGAATTTCTGTTTTTAAAACTTTCATAAGTGTCGGAAAATTAGCCGAAGATAATTGATACACGGAGCTAAGTAAACATTAATTTCTAAATTAAATTATTGATGAAAGCCAATTATGACTTAATAAACCGAAGTTATACCACATTCGAAATTGCACAAGGCACTAACCGCGGTACTAATAATCATTTTTAGTGTCCAGGTTAACTTTTACGAAGTCACAATGGCGAAAATTTCCATATAAAATTATCCGGTACTAATAATCATTTTTAGTGTCCAGGCTAACTTTTACGAAGTCACAATGGCGAAAATTTCCATATAAAATTATCCATTGTGACCGTGGAAATATTTAAGTTGAAGACTAAATATGATTATTGGTAAGGCCCTAAGTTTATAAGTCTTATTGTGATGACTAACATTCCCATACACTATGTCCATCATAGGGTTCTTTTCTCATTCATAACTGTTTAATGGAGTGTTAGAAAAAGGATCTGTTAGTATGATAACAACCCCGCGTTATGCTTGTTACACATAAGAAAATAATAAAAATCAAACACATGCGACCATCTATTTTGTTAATAAACAAGAGCATTAGTTATATTTAATAAACGTTAAGCATACCTCGGCATTGGTCTCTTCTAGGAGGTCGTCCGCCATTTTACTCATGTTCTTAATAACATCTTGAGCCTGGACTGCTCCTTGTTCCAGTGATTTTAGTCGTGCTGCTCTCCATGCTGCACGTTTTTCGGCACTAAAAATACACACATTAGTTTCTGAGTGCAGCACAACTGACATGGCAAAATAAATTATTAAAATTAAAAGAATATATAAAAGCAAATCACCACAAACAAAAAAATTATTTAAAAGACTCATAGATCAACAATATATATAATATGTACAAGACTTCAATCACCGATCGCTTAATAGCGTTAACATTATAAAATATTGTGCAAAAGTATGAATAATTATACATACAACAAAAACTTACTTTAATTGCGCCTTAGGTAGACGACCTGCAGATGAAGTAGATGAAGCATCAACTTGACCTAAGGCCGAGTCTGTTACAGATCGCTTCTCAGCATTTGCTGTGCGAACTGGTATACGACTAATGACTGGCGGCGGTGGTGATGGTGACTTGGTGCCTAGGTGCGGTGCAAATGCTGGTAGCCTTACCTTGGGCTTTGGCAACAATGAAGGCTTGTTTAAAGGTGACCTAGAACTAGCCGAATCTTGTTCCGATTGCGACAATGATTGTGATGGCATTGATGATGTGCTCGTTGTAGTATCAGTGGTAGTTGTACTATGTGTACTAATTTTGTGTTTTTTTTTTTTAATTTTTTTTATTGCCATTACAACAACATTGTTCGTGCAAGATTTTTGTTTTTTTGGAGTTTTGTGTAATGAAAATAAGGGTACATTGGAAAGCGCCCAAAATAAATTCGAATATAGAAATAAACAAAAAAAAAAAACAATAAAATAGTATTTTTTACTATATAGCTAATCCATAATTTTTTTTCGATGACATTTAGGATGCTTGGTGCTTGCTGGTGGTTAGTTACAGACATACAGTTTTGTAGAATCGCATTGATATATGAGATGGTGATGAAGATGAATGAAATGTGAATGCGTATAAGAATGCAGGGTTTAATGAAATGGATATAGCATGCTAGTTTTCTTTAAAATAAATGTTTAAGTTTTAGCTAAATTTATAAAGGGCACGTACGGATATTTAGTATCTTAATAAAACTGACTCCAATTTTCTTAGAACTATACAATACCAGCTAGAAGGGTCACCTATTGTCGACATGTCAAGTGGAATATCGCAACCAATTACCTTGTAACAAAAGTTTTCCCAACAAAGAATTGTCCACAGAAGAGCCTGCTGCCGACGAGTTTTCCACAATGGAATCGACACTTCGAACCATGGTCCGAATTACAACATCAGTTAACGAGCAATACGTGACTAAAAAATATGTACATATTTTGCATTAGGATAAAGTTGGGTATTATGATGATGGCACCAGGGACCACGAGGGACATGACAGTATTTCAATTTCTCCCACCCATACTGTCATTATTTTCAAAATATCAGTTGGTCGCAATTATGTTCTTGGCGGTTGCTGCAAACATCGTAGTCGTAGTAGGTCGCGAACTTTTGTGGTGACAGAACAGGCGATAAAAAACAAAAAGAGTGAATTGTCGGAAAAAGTTTTCGTTTGGTTGTTTTCTCAAGTAAGTGTAGGCAGTTGACACCGGCTGTCCGTTTAAGCATACAAAATGTGAGTCCATGTGTAATGGAATTATTCCTTTTTATGGGGAGTCAAGGGCGTCCCTTGCACTGTAGATACACGAAATTGCGAAATTTGATGCCCCCATTATGGAAGACAAGTACAACGAAACCAAGGTTGTCTCTCTACAATTGGTATTTACGATTACAACTAGTTGTCTGTCAAAGGACAACCATCACAATACGAGTAGACAACTAACAAAATGGTTGTCTTTTCAGTTGTGTGCCTATATTATATAGATAAGACAACTGAGTTGTGTTGGAGTTGTCCTTAATGTCAAAATCAGACAACTGCTTTTTATCAGTTGTGTTGGATTTGTTGAACCAAAAAAATCGGAATTTTTAATGAAAAATGGAAAAAAACTCAAGTTTAGGAACTAGAATATAACATAATATGAACGGGTAATAGAATGTGTGTTTTTAAATTTTAAGTCACCAATCCAGCACAATTTGGTTGGCTTAATGGAATTCTCCAGGAACAACCTGATCTAGCCAAGGGTTGGTTGGTTGGGAAAATATTGCATTGGAGCTCAATTGAATAGCATTGAGCCACCTTCAGGGACACCAAAAGAACTGCAAAGGATTCGTGAAATAATGTGAAATAAGAATGTTTCTAAATAAAAATTCCTAAATGTAAGTCATTACCACTGCACCTCTTGTAACTTCCTTCTGCTATGAAACGAAGAGCAGTGGCAAGCTTAAGAAATTTGGAATTGCCGAAAAACGATGAGGCTGTTTCAAATAATCATTTATTTCGAACAAAAATACATGATCAACTGAGTTGCACAATACAAAAGTAGATATTAATTGATTAATTCATTTTACCAACTATCAATATGATTGTCAGGTAGTATCGTAGTATGCTTACTTTGTATTTGGGAGTTCTAATGGATCGGAGTGATAGCAAATACTTTTTCCAATTTGACATTGACCAAACTCTCATCGTCCTCCCCCAATAATCACCAAAAAACAATTAAACATTCCTTTCCATTGTTTTTTTTAATTGCAAATAGTTTACTTCGTTCAATTTGAATTTCACAAAAAAAAAACTCACAAAATTGACGTTTAACAGCTGATTTCGACTTTCAATATGTGCCTAAAAGATGGCAATTTATTTTCTAAAGACAACTGAAAAGAGTTGTCTTGTACATAAAATACGAAAAATGTGTTTGGTTGTCTCAAAGTTGAGTTGTTGTCCATAATGGGCACTTAAAATTGTTCATTACTTCAACTTCACTACCAATACTAGACCGAAACCCAATCGCCTGTCAGAATTGTTAATTCGATACAGACAAAAATGTAAATATGTAGTATATTCTTTTCTGTCGAATAAAACAAAATTTGTATTTTCCAAAGTTGTCTAATTATACTAGGTGTATGAAATAGAATTTTGACAATTGTCCAGTTGAAAGTTTATAAATTGTCACGTGTCATTTGTAGCAATTGTAAAGTTTTATGAAATAGTTCCCAGGCTATTTCTTGACAATTATGGGAGCTAAGGCTAACGGTGTAAAATTTGGAGCATTGATGTGCCTATATTGTCCAAACACAAAGCTTCGCGAAATGTAAACGAAACTGGTAAAAAGGGGCGTGGCAGCTCCCATACAACAAATTTATTTAAAACAATATACATATATCAACATCCATGACAGCTTAAGCTTTGAAATTTGCTAAATGAACGTATATTGCCTATTACAATCATTTTACAAAGTGTGGGGTTGATTACTCATAGCGGCCTATTTCTACAATATTTTATGCCGGATTCAAGTGCAAGGGATGAATTAAGCACCTTTCGAAGCCATAATATATAATATAATCTATCAGGTGCCGTATTAAAACTAAAATAAAAAAAAATAATTAAAAATCGCCCATGTAAATGTCATTCTACTCAGCGTGGACTTTGAAATACTTTCGAACACTTAACAGCACTTCTTCAAGATTCATTTCAACCTTTCAATTGCACACTTAACTCTTTTGCTGTCTCCACTAGAAATCATTCCATTCAATTGCATGGAATACGCTTTATAGAAAACTCCTTGTCAAACCACAAAAGTTTGCCAGTTTTGTTACCTAATGCGACGTTTGACCTTATACCAAATCCTCAAAGTAGGTAGAAAAAAAAGCAATAACACACAAGCGAGGGGGAAAAAAACTTTTTGAGTCCAACAAACCGAGAAAGTGGAAACTTTTCAATCGAAAACTTAAAAAAAAGTAGAAATTGGAAAATAAATCTGGTAGAAACAGTTCCCGTCAATTAAAATTGAAACTTGGCCCACGTACCGAAAACGAATAATGAATACAACTAACGAATCAACTTTGGAACAACTAACACAAGGATGAAAACTTATTTTTCCCAGCATCAAGCGACTTTCAATTGTGGAAGTTAACTCTTCCACTGAATGATGCAGCAAAACCGTCTTCTTTTCGTTTATTATTTAAACGTTTGTTTTTTTTTGCCCCAAAGATGAAAAGAAGCAGCTACTTCCGCAGGCTCGATTAAAGGTTAGAACATCATTTTCATTGAGGATTTAACGAAGTTTTGACGATAGTATAAACATTTCGTTCATTTTAATTATTGTAAAGTTTTAAGTGTATGCAACTAATTGTTTAGTTTACTTTGTTATAAAGCGCATTCCCAAATACCATAAAAGCAACAAAAGCAGCTAAAAATTACGTCCAGTAGTCACTGGTGGCTAAAATTAATATAAAAAGTAAAATTAAACAAAACAATTAATATTGTCTAATTTGATTTTTTTTTTATTTAGGTATAACAAGTAAATTTTGTTTGTTTTTACAAAAGATGGTGATAAAAATGTATTATAGGTAATAATTGTTATAAATATATATATTTATATATGTAGATGTAGAGTTTTCTTATAAAAAACAGCATAAAGTTAGCATTATTAAAATTAGTATTAAAAGATGTCATTATCAACATTGTACACAAAATGCTTATGTATATACCTGTCACCTCTAGCGCATTACAGTTTAACAAATTGAACTATCTATAATCTATTGGTATATTAAATATTTGTATACTTTACATTGGTAGAAATTAAATGTAAAAA
Source organism: Cheilosia scutellata (assembly GCA_955612985.1). NCBI lineage: Eukaryota > Metazoa > Arthropoda > Insecta > Diptera > Syrphidae > Cheilosia > Cheilosia scutellata. The sequence goes on from OY015312.1 coordinate 70,686,186, forward strand.
TTATGTATATATATAAACAGCACAGAAAGAAAATACTATTCGTTATAAAAAGAAATGAATCCATGTTTGAGATATTATTAGTTAAAAAAAAAAAAAACAAAATACAAACAGAAAAGTTAATTAAAAATTAAAGTTAAAAGTTTTAGCTTCTAAATACTGCTTCAATTTCTTCAAGTGGATTCCTAGAAACAATGTAAAAGTAAAAGAAAAAAGATTCGTGTGAATGCGAAAAATTATTTTCATTGGGCAAATAAAACTAGCCAAGGAAATGAGATAATAAAGCATTAGTGAGGTGAAAGAAGAAGATTGTGATTCTGTGTCTGTGCATTTAGCAGATGCTTTTCGGTTTTTATGTCTTTCAGTATAATCCTAGTCTACACTATTGAGGTGATAAAATGTGCGTCTTCGCCTTAAATATGACCAATTGAAGAGCATAGGTTTTTGGAGAACGTCCTAATAAGTGGAGGCAAATTGTTATACATTTTTAACGATAGCATATTTCAGTTAGGTTTTTTTTTTTTTTTTTCATTTTTATGCGATTAATATCACGATGACCTTCAAGATATAAAAAAAAAATAAATAGTTGGCGCAACAGGCGTGTAGACACCCTAGGCCTAGCTTCTCACAACCATTCGTTTACCTATGAGTTTTTTTTTTTATTTTTGGGACGAATGGAAGGAACCTACAATTTTATGCCGAGTCTGAACGGCTGAATTGAGAAGTTTTTCAGGACAGTTATACTCTCAGATGTTTGTCAGACATTCGCGAGAGGTTGGACTGTGGAAAAAACCTTAAGATGTAATTGGCGTTTTTCCGGGGATCGAACCTGGGACCCCTCGCACACACTCACCAACACACTAACCACTGAGCCCACGACCTTCAAGATATATGGATATATTTTCGTGATAAACTAGATATTAATGGTTATCTACATTCATTCGGAACGAGTTGGTCCTTGAAGAAGATCCCCTAATCATAATTTGCGGTGGATTATTTACGCAATTATTACGCAATGATCGTCTTCTTCAAGACACGGTTAGCACTGCGGAGAGTTGATTACATTTTATTTTGTTAATGTGATACCGTGAACTAAACTAAAGTAAACTAAAGATAACCTACTGGGTTTTTCAAATAATTAATTAATTGTTCGTTTATTTTAAAAAGTCCCGTCAGTATGATGTTCAATTATTTTCGGTCTTACCTGACCTAGAGGGCGCAGTAGCGCAGTGGTTAGTGTGCTGAACTACTGTGCGAGGGATCCCAGGTTCGATCCCCGGAAAAACACAAATAACATCTTAAGGTTTTTTCTACTGCGCCACCTCTCGCGAACGTCTGACAAACATCCGAGAGTATGACTGTCCTGAAAAAGCTTCTCAATTCAGCCGTTCGGACTCGGCATCAAATTGTAGGTCCCTTCCATTCGTTCCAAAAATAGAAACTCACACAAAACGAATGGTTGCGAGAAGCTAGGCCTTGGGTGTCTACCGCCTGTTGCGCCGCCTATTTATTTTTTTTTTTTTTACCTGACCTAGAGGACTTCATATTAATTCGGTCGCATATATCCGCGAGAGTATTCTGTTGGTCAGTATCCTAATCATATGACTAAAGCTAAGAGTTACACCGAATTAAAGACCTATTACTTAGTTCGACCTTCTTGATACCAGATTGACCTAGATTTCTCAAAATTGATTCTACAGGAAAACTCAACATTCCTTGTAAATAAAACTCATAGATAGTTGGACTTTGTACATCTGAACCAGTTCAGATGCGTTCAGATTTACCTTTATGCACACACGGATATCTACAAAAGAAGAAGTTCAGTTTGGAAAGACCCACTGATAACCAAGTCAAAAGACTTATTCTTTGGTCACCACGAAACGTACTTTGTCAACGCTGTGCTGCCCATTCCACATACATATGTAATGAACATTAAGAGACAAATAACACACCTGTACACTTAACAGTCAAGAGATTAGCTCAAGAGATTCGTTCTCTTCTGATGCGTTCTCCAAGTTTTCAAAACAATTGTCGAAAAGTGTGTATCATACTCCCAACCCTTTTAAAATATCATTCTATGAGTGGACACCTACCAGTTTGTTTATGCCTGTTTAAATTTGGTGATATCTTGATTTCTTGAATGTCTCGTTTGCCCAGTGTTAGGAACGAGATACTCTTCCTGTGTTCTCAGATTTTAGGGCTCTTCTGGTCAGTTTATCTGCATTTACGTGAATTTAAGCATAGCAATGTCCAAGCCTGATTTTGATTTAGATGCGGGTGACAGGAAAAAACGAATGCAGCCACACTTATACCAGAGTTTTGGCCCATTGTGATGCCAAACGATTTAATGACTTCAAACTACTAGCTTGAAATAAAGAGCTGGAGGCGACTTATTAGAAAGTTGGAGCTTCAACATGGTAGATCTGTTTCGTGAAGGAACATGTGGTGCAGTTTCACAACTTGCGGTTAGTGGCGTGCTGATTTTGAGTTAAGTGAAACTCAACTCAGTTCGTGAATATAATCGATATGAGCATCCTTAATACCAAAAATGTAATTGCGTGGAGCTCTGCATGAAGCACACTTGAACTTCTTTATTGATATTGACATATTGCGGTTGGATCCGCGAAAACCAGCTTCAACACCAAACTTTAATTAACAATCGTCCATTACTAGAGAAAGATTTAGAGCTTGGGAGTTATTGTTAACCTATACTTTCCCGTATGGAATCTCAGTTAAAAAAAAACTTTATTTGAGGAGCTGAAGCAGCGCTAGTTACACATATTTCTAAAAGCGCATACAATGGAGTGTATAGGCGTTATAGACATCAGTAAGTAACCTTTCGGACTAGGGTTAGAAGCTCATGTGGCTATTCGAATATAGAAATATTTAACTGCTGTTTCCGGTCGGAAAATATTCGACTCTGCACTTGCGATAGAGGGAGACTAAGGTGACAAGTCAGATGTGAATTGACCTCAAACCTCTGTCCTCAATCGAGGACAGGTCCACGTCCGCTTCGGACTTCAAGAATTACTAAACACAAAAGGCGTTTCAATTGTGCTTTGGCATCTTTGCCTTCAAATCAATCTTTACTTAAGGTTGCGGAAGCAGAAAGGAGTTAGTTATAATACCAATACTATACCCGACATGGACTATATTGTCGTCGAAATTCATACTAGGTCAACACTAGTTTTTAAAGCTATATCGTTAGCTTTATCTGAAGCCACAATCATACGAATTGTCGATTCAAGTCTACGACGCGAAAAAAACGCGAGTTAAAACGAAAGGGTGGCCATAATACAAAATAACACAACAACAAGTTTATTACTTTAACCGAAGCAATTCCTTTTGAAAATACGTAATCCTTTTGAATTTCAATAATAGCTTCTAAAAACAATGTTTACCCACTTTTGGTAGAAATTTAAATTGAATAAAGCCATCCCATAAGCAATCCATATCCGACGAGTGAATACAGATTGCGACAATTTTATAATAAAATAAACCATATATCTTTTCGTAACAAATGTTCTCAGCAATCTACAAACTCAATAAAAATTCGTTTGAATCTATGTATGTTTTTCATGCAATAGGGGATCAACGAATCACAACGAGGAAAAAATCCTTCATGACTCTACGAACAAGGGCATTAACCACACTGGGTTTTAATTTATGAGTGACTGGAGGCAGAATTTATTACCCAGCTACATACCAACCAACCAACCAGGCTGCCGAACAAGCTCGCATATGTGCGCGAGTATAATGTGTTTTTCGCAGGCTACAACTAGGACATTCATTTGGCTGATTTTCTTTTTTTTTTTTTTCTCCCCTTTGTTGAAGATGTGCGGGCATGAAACCTCTACACACATTGTGGGCTTCTCTAACAAAACAAAGGGAACATGTTTTTCAATTACCAGGAGAAGCGTTTTCCTTTTATTTGGCTACTTTTCTGGTAAATTTAAAATCGCTTTATATAAACGTTCAGATAATTGACCTCAATATTGAAAAGGATTGCAAGTCCTTCCAGTTTTAATCAATTTTGTAAATAATTAATTCAGGATGTTAGTCTGTTCGTAGTGGTTCGAACATTTTAATTAGAATATTTTGCCCCATAGAGGAAATAATTGAGTTTCTTGAGATTGAAAATTTGTATATACCTGCTATATCTACCTATTTCAATCATGTCCAATCGTTAAGATTGTATGCTTATTATAACGACAGCTGGTAGATTAATGAAAATCACCTGGTCATGGTGTTAATTATTGAGTTGAATATAGCGACAGGTGTCACGTGAAACGGGTCACAAAAAACACTTTGTATGCCAATGATTTCCAACAAAAAACAAGAAAACGCTTCAATGCCTTTGTCATGTTCTTAGAACTTGCCCTTGGACTTAAGAAGACAACACTCCAACACAAGGAATATTCGCAGAAAGAAAAACAAACTTTTCTCATTTACGCCCAGTCCTTTGGAAATTAAAAGAAAAAGAAATTCAAATGCCGCCTTTTCGTCGAAATCGAAATTAGAACCCACAATTTGCCTAGATAACCTTTCTTAATACGCAATGTAAATTTTTTTTTGTTTTGTTAAACTTTGGCCAGTAAAATTAAATTTGCTGGTCCTTTATATTTATATATACACATGCAGAATTTGGGTACAAATAAAAAAAAAATTAGGTAGGTACTTTAAATTCCATGCTTGGTTAAATAAAAATGATGATTTTTTTGACAAACTTGTAGATTCAGTTATGTTATAGCAATTAAATTATTGTTTGCATTGCAAATAAACAAAATTATTTTTTGTAATTTAGGCAAGGTTCATTTTTGGGACACTAATGACTGCTTTTACTGTAAATATTTAAGTTTTCACTCAAATGTCGATTTCTGTTTTATAGTGGCATAGGGGACCAGATCCATGCCCACCAAAAAGAGGACACCTACACTCACAGAAAAAAATTGTAAAGGCTTTACTATCCGAATTGTAAAATCATCTATTTACAATTTAAACAGCAAATTTGGTTAATTTACTATTTTAATTGCAATTTTTTTAGTTTTACTATTTTATTTTTTGTTGAAAATTTGTGTTTTTATGTTTTTTTTATCGTGCTGGCACTCACAGAAAAAATGTTTAATAATTACAATTTTCTACGTAAAATTTACCATTTTTAATTGTAACTACAGTCATTACAATTTAATAGTAAATTTCGCTTATTTTTTTCCTATTTTCAATTGTAATTTTTTTTTTGTTTTCTTCGATAAAAAAAAACAACACAAATTAAAAAAAAAAAAAAACTAAAATAGTAAAACAAAAAAATTGTAATTAAAATAGTAAATTAACCAAATTCGCTATTTAAATTATTGTAAATAGATAGTTTTACAATTCGGATAATAAAACCTTTACAGTTTTTTTCTGTGTGTGGGGGAACTGCTTTTTCTGCCTTGTGACCTCAGAATCGAAGCTTTCCAGACAAAAGAATTCGATATACAGTTTAAAATATTGAAATTTTTCACAAAATGGATACAACCAAATTGGCGTTGAGGGACCTATCCATAAAATTTAAAATTTTACAATTGAAAATAGTAAAAAATAAGCGAAATTTACTATTAAATTGTAATTGTAAATAAATTTTACGCAGAAAATTGTAAATGTTACAATTTTACAATTTTCACAAATGAAAAATTGAAATTATTATTATTGTTTTGTTCTTGCTCAAAAATGACCAAACAATTTATTTTCGTTGAATTTGTTTGGGAATGTAGTTTAAATCAATCCATGTAAAACAATTATACTCATCCTGAGATTCTCCACATCTCTAAAGACTTTTTAAACACCTTGAATAAACCTCGAATACATTTTTTCCACGTTTAAGGCATCATTTTCATTTCCACTTTTAATTACAAATGTTAGGTCGTATCGTATTCATACCAGAAAGATGCAGAAAATTTCTGAATTAGTGTTGAAAAAAAAGATTTGTTATAGTATTGTGGTGTCGAAAAATTCCATAAACTGTGAAATACCGAAAAGAGGACAACTTGCAATTTTTTTCAAAAAGATACCGGAATTTTTTTTTCGATAAAAAGAGGACATGTCCTCTTAAAAGAGGACGTCTGGTCAGCCTACGCATACATATATGATTTTAAAACTTAAGTCTCTATTATTAAACACTTAAGTATTACCTACTCACTCGTATCTTTGACGAGTGTTGTCACTGATTTGACAACTTCATTCCGATTTTATTATTACTTTTTTTATGAGTTCAATTAAACAAAAAATCATTTGACGTTCACGCCCCATTTTGAAAAACAAATAAATTATTAAATATCACAAAACAAACTTTTTTACAAGAGTGCTGGCAAGTTTTTTGTACCATTTGGGGTGAGTAATGTGGATCGACTGTGGAACGCAAAATATACATTAGTGCAGATAAGTGTCATCTCGAGTTATATACTCCAACTTATGTTGCACTTCAGACTGCACTGTGAAACAGGGCATAAGGCTGTAAGCACACCATATCAGACAAAACGCTTTTTCTTGACTTCTCAAACAACAATACATGAGCCAAAACATTTTGGAAGTTTCCGACTATTTTGTGCTTTATGTATGTAACAACTTCATCGTCTGAATAACACTAAGATCACTTTCCAAATTCAGTTGGTCTTTTCTCAATGTACACCTCACGAAACAGTTTTGTTTGTTGGTGTGTAGAAATAAAAATCGTAGGTATTCGTGCTAATAAATCAAAAACGATTTGCCTGATTAGGTGTGTTTTTAGCCTTAGGATTTAGCAGCCAATTTGTCAATTTGTTTACGGGTTCGCAGTGAATAATATAAAATAAATTATTGAAATTGATTAACTTTTTGGGCCGGCTGATGCGGCGGCGTCATAGATTCGTACTTTTTTTTTAATGACGTTTGTTGAGGCCATCACCATCAACGGCTAGGACGCCATATGATGCAAATTCTGCATGAACGATTTGATGGTATGGTTTGCACACGTGACGATCTTGCAAACGTCATCTTATCCAAAGAATCGCCATCTGAGATGATATAAACTGCTTTGGATGATGGCTCATGGAGCACAAGAACATTCGTTCAACTATTTGATTGGGTGTACATAATATCCTTTAACATTTTCATAATCCTTCCTATCCTATATTCGGTGAAATTATTTTTGGTTAACTTCATTCCAATATTATTTTTTAACATATTGAATTCACAATACCACCAACTGACATACACAGATACTGTTTATGTAGTTAGGTACTCTTAAAAACGGGATAAATATTAAAAACAAAATGGCGAAATTCTATCCAACTACTTATAAAATGCAACGCCCGTCTGTTTGTCCGATTTTCATGATTTTTTTTATGATATTTTTGTAGATGCGTGGCCCAATTAGGCCGTATGGTGGTTGGGAAGTGGTGAGGAGTAAAGGAGTGGCAGTAAGGGGGGTCTCACCAACCGTTAACTGTATGAACTTGAAAGTTTGTATATTGATAGATAAGTCAAAAGTATTAAATGCCTTAATCATCACTTTCCAAAACTCGTCCTATAAGGGTGGAAAAAAAACCGGTGCAAACTTTTCTATTTCGACCTTACTACGCTTAACTTGCCGTTATACTCATAAATCTCAATTAAGCAATTTAAGAAATGCTTTTAATTGTTACGCAATACTTCACCGAGTATTTTGAACTAACATTCATCTTTCTGGTCCATCCAGACGGTGAGATATAATAATTTGAAAATAGATATTATTTGGCCAAGTGCGAAAAAATTGTTTTCTCGATTGCAGTTGTGCATAGGGGTAGTTTTTTATTGCGTTCTAAAAATATATTTATTATTACTCGCACGACGGGCATTCAGAATGTACATTGTTTTTTTTTTTAGTTTTTTAAACTAGGTATGATTTATTTTATTTGTCTCATTTATATAATTTAGGGTTTAGTGTAGTGGTAGATGAGTAAACATAAAAGGAAGTAAAGTGTATCTCTCGAACTACTAGGCCGAATTAAAGAATTCTTTTACCGTTGTCATGGTGACACTGTTGGGATAAGTCAGGTTACGTAAGGATTAAGTTGGTGACGGGAGAGGAACTATTTGGCCGATTTAAATCAACCGTTGTACTGGCTACATCCTCCGGAACAGTATAGATTACTTAGGGAGAGGATGGGAGAAGGCGAAACGGGGGTATAGGGGATATATTCGGTCATTGCCGGAGTTGACATCCGACAGCCATGTTTTTCACATGGACAGCTATATGTTGCATGGTTGCATGTGGGCTTTAGTCGTAATTTATTTATACTTGCGTCCACTAAATTTTTTGAAAGGCATTGCGATAAATTTTTTTGTAAGCTTAAAAAACAGGACAAAATATAAACAAACGTATATTTATGATAACTCAAATAAATTTTAATTTTATTTAACAGAAAATAAACCGGCGCGGCGGCCGGAGCCGCGGGCATAGCAGTTTAATATAAATTCACATACCACATGTTGTAGGTATGTACCTAGGGATTTTTAACCGACTAACTTTTATAATAACAAAATAAAAGTGATCAACTTTAGAGGACCAAACCAACACCATATTTTATTTAAATACATTTTTCAAAAACCATGGTTCTCTTTCAACTCCAGTCGAAAGCATAAACAATATTAAAACTTCACTAATCCACTATTTATCCCTAGACCATAAAAACCGAAGCACCTCCTTTTCGATTAAAGCACTACTCTACTGCAGTGTTCATGTGAAGTGATTTATAATGTTTTGTGCATAAAAATATTTATGTGTATGTGTGTGAGAGAGAGAGAGAGACCTTTTGTAAAAATGCACCATTCAAAATAATTATAGAATATTACTATCTCTTAAGTCTAACTTTCACCATAACTAACAAACAAAACAAAAAAAGCGAAATGAAATGAGAAAAATGGAAAGTAATTGAATGTTCGTCGTTGAAATTGCATTGCAGCACACTTACCTTGTATCCTCAGAATCACAGTTTTCATTATCATCGCCTCCATTATCACTGTTTGCATTATCGTCCACGTCCTCTTGCTGGTGTTCGTATTGCTCCATTATATCATTGGAGCCGTCCAGTAATCTGGTCTGCTTATCACGTCTTAGGGTTGCGATTTTCTTCTCCTCTTCTTGTTTCAACTTTTCAACTTCGTCCTTCGATAGGAAGGAGAAAACTTTTTCTATTTGAAACGGCAAAAAAAAACCCAAATGAAAGTAAATGAGAGGATACATAAAACTCATAAAATAAAGTTGTCGTCTTGTGTCGCTGAGAGCCTACAAAGCTAAATAATGAATAACTATACCGATTTGGATATTTAGATATAATACAGAGAGAATTATATTGTTAAATAATAGCAAAATTGCATTCACAAAACTGTCAATTAATTTTTGTTTTATATTTATAATACGCTATATTATAATTCGTTCATATCAAAGTGTTTTTTGAGGTATTGGACAATTTCACTAAATGAAATAAATGCTAAAAATGAAATTCGTAATATTGACTTTTTTTTATTTTTTTTTTAAAGAATATATCTGTTCTATGTTTTACCAAATTTTGAGAATTTTATGTCAGATAATTTTCGAGATACATCGCAGCAAAGTTGCCCTTTCTTTTAGTTTTAGATTTCATGTATTTTCTTGCAATAACTCTTTGACAAGAAAAGTAGCATTTTTATAACCGTTTGCTAAAACTTAATTTCTTTAATGAATAATATTTATCTTCAGCTTCCAAAAAAAAAAAAAAAAATATATATAAGGATTAGTACCAAGTGCACTAAAATTAATATTTTACTGTTCTTTCCCTTGAGCTACAGTTTTAGCTACACTAAGCTACGTCTAGTGGTTACATTTATTAGAAAGCTACAGTATTCAGCTAACTGTTTTTGAAATAATTGGAGCCCCATTGATCCCACTTTGAACGTAGTGTATAAATTAGTCTCGCTGGTTTAGACTTAAAAAAAACACTGTTTTGACTTTGGTAATGTTACAAAAGTAAGAATTTCTTTTCTAATAATAATTGGAAAGAACTCAACCAGGACTTTATTTTAAGAAGAAATATAGGGCTTTCTGTTATATGCAAAATAAAATTAATCCGTTGAGGGAGGGCTGAGATATTCAATTTTTATTTCAACCTCATTTTTCCTACCTCCAATTTTTTTTTTTGTTGTTTTTTGTCCAAATATGTGTTTGCCCCATTCAAATAGGTGTGCAAAATTTCATTGCTCTAAGTTTATTAGATCAGATTTTATAGATTTTTTTCCTCTCACCCATACAAAGTGCCCCACTGTGGTTTCTCCCTTAGGCCAAAAGGTCAAACAAACTCATTTTTGTTAATGCAATTATTGTCTGTGACAGTAAGGCAACAAAGATTATCTTCTAAAATAAGTTGTTGACCAGTCAGACGCGTCGCGAAGTTGAGTGTTTTTCACAATTTTTAAAGTACGGAAATCTGAACATTAGGCATTGCGGGTTAAGCATTTTCCGTCTATTTTTTATAAAAGTTTATACTAAAAAAAGGTGATGAAAATAATAGAGCAATGTGTTAAGATAAAAAAAAAAAATAGGCGGCGCAACAGGCGGTAGACACCCCAGGCCTAGCTTCTCGCAACCATTTGTTTTGTGTGAGTTTCTATTTAGGGACGAATGGGAGGGACCTACAATTTTATGCCGAGTCCGAACGGCTGAATTGAGAAGCTTTTTCAGGACAGTCATACTCTCGGATGTTTGTCAGACGTTCGCGAGAGGTGGCGCAGTAGAAAAAACCTTAAGATGTAATTTGTGTTTTTCCGGGGATCGAACCTGGGATCCCTCGCACAGTAGTCCAGCACACTAACCACTGCGCTACTGCGCCCACAATGTGTTAAGATAGTTTTCTTTATTATAAATATTACACTTTTTATTTAAACCGTTATTGAAAGTGATGCATAATTTGTGTTTTTTTTTTTTTTTTTCTCATTTCTTGTATTTTTGACAAGCCGAAAGTTGTGATTCTCACATTTTCACGATAATTTGTATACAATAATTTAGATTGAACTTTCCTCTTTAAGATATGTAATATGTACGTTTATTTTTGCGCAAATTTGCGAAAATCATAAAATTTTGACCCGAAGTGAAACAATATTTTCTTCTTTTTTTTTAGATTCAAGTAATATGATCAAACGTAGGTATTGAAATTTTTTATTTGTGGCATAGGGCGAAGAAAGGTCGCAGTGCTGCCAAGATTAATGAAACATGGACAATTTTTAAGGAATTTTACAATATTGAATGTTTAGGCGCACAGAAACGTATAACTTCTCTATGCTGGATTTATCCATGAATTCATGTTCGCGAAAAGAAAACGTGTTTTTATCTACGTAGAGTGCTTGGCTTGATCACATCGAAGACTTCGGGTCTGAACAGAGCCTAATAGAAATAATTAATAATCAAGGTAGACCAAAGAAGTCATTTTTAGAAAGCTCGCGTCGAGAAGACGAATTGCTAGCATTGCTGCAATAGATAGGGTTATTGCTTGTGCTTTGAAGCATTGTCAGTCAACAGACAATCTTCAAGCCAAACAACTTCATTCAAATGATGCTTTAACGATTTTGGTTGAGGCAAAGTTGGCAAAACATCAGTCCCAAGTCATCAGGAACTTGGTAAACGAAAAGACCGAAGTTGATATCTTTCCTAGCTATCCTAAGGTTCTTATAGCAAAGCAAGATTGTTACCCTGAGCTCGTCTAAATAAGAATTTCCGATTCATCGGCCGAAGTTTCCCTTCAAGGACTTCTAAATCATACTGCCCAATGGATTGTAGATTCCCAATGAGAAGTTTTTGAAAATTTTAAGACTGATTTTGTAACTATTTCATTTATTTTCTCATTTAAAATCACATTTTCGGGTTTGACCGCCCTTTCCATACAAATGAAACCACTGTGCGCGGCGTTAGTCTTCTTAAACATATACGTATGATAATTAGTTTGGACCCCAACATTTATAAAAGTGTATCACTATAACTATTAACTTATATTAGGATTAACAAAAGGCAGCAGGCCGATTTCGGGTTGTCACTTGTCAGTTGTAAAAATTGTAACCAAACAGATTATTCCTAGCCAGATTGGTTAAAGCAAAGCGAAGCTTTTCCAAGTTAAGTCGATTTCAGTGTTACCGTTACACAATACAAAAATGGAAGAGGCCTACAATTTAGGATGCACTGCACATGGATAAATAAATTGAGCCTTCCCAGGGCAGTTACACTCTGTGAGTAACTTTAAGACGTTCGCGAGAGGTGGGACAAACCTTTAAAATGTTTTTTTTTTCGGAGATTGAATCCTGGCACCTCTGGCTCAGCCACCATTCGTGCCAAAAATTAAACTCATACAAACGAATGGAATGGAATGGTGGGCGCCGTAGCGCAGTGGTTAGTGTGCTGGACTACTGTGCGAGGGATCCCAGGTTCGATCCCCGGAAAAACACAAATTACATCTTAAGGTTTTTTTCTACTGCGCCACCTCTCGCGAACGTCTGACAAACATCCGAGATTATGACTGTCCTGAAAAAGCTTCTCAATTCAGCCGTTCGGACTCGGCATAAAATTGTAGGTCCCCTCCATTCGTTCCAAAAATAGAACTCACACAAAACGAGTGGTTGCGAGAAGCTAGGCCTTGGGTGTCTACCGCCTGTTGCGCCGCCTATTTATTTATTTATTTTATTAAACGAATGGTTTTTATTTCTTTTTTTAGTATCTCAGAAGAATTTAAAATGCAACGCGGAGAACAACAAAATCTATAACGGAAATAATATATTTTATTTTAATATGAATAAAAATTACCTGCTTTCTGCGAGGGTTTATGCTGGTCCTCCATAGCCGATTCAAAGAACTTCTTTTTGTCAGATACCGATTTGGGGGTTTTCGCTGATGTTGGCGGAGACTAGAAAACGTAAAATTTATTTAGTCAACACTATCATAACTCACAAGCACAATGCAATAATAAATGATAGGTAATTAATGAAAAAGAAGAGCAAACAAATACAAGAAAAAGAAAAATAATTAATAACAAAAACGGGAGAAACCAAAAACTCGAATATAATATACTCGGTAGTTACAACAGAAAATATAAAACAAGAACAAACTTTCAAGTTTCATAAGTCTGTGTTAGAATACAGATGCTTCACCATTAATCACCAAAGATTAAGGACCAAACAAAAAACTTGGTGTAGGTATCATCCTTGCACGTTCGTGAACCAACTATGGCAAATTAAGGAGGGAAAGGATAGAGGGAAATGCAAATATTGAACTAAGGTGTTCGATTTTTGCGTCAGCACATCCCTCCGCTCCGCCGCCTTCGCCTTCAGTTACCATTAATTAGAGCTGTTCGAAGAAAAATTTATTTCACATCAGCTTAGAATTTTCAATTAAATTCAATATCTATAGGATACACCACACCACACCGTTCGACGGTCGTTGGATAGATAACACCACCGCTCTGCAGATTGCACCACTGCAAATACACAGCTTATTCAACTCACTGCTCCTTCGTAGAATGAGTTGAGTATTCACATCTTGGTAGGATTCTCTCTCATTATGGGAATTAATTTCATATTTATGGGAATTTTAATAGCGTTAGTGGCAAGCAGTATGGGTTCGGATGAAATGTGCCAGGCAATCGTTACACACCAGCATCCTTAAAATATTAATTATGCGATCGTGTCATTTTGCGCAAACACAAGAGGGGGAGACAGATAAATTGTGAATGTGTCGTCGTCGTCGTCGTCATCGTCCTCGTCGTTGTCTCTGGGGGAACACGAATCTTTTCTCCGTTTGTATGCTGTGCTCTGCTCATTTCGTAAATTGGCAGGGGAAAATTCAATTCGAATCCATCGATTAGCTGAGCTTCTGGTGCTTAGCAAATGTCGAACGGAGGATTATCGTGGTGAAATGTCAATTAGGCGTTTATTGATGCGAATGCAATTATGGGGATGATTTGTCAAGGATTCTATGTTGCTACTAACAGGAGTGGTTTCATGAATTAAGCTTATAGAATTTGGGGTCTATGGAATGGAAAATTGTGTATCAAGATTGACGTTTGACTTGGAAGGATTTTTGGTAAAATCTGTTGAAAATACCTTGCAATGGGATGAGCAAGTATAGGTAAATTGAGTTTAAATGTCTACTCAATTAAGAGAAGCTGATTGGTTTTTGTATAAGTTGACGTTATTGGAGGGTAAATATTGTTAACTGATTTTAAAGCAACTTATATTGATGTACACGATAATATACATAGATAATAGTTAAAAAGATGCAACTGTGACACGTCCATCTAGAAATATAATTGTATTACACATAATATGTATCTTTATAGGCTCTAGGGGCGGTGTGCTTAGTACGACATATTCGATATCTGTATGTATCTGTATGTATCTATGTAGTTCAGGGCACCTTCAAAAAACAAGGTTGTTATGGTAATACAACAACGAAGAATTTGATAATAATCGGCCCTAGCGAGGTATCCGTCGGAACGGAAATTTCTCCGATTTCATACGAATCGGAGGATTTTTGCTTCGAGGTATACGTCGGAACAGCTTTTCGGAACTTTGTTCCGACAAATATGCAACGCACACTGGCGTTTTGCGTTTCAGTGCGATGAAGTGCGTTTTTACTGATATTTTTCACAGCTTCATACGAATTTTCTTCCGATATGCTCCGACAGGAATTGGTTGCGGAATTTGTTTACGATTTGCAGTGAAGTGTTAATAAATGAAAACAATAAAAAAAAAACATTTTAGCAAAGTAATTGGTTGTATTTGTTGCTTTAATTTGTGTTTCCAGTGCAAAAATAAACGAAAAAACAAGCACTTAATAGGAAAACCCCGATGTAGCACGAAACAACATCATGTCAAATCAATGCGTCGTACACATCGAGCGAATTGACAATAAGCTAAGAGGATCTTCGAATCCCAGGCCCCAGGTTCGAGAAGAGAAGGAAAACCGAACCTCCGTTTCATGATAATGAGCAAATATAGTGTTATATACATTTTCTAAATTTTAAATTGAGTTTTATTTACAATGTACATTGTACATACATATATGAATAATTCAAATTTGAAAGAAAATTTCTTATTAGGTAATGAAATTGAAATTTAAGTAGCACTGAATTAATGCAAGTGAAATTTCATTAGCATTGGAATTTTTACTGCTAATGGAAGTAAAACTAAGGTAGCATTGAAATTTCCACTGCTAATGCAAGTGAAATTTCAGTAGCATTCAAATGTGTACTGCTAATGGAAGTGCAATTTCAATAACATTGAAAATGTTAGTGCTAGTGCAATCGAACTTTCATTAGCACTGGAATTAATTTTTCTAGTGCATTGAATAATGCACTATCAAATTAATGCACTATTCACAGGTATGGTACGGGAAATATCTCCCACGTAGTGGAAACAAACTCATGGACCTAGATATAATTCGAACATCCCACCGAACTTGTTGAAAGGCTTAGGGCTGTTTGCCGATACGACTCATAGCTGTATATTATTTAAGTTCCACATAAAATCTGACATTTTATGATGTTTTGCAAAAAGTAGACAATAAGAATTTATGTAGAACTTAAATCGTTAGGAGTCGCATCATCAAACGGCCCCTTTGCTACTTAGAATATAGGTGAGGTGCATACTGTAATGGGAATACAAATATCGGATAGTCAGGTGCAATTTCGAGTTAAAGGAAACTGCGTGAAAACAAAATCATTCCACTGTTTATGGACAAAAATTTATAGTTCATTGAAGCAATCACTTTAACATTCTTTTCTTATTAGTTAGCCAAATATAGTCTCAATGATACGAAGTTTTTTTTAAGTAAACTTATTCGTAATTTATCTGAAAAACAAAGGACCCCTTTTTTTTGTCTTTTCAGCAATGCTTTTGGTGAATATTTTATAAATAAAAGTTTAAAAAAAATAGCTAAAAACTACTTGATGTCAAAATAAAGAGAATTGTTCAAAATTGCAGCTTTTAGTTTCTGGTTCTTGGCATTTGTATGTATTACAAAAATCAGTCAGATAAATAAGATTTTCAGGCAATTCGAGAATTACAAATTTCTTAAAATTCAGAATTCATGGGTTTCTTTGAAATTCGGCTGTACCTACCGTTCCCATTGATAAAATGTACAGGTTTAAACCGTATGAGTAATATAGGGATGTAAATGTATGTGAATGCAAATAAAAAAACGAGATCCTAATTGTTCAGACTTATATTAAAGTGTATTTCCAAATATGGACGAAAGTATTAAGTTGTTTAGAAAAAGTTCGTAGTGATCGCTATTGTAATTGCATTGGAAATGGGGAATTGAACTTTACACAAATATACCATGCAATACAGATCGAGATTTGAGTAGTAATTTTTGAAAATTATGTATAAAACGGTTTGATTAGCATTTTTTGACAAAAACTAACTACACCACATTATTAAGAGTACTTATGTTATCTCAATTAAATGTATTTCAGTCAAAATCCTTGAAGCGGTTTTTGTAAAATAATTTAAACAAAATGGTAAAAAATACTGCAATATTTTGTTTGAAAAGTATTTACTGTTTTCCAACTACATTAATACTCAGCTATGTACAACGTTTTGTGGAGAATCTAAGCATTATCAAATTCAAAACTTGCTACTAGTACTAAATCAACTTTGTAAAAGGCTTTACCCATGAAATAACGGACAGAAACCAATGGGTTTCACAAAATGTACTACAGAAATCACTGTCAATATTCACAGACACTAGAGGGAGTGGGAGTCTTGTTGGTAGAATTGAATCTGGGCCTCTCCTTCTGTCATCCGAGACACTGCAGTGTCTTCCAAGCCGAAATTACAGCTATTCGACAAGCCACAGCGTATCGTCATAGGTACATTGATACCCAGGCTGCAATCAAATCCCTAATATCCAGCGAACTAAGATATAAGGCGGTAGAAGATTGCCGCTGGACAGTACAACCTCACCCTCCTGGTCACTGTGAGATCCCAGCAGACGAACTAACAAGGCGAGGCTCCTCTGGCGTGGAGGGTGTAAGTCTGCACAAGGTGGTTGCATATGCACCACTTTCCTACGCTAAACAATTAATTCACGCGGACGCAGCAAGTAGAGCACGGTTCAGATAGAAACATCTAGGATACTTCGACATTGCTAGGCTCACCTAGCCAGCTCTGGACACAAAACGATCCAAGGAGCTTCTGCGACTTAAAAGATACAGCATCCCGAAAGTCGTTAATGTGATCTCCGGGCACTGCATATTAGGCAGACACGCGCAAAGGCTCGGTTTGCCATACAATGAGTCGCAATGAGTATCACATTTAACCTCTGGAAAAAGAAAACAAAAATGTCTCTGTAGGATTATAATAATAATAATAATTAAACATGTTTACTCCGTTTAGGCTTCTAAACTTTTCATTTAAATATATTGAATTAGTTTTAGAAAACTGACCTTAGATGCTTATCTTTGCATAGGCCAACTTCAGTAAATGAAAGTTATGCAACTGAGTTGTACTATGTACATATATTCGATCCCCGGAAAAACACAAATTACATCTTAAGGTTTTTTCTACTGCGTCACTTCTCGCGAACGTCTGACAAACATCCGAGAGTATGACTGTCCTGAAAAAGCTCCTCAATTCAGCCGTTCGGACTCGGCATAAAATTGTAGGTCCCTTCCATTCCATTCGTCCCAAAAATAGAAACTCACACAAACGAATGGTTGCGAGAAGCTAGGCCTAGGGTGTCTACCGCCTGTTGCGCCACCTATTTATTTATTTATTTATTTAAATAAGAGCTGCATTACCTACTTACGTAATACTCTTAAGTAGGTACCAATATCTTAAATTTTTAAAATTAAAACTAAATTCAATTACAAGCCCCATTCACCGGCGAGAAACAATGAGCCGTCAAATTAAGTTTTTCTCATGATTACCATACAATGTAGACACAACCTTAAGGCTACAAAGATTATAGCACCTGCTGTAATGTTGGCACAGTGAATTGCCAGAGGGCCGCAATAAGCAAATATAACAATGGTAGGTTATAGTGTGTTGGTTCTATTGCAACATTCGAGATACCACCAGTCGTATATCTTATCTTTGGCAAGGCAAAAAAAAACACCGACTTAATTACATTTATATGAAGTGAGTAGTTTCCCCCATTTTTCAGTGCCATAAGTTGGCAGACGATAAGATAAAATTCATAAAACATTGCACACAAACACAACACATTAGTTGAAAATTGTTCTCCACAGTTACAGGTTCCTTTCAGAGTTTGTCTGTTCAACAGCATACAGAAGAGTTTAATTTGATTAACTCCACGAGTACCTGGGATCAAAAGTCTCAAAGAATATTTTGTGTGTTACTTAAGGCTAATATTTTAAGAAAATAAAGTTGTAGAGTTTTTTCTTTTCTATGTTTATTTATTTCTGTCAAATTAGTGCGCAAGGAGCGTAAAATATGAACACTTTTAAGGGACGTAAACGTGTAGATGTATCACCAAAAATTTAATCAAGAAATTCGTTTGCCATTACGTTTGAGTTTCATAGAGTGCTGATTAATAAATGAGGTTTTATTTTACTTTAAGGTTTTTTGTGTTATGGAGTTGCAGATGAGCATTTACGTTTTCATAGATACTTAATTTCAAATGGCATCAAACAAAATGCAACAAACCATCGTAAATGATTTTGATGTGTGCCTACACTCTACGTCTACAGTTGATAATAATGGGAACGCCCCTTGTAGTGGAATTCCAAAGTATTTACAAGTCAATATAGAAACTTGGTGGAACGAAAATACAATATTAGTGATAGATAACAATAGTGTGTCAAAATTTTATTAATTTAATTGGATCACTCATATGTATGCAATATTTTTTGGGATATTAAGAATGAATTCAAAGAATTACCATTTGTGTTTTTGAAGTGTAATTATTCACTAGGTGAACTGTATTCGCAACTAGATAGATGCACACAATGCAATTTCAAAACAATTGTAGTTTTTTACCACCGATACAGAACGTTTCAAATAGAGAAGTTGGGCAATTGACTTTTTAAAAAGAAAACTAATTTCTTCATCCAGACGACCGTGACGCTGTGCAGTGGTAATGCGTTCGTTGGTTGAGTGGAATGTTTCGTGTTCAAAATGAAATCCTACCCAATACAAAACGAGGTAAGGTAGAGCGGGGTTAGTTGGGCCATGGGGCAAGTTGGGCCACGCGAATTACTCCGAAACAGTAAAGGACCATTCACATGAGAGCGAAACGAACGAATTGATGAAATGCGAACAAACCACTTTTTGAGCATTTATGAACAGAAAATTGCACATTTTATTATTCCAAGAAGAGGATAATTAATATCCCATCAAAATGTGTTAAAAAAAACAAGTTTATAAACAGTTTAAATAACGAAATTTCGAATTCCAAACTTTTTGCCGCGAATGAAAACACCCTTGGCGCGAATTGTCAAAGTATATTCGCAATCCACATCATTTCATTCGCGTTCCACAAACTAGCGAATAAAACATTCGTTCGAACTTAACCTCAAACTAGACATTGCTGGTAGAAACTGATGGCTGAAATTCGCGAACTGCCGCGACCTAGAAAAGTGTTCATGTGAATGGACTGTCAAAACTTGCGATTATTGGTTCGTTCGTCGATGTTGTTCGCTCTCATGTGAATGGTCCTTAAGTTCTAAACGAACAATATCACACACAAATGATGCTTGCCCAATAACCAACACGTGCAAAACCGGTCTCAGCTGCATCAAATCAGCAGGAGGAGAGACATATCAAATTTTCGGTTTTAGCATGAAAAACTAAAAAAATTGCCGGTCTTCCTTTTATTATTTTAATGGTGATAAGGTGCAAGATATACATTAAGGTGAGGTTTTGTCATGAGATACGTTAATATACAATTTGTCAAGGAATTGTTTTTACAACTGGTAATTTAGACAGTTTCTTTATAAAACAAAAGAGCTTCTTTGATGTTTTACTTCATTTATTCATCATATATCTACTAACGAACAGTAATAAAAAATACAACATTATGAAAGTAATAAAAAATACGCAAAAATGAGCTTGTCAAGAAATTTGTAAAAACAATTTCGTGACAGACTGTATTTTAGTATTCAGTATAGGAAATTGGAAACTTTTGAGTATTTTTGTTTTTGTGACACAATATGTTCATCAAATTAGGTGTGGGACATGTTGGGCCAGGTGGGAAAAACTTACCCAGTTAAATAAATAATTATATGTGTTATCTGTATGACCATTTTTATTTATTCTAGTATGCGTACGTATGTACAAGCGAAAAACTGAGAAAGTTGCCGATTGAGGAATACAGTGCTATACTTGTCGAAAGTGGGCTTATAAAAGTGTCCACGTGTTATACGTCATAAAGAATTTTTTGTTTTGAATTCTATTTATTTATTATATTTTAAATACATATAAGATACTATTTTAAATTCTTTCTTTTTTTTCCTTAATGGAGCTCATTCTTCCACTTTTCAAGTCGTGGTCCAACTTACCCCACTCACTGGCCCAAACTTAGCCACTTGAACTTAGTGCATTAAGGACATTGTTATTCCCTTGTGGATGCATATTTTCAGATTTTCCCAATGTCATTAAGGATTACGAACTCCATTCTAACTTTTGAAAGTATAGTATGGATATTCTGGTTATAACAGGACTTCAAACGAAAAGTGGCCCAACTAGCCCCTCCCTTCCCTACATACACATATATAAATGAAATAATAAAAAGTGTAGCTGTAGCTTATACCCTTTTCACACCGAGCCCAAAACTGGGTTTTCGCGAAAACACTCGAAAACTTCATCGAAATCAGAAGTTTTCAAAACCCGTTGTTGAAGTCGTTTTCTATGAAAGCGCCACGAAAACGACTTCTAAACGTTGGGTTGTTGAAGCAGACACACCTTTTGCAACATTCAGCGAGTTCAGAAAAACTGGTGACAGGATATCTCTAACTCAGCTCTACGTTCTTCCACTGATCGTCCATTCAGTATATTCTCGAACAAACTGAAGCCTGGCTTTACGGTGTTGTGAGAGTTGTTCTGAGGCCCGAGATGGGCAAAATGGTCTTAGAATTCTCTCTGCCAGTCTTGTGCTTACTGTTCGATCACTAATTGCAACATCTCTCACTTCCAAAAGACGAGTTCGAGCTTTAGTAGCTGTACAAAAGCGATCCCTCAGCCCATTATTGACAACAAAGCGGTCGTTTCGAGCGGAAGTGCACAGGTTTTTATCTTGACTTGGCCTCTTATTGTAAGAACCAGTCTCCCGAAATCGTTTGATGGCATCCCTTATAGTGGTTCGAGGCACACCAAGTGTCACCGCAATCCGACTTTGGCTGTAGCCAGCATCCGCTAAAGCTACAGCCCTAGCTGCTCAAGTCGCGTCTAATGACATTTTTCTTTCTAATTTGTAATACCCAGAGGGTCACAAACTCTAATTAAACACTTTCCAATATTCAGAAATAAAGAAAACAGGGATTTAAGATCACAGTATTGAAATCGCTACAAACGTCAAATTAGGAATTAATTACAAAACTGCATTTAATACACAAATAAGATATAGGAAAATTGCAGAAACCGCTTAGGTAACGGTTAAAATGTCTACTTGACAAACAACATTCATTGTGAAGATAACCGTTACTTCACGTAAACAAAGATGGTGGCACTAAAGATAGGTGGGCGGTTAATTGTGCCGGTGAGTGTATGTTAATATGAGCTGAGTTTCGTTACTAAAATAAAAGTCTTGTCGATCAGAGATTTCAAAGCTAGTTTTGACAGCTAATTGAAATGTCAAACAAAAACTAGTTGGTGTTTGGTGTAAATGGATTCAGAAGTTTTCCTAAACTTTTTGTCGAAAACTCAGTTTTTAGTGCGGTGTGAATAGGGCATTAGCCATAATAAGTAAAAGTAGCCTTGGGAAACAAAACTTAGAGAATTTTAAGTGATCGCTAAAATCAATAAAATCTGGTTTTCCTAGATATTAGGACGCTATCAGAAAAAAAAAAAAAAAAAACACAGTAGATATACCTCTGGTATATAGGACCCTTATACTAGATTCTCACAACCAGTCGTTTGTGTCAATTACAATTTTTGTAACGAATAAAATGGACCTACAATTTACGCCTATTCAGAACAGCTGAATTTAGAAGTTTTCTTAAGACAGTTCTACTCTCCGATGTTTAGACAGAATGGAGGGCACCAAACCAGCGAGACCAAGTTTCCTTTTTACCATTAGGTACTAAGCCAAGCATCAGTTTGAATGTTTGATGTTAATCTGTGACATTGTGGCGTTGCAGATTTAAATGTCAATGCATTGACTTAAATTAAGATCACAAACTTTTGCTTCCGAGAAATAGTTTTCGTTTTTGTAGCCATGACACGCGAAAAACAATACTGCTGCAAATACGCATGACTGTGTTCACGAACTGAATATATGAATTCATGGCACGGACAAAAAACAAAAACTCGTCATATTTCAATAGTGCTAGTGAAAATGTTATACAAATGGGTATTTTCCTATAAATGTATAATTTCTGGTTAACCCAGGCGAAATGCTGAATTTAATTCTTAGTATGCAGTGTTATCTTATAATATTCACAACTTGCCGAAGGAGTACTAGTACAGTCGTTTAATAAAAACCAATGTTTTCTCTCCATACTCGTATATAGATGCATTCACTCCTGTTCCTGTGATCATTCATTTCCGACCAATATTTAATTCGTACGAATAGCTGTACCCAATTTGCATTTTGTGCAAGATTTTCAAGGAAATCTCTTAATTCAAAAAAATCAAATGATGTAAGAAGATTATTATTATTAATATTAATTGGGGATTCCAAAAATTCGAAATCAGCACGAATTCAATTTCGGTCGAAATTTACCATTTGCGACTACGAAAATGCGACTTTGCCGATTCGTGGACAGAGCTTCGTTGGTTTATATGCCAGCTGCAAGGAAGATGCAAGCAAGCGTACAAAAAGCTGTAAATGACGAAAGCGTGCGTATGAAGCGTAGCTACGTGAACAGTAGACCTAATGAAATAATTCGTGTAACTTTCTTTTATCTTGTTAGGCAAAATTGTTGATGTTCCAGGTATTGCGTCCTTTCATAATAATAAAATTAGAGGATTGCGTGGTAAATTAAGATACATTTTACATGAAAATGAAAATCGTGCATAAGAAAAACCTATTTTTGAGGTTAAATAAAAATAATAAATACTTGAGACCACAATACACATAATTAAAGGTAATATGCGCGCGCATGAGTTTTAATGGCTGACAATGTGACCATCGTATCTCTATGGAAAAGCATGCCTTTTTGACAGATGCGCAGAACGAAACCAAAATGAGTGCTCGAAATATATTACCCTTAATATGTGTACTGTGACTTGAGACAGACTATATTCCGATGGTGTTGAAATGAATGCCCCTATTGTAGAACACAACTCAACTAAGTCTTCAATTCAACTCAATTTTCACACAACTAAACTAACTAACAACTCATAGACAACCACCGCCATCTTCGCTGTGTTTTGATAGACAATATTTCTATCAAGGTTTTGTATAACAATACCTAGTTTTGAATTACACAAACTACATAAACATAAACATTTTGCTGTTGTTACACTTAAAAATCGCATGGTATCAGAATGAACATCGAGCATTCAATGCAACGAAAGAGATCAAACATAGAGGGATCTATCTCCTACGAGGCCTGCCTACCCACCGTTTTCTGGATAGCAATATTTTCTTTCTGGATGCCACTGGCCTTAGTTTTCTTAATAAATATAATATATGTTATAATATTGAGAATAAGTTAATTTAAACACAACCGCATGATTCACATTTCAATTAAAATGGGTCTAAGTGTGGATTAAGATTGGATAAAGATAGGGTTTTAGTGCGTGGACAAATTTAAAAAAATTTCATACTTAAAGAACGTTAAGTTAATTTTTCTCTCGGAAAGTTTTTGGAAAAAAATGCCTAAAATTTCGGAAAGATTGCCAGAAAAGACTGAAATGTACAACGGGAGTATCACCTATGTCATGGTCAAATACAAGGCAGGAAGACAAGGAGAGATAATATTGAGATTGTGTGCTGTGGAGGGCTCCGGGAAATTAGGTAGATACCCTAGATTTTATTTTTTTTTAAATGCCTGAAAATTTTTTATAGAAAGTCTGGCCTTTTTTCGTAAGAAGATTTTAATTAAAGTGAGTGAACTAAATTAATATATAAACTAACTAGCTGACCCGGCAAACGTTGTTCTGCCTAAAATAGTTATTTTAAATATTTCAAGATTTATTTTGATATTTTTGTTCAATTATTTCTTTTAATAGGAATGAAGGCGGATAGCTTCAGTGGTTCAGCGGCCATTATCGGACTTACATACGCACCAATGTTTTTATATAGGTAATGTAATATAACTGTACCCGCCCGGCTTTGCCCGTGCACATAAGTTGTATTTCGTAGGTCTTAGATAATAATGTTCTATCGTAAAATGCGAAAAATCAGAATAAATCGATTTTCTGAAATTTTATTTCTGCGTAAACCTGAAATACAGCAATACGAACAAAACAAAAAAAGAATCATGAAAATCGGCCCAGCGGTTATCGAGTTATAACGTCATCGAGTTTCATCCCATAGAAGAGGTTTTTTGTATGGGCGGTGACACGCCCTTTTAACCAATTTTTACCAATCTTACAGCAACACTCCTAAGCCAATACCTAAGATTATCTGTAAGTTTCAACTTAATCGATTCGGCGGTTTTCGAGATATTTTTTGTATGGGCGGTGCCACGCCTCTTTGTCCAATTTTTATCAATCTTTACAGCAACACTCCTGGGCCAATAACTAAGATTGTCTGTAAGTTTCAACTCAATTGGTTTTCGAGATATAAGATTTTGATTTTTTTTTTTTTGTAAGGGCGGTGCCACGCCACTTTGTCCAATTTTGACTAAACTTTTCAGAAACCGTATATGGACCAATACGAAAGATTTGGTTAAAAACGGTAAATGCGTTAATGCGTGAATCGACGACAAACATTTTAGGGCTCAATTTTTATATATACAGATAAACAAATAAACCAATCTAAAGGACATTAATATACTAGATCTAGCTCTACATTTTAATGGAGTTTCACTGAATACTCAAGACACTCGTTAAGAACGTATTCGTCGTCTATCTAAGGGGTGAAAAAGACGGGTCCAAATTTTTTTTATTTTGACCTTACTTGCCATTATATTCATAAATTAATATAAAAAAAAGCTTGGAACTGTTTTTAGGCAATACTTCCTTGAGTATTTTAAGCTATCATTCAACTTTCTGGTCCGTTCAGAAGCTGAGCGAAAATTCAAAATAGATCTTAAGTAAATAAATATGATTAAATGCGAACAAAATTTGAAACAGAATCTTCTTTGAGGTGGTGGACGCACATCGAAAGCATTATATTTAGATACACACATAGTCAAAATCAATATAAATGTCTTCCTAAATATGTACGGAGAATTGACTGTCTGAATTATGAATGTCTCTCATTCTCTCAAACTCAAACAAAAATGAGTGGTTATACTAATTTCAATCGAAATGTTTGTTTACAAAATTGTTATTCTCTCAAATAATAACTCAATGATAAATTCGAGAAAATTGCCTAACAGAAATGGGTCAGGGGCTACTCTCCAATTTAAGCCAGAAACGTTGTTACTTCTGACTTCCCTCCATTCAATAGTTTTCAACTACGTTGAATATAATATCCTTTTTGATGTGACGTCAATTTGAAATTTAGCATATTTGCGTAAATTCATAAATTGTAAGTGCTTTAAAAAATAAGTAGGTACACAATCGAATATTTTATAGATATAGATACATATGTACTGAAAAATTCTGTTCCCTTTCTACATAATTCAGAAGTTATTTAATATTAAAGTAATAGATGCCGCGGGAAATTTGCATGCTCAGAAAGTACCTATGCATGTGCTTGTACAAAAGATAGATAAACTAAGTAAAGGACATAAATCTTCGGATATTCGGATGGATTTATAAGATCTAATTTCTCATTGTTCTACTTTTCAATCTTAAAGTGGGCTTATCGTATCGCAATAATTTATTTTGCTTTTAAATACTTCTCTCGGGCTATAAAGTTTCAAGAGCGCAGTGCCCCGATTTTGCACAAAAAATATATCTCCAGAAGGGAGTTCCAAAGTACCTTTTGATCTAAAGTGATCTAGGTTGGAACTAAGAGGCCGTTAGGCGCACTATTTGGCTCCTGATTCTATGGAGTGAAGTCAAGTTTCCGGTGAAAGTTGGGGTTATCCACAAAAGTTTACAGCCACTATGTCGACTGGCTGTGGAAAAGGAGAAGCAATTTTCATAGCTAGAACAAGGATACCTTTTATCCGAGAACTGGCTATCTTTTCTATAATTTATAAATAAGCCTTAGGGCTAATCGTCGCTGGGGTATTGCTTTTGAGGGTTAGGGGAGGTATGACTTCTTCATGATTTTAACACCTTTTAAGCATATTTATAGCTCTATAAACGGTTTTTTATAGCATATTTCCGGTTGTCCTACTAATGACTGTATAGATTTGTAGACTTTAAGTTTTTTGTTACAGGCCCCTCCTCATGACGCCGTTATACAAGATGCATGTACGAGAATATGTATGTATGTAGTTAGGACACGAAAATATTTAATCAAGCCTAATCTACGAGTATTCGTAATACCAGTTACCATCCCTTTCCATTTGATGCAATAATTCGAATTTCTTGCAATTTAATGAAAAAGCCCTACAGGTTATGTTTGCAAGTTAACATCCAAAAGTGATTTAAAATATATCGCACCACCCTCTTTAAAATGTGCGATTGTAAGTATGTAATATAAAAATCAACTCTACAAGTAAAACAACGCTGGTTCCCATTTCTACGATTTGTGTGTACTTACTATATACTACTCGTATGTTACCCTACATCGACAATTTAATAAAAAAAATTTCAACCCTCCTATAACGTAAACATTTAAGAGACAGCACAAAGAAAAACTCAAGAAAAACAAACTTGGTTACATTTATTATATGTATAATATTTTAGCAAAAAAGAAACCATTGTATTTGTTTACCCTATCCGCTATGTGTAAAGTGCAATTTTTACTTGCCTTTGTTACGCTACCGGTAAGTATACAACTTATAAGAATTTATTTGTATTTTTTTTTTTTTTTTATGTATATACGATTCTTTGTATTGTGTTCGTTGAGCTTATTGTAAAATAAAAAAAAAATGATTCTATCTACTTGTTAATGCAATGAAGTAACTGATTGTGTGTGGTTCAGAATATAGATGAGCAAAAGTTTTGTATTTTAACTTAAGAGGGCCAGGGGGGCGACTAAAGACGGACTTCGCCGATACTCATCAGCAGAGTTACAGACTTGAATATGGGAATGGGACTCCCATTTTGTGGATTGGCAAAGGACACAACAATGACACAGTGTCGGTTAGACAGTTGTCTCCTTGCCAAGTGAGGATGTTGGTGAACCCGGTGGTGACCCGGGGGCTTGTGATAAAATCAAGTTCAATTGTGGTTGCGACAGTGAACGAATTTTTATCGGAATTAGTGGAGCCGAATGTTTAGAAAATTTCTTCGGTGGCAATGGCGGAGGAGTCGAAGACTGCGAAAAGTATGATACAGATGCAACACTATTGCTGCGACTACCAAAGTTCATACTGTCAAATATGGTGGCATTACTGTAGATGGCCTCCTCTTCGATGGTCGAATAGATTTCCTCGGCTGTCTCGTAAAACGAGGTCACATTGGGTAGGGTTGCCGGGGGCCGAGTTGATGATGAAGCTGATGGTGGTTCGAGTGTCGGTGGCACTGGAAGCAATGGTTTCGATAGGTTAAGATAGTTATTTTCCACAACTGATGGTGCAAAGGCAAAGTTCTGGAAATGTGGTTGGGTGGGTGGTGCAGTCGTAGGCGGTGGCGGTGGCGGAGGAGCGTGGGTTATCGGTGCCGACAAATATTCACTACTGTGAATATTCAAGGGGGATTGTTGAAGACTTGATGGTGGTGATAGTGGCAGAGGTGGTGGTGGATATGGTGGTTGTGGTGGAAGCGGTAGTGGGGTATGCTGCACCATATAGGCCGACGATACCGCAGCATTACCATTTTCTGACGAAGCTTTCATCACCGTTGCACTGTCACTCACCATTAGACGGCCCGGTGTTAGCTGATAGTGTAGATGCTGTTGTTGCACTCGAAAGGGGGACGCGCCACCGCTTTCCGAAATCGGCAGCGTACTGGTCGACGAGATGCTCGTCGGATAACCTAAATGGAAGTAGTTTTGTGTAGCAGATGAGGGTGGAGTGGAGGCAACCGAGGTTGCAGTGTAAGGTGGTATAACATTGTAATAAAGTGATGTGTGTTGCGGCATGGGTAAACTGTTGTACTGCACGGGAAGGATTTGTGGTGTTGGGAATAATTGTGTGGATGTTAGTATTGGCCCATGCTGAAGTTGTTGTTGCTGCTGCCGCTGCTGCTGTATGTGATGGAGTGCCTGCTGTTGCGAGAGTTGGAAATTGTTTTCCGTTTCAAACGATGGGGATTGATTAGTGTAATTGGAAATTGTCGTATCGGATGATAGATTAGAGGGATCAGAATCATAATCTAGAAACGGATTTACCGGATGTTTTCTGGTCAAGGTATTACCCCTGCTGGTCGTGGACGATTCCGAGGTTGTGGTCGATAATGATGCGTTGCGGATGGTTTTTCGTAATTCGTTCTCTTGCAACAGAATAGTTCGGTGCAGGTCCTCAGTGACGAGTATGCTGTCGGGGGAGTTTTCATGGACGAAATCCTTTGGCCGTTTAGCAGTAGCAGGTGTTGCAGGTGCTGGTGCTTGCTTTTGGGTCGGTGATGGGCTCAATTGCGGTGTAAGGGGTGGTAAAATCTCCAAATACTGCGGATCAGAATCGCATTGTTTTGGCAGAGTGTCATAGTTGACCGGAGGCGGTGGTGGGCTTTCTCTTGGTCGCGTTAGGACGAGTTTTGTTGGTAGTCTAGGACTTGTCACAACCTCATGGATGGTATTGGTTTCAGCGTTATGCTCAAAAACTGCAAAATCACCGTGACCGACGTCGGTTTTTTGGAATGTTTCGAGGGCAACGTTCTTCAGAATATCAGCGTGCTTCACCTTCGGTTTCGGAGGTGGCACCGGCTTCGGTGGCTTCTGGGATAGGTTGCCCGTTGACTTGGAATGATGAGTGTGCAACGAGCTCGACGTGTTACAATCCGACAGCAGATCATCATTTGACTTGGATAGGGTGCGATCTGTTCGCCCGAGAACAAAGTTATCTCTTGATGACTTTATGCCCGCCTTTTGGGAATATAACTTTGCCATTTCCTCGTATTCGTCGGGCTTACTTCTGTCAAGGAATGCTTCGCGGAATGGGTTGTCTCGCTCGATTTCTTCTCTCGTAGACGGAAGCCTTTCAGGGGTACGTCGCCCGGGAATGTCATAAGTGAATGTGTCCTGTCTCACTGGACTGAATTCTGCGAGGACGGGTGATTCGATCTCTTTAATTCGGGCGACCGTAGGCACTATTGGTGGCAGTTTTTCAGGTTTGTACTTTTCCAGGGTAGAGCTGGCCGAAGACGATGGACTAGCCGACCGAAGTATACCCTTGCGAGGACGTCGACGATGGTCATACTCTTGTTCAGAGTCATATTGGCGGTTCTTGCAGGCGGACATGTCGGGTGTCCTCGATCGTTCGAAGTCCGACTTGGAACGTTCGTCACCGCTCAGATCAAAACTCACCGATTTTCTATGGCTGTACTCAGGAGTACTGCGACCGGAACTGCATTTCTGCAGCGACTGCTGGTACTGATCTTCGGAATCACTATTATTTTGTTGGAGTTCCTGACTATCTGAGTCCATTTCTTCGAAAGGATTATGTTGTGAACGAACACGGGGTTCATCAACTGCAACACCATTGTCGCCGTCTTCATCATCGTCATCAACATCTTCGATGAAGACCTGTTCCACTTTGGTTACTTCTGGAACACTAGGCTTTCCTGGCGATGCGGCTATACTTTGATTGTGCACCATTTGCTTGTACTCGTACCGAGGATCTAACTGACGTTTATTGTCATCATCGGACAGGAAGCTCTGATTGCTGCTGCTAGCTGGTGGTGGAGTTTTGTCTCCGAGTTGCTTATTTTTCTGAATTATTTTTGTCAATTGGAATGCATTTAGTATTTGATTTTTCGATTTTTTGATTTAAAATACAAAAGAGAGAGAAAAACATGATTAGTTTAGTATTTTAATTTTTATCATTGAAATTTGGATATATTTTGTTTGTTAACGCCGATGAAATGTGTTCTCAAAAACTATATAAAAAGCACACTAATTGAATTGCTAGCGTGTGTTTTCTGATGTGGACATATGATTTCAGTGCTGGAAGATGAGGTGACATCACAAAATTTTTTTCTGTTTGTTACTATTAGACAGACACTTTTATATGTTATTTTACGAATAGTACTTGTTACTCTTTGTAACGAAAAGAACTTAGTTTATGAAAGAACAAAAAGGACAAACACAATGTGAACGTTTTAAAGCCGTCGGAAGTTAAATTTGTTAAGTAGAGATTAAAATACTAGACTAAAGTCTGAGTTACCAACCACAAATACATTTTGTTCTCTTATAAAGACACATTTTTTTCTAAAAGTAAGGACACAGCTTGTATAAAACCGAATTAAAAAGTAAAGAATGTTGACGTGAGACTGTTCTTAAAATAAAAGAGTCGGCATATAACAGCTACTTAACAGTGCACGTCAGGTTCAGATTTATTACAGCTAAAATATATAAATAACAAGTAGATAATCATTTATAAATTCGATTTAATTTAAGTAGATCAATTAAAAAAATTTGCTGCAATCGCCACAAGACGACAGAACCTTTGCCGATAGCGTATGTCTTAACCTTCCGTAGTACAGCCAGCATCAATGCTGAGGGCCAATGCCAAGAGACCATCAGAGACTCAGCCACTGATGCGCTAGGTTGCACCCGATCTCCATAACGAAACCTCGGCATAATGAAGAGTGCCAAGGAAGAGATCAGATTGAAGGCTCTACGAACAAAAGGGGAGGGAAGAACATCAGCTTCTCAGGAGGAATAAAGAGGGGCGCTATTCAAGGAGCAATGTTCGGTGTCAAGTGAAAGTGTCAAGGCAACTAGACCGAGCAAATACTTTAGAGAAGAGGAAAGAAACCTTGTATCTACATAGTATAAAGTCACAGTCGGTGTTGAGAATCTGGAAAACCTACTGCGAGGATAGCAGTATCTTAACTCAAGTCCAAAAATACTGCTGACGACCCAGCTATTTAAGGTAGCGGGAGGCAATTTAGTGGAGAAATCAACTCATCTCCAAGATTTGGTCGAAAGAAAATATGAATGATCGTTTGTCCGGTCCAAAAGAAAGAAGACTACCTAGACTTCACCAACAATAGAGGCATGAATCTGCTTAACTTCGTATATACATACAAGATTGGCGGTGACAACGGCGTAGTAGTTAGAGTCATTGCTTGTGATTGTGACCAGAGCGACGTTGGTTCGAGCTCCGGCCGGCCGGCGGGGGACAGCAATACTCTGCCACCGACCATAAAGAGAAACGAATAATATCAGAGTTTCTATACCACTACACCAAAAAGGGTTTCTGCTTGGTAGTACAATGGACCTGGAGTGCCTCTGAGTGCTCTAGGATTTGGAAAAAAAATATACAACGTTCTGTCTCGTGGATATTGTGTAAGTGGACGCAAATTTGTCAACAAACTGATTGACCTCTATACCAGTGAGGCTTTAGGCTCGGTAAGTCCACAACCGGCCACATATTCACACTACGGTAGATCCTGCAGAAAACCCAAGAAGCTCAGATCTCCGGTAGCTCCTTCATGGCGTTACAAATGAAATGACGAAGTGAATACTTTTCTGTGGAGAGTGTAAAAATGGGTTTGGTCTTAAATGAGCACAATATCGATGAATTGGAAAGAACGTCATAATAGAAAGCTGTAACTTCATAACATCAAAAATCAAGCGAAAAATTACGTTGGCCTAAGCCGACAATTGAGTATAGTAAGGCTTTATTGAGAAACGCTAACTAAACTCCATATCAGACCCTCATCATCGTTCCTGCTCCACGAGGTAGAAGTATGGACACTAGCGAAGGCGGATAAAGTATCCCTGATATTGAACGTCGAAATCTTCGTAGTGATTTTCGGTTCAGTTTACGTTGACGAGATTTGGAGAAGGAGATTTAACAGCGAATTCTACGAACTGAGCGACATCAACCTGGACAGAAAAGTGTGAATCATCTGCCTAAGATGTATATTACATGTATAGAGCGAATGCACACCAGCGCTCCGGTTACAAAAGATTTTAACTCAACGCAGCGTGGAATGCATCGCCCAATAGAACTAGACGCGGCCCTAAAATGCAAGCCATACATTTTGAACAGCTTTTATTTCCTACTTAAATAGCTCTTAACGTCTAACAAAACAAGCTACTATTTTCTTTTTTTATAACTTTTTATCGTTCTTTCCGAACTTAAATTATTAAATTATACTATAATAATAATTTGTAAATATAATAATAATTAATTAATTAAATTAAATTATTTAAATCACAAATTTCAACTTGAAATCCATGATTCATACAGAGGATTCGGTATACGATGAACTGGAATCAAAAAGCCGTTTACAAAAGCCCGGAATAAAAAAGATCGGAAATAAGACCCCGAAAATATAAGCGCTTTCTGCGCAGAAAACAAAAGACCGGACTACTCCTCCTGACGATAATTAGGCTAGTATTCCTAAATGAAATCAGTCAAATTTCATACCACCTGCGGACCACTAATTAATACCAGATGGAGACAGTCGACATACAAAATGACTGATTACTCCAAGCCAATCGCAAAAATGAAACCATTACGATTGTCATAATTCATTAGGTCATTACGCACAAAAAGCCAACCCAAGCCAACTAATAAATAAACGACACGAATCAACCTCAAACTGGATTTTAAGTCTCGGGGTCAAATTTAGCATCCACTGCCAAAGGACTGAAATAATAAATGACATGACATCAAGAATACCTACTGCGCCCGCAACCATAATACATATATTCAGATAAAACTTTTTGTTTAATAAGAAAAAAAAAATTTATTTACGTATTAACCGCATAAAAGGTAGCGCAGAAAATGGAAATGTAAACAAATTTAATGAGTCGCAATTACAAAGAAGTATTCCTTATGTTACATTCGGACAGAGTAACACAGAATACAAATAAAAAGATACAAGAAATTAAAAATAATACTGAAAAAACAACCAAGCTCCAAGAACACAAGTTAAAAATTACTCTTATCCACAAAGAACACTAAAACAAATTTGTACCGTTATCATCCCCCGCACTTGAGTATGAGTGGCAGCGGAATGGTGGGTGTATGTACCACGCATAAGTAAACATAAATACCGTTATCATATTCATTCATTCAAATTTATAAGATCCACCTACCAGCTCTTGATTAAATGTACAAAATAAGAAAATACATTATTTTTCATGTTGATATCCTTTTTCCGTCTGACAGCGCACATTACCTATCAGTCATGCTCCCAAAGTGCCTTAGGCTTTTATGAGTATGACTTTTTTTTTTTGTTGTTACTTTTAAAACGATGTATAATATGGCATCTGACAGCTTAATGCTATTAAAAACCAATTTACTAAAATCCTTGTTATGAGTTGGTATAACGACACAGTGGCGCACAGGACGACACTAATCTCCCCGTCCATCGATTCTTTATAGAGCGCCAACACTGGCAAATAGTAAAGTGATATCCTGTGGAATTATGACGCCACTTTCTGAGCAATTTAACAAATTAATTTAATTGCATGATGATTTAGGGAAATTTGAGCAGAAATTAATTTGATTACTTTTCCACTGTGATAAGTCGGAGATTTTGACTTTCGGGGGTTCCCTTTTGTATATGCATATCGTGGGACAGATGACTATTAGATTGTGTTTTCTTGGAAGTATTCATTTTTGAAGTTCAGTCAGAGTCTGTTTTCGTATGTCTTTTGGTTTGGGTCTTATGATCTTTTGGTTTGGCTTTTGCGATTTCGTGTGCTTTTTCCGGGAATGTCGTGGGAACAAAATATGAATTTGTTGATGTTTCTCTAGTCAAATACTCATTAAATATGTATGCAAACGTAATTGAAACAAATGCGGAGAGCAAATGTACGTTTTTAAGGATACCTACAAATGTGTGTTTTTCATTTGCATTGAAATAGAAATGGGATTTTTGGTTGTGAATAAACATAAACGGAATAATTATACATAATTATTACTAAAATTAATACTTAAAGAGGAAAACGTCACCAAAAAGGATATACAGTGAGCGTACATAAAGTAAAAGTACATATGTAAGTGAACACCAATGCTGATTTTATTTGTCGTTGGAATTTGGAAACATTTTTTTTTATAAATCTGTAACGAATTTTATGCTGTCGAAATGAAATATGTTTTCTAATTTTTTTTAGTATTCTCAAGACCTGCTTCAAGACCTTACATTGAATTTAAAAGAGTATTGGTATTCACTTCCTTCTGAAGCTCACTGTCAGTGATGGCTAATTGAAATTTTAATTAAATTACAATTACTTGCAGAAGTAATTGCCATGTAATTTAATTACTCCGAAATTACTCAGTAATTGTAATTGGAATTTATAATTACAATTACAAGTAATTGTAATTAGTAATTGAATTACAAACTTTCAATAAGTAATATCAATTACACGAATGTAATTAGAATGAAGTAATTAATCACGTAATTAAGCTATTCCTTGTCCATTTTTTTAGTTTATAAAAAAGAGCATTAGATATTTTATTGCTCTAACTAGCTACTCGTATTTATATTTCGGATAGTTTGTTCCGATGATTTTAATTACATTTTTACATGTGACCAAAGGTAGTACTTTTGGTCATTTGTAAAAAATATTAAGAATTCGGCCTCGTCAGCGATTCCAAGGCTCATTTACAATGACACTCAATGACATTAATTACTTCATTCTAATTACTTCCGTAATTACATTCGTGTAATTACAATTACTTGTAATAGTAGTTAGAAATTCCAATTACAATTACTGAGTAATTGCGAAGTAATTAAATTACATGGCAATTACACGTCGAAGTAATTAATTAACTATTTAATTACATAATTAATCATTACAACCCATCACTGCTCACTGTATATGTAAACAAAAAAAAATACATGTACTCGTACTTCCACAGGCGTGACATGCACATTGTACATGGAGTTTTCAATGATTTACGATGAAATCCAAGCTAAATCAATCTTAAGTTGGAGAATTATCCTAATAAGTTGCTGTTGTTATTGTTTGCTGTTTAGTGAAGAAGGACATTTACTTCACACAGACTACACTATTAAATGCATGGTAAGAATTTATATCACTGCGTATTGATTAAAGTCACAACAACATACACAAAAATTAATAACTAACAATAAACAAGTAAACTAAATAGTTGGCGCAATTGGTCAATAAAGGTCCAAGGTCTGGCTGCCCACAAGGAACGTACAATGTTATGCCGCATCTGAACGGTTACGGTTATTTATACGCTTTCTCATGACATCTTCCTTGTGGGAAATTTATTTTAAATTTGTTGTTTTTTTTGCAGTTTTCTATGCATTAATTGTTTTTCAATCGGGAAATTGCTTAAAATACAATGTAGTATATTTGTGAGACAAAATGTTCCTAATCGCCAACAATATTTATTATTTTTGGCGATACGGAGTAATTCACTTAGACCAAGTAAGGTCCATTGTGATACCACAAGCAGAGTCGGTTATTTCCGCTACTCTTGGAACCATTTCGAATTTTGGAGAAATTTCCGTATTTTACTGATATCCGTTTCGGCAATATCAGCAAGCTCCTCAAAGAAGTACTCTTCTAGAGTTTGCTTTCTAATCGAGGATAGCGCCGGGCAGTTACATAGTAAGTGGAACGGAGTTTCCTCCTCTTCCTCATCCATGCAACTGCGA
Source organism: Cheilosia scutellata (assembly GCA_955612985.1). Classification (NCBI taxonomy): domain Eukaryota; kingdom Metazoa; phylum Arthropoda; class Insecta; order Diptera; family Syrphidae; genus Cheilosia; species Cheilosia scutellata. The sequence goes on from OY015312.1 coordinate 70,722,309, forward strand.
CAGAAGTCATTAGCAGTAACTCCAAGCCTTACGGCATGTCTTCCTAGTACACAGTGGCCTGTTAGTACTCCGACAAGAGTTCCGATATGTTTTCTACTGACGTTTAACAGGACCTTTGTCCTGCGCCGATTTATTCGTGGCCAGGTCTGTTTTGCGTGGTTGCAGGTGTCAATATCGAGCCATCTCTCATTAGCCTGTTGCAGCGCTGGTGTGGAGATGTTGTATCTTACCGTTTCAATTGGCACATGGGGCTCTCCTTTACCAGTAGAGAGTTCCATTTTCGTACCGTTCCTTGCTAGTTCGTCTGCTTTACAGTTACCTATGGTATATCTCTCTATGACCAGGGACCCAGCACAGCGTTAACGTGCACATATCCGAGATCTCATTTAAAGATTTGCGGCAGTGCCTGACCAATTTGGATCTTAATATTGGTGATTCGAGTGCTTTAATAGCTGCTTGACTGTCGGTGTAGATGACGATGTCTGAGTTCGATATCGATCTCACTTTCAGCAGTTCAGCGGCTGCGCGAATAGCCATAACTTCTGCTTGGAAGACACTACAGTCATTTAGTAGTCTAAAAGACTGGTTTAGGGAGATTGGAACTGAGAAAATCCCGGCTCCTACTCCGTCCTCCGTCTTAGACCAACCACCTTTAGTGCAACCAGTTTTGTTTACGTCAAGTAATTGATATCCCTTTTCTGTCTGACAGCGAAAACTCGAGTTTTCGCACGGGTAAGCAGTGATGCCATTCTGACTGGATTTTAGAATCCGGCCTAACCGATTTTGACCGGAAAATCCTTTTTTGACCTTTTTTGAAATATAATATTGTTCTATAGACTTCTCTAATTCAACTGAACCTTTGCCATAACTTCGCTCAAAAGTTCAAACAGAAACCAATTCATTGAGAATAGTCGAACATTTACGACATCAAACATGCAATTCCTTGCTTGAGAACAGAGAGAGAAGGGCGCAAGAATGAGACCGCAACACAAATCATTATCTTAATGTGCAATGAACGAACAACACATAATTATGGAAATATAAATCGGAAATAAACACAAGTTCCAGCGAAAAGCATATCTGCAATCATCTGAAAACATGTCCTTTACTGACTTAAATCATGTCATATAAAATTAGGCTCAGTAAATTTTTAACAATAAAAAGAAACATTCACAAACTCAAGGTTCAAGTTAAGTACTCAGCTCGGGCGAAACTTTACTAAATTTTTGGTGCTCTCCAATATTTTCCTCCAAACATTAGCTAAATCCCTGGTTAAAATTTTGACATGGAGTGCGTTGTATGGATATAAGTGTCACAGAAAACAGCTTGTTCGTTGAAAATAACTTCCTTCAAAAATGCATCTAAGTAGGTACGCAAAAAAATGGTTTATTTTCATTGCGATTCCTTTTTTCCTTGTCTGATATTCTTTGATCTCAAATTTTTCACTTTCAAAGGATTCCTGATCGAGATATTCATTGAAGGAACACATCCTTATTTGCTTTTCCAGAACACAAAAACACGCAGAAAAAAAATCAACAAAACTGTCAAAAAAATATGCCGAACAACTAATGGGCGCTCTAAATTTTGACAGAGTTTATATGAAATGGATTCGCTTAAATTTAGCTCAGCAACATTTTTGAGAGAATTTTGTATGGGAGCTAAAATTTAGCTTCACGAATAAAAACGTTTTCTAAACATTGAAATCGTAGGTATATTTTTGGTTTTCTCTTTTTCAATGAATAATTCACCCTTATTCCGAGTGGCGTTTTACTTTCACGACGTTTGTCGTTATTGGAGGCGTTTCATTTTGGAAGACTTATTCCCTAACTTCCACGACAGGGTACGACGTCGTCGGTAAGTAGTTCACATTCCACATACGATCCAAACGAGCTATTCAGTGCTGACAGATAAATTGTTGTTGGTTGTATCAGTGTTTTGTTGTTTATCTTTTTCGAAAAAAATGCTCAGTTTAATTATTTTCGGATTCCATAATGTTTTTTAGAATGTAAAGAAATCTTCATTGGACGAAATAAAAGGTAAGCTCGTGGAAAGTACCTACATGGTCGCCGTCTGTGCAGGCGATATAATTTGCTGCGACTGCGAGATTCTTGCCTGAGGGTAGCTACCAGAATGGTGTAGGAAAACATTTTAATTAAGGACGAGACGATCACAGCCTACATTTATAAAAAATGTTTTAAAGTGATGCTCACAAAAACTTTCTGCCAATCTTTTCCATTTCTTGATGGTGATCTAGGCTGGGTCAACATTTAAGACTCCTTTTAAAAACCTTTTGTTAATTAAATTCCGTTAAATTGTTTCTGGTTTGGTACTTATAACCCTTGAAAAGAATCTAATTAAATTGAATAAAATAACAATTCAACAAGTTCAATTTTCAGTTGATTTTCATTACTTGGCGTTCACTAATTTGTTTGACAGAAATCGTCGTTTTTCTTGTCGTTTTGTGGCGTTCAACGCCTTACAGAATGGCAGTGAAGTTTCTCACATGACGTTCGTTGTACGCCAATAGGTTCCACATACCGTTCAGTGACAAATGGCGTTCAACGACTCAAAAACGCCACTCGTAATTCCAAATTCAAATTAGCGTTTCATAAATCGTCGTAAACGCCACTCGGAATAAGGGTGATTATATCTGATATGAAATGTCATCTATGATACAATAGATATGAGCTTTTCGATATCATTTAAAGCAATAATAGCCTCCACAATTATCTGGGCTATCTTATACGAGTATAGAATTGAGTTTGTATGACATTATGTTGCGAAACCCATTGTAGAATGCCATAAAAAAAACACGCCTCTATTTTTAATAATAATTATGTTACTAAATTCTATATTGACCGGATTTCAAAAATTCTGATTTTAACTTTTGACCGGATTTAGAAAATAAAAAAGCTGTCATTCGGTCAGATTTGACCGGATTCACTTTCTTTTAGTGGCAACACTGCGGGTCTAAATAAATTAAAAGAATGACTAAAATAAAAAAGCAGCCTGAATAAGAAAAAAATGTTATTGCGCCAAAATAGCAGACACTACAATCACAGGTTATTTTAACACTGACAGCTCATTGGCATTAGAAAAAATGAGAGAAACTCTGTAGATATTATATTTCGAATCAATTTGCGCTTGAAGAACGTGGGGAAATATTGCAAAGTTGATGTTATGCTGCCCAAAACAGCGCGAACTTTTAAAAGAAATTTTGGTAGAAATAACGAGCCAACTGCAGCTGGCGTACGCAAGTTTGTAAAGAAAGTTCGTGCGACTGGTTTGCTGATAGATAACGAAATATATGTTTTGTAACATTTGCCTAAAATTTCTGCCTTAAGCCAAAAACATAAACGCGCAAAAGATCGGAACATTTTTGGCACTAGCCACTTGACAATTGACAAAGCACTAAGAAATTGAATCATAATGTCCACAAGCTTCGTTATTGTTTCTCTCTTTCGCTTCAGAGCAGCTCGAAATTGACGACAATTTTGCTTAAAAAATCATCTTTTCAGATAAATCGTATTTCCATCTCGATGGCTACGTAAACAGGCAAAATTGGCGTACTTTGAGCTCTGAATTGAAACTCCACACGTTGTCATAGAGAAGTCTATCCATTCTGGACGTTTGAATCTTTTGTGTGGCTTGGCTACGTTATTGGCAAATTTTTTCTTCCAATACGACAATGGAAGAAACGAAGAGTGTTTATAGATTTTTCAAAATGAAACCAACAAATGGCCTACGCTATATGTATATGTATACTCCAAGTATAGTGGCAATGTTTCCATTATATAGAAAGAAATAAGTATCCCAATTATTATTAAAAAATAAAAATCGCCTATAGAACAACCTATGGAGAAGAATTTTCAGAAATACTTAAATCCTTAAACGAAAATAAAAATCTATAATCATTTATTTCATATACGATATTTTTATATTTCAATTCTTTTGATATCCTGCATTATTTGTTCAACGTTTCATAAGGACACATTTAAATATATTTTTTTAATATATATATTAACAAATAAATAACTTATTTATATTTGAATATTATACATATAGTCAAAATGTTTGCGATAAATATACACCATCTATTATTTTGTTTTCTAAATATTGCATTCAAATTGTATAAGTAAATCAGCAAGACATTTAGGCTAAACTTGCGAGTGTATACAAAAAAAAAATATTGTGTCAAAACAAATAGAGAAACCTTAAAAATATCAAATTGCAGTTTTTTTCTACATATAAATTTGCTTAAAATGACTGTAACACGTTTTAACGATGATAAAAATGAACAAACATTAATTGCTTGATGGTATTTTTGATTTAAGACATACTGTTATGGAACTCTTGTTTACCTATTGAACTTGTTTTATTATTAAGTTTAACTTTTAATACCTAGTTTATGAGTAAATTGTTTAAAAAACCTATTTGGACCTTGATTATGTTTAATATGTAATATATAATTAAATGTTTCCTTTTTTTTAGATACATATATAAATTGTTCTTCATTTTATTGTTTTGAGTAGGAGGGATTCATGTGATTGTAAATTTGTCCAGTTGTGATATTGTATGAAAAATTAGTTAGATTTTTTGTAACTATTCGTGGTTAGAGAATGAGTTAAAAAAAAAGTGGAGCAATAAAAAATAAATAACAAAAAATTTAAAAACAATATAAATTAGTGTTTTAATTGTAATTTATATACAAACTTGTTCAGCTAAAAGCAAGTCGAAAATATAGCCTTGCTTAAAAAAAATCACACATCTCTTTTTCTGTTTAGAACAGTAGGTACAAACAAATTAAAGGTATTAACTACGAATTTTGACCATCGAATATTGAAAGTTTTGACTATATTTAGGCTGTCTGTTTGTATGTGGCATTTAAAAGATATTTCTCGACAGTATGGGACCTAAAGTTGTACAAGTCGCCGGAATTTGTTTAATTATGAAATTTGCTCATACTTTTCATGATTTTGGCAAGTGTATTTGCAAATAAATCATTTCCAATCTTCACCTTAAATTGATCGATAAAAAAACAGTCAACAATTTAAAGCCCAGTGGACGACCATTTTTTCGATTGAAGGTCGATGGGCTCCGTGAAATTAGGGCCCTGGAATCGAAAGTAAAAATGAAATAAAAATTGGGTTAGTTTTCATGTTGAAACAATGCCACATTTTTAAAATGGAAACTTTAAAATGTTATTTCCCAAAACTTTCCAAAGTTGACTTAGCTTAATCCAATTTGAAAAATAAAAAGGCAGTTAAATGTGGATTTACTTCCATGCTGGTTTTAAAATAATGCCATATTTTCAAGCTATCGGGGAATAAGTCCCGAAGGTCATTATTTCCATTTCTGCATCGTAATAATGGCGCAATTTATAAGTGGACCTATTTCGTAGGGTGCTATTTAAGAGCACGGCATACGCAGACATACGTTTTTAAATATGTATGCAATGTAAGCGAGTAACCGATTAGGCCTAAACTACATTTTTAGGGACTTATTTCATTGGGGCTATTTATTATTATGAAACTATGCCCAAAATGAGAAAATTAAATAAGACCCCTAGATATTTTTTTTATACAAATATTAAGTAGTTGTAGAATATAATTTGGTCCTAATAGGAAAATGGTGATTATAGACAATTCCAAAGTGACCAACAATAAAAGCCGTGTAGGCTACGTCGTCAACTCCCCTGGACATAACTCCAGTTCATGGCTAGTGTATTGTATAGTGTTAAAAGCGTAACCACAATCATAAGCTCGTAGGCTAAGATTCCACACACAATGGTTTCCTTTTTTATAAGAATATTCAGATTCAAAATTTGGCTTGTTAATAGCTTTGATGTGAAAATAAGAATTTACACGAAATGGTGAGAATGTTCTAGCTTTTATACATCTCAAGCTAACCAACTAACCGAGATACCCCAATCAGCCCAATAAAGCCAATAGTTAGACAAATCAATTGCAATATTCCACTTAACACCCACACCTGTTTTTCGTATGGTGGATATTTACCTTTGACATTTCAGAGAAAATAATAAATTGAAAGGAGGAAAGCTCCAGACAAAAATTAAAGAAAAGGACAATTAATTATGAAGATGTATCAAGAACAAGTTTCGCAAACTCTGATCACGATATATCGTGAGTGCAAGAGTATTGTTTCTTTCAACCAAATTAAAAATAAAAATTTAAAACAAAATCAAATAAAACAATTTCTTTCCTACAACTTTTTTCTCTAAGAAAAAAAAAATCTCCTACAAAAGACATTATCTACGTTACTACTACTTCTTTAGCTATTTATTAAGTTAAATTACTATGGTTTAGGTACATACTTTTGAGTTAAGTGTTAAATATTAAAAAAATATTTACAAATAAAGAGTAGGTATTGCAAAAGTTACGATTTTTTGTTTTGTAGTTGGTTCTTTTTCTTTTTATATCAATTTGATTGCATTTACATATTTACAGATAATTTTAGGCAAATTTCCCGGTTTTATACATATACTTACTGCCAATGTTAAGTTTTTTTTTTGTTTGATCATTTGCTATTTCTTGTAAACATTTAACACAATTTTAAACGATTTTCTATACATTATAACATTCAATGGATATAAAATTCAACAATTTCAATTAAAAAAAAAAATACTTCACTGCTATACAATAATATTATAATACATAATTCTCTTATGTATACTACATTTCCATTTAAACTAGTATTTCAGTCTTATATTTATTAAAATCCGCTTGTTAAGTTATTTTTTGATCATATTTCTGCAACGAATAAGAAAATATTGTGTTTTTTGTTTGTACATATTGAACTTGAAATTGATAGTTGCTTCATGTAAGAAAAACACACATCAAATTAGCAAGCTATAATATTCAATACTCTTGGCAATAAGAAAAAAAAAAAACACGATTATAATAATAATAAAAAAAATACAATTTACTCGGGATGCATACACTTAATATTATTTTTAAAATATCATGCAAATATGTATCAACAATCAGATTAAGTACTCGTATGCATGTCCTTCATTGACATGCATAATGTTCTGTGGGTATCGGTACATGCAATCTTTGAAGATGTTACAGATGAAAGTTTATTTAATTATTTTAGTATCTGATTTATATAATAATTTATTTATTACAATCACATAATCCCCATTTTCCATACTTCAAATTGAAAACTCGACCACGAGTACATAATTAAATTTTACGAAAATAAATATGTACATGTATATGTTCCTCACTCCTTTATTACCCACAAATACATATGTACGTTATTTAATGTAGGTACATCAAAAATGTTCCTTCATAAATTTCGCTTTCTTTACATTGCATGAAGGTAGGAACCTAAATTTTTTAGTTCGTAAGAATTTTGCATCATCCTAGTTGTTGATATTTCGGTGTAATGCACTCAAATTTAAACACACATTATTAATGTCGAATAAAACTAACTACGAGGTAAAATATGCACACTTTCAAAAACACTGTGCTATATTTTAGCTGGAAAACAATTACGTCATTACCATATTGCACTATATGAAACCTATAATAAAGGTTGGATCATTAAATTTTGCAACTAGCAAGGTAGCTATGGAAACCCCAATTTTCAGTCAATATGAGGCCTTAACTAATCACCCCTATCGCCAATAATATTTCCCATTCAGCAATTTGATTTACATTGCTGACACGGGAAACATTTCCATCGGAATTTATTCACGATACCCCTAAATATCTTTAGCGTTGGGGGTAAAATATCGATCGTACGACATTCGTAAAAAATAGATCGACAAGTTTGAACAAATGGGATCCAAATAAAATATTAAACCTATAGAATTCCAGTGGTCTGTGGTCTGGAGAGGCGAAGAGAGAATATAATAATTTATTAAATTATATACTTTTTGATAAGAAATACAACAGCAAGTTTATTCTTTAACCGGATCTGTCAACTTTGCAACGTTCGGCGGCATTTTCGATACGAGGCTGTAGTTTCAGCCGAAATGAAATTCGATCTCAAACTACAAGATTCAATTGGTGCAAGACTTAAAATCAAAAGTTAATGTTTAAGCGTTTTACTAACTAACTTTGACAACATTTTGTTTATGGACGAAAATAAATTGTACCATTATGGTAAATTTGTAAAGCATAATTGTCGTTATCGATAGTCGGAGTAGCTTCATTTCTCATAAACGACGGTATGGGCAGTCATCTTACAATCTTTTTTTTTTCTCTCTGGTGCAAATAGAAAATTGTTTTAAAAATTATCCAGATTGGACCATTTTCTTTACGTTATTTCGTAAATATTTCATCATGAAACAAAATATTTAATGCCTTTCATAAGAGTACATAGTTCAATTCAGCCGACCATCCGGTCCGGACTGCCCATAAAATTATGTGTCCTTCAATTCGCTCTAAAAAAAAATAATAACTCACACAAACGAATGGTTGTGTGAACCTAGGCAACCTTTTGCGCCAACTACTTAAGTTATCTTAAAATAATAGTTCTTAATCAATTGATTAAATGTAAAAACTAACGACCAGTGGCCTATTTCACCAACTTATTTGTATTTACAATTATTTTTTGACAATTTTTTTAGAAAAAGAGACAAATTTTGGTTCACCACAATAATTCTTAAAGCAAATTTGTAATTTTTCTACAGATTTTGTGAAAAAATACTTGTAAATACAAATTTGTAAGTTGGTGAAATAGGCCACAGAGAATATGATAGTTGATAGATGGACCCGAAAAATAGGTGTACAGTTGATAATGTTGGAACTTAAGGAACAAGAAAAGTCATTATGAAAAAGGGTTTAAAGGGCCAATACTGATCAGTAAAAAAGTAATATTAATGGAAACATGTGCCCGAATTTATATATATGTAGTTTGGTATGCCTTCTCCGTACCTTTTCCCAGAACAGGGCAGTTTCCAGTGACGAAGGGTTTTTTCTAATAATTCTTATAATCTTATGAGGATGAGAAATTTTGAACATGAAACTCATTAAACATTATACAGGCAAGGTCACAACAAAATTATATAATTGTTCACAATAAATTCAAAAATAAACCGCTTTGTAAAATATCATAAAAATGTGTTCTAGGCTAAATGGTCTAGCTGCTAATAGACAAGACACAAATAACTTTCATTAGGTAAGGTAGGAGGAAACGTACAATATTCAATTTATTTTTCTAGCCATCAACATGAGACTGGTTGTGAGCTACAAACTCAGAATGTATCTACGATTTCTTTATAATATACCAAACATAAAAGAATAATACAAATTTGTTTATAGAAAATAAAGTATAATAGCCATTTCATTGAGTCTGTAACTCAGAAATGGTCTCATTTCAGTGGCGCCATTTTCCACATGAAAATCTTCCAGAGCAGGTCTATTCGGATATTTCTAAGACTTTTGCGTGGGTAAAAAATTCAGCCTCATATAGTCCAGTCATTTTAGCATAAAAAAGGGGTGTTGAAGAATACGTTTTGTTCAAGATTCATTCTATATTTGGTTTATGTTCAATATTACTCTTTTTGTTTACTTGTTAATTATTCTTTTGTGGTTAATGTATTTCAATTATTGTTAAATTTGTTCATGCTATAATTCTTGATTTATATACGTTACATTTTATATTATCTTTCTCGCTAAACCACTTCTGTTACTCACTGCACTTAATTAGATTTTATGGTTGCTAATTGTTTCTTATGCATTATGGTCATAATTATCTTGAATATGCTCGCGCACTTGCACCGGTAACTATTTTTTGGGGTTTTTACCCATTCCCTTTTGTGCTTACGTTCGCTATGCGACAAGTGTGCTAGGATATTCTCGGTCACTTTGGCGAACATCCCAGCAGCGAGCACATCAGACTTGGTAAAGCGACTTACTTGTTAATTGTAAGATATCAATTATAGAATTCAATAAAGTTGAATTTCTCTTTTAATATAAAACACATTGTATGTACCTACTTATTTAACAAATACAGTCCTAATCCTATACACGTTTATTAATTTTGCTTTTATTTAACTAATGAAATATTGATCTACTTTAATTCTAACTATAAACATTGAAATTAATTTACCATACTACATATATACATAACTTGAATTTAACATTTTGTATGAACAAACATTTGTAAACATACTTAAACATATTTAGCCTTTCGATGTTGCTCTTGCCAAATTATTTTGTTGCAGTTTTTTTGATACCTAACCCCACGTTACATTTGCCATTTAATTTGCTAACATAAACCCGTACGTACGCCAATATGCACCGATGATTTGAGAAGAAAGAATATGACCGAAAAGGAGAAGGCGTTAACGCGAAACGGTTTAAGTTGGAAACGAGGCATCGCGCTGTTACGAAGATTAGAATCGGTCTCTTTCGTCTAGCAACCACCAACGAAACAACATCTCCGCTCCCAAAGAACCATTGGGTACATAATTAGTTTGATTTGCAAACGGAAAAATAAACTGAATTTTTATAACGTTTTGGAGAATCGTTCGTTTTCTTTTTATACTTTTTTCCATTGCAAAACAAGGGGTCAACCTCGTAATGAGAAATAATAAGCTGAATTTTTGTCTATATACCTACCTTAATTTGGCGTTCTAAAAGTTTTCTCAAAAGTCGCATAAAATCTCGTGACTGCGTCGTAAGTTATTCAAGGTCAAAGGTAAAAAAAAAAATGTTTATCTGTTTCTATTGCTCCAATGATGTCAACATCTATTACAAAATTGTAGAGCATATGTGAAACATTTTTTCATGCGCTCAACCGTTTTTGAGATAGAGGGCGTGGACGCGCAGCGCTCAGTCATACGTACGAAATGCAAGGTCAACCATGAATATCTGTGAATACTACTTGTATTTTTAATAATTTGTAGATATTATTTATTAGTTAATACAGTTAACCAGGACTTCATATTCACAAGTGAACATATGGCTTTCACCGGATCAAAAAAATAGTCAGCCAAATTTTTCATTCTGCGACTAACGTAAGGCACTATTCTAAAATCTTAGATGTCCGAATTTTTCAAACCACCAACATAGATTTGGAACACTGCCTTGTTGTAGCGAAGGTAAGAATGCGGATATCTCAAACGTCACAACAACGGAAAAATAACGTGGGGAGATCTGACGTTGAAAGGACACAAAATGCAACATTTGCCGGTCGCCAGCATCAAGTGCCGAAAGCCATCCGAGACACCACAATTGATAATGATGATAATAGCCGTTTTTTATTATCAGCGTGATCTGATCCGGATCAGATCATGTAAATAAAACAAACTGAATCATTGATTGAGTTGTAGCAATAGTTGTTTTTCACATATGAAATCCAATACCAATTATGACAAATTTCGTATTTCCACCAGCCATCTTGCAGCCACACGGTACAATGTGATGTCACAATGCGATGATTTCTCCATTGCACTTGCTCATATTTGAGTTTGACATTTCGCTTGTTGTGTCGGGGTGTTACCATATGAATACAAATCTGCATACATTTAGCATTCAATATTTTTTTGGGGGAAACTATGTTCAAATGTTATATTCAAATATGCATCATAATTAACCGTACTGTACTGCTAATATTTCCATTTATATTTCTGTGCTATATAGCGAAACAAAACATCTCCAAAGTAGGAATAGTAACTTATTCGAATTACTTATTCGAATGCTAATTGATTTTTTGTGTTGTTAATTGTGAAATAAACAACGCCACAAAACAACAACGAGAAATAGTTGAATTAATTTTCAGATCATATTTCGTGATCTCGATGAAAAGCAGGATCACATGTTGTTGTTGTAAGTGCATGTAAATCGATGATCTATATAGATCATAGCTGATAATAAAAAACGGCTAATGATGCGAAGTTTCATCATGCAGCTCGTCTCTTTGAAAAATAGACGAGTGACCAAAACGAAGTGGGGAAAGCGAGCAATTTTGGGAAACGGGAGATCGTCGAGAAACCCCAAGACGTCATGTAACTTCAACATCATATACTTAAAAGAATAGTGCGAAACTTTCAGGCCAACACACAACGCTGTCAAAAGTTCGTCAAATTACTCGCATACGCCGATGGGGTCTGAATTCTCATATCTCATAGAATTTTTCAACTTAAAATCTACTTTTAATAAATTAAGATATGTGTACAGTGAGCGTCAAGTGAGTAAACACCAATGCTCTTTTCAGTTTTCTTTTGGGTCTTGAAAAAGTTAATAAAAACTAGATACTATCTGTAAAAATGTTTGATAACGAAATAACAATACACTGTATAATAAATACACTGGTCGGCATAAGTATTTTGACAAAACTAAAGTTAATTCTGCTCATAATTTGAACTTACTTCATGTAAATTTTGGCATCAATGGAAAGGTCATTTAAATTCCGTTTGAATGATACAAAACTTTCCTTAACCCATTAAGTACCCATTTAAAAATTTTAGAATTTAGAATTTTTGTGAATGTCTACTTTTTTGACTTTTTCCTCGGTATCAAACAAAACCAGTAAGACAATTATCTTCGACTATGCCGAAGCTCAAATACCCGGTACTATATTATTGCAAAAAATATTTTAGTATTAAAAAAATGAAACAATCACAAAGTGACTGTGAACCATAACCTAATACGAGTCTTTGGTCAAAGATTAATCGTATAGGATTATTTTGCCCGTGGCCTGGCGTAGTTTAATACCAAAAATTGACTTGAAACATTTTTGGTATTGTTTTTCCATAAGTCTCGGTAAACATCGAGTAAATAGTGCGTCTAGGCAGATGTGGTGGTTCGTCTACTGATGAGCCCACCCACCACATCGGGGCGAAACGCATTTGGAGTTGAGGCCACTTAAATGTTTTTTATAATATTTAATGCTTACTCCACAAACTTTATTCATTTCTTGAATTATTAATTCTTGACTTGAAACATTTTTGGTATTCAACTTTTAGAACGCCAAACTCTCATTCCGAGTTTGATTTTTATCACACAACGATAAAAAAAAATATAGTGCTCATAACACTTGGAGACCTCCAAGCTCGACTTACAAAATTGTACGAATTAGTAAATTTCTTGCAAATTTCGTGTTGTGATGTCACAAGGAGGGACAATAACTTCCTGAAAAATATGCCCATTATGCAAAAGAGTTGGGTTAATTCGACGTCGATTTGAAACAAAAACGACCGAGGAAAAAGTTATCTTGTCCACAAGTCCGCAGTCGCAATGGCAAAATTGCATGCATTAGATTGCGAATTGTTCTCCCATCCAGCATATTGTTCAGATTTAGCTTCCTATGACTATTTTCTGTTTCCAAACATGAAGAAATGGATCGGCGCCGGTAAGACATTTGGATCGTTTAAAAAAATCGTTTTATTTGGAGGGTATCAAAAGAAGACTATGTTCAAAAATAAAACTTTTTTTTTTGCAGAAAGAGTGTTTCCTTATTTGAATTATTGACCCACCGGCCACCGGCCATCAGTGTATAGAAATCAATTGAATTAATCTGGCAGACAGTTGTACGCTGACGCGACGAAATTAGATTAAAACAAATTCGTTATGTAACGACGAAAGCTTTGAGCTCCGAAAGAAATATCGCCCAGACCATGTTTAAGTAAGTAGGACGTAAGTTTTGTTTCTAGTGCAATAATACATAAACAACCATATGGAAGATCGTGCCAACGCACTTGACGGATTAACAATTGTCAGGAAAACCAAATACAAACATTTAAACAAAATATAAAAACAAAATGTGAGCCAAATTCATATTCAAATGCTATATCTAACATAACATATCCGTATAATGATATTTGAACTCCCAAATGTAAATGTGTCATTGGATACACTGCAGATTCAAGTACTCATTATGTAACCAAGTAAGTCAATTATTATATTTGCTTAGCACTTCTTGAAATTGAAAAACCAAGTTAAGTGAGCGTATACTCAGTGGAAAACTAATTTAAATCCTCACAAGGTGCGCACTAACTCTATAGCAGCTCCACAATTTCACCCAGTGTTTGACAGGAAAGCATTCTCTCCAAAGCGAAAATCTTAAGACTGAATAAAAGCTCTAATTGCCCTAGAGATGGTGCCAAAGCAATGGCAATTCCCATCTTGCTAAAGGACGATTAGACTCCTTTGCTTTAAACATTTGAGAAAAAAAAAAAAAAAAAAACACGTAGGTAAGGTATACACACAAGCGTACGACACACCATTTAAACAGGAAGAAAACAAAACAAACACATTGAAAAGCACAGAAAGTCCAAAATGGTTCATCTTTGGATTGTCAAATTCAATATTTAATTTATGGATAAATGTACGTAATAGAATTACAGGAAATGACAGAACGTAACAACTTATAAATGAAATTTAAATAACAGAAAAAAAGTATGGTAGATAAACACATAAATATAGCTTACAATCTGAAACAAAATCAATACTGACAATGAGAGATGTGTGTGACATATGAGAATGTAATTAATCATAGAGTATTAATTAAACGGTTGTTTCAACGTAAATAAGGTAAAATTCATAAATCGAAAAACGGACAAAATGTGAATGTTAAGCACACAAAAGGTGAGTGGTATGTTTTACTTTCGCAAAACATTGTAATGGTAGCAATTAAACAAAAATTACAATGGATGATCTGACGACAATGAGTGCGAATACATATATTTAAAGTTTTTGACATACCTGTGATTGGATAGGCGCCTGTAATGACGGATTTGTATCTAACGTGTGTTTCGATATGACCACGGTTGTAGTTTTTTGGATTTTATCTTCATGATGTTCTGATGGTGATTTCGGAGGAACATTGTCGGCTAAGGCTAAAACTTCAGCTGCTCGAACTATATCTAGTACCTAGAAAGGACCAAAGTAACAAATGAGTTATAAGCAACACTGGTGGTTGGTAAATTAATACCGTCACTGAATAAACACTATGAAAAGATTGACTGGGATTGAGTTGAGGAATTGATATTTAGTAAATAAATACAAATGATGCTAGTACCGACTACTCGCTCTGGAAGGCAACAAATAAAATGAAGAGGCCAATAGCTCACATTCCGCCTGTTAAAACCAAAAAGGTAACTGGCCAAGAAGAAGCCAAGAGAAAGCAAACACTTTTGCAGAATATCTTGAAGACGTCTTCAAACCTTATGAAGATAAAGAATGTTAAGGAATCGAAGTAAGGTGTGAAGACGATAGACCTATTCAGCCAGTAACAGCAAAAGAACTTGCCAAAGAAATTAAAGAAGGCATAAATATAAAAAAGGCCCCATGGTTCGATTTAATCACAGGTGAAGTCCTAAAACAATTTCCTCGAAAAGGTTTAAAAAAACTAGCTCAGATTATAAATGCTGCATTTAAGTTAAGATATGTAATAATGATACCAAAACCAGGCAAACCACCTAGCGAGGTAACTTCATATCGCCCAATATCTATACTACCAATGTTGTCAAAGTTATTCGAGAAAATGCTGGTAAAACGCCTGCAAAAAATAATTGAAGAAAAATCACTAGTCCCAAATCACCAATTTGGATTTAGAAATAAGCACTCTACAATTGATCAGGTGCATAGAATCACAGATAAAATCGAAAAAGCATTTGAAGAGAAAAAAGTGTGCTCTACAATATTTCTTGATATAGCACAAGCTTTCGATAAAGTCTGGTACAAAGGTCTGATCCACAAACTGCAAAGGCAACTGCCAAAGCAATATTCGACGATTCTGGAGTCATATATATCATATCGATTCTTCAGAACTATTTATCGACACTCATGAAAGGTAAAGTTGTAAAAATTGTCCGAACGAAACACTTTGCAAAATATGGGCGGGATTGGACACAGGGGAGGTCTTGACCTGCAATACAAAAAACACTGCAAACGCTACATATTCCTGATAGATAGGAACAAATTTAAGCAATACAATTCTTGGGCAAGGCCAAGCATATTTCTACAAATGCTATTTAAAATAATATACTCGACAATAAAGAGAGCAAATGTAACATTTGAACTATTGATGTGTATTGTCCTGATAGACAAGAATATAATATGTAATTTAAACAATATAATTCCTGGGCACGAGCAAAGCCGGACGGGTACAGCTGGTTAAATTATAAAATGATAATCACTGGATGTGAATTCAGAAAATGTATTCCCAAATGATTGCATTCAGGATTGTGACAACCGCAGAGAAATTCCTTTGCGAGGCTTTTAAAATACATATGCAGTTTGAGATAAAGATACACAAAAGTCTAAAAGAACAAAATCGGCAACGAACTTAATGATTCGAATTCGTATAACTTCGATTTATCAGATGAGGTTATCTCCAAATACGTTGACAATAAAGCAGCTTTAACGGGCTATGTGGAGCAAACCACCGTCATTAACGAAAATTAAAAAAATATATTTAGGTAGGTATATAAAAAATGTTCGCATGAAAAAATATCTATACCCTATGAAATACGATATTCATGTGGGGCAAGGTAATAAAACGGAAAGAATTGAAAAGGTCCTCTTCACCAATAGCCACTGGTCAATTCAATTTGCTAAGCAAACAAACAATTTTTAGCTTGACTAGTAGGTAGGTATACCTAACTATTGAAATGGTCAAAGCATAATATTAAGAGGACAGTCAAAAGTCTACTTTCTGGCAGTGCAAATGTGTTTCCGTGAAAAATTGGTCAGTCGAATAGAGTGATTCCATCCATATAGGTGGGAACAATACTTATGAGCGGAAAACTTTAGGAAATGGAACCATTTCTGAAAAAGAATGAACAGATAACCACTATACGACAACATTAAGTGAATCCAACAGTACGATTTGAAATACAACTTTTTCGCATTGGTGTTATTCTAAGACCGTATACCTCTAAGTTATTACGCTCACCGGTGGCAAAAAAAAAAATTACTAATTCAAAATGTCATATTTTCGCTCTAGAAATACGTTCAAGGCCATCATAAAACAACATGCATATATGAAAGAATATAAGCCAATCTAGAACGTGTTCATAGACTTGACCACAAGGCTAAATAAAGACATAATCCCACCGCAGTGTCGCATCATCCTGCAATCCAATCGATAACAATAAATTCCTTTGATGTTATTTTTTATTTATAGACTTACCTTTTCAGGAGTGCTCTTTTCCTTCGTGCTAACCAATGACTGCTCAGAGTTAACCAAAGCAACAACATCTTTCGATGTTTGAGGAACTCCACTATTTACAATATTTTCGGATTGTAAATTGCTGTGCAGCGGCACCTGTTCGTTATTCGTTTCTGTTTTTGTTGCAAAAACTTCGAAATCCTGCAAATTAGACTATTGTTATTTATTATAGTTTTTTTTTTGTATAGCGGGTTATCCATGTCACATACATTTCGCATACGGTCGTCTTCATCTCGATCCAAGCTCGATATACTTTGACTTAGTTCCGAGCCAGTCTCTGATGCTCTAGATCCTTTTTATTGTTGTGAAGAATGGGTATTAGAAAATAATAAAATGACACCCACCCGCAACATACCTTGTCGACTGCTTGTTGAATTGAATCCAGTACTCATGCCACCACCTGTGCCAATGGAATGAATTAAATTCGATTTGTCAAAGCCCTTGCATACAACCAAGTGTATCTCATTGCCAGCTGTACGTAAGATGTTTACTGCATCCTGATGTGCAGCACCCAGCAGGGAATTTCCATTAACTTCAAGGAGACGCATACCAACCTGCAAGACAAATAAACGAGAAAACACGTTACCATCTATCTTGGTTTAAGTGTTGAAAGTATAAGAAATGAAATTCCATTCGACTGGGTAAATAGTATAGATTCGATTGAGTAATGAATTCAATGCAATTCCAACAGAAATTGTTCCTTGTATTCGAAAACAAATAGTTTCTGCCGGTTGTTTGAAGTAACGGACTCATCATGCTGGTCCAGCATATACCATCAAATTTTCGAAAATTAAATAAACAACTTTGATAATACGAATAATTTCAGAAATTAAATCAGATACCCTTGCAATGATATCTTTGACGAGGCAAAAAAAAAAACAACCAGCGTTATCAAAGACATCATCATTGTCATTGCTCTAGGAACTATCCTCTGAGTGAGTGACCCAATTAAATACTAGAACTCTAATTGCAGTGCACAATAAGAGAAGGAGAAACGAAATACAGCGATACAAAGTAAAATAAATAATTGTGAACTCACCTTAAGCCTTCCGTCACGTCTCGCAGCTCCCACTGAATTAATTTTGGATACGAAGACACCCTCGTCTGTTGGATCTACTGGATTGCCACGCTGGCCATTCAGACCGCCCTTAATGTGCATTCCCAGGCGTTCGCCGTCAGATTTTTTGATAACAATAGTCTGTGTGGAAGAGGAATTGAAAAAAAGGCAAATAAGAAAAACAAATTGAATTATCCTTTGAAAAATGAGAAAAGGATTTATTTCTTTGTGTGTTGATGGTTTCTTCGAAAAACCTTGGTTTCTTAGGGGATAATTATTATTAAAATTTGTTTTGTTAGGTATATCTAAAGTTTACCCTTTTTTTAATTAAACGAATGGCACGAAACATTATTTAATTAAGATATTGATTTACCCTTATGTATATACCGAGAAAGAGAATACATTTGGAAGTGTTGGAAAAGTACCTACTTCCAGCAGGAGTTTAACAAATTTAAATTTGAGTGCAATTGCTTACAGTGAGTGGTCACACAATGCAAGAAAAGTGTTTACGGCAAGCGAATTCAAGTGTTCAAGTGCTGGCAAGCAAATCATTGAAGCAAACGCAAGAACTTTCCGTGTACAGTGTGACGGCACCTTAAGAGTGCGTGTTTTTTAACAGCTCTACCAGCAATGCTTTTCTTTCAAAATGATACATGTATATATTTTGCTTTGTATATATTTTAAAATACAAAGCAAAGATTTAATAGAACGGATGAACAAAACTCTTGAATAATGCAAGAAGCTTTTGCATTTACTTAGCTATAAGGCTGGATCGAAAATAATAGGCGTGTTTTTCTGAAACCTCGCCAGCCAGTAGTTATCAGTAGAAGCACATTTCACATGTTAAATAGAACAACAACATGATGGCTTCAACCCTTGATTTTCTCCCCAGCAGGAGAGCTGCTGGGCGGCAGCTGGCTAGAAATTCACGAACAGGTTGCGCAGAAAGCAACAAATTTCACTGACACCTGCTTAATGAAGAAAAACCCGCGTAGGTCATATTGACGAAAATATTTTGTTAATCTTTGAAGAATTTATTATTCGAATCGACAATTTTTCATAAAACTTTTTGTTTTATTGAAAATTTAATATTCAAAATCAATAAATTTCTTCAACTTCTGTCCGATTTAGTATTTTATTCAAACGAATGAAATTCCGTCATATTGACAAACTGAAATCGTTGAGTGAACTAAATCCCGTAGGTGATATTGAAGAAAATATTTTATTCATTTTTAGAAAAATCAGTTATTCAAATCAACAATTTTTCATAACATATTTTTAGAATCTTATGGGTTTTTCATCAATTTGAAGAAGTTTCTTTAAAATGTTATTATTCTAGAAAGTGAATTGCCAAAGTGAAGTCGGAATAAAGAATTTAAAAATTAAAGTACATACGGCAATTATTTGCAAACGCTTGGAGGTGTTTCTCAAACACATTTGTATAAGAAAAACGTAAGTAATGTAGAAATACTTTTCATAATTACATAAATCCTTCTACCTATATTCGCAGCTAAAAAAATTAGTTTAAAAAAACGTTCACTTTTAATTATAATATTTTTCCAAAAAACCAACATGCTTTCCTAGGCTAGCTTTCTCCTAGTTGGATCAACCGTTGGGTATTTGCGTCGTTGTATTTTTTTAATAACTTTAATATTTTCAATTTGTTTAATTTTTCCAAGTTTAGCTAGGACCTTGTAAAACCTTTATCCAGGTTGACACAAAACATCTTCAATATATTCTCTTATAAATATGTATAGATGTAAGTTACAAAAAAAATTCAAACTTTAAAATTTACTTAATGTTAAGAAAATAAAAGTTTTGACTTTAAAAAGTGTTTCTTTTTTCTTTTGTTGTCAGTTTGGAAAAAATAAGCGTTAACTGACGAAAAAAAAATCATTAAATTGAATAAATAAGTAAGTTAATTTGAAGAAAAACGATGCGTAAAATTGAAGAATATTTATTCAATATCAATAAAGTGAAGAATTGAAATGAAAAATTAAATTTCAATTTAAAGATATAATACGTAAAAATGAAGAAAGTCGAATTGAAGAAAGTATTTTCAATTTGAAGAATATTTTTTTGAAAATGAAGAACATGGTAGAATGATGAATTTTTATCACTATAAAAACTTTTTGTGGATTTAACACCACAACGAAAAATTTAATGATTTTTTTTTTTAAATTACAATATTTCTTCAATATAACAAAATATTTGTCAAAACAACGGACAGGAGGTGTTGACCTTATACTGATCACCATTTCTTCAAGTCTACCTACTTTTTTGTCAATATCACTACCTAATTTGGTTCAGTGTGGACACACTGTCATGGGCATGACTTTCATTCCCATGAACGACTTGGAAAACAAACGAGATTTTATATGGCGGGGGATAGGTTTTACTTATTTTATTGGTGAAAAGTTTATAATTAAGAATTGAAAGTTTGCAATATCAACCGATTTGACCGCCCTAGACTTCTCGAGGTTAGACAGGAGGACAGGTACATATATAAAAGGTGATGGATTTAAACTTAGTCACAAACACTATGACAGCCCTTAAGGAGATAATTCGTCAAGATGTGGAGATGCCATGGCTTAATTGAGCCCTATCCGCAAGTTTATCGTAAGCGACAATTTTTCCGAAATCGTGTTTATGTTGCCATTCGACAAATAACATTACTACCCATCGCGATCGGTAGTTTAAACTTCTTCGTCAGAAAGTCATATTGGTTCTACTACTGGTACCAGTACATTTCATTGTTTATAGCCGGCATCTGCGTTACCGATGAACAATTTGAAAATGTCTCCAAAAAATTTCGCCCGATCCAAAAAATGCGTCCCACCCAATTTAATGAAAAAAAAACTTCTTTCAGGTTTAAATTATATAGTTTACTAGCTGTACCCGCCCGGCTTTGCCCGTGCACAGAAATTGTGTTGCTTATAGATCTAAGATAATAATGTTCTTTCGTAAAATGCGAAAAATGAGAATAAATTGATTTTCTGGAATTTTCTTCCTGCGTAAACCTGAAATACAGCAATACGAACAAAACAAAAAAAGAATCATGAAAATCGGCCCAGCGGTTATCGATTTATAACGTCATCGAGTTTCACCCCATAGAAGATGTATTTTGAATGGGCGGTGACACGCCCTTTTATCCAATTTTACCAATCTTACAGCAACACTCCTAAGTCCTAAGCCAATACCTAAGATTATCTGTAAGTAAGCGGTTTTCGAGATATTTTTTGTATGGGCGGTGCACGCCCCTTTGTCCAATTTTTACGAAACTTCACTGAAACCGTATATGGACCAATACCAAAGATGTGTGAAAGTTTGGTTAAAAACGGCAAATGCGTTAAGGCGTGAATCGACGACAAACATTTTAGGGCTCAATTTTTATATATATAGAAGATTAAAAAAAAGAGAATTTATTTTCTAAATGAAATAAATGTTAAGTAAAAAAAAATAACAGTTCATGTAGAGAGTTCTTCTATGTAGCGTGTGCGTTAGTCTCGCAAAAACTCAAAAATGGCTAAATCGATTTGGATGATTCTTCTTTTGTTTTGTTGGTCTTTAATCAGGGGTGGCTTAGAAAATTCGGAAAATTTTCGGCAAATCGAAAAAATTTTAATTTCCATTATATACTATATAATATACTATACACCACCACTGTTCGCAAAACTCGAAAACCACCAAACCGATTGATCTCAATTTTAGGAGAATCTTTGTTACTGGCCCAAAGGAGTTTTTGGGAAGTTTGGTCAATATTGAACAAAGGGGCGTGGCACTTCTCATACAAAAAATTCGTAAAAATCTTATATCTCGAAAACCACAGAATATATTGATGTCAAATTTTAAGAAAATCTTTCGACGTCATATATCTCAAAACCACCGAATAGATTGAGCTCAAATATTGAGACATTTTTTGTTATTGACCTGAAGGTGTTTCTGTGAGATTTGGTAAAAAATGGATGAGGGGCGTGGCACCTCCCATGCAAAAAAACTGGATTTCAAAAGTTATAAGACTGTTAACATTGATGCGCATTGTCAATACAAATTAGATTAGGGTGCGATTGGAAATCGGGAATGGCACGACCCTTACAAGTTATTGAAAACACTATAACTTTAGCTTTGAAATTTGGTAAATTGACCTCAATTTTTATATGTAAATAAAAGGCATTGAATGCATTTGAATACGAACGAGTTTCATTTAATCACCAAATGAAACTTAAACTGTAGACAGTGCGGTCAATATTGCCGATCTCAATGAACTGGAGTTGGAAGGTTGATTGGGATTCATAATCGCAGAGATAGGTTTTAGGTGTTACGAAGTTCACCGGGTCATCTAGTAGATATGCAAACATGCGAAGAGTTATTAAAGAAGAAAACACGCAAATAGCTATGTATTTATTTTTTCAAAATTGTTGGGTGTTATTTGAGAAATAAATTGACGTTTTGAAAATGCGTCCCAATGTCGCCTGAATTTGTGAAAGGGGTCAAAAAACGCTTATTTCGAATTGTGGTCACCACGCGTCCCGACAGAAGAGAAGTCGCCATTTGGCGACTTATGTCTCCCATCGGTAACTCTGACCGTCATCTCTTCTCGCTTTATATAGATTTGAAATGGGGCGTTGATCTGCATAGTATAATGAAAATTGCAGGATTTAATTTTGGGATTACCGGAAATCAATGAATAGCTTCTACAACAAAAAAATTTCAATTCGAGTAGATATATAGGTACTCGGTTAAAATCAAAAACAAATCATGATCTACATCCGTATCGAAGATGCTTTTGATTCAGTGACATCTTGCATTGCTAAATATCGTTAGCTCGGTAAATGTTGAGCATAAAGCGCATCTTACTCAGGCGCCGAATCGACGCATACGTGATACCAAATTAATCCACTTATTACTCTTTGGTGGGCATATTATAGAGATGAGCCCACCCACCATATCAGGGCGAAAAACTGACGAATGCTGTAAAACGGCATTCATTTTACTATCCAATATAACTTTCACCATATTGTATAGATGCATATAATTTCAATTCTTTATCAGACGGAAAATACTCAAGTGCTACCATAAAGCAATTTAAGGAAAATCTGCTATGAGCTTCTTTCTAATAAGTAGATGCCTACCCCTACACTATTGCGGTCACAAATAATTACTAAAACAAAAAGAAGAAGACTCGAAAAAGTCTTACAAAAAAGACTCCCTACTTAATTTTCTCAACCGTAGGTACCTACTTGAGTAACGAAAAACAAAAAAAAAAAATTAAAGAAGCAGTTTACTACAGGAAATACTTTTCGAAGCATAAAAAAATTATTATATATCTAAAGTATACTTGAAAGGAAAATATCTTTTAAAGCTCTTGTAATGAATGCAGTTTTTTGTCTTACCTCAGTTGGTACATAATTTACTTGGATGTGCTTGTAATATTAGAGGCAAAAATGAAAAAGTAATTTTGATTAAGCGTGAAATGGAATGGAAAATGAGCTAAGTATGCTATACAGCTAGTAGCGCTAGGAGCAATTCAAAAATTACATGCATTTAAGTCTGTTCTGAAAGTATTATTTGTTTTTATATTTTTATATTTCCTCAGGCACTATATAAATATTATTTATTATCATCACATACCTGGAATCCAACTGGCAATGGATCATGTTGTATATACAATTTGATGTCATCGCCCGGTTTTAACAATTCCATAACTGCCTCCTGGTGCGTTGCGCGAGACACATCCACACCGTTTACTTTCAATATCCTATCACCCATTCGTAGTTTGCCACATTTTGCGGCAATACCATCTGGTACAATCTGGAAAATCGAAAAAAAAAAAAATTAAGGTAAATGCACACCGATATAAAGGATGTTAAGTGTTACAAGTAGCAGAATGAAACCAAAACAAAATCAATACCAGGCTGAAACGTTCCCCGCGTGTATGTCTGTGAGCTATAGATTTTGACTAGAGTCAAGATCGAACTCGAACTTCATAAATTAATTTTGTCGGAGAACTTTGCACGCATGCCTAAATGTAGATGCGTTTATTGTTGGTAAAGACGCGGACATGTCCGCCTAATAGATGAACTGAACATAGAAATGTAAGTAATTACTCGTATAAAGGTCGGAATTGGACGGTTAAATTATGATCATTGCTGAGCTTCTCTCAAGCATTCGTCGTCGACATTCAATTTTGTGCTGAGTCCGAACGGCTGGATTGAGAAGCTTTTCCAGTACAGTTACACTCTAGAATGTTTGTCAGACTTTCGCGACAAGTGGCGCAGTGGGAAAAAACCTTATGATGTAATTTGTGTGTTTTGCGGGGATCGAACCTAAGACCCCTAGCGCAGTCGTCCGACACACTTAACACTGAGCCACTGCAATCACAAAGAGGGAATTCAATGAGGAACTGACCAGAAGAGATTCGGAAACCCATTTTACAAGACTTGAACCAATCTGCGTAATTCCCAAATCAGCTATCGATTTCGCTATACAAAGCTGGTCAAAAGAAGTGTATGTCTAAGACCGGATAACAGCGTTGCCGATAGCACCTATTGTACTACTCCGTACTCCCATACTAGTATTTTTCTTTTTATTTTATTTGAATCTATGTCTATACATATAGGTAATAAAACTGTAGTGGGTATTTTCTTTGTCAGTTAAAAACTCGAAAACTACTGGACAGATTTCGATGAAACTTTTTTTTAAATGTTCCATAAGACTGTTTAGTTTATAACCACGTCCTTAGGAACAGTTTTTATCCTAAATGTATTTTTTGAAGTGAAAATATATACATACACATATACCTTGCTATAAATGGTAGCGATCGTGCGACACGACAAACAAAAACAAAACCACACTAGCATACGTATACCTCTCATTCGAAAAGGGTTTATTTGTTTTCGCAGTGAGTGCTATGGTCAGTTGTATATGTAGGTATGTATATTATGATCGTATGTCCGATGCCGGATGGGGATGGGGTGCGTGACTGCGTGCTGCTGTATCGCATGGGGTATATTAATAATCTTCCTAAGAGAAGAGACGTATATTATAATACAAAACAGGTTTTGTTCAGAATTTCATTCGATATGTGGTATGGTAACAGTGTAGGGTTGTGGTAGGTAGTTGTTTGGATTCCATAGGAAGAGGGAAATAAAGGAAAGGAAATGCAGTATTATAAACAAGAGTAGCAAGATCATGGAGAGGGAGGGCGATGCAGAGGGTGCACATTAAATATTCAATACATTACATCCATTATCGATATCGCCACGCAACGCAATATGAATTTCATTCTGCTATGACGTAACATGGTAGGGTTGGGGTAGTTGATTGGATTCCATAGGAAGAGGGAAACAAAGGAAATGAAATGCAGTATTATAAGCAAGATCATGGAGAGGGAGGGCGATGCAGAGGGTGCACATTAAATCGATATCTATACTTATAATAAAACTGTAAAAATTTTCTTTGTCTCCTAAAATCGCGAAACCTACTTGACAGATTTCAATGAAACACTGAAAATATAATTTTAAATGGACCAAATATAAGTTTGTTTGTTTGCTAAAGGCGAGCACAGGTCAGCTAGTTGTAATATATAATTCAAGAAAATGAAAAGGTTTGTTAAATGAATGCTTGAAATATTGTAATTCCTGTTAGAATAATTTAAACTATACTTTGTTCTCTAGATATTTAGTGAATTTGAATTCGTTGGATTCGGGAGCAGCAAAAAAAGTTCCTGATGTCAAAGTCTCTTGTGCTGCGGGCGGTACTAACACTAAGCCAAACGATTCTGCTGCTGTTCCTGCAAATTTAATGCAACAATCACGGTGCAGGGTCCACTTCACGAAAGTGGTTTTATTTCCCACTAGGTGGGAACTAATTCCCTCAGTGGACTTAGTTCCCGGGGACTTATTTCCCTGCACCAACAATCACGATGTTGAGTTGTCTCATGATTTTAAAGTTACTAAAACTACCACATTCGCCCCATATAACCAAACATCGTGACCAAATGTTTCGCCAAGGATGGTTGAAATATTTTTTTTTTTCCTTAAGGAAGTTGAAAACATAAAAAATGTTTGTGCATACACTTATTTTTGAGGGCATTATAAATTTCTCAATAATTCTCAAAAATTCTTGGCTGCTGTATCTACTACTCTGTAAAATTTCTTTCCGGCAACACTCCAGGATAATAAACTATTTAGTTTAGGAATCTTCCCTTAATGGATTATACACCTTAACTGGGACACACTGTATATAAAGACTAGCGAGCCCCGTGCTCACTTCGTAGTGCAAAACTAAAAATTTTACCTATATCGGTTCAGTGGTTTTCGAGGTACATATAGGCCCCTATTGTGAGTGTCGATAGTTGATCGTTGATCGACAACTGTCGATCGATAGACAACTTTGATTGTCGATTTCGATTGATATTTGTCGATTTGACAGTCGCTTGTAGTCGATTACAAATGTCTGGTCGATGCTTTCTCTTGGAAGTGAACAAATTTTGTGCGTACGAATAGCTAAAATCAATCGACGCAATCGACAATTGTCGTGACGATCGCTGATCGACAATCACAATAAGGGCCATAATGTTTTTTTCTTTCTCTTAAAGTTCCTTAAATTAAAACTCGCTTTTATGAAATTGGTCTAGTACCGTACAGTATCAATTGTAGACACATGACATATCAGCGTCACATAAATTATGTACTCAGTATACAAAGCACAACACAGCTCCCAGCAATGATGGACACATGACGCCGAAGATGCATATTTAGGGGTATCGCCAATAAATTCCGATGGAAATGTTTCCCTTGTCAGCAATGTAAATCAAATTGCTGAATGGGAAACATTCCGGGGGGAAATATTATTGGCAATAGGGGTGATTGTCAGTTGTTACCATGCACAAATAAATAAGAACCGGTTATGGTATTTTTCCTATAGTCATAATTTCTCTGTTAAATATATAATAGTTTTTTTTTTGTTTTTACTTTATGTAAGTTTACATGTTAAACTAAGTGAAGCTCTGACTCATTAAGTTATTGGATTCCGAGCAATAAAGACTAATAAAGAAAAAGTTGATTTTCATTTACATATTTGGTCACTGACTGAAGAAAATTTAAAATTGTATGATTCTAGGGGGTCGCCAACAGTTCCTTGGGGGGTCGCGCTCGCAAGCATGTAAGATTAATAAACAAAAGTCCTGTGCCAAAAAAAAAAAAAAAAAAAAACAAAATATAATAAAACACAAAATTTGTTAGTGCGCCATAATGTGAACGCAGGGAAAATAACCAAACATTTTTGCTTGTAAAGACTCTGACCATAAAGGAAGAAGTTATGCGAGGAATCCTCTGATTTTGTCTTTTGCATAATGATTTCTTCTCTCCCTTGGAGGCTCATTCAAGATGTTTAAGTGGTCAAAAAGATCTGCGAGAAATGATAATTTTAAAGACAGGTGGGATCAGAAAAATGATTCGAATTTCCAGATTTTGAATGTTATAAGAACATAAATAATTCATTTTTTAATTCCAGAACTCGTGTTAAAAACTTTCATTTTTACAGCCATCTGACCTCTGTCTGATAAAGGAGATTTTGATGGAGTGAACCCATTTCATCACATATGGTCCTAAACAGCCGACTTTGCAAGGCCTTGGGCCTTACCAATAATCGTTTTTAGTCTTCAACTTAAATATTTTGACGGTCACCACAATGGATAATTTTATATGGAAATTTTCGCCATTGTGACTTCGCTTGCCTTTAATAGAGTTCACAACTCTGATCACATCTTTAAGCATTATCATTTAATTCGGAAGTATCGCCTTGGATGCCAGTACTTGTCGATGAAGAAAACAGTGTGTCCGCATGAAAAGTTTGGCATTATTAATTTTAATTTTGCAATGAGTCCACTTTTGTTACCCGTTAAAGCTTTAGCACCATCTACAAATAGCAAAACATTTTGTCCAATTAATCACGTAGTCGCGATAGCTTTCTAAAAACATGTGGTACAAACAGTGGCCAGTAGTGGCCCAAAACAATAGCGCCCAAATTTAAAAATGTCATAACGCCCAAAAACAACCACATCGCCCAAAATGTGAAGGTATAAAGCGTCGCAAAGCCGAAATAGAATCACATATCGCCCAAATAGAATCACATATCGCCCAAAGTAACGAATACACTCCAAATCTGACAGTAAACCCAAGCAGGGGGGTTGCAGGGGGGCAGCATGTCTCCCCATACGTATTTTTTCATTTTAATGCATCGTGGGAATTTCGTGGGAATTTGAGTTCGGTGAAAAGGAAAAAAAGGGAAAAATGACCACGTTTCGTGGGAAAAATGAAGAGAGAGACCTAACAACACTGGGTCTAACTGCAGCTTCCGTCTTTCTTAACAAAAAGACGTTTCAAATAAAACAAGTAATATGAGACGTATAAATTCAGCCCAAATCTGAAAGTTAAATTGTTCTTCAAACCAATTCCTAAGGTTTATTTGTTGATAGTTCTATGTGCTCTTGCATAACAACAATTTCCTCACCGGGCTATATTACATATCAGTTTTCCTTAACAATTCACGCATCAAGTGCACATATTCTTTAAATTCAATTTGAACTTTGAGTCTATAATTTCCCCATCTTATACTTCCCTTCCGGACAAGGAATTTTCAATAAACGAACAATCCAGAAAATGTTTTTAGAATCTATCAAAGAATAATCTCGTTCGGAAAATATGTCGAATTATTTAAGGGAAATATTCTCAAGTTATTTATAGCCATCTGGTTGGATGGGTAGATTAGTTTTCATAAAACATCCTTTAAAACTTTTAAACAAATATATATTCGAATTCACAGAAGGAATTGAAGTTTGAGGAGAGATATGTCCGTCAGCAAGTTAGACGTTTCTATTTGAGATAATAGTTTTTGCTGTAGATAGTTTGTGGTAACAAAGAAGGTATTTGAAAACAATTATTCTTCATTTAGTGAATCTATGTAGAGAGTAGAAAAAGTCTTTGGAACACGAAATCGTTCAATTCTTAGATATACGAATGCAAAAAACAATGCAACATGCATTTATTTTAAGCCAAATGCAGTCTATGGGAAATGTAGTTCTCATCGAAAATAATGTGCCCTCCAATTTCAACCTAATGTTGAATGATAAGTTGAGGAAGGATGCAGCTCTTACTTAAATGTTCCTTCAGTACCTAGTCATGTAAGGTAAAATTCCGAAGGATAAATTTTCGAATTGCACTCCGAAGAGATGAAAATGCAAAATGCATGAGTATCTATGATTATACGAAATGGAAAATGATAGTAAAATAGTTCATTCGTAGACGAAGGTTAAAATTGAAATCATTGACTTTAAATTTGTTTAAGGAAGTGTATGTCATATAATTATAAGAAGACAATAATTTGAAAAATGAATTCGCTTTCAAAATATGTCTGTCGTGTTATCATCATTTTACTGGATCCGTTTTCAAGCAAGAATAGTACGGATTTTTAAGATATTTTAAAGATAATTCTCCTTGGCCAGTAAAACCAATAACATCTGCTATGACTGCATACCGGATGGACATTCATTCATCTCTGAAGTTAGCAAAGTATCTTCGCTGCATTTTGGAATACGAATGGGGCATTTTAACAGTCTTAGAAAAAGCGCAAAGTTTAACTAGGCGAAGTTCTTATACTATGCACCAAATGCAATGAGGTACAATACTTGTTTAGACGCACAAGAGTTACGTTTTATTTCTTGGCTTTTTTTCGTATTATGTGGAACAAAGAGAGAACAAATTATTTGGCAGAAAGGTACATTCTTACACTATAAAACAAACAAAATTTGAAGCTCGATAATAGACCTATAACGATAGTTTTACTCATTTTTTCCTATACTATGCAAAAATGTATTAATTTTTTTGGTTCACTTGAATAGACGCACCGGTTAAATTGGTTAGTTAACAACAAGTGCTCGGACAAAGAGCAGTGAAAAGTTAATTTGAAAGTAGGACAATTATTATTTTATATTGATTTTATTAAAATAGCCAGAAAAAATGTGTTAAATTTGGCTAAAAGGCAAAAGTTAAAGCTTACCTCTAGTAAAGCTTTTCAAATCGCGAAATGGCTCATAAAACTAATCGAAGTGAACACTTGATATGAAACTTTGTAAAACAAAGGATATCTTATGGAAACTACAAAAAAAGGATCGTAAAGGTTTTAACACCACAAAACAAGCGGAAAATTCAAAGACTAGTGTCTTATGGCATCCAATTTACAAACAAAATTATGGAATTTGCTGTGTTTTGTTGTAGAAAATTCACTCTAGTTGTGTTGTTGGTTATGCTCTCTACCCAAAGTTAACAAAACTACAAAAAAAAACCACCGCCTAATCAAACATGCAAGCAACCCACGCCTTGAATTTGCAAGGTCTCACATGGCATGGGATATGAACATGAACAATTAAGTGGTCTTCAGAAATTGGAGCAAAGTCGACTTATCGAACAAAAAGGACTTTAACTTGGATGATCCTGCAACTACAGCTATTACTTTCATGATATCCGGAAAGAAAATATGTTTTGAACCGTTATCATTCGAAATTAGGGTTAGTTATGGTAGTTGCATTCTTCGGCGCTTTTAAATGGAATTCGTTTTCAATAAAATTACTATTTATTGTAAAACATTTTTTGGAAGAAGCTTTTCCCGCAATAAAGGACCTTTGTGCCTTTGTGGACCTATTCCATGGATATTCCAGAAGGATAACGTGCCTATACACAATTCACGCCTTGTTAAAGAATCAATTGCAAGTGAAAATATTGCACTGTCAGCCACATTCGCCTGTTTTTAATAGTATTGAAAATGTTGCTGGCTCTTTGGCTCTTTGAAGAATAGAATTTTTGAGATTATATCCAATGGTACTGCCTCACGCATTATTAAAATAACAGAAAATTCATTAAAACAAATAAAAATAATCAAAACGCCGCAAACAAATTTGGTGTTGTTTTTCGACTTTTTTACAGGTGCGTCTAATTATGTGAACCAAAAAAATGCATACGTTTCTGCATGGTATAGGAAAAAATTAATAAAACTACCGTTATGGGTCTATCATCAAGTTTGAAATTACGTTTGTTTTGTAGTGTATGAATGTACCTTTCTGCCAAATAAGTTTTTTTTTGTCTCTTTGTTCCACATGATACAAAAAAAACCAAGAAATAAAACGTAACCCTTGTGCGTCTAAACAAGTGAACCGCACTGTAGGCAATTCCTTCGGTCAATACCCAAAGCTCCGGGCTATGGGTAAGAGTTGAAACAAACACCGACCGACAACTTAGCTTTCACAACGAGTTCGTCCGTACTGATAGCAAATTGATATTGAACCTATTTGACGAAGTCTATACATAAAAAATCAGAATTTTTCTTTCCACCGCTCGTGAATAGACCGCGAGATAAACTTCTCCTCTTGGTTCAATGGGAATACATTAAAATACAAAACCCATTGAAAGTTCGGAAGACTATCGACAATTTGGTCAGGTTAATCTTCATTCCAGCTTCTACAGATGACCACAAGCCTTTCGAAAGCGCGCATAGATCTTCACATAAAATAATTGTGCGAAACTCAGCTCCAGAGAAACACACTGTCAGCTGTTTTGAGCTAGTGATTTTTGGTCCAGTAGTTGATGACCAGCGCTATAGATCTAGCCAAAAAGTCGTATAAATCAATACAATAAGATCACTGGGACATAAAAGGCGAATAGGCTCTGACTCGAAGGGTGTTCAATCTAATCCAGATTCAGAGAAAGGCTTTCGCATTACCTAAGCGGCGGACTGAGTTCTGGTTAGCCAACATTGAGTGTGAAACTGGGGACAGTTAGGTGCGGATCGACCATGGATATGAATGTCATGAATGATGAATGTCACACTTTTCATTTGTATTCGGCTCTGAAGTGGTGATTGGTAAAATTTTGAAATATCATCGCGAAACTGGTCCGGGTGTAAAAAAAAAGATTCTACTTCATCGAGGCGAACAATAAACGTTTTACTTGAATTTTGTTGAGTACCTATAGAACAAGTTATCATTGTATCGACAGACAATCAAGAAATTTAACAAATGTACTTATGCGTTTCGTAGATGTTTACAATCTAAATAACTAAATCAGATGTAGGTTTTCTTATATATTACATTTCACATGAAATAATAAACTTAACTTTAAAAAATTGCGGTTAAAAAAATAATAAGTAGATAGTACCTGAAAATAATTACAACTTAATTACAATATCAAAGGTGTACTTACGTGAGAAATAAATACTCCAGGATCGCGTGCTCCGAAAGGCACACAGGAATGATCCGTACCCCCAATAATGCTAAAACCTAAGGAGCCTTGATTCTTTGGCAGAACGACCTCCTACACACAAAAAAGAAATAAACACAAAAATAAATCGCAAATTCATATAAAACACTAGATATCTATACAAATTTGACGTTATCAAAAGCTATAAACCAAGCAAGTCTCTATAGTAGGTACTATGTG
The DNA here is from genome assembly GCA_955612985.1 of Cheilosia scutellata. Classification (NCBI taxonomy): domain Eukaryota; kingdom Metazoa; phylum Arthropoda; class Insecta; order Diptera; family Syrphidae; genus Cheilosia; species Cheilosia scutellata. The sequence continues at coordinate 70,755,009 of OY015312.1, forward strand.
AATATGATTTTATTTACAATAGACATTTACAAAAATTACAACACACAAAATAAAAACAAATAAACAAGACCCCAGGGAAGTATGTTCCAAAATTTCAGTAATAAAATGTTCACAAAAACAACCATTAAAATCGTTCCACAAAAGAAAATATACAACAATGTCTGCATAAAGCCGTGCATAACCATAAAAACAAACAAAAACACCACATCAAGCAAATGCATCTATGACTGTGTATTATATTTACATGTACGAATGTGCGTATATGCATATAGATATGAATAATAAAAGACTATCTTTGGGCTGGTAGGATATAATGCTCCACTCGATGATTTCCAGAGCCCCGAAGCAATAGGATAGCAGCAATAAAGAAGGAATCAGCCAGCATCCAATAACAAAAACACAGTCATTCATACACACATGCATCTCGTCATAGGACCAAACAGAATACATATTAGATGGATGTTGTATGCAAAGAGGTATATATAATATTTGAATGCATGTGTGTGTGAATGAATGCAAATAAAGTGTAAATGAGCCCTGTGCGAAGGATACTGCTTTCTTATTAAGCGTGGCTGTTATATGCAAATACTGCTAAGACAGAGGCAATATCAAGCTAAAAAGCGAAAGGAAAAGCTGTTCCCCTCTTTCGTTTAACACAAACACTTAGACAAAAGATGATATAGGTACATTTATAAAAAAAACCCGCCTCACTTCTACGCATATATTTATAGCTAACGAATGGAATACAATGGATAGGAATGTAGTAATCTATGTACAAAATATTTCTTGTTTAAAATGTGCAATGTGCATCTCATTGAAGAACATTTAAAAGCTCTTTCTTCTTACTTTAATACTCACAAAAAAAAATTACTTAAATTCAAATTCATGTGCATTATTGAAAACGCACACACACACACGCAAACCATTTGACTACAAAATTTATATCAAAATGGCTTTAACGAAAACCGGAGAGAATTTAATTATAAGCATTTATATAGATAGAATTGTAGAATATTGTATTTGAAGTTGGCATCTAGCTTACAAGACATAATGTTGGTTATGAGAGTAGAAGGAGAGTTAAGTTTTACTATAATTGAAATTGAATATTGGGTTATGAGAAGATTACGTTCTATCAGGATACAGATTACACATAGTCACCATTTAACTGAAATTAGGTAATGAATGTCTGGATACATAACACATTTATACAACTATTTAAATATTTATAATAATAAAGATGTTTGGGAAGTAGTACCTAATCCAAATTAATACATGTAGCTATAACTAAGAGTGCGTTTATTTACTATGTCTGGGTCTGCACAGGAAAGGAGTTTATAGACGGATAAAAATATCTATACTGCCTACTTTAAGTTGATATTGTGCTACAATATCCGAAACACGATTTTCGTGCCTTGTTAATCCGGCTAACAAAATTAATATTTGAGTAACGAATAAAAAAATTTAAAAAAAAAAATTAATTATATAGTAAACTAGCGGGCCAGGCAAACGTTGTTTTGGCTGATCGTACATTGTTATTTGACATTTTATTCATGAATTTTTATTGTTGGGTGTTTATTATTTCAAATTTTGTTCATGAGATTATTCTTGCTTTTTAATTTTTTTTTTATTGTTGAGTGTTTATTATTTGAAATTTTGTGGAATTGGATCACAGCGCCACCTGCCGGATCCAATTGTGAATATAAACCATCCCAAGACCCATCCAAACACACACAGAAAGTTTCATTAAAATCGGTCCAGCCGTTTAGGAGGAGTACGGTAACAAACACGGACAGAAGAATTACAGTGATGGAAAAAATAATAGAAACAAGTATTTACATAATGCTGAACCATCATTAACTGCATACAATTTGGTCTTTCTCCGAAATCAATTCTATACTCAAATGCTAGGTAAAAGTACTTCGAAATGCTGCAGCAATTCGCTCTTATCAGCTTTTAGTTTTCGTCTAACAGTAAAAAGTCTGAGCAAAAATGTTATTTTGCCTGGAAAAAATAATAGAAACAAACGATTACCACAGTCGGCATCAGTGATTTTGAAGTAAAGCTCGGTATTGTTTTAATTGAAATAGTTGTAAATTAGTTTATCCTGTAATTTAGTGTTTTTTAGAAGAAAATCTTAAAACTATGAAATTAACATTTTGTCAAAATGGGTCTAGGAGTCCTTTGCACCAGTTCTGAGCGTGAGGTGATAAAAAAGACGGCAAAACAATGGATGAAATAGCTAAGGTCGTAAAGTGTTCTAAAAAAAAGGTCTAAAAAGTATTCTTAGCTATCCATTTAAGTCCCAAAGTAGAAACCAGATGCAGAAAACGAAAAACGACTTCATGATTTGACAAACTGTTAATACGACTATGCAAGCAGAAACCATTTAAAAAAAAAAAAATGATTTAAACGCACCCGTTACAAGTCGTACAATAAGAAATAGATTAAAGGAAGCAGGTCTTCCTGGGAGAAGTCCTAGAAAAGTTCCATACTTGAGCAATAAAAATACTAAAGAGAGACTAAGTTTCGCCAACAAACACCTCCACCGTGCTAATTGGAATAACGTATTATGATCGGATGAAACCAAGGTCAATTATGGTCAATTTGTTTGGTTCTGATGGGAAAATGTACGTCAGACGACCAAAGAATTGCGAATTCGATGCCAAATATACAAAGAAGACAGTTAAACATGGCAGAGGAAATTTAATGATTTGGGGGTGTTTTTCAGTATCTGGGGTTGGTCCACTTTTCATGATAAAGGATAAAATGTGTGCCGTAGACTACGTGGAAATCTTAAACAATGTTATCCTGCCATTTGCTGAAGAGGATATGCCTATTAAATGGGAGTTTATGCAGGATAATGACCCCAAACACTCCTCAAAGTTGGCCAAAGAATGGTTTCATAAAAAACAAAATCAATGTTATGGAGTGGCCATCACAATCTCCTGATCTTAACCCGATAGAACATCTATGGGACACCCTTATGCGCAGGATCGAAGGCTGCAGAGCCAAAATAAGGAAAAACTGTGGTCAATTATTCAAAATGCATGGCACTCTATAACTCCCAAGACCTGTGCCAAGTTGGTTCATTCCATGGGACGAAGATGTGGAGCAGTTATAAAAAATAAGGGCGCAACGACAAAGTATTAAAAGGATATGAAACACCTTTACTGTAAATTAATTCCTAACAGAAAAACTAATTTGTTTCTATTATTTTTTCCAGGCCAAAATTAAGGAAAACCAGAATCGACATTTATTCACTATTTCTCTTCTTTTTTTATTAAACATTTTAATGTTACATTTCTTCATTACATTGTATTAAAACTATTAGTATGGGTTTAATTTATCTTTTTTCCCGAAAACATTTTATTTTTGCGATAAGCGACGAAGAACCAGCTTGTTTCTATTATTTTTTCCACCACTATATAAAAAGATTTAGTTTATTTCTTTGCTGATATATATCGCTTTTTATTTACATTCGTTTTCACGAACACGGCTCTAACATTTTTGACCGAAATGCATAGGAACCTACCTATACTAGTGGTAAAAATAGGCTGAGTTCCAAAACGTCAACAAAAAATTTTAAATGCGGTAACAATACATTTGTCATATACGATGATGTTTGTCAGCGATACACTTACATTTACCCCAATCGTGGAATCCGCCGCCGCCGGGGGGAATTATTCACGGAAAAAGAATATTTTGGTATCGTCAAAATCGCAAAGCGAACAGTTCCCCGTTCGGGAAAAATTCGATTCGAACGTTTTTAATAATACAGTGAAACTCATTCAAATTACCCACACGGGGAACTGTTCACTTTGCGAATTTGACGATACCAAAATATTCTTTTCCGTGAAAAGATTCCACGATAGGGGTGATTGTTTTTTTTTATAATGTCATTTTCCATCTTCCTCTCTTCTTAGAATCAATAGAGAATAGAAGAGTATTTTATGGGCCAATGTAACGGTTTCAGAATTATGTTTTTTTTTAGATTCTGGACGATCCCGGGCGATTTTTTTACCCAATGGAAAGCAATATTAGTTTTAAGTTTACAAACGCATTTTATAGTACATTGCATGACAAAGATGAGTAGATGTCGTTTCAATGACAGCAAATGCAAAATGTTTAAACGACGCGGTGAAAATAAAAATAGAAAATGTTGAATTCAGCAAATTTTAAGTGGATGATGGTTTGAAGCCAATTTTGCTCACTGTTCCGTCTTTTTTCACTTAAAAATAAAAACAAAAATTAAACAACAAATATCTAACTCAAGAAAATTTGGCAATATTTACATTTACAGCAAATGTCAAAAGTCAAATGAATGTATTCAATAAATTATCGCTGCGTGGTTTGCTCAGTCAACACGCAGCGATGACTTTTTGGATGCGTTTAGAAACTTTCAACATTTTCGTGTTTGAATTTCGGAATTGATGACTTTGCAGTTAAACCGCATTTAATGCATTTTGAAACTCCGACTTAGAATTTCGCCAAAGATATTTATTGTTACTACGACGTGTTTGCATCAAAATTAAAAATAGAGACAATGCATTGCAGTGCAGTAAAAACATGTCTCCACTTTCATATAAAGTCACGTTCTATAACTTTGCTGCACGGATTTTGATGGAAGCATTAGAGAAGTCCAAAAGTTCAATAAACGATACCATGTCGCTATCCATTGCAGGTTGTCTTTTTTTACTTTAAACATCCTTTTTTTCGCATTAACTCCAAGTAACTATAGAATTAAAACAAAACCGTATCTCGAAAATTTCATTTTAAACTTCGATCAATATTAGGTATAGTAATCACCCATATTCTCATTGGCGGTGTCGTTGAAAAAACCATATTATTCTTCTATCTGGAATTACTAATAAGTAATAACGAATTCTAGTCTGGACTTTAATTTTACGGAAGCTCATATTTTCAAAATTTTTATGTTTTTAAAGTCGAAACTAAAATTGGTTATTATTAGTAAGGCCCTATGTGTTCACTGGCACTTCAACCGTTTGACTCAAAAAAATAACAAACCCCGACTTTAAAATTAAATGAAACTATTTGTCGTTTATGAGACACGATAACCGTTCCTATGTAAAATATGGTGTGTACTTGTAATAATAAAAAGGAGGAAGTTTTGTGCGACTCAGCCATGCACTATATAATTTTTCTAATTTTTATCTTTCGAGTTTTGAAATCCGTTTTTAATAACTTTCTTAGTTTTCGACATAATTTTGTGCCCTTCTGTTCTATACTCACTAAAGTTTCAGTTGTACAGGGTGGCGCAGATTGAGCTATATGGTTTGAATTCTTTATAACTTTTTTAATTACTATTTTTTCTTTGTTTTTTTTTTTTTTTTGTTTAATTTGGAGGTTTTTCTCGCACTTTCCTTCAAAAAAGATTGTTATTTGCTAAATAAAATTTCTTTCTGATTTGTTAAATATATTGTTTCAGTAGTAAGATATAAAAATATCATATCTCTGTACATAATGTAAAATGTGTGGTAGCTTACCGAATGTAAATCAATATTATGCGGAATAAAATATATATCTATCTATCTATCTATATCTTTGTTTTTTTTTTCAGCATTTTGTAAAGAAGACTTGGGGAATTAATTATGAATCATTACACGATCGAACAACGTACAAAAATAATTGAATTTTATTTTTCAAACCAACAGTCTATTGTGTTGACACAGCGTGCATATCGTCGTCATTTTAATGTGCGCATTGCACCCACAGCGTCAGGATTTGGGCTACGGAAAATCCAAGAGCAGTTCATCAGCGACAATTACACCCACTTAAGTGTACTGTTTGGTGCGGTGTATCCTCCGAAAGGATAATTGACCCATATTTTTTTGAAAATGAAAGTGGTGTCTCTATTTCTGTCAACGGTGGTGCATATCGAACGATGTTGGAAAATTTTGTTAGGCCAGCTGTGGAAAACCATCCAAACTTGTGGTTTCAACAAGATGGAGCCACAGCACATACTGCAAAAGTGCCTCTATGGCTTTGTTAAGGGACATATTCGGCGAACGCATTATTTCGCGCACAAGCGATTTTAACTGGACTCCACGTTCACCAGATTTAACAGCTCCTGACAGTTTTCTTTGGGGATATTTGAAAGAAAGAGTGTACGTTAACAGACCAAGAACCATACTCCAAATAAAAACCAACATTCGAAATGAAATCATGGCCATTACACCCGAAATTTTGCGAAAAGTTATGGAAAATATGCTAAAAAAAGCACGTATGTGCGAAGCAGAAAATGGACATCACTTACAGGTATCATTTTTCAAAGCTAATTGCAAAAAAATTCCCCAATAATATACTGTATTTAAAAAAACACAAAGTTATAATAATCGCATAAACGAAAAAGTTATATACCATTTAAACCATATAGCTCATTCTGCGCCACTCTGTATTTTGTGGTATGTATATCTGTAATTTCTAGAAAATAGTCATAAGAACATCTGAACAAATTAAAATACTAAGAATGTATGATTTATTTATAAATCTAAGGTTGACCATCCGTTTTAATTCACGTTTACCGCAACATGTTCGAAACAAGTTTCAACATTTCAGACCATTTCAGACCATTTCAGAATGGTGAAAAATAAAAATAATGTATAACAGTATGAAAAACATTCCGACGAAAAAAGATATAGATACCAAAGCAGAAAGCGTTTTCAGCGGGTTGGATATGTTTGCCTGGAATACAAAAGCGTGGGGCCATGTTCTGTAACTCGTATGAATTAAACAATAGAATGTTTCATTTAGCGTTCCATCGAAATTTATCGATGTTATCGAATTTATCGATGCGAGAGCTACAGCAAATAGAAAGTCGTACCAAAATTATTAAAAAAAATGTATTTACAGTGAGCGTTAAAAGTGAGTAAACACCGATAATAACAATAACAAAACGTATTTCATTTCTACAGCATAACATTTTTTTATAGGTATTTAAACAAAATTGTTTTCAAACTCTAAAAACAAATGAAAACAGTATTGATGTTCACTCACTTTTGACGCTCACTGTATATATTTTTGGCAACCAAAAATGTATTTTTCCAAGCTTTTGTATTTCGATTTTTGGTTTTCCGGTTTACTTCATTATATACTTGTGTTTTCTCGTCTTATGTGAAAACAGCCTAACAGCCTGTTCTGGTCAAATGTATGGTTCCGGTTTTCAGTTTACATTCCATCCGACTTTTACAAAAAAAAATTGTGTGTACATAGTGTATCTTTATCTTTAGAATCTCAATAGTAAACGGATTCGGATATTCCTCAATGCTATAAGAAGGGGTTCAAAAATGTTGTGAGCTGGGCGATTTTGCTTAGTGAAGATTGACATGTTACCGCTCAAGTTATAGCCATTAGTAAAAAAATGTTTGCTTTTATGGAGCACTTAAACTTAATCGATGAGCTCAATCTTGGTCTTATATTGCTTTTGAATTATAAACTGAGGTCGTTAAAAATATTAAGCAAAGTGATCTCTAACTTTTCTATAGAAAACGAATTTATAAATTTGCCGTGCGTAAAACTTTTCCTGTTCAACTTCTCAGTCAATTCCACTGAATTCCTATGATATGCTATGGTTAAATTTAAATGTTTCAGTTTTGTTCTGTTTCGTGTTTTTACGGATAGCTATAACCGACGCCTTAGGAAGCATCAAAATATCCATTCAGTTGCAAAAATAAATAAATTTTTCAAAAATGTCCTTAACATTGCTGTAAATGAACTAAAAGGATTTCAAGAACATTGCTTTGAAATCTGAAAACATAGGGACTTTAAAAGTAAGTCCCTAATAAAAAAAATTCATAAGGTAGGCATATGCACATTACATTTTTGTTTTGTCGTATTTGCAACAAATTGTCGTGTGTTTGGCTAGTGAAATGCGAAATTTAATTTGTTGGTACCTACAGCGTTATTTGAGTTTTCTTAATTATAAGTTTTATTAGTGAAAAGATTTTTTTGTTCTTTGATTTAGAATTTAGGTATTTTGTTATATAGTAAACTGCAAATATATTTCACGACTAAGGTGAATATATTTTTGAGGGATGATTTCTTTTGGTCTTATATTTTATTAATAAAAGCCTGAATTTCATCAAAATGTTTTGCCCAAATATAATTTAGATACTGATGCGCTCGTCATTTAAACGTATGTGTCCTTTTTTATAACAATATCTAACAATAATTTTATAAAAATCTACAAATTTTGATCTCCCTTAAAACTTTATTTAGACGCATTTTATTAACAAAACCGAAACGCATATTTTAATCAGAATAGTAGTTCTTAAAATACAAATTTGTACAAATTTGTATATCGAAAGTTTAATACGTTTAAATTTCCGGTACGTACTGGCCTCTGTATTGAAGTTATCAACAATTTAGTAAAAGTGTTGTACCAGTTTTTTTTTTATTTTGTCTAAAAAATATATAACTAGAATATGAATTGCACTCTCCTTCCCGTTTTTTGTATATGGGATCATAATTTAACCAACAACATTATTAAGCTGCTCACAATGAATTGGATAAGATACCCAGTGCCGGCTTTAGGGGTGGGCGACCGGGGCGGTTGCTCGGGGGCGCCGGCACCTGGAGGGCACCGAAGTGTACGCGCGCTAGCTTAACTTCACTGAATTTGAATACCTATCTCTATCGATATAAAGAAAAACTAAACTAAACTAAATTCAGCGTACCTATTACATTTTATGAACTTATATTGTAGGAGTGAGTATGAGTTGAGTACTCAGCATTTATCTACCATGACCTGTCATTGTGTTGCTTGTCTTGTCGTATTCCTTTCTAACTTATGTGGGTCGAAAGAGAGGCCCACTCATTAAGACTCATTAATAACGTAGACTTGGTGAAGCATCTGTTGATGAACCAATAACTGATAAAAAACAATTTTTGAAGTCGATTTTTTAATGCATGACTTTCCTGACGCGTGGGATTTCTTGTTTTCTTGTTTAAATTAAAAAATAAAAATAAAGAAGAAGAAAAGTTAACGATCAACTTTAAATCCGATATTGTTGGAGATTTGTTGTGCGATGAAATCATGAAAAGCACAATCTTCAAGAGTTATATGATCCGGAACAGCTGTATATCATATCGATACATATTCTGTTAACAATACCAGTGACAGTTGCAAGTGGCGAACGCAGTTTTTTTTAAACCAACGTTGATGAAAACGTACTAACTTATGGTCTACAATGTCCCAAAAAAAGATTAATTAGTTTGTTTGGCCTCACTGTCCATTGAAAATCAAATTGCAGAAAGCCTAGATTTTGACAGTCTTATCAGAGAATTTGGTGACAAAAATCTAAAACATATGATTTTAGTTGTTTTTTAATTATTTTTTGTTCGTTTCATGACTAACACAATTGAAAATAAGTTTTTTTTATAGTCGCTCGTCAGGTTGGTATTGAAAATTGGATATGTCGGTCAAGTAGCTCTGGTACGGGTACCTCCCATACAGACCCAAAAATAGATCCATGCGAATCCGAGTACATTATACTAACCCACACGGAATACATTTTGCATGGCTTATATGTAGTGGAGGATATCAAATGATGACACTTTTCTTAAAATATAAAAGGGCGCCAAGTGCATGACTCGCCCGGGGCACCCAGATCGTTAAGGCCGGCCCTGAAGATACCTATCACATTAACAGGGTAATTTAAAACCTAACCAAATTTGAACTGTAGTTCTTTGAAACAAATTCTAAAAATCTATATCAGGTTTGTTTTTTTGGCTATTCTATACAGCTTTATAAAAAAAAAATCGATTATCGGGGCTTAGCTCTTTCTTCATAAAAGCTTGGCAGCACTCACTCCCATCACAGAAATTCGTAAAATGTCACTCACAAAAAAAAAAAAAAAAAAAAAACAAAAAAAAAAAAAAAAACAAAAATATACAATTTTAAATTAAATTAAATTATCTGGGCTAACAAAAGTTATATAGAATTGAACTTGTATGACATTATTTTTCTAATCCTAGTTTTTTATGAAGATAAAATTAATAGATACTCAAAATCAATTAAGTTTAATAAATGTACCAAAATCAAGATGAAAATAATTTTAACTAAATTGAAATGAATGTAATTCACGTGCCAGCAGGCATTTGCTTTATTGAAGCGAATCGAAATGATTCGGGTGGCATTGCTGCACTATATAGGTACTTCCTGTTAAACTATGGTCGATTCCCTTCGGTATCATCGGAATTCTTGGAATAAAAACTTCCTCGACTTTGAACTTGCTTTTGATTATGGTGCCATGGATGACGTTGTCAAGTATTTCTTCACCGTCAACCTGGTTGTGGTTCCATTGCACAGTTTCGATTGGTTCTCATTGCACAGCATTATGATGACAGAACCGACTTTAAGTTGTATATTCTGCGGTGGTAAACCGGGCACATCCATTGAATCCAAAAATTAATTTAGATAGGTTGTTACTTCGTCATCACATTTTACGCGATCAACCGATTTGAACAAATGGGATATGCCTGCGTGAATAATGAAATTCAAATCATCGACGTCCTTATTCTTCGCAGCTAATATCGTGCGTTTACTCAGCCAATTGTGGTTCAAATAATTAAAAAAAAAATATGTTTCTAAACCATTTATGTACAAATGATCCGCTTTCATTCAAAAATTATAAAATTCCATCCAGTCGGATTCAAGATATAAAATAACACACTAAACACACTGTATGGCATATGGCACCGTTTTGTTGAAACCACATGTTGGTCACATCCATATCTTGTAATTTAGACACTAAAAACTGGGTTATCATGTGACGATAACGAACACCGTTAATTGTTACTGCCTGACCAGCCGCATGTTCGAAGAAGCATGGTCCGATAACGTCTCCAGCCCAAAATTCGCACCAAACAGTCACGAGTTGTGGATGCAACTCTCGTGGGTTTTCTGAACCACAATGCGCCAATTTTGACGATTAACGAAGCCATCAAGATGAAAATGAGCTTCATCACTTAAGATGATTTTATTCGAAAATTGCGGACTGTAGCTGACAAACCTTAATTATTTTTAAAATATTGCTCAACAATGAAAATGCTTTGTTCTTTCATATAGCGATCCATTTTTACTAATCCCACATTGTTATCTTTTTTTTTCCATTGGCATTACTGTGGAGTGTAGAAGTAGATACTATTATATGGCGAAAAATTCAAATTTTGCGTGAATTATGGGACACCCTTTATTATTGAATTCTCATGTGAATGGTGCTTAAGACCAGAGACGCGCTATCTGATACCCCTATTCAGTTGCTACCTTCAGTTTTTGTCGAAATCCACAATTTTGTTTTCTCCCTTTTACTACGTAACTTAAAATGTATGTTGGGTAAAATAAAGTCATCATTTGAATTAAGAAATTATTAGGGGGTTTGGTTAGCGAAAGATTATGTGGATATTATCAATACGAAATTCCACAATCCAGAAAAACAAATTTTAAAAAGACCAATTTCGTATTTTCGCCTAGCCATCTCTTCGAAAAAAAGACCTACATCATTTTTAAAATCCTTATTTCAAAAGTAGTTTCTTCAACATCCACAAACGACTTAAAGTGAAATACGTACGTTACCTTTGATTCTAAGGTACATAAATGCATTCGTTTTACATATCTCGATTTTGAACGTTTTAATGCAGTATCCAATCGATATTTACTGAAGGGAGGAGTGACTTGTTTTGACCCTCGTTTTACAATTCTTTCGTTTGTGCATAACTAAAGCAAATGCCCATTTAATGAACCTCAATTAGGACACTGAATGATCTCGCTCTTAAATTTCTAAGCTACATAATGAAAGGCTAACACCAATTTAGTTACACCTAGTTTTTTTCAGTATAGGTACATAATTGCAAATTAATAATGCAAAGCAAGACGGTTTTATTTTGCAAGTTTCAAAGTTATTTTTATTAATTATTTAATCATATGTTTAGCATTTTCTGGTCAGCGTAATTAAACTGGCTCACGTGACGACACTTTCATTGTTAGCCTCTCATTGATTGTTTAAATAATAGGTAAATTATTGAAAAGTTAGTTAAATTTGTCTAAATGTATATGTATGTGTTAGTAACCAAACCACATTATGTACGTTTATGTAAAGGAACTTAACTTGTCGTTGCCGAATCCAAAACCCATTGCAGCATGTTCAAAAATGTTATTAAACAGGCTGTAATCAATTGTAGCTTCGGCAACTATTGAAGTTTGATCGCGAAATTAATGGGAAACCCCTTAAATGAAAACCCTATCATAAAAAAAAACATCGAAAGTGTGTGTGCGTATTCCAGTGATGTAATTTATTTACAATACATCATCAATGAAGTAAATGAAGTTGTTATTTTCTAGTTTAATGGTGCTTGATGTCTTAATTACAATTAGAAAAAAAAAATCATAATATTTAAGTACATATGTATAATTAAAAAAAATTAAAAGAAAACATAATTTAATTAAAAAAAAAAAAAAACAACAAAAGAAAGAACGAAAAATAGTATTGCGTTGAAGCTTAGCATTTTACGTGTGTTTTTTTGGTTTTGATAACTCGATAATCACCTCACTAATTAGCGGTTCCAGCAAATGATTATCAGTGACCCGGGTCATAACGGTCTCCGTGAATGTCGACTTTGTTATAGTTTCTGTAACAAGACCTAATTCGGTTGGTGCCGGAGGCAACATCGGTAGATCCGGTACGGCTTTATTAACGGTGACTGTTACTGAGGGTCCAACACCATCGTGCTTGGCCACATGGACTTGATGTTGGCTACCACCACTCAAAAAGTGCGCAGGAATCATTGCTTGGAAATCATCACTTGTCAGTGGCCTTGGTGGGGGTTGTGCCATCTTAAAATTGATTTATTTGGATTTGTATTGTTTTAATTTTTTTTCAGTAGATATTGTCATTTACATCAAAGGGAAGTGTATTTTAATGATTGTTTTAGCAACGGACCAAATTTTGGTAGTAAAACAAAATGTGAATATATAAAAAAAAGAGAAAAGAAGAAAAAGGAAAAAGAGATGATAATAATGGATTCATTTTGAAGTTGTATTTTTTTTTTTTTTTGTTTTTGTACTCCTATCCATAGCATTTAATTTAAATAAATAAGCGACAAGTATTTTAATGATTATCTTAATTTTTTTAGCTAAATAACCTACATTTGAAATAATTAACTAATCAAAAATGTATATCTTGTTATCTACATTTGAAGAATGATATAAAATTAAAAGAAAAAAAAAAAAAACAATGTATTTATGAGCAGCATAATTTAAAACATTCATTTTAGAACACACAGAATATTAAAGTAAAATAAGGGGGTATAAGTACTTATAAGAAGATAAAATCGAATTTCTATATTTGCCGTTTACAACCACAAATGCAATGATTAATAAGTATTACGTACTATATAACGAAACATGCATAATATTAGGACAATTGAGTCTTGTTTCAATATGTATGCCTTAAGAAACTAATAAGAAATCACAGCTTTCAAGTTTGGATGAATTGATTTATTTGTGCCAAATGTGTGCTTGCTTTAAGATTGTTACTTATTTTTTATAGATTTGTGGGTATACCAGTTCTAACCAATTGAATCACATTGAACGTCAACAAATGTCAAATAAAAAACTAACCCGGACCTGCTAAATGCTAAATAGAGGGACGACCTGTTGCTTTTTCATACTCAGATTTTGATGGTACTTTTCAAAAGGGGCACACTCCTTCGCTAGGGGCAGGGACCTTGACGTGAGCGCAATCGTATGTATAAGCGCCGGTGCGAAGGCTTAATGTTGCAATGACTCAATGGGCTATGCTGTCGGAGGCGGTAGTCGTCTAAAGGGTCACCCACGGCAGACAGGCTATTGAGGAGCAACTAACGAAGAACTGCCTATGGGGAGTAAACCGCATTATCAAATCTCGAATCCAAGTTGGAACAGCTGAATATGCTGAGGGATGCGTGGCTAAGAGAGTACTTAGTCGCTAATATGCGGACTCCGAATACCAGGCGATCTTCCGTTTTAAACCAGCCTTCCTGTGCCGTACCGGGCTCCGGCATGGGTGATGTTTCTTTCCCGGATACTCGTGGGTTCAATATTTCGAACCAAATAAATAAAAACTTACAGACTGATGCCTCTGTAATCGCATCAACCTCTGGCATTGCTGTTGGGCAACCAGAAGAGCAAACAGATCGTGCAGCCACTGGGCTCTCGATGGTCAACAACCCTTGTGCTATAGACCACACGACCACAACTTCTCGGTGTCATGTGGACTCCATCCATTTTTTTTGTATTTTAAGACATTGGGAAATCAACAACAACATCAAAAATCAAAGCTATGGAAGAGATTGAGAACTCGAAGTAATTTAAATATTCATAAAAAAATGGGACCTCCACATCCTATGTTCCTGATAAATATGGGTATATGTAAGAACCTTGAATATTTACGTCTCTGTAATTATTCAAAACATGGGTATATGTAAGAACCTTGAATATTTACGTGTCTGTAATTATTTAATCAGCTTATTTACGGGTTTAGTTTGTCCATTTGCATTGGCGCTATTCTACGATACCCGGAGGCCCAGAGCTTAGCTTCAATGAGGGCCGAGGCCTGTGCTAATGTCTCTATTACATACATACATACATACTTTTCAAAAGGGGCAAACTGTTAAATGTGAGAAGTTTTTCTCAAATTCAAATTGACATTTGAGTTCAGTAAACTACTACAATTTTTTTTTATTTTAAAATAGGCAATTTTTGAGGTACTTAAAAATCTATCTAAATCTGCTTGAAGCAAGTAAGAGTTTTGTTGTTAGAAAAAGTTGACATCCTCAGCGTAGAGGGAAAGGTTTGGTTTCAAAGCCGACAGCTGAAAAAGGATTAATTCATGGTACCATATACCATATGAATGATTTATCAAAAGCCGTACTGAAATCAGTTTTAATAACGTCGACTACTTTACTATTTTATAAAGCAGAGAGTTTAGTTGTAGTCTTGGTTGTAGTTGGCCTTTTTGTGTATATGCAAAAATGTAGCTTTCCTTTCCTTTTTGTGTATCCGTCTTACAAAAGAGTAGGTACTTTCATTGTTCATAGCTGGGTAAATTGGCCAAACGAAATCAATAGCCGAAAGAGGTGTGATAGGGAGCTGGGAAGATTGAAGGTCTGGGTTTTAAGAAACATAGCGGAAAGACCAGCAGTGATAGATAGGTACCGACTTATTGTTGTTATTGTTAAGTTTTTGTACTATTTTGAAACTACATTAGGTTCAAAGGTATGGAGAAGTTTAGAAGGTAATTGAAATAAGACGGATTTGGTACGAAGAAGTTGCCAACAGAAAATCGTTTAAAAAAGTCGAAGAAAACAAGCAATTGGAAGATTTTTTATAGTTGACGAATCGGAAAAGATACTATATAAGGTTAATTTCATTGTTCTTGTTGGTGACTATAAGCTGGTGTTCACTCCGTTGGCAAATCTGAATTTTGTAATTAAGCTAAACCATGAATGGTACTTCTGTCCCATACCTATGAATGCAGGTATAACAGTTATATTAGTCTGTCAGGAAGAGTGAACCTTGCAGTTCGCTTAGCCGTCAACTGACCAAGCCCCTACCATGCCAATTGAGCATTGAGCAACTTCTACTTTCTTCTCTTTTATTTCATTAATATTTATATTTACATTTTCATCACATCACATTCAGAGAGAGAACGCTGCCCAAATGTGCAGCGAAAATCGAATAGTAAAGATTAGATCACTGCCGCAAAGAAGACACTTACAAATAACGAGGCGATAGGACTTGGTGTAGCATTTCCATCAATGTCAAAAGAGAGCCTACATTTGCTTGATATCTTGGGCGACAGAGGAAAAAGTAAGTCTTATGGAGTTCAAAAACTGGAGAAACTTGTGAAAGATGATAACCGTTGTACATTATTTCACATAGTTCTGTCGACAGGAAGTGAAGGAGGGACACACAAAATCGACGAATCGAACGAAGCGGCATAATAGACAGCTACAACATTGCGGTATAGTTACCCTCATCATCCCAAACTAGCTCTAAGACGCAGATGCATGGACGTTAGTGAAGGCGGATAGAAATATATTTTGTCGTTTTGAACATATTCGTTTACGGGCTCAGAAGAAGAAGATCTAACAGCCAATTCTAAGAGCTGTATAGCGACATTGATCTTGTCTAGGAATCACACCAAAACTCCGACACAAGGAGTCTTCAAATTAGATATCGCCTTTTAACTGAAAAAACCTCAACTGAAGGCAATTAGTCAAATACCGCGCTAACTGGAGAAGAGTATTGGTTTAGACCGAAGAAAACTAATACAAAATACTGTCGGAAAAGCACTACTTCGACAGAAAATGGCAATGTTATGGATAAATGTTGGTCTCCCAAGGTTCATACACAATTCTTGGTGGAAATACCTTTAGCAGTCTAAAATACAGGTCTCTAGTCAAAGTGTGCTGTCAACAGTACACCCGTTTGCATTATATAGAGGACCGATTTTTAATAATGTTACCTGTAATTGAATCTAAATAGTTTGTAAACTCGGCATAGGTCCGATAGCACAAGTATATAAAACGATGAGCCCCAAAAAATCACATTCTCTATAACCGGTATCCTAATTCCAATTACACCGCCCCAATTACTTAAATTTTGCTACCCCTTCAAGCTCATTTCGAATGCTTATGCAATTAACTACACAGGATAGAGCATTACATAAACAGTCGCCACTAAAATTCATATTAAAATAAATACTTAATCTATTGTGGTATCCCTTTTATTAACCCCAAATGGAGCCCAAAAAACGGACTCAGATATAAGCGAAAACAATTTTAAGAACGACGAAGGAGAAAAACAAACAGAATGTCGGTTATAATTTAATTAAATCTTACATCTTACTGCTATCGTGCACACGGAGGCTATGATTTCTTATTAGTTAATGAAATTTCATAATGAAAATTGAGCAAAACAAAACAACAACAATAACAACAAAATTACGAAAATATTTTAAATTTGTTTTCATGTCGGATGGCAGGCACAAACGCTTACAAAAAATAAAAATAACAGAAAAAAAACATAAACAACATGAATATCATAAAACATAAAATAAGAGTAAATAATAAACACAATCTCATTTCCTAACTAAAATATTGTTATTGCAAAATGAAAAGAAATGAAAAAGAAATAAAATATATGTGTTCAAAACTCCACAGTGGAGCTATAGCTCACCTGAGTCTCTACATCGCTGGGGGTTGTGACACTTGGACCGTTCTGGGAAAGAGACGAGTGCGACTGTTGCTGCTGCTGGTCCAGTGGAATGGAATTTGAATGCGCCACACGAACTCGCGGCGCTGGAACTGGTTGACCTGTGGCAATGTCAACAACTGTGTCCAATGTTGGAATGCGATTTGAATTACCGGTCATCGTATCGAAACCATTTGTCTTCGTCGTCATCGTCGTCGACGTCGTCATTGGGGTCGGTGATATATTTTTATTCGAATCGTAGGCAAATGGCTGAGTTATGTACTTCTGTGATTGTGACGACTCTTCGGCGATGTCACCAATAGAACGATTGAAGCCGGCTGCTGAGTGGGGTCAATTGAAATTGAGGTTTTTTTTGTCCAATTTGTGGGTATCTAATGCACTCACCTGGACGATTTGCCATATATCCTGACGGGCTCAACGAATTCAAGACTGATGGGCTACGTGGGCTTAAAGGTGGTTCTAGTGGTCCACTGATTTCTCGCTGCAGTACAAGACGCACGAATCGCTGGTGATCGGTTAAAAGTTGCACGGCTGCATCGTGATAGGCATTTGTCATATTGTTGCCATTTATCTGCAGGAAGATGAGGGAGGAAAATGCAGGCAAAAATAACAATCGTGTTACTAGCAATTATAACGCCACAACTCACCGCCAGCACCCTGTCACCGACCATTATTTTGCCATCGCGATGCGCCAAGCCACCATCGGTTATGCGGGATATGAATATACCATCACAGTTATCCTTGAATGGTGGAGACCCTTTGCCTCCGGCAATACTAAAGCCTAGGCCCTGGTTAATTTGATCCCTTATCAGCGTTGTGTGGAGGGTTACTTTATGAATGGGGACTTCCTAAATAATAAATCAATGTTGTTGTTGTTGAGCTTCTTTTCGGTATACATTTAATTGTGTGTACGTGCGCAGGTGAATGGCATTACATTCACAACCTACCTTGCCATTTTCCAAAATTCCATTTGTGGTCGCAGGGACTATTGTTGTGGCAGGGATAACATGTTGTATACTTTGCGGCTGTTGCTGTGATGCGGCGTTGGTGGTCATGATATTCTGTTGCTGATAATTGTATTCATTTGGGAGAATTTCTATGGGTGGTGGGATGGATCGCTCCTGACGTACTTTTTGTGGTCGGCTTTCAACTGAAATCTGAATTTTTGTTTTGTTTTTGAAGTACATGTATACATGTGTGCGTGTTGATGAATTTAAAATCAATTTAGCTTGAGATACTGCTAAACTTAACGCGTGAATAATCTAATCAAACACAGTTGTGCGTATGGGACACTAAAATAATAAATCCTTTCGGGGGTGATTTCTGATTCGTGTCAGCGTGATGTTGGTCTAACCAAACTATTTTCAATTAGTAGCCTTAGGCTATTTCTAGAATGACTTTAACCGAATTGAAATTCGAGATACGTGTTGAGCTGAATACAATTTGGAATTATCATTATTTAATGTTGAATGATTATTTATTCAATATATATAGGGATACGAAGACAGTTTTAATACGAATGGGCTAATTAACATTAGCAGGCGTGCAGAATAGATGTGGTATTTGTATTCGCTATTTATAGAGGATATTCCAAACCCGCCTTTGTCGCCTCATTTGTTGGAATATATTCCGAAAAATTGCAGAACTGTCAATGTGCGTCACGAATGAATGTCTCAACCGTCATACTACGGTTGAAAGACAAAACCAGCCAACTCCACTTGCTTGGATAAAAGCGGTCGGCATAAGGGGTTTTCTCTGTTTAGCCGAAAGAGAATAGCTTTTTATAAAGAGTGAACAAAGATGTACTGGATCATAGTTGCGCAAGGACTGAAAGCTGCGGGTCTAAGCTACGATTATTTAACAAAATTTACTTGTATACCATGAAAAAATCTGGTAATGAAAATTTGACTGAGTTGTCTACAGATGAGCCCGCCAGCGATATATCAAACGCATTTTTTTGAGTAGATACGTAGAAGAGTACATAGAAGCCAGTTACATTTCAAGCATTTGGTGAATTTTAAAAGTCCGAAGAAAAGTTATTCGTCGGAGCCAAATACGAAGGGGGTCTTCGAAATAAATGCGAACGATTGAGATAAACTGGGTTTCAATGTTCATCTACATTTAAAAGTGCCAAACAAAAGTGGCAGCATTCTAAGTTACCGTTTATGCTTTTCATGGTACGTACACACTCCTCCACTTTTGAGATAGTAAATGGAGTATATACTGCGCGTTAAAATTATTTGAATCGAATTTTCTCAAAACTCGTATGCCATGATTTTTGTAAGGAATTTTCTTTAGCTACAGAAAATTATGGGCGCAGTAGCGCAGTGGTTAGTGTGCTGGACTACTGTGCGAGGGATCCCAGGTTCGATCCCCGGAAAACACACAAAATTACTTCTCAAGGTTTTTTCTACTGCGCCACCTCTCGCGAACGTCTGACAAACATCCGAGAGTATGACTGTCCTGAAAAAGCTTCTCAATTCAGCCATTCGGACTCGGAATAAAATTGTAGGTCCCTTCCATTCGTTCCAAAACTAGAAACTCGCACAAAACGAATGGTTGCGAGAAGCTAGGCCTTGGGTGTCTACCGCCTGTTGCGCCGCTTATTTATTTATTAATTTTTTTTTTATAGAAAATTATTAGGCTTTGAATTTTGTAAATGGGCGTAAATTGCCTGTTTTAAGAATATTGCAAAATATGACAGTTCAAATTAGAAAAAATTTCATACATGGCATATAAATCTAAGTATGTACCTAGTAGGAGAATTTATCGTATCATCTGGGAAAGCCACCACTCTTATTCTAAAAAAAAAACGGTGCACTTAGCTTTTCAGTAAAATTTGCAACTTCCGATGATTCCATCTGAGCTCTGGGTATAACTCTTAACACGTGCAAAGCTATTTTTTGTAAGTGCACTATGACTGACAGACAGTCGTAAGAAGCACTGTAACAAATATTTCTCAATTTTTAAGATAGCTTGGTTTTTTGGTTAGTGGGACTAAGTCTTCGCTCTTCAATAAAGCCTTTCCTAGGTCCGCTCGGGAATAGTAGAACTCTTACCCTATATAGCTTGTCACAACCATGCGTTAACATACAAATCGCTTGAAGCCTAGACAAAGAGAAAATAGCTACCTATGTAATAGAGCGAGCCCTCTAATTTAAATATATAAAAAACGCCCTTAAAAACAATATAGAAAATCATAATTTAGTTTTACAATTAAAGATTGCGCATCACATATTTAACATACAGTGAGCGTCACAATTAAGTGAACACCAATATTTTTAAGCATCAATTTTAATAATTTGTAAAAAGTTTTATAGCGAAATAAGAATAAAGAAACTTATTTTATTTCGACAGCTAAAATACTTTATAGATTAAAAGATTCCAAACTACAAATAAAAACAGCATTGGTGTTCACTGTTCACTTATTTTTGCCTCTTACTGTACATGTAGCAGAATTCTTCTGCTTCGAACTTCGACAGTAAGTTCGAATTCAAAGACTTAAATCAGCTTATTTCTTTTTCAATGTGCAAAATGTTGCTTTTTCTATTTCCAACGCTTTGTTTTTGAGGGCGTTTATAATACGCATTTGTTGAGAATCTTTTGTTCAATTAAGTAATTCTTTGGAATGATACGATTGTGGTTTGTTGTTAGAGTTTTACAATGATATTTCCCTTTACAGTAAATTCATGCAAGTATTCAGTCGATAGTCGCATTCTGTATGCCACGATAGATAAGTCATCAGAAATGATAAGCACAAGCTCCAAAAATCGTAGCTTTCCAAGAAAAAAATGCTCCATATTTCCTTGGAATCATCATAAACCATGTATCTGCAATGAACCCACTAGAAATGGATCGTATGACAATCCAGACTTCTGAATAAACACTTCGTCCGACAAAACACAACTCAACTGTGCCAAGTAAAATATTCAAATCATAGAGTATTCCTTCGAAATGGTAACCATACCCTCGTGGACCGTAGAGATATTTTCTTTCGTTATTACTGAGTCACTCCAGTCGGATTTGTTGACTATCGTTGGACATATAGCTTCGTCATCTTACGTATCTTTGTGCATTTTTAAGTACTCCTCGGCGAGTTGAATGCCACTTCATCCTTCCGGTTGTTGTAATACGCAATGCTCTAGCACCTACGTTATCGTCTGGATCAGGATGTCTTCTTTGCACTTGCGAGAACATTACTTTACTTCAAGTATATAGTGGGGGGGCGGGAGAAATAATGTCATTTATAGAAAAATTTAAATTCGTTTCTTTGGACAATATGACACAAGGAAGCTATAAATATTTAACTACACGACATAAGGTGTACAGAATAAGGATATTGTTGTTTACATTCTCGACAGACAAAAGCGAGTTTATGATGAATTTATGAGACAATTATGTACTATAGTGCTACAGTGTAGAAGAGTGTACCTCGTTTAAAAGCTTAAGCTATCTATATACTGGCTTCATTCGTTGACCTCTAACCGCACAATGTGTGACTTACAACACTTGCGACACTCTTTGCCAATAAAACCAGCATACTTTCACCCAAACTAACCTGTGATAGTGAGCCATCTTCGCTGAACACTGGATGACCGATTAAACGTGTCACCTCCCGTTGCACTACTAATACCAGCACAAGTCCACAAGCTTTTAGAACCTGAACCGCTTGATAATGATCCGCATACTCAACGGACTTTCCATTGACTTTGATGACTTTATCGCCGACTTTAAGGCCAGCCAAATCGGCTGGACCACCTTCGGTAACACGTGAAATGAATATACCCTCATCGTTGCCTTTGAACGGAGTTGATCCCTTGCCGCCGGCTATGCTCAAACCCAATCCGGCTGATGTCCTTTCAATGTGAATTTCATATTGGTCCGTTTGTAGCTCCGTTACACCGTCTAGGGCATCTAAAATTACAAACACATACAAGCAAATTCGATTAATATAAGTTACATACAAAGGCTTGTGCAGGATATGGTGCACAATGCAGTTGCACCGCACTGTGCATCTTGATTCAAGTCACGAAATGCAATTACTGGTATAAAAGGACTTATATTCAACCACTATCTCACCATAGCCCCAACCGGCATGGAAGGAATCTACATCAAAAATTAATCAAAAAGAATACCCTCCCATTCCCTGTGGCGATGTCCTTTGCACATGATTCTCTCACCGTAATTTGTATCCCTGTCCGAACCCGTGTACGTTGTGATTATTCGCACTTTTTTATCCTTTTTTTTCAGCGAATTGTAAGGACTCCGACCGGATGAAAGAGAGCTGCGTAGACTTCCGGTTGCTAACGAGGGACTATTTCTACCGTCGTAGTATGTCGGTCTCTGATTACTACGTGAGAGCGACGATTGGCCACTTGAACGCGGCAGGGAATTGCTACCCTCTTTGACTTTTAGTTTCACACTAAACATCGTTTAGTTGTTATCCGTGTTCCTGTCCAGTTGGTTTTAATTTACGTTCTTTGATAGTAATATCCTTTGGCACACGAAGTAGTGGTGGCTTACAGCATGTTCAACTACAGAAATCTGAACGAAAGAAAGAAAATAAACGATTGTAGTGTCTCCTTCCGCAGATGGAAAAAGAATACCCCAGTGCAGGATCAAGGTAGAGTGCAACTGGCCGTCACTTAGAAGGGGGCACACGAAGTTGCAATAAAAGGATACGCGACGGCTCTCGTATATATTCGATTCGACATTCGGGAAAATGGGAGAAAGATTAACTATATCGTATAATGGAAGTCTGTTGTCGCTCATGAAATTGCAATTTGGTTGGTTTCTTGCAGTGAATGTATCTGAAAGATTTGTGACACAATGAAACGAGCGAGCAATAGGATGCGGGGCGCCCTGATTAAGGTTGATATTTTGTGAAGGATTGCAATTTGATATAACAATAGGATTTAAGCAATACGACAAAGTAGCAGTGATTTGACAGAATAATGGAATGGCGGGGTTCTATTTCTGTCTAGACATTTGGAGACTTATCGGGTAGTAATTGTTATTTCGAGCATGGAGACACTTGTTACCAGATTCAACGGAAAATTAACAGCAGATTTATTTTAATCATTGGATATTTTGATTGATGCCTTTTGAGTAGATGATGTATTGTCTATTGATTATTGAATCGATGTCAAGTCCATCTGTCAAATTTTAACAAATTTATTTAGCATATTGCTCTGTCAAAATCGATAAGAAACTCGCTGAACCATTCGATGACTCAAGTCGACGTGCTGTTATGTGACTTTCTTTACACATCAGCTGTGGGTTGTACGGAACTCTGAAGTGCCAAAGCGGCACCGTTAATATTGGTTTAGTGAACCAGCTGGGGAGTCAGTTGTTGTAGATGTAGAATTTGCATGATAATCACACTCGAATGCTTTAGAAGCTACCCTTCCGCTTATTAACGAAGCCTTCCAAATGGAAAGAAATAAATACGCTCGTGAAGACCATTTAAACAAAAAACCGGTTACATTCTACGTTTGTAATACCCAATCGGCGAACCTTGTCAAAGCATACATTCCAAGAATTTTGCTACGAATGTGAACGAACCTGGATTTTCACAGTAGTACCTATCTAATAGAATAGGTAGGTATCTTTCTATTTCATTGAATTGCACAGTTTTCAATTGACAGCTGTCAATTAATGACAGGTTTCTAATTGAAATGTCAAAAACTCCACGAAGTTTTAAAATAAAAGCTCTTAATCGGAAACTGTTTGTGGAAATGGAGAAGAAGAAACCGACTCTGGTTCTACGAGAAATAAAATAAAGCTTAGTGCAAATAATAGGACACAATTAATGGTAGCAAACGTTACAATAATTAAAATAAAAATTTTACGTGTATGAGAACAATGGTTCACATCAACACAAGAAAAGTGTCGGTACTATAGAACAACAATTGTTTTCTAGATATTGTTTGAGAGGACAAAAACTTTTTAATAAACGATTCAATTCAAACAATGGCTACAATTTTTGTCTACAAATAAATATTATTTGTCAGAAAAAAAATTGGAAATGTCGGCAAAAATCGAAAAGACGTCTGAAATTTAATAGAAATCGTCTCAAAATAAATAGAAATCATCAGAAATTCAGATATTGGAAACGTCCGAAACAATTTTTAAAACGCCTGAAAACAAATAGTAGTAAAGGTGTTCCTTCTACCAACAATGGAGTAGAAAGAAGGAAAGAATAAGTCCATAAAAGAAAAAAAAAACATAGATGAATTTTGAGAATCGGCGTTGCGGTATTTAATTCTTTAAAATAAATGTTTTCAGGGGTCTAATCGCGTAAGGCTAAAACGATCGAACGACGTCGTCTCGACGATACTTCTACTTCATATAACAAACAAACAACGATAATCGTCGAATCGATAGGACGATCATCGCTTTTTATTGCTTCACGTAAACAATTATACTGTCAAATGGCGCCGTGCGTCGAAACGATTCGATTGAACGATGGCTATTTTGCAATCGTTTCATCGTTTTTGGTGTATTTTGTTTATGTTTAGGTTTTTTAAAAGTAAAATAAATATTAAAGGAAACATTTTCCAATCAAAAGCATACATAATGTTCACAAAGGACACTGCATTAGCATTAGTGTGGTGAAATGTGAAAATATAGAACAAAAATCCATTTTCTTCATACTTGTTAAAAGACAGTTCGAACCCTAGCTGTGTTCTCTTTTGAGGATGCAATCATAGAATTGCATTCACTAAATGCTTCGCTGTAAATGATGACAAAACAAAATATACTGTCAACGAGAAAGGAGTCTCAGCATCGAGATATTAGGTATATAAGACCCTAATCATCCCGGTCCTGCTGTATGGTGCAGAGGCTCCATACATGGACTCTGTCAAAATCGGAAGAATACCTCCTTGGGTGTTTTAAGAGAAAGAATCTTCGGACGATATTCCGTCCAGTTTGTATCAAAAAGCTGAAGATACAACGGCTGATATGGCTGGGGCACGTGGAGCGTGTATGGACAGCAACGCATCAGCCCGACGAGTCTATGAGTCCACCCCTGAGGGTGAGGGTGAGGGTCCACGTAGCAGAGGTGGCGCGACGGCGATTGGACGGCGACCTCAACGAACTTGGTGAGCGTAACTGGAGGCAGCTAGCTAGGGGCTTGTTGGTTGGGGCCGTTTTCCACCCCGGATTGTAAGAGCCCCCAAAAGTAAAGTAAGTAAATGCTTTAAGCAAAATGCATGCACAAATCCTCTTCTTCCTCTTCTTTTTCTTCTTTTATAAACCTTATCAATATAATTTCTCGTGCACCGCACCTATGCTTATTTTCCAACGTATACGTATACATGCATTTCCACAACGAGAACAAAACAAACAAAATAATATACCAATTTTATTAGTTTTCAGTTGTCACAGTTTGTTTACAGTCCTGCTCAAACTGTTCAAAATGAAAACGATGAACGATTCGATTGATCGATGTGATTGTGATGTTGAAGCAAACTTAAAACGAGGTCGTTTTATACAATCGTCTCAACGATGATAGTCTGATAAATTACGCGATTAGAGCCCAGATATTTTTCAGACGATTACAATTTGTTTTCAGACGAAAATGATTTAACCTTGAAATTATAGCTTTTTCGAACTACACAACTTGATCAACAGACTTTAAGCGATTTTTTGAACAGTTGAACTCTGACAGTTATTTCTCTGTACATATTACATTCTCGGAAATACATAATTGTTGGTGACAGGAAGTAAACAGTGCACTTCCATCTACTTCCGCCAAATGGGTGATGTGATGACCATTCATAACAAAGTGTTTTCTTAGAGGTTTAGTTCTTTAGCAACAACCAACACCGTTATGCCCAAAACACACGTGCAGAATTCACTGCGCAGCAGGATTAGAATACACATGTTCATATGTGGTGAAACAAATGTAAATTCTGCAGCCACCGCAGCACTGCAGCATGTCTCTATTTCTAAATCCACTGCATAGCAACGCAGTGAATTAAATTAAATAGACTTGGCAGCATCGGATTTTTAAATTCAGCTACTGATGCATACGAGGAAAATAGAGACGGGAATTATTTGTCGTCTGTGTTTCACTCACGTATTTTTCCCCGCATTTTCAGCAACCACTGCAAATTGAATTCTGCACATGTGTTTCATTTGCAGTACTGCATGCAGTGAAGCATTCAGAATTTCTGCACATGTGTTTTGGGGATTAGTGTCGCAGTCGGTTTAACAGCTGACAGATGTTCAATATATTTTGCCATTTCACCATAAATAGATTTATGCCAGAAAATCGTGCTTCAAGTGTAGCAATCTGGGCGGAAGCTTATAAAAGAACTGAAGCCGCGTAGAAATTGTGTGCATAAGTTTGATGAATAGGCCAATTAAAATGTTGAAAACCTGGAAGTACATTATCTACACACTTGAAAAAGTAGTTAACAATTTTACTTCCAGATTGCGTCAGATTGCCCTGATAACCAGTCAACAATCAGTTAGGAAAAACTGTTTTTTTTTATATAGGTATGAAAAGAAAACGGTAATTCATTTTTCGCTCGTTTTCTGTACAGCTAAAAAATGAGCCTATACGAAAGTTGGTTTGGTGTAAATAATTTGTTTCAATTTTTTTAAAGCCTGGTTTTTATTAGTTCACTATATCGAGCGCGTACTGTATTACACTTCGTTCTCATTAGAATTGGAATTCATTTTGAACCGCTTATATAGGGGAGACTGGGGCACCTTAAAACGTGAGGTACACTTGATTTTGAACATTGCTAATAAGACAACATGTCCGGCAGGACATCTCACTCTCGTCTTTGCTCCCTCGTACATGTCCACGATAATCTGTACGTAAGTTTCTGGAACTCCTCTTTTGACAAATATAAGAAATGTAATTATTTACGCACATTTTTCTATCACTCTATTGGATCAGGTTTGAGCAAAACAGTCGGGACACGTTTGAACAAGTGTTCTGTTGGCATTGAAATAAAAGCTAAGCTACCACCACCAATCAATGCTCCAGGAACATCGAGGACAGTTGCGATGATGATTTGTGTCTTTAATTTTTTCAAAATTTCTGTTGCGTTAGTAAAATAACTCATTTTTATTTTTATGAAATTTCTTCAGTCTTTTATATTTCAGTATGAAATTTGTGAATTTCAGTTTGCTTTTTTTAAGTCGTTTTTTTTTTTTTTTTAAATTGCATTATTTTATTAAAAAAAATACACAGCTTCCCTATAGTAGCTTATTAGCTGCCAAAAGCAATTACAAATACTGCCGTTCAAAAGTGTCCCCGCCTAGTTCAAAACTGCCCCGCATGGGGGTACCTCAGAAAAAAGGACCTACTTCGTTTTTAAATAAAAATAAATTATCTTTATACGTAGTAATTTGTCCAAGTCAAAGTTCATTTGCATTTCTCAAAGTGAGAATACTTTACAGGCCAATAATTTAAACACATAGATATTAAGGCCCGGTGCACACATGCGTTTTTTTTCCCGCGCGGACCCGCAGCGGGTCCGCGTTTGCGTGCCACAGTACTCACACCTAAATTGGGTGGTACACACAAGTAGGCGGATACGCTGCGAGCCCGCGCGTCATTTTTACGGGTAATAATACCCGCAGCAAAACGCAAAAGCGGACCCGCTGCGGGCCCCCGTGGGAAAAAAACGCAAGTGTGCACCGGCTCTTATGAGACCTCAAAGCAAAAAATGTGCGTGCAAAGGTGCCCCAGTCTCCCCTACATATATAGGTACGTTTCCTAAGTCTTTTCATGTTTTAGCGGGCAAACGAAGTAGGCATAGATAAGATTGTCACTATTGGTATTACGATTTGTATTTCTAAAGTGAAAGTGATATGTATGACGTAATAGATTTTTTGACATTCCAAAAACAAATTGATTACAACTTTACATAATATATGACAGGCTTATCAGTTTGCATGATATGTTGGCTGATTTGAGGCGACTTAAAGGCAAAAACGGACAAATCACATAATGACGAATTATAGCATATGTAGATACTAATATGATTTTTGTCGTGCCAACATGGATGTACCTACATTTCTTGGCCCAATTTTTGGTTCAATTCCTAAGTCGTCAAACACCGCTGCAAAAGCCGATATCTAATGAAGTAGGTTAGGTAACTGGCAAATTTGGACAAAGTCCGTGCATTGCAACGAGTCCATACAGAACGATACCTAGGCCTAGGTTCTCGGAGCAGTTAATCTGAACATTTTTAACCTTACATACCTTATGTATACGGTATACAGCGTATGTATTGTATACCCATTGCACATATTTTCAATTGATTGATACAACCATTTTAAACTTATAGCACTTTTCACTCGAATCAATAGCTTTCGCATATATGTATGTCGGAATGTAGATACCCACCCAATGACCAACTCGCATGCAGAGAGCGATGATGTAATTCGCGTTTCGTATCCATAATATGAAATCACAAATGAAGAACAAATGCTAACTTCGATAACGTTGATCATATCCTACTTTGACACTCGAGTGGCTGGAAAAGAATTATGTAAAAAAAACAGCAGACCTAAGATAACAAAAAAATGGCATATTGGCCACTCAAGCCTTCGAAATGACAAACTCCTATCCAAGACACACAATTAAATCAAATGGATCTGCTGCAGTTTAATCAGCTAACTTTTAAGGCATTCGTCGTAGGGGCGATTCAATCTTAAAAGCATAACTATTTATTACGAAAGGCTAAAATTTCATAGCAGAATCTAATCCTTTTATAATAGTTATGTTAAAATTTACAAATTAACTGTCGTTCACGTTTCAGAAACGATTATACGTGATTATGCTGACGTAAAAATGACGTCAGTGGTACATACGAATGTGGTGGTAACCTGACAGCGCAAGACTTTCCTGGTTCATGGTGGCCCAAGTCTATTTTGTGCGAATGTTTTGTGGATAAACTTTATTCTGTCAATAGAATCTTACACGCGTTACCAGTTCCTCAACAAAGACTTTCAGTTAAACTGCTATACACGCTCCTTGCTCGGAAAAATATTTCCTATTATACGTCGACGCTATTTCTTGTGGTACATATTTACCCTACTTAATGTTAACCAATCCTTCTTTTTTTTACCAAATTGAAGCTTATCATTTGTAGATATGTTAACAGACTTAAAAAAAAAGTTGACCGCAACAGGTCCGCATAGGCACCTTAGACCTAGACCTGGTGCAATACGGACAGTATATTTGCATACTGTGGTTAAGACACAAGTCTGTTGCACCTAGGGCAATACCTTGGTTAATAAGTCATGAGACATGACAGGTTAACCGTACTTACCGATCTCTCTCTGTCGCTCATAACTTTCCCTTTATATTGTACACGTATACATACGCTTACGGATTTAGAACTTCCAACCCTGACTTATTAAGCCAATTTGACACCGAATTAAAGAGAAAAGTCCGATTTAGTTAACAACAAAAATACTACTAATCCGCCCTGACCATGCCCCAGAACATGAGTCTGCAATAGGCACATTAAAATTGGCGAATCTATATATATAAAAATTAAGATTCCGACTGACAGATCATCAAAGCCCAGCCTAAACCCTTTGCTCTAGAAAGCTGAAATTTTGCACAGAGGTTTCCTTTATGATGTATACAACCATTAAGGAAGGATTTTTCGAAATTCAACCCTTAAAGGGGTAAAAGGGGGGGGGTCAAAGTTTGTATGGGACCATTTTTATTTTTCATCCGATTGACTTAAAACTCGGTTTGTGTACCTACTCTGTTATAAGAAATAAAGACAATAATTTTTTCGATTTTGGAAATTTTGCTTGGGGCCCGAGTTATTGGCGATGTCCACTTTTTAGTGGGGCCTTTTCTTAACTCACGAACCGATCGCCGCGTCGTATCGATTTGAAACTTTTTAATGCGTCCAAACTCCAGCGTACGTACTCCAAAGATATTGAAGCGGAATTCTGTAAGAATGGGGTTATACTGCTAGAAAGTGGTAGACGTCCTCACGATCTTTCCGGTTGCATATGTTGCACAGTATAGGAAGATCTGGGCAGTGTGGAATATAATTAAGGATTTGCTAACTAAGAATAAGAAATATGGTGTGTCTCGTAGATAGTGGCTCAGTCTGCCATAGTATGATCTGTGTTGAGATGTCAGCGCTTCACCAACAAATATTGAATATATATTTTTTGAACTATTTTCTCCAATAGGGCGCTAGACATATTTTTCAGAGATACTAATTGCTTCTTAAGTACTGTCTTAGTTAGGTTTCCTGCACGATATATAAATATAAAAAGGCAACTAACTGACTGTGAAGGAATCTCTGTGTCCAAATCCTAAGGACTGCGCGAGCGAAGCCGCGGGCAAAAGCTAGTTTATTAATAAACGAATTACCACCTACCTATATTCTACACATTTGCCCGACTGTGTTATGTTTTTTGAAGGTTGGCAGAAAACGGACGGCGTTAAGCGAGCTGGTTATGGTTTAACATAGGTGTATTCTGCACAAGCAATATTTGCTGGACGCATGTAAAAGTAAGATATATTACTTCTTCATATACAGACCATAAGTCGAACTCTCAAAATGAAAGAAAATAAATTAATTATAAGTTATAGAAACTTCGAGTATGGACGCCAAAAGTTGAAAACACTGAGTTCTCAATAAAACTTCGAGTAATAGAGAAATTCGAGTTATGGAAGTTTGACTGTATTACCATTTAGAAGTGTTCAAATAAAGTAGCGAAAAGACATGAGAACTAATAGAAAAAACTTGCGGTTCCCGTTCCCGTACCTTATCCAATTGTCACTGTTGGTATACTCTCAGTCGGTGCAGGGAAATAAGTCCCCGGGAACTAAGTCCACTGAGGGACTCAGTTCCCTCCTAGTGGGAAATAAAACCACTTTCGTGAAGTGGACTTAGGTCCACGTGAGGTGGGAACTAAGCCCATTTTCTTATGGGAACTTAGCAGTTCTTATGTTGACACTTAGCACACAGTCAACAGTTAGTCGGCTCTCACATTGAGGCAACAATCATAATAAGCAACTGGCAATAGGAAACACGCAAAATTATCGCTCACAATTATTTTACATTGAATTAAATTAGAGGTCTCACATCAAAGCTACTAAATATCGTTCGAACGAAAAATGTTGCTGATTGCTTATTGGCAGTTGCTATAGCAACTATAGTTGCTTATTGCTTGTTGCCTCAATCTGAGAGCCGCCTTAAACAACTTCACGAAAGCGGTTTTATTTCCCACTAGGTGGGAACTAGGTCCCTCAGTGGACTTAGTTCCCGGGGACTTATTTCCCTGCACCCTCTCAGTCTCATCACCATACTAAACGATTTCACGAACCGCTGTATAATAAATTATCGATTCTGCTCGAGGACTACGTTAGCATTTCTCATAATTTATTTCTGATTATGCGTATGCAAATCGAGAAATCTCATTATCTCATATACACATACAAACTTGAAAATTGAAAATCTACGCTGCCGTCGAATTGTCGAGTGCCATAAAATTGCCATTAACGACCCAGTGTCACAACGAAGATATTGAGTACCAAATTGATGATATGATGTTCTTTTAGGATCGTACCATTTTATTGCTCCCCAAAGGACATTCAATGTGCCATTTATTGGAATGAAATAAATTATTCTTAAATTGAGTAAAATATTAAATTTATATTTTGTTTCATATGGAAATATTTTGGGCACTGCTTCATGATTACGCTTTGTGCAGCGCACTGTTTTTATATTTGTATATATTGCATATCCAGCTTGACAAGTCTAAAAGTACCGATTCCTCCACATTTTTTTCAAACAAAAAAAAAAAAAAAACATTCGTATTGAGTTTGTGAGTAGGCATATGTACATTAAAGTGCGTAAAGTCTAATCCGATTAAGCTTTCATCGATTTCGTACCTACATAAAAAAAAGAACATACCAAAGATGGCAAATCTGTCTATCTATGAAATAATCAGTCAAAGTATCATTGATTACACACCACTTAAGCGCGAAGGAATTTACACCGGCAACAGTATTTCTCCCAGGATGCTGACGGCCGGGTTTGAGTGTGAGGCGTATAATTTACAAAACCCCAAGCCGAAGTAGGGAGGAATTTTATTTCCAAAAAAAATCTTGCACAAATAAATACCCAGTAAATGTGAAGCAACAGCGAAAAAGGTACCCACTCCCAAAGACACTCGCACTCAAGAGGTGAATAGAAGCTGCCATTACTGAAAATATCTCGTCCTATGATCAAATTCGCAGAGAGAGAGAGAGAAAAAAATAAGATATAAATCGGAAATGGAAAAACATAAAATATATTGGAACAAATTTTATGACTGGATATAATAAAATAAAAATGAAAGACGTTAGTACTAGACGTCGTAACTGTTGTGCACAGCCTTTGCACTTAGTGATGGTGGGTAATAATAGCGCTTCATGGCTGGTGCTGGGGTTGCAAACATAAATACTATAGGGGAAAACGTACGTTTCCGTTGGCAGGATGATAAAGAAAAAAAAAAGTACCAACGCGATTGATGAATGAGACGTTAAAAGGTGTTGTTTTACACATTGCAAATGGATGTGAGAGGATGAAAGCCAAAAGACATAGTACATCCAAACAAACGAATGAGAGATTCAGTCGTTTTCATTATTTATAAACGTTTAAGGATGTAATCACATGCCTGAGTGGGTGAAATAGATGAAGAATCTTGAATTCAAGAGATAATACGATTTCAACAGCTCAAAGGCGCCCACAGTGGTGATATGTACCCTGTGCGATATTTGCGCGAAACAGACGGTTGAATTTATTGGGATTTTTATTTGTTGGGGTTGTAATATAGCAGTTCGATTGGGAGAAGGGAAGATGGTTTAAAAAATGGATACAGGAAAGGAATAGAGGCATTAAAATTATATGTTATGTGTTTTATAGTTGATCGTTAATAAGACAATGTGATTGGAATGAACTGTTGGGCAGATATTCGATATATCGAAGAGGAGTGTGAAAATTAAATAAAGGGCTCGATTGATATCCTTAAAGAAAAAGTAAATAGTTGGTGCAACAGGTTCGCATAGGCACCCTAAGCCTAGATTCTCCCAACCATTCGTTTGTGTGATTTTTTTTTTTATTATTATTATTATTATTTATTATTAACAAAATAATTACAGAAATTATTAGGCTAATATTAATTAAAGAGCACTAGCTGCAGAGACTATCTTTTCTTTTCTTTTTCTTTTTTGCTGCGTGGTGCAGCACGAGCCGTCAAAAGATAGCGATGCGATTATATGAGAACACAAGCGTCCTCACACTTGCCTCTCACTATCAACTCCCACTCTCACCTCCACGTTGGTGATAGCCGAGTGCCTAGTACCTCGACTGGAGATTGGGTACCCAACCCCTTTGGAAGGTCGTTGGTGGCAGCGGATGAGAGAGGGGGGGGGGGAGGAGTGACTCTTCACTAAAGCACTTCCTCTTGTTTCCAGGCGGCAGCGGGCGAACTTCCTAGATGGAATCAACGTGATATCCCTACAAGAGCTGCTTCGACATATTCGGATTCCAGGTCTATAGGGATCTCCAATACTACACCAGGGTATTGGAAAAGAGTTGGTGGCGGATGAACCCTTCATGGGCCAACGGCAGCGCTCAAACTGGTGCCCCTCGTCCTAGGGGTATGATATGAAACTGGTCCTCCAGCTTGGGGGCTGTGAGTCGGGGTAACTTCCCTACCACGGAAAAAAATGCACATCATATGAAACAGCAACACGCCTCGAAAAAGGACGGATTTACTGATGACGACCCTGGAAAACGAATTAAGGACAATGACCTTCGGATCTGCACGTGGAATGTTCGTACACTGAACAGACCACGAGCAGCCGAACAACCAGCAGAGGCCCTAGACTGCCACAGGGCAGACATAACCGCCATCCACGAACTGCGATGGGATGGGCCAGGCAAAAAAACGGATGAAAAACTCTGATATATACCACGGCGATTGCTATAGAGAGCAGCGACAGCGTCTATTTGGATGTGGATTTGTCATACGCGGCAGACTTAGGCAAAAAGTCTTGAGCTATCGACACGTTAGTGAACGACTTATGACAATCCGCATCAAGGCAAAATTCTAGAACATCAGCCTCATATTCGCTCATGCCAGGACGACGGTACCAAAGACAGTTTCTATGAGCTCCACGAAAAGACCTACCAGCAATGCCCCAAACACGACGTTAAAATCGTATACCAGGCGACTTTAACGCCTTAACTTAAAACGTGTCTGATGATGAATTAGGTGCCGTGAGATAAGAACATGGGACATAAGGCCTCTGAAACAATAAACAATAATTCATAGATTTAAATTAACTTATATGTATAATACTGTCATCAAGCAAGGACTATTTACATCGGTAAATCCGGAAAAATGTCTTCCTGAAAAATAGTACTTTGAAGTAGTTAAATGATTTGTTTTCCTAAGAAGCTAAGAACTGTCTCATAAAACAAAAGTACAATACCTTATAGTAATCACTGTTCCGTTGTATGGTTCAAAAACATGGACTTTGTCGAAAGCGTGTGAAAACCATTTGGGACGCTTTAAAAGAATGACTCAACGGGTATTATTCGGCCACGTTTCCATCGATGGAATGTGGAGGAGAATAACTTTACGAACAATACAGCGACGTTGACCTTGTCTAAAAGCTCAATATGCAATGGCGTGTGGACAAAAACGAACCATTCCGACAAGCCATTGATGCCACCTTTGAGAGAAAACGCAGCAAGTATGATTGTAAATAAATCTATTAATAAATTTTTCGCCCACTTCCAAACTCCTTAGAGATCTGAAACTTTACAAACATACGTAAACATGGTGCCAATATAGGATTCAATGAAATAAAATGGAGGTTTTTAAATAGGGAACAACTTTTTTTTGATACTTTACTACATAACATGTACAAATAGAAATCTAATAAATACAAAAAAAAATATTAATACTGTTTTTAAGCAGTACCCTCCCCGAGTATTTGAACGTATCACTGAGCTTTCTGTTCCATTCAAAAGATGAGCCACATTTAATTCAAATTCAATTTTATTTGACTAAAAATTAACTTTTCAAATTGCCTTTTTGCCTATGGGTTGTTGGCGACGCCATCTTTTTGCACAGCAGAAAACAAAAAGGATATCTGTGTGAAATGATGGTGATGAGGCTACCCAAACGAGCTGAATGCTTTGAGCAAATGAGCAGTTCACTGATGACGATAAGTCATGTCATCAGGGGTTTGGGTGATTCATAGTCGTCATTCGATTTTAAGTTACCGATTGTTTTGTTGTGGAAAATCACTTAGGGGTGATAGGGGTAATGGTAAGTTATAGAGCTGTAGAAGTTTAAAGTTCGGTTTTTGTTAAAGTGTTCCTTCAGTTTTACTCTATACTATTTCACAACTATTTCACAACTTATGACCAAAGGATAAAGATCAACTATGTACTAGGAAGCAGTCGAGAACCTTTTTACCCAGATATTTCGAGAGCACTACGCGAAGGTTGTACAAAATTTCTTCAGACATATAATATTCCCAGTGACGCATTTTTTTGACTAAAAGAGGCCAATTATGTCATTTCATCCATGTAACTACATACTATACAGAGTGGGCAATCTAGTATGGTTTCTTTTTAAATCATAGTTTATTTTGACACTGACAGCTTTTTCCCGCTCGAAATCTTGACAGAATGTCAGTATCATACTTTCGCGGAACGATATGAGTCGCTTTACACTTGAACAAAGTTGGGAAATATTGAAAACTTATTTCCAAATTGAGTGCTGTGTAGCCCAAACAGTACGTTTTTTGAAAATAAGTTTTGGCCGAAATGAAGCACCCACACGCTTGCTGTTCGCAAGTTTGTGTAAAGAGTTCGTGAGTCTGGTATGCTAGTGGACAACACTCATGGTCCCCGTGGTCGTACGATGCGCACAGACAGAGAGTGACAGTTTGATGAGTTGTGGAGTGGTCGCATAATTGGACCATTTTTCTTCGAATATATGAGGCTGGAAATTTGCTGCGATTTGACCGATTGAACCGTGAAGGACCGATGTTATGCCAACAATCCGGAAACGATTTAAGCACTTAAGGCCCATATCATCCAAGCAATCCGTGAGCTACAGCCCGAAACCATCAACAAGGTCTTGGAAAATTGGAGTGACAGAATGGGCTACTGCGAAGTCAGCCAAGGCAGCCACTTGTACGACATTGTGTTCCATAATTAATGGGAATGTTGGCTCTTACCTATAAAGCCATATTACATGCAAACAATTTAATTTTTTAATTTTATTGCATTTTTAAAAAGAAACTTGTATTTGGCCCACCCTTTACATATACAGTTGGATGGGCTACCTTCTCTGTATGAATGAGTTATGGTGTCAAAAGAGCATTCCACAAATATTCATCAGACTTTATTGTATACAAGTATGCTTCGGCAGCACATTACACAATTATGCAATTGCTTTTCATTTGTGCAAAACAAACAAAACAAAAAAAATTGTTACATTTCCAATCCATCGATAGCTATGTAAACAAGTAAACGAATAAAAAAAAAACAGATCAACTGGAGTATGAAAGCAATCATTTAATTATAATTGACTTCGGATAGGTTATTTGATCAAGTACCGCAACTTCAACAGATATATTTCCAATGAGGAGTCACATCAGTGTCAAGTGCAAACGTCTCAAAGATGACATGACAATCCTCGTCCAACAAATGGACGCGCACATATCATCATCAAATGCACTTAATTGAAAGGTACAAGTTGACTATCATCAATTCAACTCGTGGTTTCACTTTTCTTAAGAAATGTTGGCCGTACTACTACTACCATACTACGAGTGGGGGTGGGACAGATCAAACTTTTCCCCCTTAAAAGGTCAACATGGCATCGTTTTAAATGAAATTCAACTTTTATCTCCGCCTTTCTGTGGCGACAACGACAACGACAACGACGACGACGACAACGGATATTCAAAGTTCCGTTGCCACAGACATTAAAGAGTAGATGTGTTTGCGGTTTCACTTCCTTTTTCGAGTGCGATTTCATGATCTCGAATCTCGATTGCATGCCAAAATGTTCGCCATTTGTCTTTGTGGTGATGAAAGCTGCTGATTGCTCTCGTTTATTCAGGGCAAGATCTTTGCATAACTGCGAATAGATTCGGGGTGACAAATAGACCACAATGCCATCTGCGGTTAAATTTGAATCTTCTGTGGCTCTTACAATAAGAAGAAGAATAAATCTGAAATCATCAGCGAAAATCTATTTTTTATAATCAATCTGGAACTTTGTGTTCTCTGAAAAGTCTTCTTTTCTTGTGTTAGCCCAAATCTATTGGAACTTTGTTTATACAGACACAATTATCTATTCAAAAGGAAAACCCTTCAAATTGGCTCCTATTCATCAGCTTCGTCCAGCACCTGGGATAAAGCAAAAAAAAAAATCGAAAACTTCTTTGACAATAAACTGAAACATTGGGGCGAGGTATCAGCAGTGATTCATCTGTATATCCGTATCAATCAAGAGTTTGGCTTTTTTGTTACGGCTACGATTGTTATTGCTTTTGAGTTCGAGTATATTGAAGTGAGATTCACTGAAGCCTCATGATGATTAATTGAGTTGACAATAATATTTTATACTTGTGGGGCGAAAATTGATAAATTGTTGTCAAATCGCCTACAGCTAGATTCTATCAGATAAGTTTTATTTAAAGTTTGTGGAAAATATTCGGGATTTCGATTTCGATTTCCTTGAATGGAATTTGACCCCAAATTCAGGGAAAGATACTATCTTCTCAATGTAGATGTGAGTTTAAATTGAAGTATTATTTTTGTTCTACACAATTGTGGGAGATAATTCAAATGGATTGGTAGCATGGTTAATGGAATCGAAAGCTATTGAATTGAGATAAAAGAAAATTGATGCCGACCGTTGGATATTAATAGGTAAAAGAAGAGGACCATCGTACGAGTACCTCCATGTTGAACGGACTCCTAAAGAGAAGATCTTCTTTTTCGAATGAAATGGAAAATGGATCTTAGAAAAAACGCACGAATTCCAGATCGATACACACCACCTCTTTATCGACTTCAAGGGATGCATGAACGCGTATGTAGGGATGCATTATACACAAAGGCATGTTAAATTTCGGCATCCCTGGAAAACTGTCAATGAGGGAAAGAACACCACGGAATCCTTTGATGTCGAAAAAGGTGACGCGCTATCACGTAACTTTTTTAACATAATTCTTGAAGCAATTGTACGTAACTCACAAGCCAACAATTCAATCAAATCAAAAGTCCATTCAATATGCAAGTAGCATATGCAGATAATATTGACATTATTGGGAGAACTCTGCGATCTGTCAGTGGCGCATTTGCATGCTTTGAAACGGAGGCGGCGAAGATGGGTCTGGCTGTTAATGAGGACAAAACGAAGTATATGCTGTCATTGAGAAAGGACTCTCAACATCGGCGACTCGGACATAACGTCACAGTGGACAGATCGAAGTAGTTAAAGACTTTGTCTACCTAGGCTCTACAATTACCTCGCAA
Source organism: Cheilosia scutellata (assembly GCA_955612985.1). Lineage (NCBI taxonomy): Eukaryota > Metazoa > Arthropoda > Insecta > Diptera > Syrphidae > Cheilosia > Cheilosia scutellata. The sequence continues at coordinate 70,793,850 of OY015312.1, forward strand.
AACGTAGATCCCCGATGATCCCCGTCCTGCTGAAGCATGGTGCAGAAGCATGAACCTTATCAAAAGCTGATGGCACCCTTTGTGAGAAATATTCTTTAGAGTGATTTTCGGTCCAGTTTGTATCGAGGGAGTGTGGATGAGGAGGAGATTCAAAGACGAACTTTACGGAATATAAAGCGACGTTGACCTAGTCAAAAAGCTCAAAATACCGCGTGTGAGCGCCATCTAAAGTAAGTTCTATAAGTGCTGAGGTCGACCCAACAGTGACAAGTCAGTGTTCCCATTTCGCGATATCGAAAATGTGAAATATTGAAAGAAGATGAGTGGTGGATTAGAGAGAGGTTAGATTGCTTATGAAGACTACAAGGTGTCCAATTGCAAGAGGGCAAACTGGAAGCAAAATTGTGCTATGATTAGAAGTGACAACACTGATAAAAACTTCTTAAGTTCAGCCGACCAAATAAAAACAGAAAATCTTTATTGTTTTTGGAAACATTTTGTCTGCTGAAAAAAAAAACTTTTACTTCCCACTTCCAAGACGTATAGCTAAATGTACTAAAAATTCAAATATATGAATACAGTTTTTATAGAATAAAACCGAGAATATAGTGAAAAGTAAGTGAACAGACATTTATTTTTCAGTCAGAAGAGCTCTCAATCATAACAAGAAATTATGAAATGATGTTGGTTATAAAATTTAGCACGTATGGAAATAACACAAATGGCAAAAAATGCATTCGAAAGGAATTTTACTTTTTTGAATTTTAAATGAAATACAGTCGAACTTCGATAACTCGAATATTTAATAACTCGAATGAAATTGGTTGGCAATAGCGCCAAGACTGAAATTTACATGTAATTTTTTTTTTGATAACTCGAACTTCTATAACTCGAATGTCTTGATAACTCGAAGAGATTATTTGGCATCACCTTCGATAAGTCGAATTCTGAAGGGCAATTCCTTAATTCTGCGTGTTTTTCCAAGTTCGTTTTATAATGCATCGCTTTCGAGGCACTGCTGTGTTTGTATTTTGCTATGACCTAGTATACATACGGGTACAAAATCGTGATTTCCCTAAGTGTGAGTAAGAATTGTGAAATTTCTTGTTAGTAGGGGTTAAAACACACATTATTAGGTCGGTATATTGGTCGATACGAACTCAAAGCTTAGTTTTTATTTTTGAAAAAATAGTAGGCGCCTAAAAGGAGTTATGTCGTTTTGAAAACGTCATATCTCCGCGCGGAGCTATGTCGCATTTAAAACGACATATCTCCGCCGAACTAAGAACGACATATCTCCGCGCGGAGATAGGCGTCTGTAAGAAAGTTTGGTGTACTTAAAGTATGGGGTGTGTGGCTCGCTTCGCTCGCTAACAGGATTTTAACCCTTTTTTTCGCAGGGTTTAGCCGCTCACGCGACTTCGTCGCTCCGCTAAGGGTATGTCAACAACTGTCTGGCAGGCGCCTGGAGCTAAAGTTTAATTATATTTACTCTGGGGTATTTAGAAGTAGGTATAATATTTTTAGTCAATAAAAATACATGCACTTTTCTGTGTTTTGAAAACGTCATATCTCCGCCAAACAAAGAACGACATATCTCCGCGCGGAGATATGTCGTTTTAAAACGTCATAACTCCGCGCGGAGATATGTCGTTTTAAAACGTCATAACTCCGCGCGGAGATATGTCGTTCTTAGTTCGGCGGAGATATGTCGCGCGGACTTATGTCGCTATCCCCACCACAAGTTGGTTGCAAATTCGTGAAGCATTCTGCGTTTAAATAAATCTACTCTTCAGTCATGTACTGCTGACTATTTTAAATAATAATTATGTAAATCTAATAACAATAATTCGCTAATAGATACACATTTATATCAATTTTGTATTTTATTTAATAACTCGAAGTCTTGATAACTCGAATTTTTTTTCGTGGCAAGTGATGGTTCGGGTTATCGAAGTTCGACTTATTTTTAATGGTGGTAGCCTTTTTGGATACAATTATATACATATGCCGTCGATTTTAGAAAAATTTAGAAACTGTTGTATATCTATTGTGGTATAGATAAATGTGTTAAGTTCCGTGTACAAGTCGTTTCACACTTGAGCAACAATTTCATAATGTGCAAATTTATTTAGAAAATCATAGTAATCGATAGAGGCATTAGGAGCCAATATAACTAAAATTATTTTTGAAATAAAGCCGAGATTGCTCGTGGAAAAGTTAAACCGAAATTAACTCACAGAATAAAGTATGTACACTTACTTACAGTGATGGCCAGTTGCACAGTCAGAGTTTAAACTGAAGTTTAACTAAACCTGACCGAGAGTTTAAACTTTTGGTTTAACCTGTTCAGTTTCACAGTTCAAAATAATCTGCCAGTTAACTAAACGCAGTTGTGGAAGCGCAGAACAATTTCCCTTAAGGGGATATTTTTCTACCAGCGCACTTTTGATCAAATAAATGGTTATTGCTTTTCTCAACTTTATCTATTTTACCATCTGTAAATAAAAGAAAATGTGTGCAATATTATTACATTATGTATTTTGGTATTAACGAAGTGAATTGATTTATTTTTGACACATGTTTGAACTGTCATCTACTTTCACCATTTAATTATTGCAGTATGTAATTAATTTTTTTTTTTTTTTTCAATAATAATAATATGTAGGTAGTTGTTGAAATGTAGTGGGCATTCGGACGGATGCGATCACAGGTACTGCTTCTTGTTCCTGTTATACCAAAATGTAATCTAGATCTGTATACAAAAATGGTATGAACTCCGAGAAGTGTGTTCAAAATCGGACAAAAAAATTGCATTGTATAAAGCATAGAGTAGGTAGTGTCTTGTTTCAGCCAAAACAAAAGGTGAAAGATTTGAGTATGTATAGATATATTTTGGTCGCCAAGAATCTAAAGATTCTAAATCACTAGTAGCATTACAAAAAAATAATCGTCATTTCCACACACTAAAATAATTAATTTGTATTGAAAAAACCTCAATAGGTACTATTTACGCTTGTCTACATTATGATTGGGCTAAAATCTACCTGATGTTCACATGAAAAAAAGGGTTTTTCCTTGAAAAGTATATTGGTTGGAAATCTATTGAAATTTTCTGATGACATTTTTTAACAGTGGGCTTACCGCAGTAATGCTGAAACTAATCATAACTCTAGTTTTCACTCATATAAATTCAAGAAGTGTAGCACCCAGACTATTTATTTTTTTTATTCTCTCTCTCATCACTCCGTATGAAATAGCAGCTGTCAAACGAAAGTTTAAACGGCAGGCGTTTAACTTAAACCGAGAGTTGAACTCTACTTTGGGTTTAAACGAACACAGTGAAACCGAAAATTTGTTGAACGAAGGTTTAAACCAAAACGAGAGTTTAAACTCTGACTGTGCAACTGGGCATGAGCGTCAAAAGTGAGTAAACACCAATGATATTTTAAGTTTTCATTTGCGTCTTGAAAAACTTACTAAAAACCAGAAATCTGTAAAAATGTTGATAACGAAATAACAATAACAAAACGTATTTCATTTCAACAAGATAAAATACTTTTTAGATATTTGAAAAAAAAAATTGTTTTCAAGCTCCAAAGAAAATCAAAGCATCATTGGTGTTTACTCACTTTTGACGCTCACTGTATGACCATGATGGGAACAAATGACGTAAATGACGATCATGTACCACAGTGATAAGCTTTTTTATCGATGACATTTCTTGAGTATCGGTTTATTATATGCATTAAGACTGAACTGCGTGCTGCTCAAAACTTAATAAAATTCTTGCATATTCAGATAAACAAATTAAAACAAATCTAGTACCTCTTCTATTTTCTACATTAAATCCAGATAATCAGCCCTATCGAGGTATCCGATCGGAATGGAATTTTTTCCGCAACGCATACTCCGTCGGAGACTGAAATTACATTCGATTTAATAATACTTTACAGCAAATCGTAGTAAACAAATTCCGCAACCAATTCCTGTCGGAGCATATCGGAAGAAAATTCGTACGAAGCTGTCAAAAATATCGGTAAAAACGCACTTGATCGCACTAAAATGCCAGTGTGCCTTGCATATTTGTCGAAAAGAAGTTCCGAAAAGCTGTTCGGAAGAATACCTCGAAACAAAAATCCTCCGATTCGTATTCGTATGAAATCGGAGAATTTTCCGTTCCGACGGATACCTCGATAGGGCAGAATAATTCTGGTCCTATTGCTACATACATATATCATTTCGAGAATTATGAAATCATCATCATCAATTTCAGAAATCCACCAGTAATCTGTCACATGTTTAACTAACAATTTATTTGAATCCCACTAAATAAGTAATTGCTAAGTAAGCAATAAAAACTAAATGAAAGATTTATGTAAAATCGTTTCCCAATAGGCCGATATAAGTGCTATCAAAAACTATTTTTAAAGGTGTTGAACATACTTATACACATATAGAACGAAAACATATAGTTAGACAATGTTTAGGAATTTGTTTCCCCATTTCCAATTCGCATTACAACATTAATTTTTAGATAAGAAACATATAGCAAACATTGATATCTCAACTGAAATCATCAACCAAAATAAAAACAAATTATGACGATGACTATTACAAAACGAGGGGGGAACTCTGAAATACAAAAATGCTGGTTTATCGCGTATACCGCGATAAGACATAGAAGCTTATGGTAGGTACCCCTTTTACTCAATTAATTGGAAAAGTTTCAATAGTTCCATAGGTGAAGTAGGTATACATTTCAATATTTAATGCTAAGGGCGTGACTGTCGTAACTAACCTTGGCCGTTCGATATATGAAATAAAAGAGATAACTAGGCTGACCTTAAGATAATTTAATGTCTAAATCAATTGTGGAAGTGGATATAATTTTGAAAGAGAAAGCATTTAATATAGTTCTGAGAGCTTTCATGTTTCAAAGCAAATAATGAAATATTTCCTTGAAATATGATAAGAAATTCGAGCTTATCGAATACAGTTCAGTATTATTCAGTTTTATGACCCAATAACTGACTGACAGTCAAAGTAAAATCAAAGGAAGACAATTGAGACATGGGACATGAAATGAAGCAGATAAAATTAAATTGTCCGAAGTAAGGCAAATATTTCGAGCATAATATTACAGAAGCCATGACAAGGTGTAGTTCAAAAATTAATAGATAAATAAAAAAAGTTTTTTCATTCGTCTATAGACACTATGGATCAGGGTTATAGAGTTGGTGTCATATCATGTAATTGAGTGTAATTTCTAAGGGGTGGTCAATGAATTAAAAGTGTGAATTGTTTGGTTTCCAACGACTTTGATATTGAAATGTGGCCTGATAGTACATATGAATTAAAGAAAAAGTGGGAAATCAATCATTTATAATACGAGTGCATGCACTCAATTTCACACAAAGCATATAGCACATAATAGCAGAGCATAGCACGTGATATCATCGGAATTTTAAAATATTTTTAGAATATTCAGTTCGCTATATAGTCTGCGCAATCACTGGCTGTAAAGAGAAGCGTATAGTATCTACATCTGTTTTCGATTATCTTTAGGATGACAGACAGGACACAATATTCCTAGTTAAATGCTTATGAGGGAGTGCTATACTGGTACTGTACAGTTCTGCTTACTTATCAGACGATAGGTACTGCTGATACCGCAGATACCTTCCTAACAGCAACGGAAGCGATCACCCGGTATTTCTATAGACTTTCAATTGGGCCTACTCTATTTAGTCGCAATTTGAAAAGTTGGCAAAACGCTTACAGGTTAGCAAGCATCAGCAAGATAACAAATTAGTGTCATAATCGCTCAAGCGGTTACAACATCAATATTATGTCATGAATGCGAAAACCTTCTATATAACCCCCTTGGTCTAACTTCTCTAGCTGATTGAGAATCTTCCTTCCGACACAGTAGAAAATGTAGCGAGATGTGGGCTGTAAATTGTATCTACTTTTGTGCTGACATCTAGTAACATATAAAAACAAATTTTCATTCCTCTATGGAATGACAAAAGTCGAGCAAATAAATCTTGCATAAGCATAAGGAATAATCACCCAACACTTCAAGAATGTTTTAATGCATAAATCAATAGGAGGGTAGGTATCACCATGTATCACTGATTACAGTTGGTGCATCACAGCAGTCCCTGATGTAGATTAACGAAAATCTCTACTCACACATCTCGTTCATTCACTTATTGGTAATTTATATCGAAAGTACGTTACCCTGAGAAGTGTCGACTCTATTCGTTTGCATCGAAGGACAATGAAGTGGGAAAAGTGTTAACCGGAGAATGTTTATTGGGGAGGGTAGGTATCTAAGATACATATATTTGTAGTGTATGTACTTTGTGATGATTTAATGAAATAAGCCACAAAGATCTCATCCTACTTATAAAGTCATATGAGCTGAGTAGACAGAGTTACTAAGTCTACAGGTAGGTGCCTTACTTCGACATGTTTTTATAGTCACTATTTGCTTCAAAGCTAATGTAGATTGTACTAACATATCTGTTTTCGTAAATTTGTGAAATTTCAGAAGGAAAAACATTTATTTAATAACCCTCTATATTCTTACTGGGGGTTATATATGTCCTTACTAAACGCGCGCTGCAACGTGCAGTTTGAAAGTAGCTCCTCAGAACTATTTCAAACATGCAACGGATTTCGGTAAGAAGACGCGCTATCATTCGACTTCTTCAATCTTGTACTGGAGAAGAAAGTGCGCAGGGCCGGTGTCAACGGAAGCCACTATCTTCAACAGGTCCGTTCAGCTGCAGGGGTATGCCGATGATATTGACATTATCAGTCGTTGACAGCGTACCGTGATAGAAGCGTTCACGGCGATTGAAAAACAGGCCAAATCCATGGACTTTGAAGTAAATGAGGACAAGACTAACTGCTAGGTTCCACATTTCACTTTCACTCGAAATGAAATCGGAAATGAATTTTTGTGTTCTACATTTCACTGTATTCGATTTGAAATTGTGATTTCGAAAAAAATTCGGAGTTTCCGAATCGCTCGAAATGCAGAACACTGAAAACGAATTCACTCGATTTGCAGTTTCGATTTCACTCGATTTCTGGAACCTAGCTGTAAGTACATGCTATCAACAAAACAAAACAAGCATCTATCCACCGTCTAGGACAACACGTCACTTTTGATAGCAACAATTTCGAGGTAGTTAAGGAGTTCATCTATCTCGGAGTAAATATGAACTCCACGAATGACACCCTAGTGGAGATCCGGCAAAGAATTACCCTATAGGAAACCGATGCTACTTCAGTTTGGCAAAACAATTGGGTTCAAAACTCCTAACTCGAAGGACGAAATGTAGATATGCTTATACAAAACAGTTATCCGGCCAGTTCTGCTTTATGGTGCCGAGTGAAGGGAGAGTTAATACTGGTCTCCTTCGAAAGAATAATACTTCGCGGATTATTGGTCCTGTATGCGAGGAGGGCGAATGTATAGGAGAAGCGAACTCTATAAGCTGTACCAAGATGTGGATGTAGTCCAAAAAGCCAAAACACGTCGACTACATTAGCTCGGCCACATCGAAAGAATCCACAATAGTGCTCCAGTTATAAGGAGCTTTGAATCCCTGACCCCAGTTTCGAGAAGACAAGGAAGATCGAACCTCCGTTTCAAAGACCAAGCCATCGCGGATATACCAGAGCGATGCTGTAATTAAACTAGTTTAAAACGGCGGAATTTGGAATGGAGCCCACCATGCGTATGTTCGGCGTCAACATCACTCAAATTTTGAACGGTGCATCTCATTTCATAACAGAGAATTGGATCACTCGGTCGAGGTTGAATATACTCATGAAGTCAATAAGGAGCAAAGACGTTATTAGCGATGCGAGTCACAGACATTATTTACAATCATCCATCCATTTCACAGGAGAGTCAGTCAACATTAAATGCACACACAGCATTAATTAAATCATAAAAACCTAATATTAAAAATACAAAAACGCTATATATCGGAGCGGATTCCTGCCAACTGAAATTTAGCTAAGATTGATATAAAATGTATATATATTTGAAGCCATTTGTAGTAATAATGGTTCAAAGAGAGGTACTAGTATTTAGGTATAGGTTAGGTTAGGTTAGGTTAAAAAGGGGTATGAGAGAGATGTCTCATACGGCACTAGGCACCATAAGGGCCCATCGCGATCCCTAGGGGGAACCAATTGCAGTGACCTACAATGGAAAAACACCTAAACACCTAAACACTTGCCCTTGAGAAAGCCCCAATATCCCTGCAAAAATCAAGCAGCCCCTTATAGTTGGTACTGTCTATCTCCTCTAGATGTTGGAAGAAGTACCTGCCCAGAAATTTCCTTCTACTGCGACATATTAGGTCTGTTTTTTTCCACATCTATCTCAGTGAAGTAAAGTAAGTAGGATTTTTAACATGCAATTACAACAACTATATAGAGTCTCGAAAGTGTCAAACAGTTCCTAGTTGTTGCAATTGCGTGTTAAAAAATCTTTACTTTACTTTACTTCACTGAGATGGGTGTGGAAAAAAACAGACCTATTGCCTCACATTCACATAATATATGTGTTATGCCCTCTACGGCTTGCAGGTCATCGCAGAATCTACATTCTACAATTGTCCGAGTCTGCCAGCCCGAGCCTTTTGGCATGTTTTCTAAGAAGACAGTGCCCTGATATTGTATGCCGATCAGTTTCCTGAGCTGTTCCCTGCCTAGTTTGAGGATTTCCCTAGATCTTTTACGGTCGTATTCCGGCCAAAGTGCCTTAGATACTGCGTGACCGATGAGGCCCTCCCACCTCCGGTCGGCTTCCTTAGTTATTTTATTCCTAATATCGCTTTTTATGATGCAAGGAGGTGGTTTAATATCCACATCCCCTCCGTCTAACATTTCCCCGCCTCTTCTCGCAAGCTCATCAGCTTGCTCATTTCCAGCTATACCGCAGTGTCCTGGTACCCAGCACAGTCTCACTCGGTTCTGACTGCATAATGCCTTGAGCATTGTGCGACAGTTCCTGACTAATTCAGAATTGATGTTTGTAAATTCCAGTGCCTTGAGCGCAGCCTGGCTATCGATGTAGATGGGTATTTCCCTTCCAGATACAGATCTCATCTGCATTAGCTCTGCCGCTTTCAGAACAGCCAGAACTTCTGATTGGAAGACACTGCTTGTATCCGGCAGTCGTATAGACATTTTTAGGTCTGGGTCTACGGAGTAGATTCCAGCTCCAGTACCTTCCGCTGTTTTTGACCCGTCTGTACAGACTGCTACTTCGCAATGTTTAATTACTTTATCCCGTTGCCATTCGCATCTTTCTGGGTATGATACCTCGTACGGAGTGCCGAAGTCGACCAGAGGGTGAATTTCATCAGTTTGCACCTGTACGCCAGGGAGTAGCTCCGCTAGTATTGTACAGTGCCCAAAACTGCCCTCTTTAAAATAGCCCAAGTGTATTTAGGTATAGGTACGATTGAAATTGTGACGGCGCGGCGCCCGGCGTTCTATACCAGATGACAAATATATAATTTGTATCTATACAGACAGCAAAGCAGATATTAGGGCCATCAGTAAACAGTACCTAAGTCCGCTAGGTCATTATTCTATGTGATCGAATGTAAAAATAAAATTCAACCTACTGGCAAGTCACCACTAAGTCTGTATTACTTGGTGCTTGGAAATGAATATGCACTTATGAAGCAACCAGAAATCAAAGGGCAAGTAAACTGGCAACAAATATAGAACAACTCCCTCTTGGTTCTTGAATCACAGTCCGTTGAAATGGGAGCTCTAAATTGAAAGAAACAAATAAAAGGAACAACATGACAATCGCTCCGACCTAAGTGATAGACAAAAGTCTGACAATGTAACTAAAATCAAATTATATATATGTACCTACTCAATCGAGATGCAAACTTTCTAAAAAGGGAATCAAAAAAATTAGGCAAAATGCTAGATATTCTGTATGAAGACCTTGAGTCTCATTAGCACATATGATCACTCATCAATTCGCAACCCGTGCTTAATTGCAACACAACACTTCCAAATGCTTTCAGGCTTATACGGTTCTGTTCTAATCCACATTCAGCAGGAATACATAATGCAAAAATTATTCGATTGAAATTTCACACTTCTTTTGTCAACACCCAATTAAGCCATTAAACAAAATTAATGACATATATCCAGTCACTACTCTTGTCGTTGTCTGTCATTTAGTAGCTTATTTGCTTGGTAGGCAACAAAAATAGTATACGCTCTTACATAAGTAAACCTAGCAGCACGCATATATACAGTACACCCAGACCCGACCCGACCCACACGTAACTCACACTCATTCTCATTGTGTCATTAATCCTATAAAATGAAACCAAAATAAGACCGATAACAACAAAGTGCAATAAATGAACTCAAAATGGCAGCACATTACCGACTATAGACAATAAAACAAAAAAGTGAACAAATATCGATTTTGTTCGCCCAAAAGAAAATCAATATCTTAAAGCGAAGCGACAGAACAAAAATAAGACGCAATTGAGTTGGTTATCATAAATTTAAATCGATTTTCCACAACAAAAGAGGTGCTCCAGTATCAGCGTAATAACTCGCCTCCAGTTGAGACATTCCGAAATGTACGAGTATCTAAATTGAATCTGACAATCACCCATCCTACACATCTTAGTTTTGAAAGTAAAAAAAAAAAAAAAATATGCACCACGAAGATAACCCCCCTAACAAATACAATACAACACAGAAGGGATAAATAAATTCACTCACGTCCTACAAACAATCAGTCATTGAGTCAGAAATCAATTACGTTTCCTGTGCTCTCTGGCATTGAATGCAGATGACCAAAATCACTCATGCGATCGCATCAAAACGACGAAATCTCTTCTCTACACACACGAGAGCTATGGAATTGTTTTGTATCTCATTTGTCAACATAATACAAATGTAAACAGGACCGAAAAATCACCGAAGGTCAAAAGCATGAAAAACATCAAAATACTGATGCGAGAGAGAGAGAGAACTGTGAGTGTGGGTGGTCCCCCATTGCTTCAAGGCATCGACCCACTGTATAGACGGTGTATCTATTCATGCCATACCGGACTACAACAAATTCCAAACGGATACAGTTCTTGTTTTTTTTTACATATTATACAAGTGTGGGTGATATAGATACAGTGTGTGTATTTTCCAGCATGTTTCTTCCTTTTTATGCAAATATAATGCAACTGGCCAATCTCTATATATGGGGTCCCACACACAACGGATGTCCTTTCTGTCAATTGGGAAATTTGTTTTCGTTTCGGGGGGTATTGTACAATATTTCGATTTTCTCTTTTTCGCTTTTTGTGAAAAACTTTGTCGATTTGTTGAAGGATTTCAATGCAACGTTTTGCACTACAGGAACCATCATCAACATCATCATCAGGACCGTGTCGTCGTAAATGTATTTGAATTCAAAGTTGCAAGAAGTGCAACGTCTGCGTAGCTAACCAACCAAATTGAAATTTAAAATGCACCAACTATAATGATCGCGTGGTGGTACTTTCACAAAAGTTTCCCATTTTCCGTAAGAAGTGAACTTTTTTTTTTTTTGGCAGCCTTCTATGAAAAACTTCCAGTTGCACTTATGGGGAAAATTATTGATAAGAAAATAAAGTTTAACTACACCAAGTTGTAGAGAAACCGTCGCGCCGGCCGCCGCTTAACCGAAATCTAGTACGCGGTACAATTTTATTCTTAAAAATTATACTTCAAAAACAAAAAATATGAAAACAATTTTATTAATTTTTTTTTGTTTTTTTTTCGAAAAAGCAAACAAACACAAAATATAATAATTAAGCGAAAACGTTTCTATCGAACAAAGGGTATGTTATGACTAACTACCGCAGCCAGTGATAAGTAACGTGAAACACCTTCGACTTCGATATTCAAGATAATACAGTTGAGAATGTGTGCACTCTCGAATCTTCTGTGTGTTTGAATGGTGAAATGATATAATTATAGTACATGTCAAGTGTTTGCGGTCGCTTCTCATTTTCTACATTTTGTCACAGTCACATCACAGTCGTATGCGTTCTCTCTTGACTCATTGGAATTTGCGTCCGATGTGCGAGCCATCATTCAATTCGTTGTGGGAGCACTTACATGTTTGCGAAATTTTAATTACCTACGTTTGATGTACAGTCGGGGGTAAGAATTTTCGGTCATTTCTACACTCAAGCAAATTAAGGCCGATGTGCTGATTCGAATCAGAGCGATTTAAATTCAACTTAAGTTCTGTACAAGATCCTTAATATGACGCCAACTATAACTTAAGATAAACTTTATTATGTTATAGATTTCAGAAGTTTATAAGTAAATGGATGTAATGCCCCTATTGTAGAACACAACTCAACTTAGTTGACTTGAGTTGTCTTCAATTCAACTCAACTTTCACGCAACCCAAACTAACTAACAACGGCCCTGCGAACTAAGTCCCAACTGTAACTAAATCCCACTAGCCAAGACGAACTAAGTCCCAGAAAAATTGGGATTTAGTTGATATGAAGTAACTCCCATGATTTTTAGGATATAAGACCCAACTAAGAATGAATCAAAACTCAATAGTGGGACTTTGTTCTTTATGAACTAAGTCCTAAATGAACTTACTCCCAACCTCCAAATCTAACAGTGACCCCAAGCAGGGGGGTTGTGGGGTGGCAGCATGCCCCCCATACATATTCCACTGTGCCTAATGGGAGATCAAATGGAAGGTCAATTTCCGTAGGCACCTACTGCTTGGGGTCACTGTTGGATTTGGATTAAGTGCGAGGTTTGGGTGTTTGTAAGATTTGTTTTTTTGTCAAAACAAGTTAAATGAACTAACTCCCACTTCTCTCAAATTGGGACTTAATTCATTGGGAATTTGTCCATAACGAACTACGAACTATCTCCCAAATGTATGAACTAAATCCTACTGAATATTTGGTGGGACTTAGTTCATTTGGCTAGTAGGAGTTAGTTCCTGTTGGGACTTAGTTCGTAGGGCCACTAACAACTTATAGGCAACCACTGCCATCTTTGTTGTGTTTTAACAGACAACTTTTCTACCAAGGTTGTCTTTGTCTATGACAATACGGACAATAACGAATTTTGAATGACATAAAACCAAGAGACAACTCAACTGTAGTTTTAGTTGTCTTACACAATGGGGCATAAAAGTTAACATTTTTGTTGACGACTATACATGTTTTTTATGTTCTCGTCCAGCTTTCGTAGAATAAATTTGACAAATTTTGTAGCCCAATTCTTACCAGTAGCATTGCAATTAATGCCAACTAGGTATCCTCACCGTTTGCTGATACGACTCATAACGATTTAAGTTTAACTTAAATTCTTATGGGGTACTTTTTGTATATGGCATGAACTGTCATATAAGAGTTTATGTGGAATTTAAATCTTTATGAGTCGTATTCGTATTAACAAACGGCCCTTAGAACTCTAAAATGTAAAACACATAAGTTAGAAATTCGAGTCACACTCACAGCTAATTATTTGGGAAATATGTCGGATGATACAATCAATCAACTGAAGTTAACAATGGTGAATTGATTAACAATAGAGGAGAAAAGTTGACCTTTATTAACGAAACTTCACTTTACATGTATCATCTAAGGGCCCAAATGTCGTACTCAAAACTACTGGCGATGGGATCAATATATAACAAGAATATCGTTATCTACATTCACTGCTCCAAAGGCGCTAAAATATTAGTTCACCAAATCTGAACACTCCCACAGTTGATGGCATAAGACATCTAATGAACTAATGGCCGTGGCCATTTTTTATTCTGGATAAAAACTTTCAAAATGGCAGACCCAACATGGTCACACTTAGAGGTGGACCAAATACCTTCTTGACTGAGTTCAGAGAAAGTCTGAAGAATGGATAAAACTCAGCAGCTGTAAGTTAAGAATAGCGATAGGGAACTGGTACAATTTTTGTACCTATAATAGTTTATAAGTTATAGCGTTTTAAGTGGTAACAACTCCAAATTAGAGGTCACCTACTTTGATGGGCTATAACGGGAAATACGATGAAAATAGTCCCCCCTGCCCCTGCCATACAATTTTTTGTTCGGCATAACTTCAGGAATCTTCCCTTAAAGGATTATCCTTCTTAACTGGGGCACCCTGTACATATATGGATGACAATAGGCCTGGTATGGTGCCTATTCTATTGTGATGAACTTACTACCCCACAGCCTAACCTCAAGTTTCATCATCAAGTTTCTCACTTGGGATCTTTTATTTTCGAAATGAGTGGTCGACGACACTTGTTTCGCCTCAAAACTAACTGACTGTCACATACTAGAGACACGTACATAACATACATACACATAGTCATACGCATACCTAAACAGCCGTATTAATAATAGCTGGGGAACTTCGTGCTAACCCAATGGTTAAACTAAAATTCCTATTAATAAACATTTTTAGAAGATAACTAAACTTTCGTAACTTTTAAATAACTAACTCACGGTGGTAGGTGTGTTAGCGATTTGTTAGCTTTGCAAAACATTGTTCCCGCTCAAAATGTCAAATGGTGTTTCGAAAAAATTGGCAAAATTGTGGAGCAAAATGACTCACCGTTTTTCAGTGTTTTTATATAATACGAAAAAAAAGTGTACAAAAAACGAAAAAATCCTGAGAATATTTACAAATTCAACATTCAAAATTGACCGGCCGGTGACACTATTAACCCCCCTGTACTTTATATGTAGGTATGTACATCATATTTGCACAGAAGATGATCACAGGTACCCTGAGCATGGCAGACGATCACGCAGAATGACAAATAAAATTTTTTTAGGGCAAATTCGGACAACATAGTGACGTCGGCATGTCACGGAATGACACAATTCGTGACAAGTGTAATAGTTAATGTTAAAATCAGACTGCGCTGTCAAGTAGAAACATATTTTTAAACCACATTCTATATCATGTGGTTTTCATTTTGATAATCGGTCACAAAATTGTTTCATCACGCGGGTTTAGCGATAATTTGACAGATAACCTGGTCGTATATGCGTCCACTAAGTACCTATATTCCAGTTTAATGTTCTAGAAAGGGTCTTAGGCTCAGCCCGAGAAAAACACAAATTAAGGTTTGCTCACTTTGCATTTTCGCGTTGGTTGTATCAACTACGCGCAAATGTCTCAATATACAGCCCTATCGAGGTATCCGATCGGAACGGAATTTTTTCCGCTACGCATACTCCGTCGGAGACTGAAATTACATTAGATTTATCAATACTTCACTGCAAATCGTAGTAAACAAATTCCGCAACCAATTCCTGTCGGAGCATATCGGAAGAAAATTCGTACGAAACTGTCAAAAATATCGGTAAAAACGCACTTGATCGCACTGAAATGCCAGTGTGCCTTGCATATTTGTCGAAAAGAAGTTCCGAAAAGCTGTTCGGAAGAATACCTCAAACAAACAAAAATCCTCCGATTCGTATTCGTATGAAATCGGAGAATTTTCCGATCGGATACCTCGATAGGGCTGATAGTCTTGAAAAATATTCTCAATTCTGCCGATCAGATTCGACATAAAATTGTAGGTATCTTCCATACGTCCCGAAACGAATGGTTGAGAGAAGCTTGTCCCAAGGTCCTATATGGACCCGTTGCCAAGTAGCAAGAAACAGCAAAGCATACTGCTCCAAATACTCTTTCTTGAACTGTACCAGCCACCTTTCTTACCAGCGGACTGTCAGAGGCTACCAGCCAGCGGGGGTTAGACTGCTTCGGTCACCCCTACGCCTTTCGTTGAAGACTAACCGCCACCTGGAGGCGCTGACTACATCAATCAACCTCATTCAAAGACCCCGTCAGAGGCAATATACAGGGGGCTATACTTTTTCGGTCACCCCTCGCCTTTTCACCGAAGACAAACCGCGACCTCTCCTTCGTACCCGAAGACTAAGCCGCAATCAGGAGGTGCAAACTTAGATAAAATTTGACTGTCTTAGTCACCATCAAAGCCTCTTAACGAGGTAAGACACTCAAATTCGCAAGTAGCCATAGAGTTCCCACTGCAATGCCCGGCACATAGTTTTTTCTGCCTGACTGCTTCGTGTACCATGGAAACAGACCTTTTTGGACAAAATGGTATTGTTTTGTTTGAGTTTACTTTCATACGTTAGACCAAGCTTTTTAGATAAATTTCTTACCACAAGGGGGCAACTGCGTTTGTATGTGAGCTTGCACTTTTTAACTATTTGCCGAATGTAGTTAACAATGGACCAAATAATTTGGTATAATTGTGCCCCCTTTATAGAACAGTCATCAGCCACCTTACCTAACCTAACCTAAAGGTATACTTGCGCGAAGAACATCGCTATAAAAATGTCATTCATCCATTAATTAAAAGAAATGAATAAAGACACTAGTTCTAATTCATTTAGACACCTCATTGCTAGATGCATTGCAAATTAATATCATTTTAACCAAAAGTCGAAATCGATTGCTTTTTAACGAAGGAACTTCATCGTATGTAGATACTCGTACCTACTTTGAAAGAAAATACAACTCATTAAAAAACAGTTAAAAATTGAAAAGCATTAGCTGGTAAAACTCATCGCTACCACTGTAGAAAATATACAACGATCCACGTTATATCGATAATTACCGCCCTAACACGACAAGTGGGGCTTTTTTCCTACTTTGCTTATCACCTCAAGTTAATGCCATTAATGTGCACAAAGATAACCTGAGAGCGTAAGTATAGCATTTTATCAAACGTTTAATAACAGGTGGTTAGCAGGTGTATGTGATAAAATTTACCCCACGGCCCAGAGCCCCGTCATGAGCATGATGTGTGTGCGTGTATTCAGCGCGAGCGAAATATTGTGAAATGTAGGCAAATATTGATTTAAATTGATTATTTATTCGCTCTTTCTCTCATCGCTCAGTGTGGTGGTTCGTTTGGTTTTGTCGTAGGCTTGGGTTGGGTTGGGAGGAGGTATACGAACACGACTCTTCGCACAGACTAGGGGGCTACCGGCTACGTGAGGTGAATCTTTTTTTCCCTCTAGATTTGTCTATTTCATTCCGATGAATCGGGGAAAAGGGTTGATGATTTCCCAAGAGTAATTATGTGTGCACAACAGGTATACATAGAGAGGCACAGGTATAGTAGATAGGTATGTGACCTATATTTATAGCATCTGTTGAGGGCTATAGTATCCGATTGCCGCGTTAAAGTTTTTTGAAGCACAAATCTCATCTTCGGTTACAAAGGGCTTTTTGTTAACTTTTATGCCTCAATCGTATATAGCTGTCGAATGGAGAAATGCGAAGCACAAACATAATAATTGTAGAGCGACAGAGTGAACGTGAATACGAATTTGATATCGGGAAAGTGCGTTCGATGGAATTGCAATGAAAGGATGCCGCGCTTTGGTATGGTTACGGCAAATGAACATATTCGCTGTGAAACTGTAGCTATGTAGTGAAATTCGATAGAGAGATATTAGTAGACATTGATAATTAGTTTTCAATATGCATATTGGGATTATTTTTCATTCATTTTTTTCTCTGTCTGCTATCATGTTGAGCGAGCATCATTCTTTGATGTGGCAGTTTCGACTTTTATTTATTTAAAAAAAAAGAGAGCAACGAGAATGTTGATAGTTTATTGACCTCACCTCACACAATTATAGCCAATCAGTCGAAACGCACAGCTAGGAAGAGGTTAGGTATGCATTGTAAATATTTCTGACAATCTAAAATATGTAAGTTGAAAAATAGCACACCTACAATTTTCTTTAATGGATATCTACATTTAAGCGGATTATGACAGTATTGTCATGGTTTCTATTTACGTGCTGTTGCTATTGCTAAAAGTCGCACTAAACCGAAGTTCGCTGTATTTTTAGAATGTCCGAATATTTTCATATTTAAGTTGTTTTATTCGAAGAGATGATAGGTTTTAAGCACTGAAGCAATGAATTGAGAATATGACGACAGAATCAAAAACGTGCTACGTTTGACTCACGAGGCATAGAGATTCGAATTGGAACGGAATTCTTGATAATGACACATTATGATGGTATCACAAACAGCGTTTTATTTCAGGACATTTTTTATAGTGAAGATAGCAGAAGGAAATAATAAAACAAAAGAGGAAGGAGTTACAAATCAGTGCTGTTTTGAATAATTCTCTTAGGTATTGTGAATGATGTTGTAGAGGGAATCGCTGCTGAAGCATCTAAAACAAGCGGTCGACAATCGCAAGAGGTGAAATATTCAGTAGATATATATGTAGTTTGCAGTTCCATCATGCAGGGTTTCACGCTTCCTGATCGTTTATACCTACATCTTTAAAATATATTATTAAATCTTGAGCTCAGTTGTAAATGATCAACATAAACTACTTTTTCACAAAATGGGTATCGTGAATAATTTTCGAAAGGGAACTAAAAATTCCGTCGGAAAAATATCTATCGGGAATACAGGGGAGAGTACGATAACTACGGCGCCAAAAATTGATAACGGTATTTTGTAGAGGGGTTAAATACAAGCACTTTTTACTATGGGAGGGGGGGGTCTATCTTACTCCGTTTAGGCGGGAGGGGTAATTTAAAGAAAATAATACTTTAAATGGAAAAAAATACATTAAAAAACAATGGCAACACTTATAATAAAAGACTATGACATTTTAGAAAGCCCAGAATCTGTTCTTTTATATTATTTTTAAATCAAGTTATTCCCTTAAATGGTTTTTGAAAAAAACAATTTCAAACTTGAAATTTTAGGACAAAAATTGGGGTGAGTAAAATAATTTTGGCGATGAAAACTAATGACGGATTTATGTAGAGGATTTAAATACAAACATTTTTTACTATTGGAGGGGGGGTCTATCTCGCTCCGGTTAGGCGGGAGGGGTAATTAAAAAAAAAAATTATAAATAAAATTAAAATAAAATATTAAAAAAGAATGGCAACACTTACCACAAAGAACTATAGTATTTTTCAAAGCCAGGAATTCGTTCTAAATTGTCTAAAATGCAAATCAGCAAAATTTTGTCTACCAATGTGAAATTTCTGGCCAGAGATTGTATCTGAAGAATGTTGTTGATATTGGGTAAACTAATATAATTAAAAGAAAGTTTGCATATACTCAGCCTTGCACCCATCCCAAAATTCAAGGCGCAAGGGTAGCAATTTGTACTCTAAGCGGAGCAACATATAAAAGTAATTTTCAATTTTCTCAAAAATTATAAGACATAAATCAAAATGGTTTTGAGTGTTCGATTAAGAATTGATTTAGGCAGTAAAAACTACAAACAAATTAAGTATCTATTTGCTCAACATTGAAAAAAATCAGCATAAAACATTTTTTTTAAATTTTTTTCCTTAAATTTCAAGTTTGAAAGATTTTTTTTCAAAAACTATTAACAGCTATAACTTGATTTAAAAATAATATCAAAGAACAGATTCCTGGCTTACAAAATTCATAAAGTCCTTTATTGTAAGTGTTGCCATTGTTTCTCAATTAATTTTTTTTCATTTTAAGTATTATTTTTTTTAAATTGCCCCTCCCGCCTAAACGAAGCCAGATAGACCCCCCCCCCCTCCCATAGTAAAAAATGCTTGTATTTACCCCCTCTACAAAATACCGTTATCAATTTTTGGCGCCGTAGTTATCGTATTCGTGCCGGAATACATTTCCGATGGAAATATTATCGTAATTTTCCCCGAAATATTCCGCTGGGATTTCGTCTGGGAACTTTAGCTAAAGAGCAACAATGTAAGTGTTTTTCTGCAAAATATTTGGAAAACATAATGCATATTATCAGTTTTAATGAAGGTCAAACACAACAAATACATGATGGATAGCGGAGCGGGGGCCGGAATCTTTTCAGAAGATCTGGAAGTAGCCCATCATATTAGCCTCGGGAAACACTCTTCAGTATACCAGACTCTCTTGCTTGAGAGTCTGGTGGAAGGAAGAAATAGCCTAATAGCACTGGACAACCAGGCGGTGATTAGATGCATGGAGCAGACAACCATCACAACATTACTGGCACTGGAATGTGTATTCAAGCTCAATAAGTGTTCATCTAAAAATCATGTAACACTGACTTGGGTACGAGGACACATAGGGATCGTCGGCAACGAAAAGGCGGACTCCAACAAGTATTTAAACATTTGCTTATTCACTCGGTAGTATTTATGGAATCTAAGAAAATTAGTTAAAAGTACAGGATGTTAAGAAAGGCTTTTAGTTCCTGCTAACAGTTACAATGCTTGTGGTATAATAGATACATCCTTTAAGCTTCTTCTTACTAACCTTTGTCGAACCCTCGCAATCTCCACTTCCTTATGCTCTTCCATCGCTAATAAAAACTGCGCACTTCATATATCAAAACTAATTTTTATTTTTTTTAAAACTCTACTCTCTTGTCAAAACATTCGAACATATTTTCGAAACTACTTTTCTGATTCCCGGGTAAAAAACTTTCCGATGGAAATTCACGATGGGTAGATTTAATTCCCGGGAACAAAAAATATTCGGGGGAAACATTTTTCCCTCGGAATTGCCGATAGGGGTGCATATGTTTACCATATAATTGGGATATCAAAATCTTGTGCAACTAAGCTTAGAAAAAAAAACCAAAATTGATGTGTGAAACCGTGGTTAAAAATAAATATTTGGCACAACATATAAACACCCTATAGGCCCAGCTTCTCACAACCTTTTGTGGCAGTTTCTATTATTCTTAGACGAATAAAAGGAACCTAGAAGCTTTATAGCTACCTACTCTTCCATATTTGTCACACGAGGTGACGCAGTGATAAAAAACAAAACTTAATATATAATTTGTGTTTTTTCCGGGGATCGGACCTGCGAGCAGTCCGCTAACCACTAAGGAACTAGACCCACTTCAAATCGTGGTTAAAAAAGATAAGGGTTGAATTGCTTCGCTTTTTCAAATCCTTACCAGTAAGCTATTTTATCGAAACAATAAGACTTAAATAATTCACTGAGACATGTTTATTTTTAAGTTTAGAAACTTAACCGAAAATGTGTAATTTGTTTACACATTTAAAGATTTAAGTATATACTTATTTATATGCATTAAGAATCGATTCTAAAAGGTATACAATATTTTTTTTAAACGAGGAGGGTGTAATGGAACACAATTGGAACGTTATCGGTCGAATAATGGATTAAAGCTGAAGGAAGCCTTGGACGAGTTCGAAATTCAACCAATTGCCATTCGAAAGACACCAAAGTTTCACCAAAGGGAACGTCACATGGCGATTTGAAGGAAGAAGTCAACAAATATATACTGCGGTGCATGTGTTGGCCAAAGTCATGCTGTGATCGCAAGTGTTCGAGTGCGAATGAAAAAACGTGTCAATCATGCAAGTGCCCGCGCGAAGCGCATGCCATTTACCAGGAACAGGTCACATCGGTTCGCGAACGCATCGGCTTCTAGAGTATTTCGCCAACACACTGGGAATCAGATCCACGACAATTGGGTTACACCTGGGTGCCACCAGGTATAATGACATCGTCAAAGGTCCAGCGTTCTCAGGAGAAAGAAAGTTCCAAAACTCAGTTCAAACGGTAATATGTAAGAACCTTGAATATTTACGTCTCTGTAATTATTCAATCAGCTTATTTACGGGTTTAGTTTGTCCATTTGCATTGGCGCTATTCTACGATACCCGGAGGCCCAGAGCTTAGTTTCAATGAGGGCCGAGGCCTGTGCTAATGTCTCTATTACATACATACATACATACATACAATAAGACTTAAATAATTCACTATTTCAAATCAAATCAAATACATAGATGGAAACACTTTTTCTGGAATAATTTAGGTACACGTTCAAATCGATCAAGGTATACTTAAGTATTTACTCGCCAAAGTGTCAAATGCGTCTCTGGATACAGATCGCAAATAGACATCACCACCAACCAACTTATGCCTCACAAGCACCTGCTGAACATGCGAGCACCATTAATGGGCCAGGTGGAATGAAAAGGACCGGAGAAAAGTAGTACGGAAAAATGTGACATATACTACGGTGAAAAAGCAAACCAGCGCCAGCGTCTTTAGTCTTTGGAATTAGATCTATGCAAAAAGCCTTAACCGAACGCCAAGAAGTGAAAATCCCCATCCAGGCTAAATTCCACAGCGACAGTGCTAAAGAATGCTTTTTATGAGATACTTGAGGACCTACAAAAAGTGTCCTAAGTACTAAATAGAGCAACTTTGGCAATAATGTTGCTATACATAGCATACCCGACACCACATCTGGGAACTGACAAGGGCTAATTGACTTCGCGGATGGATGAAACATCTTGGTAATAAGCACGCATTTTCCACGTCTCAACTGTTGGACCCCTAACTTTCATATTCCCATGAATGTTTCTTAATTCCTTTGCCGCAAGATTCAAGTCCAGAACATTAATGGCATAGCGTTGCCAGAAAGCCATTAGAAATATCTATCTAACGAAACACATGATTCGATGCGTTCGAATGGTTCAAGATCATGCACAAAAGTTCTCCGAAGAAAAAAATTCCGGGAACCTCTCTGCTGATAGCATTGTAGTAGAGCCAAAATCGGTGCTGAGAATTATTTAAGAGGACCACTTCTGCAGACTGTTAAACGGTGATGACGACCTAGATCCCGCTGTCCCCCAATACAAGCCATTAAAAATATATGATGGTAGACAAAAATCCCGTCAATTTCCAACAAGGCTACGGGAGCTGACGGCTAAGCTTTGGATAGCTGGAGAAAATTAGTTGGTATACAAAAACTAATCTGTAAAATTGGGTCTAATGAAAGTATGTCCGACGAATGGAACCTTTGCTTCGTCTGTCAGTTTATGATCCCTCGATCTGCGTAAACAAACAGAGGCATTAACCTACCCCACATCGATCAAATATTCAGACTACGGCATATCTCATCCAAAAGACCATCACCATCTACTCGTATTTATGGACTTTAATAGCATAGCATAGAGATTACCTGTACAGAGCCATGTCTATAGTTTTGGCATCATCGCCTAACTCGTCCAGGATGGCGTTGGAGAAATCTCGCTGCTCTATGAAGGTCGGTAAGAGCAACTCCAAACTTTTTGACGTCAAAAAATCTCTTAAATAGCCTGATGCAATATCGCGTGACTTATTTGGCATCATATGTACTTAAAAGAACTGTACAAAACTAATAACCAACTCCTGAGGTACAATCTTTGAAAAGTCTCTGCAATGACTCGCATACGCCGATTACATTCACAATTCACATGATTGGAAGAACTCGGCGAGCTGTCTGAAGTATGGAGTATTGAAGCGGAACAGATGGGTCTGGCGGTAAACAAAAGCAAAACAAAATATGTATGTAGATATATGTATATACTTTCCACAAGAAAGGAAATTCAACATCGGCGCCTTGGACAAAACGCCACGATCACGATGGACAGATGGAACTTTGGGGGTGGTGAACGATTTTGTCCACCCAGCCGCCTACGGTGAACTGCAGCAATTACATCAGCATTGAGATCAGGCAAAGAAAAGCGCCGTTTTTACGGGTTTAGAAAATAATTGAGAATTAATAAAAAAGAATGTAGCCTGTCCAGGACACATGAAAATCCACACTCTGTCACTTTGAGCTAAAAGTTTGCCGTATAATTTACGGAGAATCTTCAACTTTTCTCCAGATGTAAAATCCTCTAGTTACTTGAGCAACTGGAGGCACCCAGCCACGGATCGAGCTTTGTTGTTCAAGGCCCAGGTCCAAGGCTCGAGTTGGTACCTCCATCAAAATTAAAGTATAAATACATAAGTAGATAATTACGAATATGTAGTTTGTTAAAGACATGAACATTAGCATCACTATCATTTCAAATTTCCGTTCATTTAATCTGACAAAATAATATTATTCGACAGATTGCCTGGAAACAGACAAAGTACGCTTCCCTATGTGCACGGAGTTAACCCACACGCTGAAGCATTATCTTTAAGGACATAAAAAAATATAATACTTGCGTAAGAGGAGATGAAAAAATTGATGTCTTCCATCCGAAACGACCAAAAGTTTAATACGACAACGGTGCAATAGCAGTTTGTCGTTGATAGCGTTTCGTTAATTAATTTCCGTCATTTCCAGAATATTTGAATTCATATTTTTCCCAGTTCCCATTTTAGATTTGAATGCGTTTTAATTTCCCTTTCAAATAAACAAAAAGTTATGTTTCACAATAAAGTTTTGGATACAAACAATTAAAATACTGCCCTGGGCTTAACTTCGGTATTCTGATTAAATTGCATGTGTATCGAAACTTAATTTAAGATCAAATTACACGCATGTTAGGAAAATTGAAACAACTAAATAAATACATACATAATAATACAAATTTGAAGAATTCCACCACCAAAATAAAATCAATTTCAACAAAAGAAAAAGCATAACGAAATGAAATAAAAATAAAAAAACAAAAAAATTATTAAGTACAAAACAGAAAGCAATTTTATTTAACGAAATAATAAATAAAAAGAAAAAAACTGAGGAAAAGTTTTATAATACAGCATTTTCGTGACTTGATTGTGTAGTAATAAGGTTAAAACAAAATAATTTGTGTGTGCGTAAGTAATTGAAATCACTCACCCTCATGCAATTGCACGGGTATCGGGGTTGAGGCATGTGATGACGGCGGTATCGGCGAAATTGACGCTTCAAAGGGTGCCCCTATAGAACTATCTGAAACCTGTTCGGGTACTTCCTCTATCGGCGACTTGACTGCCGTTGATAATATTGTATGTTGTTGTTGCTGCTGCTGTTTGGTCTCTATTTCTTTATTTTTCATAGCATTGGCGAGTATTTCCGTAGCTTGTTTGTCGAGAACACCGTGTTGAACACGTTTGTTCTTCAGATGATGTGGTGTATCTCTGCGAAAAAAAAACAAATTAGTTGTAAAACATTATAACTTTGCTGGGAAGTAAAGGCACCTTCTGTGTAATTTCATTGGTCGCTTGTAAAAGTCATCGTCGTCCTTATCGTCAACATTGAATCCAACTTTTCGCTCTGCATATTCCTGTAAAATTTGAAACGGTTCAGAATGTTTCGCACGCTTTGGTTCGCATCAAAACTTACATATTCGTCATCGTCAGCAGTGTCGTCGTTTGAGGATTGTGTACCAGGTTCGCGTTGTTGACCTGGTGAAACCAATGGTTCTTGTTCGTGATTGCGATGAGTTTGTATATGAGGTGGTACCACTGGTGGTGGCGCTGCTACTGTTGGTGATGTTGGAAGTAGTGGTTCGGTTTGTGTTTCGGCTAAATTCTCCATTGTTGTTGAATTCATTTCGGTTTTCGCTGACGATGATGGTTTCGATGAACTCTGGAAATATAGAGAAAGTGAATTGAATGGTATTGCCAGAGGAAACATTGAGAATGGATTTGATTTACTCAAATGAGGTGGTTGGCTGTTAAAAAAAAATTGGCGTATGTATTTTTTGGCTTACATGTCTAATATAAAAAAAATATCTAACTGACAGCTTGAACTAGAATTCGTATATGTATAAGGCGTATTTTTTTGGGAATCTATAGCTAGCTCACTTTTACTTTTACATGCAAAACTGGTATACTCACTTTTGGTTTTGTTATACTCACTTTTGGTTTTACATGCAAAACTGGTATACTCACTTTTGGTTTTGTTATACTCACTTCCCAAAAAAATACGCCTATAGAAACCAAAAATCGATAACATATCATTTGCGCCACTAATGGATATGCATTCGTCACAGCAAAAGGACCAATAATTAAATTGTACGTACATTATGCTTGCAAATGCTTTTAATTCATTAATTTTACGATATAGCATACATAGGTCGTAGGGTATATGTAAGTGAAGTTACGAAGGGATTTACACTTACAACTTTGAGTGGTATTACCTTAAACCTGGTAGAGCGATGGAATAATTTTGTTGGATGTCAGGTCATGCGGAGATTCATTTGATATTACATATATTATTAATTAAAGCTTTAAACGTCTCCAGTGTCTATCCTTATTTTGAAATTTGTAAATGTGTTACTTGTGAAATGGCCAATTGACGCTTGTTGTGAAATAGCGTGAAAGATAAATTGTAAGGAGACCCCTTCAACTGCGCAAACTATAGAGGTATCAGTCTTCTTAACATCGCATACAAGATCCTATCTGACATAATTGTGTGAACGTTTTAAACCTTTCGAAAATAACCTTATTGGCCCCTATCAGTGTGGTTTTAAAAATACAATAAAATCCATGTCGCATCTGACATGTCATTGGACACAAAAGGCTATAGGACAATGATGATCATGATATGCTAACTTTCTTAAAAGATCGTGGACCTCCGCAAAATTACAGGAAATAAAAAGGCAGACAGTTTAAGCAGCGTAGCGGTGCGCATACACCGACCCCTGTTAGCCTTTTTTACATTGGGGGTAGTTATAGCCAAAGAATAGTAACCATTTTGTAATTACGGAATGGTCTGCCTATTCTGCTATCGAAACCGATTGTTTAATTATGGTATGACAGGAGAAACAGACAAATATTTTTATTTCTAACACTTTGCTCAGGAATTGTATTGATTAAATTCTTGTCTACCAGGGCAATTCACATCAAGATTATCAGGACAAGAATGTTCCAAATCTTACAACTTTAGCTCCCACGAGTGTTGAGAAATATGGTTTGCAGTGTTTTTAAATATTGGATGTGCCACGCCCAGTTTTCCGATTCCGTCCACATTTCGCGAAGTGCTTTGATATGACATTGGAAATCAATGCTCCAACTTTTACATCTATAGCTCCCCATAATTGTCAAGAAACATCGTTTTAAATTTTCTTCCCTAAGTCATAAATAATCAGTATAAAAAGTCGCCTATGTCCTTCTTCAGATCCCAGACTATCTCCTTGCCAAATTACATTAGAATCGGTTCAGAGGTTTAGTCGTGAAAAGGTAACAGACTGATGGACAGACAGAGTTACTTTCGCCTTTATAATATTAAAGTGTCGACAATATGTAACGAAACGGCCCCGTTCGTCACACTTTTATGTGACATAAGAGATTTTCATTCGTCGAATATCAATAAAGTGAAGTGTTGAGTAGGCTTTGCAAAATAAATTACATAGTTTATAAAATCAAAAACAAAAAAAAAAATAAAAAAGAAAATCATCACTTCAAATCAATTTAATAAATACTAAATAGTTATTAATTTGCCAGCCCCTTTAGTATACTGAAGATAGTCACAAAATTAGGACGAATAAGAGAAGAGCCAAGTTGGCAGAACAGTGCAAAGTTCGAACTGTTGGTGAACGATGTAACCATTATAAAATTACAGATTCAAGAAGAGTGCATTTTTATCAAATATCTATACGAAGCTACTGAAAAGGTAATTTAGTTAGACATGTTTATTTTTAAGTTTAGAAACTTAACCGAAAATGTGTAACATCGTCACATCGGTTCGCGAACGCCTCGGCTTCAAGAGTATTTCGCCAAGACACTGGGAATCAGATCCACGACAATTGGGTTACACCTGGGTGCCACCAGGTTTAATGACATCGTCAAAGGCCCAGCGTTACTTTGATAAGATCCCTCAGGAGAAAGTTCCAAAACTCAGTTCAAGCGGTAATATGTAAGAACCTTGAATATTTACGTCTCTGTAATTATTCAATCAGCTTATTTACGGGTTTAGTTTGTCCATTTGTATTGGCGCTATTCTACGATACCCGGAGGCCCAGAGCTTAGCTTCAATGAGGGCCAAGGCCTGTGCTAATGTCTCTATTACATACATACATACATACATACATACATAAGAGATTTTCATTCGTCACTTATAAGTTACACTGACTAAGTGGACGAAACTGCATGAGTACCCGAATGAAATTGCCATTCGGAGAGGCTTGTCTAAGTGTTGATAGCACCAATCTAGTGTAGCAGATAAGGCTCCCGCATATAGAAATTGGCTTCGGTCGGTGTTCTAAATTTTTGGTGGCTAAGTTTCCTTTGGGAAGCTGGCCTTGAATCAGCAGTGCCAGCATTTTTGGCTGTCCTGCTTTATATCGGATGCACGTTTTTTTTTTTTGTTGGGCCGCATACTATATACTCAACTTAGGAATCTCAACTTAGGAATCTGATCATTGTTAAGTTAATCATAACTAATAAGACATTAGTTTATAAGTTGGTTACTGAAATAAAGAGAAACTCTTAACCAACGTTTGGTGTTTCTATGGGCAAATCCTGGATCCAGCGAGCTAAACCTCGGCCTCCGGAAAAGCAATCTATATACAGGGTGTCCCAGTTAAGAAGTACAATCCTTTAAGGGAAGATTCCTGAAGTTCTGCCGAACAGAAAATTGTATGGCAGGGGGGTCTATTTTCATCGTATTTCCCGTTATAGCCCATCAAAGTTGGTGTTATCACTTAAAACGCTATAACTTCTAAACTATTATAGCTACAGAAATAGTTTTATACATTTTGAAAAGACAATTTAGTAGCGCATTCAAGTTCTAAGCACTTCGGGTACATCTGTGGAGCTACAAAAAAGTTATGGCTCCTTAAACTCAAAATTTTGAAAATTTGTTGTTACAATTTTTTACTTAAAATGCCTTTTTCTCAAAATTTTGACTTTATAGATTTTTATTTTTTTATGAAATTTGTATCCTTGAGAAATTTCCTAAAAATTATGTTAAGCAACTTTTTTACGTACGATGACCAGAAGTTGTAGAGAAGATTCTTTTTAAACAAATTCTCGAATCGAATGAACAAATAACGAGCAAATTGACTTAGCGGCATAATGTTCCTAGTTGCGTATACTAAAAACTACTCCTTGATATTTTGTTTAATAAATTTATAAAATCAACTTACTTCCTCTGATAGCGTATCTAAGTTCATTCCTTCTTCCGCTTTACTTCGTTCCTTAGCGAATAATTTGTGCGCTTTCGCTTTAAGCTCCTTTGGATGTGGTGTATTCTGTCGTACAAATGGAGTATCCTTTTCGGCACTTGAATCTTCGGAAAATTTAACGGAATGTGTTCTGGATGCCTCACGTTCTTCCCAACCTTCGGAATCCGACTCTTGTTCTTTCCCAGTACCTTAAAAGTTTAAAGAAAAATGGTTTTCAATTAGTACATAATTTTGTTACCATCAATTTTGGATATTGTCGGGTGGATTAACTATAACTAGGCAGCTTAAAGTTTTTTTTTTTTTACTTTCTGGAAAGAGCATGCGCGTTTGTATGTATATTTTTGAGGAGATCATTATGGAATATCTAAAGCTGCGCAGCAAAACTCAATGAAAGCTGGAGCAAATCAAATTGCTTAAGCTACTTAGTTATAGTATGGACCCGATTCTATCATGCTTTAAATGTAAAATGCTGAGCGATTAGTCAGACGCAAACACACAAGCAATATTGTTAGGGCTAGGGGATGATATATTTATTACAAAGTTTTCTTATAAACAATTTATAATTACAAATTTGTTTCAATTACATGCTGGTAAATATTTATGTATGCATAAATGACGCCCTTTAGGAATTCTGGATTTAAACAACCAACGATCGGAAGTAATAGATACACCTGCATCAGCAAGGGTATAATTATTTCCATATCTAAAACTAAGACCTACTAAGCGAACTCTGCGAAAAACAATCTGTCTACTAGAATTGTGTCAACACGTGAATTCTTATCAAGTTTGCCTCACATAGCTTTCTTCTTTACAAGCCAAAGTCGGCTAGTTGTGCAAGAATAATATCTACATCTAAATACTCCTGACTAACAGTAAGCATAGGTCTTATCACAATCGAGCATAGATACCATTTGATATCTTATCTGGAACTTTTTTTTTTGTGAGTGCTCATTGCATAAGCTGTGCCGAGTGCCGCTAAACGTTGGCAACAAAATCCCACTTGCAAAAGACACTTCCATAAAATTTTAATTTTAGCATAGTATCTAGATTTTCGAAAAATGATTTAAACGACCCACTGAAATTCGAAATGAATATGTTATGCGGATTTGTTTGATTTTATTACATGAAATGTTTATTTGTTCAACATCCGAGGCTGGTATGAAGAATTAATTTCTGTTCCTCGGTCTGTTAACTGTGCTGCTGGTGTTTACATTTACGATAAACGTGCGCGTAGTTTATGCCATTGAGAGTAGTCAGACGTGTGAAAATCAGAAAATCATCGAATCGAAAAGTATCTACTGAAAATATCGAACATTTTCTCCAACTCAAAAGTGGCTAATTAATTTTATTTTATCTTGAGAGAACATTTTTAAATGTTTAACAAATTTCAGTGTTCTATTGAGATGCAAATGCGTATACACGCTAAAGATATAGAATAAGTATAATTATAGATAAATTGTTTTCACAACTGGGTCAAGTTTGCAATGCAATTAACAAACGTTTGAGAGGTGTCTTGCGAATTTTAGTATCTAGGCGCGAATGAAAGGGAGAGCATAAAAAATGTTTATACAGGTCATAGAGTTGCATGCGGCAATGGATGCGTAGCATCAAGTTTCTATATACGGAGTTAGTGTTTAGAGTCAGTTGAGAGTGTTAAGTAACTAATTGTCAGCCATATTACTGCGCGTTCAGTTCGATATTGCTCGATATGGATATAATTTGTACGTAAAAATAGGAAAGGGGATTCTTTTGGTGGAACAGTTGAAAGGAAATGACTTTGCTTCATGTTTTTTTAAACAATCCTATTACAAACTTTTCGATCGCGCAAGATTGACTCAAATAGTAGCAGACATCACTGTTACTACTCGCAATCCTAGACAATAACCAAATCCAAGTCGAATTCCTTGCTGACCTATGTCTAGTATATAAGTAAGTATTTCCATTGCAAATGTTTCCAGGAGCTAACCGAGATTATTGCTCAACATTTTATATAAGTAAAGAGGGGAATTTTTTAGAGCTGTTCGATTTGAAATTGAAATAAGACATAAGTGAAGCAAATTAGCCAAATTTTATTCGACAGATACATATTTTTATGGTTTCTGGGTATATGACGACTGCATCTCTAATTGTCTATAATTTTTCGAGCATTTTAGGCTGAATCTCAGGAATAGTGCGATAGACGTTTGCTTTCCAAGGCATAAATCGTTGGCGGCTTGTCCGTAACTTGAAATACCAACCCAGCAAAGAGTCCAACGGCGTCAAATGATCTTTGAGGACAGGAAGATGATCGTTTGATGATTTCCCAAACAAGAAAAAAATATGGAGTCAGCTGGCATATTAATTCAGCTCTCCGAATGTTGCCATAATGAAAAAAATAAAGCTTCATAAAAACACCTTCATTAGCAGCCTACAAGACAGGTTACTAATGCTCATCACTTAAGGCAGGGATTCCCTAACTGTGCGTCGCGACGCCCATGGGGCTATCCTAGGGGCTCCGCAAGACGGTACGCACACGAAGTTCCATCAGCTTTGAGTTCGATTTGAAAAAAATTTTGGGTCGGGTTGATGTTGGCAGATTGTGGCGGCCATTGTGTTTTGATGGCGTCTGTTTAATCTGTGGGTTTACTGTTGTCACTGATGCCAAGCTACTAGCAAGTTACACGATTTAAAATGAGTGCTGTTGATCAAATTCGAGACAACCCGTACTACAAAGGCACGCCAGATCGGCCAAGAAAATTGTCGCAGTCCGTGAAAGTTTATGTACAAGAGAAACCGCGGCAGTTAATTCCTTGCCGTGTTCAAGAAGTCGGCTTTTTGCTGACGTGTCATACAGCAGACGCCACGATGGACATTCTGCATGATGATTGAACGATTTGAGGGTATATGGTTATCTCCAAGATCGTGATATTCAACCCCGCTAGACCATTTCTTGTGAGGTTGCCTGAAATCGCAGCTCAATGCGACTAAACCGCGATCGACCGATGGCCTTAAACCCAACGTAACCAATGCCATCGCTCAAATTCAGGGGGTTCTATGCGGCAGATTAGACCACTTGGATTCGTGCCACAATGACAAGCTGCGGCGGACATTTGGACATGGTGTTAAATTCCATACAATAATGGCATACATGTCCCTTTCAGATAAAATAGGATTTCGTCAATACCTCGCACACCAGCTTGTTTTATTCCATTGCAAAGTCGACCCATCCTTATTGAAAACCCCTATAGTGAATCTTCAGTAAGTTCATTTTCTATTCACATATCTGTGCTTTCTTCCGTTGTGTACTTTTATTAGGGGCGTCGCAAAAATATTATAACCCCTTTAGGGAGTCGCTGTATAGAAAAGATTGGGAACCCCTGACCTAACGTATTAATTAGTACACTGACATTCCTGAGGATGAGCAGAACTTTACAAGACAGCTATACCTTTGAGGTAGCAGGGTTCAAAAAATGAACTCTCTCAATGGCGGATTCAAATATCTAACCTTGGTAATTTCGAGAGAAACATTTTTCATAATATATTTGGTCCCATTTACGGTGACGGATTTAAGGTGAGTGAACAAACGACAAACGATCAGAACTGTACAGTGCAATCATCGAAAAAAAAAACAGCTCATTGGACGTTGCGTTGGAGCGAATGGGCAGCAACACATGGATTTTCTAGATTTGTTATTCAAGTGACAAATACGACTCCAAATAACATAATGGTATTAAGTAGTACCTACAGCTTCTTTAATCTAAGATTAGTTGCTGATTACTAAAGCAAGCCGTAAATAATATTTTCCCAGAACTAACAGAGGTAAACTTAGAGTAAAGGTAGACAACATGCTCCAATACAAAATTATACTTTGATGTAATAGTAGAAATTTCAGGTGAAAAAAAAACCTATACGAAGAAGATGTAGGTATATTAAATAAAATTTGTAAGCCCAGAATGGAACTGCCAAACGTGAACTTCATACACTTTCCACTGGAACCAATTCTTCAAACTTGTAGTATCTGCAATAGAGCGAAAAAATA
The DNA here is from genome assembly GCA_955612985.1 of Cheilosia scutellata. Taxonomy (NCBI): domain Eukaryota; kingdom Metazoa; phylum Arthropoda; class Insecta; order Diptera; family Syrphidae; genus Cheilosia; species Cheilosia scutellata. The sequence goes on from OY015312.1 coordinate 70,826,843, forward strand.
TTGACCATTTCACTAAGATTGGCCAATTTAACAAGGAATTTGAAGGCATTGTATTAAAGTAATAAATCTAATAGCCGTTTCTTTGGTCTTCGACAGAAATTGAGTAGTAAGGTCATAACTCTATTATAAAAACCTCACATGTCCCAGAAGCATGGACGTAAGCCAAGACGGATAAAGATATATTCTTAATTGTTTTGAACGCAAAGTTCTTCGAGTGATTTTCGGCGCAGTGTGAGAGTTGTCGGATTTTGAAGAAGAATATTTAACAGCAAAATCTACGAGCTGTCTAATCAGCCCTTATGTCCATCATCGACTTAGATAGACTGCTGCACCTTCTTGCAGATGTCTTGCAGTTGACATCTTCGACAGACTAGTTATGTAAAATAACATTAAGAGAATCTCAGAAATGGTTACCAACTCTAGCGTCAACCATATGAGCATGCTGCTTAGTACGATTCCGAACAAAATTAACTATGTATAAATCCTTTGGAAGACTTTAACATAAAGTAAAAAATAATAAATCTAATGGAGAATGGCATACAATTTGTATAAGGATTCCAGAGTCCAGATTTGAAATGTTTACAGATAAACCTAAAATGACAGAAGATAAGGGTGCTTCACGTCTTACTGACCACTGTTGTAGCGTATTACAAGCGAAAGTGATGGCTCTACGCGACTCAGTTGCAGATAAATGTTCAAGAACCCAGTGCTGGGTTCCAGGTCAAAGAAATATTCAGGCAGACCGTAAGGGATTATTTTATTGAAGATCTGAGTGACTTGTCCTGAACTGACGTTCATTGAATACCAACACATAGCGTCTTAAGGAAGGACTACATGGAAGATAAAAATTATTTACAGCTTCTCAAAGGAAGTTTGTATCTAACACGACTGTGCCAGGCCCAAAATCTCTGGCCTCCTCCTTACATATCTGTCATGTAGTGTCGCAATCTACAAACGGTTTCGAAATCATGTACAAATCATCTGAATATAAACTCACAAAATTGTGTAAATTTGGACCACGTATCCACTAATCGTACCAATTGTACAGATTTTTGTCTCGTGGTATATACAGATTTTGTGCGACCAAGAATTGATAGCCTATTTTTTCGAAAAATGAACAGCTTCTTAACAAGTGGTTCTGGAATTCGCTTTAAATTGATTACCCATCACTCGATATTGGTGTGTTGGTCCATGACAGTGCAACTTTGAGTTCTGACAAACCGACTCATGTTTAAGATAATTCTAAAATTCAATTTGTCTCAACCCCACTATAGACAAATTTTAATATAAAATTAAACATTTTTCGCTGTTAACAGGTGTTTTCAAGTATTTAAAGGCTATGCCACTTATTCAAAAATTACGAGCCAATTAAAAATGTTAAAATAAATAAACTAAAAATTTAATTACGTTATGAATACGATTATTTGTTTAAATGAATCATTTGGTAGATATTGTTTGACAATATAAATCATATCAAAAGAATGTTCGTCTACGTCACGCGTTAGTTCTTCTTTTTGATAATATAGATGGTTGCTTCATTAATTAATTGTGGTCTGCGCATATTTCAGATGAAATATCACATTTAGTTCATTACAAAGCTTTTATTAGATTTGTTCAATATACTACGACAAATTATTCATTAGTTATCTACCTACTTGTTTGATGTTTAATAACTCAACAGAAAGTATTAAAAGCAATAATAGTATTTTTTTTTACAGAAGTTTGTCTGATCTTCCGTTGTAAATGTTAAAATATGACAAATCAAAGGAAATAATAAATATGAAAAAATTTTGAATAGGCTCAAGATGAAAGAAATCAAGTGCAAAAGTTTAGCTTTTACGATAGACACGTTAAGATTTAAAAAAGTAAATATTTTTAAAAACTTGTTCAAATATATTTTCTTTTTTTCGAAATTAGTCATTCTAAATTTGACTGAACCTTGTTAATAAAGATTGACTTTAAAAAAAGAGATGTAGAGGCATTTGACAACTTCTAAGAAGAACATTTACTTATAGACTAATCTAATAATACCTACGTTTGTCCTTTCGTATCACAAAAGTTTATCTTTTTTTAAAGCGTGAAAGAAAGTTTTGAAATGAAAATGTATATAAGGATCAATACAGCTGACGATGTCAAGCAATTAATATCAACTCTCAGAAGAGCTGTTGATAAGCGATAACCGTCCTACTGAAATCAATAAAAAAAATCCAATATTTATAAAACTTTTCCTGTAAATTGTCTCTGGGTCTCTTGTCGCGAATACCCAGTAGGATATGGCAAAACTCGTTCAGACAACAGACAATGTTGCTCCCACAGGAGGATTATTGACGGATTAATGGCAGGTAATCATTAAAGCTGATTGAAGCGAAAGCGACTGGTTAAACATAAATATCAATCTGAATGAGGTAAATTTAAGATTTAAACATCTGGAGTGTTAAGTTAAAATTAGAAGATGATTCAAAATTTAGTAGGCTAATGACAATTTAACATCGTGCTGTTAGGGATTAGCAATAGTCCGAATATCATACAGGCTTTTGTGATTAGATGCTTTTATCTTTGCGTACCCCAGCATTGCCTAAAGTATGGTCACCCGCACAGCTTCGGAGAGTAGATAGACTTAATTTAGTTAAAGTGTTTCTCGAAGATGTCACTTTTCAATTTCAACAAATAAAGTGAGCCATACGAATTCTTTTATAATACGAAGAAGAATGCTAAGAAGAAATATTTGTTTAGCCTAAGCGCAATTGCTTTAAAAACTAAAGCCAAAAACAAGTTTCTTTTAAAAATGCAATAAAATGAACAAAATTAATCTTTTTTCCATGTAGTAAGTTCAAGTGGCTGCCTCGGCTGGCTTCGCAGTAGCGCACTCTATCACTCCAATTTTCCAAGACCTTGTTGATGGTTTTGTGATGTAGCTCACGGATTGCTTGGATGATATTGGCCTTAAGTGCTTGAATCGTTTCCGGATTGTAGATATAACATCGGTTCTTCACGGTTCCCCACAAACAAAAGTCCAATGGGGTCAAATTGCAGCTCCGAAGTGGCCAATTGACATCGCCAAGACGGCTGATAACACGATTTGGGAATTTGATCAGTGTCAAAATAACCTATGATTTAAAAAGAAACCATTACAAGGCCAACCCTTTATTTTGGAATAAACTAAACCCAGATTTTATGCTTCCCGCTCAACATGCATACATACACAAAAGAAAAAGGTGCAGAAGCAGTAGTCCATATATGGTCGACAGGAAAGTGAAGAAATGATACAAATGATGCAAGTTTTCTGGACTTTCAAGTAGCCTTCAACAATATCAAAACAGATGAAGTACAAAGAGTTATAATGGATCTTAAGGGAAACAATCACATTACCAACTTCTTAATGTGCATGATTAAAAATGGGGAGTGTACAAACTAAAGTCCTCGTAGTAAAATAGGTTTTTGGAAAGTTAAAATTTAGTGAAATCGAAGCAGTGACCTAAGCTTGCGAATAGAAATGCTTGTGAATGGAAGATTCCTACCAAAGTCAGTAGCCAAATAAAGAGAAAGAGTTGAGGACTAGCAGTAAGTCGGCAAAAGACGAAATTGAAAGAAAGGCAAAGAAAGCCAATCCCGGAATTAGATTGCCTACAATTGAAGGGTCTCCCCTAACAATTTCTGATAACGCCAAGCAACTGGGAGTTGTATCGGAAATTTAACTGTTATCTGAATATAGAAGAAAAAGCAGTGACAACATTCTATGTCTGAAATAGAACATCCGACCGAAACTGGGGTCCTAGTTTTAAAATAGTCTGAATTTAAAATACGTATAACAATAATTATTCAAAAATGTAGCCTACATTCTATAGACCTCGAAAGCACCCAACCGATTAGTCAAACTTTTAGGCAATCTTCGGTATTAAACGATTTCATACGAATCGAAATATTTTTGCTTCAAGGTATTCCTCCGAACAGCTTTTCGGAACCTTGGTCCAACATTTATGTATCGCACACCGGCGTTTTGCGATCAAGTGCGTTTTTGACTGATATTTTTGATAGCTTCATACGAAATCTATTCTGGTATTCATTTTAATTATTCTTCCGAACACGGATGCCTCGAATGTAATTTAAGCATCCGACTTCAGAGTGCGTTGGGGAGAATTCTCCGTTCCGACGGATACCTCGCTAGGGCTGTGTATCATTACATTCATTCATTCTAGAGCTGAATACTAGAGTTTTCGTGGCAGCTTGGATGTTAATATATATGAGAAAATGCAGTATATTTTAACAGCTAGGTTAACAGCAATTGCTGGTTGAAAACACTACAATGATTCGGAAGACAAAAAAATTATATGAATAAGATAAGTCGGTACTGAGGGACCCCATGCCTGGATTTGAGGTAGGCGCCAACCATATATCGAGGCCATAAAAAACTATCGGTCTTAGTCTAATGACCTAGGTGTACTTACTGTACAGCAAATGCGATATATTGCCCATGCCCCCACGGAGGAGAAAGACGACGACACCAAAGAAAGGTTCTACGAGCTTAGACAAGACTTACGAGCAATGTCCTAACTATGACATTAAAATTGTCCTAGGTGATTTTAATGCAAAGATAGGAAGGGAGGGCATCTTTGGTAGTACCGTCAGAAAGTACAGTCTACACGACACCACCTCCGATAACGGATTTAGGCTGATCGACTTCGCGGCGAGACGCCGCCTCTGATGGGCTTGGTTTCACTCGACTACCACAACGAAATCCTTGGTTCGACGATGAGTGTCGGCAAGCACATGGAGCGAAACAAGAGGCATACAAGCGGCGCGGCAAAGAAGGACCAGAGCTGCCCGTGAGCTCTACGCGCAGAAAAGAAGAGACGATCAACGGCTTCTCAGGAGAAAAAAGAAAGAGCATGAGAGATGTTACAGCAGGAATGAGGTTCGGAAGTTTTACCAAAGGGTAAAAAGAACCTGCCAAGGCTACAGAGCCCGAACCGAAGCCTGCAAGAACGAACATGGGAACATCATAGTAGAATCGCAGTCGATGCTGAGTGTAGTATAGGTACTGACCGAGAAAGACATATCGAAAGGAAGACCACGCGCTCTGAGGTTTCGATAATGACTGACTTTATTTAATGTATGTTATTCATATTCGAGTGTCGCTAGGGTGTGTTCATAAAGGCAATGCACTTGCATACAATATATGTTTAACGGCGATGACGAACTAAATCCAGCTGTCGACTTGAACGAAGTGAAGATAGCCATATCTAGGCTTAAGCCAAACAAAACCGCTGGAACAGATGGCCTAACCGCCGAGCTATTCAAAGCGGCAGGCGATGACTTGGTTAGGAGCATGCACCAACTCATCTGTAGAATATGGACGGAGGAAAGTTTGCCCAATGAATGGAACCTCAGCATTGTTCGCCTCATCCAGCGATGCCAACTAAGGCTTTTTCATGCCTTTTAGGCATTATTTCATTAGCTAAGGCTTGTTTTTCTTCAAAAAGGCATCTTTTTTTATTTCAAATATTTATTTATTTTTTTTTTTTTTTTATTCAACATACTCACTTTTTATTTGTTTAAACATTCTTAAAGAACTTTAAGTGGAATTCTGTACACAAGTCGACAAAGACAAAAACTGCTATGATCTGCAATTCAAATAAACACACATATCCTTGTTTCAAAACTAAGTATAAGTAATATCAAGGACCAAGGCTATATGAGGACTAAAACTATTTTTGTTTTGTGTTCAATACTTTGAACATAATTATGAAAGTAAAATGTCACGCATATTGTTCCTATTAAAATTTTTTTCTAATAATTTTAAGTTTTTTAAGAAAAAACATTTTTTTTTGTTTATTTTTTATATTTGTGTTAAATTTTATTTTTTGTCCCACTTTACATAAAAAAAAAATTTTTTTGGCATTATTTTATTGAAGGCTTATTTTTCTTTAAATTAGGAATTTTTTCGTCAAAAGTGGTTTGGTTGGCAACGCTGGCCTCATCCTCAAGAAAGGAGACCCTCTGAACTACGCCAACTACAGAGGTATTAGTCTTATTAACATCGCGTACAAGATCTTATCTGCCGTTCATTATGAAATATTGCTCCAATTTGTGGGGCCTTTTTTCATTGAGGCTTAATTTCATGGAACCGTTAATATTATGTATATTATATAGATTGCTTAAAATTTCCAGAATTTTGGTCATAAGCTCACTATTGTTCCCATATATCGAGCTCGGCCTCAAAACATTCACTTATTCTACTTAATAGCATACAGAGACGAGCAGTTAGACTTATTGAAGACCCTACGCTCACATCGAATCTACAACCTTTGGTGCACAGAAGACAAGTCGCTGACCTTTGCTTGTTCTATAGGTACTTCCATGGCAGGATGTTTCGAGGAACTCAAAGATATTATCCCTCGAAATGCAACTTTTGGGCGTCCCACAAGTCAGGAAGCTAATGCTCATGACCATACAGTACACTTGACAACCGCGAGGACATCAATTTTCCTAAGCTCCTTCTGTTACAGGACAAACAAACTTTGGAACCCGCTTCTTGGGGATATATGTCCAGAAGACTACAATTTGCACCAATTTAAGTGCAGAACTAAAGCTAAGTACACACGATTGTAAGATCTTACAATATTTTCAGATCTGTCAATGCTCTGACAATGAGCTTACAATAGCCAACTACCTTACAATACAAAATTGTCTGTACAGACGGTTATAAGATTTTGTCCCAAAGTCTGACAATATCATTGTCAGATGGATGTCTTACAATGGTCTGACAATGACTTTTCTGACAACGTTGTCAGGTTGAAAATTTGGTGTTCACACGGTCGGAAGATATTTGAATATGAAAAATTGGTCGATCTGTTGTCAGACATTGTCAGATAAATTCAAAGTCTTGTCGGTTGTTTTTTTTTAGTACGGATAATGGAACAAAATATTGTACTTGCGAGATTTTAACTGCCTACGTGTTAGAAGACTCTGAGGATGATGAATTGATACAAAAACGACGTAATATTTTGAAGAAGGATTGGGTGGCCGGCCCGTTGTCAGAAGTATTTTTTTGCAATTTTTTGCGAATGGACTCAACACAATCCGATGGAATTCTAGCTTTGATGACTCCACACATCAAGACACCAATATGCGCGCGATCATCCAGGAAATCGAGACGGTTTCATTCGCAACTTGGCGCAACTTTTATTTTCTTTATAACCTCTACCTCTTACCACAGGGCTTCTTTGAGTAGTTTATACTCTGCGCATCCAACAACCCCATTCACTCTGTACTTTCTTACTGTTAAATTTGTTTGCAATTCCAAATGGAATTTAAATTCCAATTTCCACAGTTGTTCATATCAATATCTTCTGAATTAGTTTCGATTTCCCTCATAAACCACTGGTTATATTGTCTGACAACGAAGAAATTGTAAGCTATTGTCAGCTTCCATAAACAACGACATCTGACAATATCCAATGAGTCTTACAATGTCCTAATTGTCTGACAATAAAAAAAATTGTGTGTTCAGACTTGTTCAGACGATCGTCAGCAACCTGACAATTTCATTGTCAGATGGATGTCTTACAATTGGCTGACAATGACATTTCTGACAATATTGTAAGACAAAATTGTAAGTTCAGACGGTTGTAAGTCATTTGGGACACATTTTTCACTGACAGATCTGACAATCAGCCCTATCGAGGTATCCGATCGGGACGGAATTTTTTCCGCTACGCATACTCCGTCAGAGACTGAAATTACATTCGATTTATCAATACTTCACTGCAAATCGTAGTAAACAAATTCCGCAACCAATTCCTGTCGGATCATATCGGAAGAAAATTCGTACGAAGCTGTCAAAAATATCGGTAAAAACGCACTTGATCGCACTGAAATGCCAGTGTGCCTTGCATATTTGTCGAAAAGAAGTTCCGAAAAGCTGTTCGGAAGAATACCTCGAAACAAAAATCCTCCGATTCTTATTCGTATGAAATCGGAGAATTTTCCGTTCCGACGGATACCTCGATAGGGCAGAATATTGTAAGATCTGACAATCGTGTGTACATACATCTGCAAGCATCTCGGGGCGCTGATGAAGCGTTATATACGTTCACCTTTACCGGGAGAAGTATTTAAAAAAGTAAAAAAAATAAAATACGCTTTTTATTATTAATGATCAGTCAAATTTATAGAATAAACGTTTTAACTTGATTTAAATGTAATTTCCTTCTTAAAGTGTCCCATGATAGCACAGCCATTTTCAAAAGAAACTATTATATAGGCAACCACACAATTCAAAGAATTCCTAGCCAACAAGTTTACTGAAATGTTCTACCGATTTGTCCACCTACACTTTAACACCTTTAATTGAATGGCATCAAAAACAGCACTAATAAGGACTTATTATGGTGCACTGCACTTCCATAAGGCACTCAACTCACAGTTAATTAACAATCATTGAACAACAACTACAGCTGCAGTAGCAACCAGAAAGTTTTCACTTAAAACTAATCCTTTCCAATGAACCATAAACTTTATCAAAAGCTAATTAAGAGAAAACTTTTACATAGTTTTGCTGAAACGCTTCAAAGTGCTTGTAGCATAGAACTTGTATTATTGTTTATTCTCGTAATAAGTTGCACACTGTTAGCGTTAATAATCCAAGCTTCTGTTCTAAATGCCAACAGTCAGTCGACACGACAGAGTTTAAAAACAAAATAAAAAAATATACAAAAAATTATAAAATGAGCAGAGCAATTATGTAAATTTGTTTCTTTTACACATTATCTACACAACGATTAAACTTTAAGTGCAACAAGTATTCTCCTACAATGGATTCAAAGATAATTTATACACATGTACGACATATTTATGCAAAGGGCGTTGGGTATATATAGTAGATCAATAATAACAAACAATGATATTAATTAGTAGTTGTCACACAATATGTATAATCAAGTATAATGCATGGATACGGGCAACGGTATTATCATAATTTTACTGATGTTTGACGTGCATATCGATTAAGGACTTAATGAGAGATAGCAGCAAACCTGGGTGATACTCGAAGAGGAGTTCGCTTGAGTTGAATTTTTCGCTAGATCTGTATAGTTGGCCGGGTGGATAATCTTATTTTGAAAAATGTTTATATTTATTTTAGATTTCATTTAAGTTACTAGAACAATTTAATAAAATTACAATAAGTATAGAGAACTGTGAGTATGCATATATGTATTGTTTACGTTTGTATTTATTCTTTAATATAAAAGTCTCTATTCTATACTCGTACATTTCGATGTAAGTATTTAATTTTAAATTATTATTTTTCACCATAGCATGCTTTTTATATTTTAATTTAACTGAAATTTCTCGTCGACAATTTTTTGTGATGTACATATTCGTAAGACGAAATAAAAAATAAAAAAGGTACCAGCACTAATTGAGCGATATAGGCCATTTTCGATACCAACCTGACGGTAAAAAGATGTCATCTCACAAAATTTCATTCGCCTAGGTCGATTCGTTTGGTATCGTGTTTTCAGGAATAATAAGCAAAATTTTAGTCAAAGAGAGCCAAGAAGTTAAAAAATATGAGCCTCTATACGGACAAATAGACGGACATGACTGAATCGATTCAGAATATGATCCGGATTCAGAATACATATGTACATAGGGTGGGCCATCTAGTGGTTTCTTTTTAAATCATAGGTTATTTTGACACTGACAGCTGTTTCCCGCTCGAAATCTTGACTAAAAGTCAATATCACACCTCCGCGGAACGAAATGAGTGGCTTTCTGCTTGAACAACGTTGGAAAATATTGAAAACTTATTTCCAAAGTGAGTGCCATGGATCCCAAACAGTGCGTTTTTTGAAAATAAGTTTTGGCCGAAATGATGCACCCACCGCGCCTGCTGTACGCAAGGTTGTGCAAAAAGTTCGTGAGACTCGTATACTAGTGGACAACACTCAGGGTCCCCGTCGTCGTACGCTTCGCACAGACGAAAATGTGGCTGCTGTAGCCGAGAGTGTGAGACAGAGTGTGAGACTCAATTCGCGAACCATCATTGGACCATTTTTCTTTACAAATGAGGGTGGGAACAACGTTTCGGTCAACGGTGGGCGTTACAGAGCCATGTTAACCCACATTTTCTTACTGAAATTGAAGACATGGATTTGTTCGACCTCTGGTTCATGCAGTATGGTGCGCCACGCCACACAGCCCATGCCACAATCAATCTTTTGCGCAAAAAATTCCCAAATCGTTTTATCAGCCGTCTTGGCGATGTCAATTCGCCGTCTCGGAGCTGCGATTTGACCCCATTGGACTTTTTTTTTGTGGGGAACCGTCAAGAACCAATGTTATGCCAACAATTCGGAAACGATTCAAGTACTTAAGGCCAATATCATCCAAGCAATCTGTGAGCACACCCCAAAACCATCAATAAGATCTTGGAAAATTCGAGTGATAGATTGCGCTACTGCGAAGCCAGCCGAGGCAGCCGTTGTGTTCCATAATTAATGGGAATGCTTGCTCTTACCAATAAAGCCATTATGGAAAAAAATTATTTTTTTTTTTTTTCAATTTATGGCATTTTTAAAAAGAAACTTGTATTTGGCCCACCCTGTATGTATACACTCCGGTGACTACTTGGTTTGGTTTGGTTAGGTTGACAGTGCCTGCAAGTTGGGAAACACCAACATAAGATCTCCCTACTAGTTGAATCATTTTGAGCTCTTTATAAAGCGTATAAGAGGCTTCTGACGTCTGAGTTTGTCAGATCACCTAAGTCTTTGTAATGGAAGGCTCCCAAGTAAAGCTTCCTTCTACGGGAGAGAGCCGGGCGGAAACGAAGAAGGTGAGGAATAGTTTCCTCCTCTTCTTCATCCATACAGCTTCAGCAAAAGTCGTTTGCAAAAAGTTCTAGCTTTACGGCATGCTTTCCTATCAGGCAGTGCCCAGTAATGACATATAACATTGTGACGCCGATATGGAATCTGTTCAGAGATATCAATTTCTTAAGGTGCTAGTACACGGTATGTAGCACGCCACATATATATGTGGCTCTGACGTAATTTTGACGTCAGCGTATGGAGCCAATGGCTACATAAGGTACTCATACGTATGAGGCACGATATGAGGCGCTCGTGACACATTCGCATTGTGTGGCTTTTCGACATTCATAGCATAGCAGTTTGATTGCAAGTAACGATTGGTATTTCCCAGGGTGCCTTTACCCAGCAGGATGGGTAAAATATTCAAAAATATACATACCCCAAAAGTAAGAAATTTCAACTACACTGCTTCTTAAACGTTTGCGAAAAGGAATAAAATAAGGACACAGGAAGCAAATTTTAAGCAAAATTTTCGCTTTTTCACGATATCTTTTGATATCGTTTCGTTTCGTTTTTTACAGAATCTCAAAACGGCTTATTAAGGAGTGAATTACTCTGGCGTAATTTTACATTCTTCTATACGACATACTCAGCCCTAACGAGGTAGCTGTCGGAACGGAAAATTCTCCGATTTCATAAGAATCGGATCATTTTTGCGAAAAGCTGTTCGGAAGAATACCCCGATTCTTCCGAACAGCTTTTCGCAACTTAGTTCCGACAAATATGTAACGCACACAGTCGTTTTGTGTTTCAGTGCGATCAAGTTCGTTTTTACTGATATTTTTTACAGCTTCATAGGAATTTTCTTCCGATATGCTCCGACAGGAATTGCTTGCAGAATTTGTTTTCGATTTACAGTGAAGTGTTGATGAAATCAATAAAGTAAAAAAACATTTTAGCAAATTAATTGGTTGTATTTGTTGCTTAATTTTGCGTTTCCAGGGCAAAAACAAACGAAAAAACAAGCACTAAATAGGAAAACTCTTATGTATCACGAAACAACATCATAACAAATCAATGCGTCGCATTTTAATTATTCTTTCCGAAGGTGGATACCTCGAATGTAATTAGAGTCTCCGACGGAGTATGTGTTGCGGAAAATTCTCCGTTCTGACGGATACCTCGCTAGGGCCGACCGTGTTTAGCAATATGCGGTATAATGATATATTAGATGTCACTGACCTATGGCATTCGTCTTCCATAGCAACAGATAGTTCCTGCCTTGCTATTATACAACATGGATCGTTACGAATTAAATTTGTTGCATGTTACTTATCTTCAACAAAATCTTATATGGCGATATAGCCCATTTCATAAATATATTCCACGATATTTTCCGAACGACAAGACGAAAACGAAAGGAGTTACATAAAGCAAACTGTCGCGGGATTTTTTTCCTTTTGTTGATATGCAAAAGTGTGTGTCGTTTTATTTTTTACAGAATCTTACCCCCGACATCCAAAAGGATGCGATGAAATGGACCGATGTGACTGTGATGGTTCAAAACTGTGATAAGGTACTTGCTACCGGAAGCAGCGTCCATTTGGATGCGGATTTGTCATTGGAAGCAAAAAGTCTTGGACTTTAGATATGTACGGAAACCCTATAGTTAAAAACAATCCGTATAAGGCTATATTCGCGGTAACATGTATCAGCAGTGTATCTATATAGATGCAAATTTTTTTACCGGATGACAAGCTGTCCTCCTATTGACTACAGTATTTGTGATCTGCCCTGAACCCCCTCGAATAGGGTTTAATATTGTCGTTATTAAAAAAATTACATATTGCCTATGTTCGGCTTTGATCTGCTCAAAAGTCTTTAATTTGCATGGTAGAATACACTAATTTTAGCAATATGCGGTATAATTTGGTGGGCGCAGTAGCGCAGTGGTTACTGTGCTGGACTACTGTGCGAGGGATCCCTGGTTCGATCCCCGGAAAAACACAAATTACATCTTAAGGTTTTTTCTACTGCGCCACCTCTCGCGAACGTCTGACAAACATCCGAGAGTATGACTGTCCTGAAAAGGTTTCTCAGTTCAGCCGTTCGGATTCGGCATAAAATTGTATGTCCCTTCCATTAGTCCCAAAAATAGAAACTCACACAAACGAATGGTTGCGAGAAGCTCGGCCTAGGGTGTCTACCGCCTGTTGCGCCACCTATTTATTTATTTATTTATTAGGATACACTAATACCTGGGGGCTTATTCCCAAATGCGCGGCCGATCGCTTTTCATGGCGGATTTGTATTTTTGTATTTCCAAAAGCGATTCGATCCATTCGTCACAAGAATTTAGTTTATTTTTTATCCACAATAAATCCGCCGTCACTTAAATAGCTATCGCTTTTGAATGGATCGAATCGCTTTTTGGAAATACAAAAATACCAATCCGCCATGAAAAGCGATCCGCCGCGCATTTGGGAATAAGCCCCCTGTTTTCAGCCACATTAGGGCTTAAGGGTGCTAGTAAAAAGAGTCATGATGGCAGAGTTAAAAACTAATACGTATGCTGTCATGTCACCTTTATTGGCACTTTAAAATCAGCAGATAAATCTTTGGAAAGGTGGTACTGAATGTGTTAAGAGAGCTCACGCATCCTGCTACTTTTGTGTTCGCGCCAAGTGCAATGGAAATTTAGCTACATCACAATAACCACATCCACGATGTTAATTGATTTAATCACTAAGTTCGTGGTAAGAAGCCATTTTAGCCAAAGCGCACAAACTAACAACGAGTTCATACAGTCTCTTTTCTTAAAGAATGGTAATAATTAAATTAAATTCTCATATATGAGCGGAGCGCCCAGGAATAACCGACCGGCTCTCGTCGCATAAATGTTGTTGTAGCTTCGACTTACGGACCGTGAAATAAGAGAAGGTATATGAATAATAATAGATATTCAAGCCCTGCATTACCCAATGCTAGTGACCACCGCACAAAGGCATTGATTTATGACATTGTAAGTAGAACATTCGTGCTCTAATCTAAGGCGGAGATCCAACTTACATAAAACAGATATAGCCTCTGGTTGAAGACGATTTAATGGAGTGCACACAACAACTACAATCTCTGGCTACAGTTCAACAATGATTTATAAAGGTGCAATTTTTTTGTGAAAGAAAACTTAGCTAAACGATCATTTGAGTCACGTTAATTCATAGCCCCGTCAAATTGTGAATTTCTTACTATCTACTCGGTTTTTTTTAAGTTAATTGAAATTATGAATTACATTACATACCTATATGTGTTTGGTTAAACACCTAACAAGGAGCTTTATTTTATCTTAATCTAGACTTTGGGAATTAGCATTGCATAATGTATCGACAACCATAGATACCACCAATTTGTGGGACTCCAATTGAGGCCACAAATTTTGATTTAATTTCACGAAATGCATACTCAAGTTCTCTATAGCGACGTTATGATTAATGAAACTCACCGGGCGCAGCAGGTTGATACTCCATTTGTGGCAAAAGGAAGCATGTCAGCACCTAAATAGAAAAATAAAATTATTAACATTTAAGATAGGTAAATTTATATGAGTCAAATGCGAAATGTTTGGCAAACTGGTCTTTTATGTGAACCGAATTTGGTATGTGTAAAAATTAGGGGTGTTCGTAGAGTGAAATATGGCTTAATCCAACCAATTAAGATTGAATTGCTAATATATAGATAATGTTAACAATTAATTAAGCAATACAGGTTAACTGTTGACTAAGCAATAAGGAAAACGATACCGTCCTTTGGGATGGTAAAAGGGTAGTCACGCGATTTTTTTTTAAATAGGCACAAGCGATTGTACAGTTCGTACAGAATCTGTAAGAATTTGTAAGAATAAGCAAGCGTACTGAAAATGTGAGATCAACTAAAAGCTCACATATACCAATAGTGGGAAATTGTGATTGATTTAATAGGGCTTTTATTTAAGTTTATTCCATGGATTGGTGCTCTAATGGTAAGTAAAGCTATGTTCATATGATGAGGGTTGATTATTTCGATATTTTTTGTCTTTTCCATTACGAAAGCATTGGGCGGTGGTTTTGCGACAAGCATTAGTTTTCCAGCAAGAACTAAAGGTCTTCTGGGAGTACGACATGAATTTTGGAGTACTATAGGTAGATAGAATTCCGTCAACTCCAGTGGCATTGCTCTGGGTCGAAATTTTCTACGCGTCATCAATCTAGAGCCGAGTTTCCCAAAGTGTGCTCCGCCACGAATATCTAAGTGCTCCGCGGAAAGATGCGAAAAAATATGAAAATTCCGTCAGGCTAGTTAATTTTGTATACTTGTAAAAGAGCATATTAGAGAAACCCCTTTTTTTTCATACATGATTTCCAACACGACAACGACCCTTAGAATACTCCGCGGATAGTAAAGCAAAGGCTTACGGATATCAATATTTTGCATTGGCCCACTTAAAGTCCCGACATAAACCCAATTAAAAACTAGTTGCCCGACGTCGCAAGAGCTTTAGAAGCAAAAAAATCAAGAGATGCTGAAGAGCTTTTCGAAAATATTAAACAGGTCTGGATCACTACATCTAATCTACCACCATTATTTTCAGAAAAGATTGACTGCCATTTTAAGAAATAAAGGCAAAATAATTGCATTTTTTTATAAGTTTAGGAAACTGGAACCTTAAAGTTTTTGTTATTCTGTGACCAACTGGAATATGAGTTAAAAAGGGTTCTGAATTATTTTCTTAAAATATCTAGGTATACCTACTAAATATAAATATTTATTAAAATGTTAAAAATATTTTATCTTAGTACTTAATACATACTTATTTATACCTATAACCACCTTTGGAGACTATTTCTAATAGAAATATTACAGTATATTTTGCTCATTAAGGTCGTCCATGTCTATGGACATTATCAGGTGAAGAAGTGGATCTATATTTGTATGATGATGTCATGGCCGAAATGCAGTGAACAAAAAATACTGTTTCATTTTGGACCTAAAGCCTACTACAACCAAACGAATTATAAACAAAAAAGTCACATAAGTTTTACTTATTTCTTGAATTTAATAAAATTTTAAAAAATCAGAAAATAGTTACTGCCTTTTCCATAACTGCGACTGCGAAAAATGGGGTACGGACAACGAAGTGCTCCGCGAGGAATTTATCTCCTGAAAAGTGCTCCGCGATTAAAAAAGATTGGGAACCGCTGATCTAGAGTATAATTTTCAGAAAACATTGAAATAAAAATATCCGCTTTTGCTTCGATTATTCAACCTTCACTTCCTTCATGCTGAAAAGAAAGAGCAACTGCCCTTGCTATTAACCAGAAGTCACGCGAACCATATTTGGAGATGGAAGAAGTTTGTTAGTGAGTCTCGCGTATGTATTACTTAACAACTGAAAACTGTTTTGAGACCGGGTTGGCGTTACTGCAATTCAGGAGTTTAGTTCAATCGAAAACAGGGCAGGGCGCAGTAGCTCAGTGGTTAGTGTCCTGGACTACTGCGCGAGGGGTCCCAGGTTCGATCCCCGGAAAAACACAAATTACATATCTTAAGGTTTTTTCCACTACGCCACCTCTCGCGAACGTCAGACAAACATCCGAGAGTATAACTGTCCTGAAAAAGCCTCTACTCAGACGTTTGGACTCGGCATAAATTTATAGGTCCCTTCCATTCGTCCCATAAATAAAATAAAAATAAAAATAAATAAATAAAAAGCTGCCCCCTTTTCGATTCAATTCAACTGTGATATGTTATATAAAGTGAGCGTCAAAAGTGAGTGAACACCAATGCGGTTTTCATTTGTCTTTGGAGTTTAGATACCTTTTTTTTTAATTTATGCAGTATTTTTTGCTGTAGACATGAAAACATGAAATATGTGTAGAATCTTCGTTAGTATTCATTCTTCCTTACTAATGCCACAATGTCGGGTCTCTTCTTTTCGGAATTTTTAAAATTACTTTTATTATTTTATTTTTTTCGATCTTTTATAAATCTCGAACAATCACATTGCCAGCTCAGATTTCATTTAGGTAACTAATAATACAGTAAACCTAACGTTCTAATGTACAGTAGAATGCTGTACTATCCTGGCCATACACTGAACCATTCTTCGACATATGTTTAATTATTGTTATTTCGTAATCAAACTATGTTTGATGTGTATGTTTGGTTGGTTTTTTAGACCCGTTTCCAGACCCCAAAGAAAACTCAAAGAAGCATCGGCGTTTACTCACCTTTGACGCTCACGTAATTATAGTTGATACTTAAACTTCAGTGAAGTCACTTCGCATGGAAGGTGTAGATTTGAAAAATTAAATCGAACGCTATACTAGCCAATAATTGACTTTATGACTACAACCGATGATCACCAGGATCCTATCTTTCACAAATATTGACGATTGGAAAATAACCAATAATCATCAGGTTTTCGTTTCATAAAAAAATTATCATAACAATAAATAAATTGTCAGGAATTTTATGTCAATATAAAAATGTTGCCTGTATGTACCTAACAGTGGCGTGGCGTGAATAATTTTAAATGGTAAGTCGAAGTCGAAAAATATCAAAATGTCAAAGGGAAGATGTGGTAGGCATACAAAACCTACAAAACCTTAGTTAATTGTTCAAAGCCATAAAATCGAAAACTCCAGGAAGAAACTAAATTAATGAAGATATTTTTTCATCTTGATTCAATAGTGCACAACTTTCATATTTCGATTTGTTCAATAAATCAAAAAAAATAATTTTTGTGGAGTTTTGTGGAGGTCCAGCAAAATCATCTACTTAATCTTTGAAACATTTCTTCAAACGTATTTAGGTACCTACGAAAATCATAGCCAGCCAACACTCAAAACACTTGATTTCTCACTTAGCGACTTGTTTATAAACTTTATAAACACATCAGTATGTTTATTTCTTAAAAGATACTTACAAAATTCACCAAATAACTCGGAGAAAAGCGTGTTATTTTATTGCATAAGAAAGCGGCCTTTGAACAGAGGATACTCCCCTCAGAAAATCGTTAGGTAAAAAAGGAACTGACTATGATGACTACATCAGTACATCACAGCGACAGCGCAGCGATAGGAGATACACACACAATTCAAATTCACCAAATATGTCGGCGGTAAGCGTGTTATTTTCCAGATATACTCAATTACACCACAGCGCAGCGGTAAAAGTACAAACAAAACCCACCAAATAACCCGCTTTTCATCGGGTTATTTTTTTGCATAAGAAAGCGGGCGTTGAACAGAGAGGATCAAACTCAGATAATCGCAAGTGTACAAAAGAGAAAGGAGACAAATTTGTTCTATCCACTGAGAGATTTTATAACCCGACATTTTTCGGGTTATTTTAGCTTTGGGCTATGCTCAGAGAGTGTGGGCAGTTCTCTAATACTAATGATATTGATAATGATGGCGAAGGGTGTGTGTTTCCGTGTGTATAATGCTCAATTAAGTTGGTGGGGACGGGGTATGTAGCTTGCGCAGATGAATAGATACATATTATTAAGTTTATCCCGTGGGTTTTATGTTGCTCGTTTTTAAGTAAACATTGTTGTAGCTGAACTGAAACTTTTAAAAGGTAACCCGGTAGGAATCGGGTTATATGGACGCCACGCCACTGGTACCTAAGGTTTGTCAGACCTGACAGGCGATTGATTTTCGATAAAAATAAAAATATAAAGTTCGTTCGGGTACTTTTTTGCAAACGTAAATTTATTAAAAATTTGCTAAGAAACTGTGCGAATGCGACCACGTTACTGAGTAAATTGAAAAAAATAAGAGAGAAATCTATTTCCCCTCTTTTCATTTTTTCGTAATTTTCTACTTGCCGAATTTCGACTTACTGAAAAATAAAAACTGTCATCTAAGTGACAGCTCAAAAGTTTGACAAATAAAACTCTATTTTTTTGTCTTCAATGATGTCGGAGGAAGAAGTTGTAATTGAATGTTCTCCTAGAACTTATCAGCGCCTTCAAAATGTTATGTTTAATAGGTATTTTAGCTTATAAACAATTCAAATCCAACTTAGTTTGAAGATTCTGCGGTTAACGTTTATTTTACGAATGTCGAAATGACATTTCTTAAACTTTTTGTAAGAAAACCGGTCAGGTACTTCTCTGTAAATTGAGAGATTTCTCTCTCGATTTTTGAGACTTGACATTTTTCATTTTTCAATGCTGAAAGTAGACGAACGAACCTTTAAAGATTTTATCAGACTAGTTAATTTTGTGCTTCTAAACTTCATGAAACTTTGTCATTTTGGTCGCAGCAATCGATTTTGTGTATTTTGTATTGATTATAACAGTACAAAAATGAGTACAAATAAATCGTTACTCCAGAACTTCAGAGCTACCAAAATAGAAACGAATCCGTGACGTTGATAGCGAAAAGATTTGTTTGTTCTACGAAGCTTATTTTCGTTTTCCCAATACAGGTTTTCTAAGAAAATCCGAAGTTTTGAGAACCCCAAACGAAATGAGATTGAACCCAAGACTATAGTCTAAAAGTCTAAAGGAATACACGCAGATTTGCCAACTCATTTTTTGATGTTGATACAAATTAGGGAGATTGTAGCACCAAATCCATCAAGAACTCTCGGCCCGGGTTATAAGGCGCCGTATCGAAAAACAAAATCTTTGCGGATGCATATTCCGCAAAAAACCACCACGCAAATGTCCACACGGAAATAAGGAAGCGACGGGGTTTCGCAAAACTGCACTTAAACCATTGGAATTTGTTTTTTGGAGAGTCGAATCAAAGTTTAAGACCCTAAAGCATGAAGGAGGGAACGTCTGCGGTGCATTCTCTTGGTTCGGTGTTGGTCCACTAGTTTGTACAATGGGCCGAATCCATACAAGTTAGTAACATATGATTTCCAACACGACAATGATCTCGAGTCTTCTCCGCGGATAGTGAAGCAATGGCTTACGGATAACAAAATTAATTTTTCTGATTGGTCCGCGCAAAGTTCCAATCAAAATCCAATTGAAAACTTGTGGACCGGCGTTAAAAGCTAAAAAAATCAACAATTGCTTAAGATCTTTTCATAAATATTAAGGACGTCTTGAACAATATGTCACCATTAAAATGATGTATTTTATAGTGGAAGTCTTCAAAAAAAGATACGACTCCCGCTGTAGAGAATAAAGCCTCTTCCAATAAATATTCGTATTTTTTTTATAAGTTTAGGAAACTGGAATAGTAAAGTTTTTCTTATTCTGTGAACAACTCGAAAATGAGTTAAAAATGTTTTTGAGATACATACAATTTTCAGCAGCACTTTTGGCAAGAGTACGAAAACTTAGGCGCTGAAAATTGATAACTTTTTTTTTACTTTGGGAGGGGTGGTTAAGAGGCACGAGATTACAGGCTTAAAAAACTGATATAGTCTACTTTATTGTAAGTGTTGCCATTGTTTTTTACTATTTTATTTTCATTTTAAGTATTTTTTTTAGTTAACCCTCCCGCCTTAACGAAGCGAGATAGATAAAATTTAAAAAAAAACCCAAAAATTGAAAAATGGCCCCATTCTTGGAGGTATTTTCATTGTTTTGGGTTCTTTTTGCATTTTATCGGGGTGATTTTTCATTTAATAAAAATTGTTTGAAAACCATTTGGGGTAGGTATTTTCATTTTCTTATTCTGATGGTATCAAAACAAAAATCTACTAGAAGAAACGCGAATTATACCGTTGTTACAAGGGCTTTACAGGTTTCCAGGAGTAAATCACCCCTATTGTCGTCGTCGTCTGTCGCAAACGACTGGCGACGTGAATTTGGTATTGCGTAACCGAAACGACTCGACCCTCTGAACTCTCACATCCCACATACATTCCACAAACTATGACACATTGGATTTGACATAACAGTCGACGAATTTATATTTGGTCTGGTGTTTTGTTTGTGACTTGGTTAATTATTTAATAAAACAACTCAAAAATGAATAGTGTGACATGTTTTTTGAAAGCAGTGATGAAGAAGAAAACCAGAAAAAAGTGCTGGTAAAGTTAAGGAAGGAAATTCGAACCAAATCCAATCCATAAGTGGGTGGTAGAAATAATTTAAATTGCATACATTGTGTTAATAACAATTATTTTCAGATTTTAAATGTATTTTAGACTATCGAAGTCGAAGGTGGTCCAAGACAATTCAGAGATAAGGATATGCCGATTAAAATCACTTGTTGTTAGTCCCTTTTCTCCATTTCTTTCAATAAATGTAGAAGTTGTCTTTTATTTGTTGTCTCCATTCTGCAAAATAACTATAATTGTCTTTTAGTTAATTAAAAATTAAGTAGGTACACATACTTTTTTTAACACTTTATAACACAGTCGTCCGCAAAATAGTCGACGACAGAAATGTATCATTTCCACGACAAACGTCGTCACAAAACGCCTCACGCAATACCGACGATCGTCGTCGAAAAATACATACAATCCACATTTTTTGACATTTCAGACGCCATTTGTCGATCGTCGCCACGACAAAAGTCGTTAATTTTCAGTCGCCAATACCAAACAGTCGTGTCGCTTTTTTTTAAATGATAAAGGGTGAATGACTTACTGACAATTGAATTTGTGATTACACATCGATCAGTTTAGTGACGAAAGTGCGCGCGAATTTTTAACTTTTATTTTCTAAAGCTTAAAACCAGTTAAGATTTGCAAAAAGGTTTTATTTTAGGTTTAAAAAGTCAGCTCAGTTTTTGAAATAACTTAATTTTAGTTTTGTTTAAAATTATAAATTATAATATAAAATTATATTAAACTTCGCGCGAATTTTTAACTTTTATTTTCTCAAATTTTCTAAAGCTAAAATTTAAGCTTTACAAACAGTTACAAACAGTTTTCTTACATTTTCTTGAATATTTGTTGTAATTTTGGGTTTTCATTGAGTTTGGGGTGATATTTCATTCTTTTGGGGCAATTTTTAAATTTTTTGGGGTGATATTTCTGAAAAAGACCCTAATATTTAGAATCGAAATTAAATTGGGGCATAATTACACAAAACAAAATTAAATGTTGCCCCAAATTATAAATGAAAGAAGGCCCCAAAAAAGTGAAATCCAGAATAGGGTGGTATAAATATGTGCTACGCTACGCATTGTGTTTTTGCATGATGACTGAAACATCTATTAAAGACGTGTTTTTTTTATCTATGATGTATAGATGTATTTATATATGTGAATATGATTTCACAACCATATTTAGGGATTGCTGTGGGCGCAGTGGCTCGCTCAGTGGATAGTGTGTTGGACTACTAAGCGAATGGTATCAGATTCAATCCCGAGAGAAACACGCGCCAACTCTCGCGAACGTCTGACGAATTACCGAGAGTATAACCAGTGTTGTTATAAACTTTTTTTGAGAATCGTATTTTTGGGATTGTGAAAATCGTAATTATCGTATTTTGTAAAAATTTGTGTAGGGATAGGGACGTATTAGGGTGTTTAGAAAGATGTGTCATTCTAACGAATGTCATAAGCGGACACTGTGCGATTGATAGGTATACCTACCCTTCAACGACTTCTGCAGAAGGCGCAGAAGTCCAGGAGCAGACATTGTAATCACCTATACTTTTCAGTGGCAACACAATGGACCTTACTTATTTACTTAAGGTAGTGCTACAGTCCGGGGTGGACCTGGACCTCAACCAACAAGCGTCTCCAGCCACCACGATCTTTGGCCAGTTGTCTCCAGTTTCGCACGCTAAGTTGTTTAAGGTCCCCTTCCACATGCGCGTGCGCCACCTGAGTCGCGGTCTTTCTCTACTGCGCCGTCCCTCGGGTGTTAATTCGAAAATTCGAAACACAATGGACCTAATCTTTACCTCATCACCTCATCGAGGACCACTTAAACCATAGCTTTTAGTACACAAAAACACTTAGTTTCTATTAGTTGGGTGCGAACCTCTCAATGTATAGATACTTATAAATTTTAACAGTATAGTGGCACTGTGGTAACCACATTTGCCCTAAATGCTCAAACTAGGTCCCGAAATTGAGAAATTGGGATTATTTTGATATCGAACTCGAAAAAGTAATCAGCATTTTTGGACGCAAATGACCACCAATTTAAAAACTGGGTTAATCCCACTTCCCCCATTCAAGGCGGCTATGTTCAGCTAGCATGTTTGTTTGGGATTTTTGACTACAACGGTAGGCGACTGAAAAGCGGCAGGACTGTGGGCCTTATCTAATATTAATAATTTTAAACGCTTACCTTAACTATTCAGTAATTCTCAAGATATTCAAATTCAATTTCGAAATTTCGCAATTTTGCGTTCGTAAAATGTAATATGGTATATGGATATCTACTAAAAAATTATTAGTACTATGCGCCACCACCACGCCTTCGCTACTTAAAAAATACAGTCCGACTTATTGGACGTAAATGATAACTAGCTACTCTGTGAATAGTGTCCTCTTCAGTGATCCAAACGACAGATAGAATTAAGGCGCATATCTTCAAAGTAAGTGGCGGAATTTTCGAATGAAATTGTTGAATGTAGCAAAAAAAGCCAAAAGAAGTATAACTTCACTTACAGCAACTTGCAACATAACGATCAATAACCTGAAGCAGTTCTTATTATGAGTAGACAAGTTCGCTACACTGACGTTTGGAGTCGGAGGGCTTAAAATGGAATGCAACGTATGTTGTGTACATTTTCATGCTGGTCTAATCTTGTATAGTATACCCAAACCGCATACAGACACAGAAAACTAAAATTATAAGGCATTTTCAAGGCTTATGACGTTTTTTTGTTTGTAAAATGGTCAATCGGTGACATAATTGCAGTCGTCAAATTTATGCTGGTTGGGTCACAATCACAAGCAATGGCCTTAACTAATGCAACCCTTCTACCTTTCTATAGGTATGGTATGTCGTATGTTCTATACAATGTCACGTATTCTGAGGCACTTAGTTATTCCTCGACATGCGACACATTATGAGACATGTGACATTATGAGATAACTAATGCACTTCACCTGAAATCCTGACAATCGCGAGGAAAGTATAAAACAAGAAAACTTTGTAACTAGCTTCCTGAAAATATATTTCCAGAGGACAACAACTTACAACAAATTAAGTGCAAAACTAATAAAGATTCTGTTCGCCTTTCCTGTGTGAAGTATGTATTTAAAAATAATGCGAAAATAAATTCTAACTTTTTGCACATTTGGTCATAAATTTGTTCGTTCGTATAGTTTTAAAATCCGGGAGGAAGTAGTTACGGCAGGGTTTTGAAATTTTTAATTTTATATATATTTTATACGCCGTATTTGACTGCTTCCAAAATCGTAAATATCGGAACAAAAAATCAGCAAATCGTAGAAATAAGGCCAAATCAAGCAAAAATCGGAGCGTCGTATTTGCTATCCAAAATCGTCACAATTACGATATTTACGACCATATAACAACGCTGAGTATAACTATTCTGAGAAAACTGCTCAATTTGAAGGTTCTAAATTTTGAAAAATACGCATCCTATGTACAAATAATTCATTTTTAATTACCCTCTATAACCGCCCAGAAATAAACTTAAACGTCAGCCGATCAAGACACATGCCTGATATAACTCTGCTGAACAACTCATTGAACACCCCGTACCTAGTACATCATGTAACAAATTTTAGCACTTACCTGTTCCCCTGTCGTTTCATCAATGTCAGGTTGAAACGTCAGCAACGGTTGAGCTTGATTCTCTGACAGCCATACTGCTTTCAATTGCAAATTAACAAGCGAATACGGTAAATACTGCAGTTGATTGCCTGATACATCTAAAACATGCAGCAGCGTACAATTGCCCAACTCCGGTGGTAGCTTCTTTAGTTTGTTATCCCTTAAGCTAAGGACGCCCAATTTTGCGCACATTCCAATCTCTAGTGGTATGTAATCGAGGGCATTTCGATCGACATTTAAATTGTTTAATTTATTCATCCGACCAATGGATGTGGGTAGCTCTGTGAGGAAGTTTTCTGTTAATATTAATTCCTGCATACTTTCACATCTGAAAATAAATAAATACACAAAAATGTAAATAAATAAATGAATAAATAAACAAGCAAACAAGTTATTACATTGTTCAAGTGTCTGCCTGATATATGAGCTCACTAACGGTCTGAGAGATCAATGCTTCCAGATTGGTTGAAGTGCTTCTCTATTGTAACTCTATTGATTACTTAATTTTTATTTTCTTATTGATGATATCATTCGTGGTGGACATTGTTTATTTTCTTCTTATACTTTTTGACGATAAACTATTAGTACCAGCACCGTATAGTCTGTCGGTGAGGTAGAGCCAGTGTTTATACTTTGACTGTATTGTACGAGTATATGTTATGTAATCTATCAAAATTGATTGATGGCATGAGTATTGAGTATATGTTCCGACTAAAAACCCTTTTTGGGTATGTCAAGGTCGATAGCTATTTCCAAATTGAAAATAATAATCGAAATGTAAACATCAACTAGGAGAACCTGTTAGTCTACTATAGAATAGTTTTGTAAATTTTATCTGGAAAATATGTCATTGAGAAACTATGCGAAGAGCATTATGTACGAATTCAAGTGTATAAAGCTGCTTATGATGAATGAGTATGGGTTATGGGATATTAAAAACTGATATAAACTTGCTTGACAAAAATACCTACATGATGACGAGTATGACGCATAAAAGTTCAAACAAAGGTCTCTTTTTTTTTTTTTTGGTTATGGGAAAAAGCGATAACAAGTAATAAGCTTGTCAGGGTTCTTATTAAACAGGGGGTAATCTATAATCTTATCAGCAATTTGCGAGTAGGCACATCGAGAAATTAATTGGATAAACATATTAAACTGTGCAATTAAGTACACAAATCATTTTATACACAATACGCCGTCAATTGTCTGAGGCCCAAGAGGACTATAAAACAAGCATAACTGCCATCTAGAAACTGCAATGGAATGGTCCGGAATAAAAGAGGATGAACGACGGTAATATTATATTATAGTGACTGCTATACGGAGAATTTAAATTAGCTCTTTTGGATGGGGACTTGCTATAAGTACTGGTGTAACTATGTTTAGTATGCTCCCTACCCTGAGCTGAGGGAATCTCATGCCATTATGAAAACAAGTGAAAGTGTTACCGTTTGCCAGTCTAATATTGGTTTTGTATGAGAGGTAACAGAACTACATGACCGACATGGACCATTTTTAATACCAACCTGACGACCATAACAAGAATACCTGTCACAAAATTTCATTCGCCTAAGTCGATTCGTTTGGACGCTATCGTGATTTCAACATACAGAGGGACACATGGGTCTAATAGTGGTTTTGTATGGGAGGTACGAGAACTACTTGACCGACATAGCCAATTTTCAATACCAACCTGACGACGGTAAAAAGAAGTCCTCTCACAAAATTTCATTCAACTAGGTTGATTCGTTCGGACGCTATCGTGTGTTTAACAGACGGACAGACAGACAGACAGACGGATATGGCTAAATCGATTCAGAATGTGATCCTGATTCAGAATATATATACTTTATAAGGTCTCCAGTGAATCCTTCTTGGCGTTACAAATGTAATGACAAAGTGAATATACCTTCCTGTGGAGGGTATAAAAATAAATAGTGGGCGCAACAGATCCACACAGAACTGGACCCATCCGCATGTGTTGGACTCCTCGACTATATTTTTCAGTCTTTGGTAGATAGGCTAATGCAATAAGTATGGCACAACAAAACCATGATGCAGCTCCCTGATGAGATAAAAAAAAAATCCTGATAAAAACCAGTCCTATTCGGATATTCGGTGGGGAAAATTTTAGTTGGTTCAACTTGCAAAAACTACCAATAGACAGACAACAAACACAAAGATAAAGCAAGAAGATTAATGGAAGCAAACTAATAACAGATTTTTCCAACATTCATGGACTAGAATTCAACAATGTCAATTGAGATCACATCCTTACTAGGAGACATACAAAATTTCATAAACTGACTCCACTTATGTTTTCGCTGTCCCAGATACAATTACACCCACATGTTTTCGATTTAATGGTGGCCTTTCTCAGTCTCCTATTCACAGATCGATTTCACAAATCTAGTGTACGAAAGAGTGATGAGATGGATGATGTTCCTTAAGATCGTCCTTCAAGGTTCTGCAAAATGTTGCCTATACTGCTCGCGTAACGATAACGATCGTACTGGTTCATAAGTTATCCCAAGCAAATTTATCAAATTGCTAAGAACTCAGTTTCTTAGGGGACTTCCTCCCTAGCACGCCGAAATCTGCTAAAGATCATCGGATTTACCCTCCTTGTCTCGATTTATTACGTACGGGCGCAAGCTCAATGCCATTTATTGGTTAAAGAAAGGTGGCTATTGGTACTATTCGAGTTTACATGACATCGTCGCATGTCTTATGGGCATGCCTAACGTGACCAACTCTTTGACAGGTCAGCGCTGTAAAACCGAGACCGAGAAAGTGTTTAAAAACTGTACCATTTTAACAGCGAATTATATTTTTTTTTTTAACTATTCAAATAACATTTTTCTAATATTTCTAAGACAAGGCGCGCACTGAAGTGGTGTGGCAGTGGCGTGGTGACCAAGTGGAGGTGGCATATACGAGTGGTTTGCCGATGAAATGGCGGCGAAGTGGTATGAAAGTAATTGAATGCACACTGAAGAGGCAAACAACGTAGGTATGGTGCTATCGATTCATCAGTTCTTAAAAAATGTCATATGTTAAATTCTTGGTAGTTTCGCATGTTTTTTGTTTTCCAGGTATACAAAAATACCCAGTTGTAATGCCGAAATCAACGACGCGTCGGTACCAGCCTCTACAACTGCCACTTGGCCACCACGCCACTGACACACCACTTCGATGCGCACTTTGTCTTATAATACTCGCCGAAACCAAAACACAAAATACAAATTAAAATTCAAAGAAAAAGCTTGTTATAAACAGTGGATCCTGTTCACTAATGAAAGTATATTTTCAGAATAGTGAAGAAGTAAAGGAGACGAATTTATTTGCAGATGTATGTATGTATTTGCAGATGTATGAAAAACTGTACAGTTTTTCGCTGTATACTACAGTTTTTCAGTCAGTCAATACAGCGCGATATTTTCAGAAAAACATATACAGCGAAAACGTGGGAATACAGCATTTATACAGTTTTTGTAGAGTGTTGACTGTTGTTCAACGTAATTAGAAAACGCAGCGAATTTTAGATAATACAATTTTGCCGAAAACACATATTCATTCCTTTACTCTTTTACTGTTCTGAAATATACTTTCATTAGTGAACTGGAGGTCCACTGTTTTCGTATAACTATCTTTTTCTTTTTCTTTGAATTTGTATTTTGTGTTTTGGTTTCGGAGAGTATTATATAAGACAACAGACAAGTCGCGCACCAAAATGGTGTGTCAGTGGCGTGGTGTCCAAGTGGAGGCTGGTGACTACGTGTATTTTTGCATTTTTTTTACCCGGAAACTAAAAATATGGGAAACGACCAAATTTAACATATGACGACATTTTTTAATAACTGATGAATCGGTAGCACCATACGATGTTTGCCTCTTCAGTGTGCGTTAAATCACTTTCATACCACTTCGCCGGCATTTCATCGGCACACCAGTCCTATGCCACCTGCCACTTGGTCACCACGCCACTGCCCTGACACACCACTTCGGTGCGCGCCTTGTCTTAGAAATGTTAGAAATTTTATTTCAATAGTTAAAAAAACATATAATTCGCTGTTAAAATGGTACAGTTTTTATACAGTATTTTGGTCTCGGTTTTACAGCGCTGACCTGTTAAAGAGTTGGTCACGTTAGGCATGCCTATAGCTATGTCACCGAGAATATTCTCCCCTAGCGAGGTATCCGTCGGAACTACAACTCGGACATTCGTAAGAAATCGGAGAATTTTCCATTCCGATGGATACCTCGCTAGGGCAGATTATTGAACTATACTATACAGCTCAAGGGCATTCTGTTATCAAGGAGACGCAATTTGGTGTCAAAGCTAAGTTTTGTCAGTCTTTTTTTTATATGTGTGTTGCAACTCTTACCTACGGCCATATGATTGCTGGTGGAAAATAGAGAGACATAAACTTGTCTTTTAGCATGTGATAAGTTGTAAAGTATAGGTGAAAGGAAAGTAGGTAGTGACAGCTAAGTTGCACTTCGAAACTAGTGTAGCTACATCCGACTTGGCATCTTCTGTGTTTAGGAAGAAATTTCCTGTGAACACAGTTGTCGGCGGCGCAAATACGAATGCAGGCTAACAATCGTGTTTGTAACAATCGCCTTTCTATTTAACTAAAAAGACCTCTTGCGGCACAAACCTTTTTCATGCTATCTTTTTATAGTCGCCTTCAATAAGCATATAATGGGAAACTGCCGCAATAACACTTTTATTGCTTGAAATATGTAAACAGGAGCACTTTACAAGATAATAACTGAATTATAATCCATTTCATATTAATTCAATATTAATTATGAATAAAAAAAATGATATAGGTACTCACGCTCCAATAGTTGTGTTCACACTATGTAAACGATTTTGGTCCAATTTTAAAATAGTTAAACGACTTAGTTTAGCAATTCCATCTGGCAATGATTCTAGTAAATTTTGTGATAAATGTAAATCAGTTAAATTCTCCAGGCCACCAATTTCTTCGGGCAGTTCTTCCAGTCTGTAAATAGAAGAAACAGGAAAAAAAAAAATAACCAAGAAGACAAATTATAGTGTATTTCTATCAACAAACAGATTTCAAAATAAATGTGTATGCGGTTTCAATTAACTCCACATAAACACCGCAGCAGTAAACAGCAATTAATATCAATAGCACACACTTACCTATTTTCAGATACATCAAGGCAAATCAAGTTTCTTAACAATCCTATTTCAGGTGGAAGCTTCTGCAATTGATTGTGATCTAACCAAAGTTCCTGTAGCGCAGGCAAATATCCCAGATGCGGGGGTAAATCTTCGATTTCATTATCACCCAAATCGAGTCGTTCCAATTTCGTCAACTGGCTAATTGATTGGGGAAGGAGTTTTATAAGGTTTTCTCTTAATTCCAGCGATTCTAGTTGTGTTAAACTGAAAGAGAAAAAAACAAATATTTTCATATAAAAATTGTTGAGGTTCAAAGGTTTAAATGTAACAACACGTTAGGGATCTTGTTGATTGATGAATAAATTAATATTTTTGCAACTAATGCGTGCTTTTATACCAATAGGACTTATAATAATAAAATATTTTGTTTTCTTTATTTTAATTTGAAATATTTGAAAACTATGTCAACTCAAACTAATTTTTTAATTGTGCTGAATAGTAGGAGTAGATTTTCGGTACAGTGGTATTTTCGAAATTAGTCAAACTTTTTTTTTTCTTTGGGCATAGTTTGACTTGAGACATTAAATAAAATAGGTGGCGCAACAAGCGGTAGATACCCTGGGCCAAGCTTCTCGCAACCATTCGTTTTGTGTGAGTTTCTATTTTGGGAACGAATGGAAGCGACCTACAATTTTATGCCGAGTCCAAACGGCTGAATTGAGAAGCTTTTTCATGACAGTCAGACTCTCGGATGTTTGTCAGACGTTCGCGAGAGAGCAGAAAAAATCTCTTCACTAATATTTTTTATGATTTTTTGAAAATTGTTAAAAATGACTATTTTAGCCACTTTTCCCTCCTTTTCATACAAAAATTTTCTGAGATCATCCCCTTCAAAAAATCATAAAAAATATTAGCGAAGAGATTTTTGAAAACATTTTTTTGCAGTCACTATTAGAATTGTTTGAAGAAACTTTTTGCGTCAAAACATTTTTTGTTTGAGACCGAGAAAAAAGTCAAAAATGTAGACTTTCACAAAAATTCTACATTTTCATTGGGTACTTAATGGGTTAAGGAAAGTTTTGTATCATTCAAACGGAATTTAAATGACCTTAAAACTTATAAATGTATAGCAAAATCTCTACGGCGATCAGAGAATTTCGTAAGAAATACCTTGAAGTACCGCAATACTCCTGAAACACGAGGAAGATCGAGATCAACAACAAAAACGGACGATCAAAAGATCGTAATAACATAAAAAAAAGATACATTTAATTCTTCACGGATTACTGCTGCGGAAATGGGTATCAATGTTACTTCTCGGACTATTCGTCGTAGATTGATAGAAGCTATGTTGCCTGGACAAGTAGCTGGCAAGGTTCCTCTTCTCCGCAAACAAAATGGTATGGAACTGATGGGAAAAAATGGTGCAATATCTTGTGGAGTGACGCGTCGCGACGAGACGAAGGTGAATTTGTTGTCCAGCGATTCTAGAAGAAACGTGCGTAGACCACAAGGAAGATAATTTACACGCACAAGATCGTCAAACACGGTGGGGCAACTTAATGGTATAGGGGTGTTTTTCCTGGAACGTGTCGGTCGCGTCTAGGGGCGTAGCGAGGGGGGGGGGCGTGGGGGAGTGGCACCCCCACGCTTTTCAAGAGTCGGCAAATCAACGATCAATTTTCAAAAATTAGGTCTTAAGTTTGGATTTCAATTTTTGGCATTTTCAAAGGTTCCATATGAACTCCTTAAAATCGGTGAATCGGTTAATTTGCCGACTGAAATCCTTAAAATTTAGCGAGTTTGCATTCGATTTTAAAAATGACGGTTGGCATCGATGAATTTGCCGACTGAAATCCTTAAAATTTAGCGAGTTTAGATTCGATTTTAAAAAGGGCGGTCAGCATCGGTGGATTTGCCGACTGAAATCCTTAAAATTTAGCGAGTTTGCATTCGATTTTAAAAAGGACGGTCGGCATCGGTGAATTTCCCGACTGAAATCCTTAAAATTTAGCGAGTTTAGATTCGATTTTAAAAAGGGCGGTCAGCATCGGTGGATTTGCCGACTGAAATCCTTAAAATTTAGCGAGTTTGCATTCGATTTTAAAAATGACGGTTGGCATCGATGAATTTGCCGACTGAAATCCTTAAAATTTAGAGAGTTTAGATTCGATTTTAAAAAGGGCGGTCGGCATCGGTGGATTTGCCGACTGAAATCCTTAAAATTTAGCGAGTTTAGATTCGATTTTAAAAAGGACGGTCGGCATCGGTGAGATTGCCGACTGAAATCCTTAAAATTTAGCGAGTTTCGATTCGGAAACCCGCGCGAATTGTCAAAATTGATTCGCAATCGACATCATTTAATACGCGTTCCACAAACTAGCGAATTAAACATTCGTTCGAACTTAACCTCAAACTAGACATTGTGGGTAGAAACTGATGGCTGAAATTCGCGAACTGCCGCGACCTATAAAAGTGTTCATGTGAACGGACTGTCAAAGCTTGCGAATAGTCGTTCGATCGTAGGTAGTTGGTCGCTCTTATGTGAATGGTCTTTTAGGTATTAGCCCACGGGTGTTCCTGTTAAGATTGGTCAAAATTGGACAAAGGGGTGTGGTGTCTCCCATACAAAGAATATCTTCTATGGAGTGAAACTCGTTGACGTTAGATATAACTCGATAACCACTGGGCGGATTTTCATGATTTCTATACAGCAAGTTCCTGAAATAAGTCGGCATTTCAATACAATGACTAAGCATGGTTATAGAAATATTTTAGGAAATTGAAAATATGCCTCTGATATGGCGAGTTCAACAGGACAACGACCCAAAATACACATCGAAAATTGGTGAGAGAATGGTTTCAGAATAACAATGTCGATGGCTAAGTCGCTCCCCCGATCTCAAACCAATTGAGAGTTGATGGAGCGAACTGAAAACTCAACTTTCAAGGCGCATATCGACAAATAAAAACCATTTATGGGAAAATGTCCAGCCCTTGTCAGAAACTTATTTCATCAATGCCTAGAAGAATCTTGGCACTATCAAAAAATAATGTTCATTATACAGGCTACTAGTATCTATGGTAATACAAAATTACTAGACTTCTTGGTACCTATTACATAAAATCTCTGTTTTACTATTATTTTGCTTGCGAAAAATTTCAAAATATGGCATTAAATTTTCATTAAGACTTTATAAAAAATTTCAAATCGGGTTTTGTAATAAAATTATTTTTTTTACGTTTTTCAAGCATAAAGAAGTGAAATAAAAATATCACTTAAATTTTGTTTGGAAAATGATGAAAGGAAACAACCAAACCAATTCCCAAACCTATTATTTTGTCTAAGTATCTACCAGCAAAGAAAAGTGTTAACGCATAAGAATCTGATCAAGCTTCAAACAACAAAAGATACCTTTATCTCATAATACATACACTTCTGGTCAAAAAAATAGGTGTGAGAATAAATTTTTTATAAAACTCAATCTTTTCATATTTTTTTTTTGTTTTTACAATTATATTAATAAAATTTACATTATTTAAGAACTATGGAAAATATTTATCTGTTTATTTTTCGAATAATTTAAAAAAAAAAATAACAAAAACTTTTGGAGTTCTGTTTTCCGCTTGGACAAAAAAATAGGTGTGTTCCTAAATAATCATTAATTGTAGATTTAAACATTTTTATTTGTTTTTTTTTTTTTTAACTTACTCTAGTAACCTGAGTATCCTCCATTATTTTCCAAAACTTTTTGGAGTCGACGTGGCATTGATCCTACCAATTTCTGGCACGTTTCGGGAGGAATGGAATACCATTCTCTTTGCACTGCTTCCCATTTGTGAAGAACTGACCCCTTCATTTTCTTTTCAGTCCATCCCACAAGTTCTCAATGGGATTGAGATCTGGAGATTGACTTGGCCATGAAACCACAGAGATGTTTTGATCCCGAAACAAATCTTTCACTATACCGGCCGTATGTTTTGGATCGTTGTCCTGTTGGAAATGCCATCGGAGGGGCATGTTTTCCTCGGAAAATGGAAGCATGACATTTTCCAAGATGTCCCTATATCCATATTTTGTCATGATGTTATTGACACGAAATATAGGACCGACACCATACCAGGAAAAACAACCCCATATACCATTATATTTCCTCCACCATGTTTAACGGTCTTCAGTGTATAGCGAAGATGATATTCTTTTCGTCACTCAACAGAATATTCCGCCATTTTTTCACTCCTTCAGGTCCGTTCCAACTTCTATGGCTTAAGGCAAATTCTTTTCGGGACCTTACGTTCCTAGCTCTTAGGAGTTAGGAGTTGAACTTTGCTGGCGACTCTTCCTGGGAGATTGAAGTTCTGTAGTCTCCTGCGGATTGTGCGTGCACTGATTCCATCCCCAATTTGTGCACCTATAGTCCGTGACGAAACAAATGGATTTGACTTCGCTAAAAGTAAAATGCGGCGGTCAGTAGTAGCTGTGGTTTTTTTCGGCCTTCCTCTATTTTCTATCTCTAAAAGTGGCTTAAGAGCATTGGTTACGAAGTTCTGTGACATTCCTAAGGCATCTGCTATGAATTTATAGGTTTAACCTTCACCCCTTAACCGCTGAACTAGTTGCCTTTCTTCCGCAAAGCAGTGGACTTTTCGACCCATTTTAAAATATGATTTAACAAAAAACTTAAGCAATAATTGTGATAAAGTGATTAAAAAACAAACTCCCCTTTAAACTTAATCAATTTTTAATAGCACTTTTGGAAAAAATTGCAAAATTTAAACAATTTAAAGAAGCACACCTATTTTTATGTCCAACTCTTAAAACGTACAAAATAGTAAACAAAAATTAATAAAATACTTAAAAGTACACTTAGTAAATGCAATGAGTTTGACGTCATACTAACGGAACTAAGCATTTCATAATAAACATGTATTTTGTTGCAAGTCTTGTTGGCAAAACAACTGTTATTTAGCAGCAAGAACAAATCAACTAGCAACAAAGCTCCTCACACCTATTTTTTTGACCAGCAGTGTATATGTATGTGAATAACTTACCATCCAAAATCCGCTGGCAACGATGTCAATGACATATCGTTTAGGCCTAACACTGTAAGATTTTTCAACTGCGAGAATCCAGCTGGCAATCTTGGAATAGGATTTGAACTAAAATCAGCCACTTGAAGGCTTTGTAGATGCTTAATGTCATCGGGAATGTCTGGAATATCTGAAATTAAAAAGAAAACAAAATAAATATGATTTCATTCATTCAGTTTATTTTTATATCTCGTTTTCGACAATAGAGACGTATTAAATTTTCCAAGAAAAAATGCAAAGAAAAATCCCTCTATCCGATAAAATCATTAGCCGTAACCCTATGGCGAACACTTTGTTCAATTTTTATTGCCATCACCGCCAGACACTTGGCCCGAACATATGTGGATAAATCCACACCCAAAAGCCAAAAGTCAACACATTCCTAGCAAAATATGTGCTCAAGGAAATGCGACAAAATTGGTATTTTTTTTTTGTCCGGTTGATAGTAATTGTAAGCACAAACACTGCAACATACTTCCCCCCTTTGGAAAAGTGTGGGAAGGTCTAAACTCACTCATCATGGTTTGGCATTTTCTAATATGAAAGCCTAACGAAAAGGGTCATTTTGCAGCGGTAATTTGTTGTCTTTCTCTCTTTGTGGTTTGTATGCGGAATTCCATGCCAGAGTTAGCCAATTAATTAGGTAACTCGTGAGCTTGCTATTCTAATGCGGTCAGACATTAATCATTCACAATTGACAAAAAGACTGGAAAGCCGGTTTGTTTTCTGTTTTCGCTGGTCTATTGCCGAGATCCAAATGGCAAATGTACTGTTTTAACCCGGCTGTTGACGTTGCTTTTGAAAGACTCTAGGGTTGTTGACCAACTATACATGTATACTAAGTCTATTGTGTCTGGCCAGAACATGAAAGAAAATGGAGGCGAAAAAAAAATAAATTTTAAACTAGAACGAAAGTAGGTACATACAAGTACAGCGAAGCAAGGAAAATGTCACTATAATGCTTTTTATTTCCTATAGTCATTGGTGTAATGTATATAGCGCAACAGATAATAATGTATACATACAGAGAGCCATATAAAGCTTCTTTTTTTTTGGTGGCACACCTTTCGGTCCCTGTTGGGTATATACTGCCGGCCTTTCATGTCTATGGTATGACACATTTGAGTCGGGTGATGATGTGAGTATGTATGAGCCCAATGACCCAATTTTTATTACATATGGTTCTTTACGATTATTACTTCGATTGGGATCACATTTTTGACAGTTACTTGGTAGATATTTTCATATGTGTACACTGTACAGTGTACAGTCATGTTATGCAGGTAACACAAAAAAATGAAAAAAGGAATTCATAGAAAAGCTGATCAATGTCAGTTTCAGCAAACTTACAAATGGGATAAACAATACGAGTAGATATTTGGGTCAAGGCAATCGATTTTCGATCGTGTTACGAATATAGGAACACTAGCGAACCCCCTGCACACTTCGTAGTGCAAAATAAAAAAATTAAATCAACAGTTTTTATTGTAATGCTCTGTAGTACACAGAATTGAACCAACTTTGGCTCCCATGTGTCGAAGAATATAGTTTGCAATGTTTTTTTTGTATGGTCCAATTTTAAGAATCTTTACAGGAACACTCCCGCAGGCCAATACTAAGATTGTCCGAAAATTTGAGCTCAATCGATTCGGTGGTTTTCGAGATATAAGATTTTGAATGTTTTTTTTTGTGTATGGGAGGTGCCACGCCCCTTTGTCCAATTTCGACCAAACTTCACAGGAATACTTCTGGGCGAATACCTAAGATTGTATGTATAATTGAACTCAATCGATTCGGTGGCTTTCGAGATATAAGATTTTGAATACATTTTTTGTATGGGTGGTGCCACGCCCCTATAACTCATGAATCAATGCACCCACAAAGACCGTATATACTTATAAACCATGGTATGACCGTCACCTTTCATGGGAAATTTCCAGAATCAAAATCGGTTGACGCGTTACAGAGAACATTGGCGACAAACACAATACAACTTATTTTTATATATATAGATAGATACTTGCAAAATATGATAAAAAGTGGACAAGGGAGGTCGAAGAGTCGACACAAACTTAACTCGAATTATGGGAGCTATAAAGTCGCAGGATCTTCAATTAGAGGCAACAAATTGCGACTCATATTTAAGTGAATAAGAAGAAGTTGAGTATAAAAATAAATAGTTGGCGCAACAGGCTTGTAGACACGCTAGGCCTAGCTTCTCACAACCATTCGTTTGTGTGAGTTTCTATTTTTGGGACGAATGGAGGAAGGGACCTACAGTTGCCGAGTCCAAACGGCTGAATTGAGAAGCTTTTTCAGGACAATTATACTCTCGGATGTTTGTCAGACGTTCGCGAGAGGTGGCGCAGTAGAAAAAACCTTAAAATGTAATTTGTGTTTTTCCGAGGATCGAACCTGCGACACCTCGCACAGTAGTCCAACACACTAACCACTGCGCTACTGCGCCAATATAGGTAGGGGCAAATGCTTTGTATAAGTATAGTCAGCAAAGGTATCCATCGCCCTTTTATCTATAGAGTATAATATTAAAACGTCTTTTTATCATCGAGTGCCTCTTAATTTTTTTTAACTTTCTCGAGAAAGATATTGTTTTCGTACAAAATTTCGAACTCGAGATTGTGATCAATTCTGATATTACGATGATAGGGGAATTCAAAAAAGTGGCTCTCGCAATTCTGTCCGTCCGTATGTCTGTCTGTCCTACCCCTGGGGAATCTAAACGCTTGGACAGATTTGTTTCAAACTTGGTATTTAGAAGTCGTGGGCTTCCCGATAGGAGGTGTTTTATGTACATATATGTATTAACGGTACTTTCCATATAAACATTTTACGAAATATTAAACAATTTAATTTTTTTCGAAAACGTCTCTAACGATTTGAACCAAAATTGATACATAGTTGAGTTAATACCTTGTTTTCGCTAAAAAGTCCAGCAACGGCAGTTTTGAAAATTCCCTTTTTCTCGAAAACGATAAAAACGATTTTTAAAAAAAAATATTTTAAGGTACTATTGTCATTCTTAACTTGACAGCAAACTCTGTTTTTCTCTATAAAAACTGCGCCCTTTGATATCCACCCAAATCCCTAATAATAGTAGATACTTTAAAAAACTGTTCATATCTCAAAAACGCCATTTTTGATTATGATAAAAATGTAACTGGCAGGTAATGCTTAAGTCCATAGTAACATTTGTTCAGTTTTGAGCTAAACAGTTGCAAAACAGTGTTTTTTGAACCATGAATTCGTCCTTCGATTTCCACCCCAATTGCTAAAAATGGTACTTTAATGGTATCTACTCTTCTCATACCTCGAAAACGCTATTTTCGATTTGGATGAAAATGCAACTGCTAGGTAATGTTTATATCCTGAGAAATACGCCGTACTCAGTTTTCAGCTAAACAGTTTAGAAACAGTGCTTTTCGAATCCAAAGTTGTAACATTTGTCTGCATAATTTTACAAAAAACCGCTCTAACGATTTTTATCAAAATACATATTTAAGGCAACATAAGCATTCTAAACATGATCAATTAGTTAGTTTTTCTCAGAAAACTCGAATATAGCCGTTTTATGAATATTTCTCAAAAATGACTACCCAAATCCCGATCACAATCGGTATTTTTTTTGCAAAGTCCAAAACTTCAGTGGCAATGGCAATATAGTTCGAAATTCATCGCCTACTTGTCTTGAAGGAAATGTCAGTTGAGTACATCGAGGACGTTTAGTGCGACCCGTAAAATTTGCTGAAATGAATCTCAGATTCTGCGAGATTCGCAATAAACGAGAAAATTTCGTCCGACCCAGTCGTACACATTTTTTTTATAATTAACACGCGCTGAAAAGGTTATGACTACTCTTAAACTTAAACTACACTTAAAACCTAAATGTCTGTAAATTGTATTGAGGAGGAAAGACAGAGCTGGGCATTGGGCAAGGCATTCCACATTCGTGTTGTACGGCTTATGAAAGAGTTTCTATACTTCATAGTACGCCCGAAGATAGGCTGAATGGTAAACTGATGGGCATTCCTAGCATGACGAGTATTGCGGTTGAATTGCTGAAGGGGAGGAATGCAGTTGACAATTTCGTTTGAGCACCTTTTGTTAAAAAAGCGATAAAACAGTGAGAGGCACGTAACGTTTCTACGATGTTCCAGCGAATTAATAGAATTCGCGATATTCGTGTCTTCATTAGTTTCAACGCACGATTTTGGATCCTATCCATATGGTTTTCGGTACACCAGACCAGATGTGAGAATTGTACTCAAGTTTTGGGCATTCTTGGCGACTTCGTGTACATGGTCATTCCAACGAAGGTTGTCATGAACGCACATACCGAGAATGAAAAGTCTTTCGGTTTCGGTGATGCAAGTGCCATTCATGGATAATGGCTATGTAAATTCGGGTTTCGCTTTAGAAATATCAAACAGCATTGTGTTTTTGAAGCATTAAATTCCACTCTATTGGCTGAACCCCATTTTAAAATGCTGTCAAAGTTAATGAGCTTAATATACATTGAACGGCCAGAAAGGTAGTTTCTATATCTATTGAATAAGAGACACATCGATCCCATAAGCACCCATTTTCGACAAAAGAGCTTGGTGCCAAAACTCTGTCAAATACCTTTGAAATATCTAGCGTAAAAATCTTAGATTCACCGAAGTGATGGAGAGATTGGTTCCACTTCTCGGCGAAATAAGTCATAAAATCATTTTCATTTTATTTTCATTTCATTTATTTTTATTTTGTAATGCCTATACACTTTAAGATATAATATCTTATAAACTAGTGATAAGCTATATTCTGCAGAAAAAAGCTACTGAGGAAGACGAAATAATTCAAAAATATTATGTATTTAAACTACGTGGTCAATACTTAAAACTAATAATTAATACAATTAAGATAAATTCGAGAATGCGAGATACTTTCTTAATTCATTTTTAAACCTTCTTGTGTTATTAATTCTTCTAATAGTACGCGGTAAAGAGTTCCAAAGACGAATAGAGTAAATGAAAAATTGACGCTCAGAGGTAAGGTAGACCTCATTGAGGAAGGCATAACCAGTTTCTCGTACAGACCGGGAGGTTGTCTGTACGGAACTGAGGAACTGAAGCAGGCTGTCAAACGTCATGTTGAAAAGACGCTTTGAGAAGTGCGACACGCTGTCGTACCTTCTTAGGCCAAAAACATAGCGAACGGTATTATTGTAAGCGACCTGCAGTTTTCTTTTGCTGACAAAACTGCAATTGGCAAAAACTTCGCACCCGTACAACAATTTTGGTATAACCAGCGTTTTTGCTAGCATGAGACGAGTTTTTAAGGGGGTGAAAGCTTTAGTTGCCCATAATTGTCGAAGAACCGCATAGGTTTTACCGATCGCAACATTTATGTGGTTATCCCAGGTTAATTTCCGGTTAAAGATCATACCAAGGTTTTTGGCCGTCTCAACATATTCAATAGGAGAATTGTCTAAAATCACAGAAGGAAAGTATGATACGTCCAAAGAATTTCTTGAGATGACAAGACATTTAGATTTTGCAGGGTTTAACAAAAGACCATTCGTTTCAGACCAGCGCGCAATATTTTCAAGATCCTCATTAACACATCATCA
Organism: Cheilosia scutellata; assembly: GCA_955612985.1. NCBI lineage: Eukaryota > Metazoa > Arthropoda > Insecta > Diptera > Syrphidae > Cheilosia > Cheilosia scutellata. Next base: position 70,867,263 of record OY015312.1, read on the forward strand.
GTGGGCCTGTTGCCAAGAAAACCGTACTGCCGGTCATTGAGGAGTTTCCGTGGAGGAGTTTGTCATATCAGCTGACAATTTATCAGCGTTTCCATGACCTTAGAAAGAATAAACGTAAGTGCTATGGGTCTGTAATTGGTGGGAGAAGAAGATTCGCCTTTTTTAGGGACGGGCTGTACAAATGCTGTTTTCCACCTACTCGGAAAGAGTCCAGAAGAATAGGACAGATGAAAAAGCTTACGCAGTGGTTTTGCCAGAGTGGAAGAACACCTCTTCAGAACGATGGGGGAGATACAATTTAGACCAGCGGATTTATTTATGTTGAGATCATTAAATACTCTTGCTACTGTACGAGTGCGAAAATGGATTTGTCCCATGGTAAATTCGACGCTCTCGAGTACAGGTGGGGACAAAGCGCAATCTGGGAGCATCGAGCTGGCTGCTAAATGAGCAGCGTGCAGATTAGCTTTGTCTAAGGAGCTGACATCTGGAGTGCCATTGTAAATGAGCGTTGGGATCGCTGACGAGGCCGAATTCTCTATATTTTTTACAAATGACCAAAGATTTTTATAACCTTTGTGACATTGTAGTATTTTTTGCCTCAACATTTGGTCATATGAGAATTTTGACACGCTTTATGAGGGCATTGCAGGCTCGTTTAAACTGTTTTCGGTTTTTCTCAGATGGGTTTGTAAGACCGAAACCAACTAACACCGTTGCCGCATAACCAAAGCGAAATGATGGCGGTCCCAATTGTGATATAGTTCAACTAATAATTAATCATCTGAACCGCTTTTGTGTAACAACATTTATAAATATGTTTTTCAAAACCACTTACATTATCTCTCAATACACGCCAAGAGCATATATGAACAAGAACAAGGAATAAAAACAAATTCCAATAGCAATTCATTTCAGATTTCTTTGAGATTCCATCGAGTGGGTACTTTAAATCAACTCAATTATTCGAGGGTATAAGGTTGCAGCCTTTCTTTCTATAAATACCCAAACCAATGCATAGAGGGACACAATGAACACATAAAATGCCCAACATAGTCATCGTACAGAATATAGAAATGATTTTATAAAATCGTGCATGCTATTCAGGTATATTGATGTGAAGTGTACTCCAAACGGTAAATATCTTTTGGTTTTGTTAACCCTGGTAAGTAAAATCAATAATTGCCTAGAATTGGAACGTCTATGAATCAAAAGAATGAAAGAGAAGGCTCTTTGTTCCTTTTACTTTGATATTTATTTACTTTTTTTGTTGGTGGGTTTTCGGTAACCAAAGTCATTCTATAGACTCAGATTTTCAACCCAATCTATATAATCTGTACATATATATCTCCTTGCAGTATCCGTGAGATTTTGCGGGGGCTTTTGCACAGCCAATGTCACGGATTTGCATCGTTACAGCCTTAACATAATGTTTGCTCGTCGCACAACCCACATGGCCGCATAGACCGATAGATCTACTTTCATTGGATAGAGCAGAGTCGCCTGTATGTTGTCCCTCTCCGGCGCAGGTGGCAATTAAAGTATCTGCAAACATCGGCCTAGCGATAGTGTACCTTCGCTGAGAGTGTCTCGGTGTAATTGTTGGGGAGAAGGCATAAAATGAGGTTAATACTTCTTAACTTGATTTGATATTAGAATGAAATGCAGTTAGAAGGTATGACACACATTTCAAGTAGTAACACAGGTGAACGCAAACAGCGTTCGCACACCACCACCTTCACAATGGCCGCAGGCGTCATCAAACTAACTTGGTTACATACTTTTTGCAGACTAAAACAACAAAAAAAAAGCGCCGACGCTCCACTACAAAATGCAAATTCAAAGATTAATCAAAGCACTACGTTTGCTGGCCGACATATCATTCAACGTCAATCCGAACATTAAACAGGGGAGTACTGGAACATGTGTATGTTTGTATACACACATCTTGAGTGTGGCAAGTGAAGCATTTCCTCATTGTTTACATTTAATGGAAGATATTCTTTTAGAAAGGTACGTATGTTTCAAGTACCGTGTAGCAGCATTTTAATGCAACCCTTACAAAAGAGCCGGCGACCACGGTTATTGTGTTGTGAACGCATTAATAAAATTAACGCTCACATCAAATGGTTGCGCACTTGATTTCACTTTGTGTAAAATTCGAATTCGATTGTGATAAATTATTTTATATAGATAGGGCACTGCACTTGCACTGCATTTGCATTTCTGTTAAAGTGGTGGGTTTCGATTACACCAACTAATGGGGATAAGGCTGGAATGATATTAGGCACCGCAAAAGCCTGTCTGATTTATTTAAATTGTAAACAATTTGTGGAATCTTATGTTCGCAGAAATTTGTCATTCATTTAAGCATTACTTATTTACATTTTTAATACCTTACCACTTTAAAGGTGTCCATAAAAGACACAATATAGGTTAAAGGTGGGTACTAAAAATAGGTACATATGTGTTAGTACAACGCTAAGCCATGTGCAGTACGAATAATCATTTTTAGTGTCAAGGCAAACTTTTACGAAGTCACAATTTCGAACATTTCTATATAATATTATCTATTGTGACCATCAAAATATTTTACTTGAAGGCTAAAAATTAATATTCATAAGTACCAAACAGTCCATTAAAGCTTCCCTTTTAGAAGATTCGAACACTATATCACTACTACTGTGATCAGAAGTGGGGGCCTTCTTTCATTAATAATTTGGGACAAAATTTCATTTATATTAAAATCGATTCTAAATATTGAGATCTTGATCTTCTTAAGAAATATCATCCCAAAAGAATGATATATCACTTCAAACTCAATGAAAACCCCGAATTACAACAAATCTTCAAGAAAAAGTAAAAAAAACGGTTTGTAACTGTTTCGACAGCTGGTGGACTGTATATTAATATCCTCCTCCTCCTCCTTATCAGTTTTCGATTTATTTTTAAATTTTTTAAAGCAGCAATAATAATATTATTAAACATACAAAAAATTCCCTGTTGCAGCTGATGATACAAAATAATATAGTAAACAAATTATACAGTGTTCCATTTCTGGTTTAGCCGGGCGCGTCGGTCCTGAACAGTAAAGCAGTTTTTAAAGCTTAAATTTTAGGTTTAGAAAGTTGAAAATTCGCGCGAATATTAAATTATTAAAAGTCATTTCAAAAACTGAGCTGGCATCAGTCGTCTAAGATGGCTGGTTCATGTAGAGCGAATGGACACCAACGCTCCGGCATGAAGAGTCTTCGATTCCAACACGGAGGGATAACGCAGTAGAGGAAGACCTCACCTTAGGTGGCGCAAATTTTGAACTTTTATTTTCTCAAATTTTCTAAAGCTAGAATTAAAAGTTATTTCAAAACCTAACCTGGCTTTTCTAAAGCTTAAATTAAAAGCTATTTCTAAATCTGAACTGGTTTAAAGCTTTAAAAAATTCTAAAAAAAAATACAAGTTAAGAATTCGCGCGCACTTTGGTCACTAAACTGATCGATGTGTTGTGTACTCACAAATTCAATTGTCAGTAAGTTATTTACTCCTTGAAACTTGTAACGCCTTGCCTTTGTAACAACGGTATAATTCGGGGTTCTTCTAATAGATTTTTGTTTTGATAACAAAATAAGAAAATGAAAAATGGCCCAAATGATTTTCAAACAATTTCCATTAAATGAAAAATCACCCCAATAAAATGCAAAAAGGCCCCAAAACAATAAAAATACTTTCAAATTTCATAATAATTGTTTTTGATGTTTGTCGATCGTTATTTTGGGGCAATTTTGCATAAATGGAATGGGGCAATTTTTCATTATTCATATTTCCTCAATTTGTGCGGCCTTTTTTCATTGGGGCCTAATTTCATCGAGCCAAATTGTAAACTACTCGTTGTGTGAAAAATGTTAGTTTCAAACGCGATAATTCTATCAGGAACTTACGGAGCGGTGCATGTTTCAGTGGTCACGTTAAGCTCTTTTCGACATCTCTCATCAAAGGTTAAAGATTTGAAGGGTTTTCACGGAACATTTGAAAACTGTGATGATGACACCCAGAACCCAGACATGATGGATACCCACAATATGGAAATCAAGTTGATGACAATGACGGCATATTCTTTATAACGAACGTATGACTAAATCTGAAGAATATGCTGGATGAGGAAACAATTCATAACCTAATACATGTAATATTGCATTGCTATACTGCGGTTGGTAGTCGTTTTACTCTTTTCAATGTAATCGGTGTGAATGACACATCCCTAAAAACTGTCGCCATGACACACAGGCAGACCCAGCTTCTGCTCCGATTTACTAGAAAAACTCAATTGTCTCGACAGTTCCTTGGTCTCTGGTGTGTTCTGACGAATTCTTATTTCATTCACGTTTAACAGACTACACGCTTGTCGCCAAACACTCATTTAAAGTGTGGCAAAATGTATGATTATGATGCGAAAGAAATAATGTTTAGTGAGCACATGAGATTCACTATCCCAATTTTTACGAAAATGTTTGTACGTGTCTGTTTCAAATGGCAGTCAAAACAAAACTATTTGACAGGGGTCTCTTAAAAGTTTAGTGCGTTATTTTCTTATCAAAAATACTCTTGACAAGGAAAATAGGTTTTGGATTTTTGTGGTAACGCCTTTAACTTATTGAATAACAATAAAAGTTCGGATTTAAACGAACAATTTGATTAAAAAGAAAAACGCATCGTTAAAAAGGAACAAAGTAAATGTTAGCGGCAATAGTTCTGAAATTTTCTCCTTGAAAACATACATACTTAAAAAAAAATACTTTGCATCCTAAGTTCAAGCACACACTCTCAAAACCATTTACCAACTACATCAATACAATTCGGAATACATTTTAGCATGATTTGATCGTAAATTTCACATGCAGCAGATTTTTTAGCATTTTTATAAATTTCAGCAGTTTTTAGCAGTTTTTAAAAATGTTCAAAAAACATTTCGAAAAAAGCACTTTTAATCAACATTTAGCACCATTTCATACATTGGCTATATAAAAAATTGGTAAAACTCGCAAAAATTTAAATGCGACGACGTATTGATATGACATGATGTTGTATCGTCCTACATCGGGGTTTTCCTATTAGGTGCTTGTTTTTTGTTTGCTTTTGCCCTGGAAATACAAATTTAAGCAACAAAAAGACAAAAGACTAATTTGCTAAAATGTTTTTTTTTTTTCTTTATTGCTTTCATTCATCAATACTTAATAAAAGTGCAAATCGTACACAAATTCCGCAACCAATTTCTTTCTGTCGGAGCATATCGGAATAAATTCGTATGAAGCTGTCAAAAATATCAGTCAAAAACGCACTTGATCGCACTGCACTGCAACGCAAAACAAAAGTAGTGGAACTTCCATAAGTTTAACTCTCAAAATGAAAGAAAATAAATTCGAGTTATTGAAACTTCGAGTTGTGAAGGCCAAAAGTTGAAAAGTTGAAACCGTAGAGTTCTCAATAAAACTTCGAGTAAAAGAAAAATTGGACCTCAAGAAGTTCGAGTTATCAGTTATGGAAGTTTGACGTACACAATAATATGATTTTTTTTGTAAATGTAAAATGATTCACAAGAATTACATTAATAAGTAAATAATTCAAATATTTTTCGTGGAGAAATCGATCGCAGTTTCTTTAGCATTTTTTACGGTTTTGTTTAGCAGTTTTTGCAGTTTTCCGCCCCGGCTTTAGCATTTTTGGAAAAAATAATCTGGTAACGCTGACATGGCCCAACAACAGAATTTTGTTTAAGATTAGCTTGCTAAAAATGATTGCAAATTTTTATTTGATTAAATGATAATCAACATTTTACTAACGCGCGTACTACCTACTCGTAGTACATATCTCACTTTTCCACCACTGCACAACTGCACTATTTGTAACAAAAGCACAAAAAAATAGCGAGAATCTTAACTGACCTACCCTAAAAACGGATACATAATACATACCTACATCATTCGTAATTTAATATTGTTATATAGCACATATATATAGAAAAGCCACACCTCAATTCTCATAAATATTGCTTGATACAGGATCTGCTGTGAAATTGTAAACCAATCTGGCTCACAAAAATTGTAACCGAAGGGTGTGGAGATAGTCTATCTACTGGAATGAATCTCAGGAGTTTCTTAAGATCAAAATTCTCCAGATCTTCTAGTATCTAGTTAATCGAAGAAGAAGCTGTTGAGAATCCTGTGCCTGCTGTTTTTAAAGGACTGTGCATTCGTAAAGCAGATGGCGAACAGATTCTATTCCTTCAACGTCTCTGCAGCTTCTGCAAAAGTCATTATGCAGTATGACCAGTCTTTCCGCGTTTACGCCTATCACACAGTGTCTAGTAATGACCCCTGTGAGTATGCGAATCTTCTTGCGGCTCAGTCCGATCATGAATATGGATCTCTTTTTGCTCATTTTGTGTGCCTACAGGTGTTGAGATTGTTCCAGCGTAGGTTTGTTCTACTCAAGGATTCAATGTCAATCTTCCTAGCAAGCGTGCTTAGCGGAGTTCTTATAGATTCTAGGGCCATTGATGCGTGCATTTTCGACCCATTTCTTGCAGTCTTATCCGCCTGTTCGTTGCCCGGAATATCCATATGACCTGGTACCCAGCATAGGGTCAACGTGTTGGCTTGTGGTTGCCAGTAGTTGTCAGTTGAGGCACATTTCACATGCTAATTAAAACAACAAACTGTTGGCAACTGCTGGCAACAACTCTTTATTTTCTCCCCAGTCGGAGAGCTGCTGGCTGGAAGCTGGCTAAATTCAATTCACAATGAACAAACAGGTGGCGCTGAAAGCAACAAGTGGCTTAGAATTTCCATACAATTTGCTTAAATCATAATGGCGTTCTTATCTCATACACACAAAATTCCAGAGAAAAATGTCAGAATTTATCAAATATTTCTACCAAATGCATAATCTATATATAAAGGGTTTTCCAATAAGAGGTGTTATTTTGGTATTCAAAGAAAAATACCATTTTTTGAGATAAATGATCGGATGTGTATTTCATAATAAAGAGGAAGGTATGCCGTTAATAATGAAAAACAACAAATGGCCACCACGAGCACACTTACAGGACGTAGCCACCGAGGTGGAAATGGGCCTCATCAGTCAAGATAATTTTTCGATGGAATTCCGGTCATTTTCATGCATTTCAAGGACCCAATCAGCAAAGACACGACGTTGGTGATGATCGGCCGGCTTGAGTTCTTGTGTTAACTGAACTTTATAAGCCTTAAGACCCAAGTCTTTAGGTATGCAAAATACGGTGTATTGACGTTTGTGGAATGTACAATTCCAAAGAACGACGAGGAATGGACAAACCTGGGTTTTCTTCAACACTTTGGGCTACAGCAGCAATATTCTCAGTTTTTCTTGAGCGACGTGCACGGGTTTTATTCTTCACATCACTAACTTGTCCCAACAGCTCGAATTTTTCCACCAATTTCTGTATTGCGGTCCGACAAGGTGCTTCACGACGACCAAAAAATGCTTTAGTTTTGCAAACTGTGACTGCAAGATTTTCACCATTTTTGTAGTGAATTTTTATAATTTCAATGCGTTGTTGAAGCGTGTATCGTTCCATTTTTAGTAATGGCGTAGTTTCTACTTGTCAAATGTCAAAGAATAAAAGCTTCAAAAGTGACAGCTACCGAAATAGCGGGCCATTCACAATAACACCTTGGAAAACACTTTATAAAAATAAGTTGTATTGTGTTTGTCGCCAATGTTCTCTGTAATGCATGAACCGATTTTGATTCTGAAAATTTCCCATGAAAGATGACATTAATACCGTGGTTTATAAGTATATACGGTCTTTGTAGGTGTATTGGTTCATGAGTTATAGAGGCGTGGCACCTCCCATACAAAAAATGAATTCAAAATCTCATATTTCGAAAACCCATCAATCGATTGAGTTCAAATCTACACACAGTCTTAGGTATTGGCCCAGGAGTATACCTGTGAAGATTGGTCAAAATTGGACACAGGGGCGTGGCACCGCCCATACAAAAAAAAAACATTAAAAATCTTATATTTCGAAAACCACCGAATCGATTGAGTTCAAATTTACATACAATCTTAGGAGCCAAAGTTTTAAATAATTTTTATATCACTGATATTTGAAATTGATTTTTTAATTTTTCTATTTTGCACTACGAAGAGTGCTGGCGGTTCGCTAGTTTAATACTAAAACTCGGCTGGCTGACTTCATCTTGCTCGCAAAATTATCCAAATTACCAGTGGCTGGCGAGGTTTCAAAAAAACATGCCTAATGACATACCGCAGTAAGAGTTGTAACTTCTCCTTCTAAAACCATATAGAAAATTGGTATTTAATCACAAAGCTAGTGGAAAATATTTAACATGCTTAATTTCAAATTCATTTTCCGAATAAACTCATTGATCACATTACAGCAAATCATCCTTAAAAATGGGTTCAGACATTGCACAGCAGCATCACTATTCTACTGTAAAGATTTGAAAAACTGAAAGCTATAAAGTGATGATAATATCCAATAAATGTCAAAGCAATGCGCTTGAACTTATATATGAAAACATTCCGTCCCCTAAATCCAATGCTACGACATATTTATCTGCAATAAATGTTAAGTTAAAAAATACAATTTCTATTCCATATGTCTTTCGATAAAAGAATATAATTTTAGAATGAAATAAATGAAGTGAATCAATTAATAAAGAAAACTAACAAAAGGCAATAAATTTGAAATTTCGAAAATTAAAACATCTGCATACGATCACTCAACAATAATTCACTAGCACACGAGATGTGCTGTATTATGTTCATTGGCAAAACTAATTTCAAAAATTTGTTTCTATCTCATCGTGAATGCGCGGCCGAGATGTAACGATGTGTTCTAACCCCCTCGTCGCAGCACCTTGAGACTCTTTATTATTTTTCATAGATCATCATGTTTGATGAAAAGAAATTTACACAGAGTGAAAGTAAAATTCGGTTTTTATATTTATTTTTATTCGAAATTCATTGAATGTCGCGCTGTTGGCATATGCTTTAGTCTGATAAAGTCGGTAACCCCAAATAAAATGTATAACACCCCCACTTGAAAATGTATTCTATTTATAAAGTCAGGTAAAAAGGGGAGAATAGATTGCTAGTTTTTATTGCGAATCATTGTGGTTTGTTACTTTTTTTATATCTAAAAATAGGCTTTAAGAATTTGATTAAGAAATTTATTTACTTATAGACCTAAACTTTAAAGTAACGTAAAGACTATTACACGACCATGTCGTCGGGTATATATTAGATGGCAATTAATTTAAAGTGACCAAACCGAATTACTATCCGGAAATTGTGTATTTCCATGAACAAATTAGTTTAATGGCGGTAGCATGGTTGTATGCCCTTTTATAAAGGGTTACAAAAGTATTAGCCTTCACGGTGTGTGGAGTATTCATTGAAAGGTAAAAAGGGCTATAGCCAATCGGAGATTAGACAAAGTCCGGAATATGTGAGTGTGAGTGCCAGTATACGGAGATACGCCTAATAGAGTCGACTAATTAATTTTTCAGAGGAACATCTTCATTTTGGATTCGCATGGTTTAGCTATTAGACTTTATGGGCTGATCATTCATGCCTCTTTTTTTGGATAGATAGCATGAAAAAGATAAATTGAGTCACACTTCTCAACTCACAGGCGATCAAATTAATTGACCCACTGTGCGCAAAGAATTGGGTTAGGAGAATTATAGTAAGTTATTGATTCTGACCTTCGTCGCTTGACTTTCAGCTGTTGTTTTCTTAATATTAGACTTAAAATATTATTTTTCAAGTTAGGGCTGTAATATTTTGTGAGTTCAGATAGACTTAACTGAATCACTGGATTAATCTTCGACACCAAAGTGTTATATTAGGCACACTGTATCGTGGAGAATTTGAGTCCAACCGGCAAAAGTAAATTTCAAAATTTCACAGAATTCCTATTAAATGCTTTTGTTAAATGTTTCAGTTTTGTTAGATATAGATAACTGATGCTATAGGTGCTACTTGAGAGGGAAGTTGAAAACAACTTGCTATGCGTTGGTAGACCCCTGAATGTAGCCACCATCTAAGTGAATTAGTAACCCCTTCCTTTCATGCTCCCCATTTGTGTAGCATCAACACATCAGAGAACAGAGTGAACAAATGCGAAAGCTGGAGATTTCAAGACAATTTTGCACACCAGAGAAGCCTTAGTTAGGCACAATGGCAAGATGTGCCTATATATCAATAATCTACTTCTACAGCATAAAACGAGAAAGTTCACAGTGACTCCACTGTTGGGTCACCGAGTGGACGTGAACAGCATTTCAATATTTAACGACTCTGCAGCTTTCCTACTTTGTAAAGCTGGCCGCGGTATCCATAATGAATACGTCCCACCTTTGTGGATTTGAGTCTCGTGAGTCATTTGTGGATTAAATAATTCCATTGCACTCCAGAAACGTAAATTTTTTCTTGTTCATAAACCCAATGAGCCAACAGTGCGACTCGACGCCACAACCGATTTTCCAATGAACATTTTCAAAATAAGTTTGAGTTATACGAAAGTGTTCTTCTGGACTAGGTCTATTCATTATAGATTGTCAGACAAAACTGAACATAAATGTCAAGGAATTGTACAAAATTACAGCGTTGTTATAAGGGTAAACACCAAAATGGAAAATACTATTGAGTTTCAACATTGTTTAGTTGTGTCTTGTGAGTGAGTAACAGGTTTTGGTTAAACTTGACGAAAGAAATTTCACAATAAATCGAGTGTTTCTTTCAAGAACCTGAGGAAACAATCGCATCGCAATCAATTTGTATTTACACCACCACATGTCCGGGTGTCTCATCATGCATCCGCACATTTCCTCAGAAAAATGTATGATTATATTCACATCATATGCAAACCGCACACCTCTCTTTCGTTCAGCTTCAATAGAGAAAGCGATACACTGAGTGTTTTTCAAGTGATCGTAGTAAGTTAAAGAAGAACCACCATCAAGAACAATCCTGCTGATATTTTTCGATTTGATAAAATAAATTTAACTTGATCATGTTAGATTTTGGTCTATAGCTCAACTTCTGGATGAATCAAAAAGCTACCTGATTGATAGCTTATAACAATTAAGGAAGTGTCAAGTCCATACAAAAAAAGTAGGCGTGGTAATGAACGCGTTGCTTAAAGCTTTTCTCAGAAATAATTTAAAAAAAGCTTTAATTTTATTACACACTTTTGTAGTGCAAAATAGTTAAATAGATAAACAGATTTTATTGTAATGCTCTGTGGTACACACAATTTTTGGTATTTCCAGAAATCGTATTGCCTAGATAATATTCTTGACTTTCAGGACAATGTATTATTCATATCAATGTTATAAATTTTAAAAACTTTGGCTTCCAATTCCAAGACTGTCGAAGAAGCTGTACCGCCGGCTTTGCCTGTGTACAGGAATTGTATTCAGGGGCGTAGCGAGGGTTCGAGTCGTCGGGGGTATGACTTTCATTGAAATGCCGACTTATTTTAGGAACTTGCCGACTGCATAGAAATCATGAAAATCGGTCCAGCGGTTATCGAGTTATAACGTCATCGAGTTTCACCCCATAGAAGATGTTTTTTGTATGGGAGGTGCCACAGCCCTTTCTCCAATTTTGACCAATCTTCACAGGAGCATTTCACGGTACCTAAGATTATCTGTAAGTTTGAGCTCAATCGATTTGGTGATTTTCGAGATATACGATTGTGAATGTTTTTTTTTTTGTGTATGGGCGGTGCCACGCCCCTTTGTCCAATTTTGACCAAACAGAAACCATATATGGACCAATACCAAAGATGTGTGAAAGTTTGGTTAAAATCTGTAAATGCGTTAAGGCTTGAATCGACGACAAACATTTTAAAGCTCAATTTTTATATATATACTAGCGGACCTAGCAAACGTTGTTTTGCCGGCTCTTACATTTTCATTTCATTTTTATTTAACCGATGTGTCCAGACTGATTCTGTACTCCGTGTGCTTCGACGTCTTCCTCAGACGTGCGCCCACGAATTGTATTGTCTAGACAAATTTTTTCCCATGCCAGGTTTTGTAAAATGCTTCAATCAGGCAATGTTCAGATATGTGATTTAAATAACTTTGTTGTAAGGGTGGTGCCATGGCCCGTTTTCCAATCCCACCCACTTTAGGTCCCATGGGTGTCCAGAAATAGGATTTAAAATGTATATTTTTTTATACGGTAGGTACCACGTTCCTTTGTCCAATTTTGATCAAACTTTCACAGAAACACCTCCTTTCTTCTTCTTCTATCTTCTTAGATAATAATGTTCTTTCGTAAAATGCGAAAAATGAGAATAATCGATTTTCTGGAATTTTCTTTCTGCGTAAACCTGAAATACAGCAATACGAACAAAAAAAAAAAAAAAGAATCATGAAAATCGGCTCAGCGGTTATCGAGTTATAACGTCATCGAGTTTCACCCAATAGAAGAAGTTTTTTTTATGGGCGGAGTCACGCCCTTTTGTCCAATTTTGACCAATCTTACAGCAACACTCCTAAGCCAATACCTAAAATTGTCTGTAAGTTTCAAATCAATCGATTCGGCGGTTTCCAAGATATTTTTTGGTTAGGCAGTGCCACGCCCCTTTTGATCAATTTTGATCAATCTTCACAGGAATACTCCTGGGCTGATACCTAAGATTGTATGTAAATTTGAACTCAATCGATTCCGTGGTTTTCGAGATATAAGATTTTGACCAATCTTCACAGGAATACTACTGGGCCGATACCCAAGATTGTATGTAAATTTGAACTCAATCGATTCAGTTGTTTTCGAGATACAAGATTTTGAATGTTATGGGAGCCACGCCCCTTTGTCCAATTTCCCCCCTTTTAAACCTTCCCTGGACTTCCACAAATAATTCAAGACCAAAATTAGCCAAATCGGTCCAGTCGTTCTCGAGTTTTAGTGAGACTAATGAACAGCAATTCATTTTAAATATATAAATAGATACACACTGTGAGCGTCAAAAGTGAGTAAACATCGATCCTTTTTTTAGTTTTCTTTAGAGTTCCAGACTCAGAGGTCTAAAAAACAAAAAATCTGTAAAAATGTTGATTACGAAATAACAATAATTAAACATAAACATATTTCATGTCGACAGCAAAAAATACTTTATAAATACATATTTAAAAAAAATTGTATCCAAATTCCAAAGACAAATGAAAACCGCATTGGTGTTCACACACTTTTGACGCTCACTGTAGATTTTCTAGTTTTAACGTCAATTTCGAAGAGTCCTAAGATCCCCAGTTTTATTGTATGTATAGATTTACGACCCATTTCTTTTCCTTTGTACTACTTTTGATAAAATTCCGGAAGCTTGTGGAACGAAAGTCACACGCACGTGGATAGTTCTGAGCGTTGTTTAAAACGCCTCGTGAAGTTGTGAAGCGCAGTTTCCATGTGCAACAAAACATATCTTTGGGAAGAAATGTTTTTATTCGTCTCTTGGTATTCACAAGCATGGTGTACACTGTAATGCTTAATCCAATCCAACTCAAAGCAGCTTTATAAATGTCAAGTTTTTCTAAATTTTGTATATCCATTGCTTAAATTTATAAACACACACATCACATCACAGCTTTTTCGTGTATGAAAACGATTGTCGGTGTTGCACCGTGTTGGTAAAACCGATGTTTTATAAATAACATGCTGTTATGTTGCATGTAATATTTAAACTGGTATACACGAACACGCACATTTTAATTACACGCTAACTAGCTTTTCAATGCTTAGACATGGAATTAAGCCTCTACTCAAATGTAATTATTTAACAATTATATGCGTGTTCAGAATAGTTAATTATAAATATCTAAAAAAAAAGTTTCTATACATGCATTCGATTAGCTACATTTCGCATTACATAGATTCGAAAATTTATTTTAATTTTATTTAGAAACAAAAGTGGGAAGCTTCCCTAAGATGAAACTGACAATGCAATGTATTTGTGTGTTTTCTTTGTTCGAACTCATAGCTGTCGGAAAGACTGTTCTAGTATAATCAATAAGGGATATGTGCAATCTTATTATCAAATTCGTTGACAGCGTGACCGACGAGGATGAAGCGAACAACTATCCGACGGAATTTTTGAATTCGCTTGATGTGGCAGGAACTCCACTACATAATTTACAGCTGAAGGTGGGATCGATCATAATCATGTTGCGGAATATGAATCATCCGAAATTGTGTAACGGTACGTGGTTGTCCTTCAAGAAATTGATGAACAATGTGATTCAACCGACGATCATCATCATCATCAAGGAGAGGAAATCCTTATCCCACGAATTCCGATTATTCCAATTGATCTTCCAGTCCAATTCAAGCGGATTAAGTTCCCCGTTCGATTGGCTTTTGCGATGACAATCAATAAATCGCAAGGCCAATCTTCGGAAGTCTGTGGGATTAATCTAGAATTTCCCTGTTTTTCGCACGGTCAGCTTTACGTTGCCTTTTCCCGTGTTGGCAAACCGTCTTCGTTGTTTGTTTTTGCGCCGGAAAACAAATCGAAAAACATTGTTTATCACATCGTTTCTACTGATTTCGATTCCATTCAAATAAATCACATTGAAATTTGAACTATCTGTGTTTTATTCAGCCCTATCGAGGTATCCGATCGGAACGGAATTTTTTCCGCAACGAATACTCCGTCGGAGACTGAAATTACATTCGATTTATCAATACTTCACTGCAAATCGTAGTAAACAAATTCCGCAACTAATTTTTGTCGGAGCATATCGGAAGAAAATTCGTACGAAGCTGTCAAAAATATCGGTAAAAACGCACTTGATCGCACTGAAATGCCAGTGTGCGTTGCATATTTGTCGAAAAGAAGTTCCGAAAAGCTGTTCGGAAGAATACCTCGAAACAAAAATCCTCCGATTCGTATTCGTATGAAATCGGAGAATTTTCCGTTCCGACGGATACCTCGATAGGGCAGACACTCTAGAGTTTATCTGAAGGCGTTAAATTGGGGCGAGACGAAGTTCGCCGGGTCCGCTAGTAACATCATAAAAATTAGAAAAGACTTAACTTCAATATACTTTTAATTCATTAACCTATTATAGCTTCGTTTGAAAGGTACTGGTCCCCAAGGTGTGAACGGATTTGACTAACCAAGTGTATATCTTAACTTTCGTGCTATGGGTTCACAAACAAAGACATTACCGATAAATATGTATATCACACCAAAAACGTAAATGTAAAAAAAGAGCCAAGTTCTTTTACATAGAAAAAAAATTAAGTGTGTAACTTGTCAGCCATGTAAAGTAATGAGATCTGATTGTACGCCAAGTTCTTAGTTTCAGAAGTTTCAATGCTAACAAAATTGGTGCTACAAATAAGTGATAACTATTTGTTAAAAGTGGGCGTATACGACGCCCCCTGAATGCAAAATCTGAAGTTTTTGACTTTTCCTAGTGTATGCCCAACAGGGCCTGCCATATTTCATGATTCTAGGATAGAAAGTGCTTTATAATTTTGATGATCATCATTTAAGTTAAGGTTTTCGTGATTTTTTAAGTGCTGTATGTTGGGAACTATTAATGCAGAGATGGAATTTGGTTAGGTGGACCTTTTTAATGAGCTTGGTAAATTGGAAGTTTTTGGCTTAATTGGTTCCAAAGTAAAGAGGGGGATCGAAAACAGCCTGATTTTGTTCTTGTAAAAATGGTGTGTGCTTTTACTAAAGAATTTGGCTGGGGAACTGCCGTTCCCTTTGAAAAATTGCTGGTTGGTTTAAGTGGCTGTTATCCGTCTTTCTTTTTGAAATCACAACTCGCGAGTCCAGTAGATACAAAAAGACGGAGGTTAAGCTCAAAACCAGCCTGGGGAGATGAGGAAATTAATGAATACCTGATATTTCAGAGTGGTCATTATAGAACGACTACCGCATTGGGTGTTATGGAGGTCGCCAAGCTAGGCAGCGTGACTGCCTGATTGCTGCTAGACTGTAGCGGCGTCAGCATGCGCTCCAAGAAAGCAGTGGTACTCCTGCAAAAGGCGGTAGGCTCTTCGTCGGCCTGCAGACCGATGTTAAAACCGATCGGTGCTAAGACTGATAATCTCTTATGGAATAAAATCCGATACCGAAAAGATCAGAATGGAGGCAACGAAATGTCGAATACAACAAACAACTACTGTCAATATTTTCAAAACAAAACATTGAAAGATTGTTCCACAGTTTAACATCGCCCTAAACTGTTTTTATAGGACATTGCAAAGTACCGGGGATTTGTAAAGCTGACAAAGTGACTAGACGAGGTTCATCGTGAACAAATAAAATCAACGTACCCAATATTGCAACGTTTGCTAAACACCTCACCCATGCTAATACATTCACTGAGGATAGACGTCTTGATCAAAGCAGCACTTATAAGCTTATATGGTTAAAGCTATAGTCTAGCAAAGGTTCAAGGAATCTCTAAGACATAAAAAAGTTACTCCTGAGTCCTGCCACACTAACTAACGTCAGAAATGGACACTGAGTGCGGGTAGGCATGCCCGAAGCCTGGAAATCCCCCTTAATGATTTCTTTGAAATGGATGAAGGGAGACAATTGAGCATTTCTTGTGCACCATTAAAACGCTTATTCTTATAAGTCCCTCTAATCACTAGCATCATAAAGAATAAAAGGGGACTGCCGTATGAACATTTATTTTTACCAGTGACGTTGCCATGTATTTACGCGGTCAGCAGGCTTTGGCTTTTTACTACTCATGATAGATCACGCGTTAAAACGCATTAAATCTGTTAACACACAAAAATATCCCATATTTTGGTTGGTTGACAGGGCCAGATGAATTCACCACAGAAAATTGCTGACAAAACAGCACAAACATAAAATGACGGACTGGGCCGTTTATGATCGGCTTAAGCACTTAATCCCCAGCAAATAGACATGTTTTGTTTAAAATTAATTAAAAAGAAGCGCTCCCTCGTTTCCCTGAATTACCCATCCCGTGTTTGATGAGGATCTTTGCACATTATCCACTATAAACATAATTTAAAGTGGTCCTTCAACGCCCATTATTTTGCAAACAAAAAAATGTCTACTTCTACACCTTTTTAATGGAAGTGGGTTCCGTGTATTTTCCAGTCGAATAAAAGGTTTTTATTCATTTTTTATGCAGAAAACAAACAATATACCACAAAAATATACACAATATAAAAAAAAAAAAGATGAAAACTCATCTTTAGCATTCTATTGCCAAGAAATAGTTGAAGCAAACTCGGGGAAAAAAAATAGCAAACACAAAAATGCACCCCTGAACGTTTGCCAAGCAAATTTCAATGAAACGTATATTATGAAAGAGGATTGTGTTCATCATTTTGGTGCGGCATTCCTCTCTGCTAGACCGCGCTGCTACTGGCTACACCAGACGAATAATTACAAAATAATGGCTTTGGGTGGCGGTTTTGTGTGCCTTTTATGTAACGCGAACCGCTGTAAGTCAGTGACCCTGGGGCTTGGGCATGTCTTTTTTTATTCAGCATAACAATGGGTGGACCACATCGAATATGGGAATAAACTCATCTGTGGTATATACCACGTCATCGTTGTATTCTTGCACATTTTTCCATTTGCTTTATAGCCTGCCAGAGTGCTAAAATTAATGCAGGGATTAATGCTGGTGATGGTATGGTGAGTTATAGTGGTCTTGAGGCGTAATAGCTGTTTAAAATCGAATAGTTTTTTTTATGGGATTCGTATCGTTTTGGAGTCGTCTCTCTAGGGTTGTTTTGCAACGATATTTATGGTTCTTTTTTTTTAAGATTAGGGTAGGGCTCTGATTGGTATCCGCGTGGTAGCCACTAGGTTCTAGTCTTGTCCACTCGGACTAGACTAGCTAAACTTAGAAATGCGTTGACTGGCTGCATTAGTGTGAGAAGCCCAACATGACCACTCAAGAGGTGGACGTACGGCAGATGAATTCAATAGTAAAGATTGCAGAAAGCTTACGTGAGCTGCTTTAAGATATTTGGAGCTAAGGTCAGTGAGGAACATTATGAAAAAGAAAGAACACGAAAAGGGAACGATCGACTAATATAATGTTCGGTAGTTTTACTAAAATGTAAAAAAAGCATGGCAAGGAAACACGACCCGAACAAATAGCTGCAGATAGAGGAAGCCCACGCTTCATGGCTTTGAGAAATACTTTGCCCAGCCCGTCTCTAATCATCGACCACATGTTGCAGTCTGAAGAGAACTGGGCGGAATTATGTAATTTTATAACCATCCTACAAAATGAGCTTCAGATATATAATAGAAAGGCTAAGAAAAGCCACAGCAGAAGCCTCAGAGGCCGCAGAAACACCAGAAGAAGGTGACACAACACGATTAGCTTGAATGCTAACCAGTCCCGCGAAGTAATACCTAACGGCATCCCTCGGGAAGAGTGGTTGAAGTGTGTAGGGTGTGGATTAGTATATCTACGTTTAGGCGCACTCCCGGCATCGATTATTCGGGTTTGCGAATCGTGCATGTTGGTAGCACGGGCTACCGCATCTTTAGAAAAAAAAAGGTAGAGGAAGCCTTGTAATAGAATCAAGAGACAACAAGAGAGCATACACCAACTCATCTCTGGAATCTCAGTATCGTTTGCCCGGTCCACAAAAATGGAGACCCTTTAAACTTCGTCAACCATAGGCAGATCAGTCTGCTTAACATCGCATACAAAATCCTGTACCGTAAGTCCGTAACTCTATAAACACCTGAAACCAAACTCGCCAGCTGGTGCAGAATAACGATCGAGAACAATCGCTTATCTATTAAGGGCGAGAAACCTTTGATGTAACTTCTTTAACATTTTTTTTTTGTAATTTTCCCTGCCCATATGGCTGACACTGCGACCTGACAAGATCTATTGTATCGTAAGGGATAAGGTTACTCTAAGAGACGTGTGACCTTCCTAGTGAAGACCACAATATCCTTAGTAGCGGAGTTCCTAAGCTCTGCTGGTAAAAGTATTTCCTTGTTGAAGATACGTTTTCTTAACCAATGAAGTGCCGGGCAATCACAGAGAATGTGTTCGGAGGATTCCTCATCCTCAAGACAGAATCTACATTCTATCTCCGGGCACAGATTCATTTTGTTAAGATGATATCGCAAGCCCCAATGGCCTGTGAGAAAGCCCACCAGCCTTCTGATACTATCCTTGTTTAGGTTGAGGATTTCCTTGTAGGAGTAAGGTTTAATTAAACTTTTGGATTGTCTTAAGCCCGGAACATTTTCCCAGTGGTACAGACGAAGTTGATGTTCCCAATCGTTTATTATACCTAAGGCAGTAGTCCAATTGACTCTGCAATAAGGTTCTGGTCCACAGAACGCGGATTCAGATCCGGCCCTAGCTAGTTGGTCCGCCGATTCGTTGCCTGCAATACTCTGATGTCCAGGTACCCAACCAAGTTTGACCTTGTTGTGTTTGGATAGGATTTGCAGCACTTTACTGTTTTTGAGTCCATTTAACAACATACCTACTTGTGTAAATTGTGCCAAACTCAAAAGCCAACATCAGAGGCACGATTTTTTACAAGTCGATATACAAACTCAGCGAGCTGTCACTGTCGCGTTTGCAATGGTACAGAAGCAGCAAAAATGGGATTAGTAGTGAACAGGGGTAAAACTTAGTACATGCTGCTAACAAGAAGGGACAACATCGACGAATCCACCTTTATAATATAGGCAGCTATAACACAATGGCGAAATTTTCCATATAAAATTATTCATTGTGACCGTCAAAATATTTAAGTTGAAGGTTAAAAATGATTATTGGTAAGGACCCTTGACTCATCATCCAAAACTATGCACATTAGCCAAGGCGGATGAACCTTTTGAACGTAAAATTCTTCGAACTATTTTCGGTCCAGTTTCCGTTGACAGTATTTGGAGAACGAGATTTAACAGGGAACTCTACGAACCGATACAGTGACATCGATTTAATCAAAAACAAAGTTCACATAGTCGCTCAGTAGCCTTCCCGCCCGAAGAGTCTTTGACTCCAGCTCGGGGGGACACCGGAGTAGAGGAAGATCTCGCCTTAAAGGTGGCGCGTACAAGTAGAACGGAGCCTTAACTAACTTGGAAGTGTTCATCAACTGAAAGCACTTGGCCAAAAATCGAGCTAACTGATGGAGAGGTGTGTTTGCTGAGACCCAGTTCGATCCCGGACTGAAGTGTCCCCTAAGAATGGAAGTTTATTATAATTTTACTGGAAACAAAAAAAAAAAAAACAAAATAAGGTGGCGCAACAGGTGGGTAGACACCCTAAGCCTAGCATCTCGCAACCATTCGTTTTGTGTGAGTTTCTATTTTTTGCGAGGAACCTACAATTTTATGCCGAGTCCGATCGGCTGCATTGAGAAGCTTTTTTTGGACAGTCATACTCTCGGATGTTTGTCAGACGTTCGCGAGAGGTGGCGCACTAGAAATTAAACCTTCAGGTTTAATTTGTGTTTTTCCGGGGATCGAACCTGAGATCCCTCGCACAGTAGTCCAGCACGCACTAACCACTGCGCTACTGCGCCCACAAGAAGCAAACAAGAACCCCCATTTATTAGGCTTAATACAAGCTATAACAATGACATAAAGCTACTGGAACTTATAACTAGAACTTAAACCTAAGGATGCTTAAGGAGATCGATTTTTAGGGAGGTATGTAGTGCTGCAGTTGAAGTCGAAAATAGCTAGGTTTAAGATAACCTTTCGCAACATACGAGTTAAAGCCATAGGAGGTGCGGTGGGTTGGAAGATAGAAGAGATGGGGCAACGCAACGTAGACTACGAGGATTAGTGTCAAAGCAGATAGGAATATAAAGAGACATGCAATAAACGAAGCCTGAGATTTCAGTTTCAGCTCCATCAGCAACACTTAGATCTTTGCATCTGGAAAATGTCCCATGGTAACCCGAAAATACATGAATTTCTTTCTGGAGATACAGTATGTTCATAAATATCATCTCAAGTGCGTGTTTATTGTGAAATAAAACAGTCTGCAAATATGTACTTCCATTAATCACAACTTAATCGGTCTCAAAAGAAACACATCAAGAAATTCAATTATACATTTCATACAGTAATAATTCATTTTCAGTTAAACGACGATGACGACATCTGCACCTTTGACCTACATACAAATGTTCACACCATTTAAAGCACGAAAACAATGTGTTGTAATAAGTTAGCGGCAGATACAATCCCCACACTTGCATCCAAGGACAAACCGAGCCGTGGGGAACACCGCGCCGGCCGGCCGCGACGAGAAACAAGCACACCTCTGACAAACACAGACTATATAGGAAAATCTCAATGAATGCGCCACAGACACAGAGCGGCAAAATAAAATTAGAATTCTCTCGTTCTCTACTCAATCTAGTCGCACGTCCGCTCCACACAATATGCACCCTAGTTCTTCATTAACAAGATAAATTCCTTCAAATACACGTACAAGTGGTTGCTGCTCAATAAAACTACAACCGGTCCCATTGTTAGTCAGATATAAATTTTAATTAAATTTTGTCGTTTATATTTTATACTCTGTTTCTCTGTCCGATGAGTTATTTGGTATAGATAATCTAATGAAATCTACAAAATGCGTTTTATCCAAGCAATTGTGAGACGTAGTTTGTGGAATTGTTTGCTGGTTGGGGCTGGGGATTGCACAATTCATATTTTCCGCCCTTTTTTCATTGCTCATTTGAATTTTGAATTCGAGTCTCAAGTGTGTTGCCTTTCACGAAAGCAACGCAGAGATACAATCTAACTGAAATAATGCGAGCGCAGCTTCTATAAAGAAGATAATTGTTTTGTTGGACTGTTCTTCTTTTTGGGCGATGCAATGGTGACGTTGATTATGCACTGCACTTCGTCCAAAGGAGAACAGATTCAATGACTTCGTCAACAGTCTCTAGCCCAGGAAGTAATTTAGTTAATTAGCCTTGATTTCAAATGCAATTTAACTTTATTAGCCCAAGGAATTGAATGACTAACGAATGTAATTTCTGTGGCAATGGGCGGTCAGTCACAGACTTATGAATTGGTAAGGATTTGCGAAGTTAAAGAAGTGGAAAGTTTGTATGTATGTTTTTTGAGGTTAAAAATTGCTGGTTGCTTATGTTACAAAAGAGGGTAGGTATTTTTTCTATCAAGGGTTGCATTGACTACAAAATGTTGTTATAACTTTTTACGGTTAGTTGACAACTTCTCATCTTGTTTGACCTTTTTTGTCATTTCTGTTGGAATCCATCCGTCTACAGAAGTGATTTGTTAATGAATCGTTTAAAATATGGATATCTTTACCAAAGATGTTCTTGGTTTTTTTGTAGTCATTCGTAAAAGTGTTTATCCTACCCGGATTTGGTTTCTATCAAAGAATGAGTCTTTGGTATTTTAACATCAATTCGCGCCAAAGTTGCTACGGGTTTAGCAGGGACAATTATAGTTTGTTTGTTCATTAACCCAAGATTCAAGATATGTTGAAAGTTGATAGAATGGTTTGTCCGCTAATAGAATGTCCAGACCGAGTCTGGCATAGAGCCCTATTAGGCAAGTTAGCGTCTTAAGCGGCCCATAGACACCACACTTGTGTATGCACCGCTGTACTGAAACCGGTGTGGCATTCCGCCATACACATCACACCGATCGAGACACCGACAACAAAAATTAAAAACTTTTGATTTTACTCGCACCGTGTCTGACACCAAAATTGGTGTGCGCACCAACCCACACACAGCACACATTTTCGTACACCGACACCGGTGCCGACACAAGTGTAGTGTCTATGGGCCGCTTTATGGATTACCACAACAACTCTGCGGATGGATGCAATATTTTCTTCTGGGAAGATCGATCCTAGTTGTTGTAGATGGTGTATCATCTAATTCGTTTGCTATCAATGCAGGAGTGCCTCAAGGATCTATTCTTTCTCCAACTCTATTTCTTATCCACATCAACGATTTGCTTGGATCGACAAATAATAATATCTATTATAGCTTTGCAGATGACAGCACTCTTATATCCTCCATCTTGAACAGTGGGCCTGTGAATGCGGCTACATCACATAGTCAGAGATGTGAACAAATTAGTTCTCTAAATGATGATCTGGACAAAATCTTGAAGTGGGGAAAAGACAACTTGTTTGTATTTAATGCAAATAAGACACAGCTCACAACATTTTCTAGGAGAAATGCATCAACAGTTCCTCAGATCCAAATGGATGACCATCCAATCCATCCCAAGGACTCAATTCACCTTCTAGGAGTCACAGTCAATTCAGGAATCACATGGCAGGACCACATATCCTATATCGCAAGATTGGCGTCCGCTAAGTTGAGCTACCTATTTAGAGCAAAGAGGTACTTTAGCCCCAAGCAACTTCTCCTTCTCTACAAAGCACAGGTTAGACCAGGCCTGGAATATTGTTCCCATATATGGAGCTCGGCCAAAAACATTCACTTAACCTTCTTGACAGCATACATAGACGAACAGTTCGACTTATTTGGAGACTCTGCACTCACTTCAAATCTACAACCGTTGGTGCATAGAAGACAAGTCGCTGACCTATGCTTGTTCTATAGGTAGTAGGTACTTCCACGGTAGATGTTCTGAGGAACTCAAAGACATTATCCCTCGAAATGCTACTTTTGGGCCCCCCACAAGACAGGCAGCTATTGCACATGAGTCATGTCATGACCATACAGTACACTTGACAACCACGAGGACATCGATTTTCCAAAACTCCTTCTGTTACAGGACAAGCAAACTCTGGAACTCGCTTCCTGGGGATATATTTCCTGAAGACTACAATTTGCAGCAATTTAAGTGCAAAACTAACATACATATGCAAGCATCTCGGGGCGCTGTTGAAGCGTTATAAGTTCGCCTTTCCCGGGAGAAGTATTAAAAAAAAAAAAAGAAACCGTATCTATAGACAGTTTATCCATTGGGAACCCCGCCTAACTGACCTAACTATCACTCTTTTGATCTAGGTAACGTTACTACCGTTAAATTAAAGATTCCAGAGCATGAATTCCAGCATTCTTCTCTGTTTTCAGCATCTTCCTGCTATCGAAGTATAGTCTGGTTGGAATCGGCAAGCGAAGTTGCTGTTCTGACAAACTGGGATACTTGCTATCGCGATATTGATGTAGGTGAGCCTTGAAACAGATATGACCGGTTAGCAGATAACATAAATTAATCTTTCCGCCTTTTCGTATAAGGTAGGCTAGAGCGGGGCTAGTTGGGACACTTTTCGTTTGAAGTCCTGTTATAACCAGATTATCAATACTATACCATACTATGGTATCAAAAGATAGAATGGAGTTCGTACTTCTTATTGCTTTTGAAAAAAATCTGAAAATATTCATCCACAGGGGAATAACATTGTCCTAAATGCACTAAGCCCAAGTGGCCCAACTTGCCGCACCAACGGGACAGCTTAAATGAGTTTTACTTTTGAGACGAAAAGTACTATATGTAGTTGCGATTTGTGTTATTACGGGAGTTAAGGTGCTAGTACACGGCATGTAGGAAGCCACATACGTATACGTAGCACTGACGTCATTTTTACGTCAGCGAATGATCTCAACGGGTACATGCCGTGTTTAAGCTCTCTTTGTGCACTTTCTGTTGACGTCAGAGCTACATTCCTATGTGTACACTCGTACACTAACCACTGAGCAGTTTCGTCCACCTGACTAAATAAAATCGATGGTGAGAGCGACAGTTGAAGTTGACGACCGCGACGACTGTCACAAGGTGGAGTTCCTATTACTTAAGAAATACTCCATACAAATCTCAGCGCTAGAGGTGGATGGAATTTGTGATCGCCATGCGGTCCAAGAGCTTCCTAAGTTTGTTTCTCCTTAGTCTGATTAACGATAGACAGAGCTCTGTCGGACTTCTCAGACTGCTGGCAGAACTTGAACTTAACTCCTTCCTCACTTCATCCTTAGTAAGTAGGTATCAATTATTGTGGGCGTGCGGGGATCTGTCGCACAGTTAAAATTACTATAACCGTCTTCTCTGCAATCAGAGAATACCATTCTGATTTGCTATCCTTACCAATTTTGTTCAATGTGCATTAGCGGTGTTCAGTTCACTGCGGCAATATCATCAGTCATCTCATTACCATAAACGACAAAGAAGATGTCTTCAGTAAACTACATATGGAAGATGTTCCATAAGTATGGTAACAAGATGGAACTTTGAGCTACTCCTATGTGATTTGTTTACGGCGAAATTTGTGATTTGTGTTAACTGTTAAATCGTGCGTAAGGTCATATTAACCTACGTTTTTTGTAGGTTGGTCCATTCTGAAACCATGCAGCCATTGTGCACATCCTTTACCCTGGTTTGAACTCTAACCTAAAAAACTTCCAATAGTTTCCTCTCTTCAAGAATATGAAATAGGTTGTAGTGTAAACCAGCTCTTTCTTCGAAAAAGCCGAAGCGGTCAAAAGTTATGGTAGCCACTTAGAAATACTGAAATATATTTATCTATCTACAAGAGAAATGTAATTTCAGATGGTAATCGGCACTTATACACTCCGTGTCACTTGATTAGGAACAGACAGTTTTTTGTTTTAATTTTACGATATTTTTCAAACACTTTGCTAATCTGGGAAAAACCAATTGCAGAAGAAATGAAGTATATATTATGTTTATATTATAAAAAGAAAAACACACTTGTTGCAAACCCAAGGCGCTGGATCTTACGTGCCGCATTAAATGGTGGTTTCCTCTTCATTTTTTGATGACGAATATGGCTGGCCTTCTGTAATCACGCGATAAACAGTCGATCTGCTAGCTGTAACTCCAGTTTCTGCCTCAATTTTACTTACGGAGAGCCTTGAATTTGAAGCAGCTCTCCGTATCACCCGCCTTTCCTGACATGTTATTGCTTTGTTGACTCTTCCTTTGCCGTTTTTTCCATACTTCTCCGGGTCTTTAATAAAGCTGTTAACAACAGAGGCGCCTCTTCCAATCTTGTTGGCTATGAAACGGATGGATTGTCCTTGTGCCCGGTAAGCTCGAATTTGGCCTATTTCCTCCTTGGTTAATGTCTTTCCTTTACCCATAGTTGTGGATTGTATGAAATTATTACTTAAACTAAGCTCTCTAATACTCAAAGTATCCTTTTATTTGATTTAAAACATGGTAACAGGTAGATTTAACTACTGTTCCTAATCAAGTGGCACGAAAAAAACAGGTCAATTTTATGACTCTTTTGGGAAAAGTGTCATAAAAGTTACGTTTATGAACTTAATCCCATTTTTCTTTTTACAATATAAACGTAATATATCCTTCATTTCTTCTGCAATTGGTTTTTCCCAGATTAGCAAAGTGTTTGAAAAATATCGTAAAATTAAAACAAAAAACTGTCTGTTCCTAATCAAGTGACGCGGAGTGTAAACCATCTATAGGAATTCTGTTCGAAATGGGCTCTCAAACAAATAGCTCTAGAGTTTTTAGACTATTACTATGGAATCTTATGCAGAATTATATCACTGCACTTAGTAATACAGTTTACACAAGAACAAACCTCCTTTTTCCTCACAAACACATTGTTCTTCATCAAGTTGATTTAATGCGGATATGCTACTGTGACATTCACAAGTGCATAACTACAAGCGAATATATCACTGTCTAACTGTCTTCAGCTATTCGACCTATATTCTGATCGATTTACACTAGCGACATGACTGACCGCCCACTCCTACAAGTACAATCATGAGAAATTTAAACAGAAATGACGACAAACACCGCCAAATTTAACATGGCTTCACCAGGCTATACGTCCATATATGTGTTTAAATACTTCTTAAAGTTCAAATATTAGGTCAGTGCACTTGCGTAATGAAATCGCTTTTTTTTTTATTTAATTCACGTGGCTATCGTAAAGCTGAGAAAAAAAAGCACTTGCATGACTATTTATAAAAACAAAATTAATTCTCTATAACCCAATAAACTGTTGCTCGTTCGCAGAAAAAAAAAGTAAAAATAAAAATCTATCGACAACCCACTAAGTATATACACTCGTGTCTTAAAATCTCCTGTATCTACTCAAGGCTTTCGCCCACTTAAGGTTCACTCATCTAATTATGAAAACACATTATCCTTCCTAATGAATGTCCTTGTATACATAAAAAAAAAAATACAGAGGCATAAAATCGTTACACATGGCATTGATTTGTTACATATAGGTATAACACGACGACACATAAACAAAAATAGGGCAACGTGTTACCACGACCATACAAGGGATTTATTCTTTATCCAACAACATATAGGAGGCGGTTTTCGTTTTACTACAGCACTGCAAATACACGTTCCCTGTGATCAACAAGTTGAAAGGTTAACTCCCGGAACTCGTGTTTGTGTACACATGCTTGTCAGTTCCGTCTACACTATACAACGACATGTTTTCTGTATACGGAAACAGTGACATCGTCAAATGAAAAGTTCTGTCATCCTGTCACAGAAAATAAAAATCAATAAAATTGTCATAAAACCACTGGAATAGATGAAAAGAGAATTTGTGTTCCGATTAGAGGCACAAAAGAACTCATTCCATAAATGTGCTTTAAAACGAATACAAACATACCTACGTGCAACGTGTAGGTAAATTGAAAAACTGTTCAAGATTGTGCTTTCGTACAGGATTTTTGTGATGTAAAAGATCGATGATGCGGATGGCTAATTCAATAACCTCTAGTGCTTATACCTATGAAAAACAATCGACGAACGTAAGAGAGAAACTGAAAAAGAACAAGCTGACAAAAAAATAAAACATCGTATACAGATGACAGTTGCAAGTCGGGACCTTTTCGGCTGTCAAAGTTGATAATTGTGTGTTGACATTTTCATTCATATGACGACAGGAGATTTTGAACACGTGTGAGCGACCTTTATTGTGGCGGCACGTTGTTGAGTTTGAATTTAAAATTATTTATTTTGTTTTTAGAAGATTTTTTTAACAATATCTAAGTTTTCCGCGAAAATTTAAGTCTTATTTGCACGAGTTAATTTGTAAAAACATTAACCATTCAATGTGTACTTTTGAACAGACGAAGAGCGAAATCTATATGAATCTAATGCTTCGGTATCATTTATTTTATCTCGAACTTTGAGGAGTTAGAAAATATTTCCACCAAATTATGTTAATGAAGTTATAAGGCTACATAGCATCATAGCAATTGGATGCATAAACAGAGGGGTATGCACAAATTTAAAAATTGTTATCAATTCGAGATAAGGTACCATTTGAGATATGATCATGATAGAGACGGCCTGAGCCAAAATACTGGTTCAATTTATGAATTTAAGACGAGAGATACAGCTGCGTGCGTCGGTCGGTTTAATTTTTTTTTACCTAAGGCTGCTGTTATAGCTATCAGGAAAATGCATCCGTAAAAAAATTGTTTCACTTTTTTGGAGCACTTAAACTCAATCGTTGAACTCAATCTTGGTCTTAAAATGTTGCTTTTGAATTATAAAACTAATTCGTCAAAAAAAATTGAGCGATTGATCTTTAAATTTTCTAAAAAAGGAATTTCTTTATTTTTCCGTACGAAAAACTTTTTCTGTTCAACTTCTCAACCAGTTTCACGAAGTATTCCACTGAATTCCTATGATATGCTATGGCTAAATGTGTCAGTTTTGTTCTGTTTCGTGTTTTTACGGATGGATTTTTCTGATGGCTATAACTGAAGCCTTATTTATTAACATTTTTATTGCAATGCAACTAAATATACCGATTAAAAGTAATAAAAATGTTGATTTATAATAATATGTAAAATGTAATGTAGTAAAAGGAGTTAGGTCTTATCTGATAATGTTTGGAAGATTTTTCCGTCGGCTTTTTTGGTCATAAGTAGATGAATGAAACTCGATTATTTCTGTTCATTTGATTTCCCGACGTTTCGGCAGGGGTTGCTGCCTTCTTCAGGGGTTCTTTATTGGGAAACATTGGTTATTGACAATATATATATGGAAAAAGAACATAAAACTTACAAAAATTAATCAACGAGCAAAACAATTAACTCAAAGTTAATTCAAAGTTAAAGCGGGTGCCCCGATTATTCGGTGCCCCAATAAAGCGGAATCCACTGTATACAATTATGATTTTTTTTATGGGAGTGCCACGCCCCTTTGTTGGCTTTGAACTACCCCACCTCACATTAAGTAACCTATAGCACCACCATTTTAACTTTGATAGAATTTTTAAAATCATCCGCAGTTGTAAATAGACTTGTGTAGTTAAAGAACGAACTAGTTCACTTTAATGAACTAGTGAACTATTCACACGCATAGTTATTATTTTTATTGGGCCTTAAAAATAATCATTTTTAACCTACAAATTAAATATTTTGACGGTAATTTTATATGTAAATTTTCGTGACTTCGTGGGCACTAAAAATGATTATTACTACCGCGCAATGATTTTCATACAAACGCAATAAACTAAAGAAAACAATCCATGATTTCTTCTTTATGACATATATATGTACCTACAAACTAAACAGACTACGGTCAGCGATGACAGATTACAAGATATATATTTTTTCAAGATTTTTAAGCTCCAAAATATGTGCAAGACTTTACCTTAAATTCGTCAAATTTCAAGATTTTTGATATCGAAATACAATTTCTATTTCTAACAATTTAAAAGAAAATTTTCTGTGGAAGAAAGTGGTTTTCTATTCCATATTATTGTCAGTGAAGAATAACTCATGCACGGCTTCTGTTATGCTAATGTTTCCGTCAGCACTGAAAACTATTTTTGACATGTGATAAATTGGCTGAAGGAAATTAAGAATAACAAAGATCCTAAAGGTGCTAGTAAGGCATTGGTGGTTGGTGATCGCATAAGAGCTTCTTCGCTCTCGGTTTCAGGAAATCCGGGCTTTGATAGGGCACATGGCTCTTCACACTCCAAATACAGACTTTCCAAGAATTCAAGAGCGTTCTGAAGTCATCGTCTGTCGTTGTCTCCTAAGTTTTGCCTTTTTTGCAGCTTTTTAAACGTCATTTTGCTGTTTACTAACATTTTTCTAATTGAAACTGATGACGATATAGGGAATGTGGATAAGCTGGCGAAGGAACGATTGTCATTTCGCAGAGAATTTGATAAAACACATGGAGTTACCTGAGCCAGTTGAACATTTTAGTAATTTAGGTTAGGTTAGGTGGCAATTATCCATTACATACGGAGTAATTCACTTACACCAGATGAAGTCCATTATTATGATACCACAAGCAGAGTCGGTTCCTTTTCAGTTAGTTTTTTCTAAAGGGTTTTCCAATGAGAGGTGTTATTGTGAATGGCCCGCTATTTCGGTAGCTGTTTGAAGATTTTATTCTTTGACATTTGACAAGTAGAAACTACGCCATTACTAAAAATGGAACGATACAAGCTTCAACAACGCATTGAAATTATTAAAATTCACTACAAAAATGGTGAAAATCTAGCAGTCACAGTTTGCAAAACTAAAGCATTTTTTGGTCGTCGTGAAGCACCTTGTCGGACCGCAATACAGAAATTGGTGGAAAAATTCGAGCTGTTGGGACAAGTTAGTGATGTGAAGAATAAAACCCGTGCACGTCGCTCAAGAACAACTGAGAATATTGCTGCTGTAGCCCAAAGTGTTGAAGAAAACCCAGGTTTGTCCATTCCTCGTCGTTCTTTGGAATTGGGCATTCCACAAACGTCATTACACCGTATTTTGCTTAAAGGCTTGGGTCTTAAGGCTTATAAAGTTCAGTTAACACAAGAACTCAAGCCGACCGATCATCACCAACGTCGTGTCTTTACTGATTGGGTCCTTGAAATGCATGGATCCGGAATTCCATCGAAAAATCATCTTGACTGATGAGGCCCATTTTCACCTCGGTGGCTACGTCCTGTAAGCGTGCTCGTGGTGGCCATTTGGCTGATGTTGTTTTTCATTTTCATACCTTCCTCTGTATTATGAAATAAACATCCGATCATTTATCTCAAAAAATGGCATTTTTCTTTGAATACCAAAATAACACCTCCTATTGGAAAACCCTTTATAATTTGGAACAATCTTGAAAAAAAAAAAAAAAAAAAATATTTTGGGAAAACAAGATTTTCAACTTTTTCATCTGGGAACACTAACGACGGATACAGACACAGAAAACCTTTTTTTTTTTGTGTTTCCTGTGAATTTTATTATTTTGAACTAAATTGAACTAAAATGAACGAACTATGTAGTTCAGTAGCGTGATTTGAACTAAATTGAATGATCACTCAAATGAACTAAATTGACCAACTCTACTAGTAAATAATTAACCCATAGGTATTAATGAAAACTTTTAAGATCTCTTAACCCAGTCGTACTCAAATAGTTTTTTACACAAGTTCAAATCAATTCTTTTTCTTTAGTCCAAAAATTGTCTCATTCTTGCATCATCGACTATCGAAATCAAAAATGTCTGCTGAAAGAAGATTCGGCTATTTCAAAACATTCCTTTAATAGCACAATCAAATCATACTCAAAATCCCTCCAGTTGGCAGTTCTGCCTAGAAGATACTCAAAAAGTTGATTGATATAATAAAACAAACAAACCGTTGAATAATTACTAGTTTGATCGTTCTATATCCATTCCAATCCGCATTCCATTTTGTCTACGGAACTTGATTGCCATCATTAGCAAATGGGACTCACCAATGTAAATAAATAAATACAGTAATTTGCGCCGTTTAATAGCGAGCCGCAAAGTATGTACATACCTACACATCTATTGGGTGGGAGTGATGTTTATTTTTTTGCGGCAAATCGTAATCAGTAATCACTTCACATCATCACGATAAATTAAGGCCAAACAGCCATAAATGTTAAACCGAATTCTACTCGTATTCGCATGCTTTTCAATTACATCATCATTTGAAGTGAAACTAACAATAAAAAGAAAAACTTCAATACGATTAAACACTGCAATGGCTTAATTTACGAACGTTCCCATGGCGGCGAGGACTAGGACAGATTCTGTTCCAGTAATATTTACGTCAATTTAAATTTTACAACACATTGACAGCTTTCAATTCGCAATTAAAATATCACTCAGACTTGCAGCAATGACACATTAACAGATATCATTTCTATTTCATTAATTTCATGTCAGTGGCAGATACATTATTATGCCGATGGTCGTTTCAGCAGCAGATGTGTTAAACATTATTTTCCTCTTCTTTTTTTATTATGCGCTTATCCTTGTGCCTGGTTGCTGGAGAGATTGATGTCAAAAAGGCAAGCCAAAGCCACATGAGGCACGTCTTGCCCTTGCAGCGAATGGTTTTTGCGTATAATAAATTTTATAACAAAAAAAATATATCGATTCCTAAATATCTCATCACTTTGGATAAAAATGAGAGTTCCATGTACACAAAATTGAAATAATGTTTGGAAATGTTTCATCTCAGGGGGTAATTTTTTTTTTCCTATTTTTTTGTGCGCTATTTTTAGTGCATTTTTTTTACGGATTTCAATTAAGTAAAGCAAGAACAATGTTTGGTATTTTTTTTTCTAAGATATTTGCAGAATTTAGATCAGATTGTGTACAAATATTTGTTTCTAAATTTCTATTCAGCTATTAGTCTGTCAATTTCAGATTTTTTTTAAGGACCTGAATTATTATTAGACATTTTTTGATTCCAGTTAGATTTGCGTTTAGGAAAGAAACATTTCGCAGTTGCTTAGAAATAAAAGACAGACATTTAAAATTCATATTTCTGCGAGGGTTGGGTACGATTAACCGCTTTAAAAAATACCGATTCCAAAAAATCGATCAACAAAATACCGACAAAAAAAATATCGATTAAGAAAAATCTCGATTGATAAAAATATCGACGGAGAATATGTCGATTTTTTAAAATGTCCAAATAAAACCAAAGTGAGATACTGCAACATGAGATACTAACCACTGGACCACTACGCCCACCTGAACCAATTTAGACCTTAATTTAGACGGTTGTCTGTGGAAATACATAACCAAGAAATATAGGCTAGAAATTCTAGCCCATTAGAAATAACCCACCAAACTGCCAAAGCGGACCGAAGTGGTCTACGCAAGGTTATATAATGGACCGGGTTTGGGAGCTATGGCCTATTTCACCAACTTATAAAATAAATAGGTAGCGCAACAGGCGGTAGACACCCTAGGCCTAGCTTCTCGCAACCATTCGTTTGTGTGAGTTTCTATTTTTGGGACGAATGGAAGGGACCTAAAATTGTATGCCGAGTATGAACGGCTGAATTGAGAAGCTTTTTCATGACAGTTATACTCTCAGATGTTTGTCAGACGTTCGCTAGAGGTGGCGCAGTAGAAAAAACCTTAAGATGTAATTTGTGTTTTTCCGGGGAACGAACCCGGGATTCCCGCACAGTAGTCCAGCACACTAACCACTGCGCTACTGCACCCAACTTACAAATTTGTATTTACAAGTATTTTCCACAAAATTTGTATAAATTTGATAAAACCGAATTTGGAACCTTTATTTAGAAAAATTGTGGAAAAATACTTTTAAATACGAATTTGTAAGTTGATGAAATATGCCAATGTTATCCACGGATGTGTCAATACTTAGGTACTTAGTTGGCCCTGGCGGTAGAGACCAACGTACAAAGTCGAGGGAATGCAGCCCAAACAACATGCGAAGGATGCATTCATTGCAATTGTGAGATCAATGAACAAAGTGCGATGACTGGCATGCGTAAGAATAACCGGAGCAATACGTACGTGCCAAACTGCAGCCAATTGTTACAGATACGACAGAAAAAACAATCCTACGGCTGGCAAAGGAAAGAATTGGAAGGGAGAAATGTATAGGCGGACAAGAATTCGAAACTTCCACTTCTAGCTATAGCTATACCCAGAGATGGTATACGGCCGTAGCGAGGTATCTGTCGGAACGGAGAATTCTCCGCAACGCATACTTCGTCGGAGATTCAAATTACATTCGAGGTATCCGTCTTCGGAAAGAATAATTAAAATGCGACATACCTCGAAGCAAAAATCCTCCGATTCGCATGAAATTGAAGAATCTTCTGTTCCGACGGATACCTCGCTAGGGTCGATAGTGTCAGGAAATTCATTATGCACAACGCCATTTTAGAATTATACATGATCTAATTGGAATAAGCTGCGTTATTTCTTTGCATCGTTGCCATGGGGTGATTGTATTTTCGGGAGACTGACGTTAATACATGCCCGAAAGCTGTAACTGAAATGATTTTACTAAGTATGGAACTTTATATTCCTCATTCCTCCAAAACAACAGGGTTTATAAAAAAATGTTTAACGAATCAACGCACAAGAATGGCAGTCATAAGTTACCATAGGAAAAAAGGAGCTTAAGCCAGGCTATAGAAGCAGCGAAAACTATTTATGTATACTAAAAAAACTAATTGCAAGTCCTAATGGTTCGTGGGCCTTCTTTTCTATATGGTAAAGAACAGTAATTTCAGTCAGATGGGTACGCCATCTATCATCAGAATGGAATCATCGATGACGGATCGACTACGATCCTTAAAGAGTTAGATTATAAAAAGGCAACGGGAACCGACGGAATTCCAACTAAATAAATAGTTGGCACAACAGGTGGGTAGACACCTTAGGCCTAGCTTCTCACAACCATTCGTTTTGTCAGAGTTTTTTTTATTTTTGGGACGAATGGAAGGGACGACACGCTTTTCAAGTGTCGGCAAATCAACGAGCAATTTTCAAAAATTAGGTCTGAACAAAATGTTAAAATATAGAAGAAGTGAGTTTGGATATTCATTAGGCTGTTCAAGAGTCGGCAAATCAACGACCAATTTTCAAAAAGTAGGTCTTAGGCTTGGATTTTCATTAGGTACAGGTTTAAAACTTGTAAATGTAGGTATACCTACAAGTCGATACATTTTCAACGGTTCCACAAGAACTCCTTAAAATTTAGCTAGGTTAGGTTAGAGTGGCAGGCCGCAATAAGTGCAGCCTCACGTAGGCCAAAGGAGGCCCATTGTGATACCACAGGATCTAATGGTTTCACAACTACCCGTTGAACCATGAGGAGCTGAGAATGAAGCATTGGAGGTAACTTATACTTGCATTAGCAAGTTCGCCGAGATTGTCGAAGAAGTATTCTCCGAGATATATTTTTCTGCGAGCTGAAAGGGCTGGGCACGTGCATAGGAGGAGGAGAAGAATTGTCTCTTCCTCCTCCTCGTCCATGCAGCTTCTACAGAAGTCATTGGAAGGGAGGCCCAGCCTGAGAGCATGTCTCCCAATAATGCAGTGTCCCGTGATGACACCTACTAATATGCATATATGGGATCTTTTTTGGTTTACAAGAATGTTGGAGCGCTTAAGATCCAGCATGGGCAAGATCCGCTTCGTGATGGAGCACGTGGTGCAGTTTGACCATCTTTGATTAGTGGCGCTTATCGCATTTTGTTTAATTAAAAGTTTGCACGTAGCGAGAGGCATATTTAGATTCTCCTTTTCCGGTAGAATCGACAAAGTTGTGCCATGACTAGCGAGTTCGTCGGCCTTGCAATTCCCTGGAATGTCCCTGTGGCCCGGCACCCATACCTATATGTGAGTTTTGAATTGGTCCGCCATCTCGTTAAGAGATAAGCGACAATTGAGGGCGGTTTTGGACTTAAAGATGACCGAGTCCAGGGATTTAATCGCGGCTTGAATATCGGTAAAAATCACGATTTCCTTTGCAGATATTACATTATACCGTAGCCACGACAGGGCCTCCTTGATCGCCATGATTTCCGCCAGGAACACGCTACAGTGATTAGGAAGATGGAATGAGATCGTACAATATAAATCATGGGAGAAAACACCTCCCCCTACTTCCGTTTTTGACCCATCTGTGTAAAAGCAGACGGATCTCCTGTGAAACACTGCATAACTCTCCCAGTCAGTTCTGGAGGGTATGCAAGTTTCAAAATTCTTGTTTTGGTGCATTTAGAGAGCCTAGAGTGGGCGTTCTGCATGAGATCCCTAAGCGTATTGAGATGGTTCCCCGATACAGCGATAGCCACGTCGTCTGCATAGGCAATTACCTTGCACCCTTCCCCTTCCAGTATTAGTATAGTAGTAGTTCATTCACCACTAGGTTCCACAGAAGAGGTGAGATCACACCACCTTGTGGCGTACCCCTACTGACGAACCTCCGAGCCGATGCTTCGACCAGCTTTGAATTATTGAACCTGTTAATGAGCAACTGATTCACCCATTCGCCTATTAACTTATCAATTCCAAGGCTCGTCATTGCGCCAATAATTGCCTTTGGTTTGACGTTGTTAAACGCTCCCTCAATATAAAGGAAAGCTATACCAATGTGTATTCTTTACAGTCTAGAGATTTCTCAATAGTTGATTCGAGTGAGTGAAGGGCCGTTTCGACCGAAATCCCTTTACTATACGCATGTCGAGAGGCTGACAGAAGATTTGTATTAACATTGCAGCGTATATGGGAGTCTATCAGTTTCTCTAGAGTTTTCAGAAGAAATGATGAAAGTAATGGGTCTGAGATCTTTGCGGTAGGCATGCGAGCTTTTACCAGCCTTGGGTATGAATACCACATTTTCTTCTGTCCACAACTGGGGAATGTGAGACAAATCCAGGCAACTTTTAAATCCTACAGTTACCCATGGGAGGATTAGTTCCACATTCTGTTGAAGTACGGCCGGTATTATGCCGTCAGGTCCAGGAGACTTGAATGGTTTAAAGCCGGTTATAGCCCAGAGAATTTTCTTCTTGGTTACAAGATGTGAGGAGCTGCTTAATATCGACTTGACTGAAATCCGAGAATGATATTGACGTTATTGCAGCTATTTGGGAAGTGGGTATCCAGTAGAAGATCCAGAGATTCGGAACTGGAGGTAGTCCACGAGCCGTCAGCTCTCTTAAGATAACTCGGTATCCTGGGAGTCGCTGCGAGGATTTTTCTGAGCCTAGAGGCCTCAGAGATTTCTTCTATATTTCCACAGAAAAGTCTCCAAGAATTTCGTTGGGCTTTTCTAATTTTGGTTTTATAGGTTTTGAGGGCCTTTTTGTACGAGATCCAGTCAGTGGCTTCGCGAGATCGCTTTAGCTAGTTTCGATTCGATTTTAAAAAGGACGGTCGATCGAAGGACGGCATCGGTGAATTTGCCGACTGATATCCTTAAAATTTAGCGAGTTTCGATTCGATTTTAAAAAGAACGGCCGATCGAAGTACGGCATTGGTGAATTTGCCGACTGAAATCCATAAAATTCAATGTTTTGATTCAATTTCAAAAAGAACAGGCAACATTTCTAATTCGCTAGTTTGTGGAACTCGGCTTATTGACGTGGATTACGAACTTTGACAATTCGCCACAAGGGTGTTTTCGTTCGCAACCTCACCAACTCCAGCGTCATGCAGGGAGCTCTACTACACAAGTTTTAGAATAGTGTATCTATGGGCTAGCTACCTATATCAACTCGTGCCAAAATGTTCTAGGCAGGTATTTATTTTTTATTTACAAGTATTTTTCCACTAAATTTGTAAAATAAATTACAAATTTGATTTCAATGTAAATTTGGTCTTTTGGAAACCAAAAGTTTTTGGCAACCACCGTAATAAGAGCTCTAGGTGGTTTTGTTTTAGTATTACAGACGCAATGGACAGTGGCTGGGACTTCTGAGCAACGGTTTCCAGGCTTAACTTACCCACGGAAAAGTACAATTTACACATTTACGTTTTTTTTGCCTTTTGAAAGTTCCCTTCATTTGTAACAAAAGTAAAATTCAGACAAATCAAACGAATAATTGTGAAAAGTTAGGCAGCTTCGTTTAGTTAGTTAAAATGGCGATTGATCAATGCCACCTAAAGCAAAAGTTTGAATAGTTCAATTTATTGAACCTGCCAACATAAATATACGAGTGGAATGCACAATATAAGCAAATTTGTAATGAAATCAACACAACACAAGCCTGCACAAGATGTTACGCAAGCTGTAGTTGCTGACTTCTTTTCGAAGCATAGTGCATATGCATACTTTCAAACGTTACGTTTATTATAGAGTTCAATTTAATATTTGAATAACAATAAGGTATCTACACATAAACGACAGGCATTGATTAAATTTGTCTGCGGTTGTTTTTTTTTTCTATTGCACAATTTTAATCTTTTACCAAAACAAAAAATAACCGCGTAAAATAACGCAGGTGTGGCTACATTGAACAGATACTGGAAATATTGTTCAATTCCAATT
Source organism: Cheilosia scutellata (assembly GCA_955612985.1). Taxonomy (NCBI): domain Eukaryota; kingdom Metazoa; phylum Arthropoda; class Insecta; order Diptera; family Syrphidae; genus Cheilosia; species Cheilosia scutellata. The sequence continues at coordinate 70,905,597 of OY015312.1, forward strand.
CACTCACCCGATTTACCATCATTAATATTCACTCCGCGCAAACCGCTTAACCTGTCCACTCTCCATACATACACATCCAATGACTGCATCCATGATGTCGATATGGACATGTTCAGTTGAGCCAGTATGCTAATTACTGACAGACGTGCACATTTTATTAATATTTGATAGCCTCAAATATTTCCCCACTTCAATTTGGTACTACATGCGGGCACTCTTCGATTCGAATAAATGGTGGGAAATAAAAACACCACAATTTTCCAATCTCAAACCAATACTCGTAGTACCTAATTAGAATATTTGGCAGATGCTGAAGAATCAACGCAATCGTTCGTATATCATAACTGATTTAGGACTAAAGTTGGAATGCAAACAGTTTGGCTCGTAATAATATTGGTAAATATTTATGGAATCTTTTCTCTGCGCAATAAGAATTTTATTGTTTAAACAAAAATGCCAGAAATACATTCAGGAACTGCGGCTATACACGAATAACAATAAATCAATCAACGTGTCCATGATGCATCGACCGACCCGACGTGCGCTGCATCTGTGGGATGGGGGTTGGTCTTGCTCTTGCCAGCACCGGCAGATGTAAAATGGCCAATTTTTCGGAAGTGTAGCGATCACGAATAATAGAGTACAGAGAAATTCAATTCGAGTCGATTTCCAGTAATTTGCAGTGCACTATGCCATTTCCAACCAAAATCAATTAAAGTGTCCATGTTCGGACGATGGGGGAGAAACGATTTTCAGTTAGTTCGGGCCCAAAGGAAATGTTTATGTGGAAACAGATTGTGGCTATCAAAATGTGATTGAGGGGTGAAATACCTACAAAGAGGAGAATATTAATTTTGTATTGTGGCAATGAGACGTTTGTTTATGTGCAGAAATTGCAGTATGTACTTTACAAACATAATGAACGATATGTATAACACAGATGGGTGCACAGCACACAGACAAAGCAATCATATAGTGATGAAAATGGTTTGGAAATTATACCTAGTGTTCTTTGAATACAATCAAATTTATAACAATGCGATTGCCTTACATCATCATCACGGCATAGCGGAAAAGCTCCAAAATGCGTCTGTTTGGGGTCCTTTCGCTAATCACGAGAAGTTTTCTCATTTATGATTTAAAGGTTGTCGCATAATTCAAGCAAAATTTGAATTTTGCGCCATTTAATAGTACAGTGATACCAAAATTAAAACAAGTAAAAGTGTTATCATCGGCCTGGCCGATGCTTTGATACCCTCCACTGCATAAAAGTCATGCAAAATGTTCGCCATGCCATATTGGCTTGGTATAGCCATATTGGCTCTGGTATACCAGAACTACTTGACCGACATAGACAATTTTCAATACCAACCTGACGACAGTAAAAAGAAGTCCTCTCACAAGATTTCATTCGCCTAGATCGATTCGTTTGGACGCTATCGTGCTTTCAACAGGCAGTGAGACACATGTGTCTAATAGTGGTTTTGTATGGGAGGTACCAGAAGTACTTGACCGACATAGCCCATTTTCAAAACCAACCTGACGACCATAAAAAGAAGTCCTGTCACAAAATTTCATTCGCCTAGATCGATTCGTTTGGACGCTATCGTGTTTTCAAGAGAGAGAGACTCATGGGCCAAAGATTGTTTTTGTATGGGAGGTACCAGAACTACTTGACCGACATAGACCATTTTCAATACCAACCTGAGAACGGTAAAAAGAAGTCGTTTCACAAAATTTCATTTGCCTAGGTCGATTCGTTTGGACGCTATCGTGTTTTCAACAGACAGACAGGCAGACGGACAGACAGACGGACAGACAGACAGACGGACATGGCTAAATCGATTCAGAATGTGATCCTGATTCAGAATATTATATACTTTATAGGGTCTCCGGTGACTTGTCCTTGGCGTTACAAATGTAATGACAAAGTGAATATACCTTCCTGTGGAGGGTATAAAGATAACAATGTGACAGCTGACAGTTCGGGGTTAGTAAAAATGGAGCGCTGTACGAAAGAGCAACCCATTTTTATTGTTGAGCAATATTTTAAAAATAATGAAGGTTTGTCAGCTACAGTCCGCAATTTTCGAACAAAATCATCTTCAGTGATGAAGCTCATTTTCATGTTGATGGCTTCGTTAATCGTCAAAATTGTCGCATTTGGGGTTCAGAAAACCCACGAGAGTTGCATCCACAAAGCGTGTCTGTTTGGTGCGGATTTTGGGCTGGAGACATTATCGGACCATGCTTCTTCGAAAATGCGACTGGTCAGGTAGTAACAATAAATGGTGTACGTTATCGTGACATGATAACCCAGTTTTTAGTGCCTAAATTACAAGATATGGATGTGACCAACATGTGGTTCCAACAAGATGGTGCCACATGCCATACAGCCAAAGAAACAATTCAATTACTGCATGATTACTGTCATTTCCTAATCGTGTTTTGCGATCATCAGAATTGCCCATCCAGACTTTGCAATCTTTTGAACTTTTGAACTTTTTTCTTTGGGGTTTTTTGAAGTCAAAGGTCTATGCAAAAACGCCTAACACCACCAACGCCTTGAAAGAGGAAATTGATTGGGAGGTGTTTTATTAATGAAATTCAGCCTCATTATGCCAGCAAAGCTGTGGCGGCCATTTATCCGATGTGCTATTCCATACATAGACCCAATATGTATATTCTATGAATCAATAAAAAATTTAAACTTTCTATTTAAAAATCTGTATTTTATATCAAACAGAAAATATTCAGGGATTGTCGCGCAATGCTTAAGGCATTAAGCGTATACAAAACCCACCCTTGAATAATTTCAAGGAAATAATCAAAAGAAATATACAAGTGCAAGAAGCGTGAAGATAGGCAAACACAACCGACTATCGGGTATGAGAGGCCTTGTAGCCAGAAATGGACCACAAGGACCACCCTGTCTGTTGTAGCATAATATAAGGTGTCTATATAAGTTGCATTTGCTGGCATTAATATTAATACGTAGATATGTATATTCAACTCATGTAATGCTCTAAAAGCTTCTGAAGCAATAAAGTCAGTTTGTGCTTGCACTTCAATTCTATCTATCTATATTTGTTACAACTGTCTTCTTAGGAAGCATGCCAAAAAACTAGAACCTTCAGAAGAACAATCGAAGATGCTTAAATTCAGCAGGAAAATAAATGCTTTAAGTTTTGTCTAGTGTATTGTGAAGGTTCTCCTTGCATCCTTGCGCGTCTAAACATTACATAACATATCCCATATAAGGACTGTACTAGAAAAAATCCGGAAACATTTGCGCGGTCTGACAATACTGAAATTTGACATCGCAGTACCGTTAAATTTTGATCACATGCTCTTATACTCAGTATAAATAAATAAATTAATAATTATTTGGTCTAAGGCCGTGTGTTAGTGTGTTTTTACCGATATTTTTGACAGCTTCGTACGAATTTTCTTCCGATATGCTCCGACAGGAATTGGTTGCGGAATTTGTTTACTACGATTTGCAGTGAAGTATTGATAAATCGAATGTAATTTCAGTCTCCGACGGAGTATGCGTAGCGGAAAAAATTCCGTTCCGATCGGATACCTCGATAGGGCTGATTATCTTCGGATAATTTTCGGATAATTTTCAGCTGTCAACAATTTATCCTGCTCCGAGAGCAAGGTACCTAATTAGGTTAATTTTTGACTTTTTTTTTTTTGCTTGAGTTTTTCTAGAATAATTAAGATAAAATAAAACACTGAATTTCAATAAATTAATACCGTGACATTCGACGAATTTCTGATTTAAGATTTGAGTTTGGTGAACTTCTTTATTCAACACATCACAAGTGTAAGAAAATTAGCCGAAGATAATTATTTAGCGCGGCCTAATAAAGTTTAAAAAAATGTTAAGCATAATCCGTTTCTTTCAGCATTAAAAATTGACAGGCCTAGTTTCTCTTTCCGGATCTTTTCTCGAACAGTCCTTAGGTACTACGATGTAATTGCTCTTACAATTTATGATTAATCATTAAATCAAGTGAAAAAGATTCAATCAATTATACAATATGTTCGTTGAATTTGGATTGGTGATGGAATCTCCTTTTCCAAATTCCCCTGTGCTGAAATCCCTTACTCCAAAAGACCCTAAGAGAAAATCACCAGGAACATAATCCCCCATTTTTAGATTTGGTGTTATTAATTCTGTCGCAGCGACACCTAAAAATGGTGTTAAAAAGTATGGGGGGCATGCTGGTCACCTGCAACCCCCTGCTTGTGGTCAACTCTAGGATTTGGAGTAGGTGCAAGGTTGGGTATATGCAAAGTTTAGTTTGCTGGTGTGATATTTTGGATATATTATTTCCCCTATGATTGCGTCTCGGGAGATTTTGGAAAAAGAGAAAAAAAAGAGAGACTATGTCCAATAAGGGATTTTGGAAAAGGGGATAACGTATAGGGGTCCCGTTTAATTTACCTAGTTTCCTAAAAAATGTCACGTTTATCTAAGGTAGACCGGGACTAAAAAAATAGCAATTGACTCTTAATAATAGTATTATTAGCATTTAGTGTAGGAAAAAAATGTAGTTAATCAGGCGCCCAGATTATGAGATCTGTGAACTCAGTTAAAGATTAAGCGCGAAAAAGATAGAAAAAAAAAAAAACAAATAAAAATCATGCAGCCGACGATAATGCTAAAGTGGATATATGTGGATATGGCTCTCTCAAGAAAACATTCGAAAGGGCACACGCTCACTTTGTACATTTACTTGTTACGGCTACATTCAACTATCCAACAAGAAGATGCTGCGTACCGCCCCGAGGAAGAAATTCCATGTTGGACCTTTTAGCATACCTAGAGCAGTCTACAATAAACGTTTATGGTATGCATTTACTGATATGAACTAACACCCACGGTTTTCAGAAACCAAAGCCCAACTCTAGAATGAACTATGTATAAAAATGAGAATGAAAGTAGCTTGAAATCCATACAGCATACACATCACCTCTCACCTACTTTAAATCCAACAGTGACCCCAAGCAGGGAGCTGAAGGGGGCAGCATAGCCCCTCAACTATACATATTTCATTGTTCATGCATAGTGGACTTACTTCGTTGGATATTACGTGGACTCAGTAGCGCAGTGGTAGTGCGAGGGATCCCAGGTTCGATCCCCGGGAAACACACAAATTACATCTTAAGGTTTTTTCTACTATGCCACCTCTCGCGAACGTCTGCAATTATCCGAGAGTATTGCTGTCCTGAATAAGCTTCTCAATTCAGTCGTTCGGACTCGGCATAAAATTGTAGGTTCCTTCCTTTCGGCCGAAAAATAGAAACTCACACAAACGAATGGATGTGAGAAGCTAGGCCTAGGGTGTCTACCCGCCTGTTGCGCCACCTATTTTTGTTTAGGATAGTTCATTGTGAACTACCTCCCAAACTTATGAATTAAATCCCACTGCATATTTGGTGGGAATTACTGTGAAAGTTAGTTCCACTTGAGATTTGGTTCGTAGGGTCTTTGACGATCACGCATAGCTCTGTAACGTCATTGCGACGTCAAATTATATTAGAAAAGCTTGCAGGCCATGTACTCGGCATATTTGTGATACTGTTTGCAAGCTTATGTTATTTGTATGTACGACCCAAAATGTCCCTCATCAACAATGGAGCCCCCGATAAGGTTTGCGGCTGTCGTATTCGATCGAACCTTATCCACGAGTCCCTAAAGAACTTAGTACGCTACCTCTTCGCCGCTGGTACATAACTACATACATCTAGATGTAGATAGATACCGATACCGGAAATTAAAACAATACACCTTTAAAATAATAATGGACCCAGTATTCCAAGTCCAGCCAACTATGCCGGCAAAAAAAACACAACACTCCACTTGGAGAAATAAGTAAATAATTGATATGCGAACAACCGGCCAAGTGGTGGGTGTAACGTACTCAACAAGTGAGTCATACATATAAAAAAAAAACTACTGGCAAAAGCCGGCAGAGCGAAAAGAAGAATAACAAGAGCAAAGCACAAACACAAAAAAAACAACATTCCGTCATTGTTCCCCTCTAAAAAAATGATTACGCATAGATACGTATCTGGAGCATATTTAAAGCACAATCTTCTCTTCCCATAGAACGTTGAGTGACGCTATATGGGAGGACATCAGAGGGCCGAGTCGGGACGGGACAGCTCATACGTTTGCAAAATACGCTCATTCACAAGCCAGAGTTTCTTTTCCAATTGTGAATACTGAATAAATGTCAACCGTTGTTTTCATGTTTCTGATTCTGTGAACTCGAATATAATCAGATACGTACATTCCATTTCAGGCTTTGCACACCACCATAGGAGGGGCTATACAAGAACCCTTACTTGTTAGCTTAGTGCAGTGCATATGGCAGAGGATGTTTCATTTATAGTTTTATTTTCTCTTAACCATTTTCTTCTTTTTTTGTTGTGTCTTCTATTTTTACAATTTCATTAAAATGGAGTGCTTGTGGCATTTGATTCTTGCAGACCAGATACTCTAACATACCATGCAGGATATGAGAAGAAGGGCTGCATATAGAGTAAGTGCGGCAAATGTGGCCCACCCTTAACAATTTTTAGAATAAAACCATGAATTTAAGTCGAATTCATTTCTGTTTTTTTTTAACAGTTTTACAAAACATTTGTACTTCAGTCTTAATTATCTAAAATAATAAAAAAAAACGTAACAAAAAGATATAAACAAAAACGTAAAGGAACTCAATTTTTAAATTTTAAAAGAAGTGCGGGTAATATGGCCCACCCTGCGTTAAATATGGCCCAGGGTGGCTATCTACTATTAGCCCATGGTGGGCCATATTTAACACTATCGTTTTCAAGAAAATTTAGTTTGGTTTGCTAGAATTATTTCTTCTTCGACCCTGGTCTATTGTTGTTTTGTGCTCTTGTGGGAGCTAGAAGCCATTTTATCTGTCAAACGTTCAATTAATATCAGGTGTCAAATATGGCCTACTGGGCCACATGGGTGGGCCATATTAAACACACCGTGATTTTTTCACTCATTTTTATTTTTAATACAACTGATAAACTTTTTTTTAACTTCTGATGCCACACAAAATAAGAAAAGATTTAACATTATTCACTTTTAGAAAAAGATTATCGAATTTAAGCAAAATTCAATGCGAAAAAAATTAACAAAACTTCCCAAAAAATTACATCGAAAACGAAAAAAAGCTACTATGGTCTATATTTTACAGATCCGTCTAGCTACTCCTACCATAATCGACAGAGACAAAACCGGTCTTAACTTGTTTGAAATGTATTAGTTTTTATCTACCTGAGCTTTTTGATTCAGGATATATAATGGTGGGCCATATTACCCACCTGGGCCACATTTGCCGCACTTACTCTAGGTACACTTGCCATCACTAAAACAATTCATATGGTTGTCGTTTTAAGTGGCAAGTATATATATGGCTGGTGTTAGTGTCACAGTTTTACGTTGCCTTTGTGTTAGACAAGATTGTCATGAATGTGGCAGGCTATTTAAATTACAATAAATTGTCATTTGAATTGTAACAGTAACAAATGCAAAAAGTTGTTAACCATACCACGAGTAATGGACTTTTCAAAGAAATGTAAATGTGGCAACAAAAGAGATTGTTTGTAAATAATTGTAAAAAGTGACACACACTCAAATATGACATTGTAGTAGTTGTATATGAAATAAAATTGCTTACCGTTACGGGATACATCTAATTCAACTAAATTTTCAAAATTTTGAATATCTGGTGGCAGTCTGTTGATTTCATTGTCGCTTAAGCCCAATTTTCTCAAACGATGTAGCCTGAAGAAATTCTGAAAGAAAAGAACAACACAAAAGGAATTATTTTATGAGAGTTTTAACATTTTCATATGCTATACGGATAACTACGAGTATAAATAACATACATTTTATGGGTTGGGTATTTTTTTTAACCGTTTGGTTTTAAAATTAAAAAAAATTAAAAACAACGAAAATTTGCAAAATTGAGTTAAATTTTTATTATTTATATATCTTGCCATCTAATTTCATGGCATACGCAAAGAAAAACACTATCTGAGTTTTCTGAGTGCTGTTGGAGAGACTAGTAGGCTTTGCAAAATAAATTAGTTTATTAAATCAAAAACAAAAAAAAAAAAAATAAGAAAAAAAAAATTAAACAAAAAGAAAATCATCAATTCAAATCAATTTAATAAATACTAAATAGTTAATAATATTTGCCAGCCCCTTTGCCTTTAGTATACTGAAGATACTCACAAAATTGGACGAACTAGAGAAGAGCCAAGTTGGCAGAACAGTGCAAAGTTCGAACTGTTGGTGAACGATTATAAAATTACAGATTCAAGAAGAGTGCATTTTTATCAAATATCTGTACGAAGCTACTGAAAAAGGTAATTTAGTTAGACATGTTTATTTTAAGTTTAGAAACTTAACCGAAAATGTGTAACATCGTCACATCGGTTCGCGAACGCCTCGGCTTCAAGAGTATTTCGCCAACACAATGGGAATCAGATCCACGACAATTGGGTTACACCTGGGTACCACCAGGTATAATAACATCGTCAAAGGTCCAGCGTTACTTTGATAAGATCCCTCAGGAGAAAGTTCCAAAACTCAGTTCAAACGGTAATATGTAAGAACCTTGAATATTTACGTCTCTGTAATTATTCAATCAGCTTATTTAAGGGGTTTAGTTTGTCCATTTGTATTGGCGCTATTCTACGACACCCGGAGGCCCAGAGCTTAGCTTCAATGAGGGCCGAGGCCTGTGCTAATGTCTCTAATACATACATACATACATACGCAAAGAAAAACACTATCTGTATCGTTACCATATCCGTGAGAGGGGTGCAATGGGGGCGAATAACTACAAAGGCACCCAAAACGTGCCTAAACTTGGGTGTCCACCGTATTTCCCTGATCTCTATATAATTGAGACTGTTTGGGGATGGTTGTCACAGAAAGTATACGAGCCCGGTAAACAATTTTCAGATGTTAAATCATTAACAGCAGCCATCAATGCCGTATAGAGCGAAATTTCCTAGAGCTACCTAGAATCTCTGTAACTCACTTCCAAAAGTTATTTCCAACAACTGCGGCTACACCCATTATTAACTAACCTTAACAAGATAAAAAGAAATGAATTTGAACTGAATTTCGCAACGTTTTGTTATTTATCCTTGTTTCCTTGTTACTGTCCCTATTCAAATGCGGCAAAAGAAAAATGAATTTTTTTGACACTACTATATTATGTTGTTTTAAAAAAAACAAAAACCGGTTGAAAAACCGGAAAAGAGAAACAAGAAATCTTGTCCATATTCAAGAGCATGGGAGTGTATAATGATGGGTTACCTAACCGCAAATTTAACCAGCTTTGAACACACCGGCCCTTATATTAATGGTTTTCCATTAAACGTTTCCTGTTTTTAAATGTGAGTAAAACAAACTCTGAGTGAGACATCATTGAAATTTTTTATTAATTTAGAAGACCCATATATGCCATTATTTATATGGAATAGCAATAGAACATCATTCAAATGACCGCGGCGGTTACGCTGGGTGGTGCGCATCCGAAACATCCAAATTTGTATAACCCTGGCGCATAAATCAGGCTCAATTTTACCAATGGCATTGTTTATGTTGTCTTTCAGGGCAGTGGTGGTTGGTGGTATAGACCTGACTTAAGAGAACAACCCAAGAAGAAGTCTAACGGGGTAAAATCGCACGATCTCTGTGGCCAATTCACATCGCCTCCGCGTGAGATAACCTCGTTCGGAAATCGATCGTGCAAAATGTCCATTGTGGCTGTGTGGCACGTAGCGCCGGCCGTCCTGTTGAAACCACATGTCGTCGGTGTCCATATCATCCGTTGACCGTGATGGCCTGGCCAACGTGCGTCGTTCTCAAAGAAGTATGGACCGATGAGATGATGCTAAAATCCACACCAAACAGTGATTTTCTCTGGATGCATTGCAATTTAGTGGATCTCGTGTGGATTGTTATCTTCCCAAATTCGACAATTTTGCTTGTTGACGAAACCATTTATTCAGAATAGTCCTCTCGGAGGTGCGATTATGGCAAACGTAAAGTAGGCGAAGCGAACGAGCAGTTGCTCGAACAGAAGACCCACTTTCATAAAACAATTGAATCATTGGCACATGTTGTAGAAAGCTCTCCAAGAGTTGATTTGGCAAAACGAACTAAATAAATGACAGCCAATTTGACAGAAGTAGCTTCAACAATATGGCCGCAATCACCTGTCAAAGTTCGAAAAATATCTTTTTCAAGTAGTTATGTTCCGTCAGAACTAAAGTCTGTCGCCATAGTGATACTGCGAACATTTCGGAACCTGTAAATGACTTAGAACAGAAACAGTCATAGAAATAACTCAAACTAGTTCCCCACTTGATCATCGTCCCCCCTTATACGAGAATTATTTTGCACTCTAAAGACTAAAACATACTTTGACCGTCGTAATGGCAAACTTTCTAAATTGTAGTAATAACGCTTGAACTCTAACCAACAATTTCTACCTGGGATGGCAATGACCTACAATTTATTAGGCACTACATTTACCAAGTAACTTTCCGCCATTTATCTCACCATCACCTTATTGAGGATCAGATCACTATATAAAATCAGTGCTATCTCTGTACGAGTATACATTATAAACCACAATTTTATTCAAATATCTCTGTTTGTTCAACATTCCTAATAGGAAAACAATTGAGCCGATATTTCTGAAGAACAATAGGAAATTCCCTACCCCTTCTCTGATCAAACAATGGTTTCTCAGAAAGGCTCTGCAATTTGCTCGTCTCGCCAAATCAGGGTTGCTGGCTATTTGTCAATTTCATTACAAAAAAAAATCACCATAAATCCGCACACAGGTATGTTCGACCCGATACACACTTTCCCCCCGAGAAAGATCATCCTTTTGAACTAAACGCTTACCAAAATGTGCATCATGGTGCAAGCCGAATTGTTTAAGACAAACCAATTTATTATGAATATCACGATTCCATTTCTACCCATAAATCCATTTTTGGTCTCAAATGAATTGGTTAGAAAACACAAATCCTAAGCAAGATATTTCCCTTTGCTGGTGATCATTCGAGTGACCTCACCGATGGCAAGAGCGGAAACGCCGAACAACGGCATGAGGATGGCATTCACCATCACCACCACCACCACCACCAGTGACGCCCGGTGCGAAAAATAGAAAAAAGAGCCGAACGTTACTTTTACCCAGCTACTAGCACCTTCATATAAACAGTCGTGCCGTAACTGGAACATGGAAGCAGGCAACGGAAAGCTAAACAACGAACATTAATAACATCAGAATGGCATCCACCGAGGATCATTTGATCGGAGAACAAAAGACAAAATGAAATATCAATTGAGTGCAGACAAAGGAAGACAACCACACGACGCGATGCCAAAAAGGTCAGATTTGAAGTTCAACTCATTATATTATGACAATGCTGATACTGTCAGATGGATGTTAACCCAGAATGAAAGAATGAAACGCTCTAACGGTTTTAATCAAGATGGTGATGAAGAGCGAAGAGAAATGCCTTGTTAGTATATAGTTTGTTTTCTTCAAAAGTTATTAAAACCTTCAAATCGTGATGAAAATTTGGTCTCTTTTGTGGAGTGAAGAAAAAGAACATGAAATGGATTTATTTCTCTCTGTGATAAAAAAAATCTCTGACATTTACCTAATTAGTGCGGCAAGGGATTTACTGTAGTTACAGTAAGTGAATTGAGGCGAGAAAATGTGGGAAGTAGAACGGACTAGGAATGTAGTTTCCAAGACAGTAGGAGATGATGAATGTTAAAATACGTATAGTTTATATCAGATTATTATCAAACGCTTCGAAATGAATAATGTTTACACACATTACAGGAAGCAATAACATATTACACAATTGCACCGGCCTAATGGATTTAAGACTTAAGATATTTCATATGCCTTGTGCTATACGAAGTCCAACTCTAATACTTATAACACGTTAATGTTGTTGTTGTTGAATGCCGTGGAGTTTGAATTCATGATTCTTGTTGGAAAGCACCTTTAGGGTCCCACCAAATTAAAATACAATTTATTTTTGTCTTCTGGAAGCTTTTCAAGTGTATTTAACACCCATCTTCAGCGCGAACTGGAAGAAGGAAATATTAGCATTTTATAATATTTTTCACTAACAAAATTACCAGAAAAACATATAATTTTAAAACAGAAAACAGAAATGATAAAAAACAAAATAAAATTTATTATTATTGTGTCAAGTTGTTGCTGTTTAGAAATGGGTGGGAATTTTGAAAATTTGTGATGGAATTGGTCCTGGGTCTGAGTTCATTGAATCTGGGTTGTATCAATCTATTCTTAAACAAAGCGTGAATTGTGTATAGGCACGTTATCCTTCTGGAATATCCATGGAATAGGTCCACAAAGGTCCTTTATTGCGGGAAAAGCTGCTTCCAAAAAAAGTTTGCAAGAAATAGTAGTAATTTTATTGAAAACGATTTCCAATTTAAAAGCGCCGAAGAATGAAATTGCATCCCATACCATAACTACCCGTAATTTCGAATGATAACTACCCCTAATTTCGAATGATAACGGTTCAAAACATATTTTATTTCCGGAGATCATGAAAGTAATAGAATCATCCAAGTTAAAGTCCTTTTTGTTCGATAAGTCGACTTTGCTCCAAATTCTGGAGACCACTTAAATGATCATATCCCATGCCATGTGAGATCTTGCAAATTCAAGGCGTGGGTTGCTTGCATACTTGATTAGGCGGTGGTTTTTTATGTAGTTTTGGGTATAGTGTATAGAGCATAGACAACAACACAACTCGAGTGGATTTGTTACAAAAAAACACAGCAAATTCCATAATTTTGTTTGTAAATTAAGCGCCATAAGACACTAGTCTTTAAATTTTTGGCTTGTTTTGTGGTGTTAAAACTTTTATGATCCTTTTTTTGTCGTTGTTTCCACAAGATACCCTATTTTTTTTTAACTAGTTTCTTATCGAGTGTTCACTTCGAGCCATTTCACAATTTGAAAAGCTTTCCGAGAGGTAAGCTTTAACTTTTGCCTTTACTGCAAATTCAACACTTTTTTCTGCATATTTTAATAAAATTAATATAAAATAATAGTTGTCTTACTTTTAAATTAACTTTTCACTGCTCTTTGTCCGAGCACTTGCTGTTAACTAACCAATTTAACCGGTGCGTCTATTCAAGTGCACCAAAAAAATGCATACGTTTTTGCATGGTATAGGAAAAAATGAGTAAAACTACCGTTATTGGTCTATTATCAAGTTTGAAATTATGTTTGTTTTATAGTGTACGTATGAATGTACCTATCTGCCAATTGAGTTTTTTTTTCTTTGTTCCACGTAATACATACGAAAAAAAAAACAAGAAATAAAACGTAACTCTTGTGCGTCTAAACAAGTGAACCGCACTGTGTAATAACTCTCGTAGGCATCTAAGTAAGTCGGATTGTGGACGATCTTCTCGACTTTTAAATTTTGCTTTGTAAAGAGGTGATCATTCTCGTACATGTGTTTGGCTACTGATGATTTCTCAAACTCCTCTCTTCTCGTGTATCCTACATGTTCAGCAGAGCGTGTTTTTATTGGTCGTCTTGTTTGTCCAATATATTTCAATGGACAATTTTCGTATTTGATAGAGTAAATCCCAGAAGCTTCTAAAGGGGGCGGTTTGTCCTTTAGGTTTCCTAAAATCTCTTTAGTTTTGCCTTTGTTTCTAAAGACACATTCTAGTACGTATCTGATGGGTTTTGAGAATTTTAGAGATTTCATGGGATGGTTTACCTAAGAAAGTAAATTTTCTATAGTAAATGTTGTCTTGTTTTCCTTCTTTCTGCAGCGTTGTTACTTTCCGTAGTTTCTTTTTTTTGGAGTGAATAGCTACTAGTTGGTAAATTTTTTGTATCCATTAACTGTTGGCTTCCTATATACTGCAACTTCCAGGCTAGTGTGTTTTCGTTCCAGTAGAAGATCTAGAAAAGGAAGTTTTCTATCCTTGAGCAATAGCTTGACATTCACAGAGGAGATGAGTACTATTCCCTGCGACATATAGCCTTCGCAATACCTGTATGTGTCCGCATCTGTTAAACCTAATTTCATAGCGTGCTTCCTTAAATTCTGACTTGGTTCTGTACACATAATGCTTTGAGCATTGTTTATAAGATTTGCAAAACTTGGCACCCAATAAAGACAATCCGCCTTAACAATAATCAACTTTAGTCTGGCAGCTAACACAAAGACTCAACACTTTCCAAAATGCCCATACCAATAAACAAATTTAGTTGCCAGAATATCGTTAACTGTAGGGTTAAATGTTAATGTTGAGAAAGTCATGTTTATCTCGGCCATTAGCTAAATAAATCCACCCTAACGTCATTTTCAAGAGGAGTGATGCCTGTACGCTCAAAAATAGAGTATCAAAAATTGTAATAGGAGTTGATTTTAATACCCTGCATCTGCTCTGCCTGAACAGATTATTTGTATTAATTAATTAATTTTGGTAAATTGTAACGTGATTCCTTATTTTATTGATTGGGATAAAACAATGCAAATGGTTTTTGTGCCTGTTATACGCAAAATCATTCAAATCTACACGAAATAATAGAATATTCCATTTCTAAACACAGTAAAAAACTAAAATCGAATCGAAAAAAACGATGCAATTGTATATTTTTCTGTGCAAGTGCAAGGTGAAAGAATGTGCTCTTAGTCGAGAAAGGGATAATATAATATAAGCAGGTAGATAGTATGTATTTCAACAAAACTACAACATTTCTTGCACTCTTTTCTCCATCAAAAAAGTATAGACCATTCCATTGGTAGACTATTCAAAGCAATATTATAAATTTCTTATGCCACGTAAAACTCAACCAAATACGCAAAATGCAATGCAATGTCTAAACTGTAACCAATATTTGAATGATTTATATATCGCAGTTCATACTACTTAAATATGCATACCATTTTATAGCTGTCCAACACCAGACCCTCCAAGGAAGTTTTCGTTCGCTGAGAATCCTTGGTGAAACATGTTTTGTGTAAAATGGTTGATGTCGCGGCAAATTTAGTTGTAAGAATTGCCGACGACCTTAAGAACATTACGTTTACATTTTAAATAACTTTTCAAAGCTAAATTTTTTTCAAGTACAAAGAATAGTTTATAGAATGTGATGGCTTATACACTTATATATTATTTCGTGTCACTTTCATTCATATAAGATATTTTATATATCAGTGTGATTTTTTTGGAAACAACGTTCCATGAAATCGGCAGAAAGTATGTTCACATATTCGTGTGATGTTTCAGTTGTTTTTCTATTCGTTACATTGTAATTGTGATTTGTATACCTACTACAAACAAATTTCTTTTTGCATCATTACCCTGCGAATAATTTAAAAACGGTGTTTTTATTATGATGCAATAATCTGAAATGAATTTTATTAGAACAGCATCAATTTTCGAAATTAATGCAAAAGTACCTAAATGCATAGGATAACGTATTGTAAATAGTACTGAAAATAGATCCGAATTATATGATATGGCAGTACTAATTTTCGTATGAATTTGACAAAACAGCTGACAATTTGTAGATTTCCTAATTGGGGTTTCGGTTTTTGCTTTTAATAAGCGTTTTAAAGCCTTTGGGAAGAATCTGATGGGCGAATTTAATTGTAATTTGTGTATAAATTCGTTTAGAATAATTTATTCGGCATAAAAATGATCAGTGGCCTTGTTTTCCGCGAAACCAAATTATGCAATTTGAGTCCTGCTATGACAGAAAATGTAATAGATCCTAATAAAGTTGTCGCACTAGTAAATGTGGAAATCAAATTGTTTATTGGTACCATTTCAATAAAGCTATACATTTTATTTAAACCTGAACGGCAACTAGTAGTCGGAATTAGGGTTTGATTATTAGTAAGGCCGAATGAGTATAAGAAATATATCTCCAAAATCTTTACAGACACATCGGACTCGGACTATGTACTCCGCTCTAGCGACCTCAATCTCGATATCCTAATAACCAGGAATATTTTAGATTACCAGAAGGGTGTAAAGTGTTCCAAGATCAAATCCTGGCAATAGAAAAAGCTGGAAGCTAAATAAAAGACAAACACCTCTTCTATCGGATGACATTATCTTCGTTGACAGCTAAGTAGTTATAGGAAATATTGCGACACACTGATCACCATTAGGCAGCATTCTGTTAAACTCTGTTGGGCTCCCGGACATAGCAATATAGTAGGTAAGGAAAATGCGGATGCTATGGCAAGATGGGTTCGAAAATGGACATCAGTGAAGCGGGCAGATCCATACTGCCACCGATTGGGAAATTGTACAGTATGTACAGTAGACGACATAATAGAGAAAAGGCCAATTCATACTGGTTCTCTAGGAAGGACTGTGCAACCTCTCATAAGCTGTAATACATTGGAGCAATGCTCTTAAAATGTCGAATACAGAATAGACGCGCCTGATGGCTTCAAAACAGTTTATAAGAGTGAAGAATCTATAGAAGAATTCCCTGAGAGCATGTAAGTAATATGCAAGCCTTTTGTTTTAGGACGGCTGATAGCTATCCGTTTTCTTTGATTAAATGCTAAAGAGGACAATAAACTGACCTGATTGCGCGCGAATCATTAAAACACCCAATAAGTTTGTTTTACTCGTTCGTTGTAACTTTTCTTGGGGAATTCTGTATTTTGTTTGCAAATATTTTCAAGACTTACAAAATAATATCTTTTTTTTTAACTTTCTCGTTTTATATATATATTAGTGTTGCCGCCATTCACTAAAAGACTTGCTTTTCGATGAGGTGGTATTTGTGGCATTGTTTTCTGATCAAATACCCCATAAAATCGTTAATCAGTGGTCCTATATAAACCTGTTACCCATCGTTGATCATTATTATTATAGGTACATATTTTTTATCTTTACTATAGGGTCACCGCATACCTGTCGACAGTTTTTAAAAATAACCTTATGCTTTCGAAACGGAGAACCATAAATGAATAAATAAATAATTATTCCAGCAAGCAGAAAACCACATTCAAAACATTCTCAAATTTTGTTTTCAAAACAGCCAGCACCGTCAGTCTCACGTCCGATGTTATGTCACTATTTATTTGTCTTTCAATTACAATGTTCATACCACACTGCAATCATCACTTCCCTTTTATTTACATACACTTGTACACATACCAATGTAATGGAATAGGGGAGACCGGGGATGGTTGTTTTGTTTTACAAAATGTATTCCTATTTATTTACGCACACCCAAATATGATATTTTCTTCACTCTGGTCTGAAGAACGCGTATTCTGATCCAGCCAAATCTAATTGGCCCGCTGATTCGTTGCCTGGAATACCTTGCTGCCCAGTTACTCGCATCCAAGTTTGTCGTTATTGTGTTTGGATAGGGCTTGCAAAGTACCAGCTTTCAAAGTAACGTGTCTGAGTCCATGTTATTGGACATAGTTATTGAAGATAGGGCTTGTAAAGTCGCTTTACTATATTTCAGCAGCAACTCCAGACTCCATTTTCGATTTGTCGGTGTACCAAACCATACTTTTTGGGTCAAGCATTGGCCCATTTTGCACGGTCCAGTGTTTCTACCTCAAATAGTTTCCCAAAACTGCTAAGGGATAAAGCAGAACATGTCCATGTTTGGGATTGAGTTAAGTATTTTTAGCTGTCCTACATGGTCAGCTGGTTTGAACTTGTATGAAGATAAGGTAAAGGCTCAATAGTAGCCTCTAAAGTGCTTTTGTTGGGCAGGTGTGCATGCATCTCACCTATGATACCGAGGATTATCACCCTTAGTGCATCTAGTAGGGGATAATGTATTTACAAGCCTCGCACTGAATTTTCTTCAGGTAAATTTTGTACAAAAAGATCGCAACAAATTAAGCAAATCGGTTTCAGTCTGAATCAAAATTCAATTTTTTTTTTGTCTTTTATTTTTGCTTTTGTAGCGTACGTCTAGTTGACTTAGAAAATGCTAACTTTTTCGAGTGCGCAAGAGGGTACACGTACGTATAGCTTTACTATAGAACTGAGTTTGTCTCGTGAATCTCCTCGGTACGATCGAAAATTAACTTCCTTTCAGTAGTTCCTATACCCATCAATTCACCCCGAAAGGCGAATGGGGAGGATGAAAGATAAGACCGAAACTGCAACAAGCAGCATGTTGATCCTGCAATTTGGCTAGCAAGCTGGGTTTGAGTTCTCTCATAATGGTAGCATTGTAAACGAAGAAAACAGTTCATTTCATCTCAATCTTTGGTAAAGGAATATTGCGAAACCTTTGAGGAAAAAATCCTTATTTAGGTATTCCGATTATTTCCCAAAGTGGGGATTTTAGACGTTTACTGATTTTGTTTGGGTTTACAAAGTTACAATTTGAAATCGGCCACTGATTGCTTTAGAAGACCATTACAGAGCTGAAAGCTCTCAGTATCGATTTGATTTTTTTTTTTGCCGACCGTCCGACTGTGCTCCGACTGTCTTTGAAGCGAGAGGTAAGCCTTCGGAAAAAAAGGGTACTAAAGGCAAACAAAAATGAAAGCGGATCATGATAAGGAGGAATGAAAAGGATCGATGTATTGTGTGTTAATTTTAACGCAACACTATAACCGTCAAAATGTTCAAATGAGAGAACCAAAAATAAATACAAAAAGTTACTTTTCTGGTGGTTTATCATATGTCCAGAACCTTTTGCAACTACAGCCCAAGAAAAAATGGACTTACAAGTTACACTACCATGATTAAAGCAAACACTTTTCTTTCTCCGGCATTTTAGTATTGCTATCTTGAAACCTTTTTACCCCGTCCTCCCCTACATAAATGCTTTGCGTCGAAAGCGTTCTAACCCATCCATACATCTCATACATCTACTTCAGGCATCCGACCATAAAAGCCTTGTTTTCCATTTTTAATTTTCGAAATATTTCGCTCAAATAAAACTTGTGAATCAGTTTGTTTTTCAAATTAATATAAGAGTGTGAAAATGAAAAACAATAATTATTAAAAATAAAAAATAAACAATCGACAGTTTTATAACAACCGCAACAATAAAATAGAGCGCCTCTAGCTTGTTAGCTATGACGTTGATGTGTTTGTACGTACACATTTGTAGTAGCCTCTGCTCTGCACTCCTATATTACGTATGGACGAGAATATGTAGATACGATTGTGGAGCCTACCTCATACGGGGTGGTGAAAATTGAGGCACTGTACTAGTTCAATTGCGAATATAATTTGCACTTTGACGTCACTGCATGCCAATGTTGTTGGATATACACATTTTGCCGGCAATCGCAGACTGAGAGTTTATTATTCAATTGTATTGTAGCAGGGTCTTGAGTCTTTCAAGATTCTCAAAGGAAAAAGCTAGCTCTAGAGGAAGTTTTATTTTATTGCAAAGAAGTAGATTTCATATGAGTTGATCGCAAAAAATGTAACGATAACTTGGAAATAGGGCTGACCTATTGGCGCAAGAGGGTATCAATGAGGCGCCAGTTCTACCTCGTGGCTGGTATTTATTAGAAATATTGTTTTCCAGCTCGTAAGGTGATTAATTGCGTTTCAAAATACAGTATACAGTTGGTAGTGTTTCTATGTTGTTTGGTTTGTTTTAATGAACTAGAAACTCCAAGCCGCCGCGACGCGCCGCTCCACTCGTATTAAATCCTCTCTCGTTCCATTATGTGACTTCACTTCAAAAAGGAACTTGTTATTGCTTCGTCGGCGCCACAAAATCGCATAAATCCTATAACTGCAAGTAGCCGCCCGTTACTTTATAAGGGCTGCAGCTATACCTACAATCTGCCGCGCTCTACACTGTAGAGCATTAAGCATTATTGCGATTACAATTACAACAAGCTAATCTCTCATGTGTGGAGACGATAATTGCAAAACAAAAACAAGTACATACCAGCAATAATAATTGCGTAATGAATTTAAAAATGCACACTGTGTGACGCGCTAAGTAAGTCAAGTAAAGCAAATGACTACCTACTGGCCTTATTATTGTGCTAAATTCTTCCTATTTGCAGTTTCATTGTCAAGGCTGTCACTCCAAGGTCATAGATAACGATGAATTTGATTACTGAATATACAATTAAATATCGGCCAGTAGGTTAGCGCAACGAAGCTATTTTTGGAAAATGATTTGCTTTTAAACAAAAAATACCGTACAAATGGAAATCAGAAAGAATAATGTGCGCTTTACTTTTGATGGCGCCACAGCTCGAAGCGGCCAGTTCGACATAATTGTATTTAATAAGGTACCTATAGATTTGATTAAGGTCATCATCGATAGTGTCGACACCTTATACTACATTTACCCCGCACCTAAATTCAACATTTCAGCAGACAACATTTCGAAATCCAATTTAGCGTTCCCAATGAAACTTCAACATTTCAAATGACAGCTAGTATCAGACGTATCAGAATGGATTACTCACTGATGTTTTTCATGTTTCGAAATCAGAAGTGGTTTTTACCTAAAGAATTCATTTTTTAATTATATTAATCTAAACATGAATACAAGTGACAATTCAGACATATTAAATACAATCTTAAATCAATTGAATTGAATACAGTACTACCTCGATAATGTGAACTTCGAAAATGTGAATTATCCAAAAATGTGAACTGGAAAAAGTTAGCATTGCATACTCTAAAATGTGAACTCAAAACCAGTTCTTGATACTCGAATATGCGAACTTTTATTTTATAATTTACCTACCCCTATTTGGGTTTAACTGTACGTCCCGTCTGAAAAATCATTAAGTTTAGTTTTTTTTAAAGTTAAATTACTATATTTTTGTGTCTTCTCTTTTATTTATCAAAAATCAAGTCAGTGATCATTCCAAAAAGCATGAAATGCAACGAATTTGTACGTATCCAGAAATGTGAACCCCTCGAAAATGTGAACTGCCCGTGTTTTAATTAGTTCACATTATCGAGGTAGTACTGTACAACAAAAAATTCCTCATCGGATTTTTGTACAGCGGTTTTTTTTGTCAGTGAGCCCAAAAGTTATCAAAATGAGGTTTGTTCGATTTGACATACTTGCAAATGCAACGATGAAATTCAACATTTCGCTGAAATTCAACATTTCGAAATGCTGGAAAATATATAGCGAAATGCTGAACATTTGGCCTGAAATGCTGAATTTAGTCGAAATGATGAATTTAGGTGCGGTGTAAACTTACTATTAGATACGGGATTTGCCCTCTTGTTTGGATTTAGAAAGTTACAGAGCGCTAGAGCAGTTTAAAGCGATATGCTATAATAGAGATTCGAGAGTTTGGGAAGATGCACTAACGATACGCGCATTCACAGTCAAGCAGTTCTTGAGGCAATAACATTGTATATTAGTTCGGGTTAAAGATGGTCAAGGGCTTTTCTGTAGGATTGGTCAGGCTGGGTCAATTTTGAGACAGCTTAGTCATTCTGTTTTTGGTGTCAAAGCTAAGTTGTAAGTTTTTAATTCAGTGTTTGTTCCAATTGTTACCAATGTTCAAGAGGTTTCGGTAATGATAAAGGCCGAAAGTATATGATCGCCAAAACAAGCTGCCGAAATGAGATTCCTCAGTTCCTCTAAGTCCACTGAGGGACTCAGTTCACACCTAGTGGGAAATAAAAACACTTTCTGCCGCAAGAGGCGCAGTACCTACATATGTACTCCATACGCAAATAGCGTTTTTGAGGTTGGAGAAGAGTACATTATATAGATTATAAAAAAGTGTCTTAGCGGTGCCGTGACATAAGGTCATGCGACATAAGGGCATATTTCGTATCTTAGACGCTGAATGAGCAGCTTTTAATCTATAAGAATACTGCTGTACAGTGTACACCTCTTAAAGTTCAGAGCGCGGTTGATATGAGGGTCATATAGTGCATCCCTGGTTGTTGTTATTTATAGGTGTCCATAAGAAGTCCATGGAAGAACCATAAAGGATTGAATGACAGTAATCTAACGTAAATCATTGTGCAATTATATACATATTTTTCGAATCAAATTTAGTATGTATATTACAGGTTTTGGGGTTGTTTTCCCGCCATTGATAGACCAGGTATGTACTCCTTAATGGAATAGACTTTAGCAGGTAGGATATTCAGTTGTTTGGAATTGATAATATGGCATACATTTGAGGGTCCCTTCCATTTGCCCCTCAATCACTCAAACGGTAAGAGAAACTATTCCAATGGGTTATGGATATGTTACGCCCACTATTTACTTTTTAAAACTGGAAATGGTATGTTGTAGCTCAACCCTATTTATGTTATTGTATCCGATTGGGATTTGCAGTCCGTCAAAAATAGGTTTGGCTGATTTTTAACACCCTTAGCGTCTCTGTTTTTACAGAATCCGGTTTGATCAACGAACCTGTAGGAATTTTCGAAAGCACTAGTCACTCGAATGTACTGGATCCCCAGAATGGAGATTTTTTATTGACATCGTTGGATATGCTCATTGCTCATCCTTACCTCATCTTCCACTACACACAATGGTCACAGTTAATGTTTGCCACTGAGAATATTCGAACATCCAATATAGACTTGAGATGTGTCTTCCGTCGACCGTCGCATGATCGTGCAATAGAACATAGGATGTCCTTCTTTCCCTTAAAATCAGCAAGGACGATCTTAACGTTTTATTTCGTATTTCTTTGGCTCATCTTCTAGAGAGCAGCTCGTATAGGCTATATTTGACTCCAACGGATCGTGAGCAAAAATAAGACTTATAGTTGTGGAAGTGGCATTTCACGCGAATTGCTATCCACAAATTAAGTCTAAACGTTTGTCCAATGCGCCAAATGTCGCGAACGTCTGAGAAACATTTTAAGGTAGGTATATATAATTGTCAATTTAGAAGTTAGGATACGACATAAAACTGTAAGTCCCTTTCATTCGTCCCAAAACGTTGAGAGAAGCTATGCTATGACGTCAAATACATATCTATTTATTTAATATAATTTGTTGAACATTTATTTGTTGACGGGCAACTATAATCCGATCTCTGTAACTGCTATTTTTTTAGAAATTACAAAAGTTTATTCGAACTAAAAGCCAATTGTAGTTACGTGTCCAAACATCAGTTGCTGAACCGATTAGTTACCTTTCCCAATGGAATTCCTTTCTCTGACAGATACTATGGATTGCCAATAAAAAAAATCAGTGTCATTGTTTAATCGCTAGACCGTGTCCACAAAATTGAAATACATACATCTACCCCAATTATAGAACATCCATTCCACTGCCACTACTCTTCTTTAACTGACAACTCTACACTCCCATAAATCGTTCCTCCTATTACAATGCAGTCTGCCGACAAGATCCACCACCAACCATACCCAATCCAGCGGAGGTACAAAAAACCGGATAACAAATTAATTGCATGTGATTCCTCAATTAATTGACGTGAACGGAGGAGTGAAAAACGAAACAGCGGCAGCAACAAGCTAGCAAAAAAGTAAAATACAACAAAAATTACAATGAAGCGAACTCGGCACAGAACTAGATAAAAGCCCTAATCAAATCGTTTTCAATTGCTACTTTATTTTACCTTCTTCGATTCGATTGTAGTCGGTAATTTATAGGTGCAAGCTGGCACAGTTCTCCCTGTCAGGCCGACAATGCTCTCTGTAGGCACATCGCATACCCCTCTACGATCACATTCTAGTTGCGCGATATGCAGCATCAAGGAAGAACAAAGAACCACAAAGGCGAGATGGATATCTGGTGATAGATAATAATTTTTTTTTTCACTCTCAACAGCCCATCAGATATCAGGTACAACGAGACCAACAACCCAATTTCCTCTCTGTCTAAACTTGAGACCCCCACTCGAGGGATCCCAGTTTCTGTGTCTAATGCCTTTGCATGCATATGCATAAGTGGCACTTTGCTTAGGAGAAGAAATTAATTTCCGATATCATTTGATTTGGATACAGGGCCACCGAAGACTGTGCCACTACAACAGCATGGATTAGAAGTTACCAGGCGCACAGAGCGACATATCCGAACGAAAGGAATATCCGAACGGAGGGTAAAATCGTATTCGTTATGCTGCTCTGTCGATATGTAGATACGTAGGTATATGTACTTTGTAAACAATTCTTGTGCACTTACTCCATCTATTCTTGCGAGAATAGTTTCAGGAAGCCTTTCAAGTGTTTCTTCGTCCGCACGTCGTCGTGCGTCTTCCACATACTCGACTTGAAGAAACTATTCACCGGGGATAAATGGATATCCGTCGTCGTCGACGATGATGATGATGATGATGATGATGATGATGACGACGACGACGACGACGACGACGACGACTCGTGTGTTCATATCACGTTTGTATGTAGTTCTCTCCTGCCGAGAAGAATCCCACAGAAAACGGAAAACAAAACGATGTTGTTGTTGGTATAGCTTTAGCTTACCCATAGCAAGGTTGCTGCTGGGTGCCAGCCAACTACTGAACCAGGCAAGAGGAAACTCTTGGCAACAATTCGAATCGGCCACATGCATATGCATGTGTCTGTAGATAACCACAAGCCCCATGCACATATGGTAAGAAATAGGAGTTGTGCATTCGTATTCTGTGAGCTGCAACGTGATGACTAGGAGAAAAGAAGGTTCCTTGTCGAGCTGGTCGATTCTGAGCGCCGGTTACAAATAGTTGCAATAGAAAAATTGCTCCTCGACACCAGCAGCTAGCTAGTTGCAGCGCTCAACTAGCAGCATTGCACATTAGGATGGTAGTGGGGTTTCTCTCTTTTCTTTGCCTCGTGTTCGTTCACGTTATACGGAGGTAGGTAAAATGGGGTGTACTTTTGCTATTTTATGCCGGTTCAGCCGGTTCTTTTTTTTTTTATTATTTTTATTTTGGTTCGGTAAATATTTATCTCATGGATGCTTGAATCTTGATTATGTTGTGCATAATCACAGGCAGTCGGATTTGACTAGTATTACTTAGTCAGTGATGCGATTGGCAGCGTAGGCAAATGAGATGTGTTATGGATATCTACGATGTGGATGGTGGGAGGTGAGCTTGATATGTCTAATATTAGCGCTATTTTTAGATTCACATGTCTTGAATTTCGGTACGGTTCTTCAATGAGTATGTATTTTGCTGTTTGTTCTCGTTTGTGAACCTGTTTTGCATGAAGTTAGTAATCATTCAGCCTTAAACCGGAATGAGGACTCATGCATAAAGAATATATTTGCATATTTATCTCTTTCTAATAGACTTCTTCAAAAAAGTAGTGAATGTCCTTAAATTGAAATTTTATTCAAACAACATCATGTAATGACATGTGCCTGCTACGGATAGTTGTGATTGTCCGAAACAAAGAATTTCTTTAAATTTATTCTACAGTTCGCAATACCGAACTTCATAGTTTATTGATTTGACAAATAGGACCTAGAATGAAACAGTGATAAGTTATATTTTCTTATTGGGCAGATGAACAGCGTTTCACAATTTCTGGAGTGGAAAAAAAACTATCTACCTGAGGTCTGTACCACAAAACTACAAGTAGTGTACAACAGACGAATTTTAACTTTGGTTTTTGTACCAAAAAACTACAAGTCTATTTAACAATTAACAATTTTACAAGCAAACCTTAAAAATTGGGAAATTCAAAATTTCCCCACTTTTTGTAACATAAAGCTACAAAAGTGTAAAAAAAAATTTACTAACAATTGTTATAAAGTTGAGAAAATTTAACGTGCAAATTGAAATTTGTGAAGTTATTGCAAGTCAGATTTTATGTGGTTTCAAATAGAAATCTGTAAATGAAAGCGTAAGAGAAAGGGGAACATTGTCTCCTGTGAACATTTTGATGGACATTCGTAACATTTTTTGGTTTGATTCAGATGAAATTGATAAAAATAATGAAGTTTATAGACATCATATACCTCGCATACAAAATAATAAATACAAAGATCAGTTTTCCAATAGAGTCAGGTTTACCCCAAGAATCGGTGATTGGACCTATCCTCTGCAATATGTAGAACATCTCTGATTTCCCAAGTCTTACCAACTGTGAATCTGCTATCTTCGCAAATGATACCTGTGATTAATTTGCAGACTGCGCTAAATGGAAAATCAAAATAAATGACACTGTTTTTTTTTTCACCAGAAAAAGGAAACCCTGTTTCTTAGTAAGCAACTAATTAGTGATAAATGGTATCAAAAAAGATTGGAGATCAAGTGCTAAATACCTTTGGAGACGTTTCCTTCTTGCTGGAAGACCGCTCGCATTCAACCTATTCCAAAGAAAGAGAGGAAATGTCTGCCACAAAACTATCGTCCAATAGCGTTACTTTCAATGCTCTCTAAAGTAATGGAAAAGGCAATAAATGTCGAAATAATCAAATATCTAGAAGGCCACCGATTAATAAGCGACAGGCAATACGGATTTCGGAGCCGTCGTTCCACTGGCGACCTGTTAAGCTAAGTAACGCACTTATGGACGCAAGCAATTGAAGAGCACGGCGAATCAAGAGCCGTAGCCTTGGACATATCAAAGGAATTTGACCGAGTCTGGCATAGAGCACTATTAGGCAAGTTAGCAGCTTATGGATTACCACAACAACTCCGCGGATGGATGCAAAATTTTCTTCTGGGAAGATCGATCCAAATTGTTGTAGAATGTGTATCATCCAATTCGTTTGCTATAAATGCAGGAGTGCCCCAAGTCAAGAATCTATTCTATCTCCAACTTTATTTCTTCTCCACATCAACGAATTGCTTGGATCGACAAATAATAATATCTATTATAGCTTTGCAGATGACAGCACTCTTATATCCTCCATCTTGAACAGTGGGCCTGCGAATGCGGCTACATCACATAGTCAGAGATGTGAACAAATTAGTTCTCTAAATGATGATCTGGACAAAATCTTCAAGTGGGGGCAAGACAACTTGGTTGTATTTAATGCAAATAAGACACAGCTCACAACATTTTCTAGGAGAAATGCATCAACAGTTCCTCAGATCCAAATGGATGACCATCCAATCCATCCCAAGGAATCAATGCACCTTCTAGGAGTCACAGTCAATTCAGGAATCACATGGCAGGACCACATTTCCTATATCGCAAGATTGGCGTCCGCTAAATTAATGTACCTATTTAGAGCAAAGAGGTACTTCAGCCCAAGCAACTTCTCCTTCTCTACAAAGCACAGGTTAGAGCAAGACTGGAATATTGTTCCCATATCTATATGGAGCTCGGCCCCAAAACATTCACTGAACCTTCTTGAAAGCATACAGAGACGAGCAGTTCGACTTATTGAAGACTCTACACTCACTTCAAATCTACAACCATTGGTGCACAGAAGACAAGTCGCTGACAATTCGAAAATTGAAATGCTTTATGGAATTTTGCCGTTTACCAGACTGTTGTTTAAATTTATAAAAAAATAAATTTATAAATAGTGTTGTGCAAATAAAGTAGAAAACATTTAGGGCCAGTTTCAAGACTAGCTGATAAAGTCTCGGATAGCCTATCCGGAATTTATATGTCAGATAAACTTTAACTTTCGGTTTCAAAGGTTTCGGATTGTGATAGCTGACAGATAAAGTCTCGGATAGTTTATCAGCCGGTTCAAGTGGCTGTTAAATCCTTTATCCGGAAGATAAACAAAATATTTATTTTAAGTGGCTGGAAAAAATATACTTTCAGAGCATTCTTTCGTTAACGGGCGTGACAACAATCCAGACTATCATGGATTTGTTTGAGTTTTTAGAAGACGAATTTGAAAAATATTACGATCATACTACACGACCCCGTAGGAGCAGAGTATTTCGCCCAAGGCTAAATTATTTTGAAACCCTCGACCATGAAGATTTCAGAATTCGATTCCGGCTTACCGAAAAGGCAGAAAACGCCTGTGGGGAAGGAACATTTTGTTAACTTTTTTCCTAAACATTTCGACCACGAAGGGACCTTGTCACCTTGCCGCCGCGTCCTTTTCTGGACGTTGGTAGTGTGGGGGCTTAAGTTGTAATGATTCCACAGGCTATGCTGTCGGCGGCTTTAGTTGCCATGAGAGACAGGCTGTTTTGAAGAACAACGAACTAAGAACTACCCAAAAACTCTTAATTAGAGTGCTCGATAAGCCTGGAGCGCTTATCTACTTCCGCCTTCTTTTCCTACTCCTATCCGCAAATCATCCTTCTCACTAATTCTTATCCTATACCCCTTTCCCCTGATGGGTTGGACGAAGGTGTCATACGACCCGTGCCGATAGTCAGCCCGGTTGAGGGCCCACTTTAAAGAATAGCTCAGCCGCAAACCTACTTTAGTTCCTCTGTTTGAATTCTTTTTTTGGATTTTTGCTGCTTCAATTTTTTCTTTCGTTAATTTATCAAAGGTTTTTTTTTTTAGACAACACCAAAAAATATTAGAAAACACGAAACAAACAAATGACATGTGTATCGAAACAAACTTAGTGTCGGATAAATTTTTCCGGAAGTTAGTTTATCAGGGATGAAACAGAAAAAAAATATCAGTAGCTTTTATCTGGTGGAAAGCGTTATGTGTCGGCTAACTATTTGAAACTTTATCCGGAACCTTTGAAACTGGCCCTTAATGTATCAAAAGTCGCCCTCAATTATGTGTCTTCTAAAGCGTAAAGCATTTGCAGCGTATTTGTACAGGACATCCCATCGCCGGTCTCCATTCAAGATGCACAATAATATCCTCTATCCCCAGTAAATTTTCTTTAAAGAACATCCTTCGTAACTCGCTTAGAATAGGAAATTTCGCAATGAAGTGAAAGACGTCTTCCATTACCTTGGATCGGAAGATCAGGTCGATGTGGTATATAATTTAAATCCGATAATTCGCACCTGATCTTAAATAAAATGCTTATATTTTCCCTTGAGCTGCTATTTATAAATTAAGTGCTTGCCTGCCTTATAATTGAGTTTGCTATAATACGCTCTATATTCAGCGTCATTAGTAAATGAATCGTAGAGAAGATACCCTGCTTCTTGAGGTGTGTGGTTTAGTCGTTGCCTAAGGTTAATTCCACATTTTTTCCCATTCCTGCACACAACCTCTTCTGGTTGCAAGTAAGTTGGAAAGAACTATTTTTGGAAGTGGGTGTTCATCCATTTCCATTACGTAGTCAAAATGCAGCTTTAGGCTAGCCGCACATTAGATACGAATTTGCATCGTACGTAAACGTATGAATACGATTTTCTCTGTTAAATAGACAGTTCCCCGTGTCCCATACCCCCTTATGTGTCCGTAAACCAAGTTAATACGTTCACTTTTGATGTTTCAACGCACGAACGTTTAAAAATCCCAACAAGTTTGGATTGTATTCGGACGTCGGAACGTACGTGTAACGTATACGTATTTGAAGGTCGGGAATGTTCGTGCGTGTTCGCACGAGTGAGATTCGTACGAAATCGTATCCAATGTGCGGCTAGCCCTAATGTTTCCAGAAAGAGGGGTGTCATTCCTGTCTCCAAGTGGATCATATAATTTGGTGTGTTATTTGGTAGCCTGAACACTCTTTTAACAAAATATCGACGACATTTTTTCACAGCGAAATGAGCGAAAATGAGTGAAATCCCCATACTTAAGCCCTATATAAGATGATGGAAGTTGCAATAGCACGAATAATTTGTTGCTTTGAGCCGTGAGCTAAAAATTTGTTCATTATAAAGGGTGTCCCATAATTCACCCAAAATTGGAATTTTGCGCCATATAAGGGTACAGTAAAAAAAATATAACAATGTGACGGCTGACAGTTCGGGGTTAGTAAAAATGGAGCGCTATACTAAAGAACAACGCATTTTCATTATTGAGCAAATTTTTAGCATTGCTTGCTAACAGCCCCATAAACTGTATAAATGCATTATCTACTATTTTGATCTATTTAAATGTATTTTTTTGTTTATTTATGTATTTATTGGTAGTTAATTTTTGTTTAATAGTACATAGTTTGTGATGATTTCATGTGCAATAGTTTGTGATGATTTCATGAACAATGTATCATTTCTGGTACAATAAAATGTTGTGAAATGTTGTAAAATAAAAAATACAAATATAAAATTTTTTTTGAAACTGGCGAAAATTTATTTTTCGAAAACCTCCTCTTTTCAAAAAGTGTGGTTGAAAATTTTGTAAATCCATCTCACCAACAAACATTAACAAAAATAATTTAATTTAATAGGATTTCAGTTAAAACAAATTTCCTGGACATAGTCTAGCCGTCACAGAAGTACTTTCAGAAATTGGTTGTACAAAGAAGGAAAATTTGGATATTTAACAAATGATTCGGTTTTCTTTTGAGGTACAGTAAAAATATTTATACTTGTTAAATCTTCATTCTTCTAGAATGTAGAAATCTAAAATTAAAGTTTTGTGGTACAGGCCCAAGATCGAGGTTCTTGTAAAATTGTAGTTTGTAGAACTTACTAATCGGCAGCTGGCTCGCTTTGTTTTCAACAATATTTAATTCACATATAACAAAATTCATATTCAATGGATGAATACAATCTTACTTGGTTGGAAAACTCGTGAACGGAAGATTAAGATCGCTAAATATAAAACATTTTTAGTAGATATGGATTTCTGGGCATATAAAATAGTATTATAAATGCGAAAATAACTCTGTTTGATACCTTTTCGCGAATTCCTAAACCTCTGGATCAATCGTAATCTTATTTGGCAAAGCGAAAGTCTGGGGCCTAAGGAAGAGGCGTGACTCGGACGATACTCGCTTTTAGGGCATAAATCGTTTCTATATTGTCGATCGATCTTTAGGGGTTAAAAAATCAAGAAAAGGCTAGTCACAATAAGGTATGATTGTAATAGAAACTTGTAATTTAACCACCCTTGACGTGTTTTGTAGATTTGGAGTAGTCAGTAGTTATAGCGACGAGTGACTGACCATGTCAATTGACTACCTAAAATATTTCCCAATGATTCTACCATCTCTGCTAGTCTGACTTATTCGCTATCCGACAAGTACCGACAAAAGGTTTGTCAGATCAGAAGAGACTAGACTAGACAAACGACCAAATTGGACCCAAATACATTTGAAAGCCAATTAAGAACAAAACCTACTTCCACTTGATCTCACTCAAGTAATTCAACAGTGACGAATATTTACACTTGAAATATTATTTTTTTAATCAAACAATCGAGTCATAATAAAACTGGATCGACTCATATTTCCAACCGATTCAATATGTGCACATTTCCCTTTCATGCTCCCGTAAAATACCTATATGGAAGCTATGTTTGCTATTTGACCGCCCCGATATTGAAACCATCAAAAGGACACTCGACCCCTTTATTGAGTTATGCTGGCAATCAAGCAAACACTCTCAAGTGGTTTATTCTCAATTAATCTCCCCAAGTATCATCTCCGGTTGCGCGTAACTCAATTTATAATGATATGAAAAAAGCCTCTTCGCATTCTCAGCGATAATTCAAAGTCAATTTTATATGAATTATTAAAACTGCATCCAACAAGTGTTTGCTTTTTCTTTCTAATGCGATGAAGAGCTGTACTTTTTATAATATCATCCTCATCCTCATCCTCATCTGCGTTCTCTGTGTTTGCACTACACCGTAGACGGGATATGTACACCATTATCCGGTCATAATCTCTAGTTGACCCCATTTTTTAGTGGAAAATTTTCTCTCCTAAATCGTCTCCTATTAAGGTAAGCTAACAGCGACAATGATGTTGACGACAACGATGAAACTACGATGCGATGTGTGTGAAGACGAAAGTCTTTTCCCTCGAATACGACAGCGTTTGTGCACCTTAAGCCCCGCTTGTTGTAGGTACCTATGGTATGTTGACAATACTAAAAGACAAAACAAAAAAAGGTAAGAAAGCAACGCGAAATCTCAACATATCCATTCGCTTCTTACCTGTCAATGTCGGCAGTGCACGACGACGACAACGATGCAAATCTGTGAACCCGACTCTCATTAGATCAGGGTGCACCTCGGGTATAGTTGTTAGCCAAAGTAGAAGTGCTTGCTTTCTCCCTTTGACAATTTATGGTGTGGAAATATGGCATCCGTCCTACGACTCTTCCAAATGAAGAAGACACGTATAATGGACCATAAGGATCTGTTGTATTTCTGTATTTTAACTTGTACAAAATTCTTATAGTTCTGAAGTTGTGAGTTGAGACTGAGAGTGCAATAAAAGTGTACACTCAAGCAATGCACGTGTGTACATTGAACTTGTTCCCATCCGTGCGATGAATACGATTGTGTGCTATTCAGATTGTTGTGGATTTGAATCAAATTTTTAAATCTTATTGTTCTCCTCTCTGGGTGTGTGAAACTTTCACACAATTGTGTTGCGTTCATGTCAATTGATTGAAAAGCGTCACTGAGCAAGCCACATACTCGTATGATAAAAAAGGCATGTGAATCATCTTAATAACATGTTAAGTAGGTATAAAAACAAATTACCTTGTTTTTGTCACAAAGTAAAATCTTGAGAATATTTTTTAAAAGCTAGGGTACACATATTTCGATCAATGTCGCTTCTTTGGGCTTGTTAATCACTTCGTAAACCTAGACATACGCAAATCACTTAGCATAGTCTGAAGTAGTTCAGTGTGTAGGATTACTGCGCCAGGAGGTTTCAGCTTCAACTATAAAAAAAATGCAAATGCTGACAAACAGCCAAGAGTGTCTCCTAAGAAGGCTTCCCAATTGAGCCATTTGGATGGGGTATACGATTTTAGAGCTTTCGCTCTTCTTGCCGAAAATAAAAAAAAAACTCACACATACGAATTTGAATTTGAATTTGAATTTGAATGTGTGGTATTTTATAGTTCTTCGCGAAGAGGAAAAGAAACGACACGGGTCCGTCCATTTTACTAGTATTTATAGGTATACTTTCCTGACACGGAAATAGCAACGTCATCCCCATAGGCAACATCCGCTACCATGCATGTCAGCAGTTCATTGGCCACCAAGTTGCAGAGAATGGGAGATAAGATGGCGCCTTATACTGACAGATCTTCTGGCAGATATCCCACCCATGCTAGAGCAAATTATCCGGCTATTGAACATAAAATTAATCAACTCGTTAAGTGAGGTACCTATCCATACGTTCAGAGCTGACAGTGCATTAGCGATCACAGATAAGTCAACGAAATCCTCGATGGAACGTGTTAGCGTATGGATTTCGACTCGTTGTATGAGTCCTAAGATGCTTACTCTTCCCAGATTCATTAAATCGAGACTAAAAATACCAAGCCAGCCAGCGCAGCGGTCGGTTTAGAATGTAAACAGCTTTGCTGGAATTGAGTAGAAGTTGATCATCGAGGCTACGATACAAATTCATCGATATGTCCTTTACATAGCGACATTATTGTTAGGTTATGTTAGATTAACGGGTTGACAGAGCAGGATATATCCTGCTGTGCCATACTTCTTGTAGGTCATGGAAGTAATGACTTTCAAACGTTCTTTACCTCAAGTAAAAGGATCCTGGGCCATCAGCCCGAAAATAATGCACTGGCTGTACACAGCCAGACCGATACTCATGTACGGAATCATCGTCTGGTGGCCAGCACTAGATAAAAGAAGCTACCTCTCTCTACTAAATAGAATCCAAAGAGTGGCATGTGTCTGTGTGACCAGTGCCCTGCGGACAACTCCAACCGCAGCACTGGAAACCATGCTCCACATTCTGCCCTTGGACATACACGGTAAAGAGATGGCGGCAAAATCGGCATTGCGTCTGAGAGAATCACAGCAATGGAGAAGCAGTGACACAGGGCATGCCAATATTCTAAAAACTAATAATGTCACAACAGAAGTTACAGACTACGTAACCACGGTCCTGGACTTCAATATTAAATACAAGACCAGTATTCCCGACCGACAGCAATGGGAACAGAATACGGTTATAGATGAAAATACGCTAGAAGTATACACAGATGGGTCCAAGACGGAGGACGGAGTAGGAGCCGGGATATTCTCAGTTCCATTCTCCCTAAACCAGTCTTTTAGACTACCAAATAATTGTAGTGTCTTCCAAGCAGAAGTTATGGCTATTCGCGAAATAGAATCCAAAGAGTGGCATGTGTCTGTGTGACCAGTGCCCTGCGGACAACTCCAACCGCAGCACTGGAAACCATGCTCCACATTCTGCCCTTGGACATACACGGTAAAGAGATGGCGGCAAAATCGGCATTGCGTCTGAGAGAATCACAGCAATGGAGAAGCAGTGACACAGGGCATGCCAATATTCTAAAAACTAATAATGTCACAACAGAAGTTACAGACTACGTAACCACGGTCCTGGACTTCAATATTAAATACAAGACCAGTATTCCCGACCGACAGCAATGGGAACAGAATACGGTTATAGATGAAAATACGCTAGAAGTATACACAGATGGGTCCAAGACGGAGGACGGAGTAGGAGCCGGGATATTCTCAGTTCCATTCTCCCTAAACCAGTCTTTTAGATTACCAAATAATTGTAGTGTCTTCCAAGCAGAAGTTATGGCTATTCGCGAAGCCGCTGAACTGCTGAAGGTGAGATCGATATCGAACTCAGACATCGTCATCTACACCGATAGTCAAGCAGCTATTAAAGCACTCGAATCACCAATATTAAGATCCAAATTGGTCAGGCACTGCCGCAAATCTTTAAATGAGATCTCGGATATGTGCACGTTAACGCTGTGCTGGGTCCCTGGTCATAGAGATATACCAGGTAACTGTAAAGCAGACGAACTAGCAAGGAACGGCACGAAAATGGAACTCTCTACTGGTAAAGGAGAGCCCCATGTGCCAATTGAAACGGTAAAATACAACATCTCCACACTATCACTGCAACAGGCTAATGAGAGATGGCGCGATCTTGACACCTGCAACCACTCAAAACAGACCTGGCCACGAATAAATCGGCGCAGGACAAAGGTCCTGTTAAACGTCAGTAGAAATCATATCGGAACTCTTGTCGGAGTACTAACAGGCCACTACTAGGAAGACATGCCGTAAGGCTTGGAGTTACCGCTAATGACTTATGTCGCAGTTGCATGGATGAGGAGGAGGAGAAAACTCGTAGGTGGAACGGAGTTGCCCGGCGCTATCCTCGATTAGAAAGCAAACTCTAGGAGAGTACTTCTTTGAGGAGCTTGCTGATATTGCCGAAACGGATATCAGTAAAATACGGAAATTTCTCCAGAATTCGAAATGGTTCCAAGATAATAAGAGTCGGAAATAACCGACTCTGCTTGTGGTATCATAATTTACCTTACTTGGTCTAAGTGAATTACTCCGTATTAACGGATAATTGCCACCTAACCTAACCCTAACCTTACCTCAAGTGCCAGAGAAAGTGAGGTGTGTCCTCATAAACCTCTTCGTCTCCGCAGCCTCTACATATACCTATGTATATCGGCATCTTTAAGATTTAGTTTCATTGTATGATTTCTTAGGAAGTTATGACCCGTTAAAGCCCCTACCAATTTAGAAGTTTTGATGGTCCGTTCGTTTGACTGTCGTATTTTAGCCAAAGCCTCTGTGATACTTCACAGGTAGTTAGTCCTTTCCACCTGTTGTTGGTTTTCATGCAAATTTTATTTTCCACTCGCTCTTACAGATTACAGAGTGGTGACTTGATCGACTGCAGTGCTAGATCATTACATTCCATTGCAGACCCATTTATCGCTAGTTCGTCGGCCCTCTCATTAACGGCTTTGTTACTGTGCCAAGGGACCCAGCAGAGGACCGTGGAGTGCTGCGAGCAGAGAACCGTTTCCACAGTCCATCTTCGATCCATCTGTGTAAATACATATCTACTCGGGAACGAGCAGCAGAATGGTTTGTCAAAGTTTAGATGTGGGATCATATAGTCAGAAGTGACAACATTTCCAATGTATTTGCCTAGAATCTGTGCGTGACCAAAGTTGTACGGGTTCCAAGTACCAGTTTGGCTAATCCTTAAGGCACTTTTGGTAGCAGGTTCCTCCATGTATAGGTCTAGAGGAGTCAGATTAAGAATTGCCTCCAGTTCAGCCGTAGGTGTGGTTCTCATTGCACTGGTTGTCCCTATACTCTACATGCTAGTCTTTGTATTTTTGTCATTGACTTAAGATTGGTCGCCTTGCATGCGGCTTGCCATACCAGACTACGCTGCCATATGTGAGTATGGGCTGCACGATTGCAGTACATCCACAGGATTGTTTCGGGGTTCGGTCTCCACCTCCTGCCATGCGTAGAAAGTATTAACTGTTTTTTCACTCTTTCATTGACATTCGGCTTCCAATAAAGTTTTCTATCTAATATCATTCCTAAATATTTCGCCCTATCCGCCACCTTTAGAGGTATTCCCTCGAGGGTTGGTGGCTCGAATAGTGGTATTGTTCTTTTGTTTGTGAACAGGACAAGTTCAGTTTTCTGGGGATTAATCCAAAGGCCCTATTGTTTTGTCCACTTATTGAGTACTCTTAGTGAGTTTCCTAATTTGCAAGCAGGACTACATCGTCTGCATATGCGATTACCGTGACACTCATGTTATTGAATTTCATTAGTATCTCATTCATTCATTCACAAGTACGAGATGACCCCGCCTTGTGGCGTGCCTCTCGAAGCGGTTACTCTAAGGACCATGTCACCTATATTCGCGTTGATGTTTCTTTCACTAAGTAAGTTAACAATCACATTAGTGATAGATTGGTCAACGTTTAGATTCTGTAGTGCCCTTTTAACTGCGCACGTTTTAACATTATTGAAGGCTCCTTCAATGTCTAGGAACGCAGCTAGCGCGTATATTCTTGGCCTAATAAGGACCTCTCTATAGTGCTAACGACTTCATGCAACGCGGTTTCCACCCCTTTGCCTTTGATATAAGCGTGCTGAGATGTGGAAATCTTACCGACTGCGTATAAAGACGTTCATTTGTTTTTCAAAGGTTTTCAACATAAAGGATGTTAGACTTATAGGCCTTTTTGGCGGTGGTGTGACTAGATTTCCCTGTCTTATTGTTTATTTTATTTGTTCGGACATTCTATTAAGGATCTTCTGCATGATAGTGACGTTGCCTAGGTAACAGCTGTCTTCAGTCTGCACTCAAATTAATAAAATTGCTTTACCTATCACTCTACAAAATATATTGAGGTGATTGTTAAAAAGTACACTTGTGCCAAATTAAAATAGCTTCATAAAGGCAGCGATATCGACATCATCGATTCAAGAAATATTAACATATAAAATTGTTTAATTACCATGCGAAGTTACGCGACGACGAGGTATGCATGCTGGAATGCACTGTAAACCCTTCGAATATTCAATTAATATTACAGAAGTAGAGTAAAATTGAAAAAAGTGAAAACCAATTTGCTCGGGTGTTTTTGCGCGAGGCGGGTAACTAAACACATGCGTCCTTTCGTAACTATACACTGCAGGACATTGCAATAACTACACGAATACGTATATGTACGCATATATGCCACATTTTTATACGTAGAAAAAGAGAACGCAATTAAAAAAACATCTCAATACTTGTCATTCTGTGAGAAATTGATCAATAAAAACATAGTCATCGTGCGTAAATTGCTTCCTGCCACTTCATAGTTTCATAAGTTTCCCAACCATCAACCAACGTGAGGACAAAGAAAAGCCCTTTAGCAGCACCTACAATGGAAACCTACATCCTTTACTCTCAACTCACTAGAAGTCACCAAGTAAACACAACAACTGACATTCGATTACAGTGTCAAGGGTGACTTTCATTTTGTTTAATTCTCTACCATCGTGTCTATACACGAAGTCCAAACACTTATACTGCGGTAAGAATCATTAAGAGGAGATTAGTGATTAGAGACAGTGATCACTTTAAGCCAACGTCATAGTATGTTTATGTACATATACATATATCATGTGTCTATGGGAGCAACGGTATGACATCATTTGGATGGATACATGGATACTTAATACAGATTTCCCAAAGATCATTCTCATCAGGTATCACACTCACTAGGTAGCAAGGCATAATGTTAAACGTCATTTAACAATGAAATATAATTTATGTTGTTACCACTGTTTGGTTGCTTCTTAAAAAAAAAACGTCTGAAACCGGTCTTTGTTATTATTTTCATATACATATGTACATAGTATGTAGGTACATACATATATCAACGTTCGTGAACAGAGTTGAGCTGTGAAAAAATATCGAAGGTACAAATGGTTAATTAGCATGAAGATGAACAGTGTGCCGTACGCGATTATGTCGAAAATATATCGACTATGAAAGGTGCGAGAAGGAAAATATGGTTAAATCAGCTTTCTCTTGTGGAAAATTTGTTACTAAAGTTTGGTGTTCAAAAAGTTCAAAAAGTACAAAAAATATACAGATTTACGCTTCAGGCTGGACATATTGCTTGATGACACTTGAATAAAATTATATACATTCTATGATATACCAATATGGTAATAATGGTAAGCTTCGCCGGGTGAATATGGCGTTGGTTGGTTGAATTAAGTGGCTCGTTCCCGTCTTCTTGCCTTTTTGAGACCAGGACCAAACAAAACCCACGAGACTTGTTGCAAATAAAACCAGCCTATGGAGTTGACCAAGTTGATAATGTTAGATTAGATTAGATGTTAAGTCGGGAAAGCCTACACCGGCCCTGGCACTGCGGCATCTCTAACAAAACCTATTGTGCCTTCCCTGGTGAGGTCCTAGAGACATCTTTCGACTCCGGAGACAGTCAGGAAGATAAGTATCGTCTCTGGGGGTAGGTCCGCAAGTTTTGCTGTAGTAACGATTTCTTTGCCAAGGACATTCTTTCTGAGACGAAAGAGAGCCGGACATTCCATGAGAATGTGACGACAGGATTCGTCTCTCTCCAGGCGAAGTCTACATGTGGGGTCCGGTGAAACTCCAATTCGGTGAAGGCGTGGGCATAATAATAATAATAATAATAATAATTTTGGGAAGAACTTTTTGGTGCTGTTCTGCTCAGGTGTTTTAAGCCAGAATTCATTAGATTCTATTTGAGCTAAGCTCCTAATGTACTTTCTGAAACATTGTCGCATTGTCGCTCCAACTTTAGCCAGTGAGTCTGCTTTTTTGTTTCCAGTAAATACCTTGTGGACTGGAATCCAGTGTAGGATAACTGGGTTTTTCTTTGCAATTTCATAGATGGCCATGTAAGCTTCCAGGACCAGCTACGATTTTATAACCTGGTTGAGTGTCCATCCGCACATGTTTTTTTTTTTTTTTATAATTAACACGCGCTAAAGAGGTTATGACTACTCTAATATGGCAATGTGATTTACATAGCGCGGGCATTAAGGAAATTGGGATAGATTGGGATAGAGAAGATAGGAGATTCCGATGCACATTGGTATTAAATGTCTGTAAATTGTATTGAGGGGGAAAGACAGAGCCGGGCAAGGCATTCCACATTCGTGTTGTACTGT
This sequence comes from Cheilosia scutellata, assembly GCA_955612985.1. Taxonomy (NCBI): domain Eukaryota; kingdom Metazoa; phylum Arthropoda; class Insecta; order Diptera; family Syrphidae; genus Cheilosia; species Cheilosia scutellata. The sequence goes on from OY015312.1 coordinate 70,945,128, forward strand.
ACGGCTTATGAAAGAGTCTCTATATTTCATAGTACGTCCGAAGATAGGCTGAATGGTAAACTGATGGGCATTCCTAGCAAGGCGAGTATTGCGGTTGAATTGCTGAAGGGGCGGAATGCAGCTGGCAATTTCATTTGAGCACTGTTTGTTAAAAAAGCGATAAAACAGTGTGAGACACGTAATGTTTCTTCGATGTTCAAGCGAATGAATAGAATTCGCAATATTCGTATCTCCGATTAGTTTCAGCGCACGATTTTGGATCCTATCCAGTAGATGCAATATGGTTTTCGGCGCACCAGACCAGATATGAGAATTGTACTCTAGTTTGGGGCGAATGAACGCCTGGGGGACACCAGCATTTATATGGTGGTATGTAGTTTCTAACCCATTGAATAAGAGACGCATCAATACCATAAGCACGCATTTTTGACAAAAGAGCTCGGTGCCAAACTCTGTCAAATGCTTTTGAAATAACAAGCGCAACAATCTTCGATTCATCGAAGTGATGGAGAGATTGGTTCCACTTCTCGGTGAGATAAGTCATCAAATCACCAGTGGACCTGTTGCCACGAAAACCGTACTGCCGGTCATTGAGGAGTTTCCGAGATTCAAGATATTTCATAAGCTGACGATTTATCAGCGTTTCCATGACCTTAGAAATAATGGACGTAAGTGCTATGGGGCGGTAATTGGTGGGAGAAGAAGATTCACCTTTTTAAGGGACGGGCTGGACAAATGCTGTTTTCCACCTTCTCGGGAAGAGTCCACAAGCTTACGCAGTGGTTTTGCCAGCGTGGAAGAACACCTCTTCAGAACGATGGGGGAGATACAGTCTGGACCAGCGGATTTATTTATGTTAAGATCATGTAGTACCCTTGCAAATGTGCGAGTGCGAAAATGGATTTGTCCCATGGTAAATTCGACGCTCACGAGCACAGGTGGAGGCAAAGCGCAATCTGGGAGCATCGAGCTGGCTGCAAAATGTGCAGCAAACAGATTAGCTTTGTCTAAAGAGCTGACAGCTGGAGTGTCATTGTAAATGAGAGTGGGGATCGATGGTGAGGCCGAATTCTTAACATTTTTTACAAATGACCAAAAGTTTTTACTACACTTGGGACATTGTAATATTTTTTGCCTCAACTTTTGGTCATATGAGAATTTGACACGCTTTATGAGGGCATTGCAGTCATTTCTGGTTCGTTTAATCTTTTTTCGGTTTTCCTCAGATGGGTTGCCTTGTAAGACCGAAAACTCAACTCCCTTAGTCTTATAGCCTCTTTACAGCTCGAGTCGTACCACGAGTTTTCTTTTGGTTTAATACTCTTTATCCTGCGAGGGATCTCGTATTCCCATACGGTTCTTTTCGGAGTTTTTTCTTTAACTTTGTGGTCGGAGTACGAGAAATTCGCTGATATGGTACAGTGGTCTTACGAGCCTAGAGGCGATAATACTTCAATGGAGTATTTATTAGGGTGGGAGGTGAGAAACAAGTCCAATGTGTTGGCATCAATGTCTGGTACACGTGTTGACGCATTTACAAGCTGGGTTAATTGGATTACCTCAGCAAAGATGTGAACATAAATTCCTTCGGGTGTTGTCTGTCCAGAATGTCGAAACCAGTCAGAATTGTGAATATTTAAATCGCCCGCAATGACGATTTCAGTACGAGGGTACAAGGAAACAATTCTAGACTATTTTTTGTGTGGTTATCACTTTATTTTTGACTATAGTGACCAGCCGTCCCGCATTTTGCGGGACAGTCCCGCATTTCACATAGCTGTCCCGCATCATAAACTGCCGGCAAAATGTCCCTCATTTACAGATTTGTCCCGGAAAGTCCCGCAAAATTATAAATATAAAAACGTTCGAAATGATAAGTGAGTATATTTTGTAAATTTTAAGAACTTTGGCGGCTTGTCACGAAGGGAAAGCAAAAATGTTTTTAGTAGTAGTAGTCGACTAAATAGAGAACTTAAGCAATACATAATTGGTGTAAATCAATTCAAACCACTACTACACTCCGTGCCACTTGATTACGAACAGGAATTTGTTTGTTTTAATTTTACAATATTTTGCAAAAAAAAAAATGGGATTAAGTTAATAAATGTAACTTTTATGACTTTTATGACGCTTATCCTAAAAAGGTCATAAAATTTACCTGTTATTTTTGTTTCACTTGATTACGAACAGTTGCTTAATCTACCTATTACCATGTTTTAAATCAAATAAAAGGATACTTGGAGTATTAAGGAGCTTAGTTTAAGAAATAACTTCATATAATCCACAACTATAGGTAAAGGAAAGACATTAACCAAGGAGGAAATAGGCCAAATTCGAGCTTAACGGGAACAAGGAAAATCCATCCGTTTTATAGCCAGCAAGATTGGAATAGGCGCCACTGTTGTACACAACTTTATTAAAGACTGGAGAAATGTGGAAAAAAAAACTGCAAAGGAAGAGTCAGCAAAGCGGCACATCAAAGGAGGTGGTGTAATGGTATGGGGAGCAATAAGCCATTACAGAATTGTGGAGATGGATTTCCAAAGCTCCAAAATGATGGCAATCACTTACAAATCGATACTGGGAAGAGCTTTTCCTCAGTTTTCGGAGATATTTGGTGGTCAGCGATGGACTTTCCAACAAGACAATGCACCTTTAAATACCGCACGGACAACAAAAGCCTGGATTCAGAACCAAAATGTAAACCTACTTGCATGGCCCCCATATTCACCTGACCTGAGCATATCGTGGAAAACGTGTGGGGTTGGCTTTAAAGAAAAGTCTACGAAGGAGGAAAGCAATATCATGAAACGGAAGAAATTATGGAGCCATAAAACGAGCCTGGTCCGTAGTTTCGCTAGATTATTTGACAGCACTCTATGAATCTCTACACAGCAGGCTACTTGAAGTGATTTAGCAGTATCTACCCATCACTAAAAACTATTGCTACTCTTTGAATAAAAGCATTATTTAATTATACAAGCAATTTGTTTATTTTTTTTTTACCTTTTAAGCTTCTAACAGGTAGATTAAGCCACTGTTCGTAATCTTAAGTGAAACAAAAATAACAGGTACATTTTATGACCTTTTGGGGAAAAGCGTCATAAAAGTTACATTTATCAACTTAATCCCATATTTTTTTCTACAATATAAACATAATATATCCTTCATTCCTTGTGCATTCGGTTTTTCCCGGATTAGCGAAGGATTTGAAAAATATCGTAAAATTAAAACAAAAAAATTCCTGTTCGTAATCAAGTGGCACGGAGAGTAATTTGCTTCCGGTTGACATAGTAAACATTATTGTGAAAATATACTCAAATTTTGATATACTCTAACTACACTGTTTGAGAGGAAAAATTGAAAGAATTTTGCTGCTATACGCAGCTCAAATAAAATAGATTGCTCAGGCTCGGCAAGATTACATAGCTCTGCTGCCCGCCATCGAACTCGAACGTCTGTTGAAATTATTTGAGCCGTTTAAATCCATATACAAACACTTTTTTAAGATCCAAAATCTGAGTTGTGTCCCGCATTGTCTTCAAAAAAATTATGGTCACTATATTTTTGACCAACCTACTCTCTCTGCTAAGACTGAACGTAGATAAAACTAAATTCAAGCATGTCTAAATAACAAATCAGTTATGAATTCAAGTGTTGACCGTGAAGTCAGACCAAAAGACGTAGCATGCGTAACGCTGCAGTTCTGTTTCTGCAACAACCGTGCTTGGACACCTTAAAAATGGGTACAGCAAATACAAATTCGTTCACGTTGAATTGAAAGGAGTAGGTAATATAAGTCTAAGGTATCTATACTAAATTCCAGGATACTGAAGATCTATTTGTATCTACCTAACCAATTTGACAAGATCATTTAACTAATATACATATACCTAAATATTAGATATAAATTTTAATATTAAATTACCTTTGGCAAATCCCGGATATGATTCGCATCCAATAGCAACTCCTCAAGGCTACGTGAGTAGCGAAGAATTTCTTCGGGCACAGTTGGCAACGAACAATGCCGTTTGTCGACAAACTCCACCTGGCGATTACAGCCCTTGAATATTGGAATGCACTTAAACATGATCCTGCTCCGCTGCTATCCTGTTTATTATTCTTGCAGATTTATTGTTGTGACGAACAAAATTGGATAACGCGCTCGAAAACAATCGTTTTTTGCTTTCCGTTTTCGGGTAACATGTATGCAGACAAAAATATAAAAAAAAAAACACCACTCGCGGTTTTAACAACGCTCAGAGACGCTGAAATCTTTTTTCAAATTTATGGATTTATTCACTTTTAAATATAAAACACTTTTCGAGTTGAAAAACATAAATTACAGAAAAACGAAATGATTTCTCTTCACAAGTCTAGGGTAGGTATTTTATTTTGACAGTAGCCAAATAACACTGTACACATATCTCGCTCTAGGATCCTAATCCTATTAGAACACTGCACGCGTTGGAATGGAACAGATGGATATATACAACACAAACGTATATCGTTCGCTGAAGAAGTGTTAAACAAAAATGACAGCAAGCAAAGCAGCGACGAGCGAAATACGAAACTAGTTTTTGTTATTTCTTGTTTTTCGTAATTATTATGCCTGCACTTTATTTTGGAATACCTACGTTTTCCAGTGGAGCGCTATCTTTCTCTAGCGCTTATTAGTTTTTAGCAGTAGAACAAGAATGACAAAGAAAACATATTTCGCATAGAAATCATTTTACAAGGTGAGTTAACAGGTGCAAAAAGAAAAACCAAAATGGATTCTTATCCGCGGAATTGATTTTTCTTGTGGCCTTTTACGTGCTGCGCTTTTCTTGAATGCAGAGCTGGCGCACAAGATTTGGATACATTTTTCAATAGTAAGCGACTAAAAAGCAATTTCCCAAATGATGAGTACGGTATTAACACGACGACGGACAACAAGCGACCGCGAAAGCGACACACCGACAACGATGACACGCCCAAATTAGATGGAATTTTTTTTACTGTTTTTTCTGGTTTTTGTTTTGTGGTGGTAAGCAGGAGCAGTTGAAGTTAGAATTTTTGTTTTTTGACTTCTGATTAATTTTTTTTTCGATATTTTGATTGGGCGCAGCAAACTAGAGACGAAACGCGCTAAAATTTAAGGAATGAACCGAAACGCGGCAACAATTTTCTAAATGTATACGTACGTTTATATACTCAGGTATATAACTACATTAAAAAAGAAAACATAAAAAAGCGACGACGGAATTTCAACTATACTACGTGCAACTACACGGAACAACACGGTCAACTCAACTGAAATTGAATAGCGAATGAACGAAATAACGAGTAAATGCAAAGCAAGAAGAATTGAGGAAGGTGGTGTAAAATGGAAACGAAATATCTGACGTTAGCATTTTTCGGATGCGTTCATACGCGTTGGTAGCGTTTGTTTTGTAAACTGTCGAAGAGGTTACTTTACAGCTCAGAGTCAGAACACAGACGATGGAACTAGTCGTCGTCGATTAAACTATCCGTAAATGCATCCACATCGTATCCATCAAAAGACTAACCAAACCAAAACAAAACTGAAGCATTTAACCATAGCAATATGATATCATAGGAAATCTGTGGAATATGTTGTGGAATTGACTGAGAAGTTGAACAGGGAAAGTTTTACGTACGGAAAATCGAACTGACTTTATAATTCAAAAGCAATATTTTAAGACCAATATTGAGTTTAGAGGTCTGCAATGAATGGCTTGAAACCAGTTCCAAGACATTCGTTTCATTTCAAGTTCACTTGGTTACTGCACTCACTGCTTGAAAAGTAAAACAAATGAATCAGGAGATATTTGATTACTAAGTGAGTACTGCACCCATTGAAAACAAAACATTAGAGCAGTGCACTCATAAACAACGGGTATTCATAAACGAGTACTCTTAAATATAGTGTACACTCACACTGCACTGAGTACACTGAGTATTTATTTTCTTATGAAAGTAAATGAATTAGAATCTCTTAACAAGGCATTGGAGGGGAGATAATGGTGAGTTATAGAGGGAAGAGGCTAAGTTTATATTTGAAAGTAAAGCTATGACGAGTACACGACATGCCAAACACCGACATACGCATGGCACTCTGACATCACGATAATTACTCGACATATTGTAGAATATGTCACGTTTTATATATTGTGACATGTGTGAAAAGTATGCCGGGTATGTTTTGTTTTGTGACATAAAAGATGGCGGATCCTGTAAAATAAATTATTTCCATTTTGTAATAAAACCTAAATCTTTCCTAACAAAGCACACAATTTTATACCTAAAGCTGCAACAATGGACTCTAGAGTCTAGACACCAAATAGCCATTCCATCGGTTTTATTCAGTGTACTCAGTGTACTCACTGTATTATTAAGAGTTATTATTGATGCTGTTTTGTTAAATTCAAGCACCCATGCAAAACAAAGAAAGCAAACAGTGAACTCATTTTGGTTTCCAGTGATCTCTATTGTAGAGTATTTGAGCTAGGCGTTGTGGTACTCATTTTTAGGGTACTCTCTTTCGTAAAATTGCTGTGAATAGAGTACACTGAACTACTGTACTCGTTTAAAGAGAGCAAATGAATGTATTCATGCAGATCTCTAATTGAGTTAAACGATTAAGGCCTCAGTTATAACTACCATTGAAATGCATCATATTGCAACAAATCAGTGGAATGGTTTAATTTTTTAAACAAGTCAGTTATAGCAATCATTGAAATACTCCTGTCAGTGACATGAAGTCTAATGTAGATTTCCATTGGGCAAGAAAAAGCTATTTTTTAAAGATTCAGACTAGTTTTTCTGCTCTTGAAATCAGCTGTCTGTCAAAATCATTTTCCATTGGACAAGAAAAGCACTTTTTTTAAGATTCAGATCACTTTTGCGAATCTCGATTCGAGGGAGAGATTCGAACATAAAGGGTCCGCCAAATAACTTTCTTTTTTTTTTTAAATGCTATAAAAAAAACTACTGAATATTTTCTCTAATTTCTTTTTTTATTTGAAAGTACAATCCTTCCGGTTAATAATGGAGAATAATTTCATTCAAATGGCTGCCTCGGCTGGCCATGCAGTAGCCTACACGATCGGTCCAATTTTTAAGCACATTATCGATTGTGTGCAGCTGTATTTCACCAATGGCTTCACGAATATTGTCCTTTAAAGCGTCAATAGTCTCTGGCATGTCGGCGTAACACTTATATTTTACGGCACCCCACAAATAATAGTCCAACGGTGTCAAATCGCAGCTCCGCGGTGGCCAAACGACATCAGCTCTGCGGCTGATAATGCGATCTTCAAAAAAAGAGCTCAAAACATCGAGTATAGCTTCGGCTGTGTGGCACGTAGCGCCGTCCTGTTGAAACCAAATGTTGCCAATATCCTCCTCTTCAATTTTTGTGAACAAAAATTCGTTCAACATGGCCCGATAACGATCGCCATTGACTGTAACGGCCACTCCTTGCTCATTTTCGAAGAAAATGGCCCAATTATGCCTCTGGACCAAAATCCGCACCAAACAGTGACTCGTTTTGGCGAGCGTTTTGGGTATACGCACTGTTTTTGGCTTTTCACGCTTTGGTTTATCGATGAGGATGCCAGTTTCTTTCACTTTTTTCACAAGATAACGAACATACGGAGCTGACGGTACTTCTCTTCTTCCAAAATCCGTACGCAATTTTCGCACACATTCTGCAACATTACCATGATTTAAAAAGTAATGTCGCAATATTTCCCAGCGTTGTTCAAGCATACACAACCATTTTCGTTCAGCGGAAGGATAAAACTAATTATCTGTCAAATCAGACATGAGCTAAGTGTTCGCGAAATAAGCACTAGTTAAAAAAAAAAACGTTAGATGGCGGACCCTTTACTTTCACCAATACCAAAACAAGAGACATTGGCCGCGTTCCATTGACCGCTAGTCGTCTAGCAAATAATATCCCTGATGGAGGAACGCTGGCGATAGAGATCTAGCGTCAAAGTGACATTAGAACCAATTTCAATTCGTATTATTTCATCTTCATGAGAGTCAAAAATGTATTTTGTGCCGTCTTGCCGCATATTTATTAATACATTATAATTTAAATAAACAAATACAATGTACATATATTAATTACTTAGAAGTTTGAATTCACATTTTACCCCAAATTGGAAATATTTGACTTCTGCACTTTCACTTTTATTTTGGCAGTTCGTTATTTCTTTCAATCTAGCAGTTCATTTTGCGCTAAATTGAAAAATTTCCCTGAATATGATATTTCACAAAATGTGCTAGAGAGCTCTAGCGCAAATGCTGAAATATCAGTTTTTTTTGTATGGTGTTTGCCATGCCGCTAGTCATCTAGCGGTTAATAGAACGCGGCCATTTGTAAACATAAATTGCAATAAAAAAAAATAGCTGACTGTCAAATAACACACTAACACAAATGGAAACAAAAAGTAATCTAATTTTATTTTCCATTTGGGCAGAAAAAATCTGAGATCTGAGAGCAAAACGGTAAAAGCCCAATATCAATCGACATAAGTTTTGAGGTTAGAGTTGATCATTGAAAGCAAAACTGACAGTTGAGAATAGAGAGAATCGAACACATCAGTAAAACGATTGGGTTCCAAATTAGAGAAACAAAAATCAGCTGTTCATTGAAATCGATTTCAATCAGTGAAATAATAAAAGAGGATTTAAAGAAAAGTTTTAATTCGAATTAAGTTATTTCTTTTGTAAAAAAAATTCCATAATTGATTAGCTTTATTTTGATACCAATTAAAGCCAGTATTGTTTGATTAATCGACTTAAAATCGGAAATCAAAATGTTCAATGATGCATTTCAATGATAGCTATAATTGGGACCTAAACGCAAATTGAAATTTCGAAAATCGAGTTTATCATGTGAGAGAGAGAGTGCGTTGTTTTATTTCGTTCCCTCTTCATTTGATTGTGATTTTTTCGGTTGGTGAATTTAGATTTATATGGAATGAAAAAAAAAACTAATAATACCTAACAAGAATTGTTCCAAACAATTTCAAATGTAACCAAACAACAACGCCGCTAACTACTAACACAACATATACTATACACGCGTACTCTGTATAATTCAATTCTATTTCAATTCAATTTTTCAATTCGGTGAGAGCGAAAAGAGGGATCAAGTTTGGATTTATAGTTTAAATTCGAACTTTAAATTCGCTCATGGTAACGTACTAACGGATGACCCTATTTATGTATACGCTACGATTTTTGTCGTACGTGTCGTGAATGTTACGGTAAAAGGGATAAGGAAAAGGCCCGCCAATTCTCATCCGATTCTTGTATTCTCCTTTCGACCCCTTCGTAATTTTCTGCGTTTTCTTTATTCTTAAATCGTACTCGGTCGCATTATGTTCGCGCTAGACATCTACATTTGCTTTACTTTCGAATTGTGTGCAAAAATGCAGCTACCACCTCGAACGACGAATGAAAAATAAAGAAAACAAAAGGGGTATTCATGCAACGTCGTAAACTCGTCGTAAACGTCGTAAACGTCGTAAGTTTACGATGTGGTAAATGAACTGTCAAAATTTGTATGGAAAATCATTTACGACGAGATGGTAAACTTACTACGCGAATTTGTGTGGAAAACCGAGATGGTAAACTTACGACGAGGTTATTGTGACATTTCACACTTGAAATAAAGGCGCGAAATCAGAAAAAAAAAATACTTTGCATGCATTTATAATACTTTTGATGCATTTATAAATAGAAATTGCACATTTTACAATTCCAAGTGTAGGATAATTAGTTAATCCATCAAATTGTATTAAGAAAACAAGTTTTAAAAGCTTTTAAATAACGAAATTTCCAATTCCAAACAAAGGGAGTTTTCGTTCGCGGCAAAAATATTGGTATTGTAAATTTCTTTATTTATACCCTTTTATAACTTGTTTTCTTAATACAATTTGATGGACTAACTAATTATCCTACACTTGGAATAGTAAAATGTGCAATTTTCTCTTTATAATTGTATCAAAAGTGGTTTTTTCGCATTTTATCAATTCGTTCGTTCCCTCCCATGTGAAACAGCTGATTGGTTTACCACCATTTACCACAAACAGCAAATTGGGGCGTTCATGAAACGTTTGTCGTAAACTTACCATTTTACGCAAATGGTAAACTTACGACGTTGCATCAATACCCTTAAAGACAATTTGACAATCAAGGGCATTGAAGTGAAAACACGTATAAATGCACGATAAGTGCCCAAAAGAGAATTAAGAAGTGTCGTACGAAAAAAATCGTAACGTGTAAATCTAGGCTAATACTGTTGCAAAAGGTGTGTCTGCTTCAAAAACCCAGCAAGAACGATAGTAGGAAGGTTCACATTTTTTTTCGCCAAAAACAATCTTTTCCATTATCTCATTTTATAGCAGTTGTTTGTATAACAAGGAACATTTTTCCAGTGTAATGCAATTAAATTATTCATTTCTCTAACTAACGGTTTTTGTTTGATAACTGGCTTAAGTGTCAGTTTACACTACTTACCATTTGGTCAGTTTTTTCTGTAATAAACCAGCATGGTCATTAATTCGTTCGAGATATGCATATGGATATTACACTGGATAACCCAATTTTGACAGCGATAACTATCGGAAGTGGTGTATATGACCACTAATCTAACCACCGTTGAATTGCTTAAGTGGTAAATTACACACGATGTCATGTAAGCGTTTACTACTGATACATCAACAAAATTAAAGAAAATTCCGTGCCACCATTTCAATGAGACAGTAATCGGGAGTGAATCTACATCTACAATCCAAAAACTACATAAATAATTGTAGTTAGGCGATGTCACTTTATAGTTATAGGTCTCTAGATAACCGACAATCCTCAGAGTACGTAGGTTTCTTTAAGTCTAGATTCTAGAATTATGTCATGCTAGGATCTTCCACACTATAACAATATTTTATATACGTACTCTGTAAGCAATCGTCTGTCAATTAAAAAAATTCTTAGAACGTAGGCATAGGAAGCGGACATATGAAACATAGATAGGTCTTACTGGAAATAGCTAGGTTCGTGATCAAATTTTGGGTTCTTAATTTTATAACCAATAGCAGCTTAAGAATGTTTCAGTTTTCATTCTACAATGATACGTCATGAGTCCTAAAAATATGCCATATTTTTTTTAGAGTAATTTGTGGAGCTGGTGGAGCTATGCCGGGTATTCAGTTAGTGACTAGGTGATGTCAACAGATTGGCTTGAAAATAAAATATACAACAGAAAAATTTAACAAACCCGCAAATTAGTTAACTCATATTAAATGTTGAGGTGGAGCGAACAAGAATAATAAGCACTTTAACTTCACTGACTTAAAGCGACTACTTTGTGATAAACATTACGGTATATAGTGACGTTAAAATTATGTGACTACCGAGTTTTTTATTAAGTTTTGAATAGAAATTAATTTTCTGACATTGGTTCGACAAATAATACGTTTATTGATGTACATAATGTCTATTACCTATTTATTTAGGCAAGAAACAGTAACTGTATCTATCCAGTTTGTATGGAATATCTGTAATTGTTGCAAACATATTTGATCTTATAACGCATGAATCAAATCCTAAAAAAAACTTAATCTTGAAATGATTTCAGCCTGTAGTTGTATAATTTTTTGATCCATCTTTCCAATTTGCGCTTATCGTCACCAAGACACTGTAATTAAACAAATTAAACCAATGATATAGTTATCCTATACCAACTCACGTTTGGATGAAATATTAGTGATTGTTCCGGCTGAACTTCGTCGACATTTCTCTCTACTGATATCGTCTCGTTCTTTAAATCAATGATAACTTTTTCAGGAATCTTCTTATCCGCAGTCCTGTAAAACGTTTCGGCTGTAAATGAATCCATTTCAATTTGTTCGATGGCTGTTTTTCTTGAAGCATTTGCCTGCACATTCTCTTCAATTGACGGTGATTGGGTAGGCCAAGAAACACTGGCGCCGCTCGATTTAATAGAACCCCGACTTCTAGAACTATTTTTGCTGGTTGAGCTGCTGCTACTGCTACTACGGCGATGCCTCTTCTTTTTGGATTTTTTCTTTTTTGACTTGGATACTTTAGAATGGCCTTTTGATTGCCTACTTTGATAGTTTTCTCTACCGCCATCGCTGTCTCTTGATTTCGAACGAGAATTATGATGTAAACGTTTTGAAAATGAACGCTGGTCAACTTCGCTCATGATTTAAATAAAATATGTGAAAAAATCTAAAAGAATTACAAGATTAGCAAGGTGAAATTGAATTTGTTATTTTTATTGTTGTTCAATAAAGTTTGACAGTTAATGCAATCCACACGTTTGGTAAACTTGACATTCAACAAATCCACTTTTTCTAAGGGTAGCGTTCAGAGCCTTATAGAATAATTTTTTAGTACAACAAAAATTGTGACCACAAACTGAGCGTTTAAACTCTGTACCTATCTATTCCATTCACAATTTTTACACAAAATATATAAGAAACATTACTAATACCCAATTTCATAGTGGCAGCTTAATCCTGGGCTTAGCTAAGTGTAGGATTGAACATAAACTTCGCTTAACCCTCACATGGATGGAATTTTTTATGTACTTACATGGACAGTATCTACCCGGGTAGATAAACAAAATCTCACGCATTCTGTATGAGTTTTTTGCATTAGGTTATAGTTTTTCTTTCAATATTAGCCTTTTGCATTCATTCTCTTTATTTTTTTACGTTTGATTGTGCCTATTTTCCAGATAACAGCGATATCGGTGAGGCGCTTCAAAGCAATTTCGCAATAAATCGTATTTTGTTATTTTATTTGGTACGCATATTTTGTATGTCTCATACAATATACTTTAGTTTACATATAAGCTCTACTTGGTGCAAACACGTATTTTTGTATCGACATTTCGCATGTAAATTCAACGAATATCTACCTGGGTAGATACTGTCCATGTAAGACAAAAAAAAGACAAAACTTAAAAAATAGTAAGAAAGGACTTTCTCACACAATTTTTTTCATAATTATCTTCAACAAAACAATAATTTAGTCACTGATTCGAAACTGCATTCAAATCTAATAAAAAACCGAAGAGATATTTAGAGTTGAAAATTCAAATATCTACCCGAGTAGATACTGTCCATGTGAGGGTTAAGTATTTTTCGTTTTCACAGTCCATATATAAACTTGGTTTAGTTAAACCACTAATTAAGTGTCATTGTGAACCATTTATCATGAATACACAAACCTGATGACTGTATGCGAATGTGTGTGCCATCTAAAACTACGAGTGTGGAAGCGGACATGCGGAATGTCGATGTTGTTTTGTTGCCGTTCAATGCTAGAGAGTATTTCCACCAACAACGAAGAGATAATTTGACATTTCTCTTGAACAGCATTGCCAAACATAATTATATTGTTGCTTATTTAGCTTTTCTCAGAGAACTTTGAGATAAATATTATTTTATTGCACTTGGCAATTATGTATTCTCTGGATTGATACTTAAGCCCAGAGATGATAATTTACTTCATATGTAGTAGATCCACTTCATTTTGTAATTATTGTTCATCTGCTACTTAGCAACTTATTTCTACTTCGTTTATTTATGGTTCAAAATATCATTTAAAATAGACATTATTGATCAATATGACTCTAAATACTCCAACAACGACGAAAAAAGCAACGAAATATAAATATCAGGAAGAAAATGTGTCATGTAATGCACTATAGAATATCATTTATGTGCTTCTGTCACACTACACATCCATCTATATATCCCATTATCCCATTGAAGACCTAACTTTATCAATTTGAGCATTTCGCCAAATGTCTGCTTCATTTTTTGTAAATCTACTTCGTTTTTTTGGGCAATTTGCTACTTTTTTTGGGTTCAGCATTATCATCCCTAAGCCACGGAACACGGAAGTCGGTGGCTTAACTTAAGGCACTATTTAAGCGAAGTTTATCGTTAAATCTGCCTGCACTGTGAAAACCAAATTTCTGTTAATCCTGAGTTTAAACTTGGATCGACACTTAAGCTCGCAGTGTGAAATCGGGTATGAGACATATAAATCATCAACCCAGTCATCTCTTGTGATCCGTGTCGACTTTGATTGAAAATATATTATATTAGGAATCCGGGAGCCAGCGACATTAAACTAAAAACTTATGTAATCAATTAACTGCACGTTTAATTAATATAAAAAAAAATAATTTTGAAAAACGTTTACATTCCATTCCATACATTTTGGTATCATTTCAAACGATATTTTTGAAACTCTGGGGGCGTGCTACGAAGGGATAAGATAGTACCAATTTTTTTTGCAAATGTTAGCTTAAGACATTTATGGTGATCGTGTAAAAAATAAATTTTTTTTAAATCTAGCCTTCAAAATGCGTTTTCCTTTTTAAGATTTATAGCCAGAAGCCTTAAAAAGGACACTTTTGTCGTCGTTCTTTTAAATCTTTTTTTTATTCTTTTCTGAGTTATGCAAAATATTATAGTCACATTATACAATTTCACAAAACGCATTTTTTGCTTTTCCCCCTTTGGTTCCCTTTTTATGGTGATGCATCACTTTTTGTTTTTTGGAAGCAGTAGCTATTTTTCCCATCCCTGTCCCTGCATACAGCTGGTAGGCAACGTTTTTCGATTATTTCAAATATTAACCTAGAGGTTAAAACAAATTTCAGCTCTACGCAACTTTAGACCAATTTTTAGTTATTTTTTTGGCAAACATCACAGAGGTAGAGGTAATTTTGCTAATAGAGTTTTTCAATCCGGCCGAGGAATGAAATTCGTGCAAGCGAACGGTTTTCATTACCTACATTGGAACTTTGAAATTCCGAATTACAACTCAAACAGATTTCACCAAGAATAGCTAGTTCTTAAATAATAAATGAAACGACTTTGTATATAGTCAAAAAGGATTTCTTACTATATTTCAAAGAAACAGTTATCTTTTTTTGTCCATATTTAGTTCCAACCTAATTTTATATAAATGTATGTAAATGCTAAAAACTGTTATACTTAGCAAGGTAGCCGACAAATATCGTTTCATTCTTTTCCTCCAGAATTGAAATATTCTCGCCTACATTGCCCGGAATGAAGACAATAGATCCCCGTTTAACCGCTAAACATTCTCCATTAGCAAATCGAAGTTGTCGCTCCCCACTCAAAACCAATAGTATTGCACCAAACTTCTCCATTTTTAGTTGGTACTCCTTCATTGCCTTCGGGATAGTCAGCTTTTCGACAGCGAAATCATTAACCGGAGGAGTGAATCGTTCAAGACAACTGTCCACACGTTTAGGTTTGAATAACTTCTTTTCCGGCGGTAGCCCTTCATAATTCAGCACCTTGATCAGACAAGAGACGTCTTTGTACTTTGGAGTGAGTCCCGCCCGAATCACATTATCCGAACATGCCATGCATTCGATGCAATCGCCGTCCAGATAGGCATGTATTTCATTCGCTGCAAGGAAGATTGCCTCTCCTGGCTGCAATCGAATCAGATTCAAAAAGAACAATGAAAGCACACCAACATCATTAGGGAAATCGCTATTAATTTTTGCGAATGTGTCCAGGAGGCCATTGTCTTGAAGAACTGAATACGAATTTGCTTAAAAAAAACTACGCAATGATAACCGTCTACCTACCAGAGGAATAGTGCTTGGAAATGCTTTCAATGCAGGCTGTTGTACGTTCTTCTGGCGATGTCATAAGCAACTCATAACAGGTACGCAATGCAGCAGCGCCAGAAGGTAGCTGTGCAATGTTTTCAGCACCAAGGAGTTCGACCAGAGGTGGCAGCTTAATACAAAGTTCATGAATTTCGGAATATGGGCGAAAACCACAAAGCGCCAAGAATGGAGTAAGTGCTATAGCCAATTCCGGCTTGTGATTAGGATCCTTGTATATCTCTGGTCGTTCAGCATGTAGTCGTTCAGCTTCTGCCTAAAAAACGGGTAAGTAATTAGTCCTCTGTTTAATTAAATTCAGTCCACTCACCTTGTTTGGATGAACTTGTATGCTTAACGCTTTGCGAATACTGAGAACTTTGAATAAAAATGTTAGCTGCTCATGACCACCAGTTAAATCAGTTCCATTGGCAGTGAGGAATTTTCCCAGATCGTCTTGGGTAGACTTGATTTTTGAGGGGCCACTTGTGTGGTCACCCATCCACAGCTCCGAATACGGCGTATTCTCATCGACATTAAATAATCCTGAATTTAGGGTTGCCAATTTGGCAACTTCAGAGTCGCTTCCCAGTTTACCCCAATCGTAGGTCTTAACATTCCCAACCAACTCCATTCCAATCAGTTTGGCGAACTGCAGTACTCTGTAAATCTGGAATCGTCGAATACCCGCCAGGTCATCTGCTGAAGGTTAATTTCGCTGTATTTTATTTGAGAGTTTCCCCTCATTTCAGTTCTTATCTTATCTATGCTTTTGGCGATTTTCACAAGTAAAGAGAAAATTGATAAGAAGGAAAACTCAAAACAAACAAATGTCAATTCTGACATATTAGCTGATATCTTTAAGGCAGAGACACGATGGAATGGGTGTGTCCAAGAAATTGTTTTATGAATGTGGTATTCGATTGGGCAAAAAAAAAAAAAGCGATTTTGTTTACTCTAAACCAATTAGCATGTTCGATTGGATTATTGCCAATACATTTGAATAACAACTAGTGGAGCAACAAATAAAAATATTGCATTGGGTAGATATATTTCTGTTAATTATTATTTTACGGATGTTTTTTAAATTAATTTGAGTCCATATTTCGAAAGCTTAGAACCCAGTTTGAATTGAATTAAAATGCGTTATCGTTTTATTTTAAACAAATTAAATCTTTATTTCAATCAAAGTCTGTTCTCGTTGTTCGAGCTCGTAGCCACCAGCACGACTCTCTTGCTGTCCGCTTAAACGTCATCCAATTGGGTACATTCAGACAGATCGAGGGGATCCTTCTCAGCCTGTCCAGTAGATGGCGTTGCAATTGGGTTACAACTCGGCCGTTCCTGATAAAAGTCATCGTCCTCGATGTCGTCTTCCTCTTCACCATCCAACTCGGGTACCAGTCTACACCATGGTTTCATCCGGTCAGCCGCAAATACTGAGTTAAAACGCCTTCCAGTTACCGCCATACCCGGAAGATCTTCTATAACATACCGATGATTTCCCAATGACTTCGTTACCATATATGGACCTTTATACTTAGGCTCCAGTTTTCGAGACATTCCAGTAGCAGTAGGCTCATTTTCAATTAACACCAAGTCACCGTTCATGTAGCAGCAAGGAGTAGTATGCTTTTCATCGAAAACTTTTTTCCACTTCTCTTTATGTTGTAGAATACTCTCATAAGCCGCCTGTCGTTTTTCAATCAGAGTAGGCTGGCTGTCATCGGTCTTATTTATCAAATCAATTAAAATGTTTTCGTTACGATTTCTTATTTTGAAGTCGAACACAAGTTCGTTTGGTGAAAATCCTGTTGTGGAGTTAATCTGTGAATTAACACTCCATTGAAGATCAATAAGAGTTTTATCCCAATCTCTGTCTTGTTGTACGGTAGTTCGAAGGAAAGACAAAATCGTTCTGTTTGCCCTTTCGATTTGTCCATTTGAGCGAGGTGACCTTACCGCATTTGAGACGTGACGGATGTTGTTTCGTTGACAATACGCAGAGAACAGTTTGGACGTGTAGGCAGTTCCCCGATCCGAGACTATGGTAAGTGGTAAACCGAAGTAAGACGAAAGTTCGTTTATCATGCGTAGAACTGGTTGTGTTTTTGTCGTTTTAACAGCTTTTACTATTAAGTATTTAGTGAATGCATCTGAGACAGCCAAAATGTATACGTTTCCCTGTCGACTTTTAATAAATGGCCCAAGATGGTCTATATGAAGCGTTGCAAAAGGTATGGGATCGATATTCCAGATGCAGAGTTCACCAACCGTTTTTCCGCCTCTCGACTTGTTGTATGCGCATTCCAAGCACGATGAGATATACTGTTTGATAAATCTTCGCATATTAGGGAACCAAAATCGTTTTTTTATACGTTCCAACGTCTTGTCAACGCCGAAGTGTCCACAATCATCGTGACAGTATTTCGCAACGCGCCATCGGATCCCATTTGGTATAACTAGTCTAGGATTTTCGTCGTCGTCCATTACTCGATATAGTCTACAGTTATGCAGTTCGTATTCCTTTCTGATTTGGTTTTGAAATGGTGACGTTTCCTCTCTTTTCAGGATTTTTATAATTTTCATCAGTTTTTCATCCAGGAGCTGCATTGATGAAAATCAATCGGACTCAGCTAGTACAACCTTACTAATGGAACTTCGTACAATTTCAGGCTCAGCTGCAGGTTGATATGGGGCACGGCTCATTGCATCAACATGTTGCATTCTGTCGGCTGTGCGGTGTTCAACCGTAAAATCAAACTCTTGCAGCTTCAACCACCAGCGTGCAATTCGGGGTAATAATTGCTTATTCAATTTTGTCATCGCTACAGCCGCACAGTCAGTCACCACCTTAAAAGATTTTCCCAGCAAATACATTCTAAAGCGTTCAAGGGATTCAACAATTGCAAGAACCTCAAGTTCATAGCTGTGGTATTTTTGTTCGACGTCCGTACACTTTCGGCTATAATAAAATACAGGATGGACGCTCTTACCATCTACGCTTTGCATTAGGATACCTGCGAGTCCAGCTGAGCTTGCATCCGTATGTACTTCGTGTGACGCTTCTGGATTGTAGATTGCAAGTACAGGACCGGAAGTCAACGCACGTTTCAGCTCATCGAATGCCATTATCTCTGCAGATTCCATTTTGAAATCTTCGTCCTTTCTTAGCAGTTGAGTCAACGGTCGGGCTATGATTGAATAGTCGATAACGAATTTGCGGAAAAATCCTGTAAGGCCCAGGAATCGTCTGACTTCGTGAACGTTTCGAGGCGGTGAAAACTTTAGGATTGCTGCAGATTTATCTTCGCCAGGCCGTATTACCTTTGGGGAGACTCGATAGTAGCTTGTTGATCATATGCTGAAAAACACTTGGTGCATTAACGAGTCCAAATGGCATCCTATTGTACTCATAATGGCCGTCGTGTGTGATGAATCCAGTGTACTTTCTAGAGGTTTCCTCGATTTCTATTTGGTGGTACCCCGAGAGTAGATCGATTGTCGTAAAATATTTGTTGTTGGAGAGTTGCGACAGCATTTCATCCACTGTCGGCATCGGGAATACTTGCTTCACGGTAATTAAGTTTAAGTTTCGGTAGTCGATGCAAAGACGGTCCTCACCGTTTTTCTTTCCAACAAGTACGACTGGTGAAGAATAAGGTGACTGACTTCGTCGGATAATATTTTTCTCCAGTAAGTCTGAAACTATGACGTCCACTCGTTCTCTTTTAGCAAACGGAATCCGATAAGGTTTCATTTGTACCGGTTGGCTAGATGTCACCTCGATTTCCATTTTAATTATATCGCACGTTCCCAGGTCATTGATGGTTTCACCGAAACAATCAGAATATTTTTCAAGCATCCGTTTTAATTTCTGACCATCTTCTTCTTGAAGATGTTCTGTCATTGGGTCGACGACCTTCTCAATACGGCAAATACCATCTTCTATAACAACTCGGTTTTCCTTTCGACATAATATATCGGTTCCTAGCAATATAGGTTCGGTTAACATACCATCTTCGACAATGTAAAGTTCCACATTGTAATCCAGGTCATCGATCGTCATTTCGCATGCTATTTTGGATTTGCAGTTGTATCGACCCCCGCCAAATCCAATAAGGTGTACATCCTTCGTTGGAATTATATGTGCTACGCGGTAGGCTGTTGTTCGCTGCACCAATGACCTTACACTACCCGGATCAATAAGAGCATCTACTTTCCACTGGTTGTTGAGACAAATTTGTTTTATAATTTTTCTGCCGTCGTCGCCTGTATTCATGGACTCTTCATCTTTCGAAATGTTAGTGATGTTGGGTCTCGTTGAAGCACTGTTGTTTGGACATTCATTTGCGTTATGACCTATTCGTCGACATGTTGCACAGCGTTCACGTCTCTGTTCCTGAGGACAATTTATAGAGATATGTCCGGGCTCATTGCAGTTATAGCAAAGAACGTTACGTCTTCTTTGGTATTGTTGCTCGTTCGAAAGGCTGGCACTATTGACTGGTGTATTTCTCGGTGTTCGTAGCGGAAGTCGAGTGCTTACAGGCTGGATGGCTGTGTTTTCGTAGGAACGTATTGACATAAGTAGTTCCAACAGATTATTAAAGTGATGACAGGAAATGGCGTGCTGCATCTGCGGATTATTTAATCCACGTACAATGTACTTTATTATAGCTTGATCAGATAACTTACCCCTATGTCCGATGGCACACATTTTATAGTAGTAGTGCTCTGATTGTTCATTCTCGTATCGGATCGTTTTTGTCATCTCAAAGTGTATATCTGCCTCATTAAAAGTGCATGGAAAATCTTGGATAAATTTTGACGCAAATTGTTGCCAAGTCGTGAAAATATATTGCAGACCGTCAATCCACAATTTGGCTGCTCCTTTTAACTTTGCTGGCACTGCCAGTAACAAGCTTTTCTCTGGCCAGAGATACACTTCTGTTAGATTGTTTATGCGTGTTATGAATTGTTCGGAACTAAGCGATGTTGGTGATAATGGATCAAACCCTGGTATAATATCTATTATATCTCGAACACTCATGCTATTACTCATTACAGGTATGTTTGTACTTGCTGATGGTGGTGGAATATGTGTATGCGACCAATGTGGGAGCGGATGGGCATGCATTTGGTTGTACGTTGGTGGTATATGCTGCGTTGAAACATACTGTGCATGTATAGGTGCTTGCGTGTAATATGTCGGAACGTGTTGTGGCATGGGAAACATTTGTATATTTCCATGTGATGAACCATGAATGTATGGCGTCGTTGTGATCGGAGCTGTGGTGGTGTTTAACTGTGGCGCATCTTTGGATTCGGAAACATTTGCTATTTTTGTGATTGGTGATGGCGACCGTAACTGGGATGTCTGCGATGCGGAGAAAAATTGATCTTCGTTGCGATGTGTGCTGTTAAATTTTGTTGAGTTGAGCACAACTTGCTCAACTAATAATTTCAGGTCGTCAAATTTCTCGTTCAGAGCGTCTATCCTCGTGTTTGAATTATTCTCGGAAGAATTTTTTTCGTCGGTGGATATGCGTTCTATCATTTCGGCTTTCGTACCATTGTCAGGTAAACCGAGCTCAGCACACTTCATTCGCAATTCGTTAACTTTCTATTTTTTTAAATCAGACATTTGCGCGATGGATATCTTTATCCCACTTCTGAGGTTTTGAATTGAATTAAAATGCGTTATCGTTTTATTTTAAACAAATTAAATCTTTATTTCAATCAAAGTCTCTTCTCGTTGTTCGAGGTCGTAGCCACCAGCACGACTCTCTTGCTGTCCGCTTAAACGTCATCCAATTGGGTAGAGTAAGTTAGGGTAATATGGAATACTGCTTTTTTATTGTGAAATTACACCCACATTTTTTGGACCAAAGTTCTCATAAGCGTTTTAAAATGACCTATGTCTATCCAGGTACCTAAGCCAAACTTTGCAGAACATTAACACTTACCAATTTTGAGCTATGGATTTTTATGTAAAAAATGCAGATATCTTAATTCCACAAAATGTGCGGGTTATATGGAATATTCCATATTACCGAGATTTAGTTGAATATGGAATATCCCATATTAGCCACATTCGATAATTGTTCCTTTTTCTAATTTATTTTAATTATTTATTTTTAATTATATGAATGTATTTCACAATATTTACAAAGATATTGCGTTTTGAACCACTTTTTGTGCGAACACATGCTGGATTGAATGCTTTAGTATTTGTCATAACAAAGAAAAAAAGTGACGGCAATATGGAATACTATTCCATATTACCAACATTAGCTATTCCATATTACCTCATTTTCGCATATTTTTGAAAAATAGTAAAAAGTCACATGCCACTTATAATTCTTTTAAACAAAAAGCAATATATGGACGTCCAATTTAACTGCTTTGGAGAGCACAAGTTTTTATATCCAATTTCTTATTAAAAATATTTTTTTTTATTTACAAACATCACAGCATGAAAAGTTTTGGTTGCAGCAGTTTTTTAAATTTAATTTTCTTTTTGTCAGTTTGACAGATATTTGAAATCGAGTTCAAGATTACCAAGATTTCGTACAAAATCTAAGTTCTGAGTGTAAATAAAAAGATGTCGGTGTAGTAAATACAGAGAAACGGGGGTATTCCATATTACCCACGTATTCCATATTACCCTAACTTACTCTACATTCAGACAGATCGAGGGGATCCTTCTCAGCCTGTCCAGTAGATGGCGTTGCAATTGGGTTACACCAGTAAATAGAAAATAATATACAGTTGTGTTCATGAAAATAGAAAACTTAAATCAAATGAAACAATACTTTTTCCGTTGAAAAATACAAAAATGTAAACTTTTTGTTTAGAATAGAATGCAAACAAGAGAATAGCAAAAGAATGCCGTTAGTTTCGCTCAAAATTTATTTGCTTTTAACAATTTTAGAAAGATGCGTTGAAAATTAGCCGTTCATAGAAAAAGTAGTGGTGGATGTAAGAACTTGAAAAAAAAAAAGAAATAAAAATAGTAAATTAAAAAAAAAAACGTATCAACAGTAAGTGTAATTAATTATGTTATATTTTATTGATTAAAAATTGTTGGAATTGTAATCTTTTTTTGATTTTAGTGGGTAGAGGAAAGCATTGCTCGGACGAAAAGAGAAGTTTAATTGTTAGACTTAAAAATCAAGGCAAAACATACAAAGAAATTGAAAAAGTTGTTGGATGCACAGCTCCTATGATATTTAACGCCATTCATTATAAGAAGAAGCCGGAAAAACGTGGTGGCAAATTGAAAACTAACTTGCTAGAGGATAGACAAATTGTGCGATATGATAAGATTAATCCGTTGGCTTCAGCAAAAGAAATCAGAGAGGAATTAAATCTCCCGGTTAGTGATGTGACAGTTCGTCGTCGACTTATGCAACATAATTTATTTGCAAGAAGTCTCAGAAAGGTACCCCTTTTATCTAAAAAGAACCTTGCCGCAAGAATTCAATTTGCAAAAATTCGTGGAAACTGGCCCATCAATAAGTGGCGCAACATACTGTAGACGGATGAAAGCAAAATAGTTCTGTTTGGTGGGAGAGGCTCTAGACAGTATGTTCGGCGTCCACCAAACACGGAATATCATCCCAAGAACACACAGAAGACGGTTAAACACGGCGGTCTGAGCATTATGATATGGGCTTGTTTTTCGTATGCTGGTGTTGGTCCAATCCAAGTGATAAATGGTATAATAGACAAAAATGTGTACGTTGATTTGCTAAAAAATACAATGCTACCATATGCCAATGGGGAAATGCCTTTGAAATGGACGTTTCAGCAAGACAACGGCCCAAAGCACACAAGTAGGCTTGCTAAAGATTGGTTTTCGTCCGTAGAGATCGACGTCATGCCATGGCCAGCTCAGTCCCCGGATCTAAATCCGATCGAAAACCTATGGAGCGATGTTAAGAGAGCTGTGGCAACTGCAAAGCCATCGACCAAAGCAGAGCTGTGGCAAGTAGTTCAGGAGGCCTGGCACCAAATTCCTCTGAAGCGGTGCCAGGACCTCATCAATTCCATGCCACGCAGGTGGCAAGCAGTAATACAAAATAAAGGATTTACAACGAAGTATTAGACCAAACAAAATATGTAAAACATACTATATGAAGTTATACTAGTGTTAAATAGTTTTTTTTTCTTTTTTAGTAGCCACTACTATTTTCATGAACGAATAAATTTTGTGAATTTTTCTTTCTTAAGCCCTGAAGTGCACATGTTCCTAAGTTTTTAACAAAAAACATCTAAATTAATAAAAAAATATGTTAGTCTTTATATTTGTTTCATATTGGTTTCAAAATATTGTGTTTATCACTTAATTTTACTCTCCAACATTTAGAGCTCAGTCGCACTACTATTTTCATGAACACAGCTGTATGTGAGTTAAGATGCGGGTATAATAGATATTTGACTTTAAAGAAACATCAAATACCCTGGTTTTTATTTCTTGACAACCGACAGGTTTTTCCTTAAACTGTGTTTATTTCAATCCTTTTATTGAAAGATTGAAAGAGGAACACAATTACTTTTATGAATAAATATCAAAAATACGCACATGGTATGCGTGTAAGCATTCAAATGAATTAAATGAAATGAAATTTATGCATTTACTTAGACTAATGGGCATCGCATAGCCTAAGAGCTAACTTTTTGGTTAAAAGGTTATTTTTAGGACAACAAAATTATATTCTAAAAAATATACATACAGTTGGTGATCAAATTATTACGGCCACTGGAAAATATAACTTTTTGAACAAAGACCAATATAACTTTTCTGTTTTATATTTTTTAAGCTTTATTTATTTTTTGATATTAGAAGCGACTTATTAACTAATAAAATAATGTAGTTGAATTGAAAAGAGAACAGTTAAAATGAAAAAAAATGTACATTTTGTAACATTGCCTTTTGCAGCTAACAGCCGCAACCCTTTTTGGCATACTTTGAATGCATTTTAAGCAATTAATTAAAACTTTTTGGCTCCTATGCCACACTCTATCAATACTCGCTTGTTTGTAATTTTTTTTTCTCAACTTCTCTCTTCATAAGTTCCCAACGATTTTCTATGGGGTTAAGGTCTGGAGAGTTTCCCGGCCATTCCAGGACCTCGGCATTTTTTTTCCTGCAAAAAGGCAGTCACTCTTTTTGCCTTGTGACAAGGCACAGAGTCATGCATGAATAAAAAATTGCCGTTTGGGAACCATTTCTGCACTCGTGGCAGCATTTTCGTTGATAAGACCTGAATGAAAATTTGTTATTTTTTATCTATGTATAATTCAGTTAATTTTTCTTTACAATTTTTGTTTGACAAAAACCTTTTACTATAAATTCTGTTAATCGTACCTACCTATCGTCGCTCGGATAAATTAATGTCGTATGTGCAAAATTGGGGGTTTTGAGTTATAAATGCAGTTTTGCTTTCACAATTTTTATTTTTCATCTTCTGAAACCCGTTTTTCGATAGCTATCTTAGTTTTCAAGATAACCAGCTACCATTTTGTCGTATGTGCAAGGTCATTAACGTTTCAGTAGTATTTTTGTCGTATGTGCAAACATTTTGCACATACAACAATTAGTAGTTCATACAAAAAGTGTGTATTCTTAATTTGGGAAAATAATGTCTGCACATACAATTGTTTACTCAGGTTCGGGAAAATGTTTGTCGTATGTGCCATAAGATAATACTACAATATAGTAGTATTCAAATGTGTTTATTTAACTTCTTTAGTATGCGCTACGAAATATTCGGAGACGAGTTACTTCCGGGACCATCAGGTTCCACAAATGCGAACTCCAAGTACATAATATTATTAACACAGATTATTTTTATGTGTAGGTACAATATGCAGCTAAGTAGTGATGAAGATTTTTCCACGGATGATGAAGCCGATGATCCCAGCTACTATTTGCCAAAGGCAAAAGAAAACTCGTTAAAAACATATTATGAATCAGCAGATCAAATAATATTACCTACTCCTCCTAATGTAGATTTAAATCTGCCATCATGCTATAGCAGCCCTTGTAATTTAATTCAATTTTAAATATTAGAATATTAGAATATTAAAATTGTAGATGATCATCCCTACGTAAAAAATATAATTCTGTGGAGTGATTCGTGCGTCCCACAAAATAGAAACAGAATTACTTCAACTGCAATTTTTCAATTTTTACACGACCAAACTCAAATTGAAGAAGTAGTTCAAAAATTTTGTGAACCGGGACATTCTTACAGGAAGTGGATTGTGTTCATAGCGTAATCGAAAAATATTTACGAAATATTGAAATACCCAGTCAAATAACGTTAATTTTTCAAAAACTATGCTGTCAAATCTGAGAGTTTGCTTTTAAGCAGATTCAGTATTTTAAAATGAAATCTTTAATTTATAATAAAACTGAAATTTTTAGATTGCGCCCAAAAACATCATTTAAAGATCTGCTCTATATTTATAACGATTTGGTAAAACAAAATAAGGGACGATTTGCTAAGCTATCAGCATCATCAAGCATTTATGATCAAGAGTCACGCTTAGCTCCATTTTATATATTTTAATTTTTATTTTAATTTTATGTTCCTAATTGAATATACACATTTATGTGCTGTGAATTTAAAGTGATATTATTTTTGTTTTCTTAGTTTATAAAATTAAGTTTTTATGTTTTGTACAACAAAAAAAAATGAATTTAATAAATGTTTTGTTTTCTCATTACCAAAAAATAAAGTATTTTATTTGTTTCATTTCAAATTCGATTTGTTTTTTGTTTGTCGTATGTGTTAACATTTTGTCGTATGTGTTTGGGTGACAAACACATTTGGTGAAAACATCACATACGACAACGGCATTTTGGGAAACATTGACTCTAATTTCTTACTGATTTAGAATATTGATCTGAGTTAAACGTTATTCAGTTGACAAATGTTTTCTACATAAGTCATTTAATTTTTAAGAAAATCTACCGTAGGGTTTTTGAGAAAAAAAATTTTGAACTTTGATTGCGTTTCCCAAAAGTAGTAAAATGTAACATACGACATTAATTTATCCGAGCGACGCTATATAAAACGTTAAACTGAAAGATATAAAAAATGAATTTTAAGTAAAAAAAATTTTTATATTTTAACTTTTTGCGCTACTGAAAATGTCTCTCTGAATGTATAAACCCGTTTTTCTAGCTATACCTATCATTACATTATATACCATTTACAGTGGTTATGACTTCAAATCGGGGTGCTCCACTTAATTTTTTTCATTTAATTTACATTAATGCCCAGTTGCACTGTCAGAGTTTAAACTCTCGTTTTGGTTTAAACCTTCGTTTAACAAATTTTCGGTTTCACAGTGTTCGTTTAAACCCAAAGTGGAGTTCAACTCTCGGTTTAAGTTAAACGCCTGCATTCTGCCGTTTAAACTTTCCTTTCGCATTTTGAGGTTTATTTTGACAGCTGCTATTTCATACAGAGATATGAGAGAGAGAGAATAATCTGGGTGCTACACTTCTTGAATTTATATGAGTTAAAACCAGAGTTATGATTAGTTTCAGCATTACTCCGGTAACTGTTAAAAAATGTCATCAGAATATTTCAATAGATTCCCAAATCCCAACCAATATGCTTTTCAAGAAAAAACCCTTTTTTCAAGTGAACATCAGATAGATTTTTGCCCAAACAATGTAGACAAGCGTAAATTGTATGGAGGTTTTTTCAATACAAATTAATTATTTTAGTGTGTGGAAACGACGATTATTTTTTTTTGTAATGCTGCCAGTGATTTCTTTAGGTTCTTGGCGAACAAAATATTCATATCTGTACATACTCAAATCTTTCACATTTTGTTTTGGCTGAAACAAGACACCACCTACTCTATGCTTTATACAATCCAATTTTGTTGTCCGATTTTGAACACACTTCTCGGGACAATGCCTGTAAATTTGATCTTGTTCAGTTTAGTTCATACCATTTTTGTATACAGATCTAGATTATTTTTTGTTAAAAAAAAGTATAACCGGACCAAGATAGCGCAGATTTTTGCAGAAACATCAGCAAAAAACTTTGCGCGTACCTATTACATTACCAGACAATGACGCTAATTAGAGGCTCATAAAATCCTTTCAAAATTCATTATCATTACTGATCGGATGTGGTAAAAACCCATCGAGTGAAAAGAAGCAGTACCTGTGATCGCATCCGTCCGAAACCGAATGCCCACTACATTTGAACCACTACATATTATTATTATTGAAAGAAAAATTAATTATGTGAAAGCAGATGACAGTTCAAACATATGTCAACAATAAATCAATTCACTTTGTTAATACCAAAATACGCAATGTAATAGTATTGCACACATTTTCTTTCATTTACAAATGGTAAAATAGATAAAGTAGAGAAAAGCAATAACCATTTATTTGATCAAAAGTGCGCTGGTAGAAAAATATCCCCTTAAGAGAAATTGTTCTGCGCTTCCACAACTGCGTTTAGTTAACTGGCAGATTATTTTGAACTGTGAAACTGAACGAGTTAAACCAAAAGTTTAAACTCTCGGTCAGGTTTAGTTAAACTTCAGTTTAAACTCTGACTGTGCAACTGGGCATAAGTATCTTAATCTAAGAGGTGGGACATGGAGGCAGGGCTGTTCGTTAATTTTTCGGGTGCTCAATATGGCAATACTTTACTAATGAAGGTATCTAGCTACTTACATTCGTATTTAAAATAATTATGCCCTACGTATGAAGAGAATCCAAAGTGGTTTTCATACCCAAGGAAAAAAGATCTTAGATTTATTAATCTTTCATCATCCCTCCCAAAAACTTTAGAACGATTGATTGAAGTCCATTTACGCTTAAGCATTGACAAGAAACTTGTGTCAACGGCTCAACGCGCTTACCTACAGACCTACAGTAAGGGTAAATCGGCGGAAACGGCTTTACATACGTTAACGCATTCCACAGAGGATTCTCTTCATCAGAAGGAGTATACTGTATACAGTATACATACGCTGACCATCCGTCCTTTATTTAAAAGGACAGTCCTTTCTTTTTAACCTCTGTCCTGTATTTTTTTATTTTCAATAAAGGACGGATTTTGTCCTTTATTTTTGAAACTGTCCTTTAAAAACTGACAAAAAAATTGTATGCATAGCATAGAGAATTTATTTTTGGGCAATGATGTTATGAAATTCATGTCAACAATACATTTGCCAATAGTATTCTATATTTTTGGACGTAGAAGTCCTTGAGAGGGTCTTATTTCGTGAAACACCAGATTGGCCAAGTATTGAGAAAATCTACCATTTATTTCTCAGAAAAAACAGGCTTATTTTTAAATGGCGTACAACTTTTCGATATCATATATTTGTCCTGACTTTTGGTGATCAACACCAAACCCAAACGGGTTTTCAGTCTGCATAAGGAACATTTTTGTTCATCATATCAAGCGAGTATTATATTATTATTATATAGATTTCGAGGGATATTCGAATCAGACCACCATTGTCGAGTCTCATTTCGTCTCTCTACCACTATAAACCTTACCCAGAGAGACTCACTGTACTTCTCCAGAGTTCTTCCCTGGGTTCGATTCCTAGTGTTGATGTTAACGCTAGCAACTGTTTATGTGAAATCTGTTTAATCCAATGGGTCTCTACCCAATGTTGTCCCAAGATCCTTATTCTTTTGTCAGCCAAAGCTGTGCCGCTGTCTCAGATTCCTCCAGGCATAGCTTACAAGTATCATCCTTTCTAAGTCACATCTTCCTTAAATTATACTCGAAATTACCATGACCTGTAGTTGACCCCACCACCCATTTCAATGTTCCTCGACTCGTGTTTGGAACCCTTCCTTGAGTGGAGCAGGTCGGCCATTTTATTGCGATTTTAGCTTGTCTATATTGTTTGTTCCACTGTTGACCACCTTTTCAAGTGTTTTGCTGTGATCTACTTGTGAATCAGGTGTTCTACCATTTCTCTACTAATTGAAGAGAATGGTTCTGGTCCCAGCAACTTTCCTGTTTTGCAAGGTAGTCCGCCTTTTCGTTGCCGTCGATCCCTATGTGTCCTCGTACCCAAGACAGTGTTACCTGATTTTTAGATGAACACTTATTGAGCTTGAATACACATTACAGTGCCAATGATGTTTTGATGGTTGTCTGTTCCATGCATCTAGTCACCGCCTGATTGTCCAATGCGATGAGGATATTTCTTCCATCCACCTGACTCTCAAGCAAGTAGTCCAACGCATGCAGCAAAGCAATCATTTCAGCCTGGTATACTGAAGTGTGTTTCCCGAGGCTAATGTGACGGGCTAGTTCCAGATCTTCTGAAAAGATACCGGTCCCTGCTCCGCCATCCACCATGGATCCATCTGTGAAACTCACGGTTTCACCATTCCTCTTTTCTGGAAGTAATCCATTCTCAATACGAGTTTTGTGCTAAAAATGTCAGGCAATAATGTTGCTTCGATGTGAAAATAGGTTAAAATAAAGCTGCTTATTGACAGTTCCTAGTTGGTTAGTTGCTAATATATACGACTATATAAGTGAATGTCAAACCAATATTTTTTTTATAGAACTATTTACTATGTATTAGTAATGTTCATGTTTTTTGCTATCTTATTATTATTAATTAATTAATTTATTTATTTATTATTATTTCTTTTTTGTTTTCAATAAATACCAACAGTTTGTAAGTAGAAAAATGATTGTCCTTTATTTTCCTTTGACAAATATGGTCACCGTAAGTATACACCATAGCTACGGTGACCATATTTGTCAAAGGAAAATAAAGGACAATACTTTTTCGACTTACAAAAGTTACAAGACTTGGCGACAAATGAATCCTCTTGGACTTATGCAGTTATGTTTCTGGTATTTCAGTCTATGCTCAGGAGAGATTTTGTGTGGTTGCGTCATTTATTTAATGTTCAGTTGCGATTTTTTGTGTAGATATAAATAGGGCATTTTTAACGGATCTCTAACCTTTGGATGCGTCTAGCAAGGACTTGGCGACAAGTGAAACGTCTTGGACTTATATATTTGTTATTATCAGTGAGTTTTTCTCTAAATTCTAAAATAAAAATTAAGTGGTTCTATTAATTATTCAAAATTGGAATTTTAAATGCATTTCCACCGCGTCTGGCAGGGCTTTGGCGACACCTAAAACGTCTTGGATACATGTATTTGTACTGAGGGACCATCCTCTATTATTTGGTAGTAGATTCAAGCGGTTGCACCAATTTATTCCTTTTTTGAATCATATCGCATTTTTAATATGCAGTTGCACGCTTTAGCTGCCATTAAGCGCTGCCAGACGGGAATATTTGAAATCTTGGGCATCAGAGCAACGTATTTATGTAACATTCATCCGGTTGCCTTTCACGACCAAAATTTACTGCGGGCTCTCGGTCTATAAGATGTTCTATAGCTTTCCATAGCTTTAGCTTTCCCGAAAATGTTATTTAAAAACATTATTTTATGGTTAGATATCGTTATTTATGTGTTACTATGCAAACAAACCTTTTGCGACGAAATTTGTTGTTGTTATTTTGTTTACGTTAATATGGAAATTTGTATCTGACGGCGGCATGTGTTTCTTTACCTGTCCGTAAAAAATTATAAATACGACTGCCAATTTATTAGCACAAACATATCTTTAAAAAAAAAACTAGCGTTTATTCGTGGATTCGCCCCCGTCCCCGTTACATAAGTTAGTGTGTTTTACTACTCGCTTGATAGGATGAACAAAAATGTTCCTTATGCAAACTGAATCCCTCTTTTCCAGTCGCTAATTACAAGGGCTCCATCCAGGCAAAATTTCCAAAATCAGGCAAACTATTTCATTTATTTCTTATATAGAGTAGGTATTAGGTAAGCAAACCGAGTTTGAAGACAATCGCTTCTAAGTATATACTGACTTTGGGCATCATACAAAGAAATTTGTTTCAAAATATGTGCTTCCTAGCTCTTCTCTTACCGTTTGGGCTGGGCCTCGAACTGGGCCCCTGGGCGTTGATCACCAATAAGTCAGGACAAATATTATGATATTTCATCGAAAAGTTGTACGCCATTTAAAATAAGTCAGGTTTTTCTGAGAAATAAAGGTAGACTTTTCTCAATACTTGGCCAATCCGGTATTTCACGAAATAAGACCCTCTCAAGGCCTTCTACGTCCAAAAATGTAGAATTGTTGACATGAGTTTCATAACATTACCGGTTGTGTTTCAATACTTCATAGAGTTCAATTGACCAAAAATGAATTCTATATGCATATAAGCTTTTTTTGTCAGTGTTTTAAAGGACAGTTTCAAAAATAAAGGACAAAATCTGTCCTTTATTAAAAATAAAAAAATACAGGACAGAGGCCAAAAAGAAAGGACTGTCCTTTTAAATAAAGGACGGATGGTCAGCGTAACCATAGCGGACTGTGGAAAAACCGATTTCTCTCTCTGAAGTCGTGCAAAATTGCGTGGTGTGGTGATGAAATCCACCATAAACCTTCTTAAACTAAGAAAAAGCCTATTATAAAAAACACCAATCTTTTTATTTACTGTAAATATTTAAGTTAGTTAGTTAAGTTAATTTTTACTTTAGTTGGTGCTACGTCCTTGGAATTTGCGATTTTTGCACTACAAATATTAGATTTTCTTCAAATACTGCGGTATTCCATATAGGGATCATTGGTTGTCCATATTAGGATCACTTTTTTCAATGTGTTTAATGAAGTAGGTAATAGTGTAATATGTATCTAAGTTGTTTAATACTAACTCTGTACTGACAAAAAAAAATTGTTTTTATTGTTCAAGGACGAGTTCTTCCTTATGTATTCCATAATCGGTGCACTTCCTCTACTTCTTATTTTTTCGGGGATTATGATGATTTGATTTGATTACCTATGTAGCTATATGATTTGAAGAAATATGAATTCTACGCAATTTTCTATTGTTGTTGCCTTTCATGTACATTTTTGGGGTGATTTTTCATTGGGGCAAATTTCATGTAGCCGGTACCTACTAAAGAAAATAAAATCAAAAGCGCATGGTTAATTTTTTTTTTTCGAGGCTCTCGTTGGCAAGATTCGAATAAATAGAAGTAGCCCTATTGTTTGATGTATCACTTTCCCTTCCAGACTTGCAAATCGGTCTTACAACTGGTGTCTTCAAAATTGCTTGGATTTGGCTTTGCTCAATGAATTTATTAGTTTGGACACTGTCGGAGCATCGACTTTTGTGTCCGTTTTTATAGATCCTGCGAGCGTAGTCCAACCAAATACGGTTCTTATGAAAACATTTCGAGGTAATCTGCTTTATGGATCGATATCATCATCTGTGCTTCAATCCAGTCGCAAAGTAGGTTCATACGCATACCCTAAACTTCGATATTTGCAAACTCCATGCATCGATTATGGTAATCTCACAAAAGCAAATTTCGAAGCATTTCTAACCGGGTGTGATTTAAATAAAAAAGAAACACATATTTTTATCATTGTATGTTTTTTTTATATGTATTTTATCATAGATTTTATTAATTACAAAAGGCCTATAACTATATCTTTGTCAGTATGCATTATACATATATAAAATTGAATATTTAAATATTTAAAAGCTTGCTATTATTACACATGTGTAATATTTTTATCTAATGCGTATCCTTAAAATTAAAAAATGTAAATAGGAACTATACTGAGCAGTCTCTTATAGCTTTCAGAACCATTTCTTTTTATGGATGTGATATACAAAACTAAGTTCGGCTAAGAGGCTTAAGTTAGATAATACAAAAAGCATATGCATAGTCATTGATATTGAGCTAATATTTGAAAACAGATCCGCAAAGTCATCATCTTTTCATAAATCAAAAAAAAAAACCGTAGTAATCTACTCGAAGGTGTTAAGGAATGGCGCAATCGATCCAATATCTTCACAATCTGGAATGGCTTTGCCTTTGAATTTCAGGCATGACTCAGCACATGTCTGCCCTTGGAAGTAGTCGCCGAACATCTTCTTGCACTGGGCGCAGTTATTTAAACAGACTTGAATGTAATCCAGTCCAGACATGGTATCTTTGTGTTTTGAAGAGATGAAACGTTTTTAGTTAATTAATATGAAAAATTTTATATTATTATGGTAAATACCAAATCGTTTTCCATAGCCAATAGCTGGAATTCCATTTGTAGAAGTGGTGAAGCACACGGCGATGACAACAGCAACAGCAGCAATAAAAACGGTCTTTGAGGAATACATAGTTGGCCTGAAATTTGAGAGAAAATGGTAAATGGATGGTAAAATGGTAATAATAGTAGGTATGGACGTATGGTATGAATCAGTCACAATCTGAATATTTATGGCTAAATTACTCATTTTATTTTTTAATATTAATTAAATAGGTAATACTAATAAGTATCTAATAATAAAAGAAAATAATACCTACCTACCTCAAGACCATTTCGAAAATTTAAATCGTCGACCTACGTAACGATAAATGTAGGTTGCTTTTATATTTTATTTCTGAACGTAATTTGTACATCTAACATCGAATTAATCGAGAAAGCAATAGCGCAATCAAGATTTTATAAAAATGACGACACGATATAGAAGGTGTTTTCAATGGGTTTACCACGATATCTCGAAAAAAAATCTCGAATTTAAAAAATTACGAAAAAAAAAATCTAGAAAGCATAATCTCGAATAACAAAAATCTCGAATTAATTTTAAAAAAGGGTGTTAAAAAGTGAGATGAGTATGGGGGGCATGGTGACCAACCTCCCTGCTTGGGTTTACTGTTTGGCTATGGGATGGGTGCAAAAAAAAAAAAAATCTCGAATTTACTTTTTATTTTCGAGATTTTTTCGAGATATAGTCTTTCGAGATTTTTGTACATTCGAGATTTTTGCTTTCGAGATTAAAAAAAAAAACTTTTCGAGATTTTTAGCCTTCGCGGCAGAAGATTGGCAGAATATTTGGTCTCAGCACTAAACTTTTACGGCTCATAAGAATATTAAGAACGTGGTGACTAGTGATTTAATAATAAAAAAAAACTCCATTGCGGCTGAAGTGTTTTTTGTCACCAAACCAGACAATAAGTGGATAAGTGGATATAGGGGTGTGTTCATTTGCTATTTCTATAGACAAGAAACTTGTATTGGGCAAGTATTTCGGATAAGAATGCTCTTCTGGTATTCTTAAGGATTTTGCAATTTATTGCGGAAGTTTTTTTTTGTGAGCTTAACGGAACTATCCATTCTGGTAAGAATATGTGTACAAACAAAAGGTAAATGACATGGACAATAAATCTCTTCCTCCTTTTCTACGATGTAGATCCCCTGGTAGGTAAACGCTGCACTGATGGCTGATGTGGGATTTTTCCATTCTAGGCGAGTTGGAGGTCTCAGAAGTGCAAAATTTTAAATTAAAAAAAAAAACTTTTCGAGATTTTTAGCCTTCGAGATTTTTGTCATTCGAGATTACGTCTTGATCCCGTCTTCAATACAGACCAAATATTATGTCATTATATTGCCGTCATGAAAATACAATCGAAAATTTAGGAAGCTGAATTTGTATATTTACTTCGGTTGCATTCTAACACATCTTAAGTGAACCTAAAATTTAATCGACAAATCAATCCATTTAGAAGATAGAACTGTATCTAACTGCATTCGGTATTGTACATTCATCTCGTATTATGCGTGTCCCCTTGCAAATTTGTCTTAGCTTCTTACTCCAAGGGCTAGGCTACTGTCGATTTGTTCGATATCTATGTGGAGTACCAAGAAGTATCTCATTCAGTTCATTTGTTTCAACAATAAAAACGAACAGAAACGATCGGTTGTGGGAAGCAAACCCCTATATCCCTATATGGATACCTATGTTGTGCCAAGTATTTCTTTATCGTGGGCGCAGTAGCGCAGTGGTTAGTGTGCTGGACTGCTGTGCGAGGGATCCCAGGTTCGATCCCCGGAAAAATACAAATTACATCTTAGTGTTTTTTTCTACTGCGACACCTCTCGCGAACGTCTGACAAACATCCGAGAGTATAACTGTCCTGAAAAAGCTTCTCAATTCAGCCGTTCGGAATCGGCATAAAATTGTAGGTCCCTTCCATTCGTCCCAAAAATAGAAACTCACACAAACGAATGGTTGCGAGAAGCTAGGCCTAGGGTGTCTACCGCCTGTTGCGCCACCTATTTATTTTATTTATTTATTTCTTTATCAATTTATATTCAATTTATTGAAAAAGGTTTAAGTACAATTGTACAAACAGCGCTAAATATAATTTCGAACAAGGTTACAATCGTTTTATGTTTCTGCCCGAAATGTTCAGTATTTGCAGTTGCCCATCACTGCTTAATAATTTGGTCAATGCCACCACTTCCAAAAGTAGGAGGGTTAATGTAATGAGATGGACCGTGGAATAAATTAATTAATTTAATTTAAATTAATTTAATTTAATAAATTTATTAATTTTAGAAATTGTTATCTATGGCTGTCGGCAAACCGATGCTTCAGTTTGCATCAAAAATTGGTAGCAAAACAAACAGAGGAATACATATACATAATTTTTGAATTAAACAATAGAATGTTGTTAGCACATTATGCTGGTAAAAACCTTTTTTTTAACATGTAGGTACCTACTTCGTTTGGGAGTATTGATCCTTAATTTTTGCAGATAGATGTTGTGCAATGCACCTAAATTATTGATGGTTTTAGTCTTCAGGAAAACTGTCTCTAGGAAGCAAGTTTCAAAATTTGAGTATCCTGTAGCAGGAAAATGTATCCCATTGTGTTGTCAGTTCTGCTGTTCTATGAAACGTTGATCTAAATTTAAAAATTTATAAGCAGATCCCAAGATCGACTTTCAATCAATCAATAGCACTTTCACAAACTTTTTTGAGAAAACTTCTTAATCTAACCGTTCGTATTCGGCAACAAAGTGAAGGTCCCCATTATTAGTCCAAAAAAAACTCACATAAGTGAACGGATGGTTGGGAGAAACTAGGCTTAGGGTCCCATATGGAGCGCCCACTGTTTATTTATTTATTTAATGGGTAAAATAAAATATTCAATAAGTGACTCACATATTAAGTTGTAGAAAATCAATTAAACGCACTTTGAAATACTGATTAATTTCACTTTGATTGCACAAAAAAAACAAAAAACAATAAACAATATACAATATTAACTAACTAAACAAATTTAAAATGTTTTACAAAATTAAACTACAATACGTTTTTAGGAGCTCACTTCTTAACTACGACCGACTAAGATCAATAAATTATTAACAATAAAATAATAAATACCGATGGTGTGAAATTTTATACTAAAATATTTGCCGGTAGCTCCATCATTGTATATGAATGGAGATGGACACGCGTGTGTATCGCTTCATGCAGAGCGTTACAGCATTGCTTAAACAATCCACGAGCCATGTCTTAAAACCTACCGTAAATAAATAACCATAAACTTGTTTCGCACATTGGTAATATAAACATAACCAAAGAGATCAATAATAATATCAACGAAACCGCCAATTTTGAACAGGTATTAAATAAATTAAAAAAAAAAGGTAAATACAAATTATCATCTGTTTAGCGGCTTGTCACACGACAAATTGTTGACAACAAAGAATCCAGTTTGGTAGCCGATTCTTTTGTGCCATGCAAAACCAAAAAAAAATCAGGCCGAATGACGACAACATCGGAGGCCGCGGCAGAAGATTGGCAGAATATTTGGTCTCAGCACTAAACTTTTACGGCTCATAAGAATATTAAGAACGTGGTGACTAGTGATTTAATAATAAAAAAAAAACTCCATTGCGGCTGAAGTGTTTTTTGTCACCAAACCAGACAATAAGTGGATAAGTGGATATAGGGGTGTGTTCATTTGCTATTTCTATAGACAAGAAACTTGTATTGGGCAAGTATTTCGGATAAGAATGCTCTTCTGGTATTCTTAAGGATTTTGCAATTTATTGCGGAAGTTTTTTTTTGTGAGCTTAACGGAACTATCCATTCTGGTAAGAATATGTGTACAAACAAAAGGTAGGTAAATGACATGGACAATAAATCTCTTCCTCCTTTTCTACGATGTAGATCCCCTGGTAGGTAAACGCTGCACTGATGGCTGATGTGGGATTTTTCCATTCTAGGCGAGTTGGAGGTCTCAGAAGTGCAAAATTTTCCGGTCAAATTGGTGGTTTTCTTAGCAGTTCGCTTAAGTTGTAAGACGACATTATAAATTGTTCTTTCCAAGCACATGGTCATATGCTGCTGCGCGGTTACTTCCTGTTTAAGAGACTTAAAATTGCATGCCATCGTAAAATACACTATTTTGTCGAAGTAGTGACCAATTGACCATACCTAGTGAGAGTTGGAAGGTTTCTGTAGATGTTACCTGTTACCTTATGTTCGACTGGCTACAAGGGAAATCTTTATATTCTTCATTAGAATTTGTGAGGGATTGATTTTAGGATAATCGTGCCAACACAGACTCTGACCACTACCTACTAGCAGTCAAGCCATGTTTGCAGATATCACGCGTAGCCCAACGGCGAGAAAATTATTGTGAGAAAGTTCGACGTCGTCAAAAGCTGCGAATAGTATCTCGCGTGGTACAGTACTAAGACCATCAGGGCAATAGACCACCAGCTCCGCCCAAAAATGAGAGATCCATAGAGCCAGTTTCAAAAAGTTATTAGGTGGTTAAGTATGTGTGCCATGCTAAAGTAAATGGTGGTCTACCGAGGAAAAGCTGTTTATGGCAGATTCATGGAAGACAAAAACATAGTGTAAGAGAATGCATGCGATTGAGTAGGTATAGCATTAACAATAAGGCTCGAAAGTTTTTCCAAGAGGTAAAAACGATGTGCCAATTTTACTAAGTCTGAACCGATGCAAAAAAGGTAGCCGAATGACTGTTTAAAGGCTATGACGACAAAGATCCCTATTTGAGGCAATATGAGGATAAGCCATTCAGCATTGACGATGATAGAAAAGGCTACGGTATAGTTGACAGCTTAACCATCAGAGTTCCTGATGCTGGAGGAGGTGATTTGTTATAGGGAGAATGCACAAATTTATCTAAAATTTCGTTGGATGAATAAAAGTAAGTTGGATTAATGGAATCTACATCAGCATTGTTTTGTCCTGAAGAAAGTAGATCTTTTGATTTGACTTAACTCCAGTCAAGTCAAGTTCATTGAGTTAAGCTATTCAGAGACATTCTGCTAGGTTCCACACTTCACTTTCACTCGAAATGAAATCGGAAATGAATTTTTGTGTTCTACAATAGGTACACTGTATTCGATATTGATTTCAAAATTTTCGGAATTGAGACAAAGTGAAAGTTTGATTTCGAAATAATTTCGGAGTTTCCGAATCGCTCGAAATGCAGAACACTGAAAACGAATTCACTCGATTTGCAATTTCGATTTCACTCGATTTCTGGAACCTAGCTGATTGTCTAACTTTGGCATCACTTCTTTGGTCAAACTCATTCGTTTGTGCAGGATTAGGTTGGAAAATTCTCGCTGCTCTATACAGGCTCCAAGGGTAAAAAAACCACCGAACTTAGACAAGGGGTCGCGCTATCATGTGATTTCTTTAACATCATACTTGGGCGAAATCTACGAGACTCACAAGCTTATACCATCTTAAAAAGTCTGGTCAAATACTCGGGTACGCCGATGGTATTGACAAAATTCAAGGATTTGCTACTTTGAAATAGAAAATAAAGAAACATTTGTTTTGAATTTTCAGTCATCTCATCGTCCATATTTTGAATGCTCTAAATGTACAAGTGCAATGTGCGCCTGGTAGAACCATTATAGACGTAAGGCGAGAGAGACTAGTTTGAATTAATCAGATAAGAATGCTGGGACATATAGACAGAGCGTATACAGATAATTTGTCTTTAACTATACTCTGGCAGCCTTGTGTTATGTAATTTACATAATGTCGAGCTTTGCAAGTCGTGTACTCGTATAGCTTTTTAGTCTAGTCTAGAAGACCATCATACTTTACGGACAGCAAGTTATAAAAATGTATTCAACATGTGTAGCGTGTACGTACCTCGTGAATGGTTTCAAACTAGTTTTGAACAGTTAAATATGAAATAGCTAAAATAAAGAAACAAACAAAATTTAATGCTAATTTGTCACACTTATTCAAAAATTCAAAGTGTGGCATAATTTTATAGGCATGATAAAAATTATACTATTGCGTCAATAACTTAGGACCCTATATGCTAGAGATCAATCATTCTAAATATAGATTTAGAGTTAATTTATTTAATTACGGAAATTCATTTACTATTTCCATGAACAGGTACAACAAATTCGGACCTAATTATTGTATCTAACCAAATGAATAGATTTGCGTTAATAAGATTACTCATTCAAATTTATAAGGTTCAGTCTGAGGTATGAGGTCTCTTACAAGCTTAGCATAGTAGGTATACTGTATCCGGTATTTTTTTTTGAGCAACCATGCGCTACTTAAATTTTTGTTTTATCACAGGGGTAGCTCACCATTGTTATATTTTAGAGCAAAGCATTACTGACGACCCTTCGATAGCAGGGGTGATAATTTGAACTACATATAGGCAATGCACATTAATGATATTCATTTAAGGATTCAGGGAATGACATGAGCGAATCCAATAGTTTTTTTTTTTAAGGAATAGGGAAGAGGTAGAGTTGGGCATCACAGAACAATAATCTGAGAGATGAAATAAGCCAGTAAATAGTTCTCACCCAGACCCAATATAGCGTGTGCAACTGGAGGAAGCCAGCGATGGATCGAGCTGGTTGGAGAGACATGTTGGTTAAGGTCCAGATCAGCCCCGAACTTTAGGGCTATGGGCCATCAAAAGTAACGTAAGTGAGTAAGTACATAGTTCTCGAAAACACATCGTACAATTATACAGTTGCAGCAATGCTACAAATATGGATGCAGACATTTCTGGATGTGAAAACCGTATTTAATTCGGCGAAATGGGAATGTATCATGAGCTGTCTCTATTGGACTGAAGTACCAGACTATATCGTCGTCAAATTATAACGAGTTATTTTGTAAATATACCTATCTATGATTCTGAGAGATCTGAGACAAGGCTCGGTTCTAAGCCAGCCCCCTAAAACGAGCTAAAATCAAGAATATCAGTGTCAGATCAAGCTCGTTCGTTGACGAAAGTATGGTAATCTCGGAAAATCTTATTTCAAGTACGAAAATCTTATTTTGAGCTCGTTTTTTCAAGACCAGAAAATCTTACTTCAATCCTGTTTCGGGATTGATTTAAGCTCG
This sequence comes from Cheilosia scutellata, assembly GCA_955612985.1. Classification (NCBI taxonomy): domain Eukaryota; kingdom Metazoa; phylum Arthropoda; class Insecta; order Diptera; family Syrphidae; genus Cheilosia; species Cheilosia scutellata. Next base: position 70,986,154 of record OY015312.1, read on the forward strand.
AAAATTCTTAAATCAAGACCAAAAAATCTTACTTGAATCCTGTTTCGGGATTGATTTAAGAATGTGGTTCTTACATTATGCGATGCCTGAAAAAAATGTATTTTGGGTATTCAAGATCTAAACCTAAGATCTTAATTACCTACCATCTTATAATATATCATCACATCATTCATTCACATTTCACATCAGTAGATATCATAGGTAATAATATTAAATTTTCCATGTTGCCTTATGAGAATTCACTCAGTAAGTGAGTGTGAATTTTAGGAACGAATAGAAATCAAAATAAAGTACATGCGCATGCAGTTTAAGTATTGTTGCGCTTGTTTCAATCATGAACAAGCTTGAAATAAGATTGTTTCGGCTTATTTCAGGAACAAAAAAACTAACTCAAGAGCTCATTTGAGTTTCAATGTCCTCTTTTAAGATTGTTTCGGCTTATTTCAAGAACAATTGGTGTAATATTAAGATTTAGCACTAAAATCAAGCTTGAGCATATCTACTTGATTTTAGCTTGCGATTTTTCTCTGAGTGTATAGTTGTGACAAAACGCAAAAAAAAAGTTTAACTGCATAGCATCGGTTTGCAACTCGCCGATCACAAAACAAAAGTAGATCACTTATTGCGAGAAAGAAGGTTTTGGAAAGGATAACGTTTAGAGTAGGATGGCCCGAAGTAGTTTCCCAAATCACTAAAGGTTGCCTATGTGTTTCGATCGGTTTCAAACGATGACTCGTCGCATCTTCAATGTTACCTATGGTTTCGATATACTCGCTGAATTAAATGAAAAAAAAAGCGAACGAGTTCGAAATGGTCGGAAATATATAGCGATGAAAGAAAACACGAAATTACTTGCAGTCGTAAAATTATAACTCAAAGAAAAATGTCCAAAATGGAAGAAATGGATTTTCTTTATTTTGTATATAGAGAGAGCAGAAACCGAGTTTAAAGTCAATCGGATGAGAAATAACATCTTCAATTTCCGCAAATCGCTTCTTAGTGCTCCCTGATCACCAATCAACCAAGGCAAAATGTTTTATATGAGATACTATTGTTTTTGATTTACCTATAAATTTATTTTTTATTTTTCAAATTTATCAATATTCTTGTTTTCAGTGAACTATTTTTCCAAAAGTAAAATAGTAGAGTCTAAAATAAAGCCATTTCCAGCTAAATGACTAAATTATAAATGTTGAGGTATGATTCACAGTCACTTGTTGATTGAAAAATCATTAGTCTCGGTGAAAATTTAAAAATGCGTGATGACAATCGTACACTCCAACAATTTATGCACTTCATAAATATGTTTATGATTTGAAAATAGTTTTTATTATATGTATAAATGTTCTTCTTAACGCATCCCTTTTTGGACATATCCGCGTTACCCGCAAACGCATACCGTAAATGGAGAGTATTCTGTTAGCAAGACATTAAATTCTTCTTATTAAACCTTGATTTTATGACAAATTTAGCCAGGCAGATACATAATATCTACCTATAAGCGGCAAACGTACGAAATGTTGAGATAGGGACTGTCCTGTCTACCAGGAAGGATATCTTAAGATATCAAGACACTTTTTAAACACTGATAGAAAAATACATAATAAGAAAAATTTACTACCGACGTTGTTAACTCTTGTAAATATTTTTTAATTTCTTAACACTTTTCGACAGGGATACTGATAAGTCACAATAATATCTACAGGCTACAGCCCATAATATGTGCCTATTTATGTTTCATGTATCACTCCGTTACATTTAAAAGTAACTGTAAAAGTATCGTAAAACTTACTTGTATTTAGATTTGTTCACTCGGACTACTACACGGGTTATAGTTGAGAGGAAAACTGATGACAATAAGAAGGATTCAACCCTTTATATACGAAAAAGTCCTGCTCATTGAGGAATGTATCATGCCGTAAAATGCACTTGTGAGGCTGTAAGTATCCGGCTGTGTTTTAGACACAAATTTCCGGTATACAAATTGAAGTACCTAATTGTTTAAGTGCATAATGCTCATCTGTGAGTATATTCCTTGCAGGCTATTTGGGACGGCCTGTGGGGTATGACTACGGATTTAATTTCATTATACGCATTTATTCAAACATCCAATTTATTGTTGAAGATATTAGTTACATTAGACTCACGGCTCGAACAAATGATTTTAAGAGATTAAAGCTGATGTTTTTGGGGAATTTAAATACATTATTTTGAGGTTGAGAATTTCTGTAAATCTATGGAAACAAAGTGAATACAGGTATGAAGGTCCAAGACTATTTTGATGCCGCTAAAAGCTTGTCAGAAGAAGTCAAATGCCAAATTGGAATAATTGCTGCAACCACTTAATTTTTGTTTTAAATAATTTAGAGAAAAACTCTCTGATAACAAATATATATGTCCAAGACGTTTCACTTGTCACCTCCACAGGCATATTCAAAGGATCTAGATCCGCTAAAAATGCCAAATGTATAAAAAAAAACTAGCAACACTAAGGTTCTTAGCTTAGGTTAGAGGGACAGTTTGCAGTATAAGCAATTTTCACCCAGAAGCCATTGAGGCCCATTGTGATTACCCTTTTGTAGTACATGATAGGACATGCATCTAACAAAACCATTCGGATCTATTGATGAATCTTTTTAAATCTGATGGAGGTGTCGTTCCTAGATCTTCCAAGCCATCGAAGAACCGTGCTCCCATACAAGAGTAGCAGCGTTCTTGGAGGGCTGGGCAGTGACACAGGAGATGTTCCACAGTTCATCTCTGCAACTTCTGCAGAAGTCATTTGTAAAGATACCTAGTCTTTTGGCCATGTTACCAATTATGCAGTGTCCGGTTATTACCCCGACGAGCACTCAGATTTGGGGCCTGTACCACAAAACAACAATTTAACTTCTTAACAAGTAATTTCTTAACATATAAATTTAACAGGCGAAATTTCTGTACCACCAAATTATTAGGTATGATAGTTAACAAGGAATATTTCCATTAACACTTGTTGTATAACTTTGCAAAACTAAATGGTGATTCAAAGAGTGTGCGCGTTAGGAGAGTAGTTTAGTTTAGACTAATATAGGTACATATATGTAGTTCAAAGCAGAATACAGATTATATGCACGATTAGAATGAGGAATTCTCTAGAATAGAGAAATATTAATAAATAGTAGTCTGAAAATTAAAGCAAACGACAACCTAAAGACAAAAAATCTAAAAAAAACTGTTGTCAAATACGCCTGCCGTACGAAAAGCACATAGATATCCCGAGAGGAGCAACGAAGTTGTATGAGCAGAACCTGCGACATGCGATAAGAGAGTTTAAATCCCTTAATCACATGAAGCGGGCCACTTAGGTACCTACTGTTTAATAAAATAATTACTATACAATGGTGGCCATAAGTATTTTGACAAAACTAAAGTTAATTCTACTCATAATTTGAACTTACTTCATGTAAATTTTGGCATCAATGGAAAGGTCATTTAAATTCCGTTTGAATGATACAAAACTTTCCTTAACCCATTACCCATTGAAAATTTAGAACTTTTGTAAAAGTCTACTTTTTCGACTTTTTTCCTCGGTCAAAAAAAAAAAATGTTTTGATGCAAAAAGTTTCTTCAAACAATTCTAATAGTGACTGCAAAAAACTTTTTTCAAAAATCTCTTCGCTAATATTTTTTATAAAATATAACAATTTTCTATTCATCAGTTAGAATTTTGCAACAATTTAACAGACAATTTTAACAATTGTTGTTTTTTGGTACAGAAACCGAGAATTCATCAAATTTCCCACTTTTTAGAAATTGTGTTAACAAGTGTTAAGACGATTGTTAACTTATGTTTTGGTGGTACAGAAAATATTGCTAATTGTTAAAATTTGCCTCTTTAACTAGACTTGTTGTTTTGTGGTACAGGCCCTTGGTTTCTATCAAAAGATGTTAGTATTTTTGACATTTTTGTGTCGATTATGGGCCGGAAGTGTTGTTACATCGTTCCTTAGCCAAGTTTAATGTGCCATTGACAATGAGACCCTTAGCTGCATTGAAAGCTGGTAGTAGGTACTTCTCTGTCAGCTAATAGTACGTCCATTTCAGAGCCGCATCTGGCCAGTTTATCTGCTGCCTCATTCCCTTCTACTCCAACATGTCCAGGAACCCAGCACAGCATTACTATGTAATGGTTTATTGCTCTCAATGCCGAGAGGCACTGGCTTACTGATTTGGAGTTTACCCGATTGGAGTTAATCGCTTTAAGTGATGCTTGGCGGTCCACGCAGAAGGTGATTTCCATTGCTGGTATAGTTCCCTCGCTAAGACAGTTTGCGCTGCTTTCTTAACCGCGTAGATCTCCGCCTGGAAAACGCTGCAATAGTCTGCCAGTCGGTATGAATGGCTGATGTTTAATTCTTCTGAGAAGACGCCTGCTCCCGTTCCATTCTCCGTCTTTGAGCCATCTGTGAAGATGGGTATACCTTTTATGACAGTGCTCGGGGAGAGCCAGTCCTTCCTGTCCGGTATACAGACTGTAAAATTTTTGTCAAAGTCATACCTCGATTTCTTGTAGTCTGTGAGTGGCATGAGGCCGCTCTGATCAAAGATGTGAAGTATGCGTGAGTGACCGAATGACTCGGGCTTCCAAATTTTGTTCTCTCATAGTATGAGAGCACCTTTGGCTGCCACGTTCTTAGTATATAGCTCGATGGGGTGTAGGTTCAGCAACGTTTCTAAACCCAGTTGTGGTGTAGATTTTAGTGAACCCGTTATACCTATGCAAGTAATTCTTTGTACCTTGTTCAGGCTCTTGAGGTACGATTTAGTGTTAACAGCCTCTCACCATACAACCGAGCCATAGGTCAGACTTGGTCTTACGATCGCGGTGTACATCCAGTGCACTATGTTCGGTTGTAAGCCCCATTTCTTCCCGAAAGCCTTCGTGCAGGCGTAAAAAGCATTTAGTCCCTTCTTCATTCTTTCCTCCGTATTCCGTTTCCAGTTTAATTTGGAGTTGAACACGATACCCAAGTATTTGGCTTCGGGTGAGAGATTAAGACGAATGCTTCTCAATTTTGGTGGTTCCCATTTTGGTATCCTATATCTTCTGGTGAACAGGATGAGTTCAGTCTTGTTAGGGTTAACTGATAGACCGTTGTTCTCCGTCCACCTATAAAGTTCTGATAACGCAGATTCCATGACTGAAATTAGGATAACTATGTCATCTGCGTAGGCGACCATTGTTGACGAGTGATTTAAGAAGTTTGTTTATTGATATGTTCCATATGAGGGGAGATAAGACCCCACCTTGTGGCGTCCCTCTATTAACCGATCTCTCAATGGTACTGTCTCCAAGACTACTGTTAATGATTCTGCTGTTGAGCAAGCTCCTCCGAATCTTAAATCTTAAATCGAAACCACGCATAATACCTCGCTCTTAAATATAGAATGAAACACCAGAAACATAACAGCCCAAGACGTTTCACTTGTCGCCAAGTTCTTGCCAGACGCATTCAAAGGATCATAAGATTTTTTAGTATAAAAATTGTTTGAGAAAAAAATGCATAATATTTTATTTATGATAATTTATTGAGAAAAATTTAATATAAATCTTACAAAAAAATGAATGACATTCAATATTTACAAAAATAATACGACAAACAAAAACAAGTACTCTAGACATTCGATAATAATCAATTAAAACAAAAATAAAATAAAAACAGTTACGAATAAGTATGTAGGTAATGGCTGAAAGTTTATTCTCTGTTGCTTATTTTTTTCAGTACTTTTTGCAAAGCTTTAGTAAGCTGGAAGATAATTTAAGATTGGCTCTTTTTTTTAAAAACAATGAAATCAATGAATAACAAGATAGTAAAGAACTGCATTAAAAAAAAGACAGAATAATACAAGTATGAAACTTTAGGTGACTTAGATAAAGGTGAATAGATTCAATATACATATTATACAAAGAAAACAAAGTGAAAAATATGTTTAGCGAAATTTAATCAACAAGCGCAAGAAATTCTTAGGAAGATAGTATTGAGCTATTTTGTTTAAATTAATTAATCCTTAAATGAAGTAGAATTGTGATTCGAGTAGATTTCACGATGTTCTGTTCAATGATCCTTTAGTCTAAAATGGTTTTTGTATGACTTCCTGATGCATGTGTGGTGTGTGTTGTTTGTAATAATTTAGAGAGCAAAAACGGCCACATTTTCTTGCATGATGAGCTCTTATTTCTTCTTAAGATTGACTAATGTATCGGGTATTTCATTTATAAAGTTCTGGAAAAAAAAAAAAAAAACAACATATTTAGTATAGGTATATTGTATATAGCATTAGGTATGTTAAATTTGAGAAAATAAAAATTAAAACAAAAAGCAATCTAGCATCACAAGATTTAAATACTATTTTCAATATAAATCGTACAAATATTTGTAAAAAAAGGTAATTAAATTATAATTTTTAAATAATACTGAATAATCTCTTCCACTACGTAGCTACGTACTTTGTGTACTTTGATGATTAGTTTTCTTCTTCTACTACATACAATTTAATACAATACGTCTGTCTTATTTCGTGGTACTAATAATTATTTTTAGTGTCCAAACTTTTACGAAGTCACAATGGCGAAAATTTCCATATAAAATTATCCATTGTGACCGTCGAAATATTTAAGTTGAAGATTAAAAATGATTATTGGTAAGGCACATTGTTTTTATGTGTACCTACTTTTAAAAAAATTGTATCCGATCCGAAAAAAAAACTTTATCCGATCTGTGGCCTATTTCACCAACTCACAAATTTATCATTTTTTGTCCACAAAATTTGAAGAAACAAATTAGAATTTCCTTTCACCCTAACTTTTGTACAACCGAATTTGACTCTTTTTCTACAAAAAGTGTGGATAAATAGTTGTGAATGCAAATTTGTAAATTATATCCATGGGCCTTCGAATATCCTTGCCGCCTGTGAGTGGTGCTAGCACTATACGAAGAATACTGGAATAGGTAGTAACTCCTATATAACAGAAATTTATTTTGGTACAAACAATATATGTACATAGTGGCTTCTACTAAGGCACTTATACTGGTTGCCGTCCAGGTGGTATTGGACGAATTCTCTGAATAGAGTCAAGTGTAGCGTCTACAGTTCTAGTCAGGACAAACTATTAAGTGCATTATGAGCTGCTCCGACGAATAGGTCTAAAGGCATCTTCAATACTGAGCCAGGGTGTTGGAAAAGAGTTGGCAGCGAATGAACATTTAATGGGTCAACGGTAGGGCTCATAACCCGAAGTGGGTTACTGGTGTTGGATGGAATATCCGACCCACTGTCCTAAACTTAAGGGCAAAATAAGTCCTAGCCCTCCAGGTTGGGGGTTGTGCCGTCGGGGAAACTTCCCGACCACGTAAAAAAAAACTAGTTATGAGAGAGACCGGATAATGAATCTTCCCGGAAAATCAATGGACTACGAGATGAGAGTATGTGCCTGGAATGTACGAGTGCTTTACACATCAGTGCTAAGAACTTTGAGTCTGTTTTCACGCAGTACAAAGCGAGTATTACAGCGATCCAGGAGATACAATGAATAGTACCAGGGACGATGAAAAGGAAAAATGGCGCCATTTATTACAGCTGGTCATTAAAAAAGCCTAAGCCGAGGCTGGAAACCCTAGGACGACTTTTATGACTACCTCGATGGAACCTGCGGAGTGCGGACCCTGGTCGGAGTGTAATGTCAAAGTTGTGCTCGGTGACTACAATGCCAAAGTCCAGTAGGCATTAGTGAACACAGAATCCACGAAACGGAAACAGATAACCGGCTACCGACTAATCGATTTTGTAGCAGCTTATAACGTGGTGATATGTATTACTTAGTTTCCAATGCTGAGAGTCCACACAGCAACCTGGCGCTCTCCAGACGGTTGAAGCGCCAACCAAGCAGACTGTGTGTTAATCCAAAATCCCGACGTGCACACTTTCCGAGGAGCAAACGTCGACTTTGACCATTTTCTTTTTGCGGCTAAATTCAGAGCTCTGCTGTCCAGCGAGAAGAAGCTTCGAACTGTTTAGAAGAAGAAATTCGGCGTCGAACTCCTTAGCACACCTGGAACTGGAATAGCCAGAGTCTACAGTACAGAGAGCGTCTGAATGAGAAACTCTCCACTGAGCATTCACCTACCACAGACGCCATGATGATTGCGTTTACCGGAAAACGGTGACAGAATATTCGCATAAGTAAACGATGCTGCGCAAAACAAGGACAGCGAGGGAAGAGTATCGAGCTCGGAGAACGGAGGAGAAGAAGACCCTGCGTAGAGAGAAGAGGGCATATACGCAGTCTCCCAGCTAAAGGATATTGAAGATTCTGGAGCTCGAAACAACATCCGGAGGTTTTACAGGAATGCCAACCAACTGTTGCTGGTGTTTCTCTCATCGAGAGCCACTTAAACTAACTAACTAACTAACTAACTAACTGTTGCTGGCTTCAAAACCGGAACACAGGCTCTTCGAAATTACGAAGGAAACCTAGTCACTGAAGTACAGGGGATAGTATGTAGATGTGTGATGTATGTGATTTAATTGCTCTGAAGAAAGGTAAAAATTATTCCGATCGGACAAGCCGTTCTGCCAGAATTAACCTTAAAATATTTTAAAACCTTAGTTCGCACTATAACTCTTTTGTTTTTTAGGAGAATTTGAGTTCTGGTTATATATCTAATGTGTTAATTCACACATTCTTACTAGTACAATACCATATAGTATTAAACAAACTTAAATATAACTTACATATTCAGGCGGAGAGTATTCCGCGCCACCATAATCTGCCCACTTTGAAATATTTATGGATGGAATCACACCGCTCTTACAGGGAACCCTTGGATTGCTGCAAGCACATAAGAAACATATTTATGTACAAAACTATATGTATATACATATTAACCGCCACTTACATTTCATGATCAGGTAGCACCATAGGATAAATTTGTATAGTATCGATTAAATCTGTATTATCGCAAATCAAACGTGAAAGTTTCGCCTTTCTAATTTCTTGCAACTGCTCGGGCGTAAATGATGACGGCTGATTTGGTAGTTCATACCAAAAACGATCTCCACGTCGAACGTAACTCAATTGGGTCGCAATTACACAGGCAAAAGTGGGCCCCAACATTGATCCGGGTAATGACTTCTCCGACACGCCGCCAGACCATAAATCAATATCTGCTGGATGTCTGAAAATAGAATAGGTAAATGAAAATTTTTGTATATGCCGCCAATTGATTGCAATATAAGATCAAAACTCACTCAAAGATACTCTGGTAACGTATAATTGTCTCATTTGGCATAGATCCGAACATCTCGTCCCACGTGTTGGAGGTCGGCAGACCGCAGAACTTTCTGAACTCCATGTAACCGGGCAAACCGAACTCACGACCACGCTGCATGTTAAACGCAACCAAGTCCATGCCGAATCTAGCACCTTCTTTTTTGAATAAATGATTCGTGACTTCTTGGGTGATTGAGTCATCCATAGCTTGAGCAACTTGATTCATCAGGCCCATGAAGTATTCGTCCAAAACACCCGCGCGATACAGATCGTATGGGCGGCGAATTAGATCCGACAATCTCTTTGAAGCAATAAATTTATGCGCCTTGGACCATCGTTCAATTGCGGTTGGCAGCAATGAATGGCCGAAACGGAAAGCAGCGCCAGCAAAAGCATCAATAATGCCAGGGTTGACTTTTGGGTCATAGCCATCCCAATAGCCGTCTTTGTGAAGGACCAGTCCAAATTTCTCCATAATTTCTTTGCCCAACAGTATTGGCAAGAACTCGTTGAATGTTACGTGCTGTACGATTGCAATGTTGATGCGACGCGCTTCTTGGAACAGTGTTTCATCGTCCCAGTGTTTGTTAACTTCAGCGAGACCAGTGGCCAAACGATTGTGTTCTCGTGCCATAAGAGTGTGCATACATGTGAGGACAAGCTGTTCGTTTACACGGATTTCACCACCTTCAAAGCAGAACATGCTCTTGTTGGGCCTGGTGCAACCTTCGTCAGGGATGTCGAGTTTTAGTGGTAGTAAGTCTTTGAGGCCATACTCTTGGAAGACTGGATTCATACGCATAAGACCACCATAGCCAGTACGAAGCTTGCGGGCGAATTTTTCATGAACACCGTACACCGTGTTGGCGTCAATCACTCCCGTGAGGGTGTTGAATTGTTGACGGGATCCTGTAAGATCAAAATAAGTAATAAATTGAAATTAGGATTTATCAGTAATATCCGCGTTTCAATAAATAATAAATGATTATGTAATCATAGATCTGTAGCAATTTGGTGTAAATGATGACCTAGAGATTCAATAAATAATTAGACCAATAATTGAAACGCTATAAGCTGGCTTATAACGAATCAGATGTTCTAAGCGGCATTTTGGAGAGCTGCTAAACTAGAATGGTCTAGAGAGAGTGATATCTTGGACTCTACAACAACGAAGAAATATTTTGAGGAACTTTATGGTTGAACTTCTGCAATTGGTTCAAAGCGTTAGATCTTGTACCGATCGCGTTTCCTTCAACCTATCGAGTAGCCCTATGCCACTAGCATAAGTGCTGAAATACAAGGGTATCGATGGCAAGACGCCGCGCCGCAGCCCGCAACCGCAATTTTTGTGCTAGGTTCATCCAAGCACCCCCTCGGTTTATGCAAGCACATGCATAAAAGTAATACGCCTACAAAGCGGAGCTGCAGAGAAGACGAATTCGACTTGTAAGCTTTACAAGCAAAAGAGGAAACAAGAAGAACATCGGCTTCTCATGAAAAAAAGGAAAGAATGACGTGCTACTCTAGGTGCAATGTCTTGAAGTTTGACCATAAGGTAAAAAGAACGTGTCAAAACAATTAGTAGTAGAGCCTGTCTGCGCTGAGGGTATGGAAAGACCACTTCCGCTGACTGTTAAATTGTGAATCCTTTCGATATTTCACTGTCAGAAGGAGCCATTCAATCTGGACGATGCAAGCCAAGATTTCTGTAAAGTCGAATCCAACAAGACTGGTGGAAATAGTTTTGCCTGCCGATGGAATTATTGAACGCAGCGGGAGACGACTTGATGGAGAGCATACACCAACTCACCTCCAAGATTTGATCGGAAGAAAGTATATATGCCTAATGAATGGAACTTAGCTTCGTTTGTTTGGTCCACATGAAAGGAGACCGTTTAGACGGTCACTCATCCCATACAAACAACGTTTCTTCCGTACTACCTATGTAGACGACTGAAGCCATTTGTAAACCTAATTTTCTCTGTGTGGTTTTAGGTCCAGACAGAATATTTTCCGTGAATGAGGGAAAACCCAATTATATGCTGATAACAAAACATCGACGAAAAGGCCGAAACGTCATAATAGGCAGCTATGTATATCTTTGAGGTAGTTATAAACACTGAAAATGACATTACCTTAGAAATTAAGCTAAGAATTGCCAATCGCTGTTTCTTTGGCAATTGAGTAGCAAGGCCTTGTAAATAAATCGCAAGGGGACTGAATCTTAGACATTCATCGTTTATTGGGCAGCAGCATATACATTTGCGAAGACGGATGAAGATATCCTTGGCAGTTTTGAACACAAAATGCTTCAAGTAACTTACGGGGTGCATGTCATACATAGACCACCATCTTCGGCCAAAAATGAGAGATCCATAGAGCCAGTTTCAAAAAGTTATTAGGTGGTTAAGTATGTGTGCCATGTTAAAGTAAATTTAGGGCGAATTGGTCACGCACACACTGGCACAATTAACAGTTATTTCTGTAGTACAACACGTATTCACAGATAGAAAAAGAGGCGACGCTACTCATTTCAAAAATGGCTCTATGGAATTCTCTTTTTTGCCCGAAGCTGGTGGTCTATTCTCTCTGGTTTGTGATGTCATAACGCCCGGTGTCATAACGCCGCGCCACTAGTACTTTTTACCAGAGAGTACAATATTCCACCCAATATGGTTGGGTGTGTATGAATCGGGTAGGCGCTGATTGGCATCAACTTGGCGGTGCCCAACTGTTGCAACTTTTTCATACACATCAATTGTGCTTATTTTACCTCCGCGTGGTAACCACCGGGTACTGGCCTCGCCCTTCCGGGCTTGGCTTACTAAACTTATAAGTGCGAGTGTTGAACACGAAGAAAATAGCAACACTATAATACTCTGTCGGAAAGACTGACTGAACGAGTCTCAGAAGTCTTACATGAGCTCCTCAGAAAGAGGACGTACGGCGGATGAATTGACGCGATTGAATCAACGGTGACGTCAACAGTCGGCATGACAGATACCTTAATGGGCTACTTCGACGTATTTGGAGCTGAGGCCATTAAGGATTTTTTTTTCAATACTAGTCAGGGTGTTGAAATAGAGATGGTGGCGGAAGAGCCCTTAATGGGTCAACGGCAGCACTCAAATCCCCGAAGCGGGTTACTGACTCCGGAATATCCGGCCCCTTTCGTCCAAGGGGTCACAGAAAGGGCCTGGCCCTCCAGGTTGGGGGTTGTGCGTGGGGTTAACTACCCAACCACGGAAAAACAATATGGTTACGAAGCAACCAAGAGCCTAGGATAATGACGGATTCACTGTTGACGACCCTGCAAAACGAAATATGGAAAATGACGTTCGGATCTGCACGTGGAATGTTCGAACCCTGAACAGACCGCGTGCAGCCGAACAACTAGCGGAGGCCCTAAGCTGCTACAAAGCAGATATCATCGCCATCCAGGAGGTGCGGTGGGATGGGCCGGGCAAAAGAAAGATAAAAAACTGTGACATCTACTACGGTGATTGCTACAGAGAACAGAAGCAGCGTCTATTTGGATGCGGATTCGTTGTAAGCGGCAGACTTAGGCAAGAAGTCTTGAGCTTTCGACACGTTAGTGAACGCCTTACAACTATCCGCATCAAGGCTAAATTCGCCAACATCAGCCTGATATGCGCTCACGCCCCTACCGAAGATAAAGACGATGCTACCAAAGAATGTTTCTACGAGCTCCTCGACAAAACATATGAGCAATGTCCTAAGTATGACGTTAAAATCGTCTTGGGTGATTTTAACGCCAAAATAGGAAAGGAGGACATCTTTGGTAGTACAATCGGGAAGTACAGCCCACACGACAACACGTCTGGAAACGGACTTAGGCTAATCGACTTTGCTGCGGGACGTAATGTTACTATAGCTAACACACGGTTTCCTCACCTCAATATTCACAAAGGAACATGGCGGTCACCAGACCATCAAACGGTCAATCAAATTGACCATGTTGCGATCGACGCAAGGCACTCCTCCAGTATTCTAGATGTTCGAACCTTCCGAGCGGCCAACATAGACTCGGATCACTACCTTGTTGTAGCCAAGGTACGTATGCGGATATCCCAGACACCACTACAACGAGGAAATACTGTGAGGAGATTCAACGTTGAACGGCTACAAACGCAACAAACCGCCAGAACTTTTGCCGATCGCGTCTCCCTCAACCTCTCGAGAAGTCCTTTGCAGCCTTCATCAAGTGCTGAAGACCAGTGGCATCGATGCCAAGAAGCCGTCAGAAAAGCCGCAACTGATGTGCTCGGTTTCACCCGACCACCACCACGAAACCCTTGGTTTGATGAAGAGTGCCGGCAAGCACATGCAGCGAAGCAACTGGCCTACAAAGCGGCGCTGCAGAGAAGGACGAGAGCAGCTCGTGAGCTCTACGTGCAAAAAAGGAGGGAAGAACACCGGCTTCTCAGGAGGAAAAAGAAAGAGCATGAGAAGCGCGCGATCGAAGAAATAGAGAGGTGTTACTCCAGGAACAATGTTCGGAAGTTTTACCAAAAGGTAAAAAGAACGTGTCACGGGAACAAGACCCGAACAGAGACCTGTAGAGACGAACAAGGAAACCTTGTAGTGGAGTCACAGTCGGTGCTGAGGACATGGAAAAACCATTTCTGCAGACTGTTAAACGGCGAAGACGACACATATTCCACTGTCAGGCAGAATGAACCATTCAACCTGGGCGATGAAAGCCAAGACTTCCGTCCACCTGACCAAAATGAGGTAAGGATAGCAATATCTAAGCTGAAGTCCAACAAAGCTGCAGGACCTGACGGTTTACCGGCCGAGCTTTTTAAGGCAGCGGGAGATGACTTGGTAGAGAGCATACACCAACTCGTTTCTAAAATTTGGTCAGAGGAAAGTATGCCTGATGATTGGAACCTCAGCATCGTTTGCCCGATCTACAAGAAAGGAGACCCTCTAAACTGCGCCAATTATAGAGGCATCAGTCTCCTCAACATCGCCTATAAGATCATATCTGCTGTACTGTGTGAGCGCCTGAAACCATTCGTCAACGAGCTGATTGGTCCCTATCAGTGTGGTTTTAGGCCCGGTAAGTCCACAACCGACCAAATATTCACACAACGGCAGATCCTGGAGAAAACCCAAGAAGTCCAAATCGATACTCACCATCTATTTATCGATTTTAAAGCCGCATATGACAGCATTTATAGAGACGAGCTATACAGAGCCATGTCTAGTTTTGGCATCCCTGCCAAATTTGTCAGATTGTGCAGAATGACGATGGAGAACGCTCGCTGCTCCGTAAAGGTCGGAAATAATCTCACCGAGACCTTTGATGTCAAAAAAGGATTTAGACAAGGTGATGCGCTGTCATGTGACTTTTTCAACATCATACTTGAGAAAATTGTGCGAAACTCGCAAGCCAACACCAGGGGCACAATTTTCCAAAAGTCTGTGCAACTATTTGCATACGCTGACGACATCGACATTATTGGCAGAACACAGCGAGCTGTCACTGGTACGTTTGCAGGTATTAGCGCAGAAGCGGCAAAAATGGGTTTAGTGGTGAATGAGGGCAAAACAAAGTACATGCTGTCAACAAGAAGGGACACACAACATCGGCGAATCGGACAGAACGTCACGATAGACAGCTATAACTTTGAGGTGGTTAGGGACTTTATATACCTCGGCTCCGCTATAAACTCTGATAATGACACCACAGCAGAAATCAAACGAAGAGTTACACTTGCCAACCGCTGTTTCTTTGGCCTAAGAAGGCAACTGACTAGTAAGGCCTTGTCAAGAAACACTAAGGAGACTCTATATAAGACCCTCATCATCCCAGTCCTACTCTATGGCGCAGAAGCATGGACGTTAACAAAGGTCTTCTTGGTCGTTTCGAACGCAAAATTCTTCGAGTGATTTTCGGTCCCGTTTGCGTTGACGGGCTTTGGAGGAGAAGATTTAACAGCGAACTCTACGAGCTGTACAGCGACATAGACCTGGTCAGAAAAGTGCGTATCAGTCGACTAAGATGGCTAGGACATGTAGAGCGAATGAACACCAACGCTCCGGCCCGAAGAGTCTTCGATTCCAACCCGGAGGGACAACGCAGTAGAGGAAGACCTCGCCTTAGGTGGCGCGCACAAGTGGAAGGGGACCTCAACCAACTTCGAGTGCGCAACTGGAGGCGGTTAGCCAAAGATCGGGCTAACTGGAGAGGCATGTTGGTTGAGGCCCAGGTCCACCCCGGACTGTAGCGCCATCTAAGTAAGTAAGTATGTAATATTCCACCATTCAAACTCTCAGAGCTCGATGGAATGGATTTGCCCCTTTCAGACAGCGCAATGTATCTTGGATCTTAGGGTTATTCTTGACAAATTTCGCCTTATGACCCTTAGTATAAAACTGTTTTACAATAACAAAAACCTTTTTATAAGAAGATATACATTTTTGGAGAAGAAAATATTGTATCTTTCTTTGTTAAGTTTACTGCAAATAAATTAAGTTAAAGAGCCGAAAGCCACTGCTGCTAGCTGCTCTTTTCTTTTATATTAGTAACAATAAATGAGTGATATTTTAATAAATAAATTGGGTTAAAATGGGCAATGACTTTCTGATTCAGGATCAGGATACTTGAAAAAGGGAAATAATATTTCCGTGTGAAGAAAAATGGCCTCAATTTGTCAAAAAGTTATATGCTCTTTCATTTAAATTGTATAGATTACCGGTCCAAAGGAATTATTTATTTAAATAATATATTCATATCCCTCCAAGCTGTTGGCCTGTTGCTTTTAGAGCTACTATGTCGTTCAAGCGAGATCTGAATGCTTTTTGTCAAGTTCTCAGTAACACAATCTTGATTTATTGTTCACCTATATAATATGTCTGCAATTAAACGCATCAAAGCGTTGAAATGTGCACCACCGCCAAGACAAGCTACAATAATGTTTAGTTGATCAATTACCTACTAACTACTTACACGTACGATAAACAACAATTAAGTGCAATTTGCTATAAGCCATAGAAAACTTACCCAACCTGCACCCTGGTCTGGGTGAAGGAAATCCACGAACGAAATCAATGCACTTGACATTGAACAGCCGATAGAAGTAATCGTCGTCTGGAATACGAAGCTCGTTACAGTATGGGTGTTTCAAATGTAGCGGTCGTTTGCAGCATTCCTCGGGATCGTTACGGTTGATTGGGTCTAAACGGTGTTTAATGTTATTTTCCTGCACAGTTCAATTAACTCGAAACTTACCAAGCGGTGTGCCAGTTAGCGTGAAGTCATGATCCATAAATTGTCCCCAAGCGATGACCATTACAGTTCCGGCGTGATCATGATATCCATCGTCTGGATGCAAAGTACGCGAGACAACACGCGACAGCGGAAGATCTCGTCCGGTGACAGAAATTCTTGGAGCATTGATACCATCGGAGTAGAGGGGTCCGATTAGACGTTGGAATGGTGACATAGTTGCACCCCATGTTGGGTGTTCGATGTTATTGCACAATCCATCGAATCGACGATATTTACCGGGACGGCATTCTACGCCCGAAAAGAACGGAGGACAAACTTCTCGAATGAGTGTTTTTGATGTATCGATTGTCGGCAGGCCCTTTTCGATTTCTTCGTAGGATAATCCATAGCTGTGATTAAAGTAAGTGGAAATGTGTGTGAGTTCTAAATAGTGCAGAAAGAATTGATTTTCTCTAAACTAAAAATTCTTTAATCATAGCAGAAAGGACGGATATCTTAGGTAAGTAAGGGAATCATGTCTCTGGTGGTCGGAAATACGATCAATCGTCACTCACACCAAAATCGAAAATGAAACAGTCGGGCAACCATCTATGGACAGGACATATGGAGCATGTCATGAATTGCGGAACTAGCTCTTCGCGCTAAATCTTTGGAAATACACCACCGTATAATAGGCTGAGATGATTGGCTTTCTGGTTTGCTCCGAGAAAAGTTAAGCACGAGTCGAGGAACATTGAAATGGGTGGTACGTGGTAGCGTTATATTTCTAAAGGACATGTGCATTTTGGGTATAATTTAAGGAAGAAAGCTGAGATAAGACACTGTGACTGCGTTAGTGTCCGGCATGGATGGTAGAAGAATAAAGATCTAGGGACATCACTGTCTTAAGTCCTAGTGGCGTTATTTACACCAACACTAGGTAAATATGACCGTTAATCAAAAGACTTAATGAAATACGTAGTTAAGTACAGATACGATTTCACAATCGTCTTCGCAAATAGCCCACACATGGAGATATCATCCGAGGATGATAAATCCCTTTCGATGCACAAGCGCAATAAAGATAAACAAAGAACAGATCGATTACACATTCGTCTTAGTAAATAAGCAACAAACAGAGATATCATCTTAGGATGATAAATGATGACTAAACATAATTAGGATATAAATAGGGACAAGAAATGTATTTTCAGTTAGTCTTAAGTCAGTCTCAACCAAGTGTACAACTTTACACAATAAAGGCATAGTTTGCCCACAAAAAATATTTTTTTTGAAAATAAAAGTTAATTTTATTTTACTACGTACATGTATTTGTCGTTAAGCAGGCCCTGGCTCACTTCGATATTTTCTACATTTACTTTCGATTACTTAATTAATCGGAAAAGAATTTCGATTGCAATCTAAAGACAAACTGGCATAAGCATAACCCAAACCCTCTAAGGAAGATACTCGTAAGGCATCGCATAACTATTCGACCGAATTAGACATTTTATAAAGACATAACCATAAGCAACTCATGCATTTTTAGAAAAGACATCTGAATTCATAATACGGCTAGTTGTAGATACTATTTTGCTAAAAACAACAAGTCCATATGGTAACCAAATTTCCATCGTTACCATGAAGGGGGACAAACTGCAATCCATTTGCCACACGGTACACGCAGAGTCGACAACATCCATCGCCATTCATCACCTTCATGGATTGTATCTCTTGCACTCTCAAATGCAAACAGCTGCTACAATTTGTTAGCTACCATCCAGCACCATCTCTGTACATATTTATGTACTTATGAATGTGAAACTCGCCTAGTGCACTATTATAATTATCCACTCCGTCCAGAGATTACGTTTGCAGTATGAAGTGTAATGGCAGTTACCATTTCGAATCGCCAAACTCGGCATCAGAGATGCAGTAGTACACGCGATGTTTCTGTCTCTGCGCCTTCTGGTGGTATCGATTTTCCATATTAAATTGTTGGTAAGTTATTTATCACAAGCGGGGGTAGGTAAGTAAGTAGTTGCCAGTTAGGTGGTCTAGGAATTTCATATGCGCTGTAGAAGTAAATAACCAGGGTTCGCGGTTCTCTTGCAAAACGATCATCACTCGACAACGATTGACCTACTTTCGAATGCCTAAAATCAGTTAACATGGAATCCACTTCTTTACCTATGTCGGCATTCCTTAGTCGCTGTTTTTTTAATGACAAATTATTAAAACAAATTACCCAGCCTTATGAATTGATCGAGCTTTCTTAGGTATCCTCAACAAAGGGGTGAACGATGCAATCAGCCTTGGCATACATTGTTGCACCGTAGCCATACAGCAGCGATATTCTAAATAGAGCGCCGTATCTAAGTATCTAATATCCGCACTCGGATGCAACAGGAGACGGAGAGGTTTTTTGTTTTTTTTTTTTTTGGTGTGCGTTCATCCATTTCAAGACTAAACTTAAACATTGAAGTATGAATAGAGATTGTTTGTTGTGGTTTGTGTTGGGTTTTTGTGGTCATAGACAAGAATTGATCTTCCTAGATGAAGGTTCTCCTACAATGGAGCATGGAATAGGCATTATGCAATTTTCGTTTTTTTTTTGTGTTGACTGTTCACGAAGTAATCACTAAAGTATGTATTAAGGCGAAAAAATTGCGAAATTACGCTATTTTTTCGAAAACGGTTCATTACGTCATAAAGTTGAAACTAACGATTTTTATGGGCATTGGTTTGCACCAGCAAAATGTTCCATGTTATGGTGTACACATTCAACATAGTAGTTATCTAACGAAACTCTAATATTTTTAGTTGGACGCGTACCTGCTAATATTGTATATTATATTCCTGAGACACATAGCCGCCCATCCTCGTTAATTGTCGCCTACAATGACTTTTATAGATTCTTACGAGTTACGACAAACGATTAAAACAAGTAAAAGTGTTATCATCGGCCTGGCCGATGCTTTGATACCCTCCACTACATTAAAGTTATGCAAAATGTTTGCCATGCGAGTTAGTATATACAATATACTGTACAGGTACACGCATGTGTCTAAGATTGGTTTTGTATGGGAGGTAACAGAACTACTTGACCGACATAGGCCATTTTCAATACCAACCCGACGACGCGACGGTAAAAATAAGTTCTCTCACAAAATTTCATTCAGAATGTGATCCTCCGGTGACTCCTTCTTGGCATTACAAATCTAATGACAAAGTGATATTCCTTTCTGTGGAGGGTATTCATAAAAATGAATAGTTGGCACAAGAGATCCATATATAGTTTATTTTAATTTTTTGCGAAGAATGGAATTCTACAATTTTACGCCGAGGCCGAGCGGCTGAATTGAGAAGCTTTTCCAGGAGAGTTATACTCTCGGAACAGGAACGAGGATCTAATAATTGGTTGTGATGCCAATGCACATAATACAGTGTGGGGCAGCACCAACGATAATTACAGAGGAGAAGCGCTATTCGAATTTGTAAGAAAAACTGAATGTAATGGCATTAGGAATACCGAAAAATACTTGGCATGTAGAATCACAGCTAAAGCATTTGCAATCAGCTGTTGAAGATGCGTACCGAGTGTCTTGCACACCTACTCTAGTGGCAGACCAGGATCCTACGCCTTGGTGGTGGTGATGGAAGTACACTTTCCAGGAAGCTATAAGTCAGATCGGCCCTGGGCTCCAAGGAAACAAGGAGCGAACAGGGGCCTGTAACACAAAACTACAAGTCTACAGGTCTACAGTTACTTGTAGGAATATATTAGTTTCACAAGTGTAGATTATTTCTGTAACACAAAAAAAAAACTTTACAGTTGTACGAAATAAAAATTTCCCTCGACTTGTAGACTCTCTGTACAAGTGTTCATATAAGCAAGCGAACGCATTAAAATGAATAAAAATCTGTTGGAAAAAAATTGCCGTGCTTGTAAAAACCCATGAAAATAAAAAAAAAAATTATTTAATTTTCCGATGCATTTTCCGATGTAAAATGAAATAATGGAAGGGAGTATCTACCAAAACCTAAATATTGTTCAGCAAAATAAAGGGTGGGCGTACATGCTAGACGTTTTTTGTTTTTGACAGAATTGTCGAAAAACTGCAGTTGTAAGAACGATACAAAGTCTTATTAGACAAAGTCTTTAACTACTTCGAAGTTATTGTGACGTTTTGCCAGAGTCGTCGATGTTGAGAGTCTTAATAATAGCATAATATGTACATATTTCGATTTGTCCTCATTAACAGTAAGAATAAAAATTTTACTTTAGTAAGAATGATAAGCTGACTTCCGCATAATTACATCCGCAGCAATAGGGATTCTAATTGCGCAACAATGAACATTTAACTCTCAAAGCCAAAAAGAAGTAAAGGGTGATTCATTTAAATGTCAGACCAGATAATAAAATCTCCACCAGCAAAATTCATTTTATGTGTTTTATTTAAAATCGTTATAACTTTTAAAATTGTTTGCTGCATTTTCCGAAGACTTAACAATTTTTCGAACGATGTTCCATCAAAATTGACAATATTTATTCAGTAAAATAATAAAAATCTTAATGAATGGAAAATTAATGTCCTTTCTTAAAAAACTGTCTCTAAAATTTGTTACTTTTTAACGCCATAGGTATTATTCAAGCAGCAATGCATTTCCCTAAACAGAGAACATAAATCTAGAAACATTGACGTTTGAAACTATTTTTCCGGTTAAAAGAACGGATATAATCACGATGAAAAAATTTATTGAAATAATCCATTAAAAACATTTAATATTCATGCCTAATTAAAGCCTCTACAAGTCTTGAATCACATGTAAGATTTCATCTACTAGTCTACAAGTCTGATTTATTTTTTTTCTACACTTGTAGTTCTGAGTTACGGAAACAGGATAAACACGAAATTTCCCACTTGTATTATTTGTCCGCTACACTTGTAGAAGTGCCAGTCGACTAGTATTTTCGTGTTACAGAAATGTGATACACTTGTATAAAATCACTTGTACTACAGGTACTTGTAGTATTGTGTTACAGGCCCCAGGATGGATAGGACGGAAGCAGAACGGATCGTGACACCAGAGGCGGTTAAGGGGGCGATAGCAACTTTTTCACCCTTCAAAACCGCGGGACCAGGTGGTATATTTCCAGGTCTAATGCAATGGGGAGTAGACGTAATTGCACCAAAGCTCAGGAATATATACGTTGCATGCCTAGCAATAGGCTACATCCCGATTACATGGAGGGAGGCAAAAGTGGTCTTCCTTCCAAAACCGGGAAAAAAGGACTACACCGAGGCAAAGACCTTCAGACCAGTCAGCCTAACATCTTTTCTGTTGAAAACAATGGAAAGGGTGGTGGTGGACTATATGGAGAGTACGGCGCTTAAGATGTATCCTTTGAATAGTAGACAACATGCCTATAGGGCAGGTATGTCTACAGAAACACCGCTACATCAAGTAGTACGCGCTGCGGAGGAAGAGCTAAATACCGGGGGTATTGCGATGACCACTATAATGGACATTGAAGGTGTTCTTTCACCTACACTATGGAATATCACTGTGGACTCTCTTCTCGACAGACTTGAAGCAACTGGCATTCACACAGTGGGATATGCCGATGAAATAGCAATAATGGCAAGAGGCAAATTCATAGAAGTCACATCGGATATCATGAGGAGCGCACTCAAAGTGGTTGAGCGGTGGTGTCTGGAACAAGAACTCTCTATTAATGCGGAGAAAACAGATTTAATAATCTTCACTAGGAAGAGGAAAAATCTGGAATTTCAGCCCTTAACACTTTTCGGATCTGAACTAACAACGACCAAGAAGGTTAAGTATCTGGGAGTATACCTAGATACTGGAGTTACTTGGAATCACCATGTTGAGGAGAAGGTACGGAAGGCAAAAAGGGTACTACATCAGTGCAAACGTGTGTGTGGACAGAGGTGGGGACTCTCTCCTAGGTCAGCATACTGGATGTATACGATGATTACAAGACCCATTATCACATACGCTTCGGTTGTATGGAGGGCAAAAGCCTCCCAGAAGACTGCTAAGAAGCACCTGGATATGGTCCAGCATGCTAAATTACAGGTGCAATACGCACAACGCCAACATTCGCATTGGAAGTGATCTTAGGGATTTTACCGCTAGACTTATTTATTAAGAAAACAGCGGCCCTAAAGGACCATTCACATGAGAACGACCAACTACCTACGAACGAACGAATATTCGCAAGTTTTGACAGTCCGTTCACATGAACACTTTTCTATGTCGCGGCAGTTCGCGAATTTCAGCCATCAGTTTCTACCCGCAATGTCTAGTTTGAGGTTAAGTTCGAACGAATGTTTTATTCGCTAGTTTGTGGAACGCGAATTAAATGATGTGGATTGCGAATAAACTTTGACAATTCGTTCCAAGGGTGTTTTCGTTCGCGGTAAAAAGTTTGGAAATCGAAATTTTGTTATTTAAACTGTTTATAAACTTGTTTTCTTAATACATTTTGATGGGATAATTAATTGTCCTCCTGTTGGAATAATAAAATGTGCAATTTTCTGTTTATAAATGCATAAAAAGTGGTTTGTTCGCATTTCATCAAATCGTTCGTCCGCTCCCATGTGAATGGTCCTTAACAGCACTTCGTCTGCATCGAGATGCGAAATGGCACAATAGTGGTACCATCTATGGACATAGGAGATCCTGGAGCTTGTCAAAAATGAGATTAGGGAACTGAACATGCCTATGGATGGTCGTATAACAAAGGT
Organism: Cheilosia scutellata; assembly: GCA_955612985.1. Lineage (NCBI taxonomy): Eukaryota > Metazoa > Arthropoda > Insecta > Diptera > Syrphidae > Cheilosia > Cheilosia scutellata. The sequence goes on from OY015312.1 coordinate 71,009,483, forward strand.
GCGTATTATGGAAAGGAATCACAAAACTCGTTACTTCCAGAAAAGAGGAATGGTGAAATCGTGATTTTCACAGATTTTCATGATGGATGGCGGAGCGGGGGCCGGAGTCTTTTCAGAAGATCTGGAACCAGCCCGTCACATTAGCCTCAGGAAACACACTTCAGTATACCAGGCATGCGTTGGATTACTTGCTTGAGAGTCAGGTGGAAGGAAGAAATATCCTAATAGCACTGGACAACCAGGCGGTGATTAGATGCATGGGGCAGACAACCATCATAACATCACTGGCACGGGAATGTGTACTCAAGCTGTTCATCTATAAATCACGTAACACTGACTTGGGTACGAGGACACATAGGGATCGACGGCAACGAAAAGGCGGACTCCCTTGCAAAACAGGGGTCAACTGAAAAGTTGCTGGGACCAGAACCATTCTCTTCAATTGGTAGAGGAATGGTAGAACAGCTGATTCACAAATGGATTACGGTAGAACACTTGAGAAGATGGTCAACCGTGGAACAATGTAGACAAGCTAAAATGGCAATACAATGGCCGACCTGCTCCACTCAGAGAAAGGTTCTAAGCATGAGTCGAGGAACAGTGAAATAGGTGGTGGCGTTAACTACAGGTCATGGTAATTTCGGGTATCATTTAAGGAAGATGGGCCTTAGAGAGGATGGTACTTGTAAGCTATGCCTGGAGGAATCTGAGACAGCGGCACATATATTGTGTCAATGTCCAGCTTTGGCTGGCAGAAGAATGAGGATCTTGGGACAACATTGGGTCGAGGCCCATTGAGAGTCTCTCTGGGTAAGGTATATTAGTGGTAGGGAGACGAAAAGAGACCCGACAATGGTGGTCTGGTTCGAATATCTCTCGAAAATTTTACTCTCGGATGTTTGTCAGACGCTGTCAGATAGCTGTACACAAAAATAACTTTTAGGATACAGATCAGCTCAGAAGCTGTCGCTAACATTTTGCAGCTAACTTATGTATTGCAGGCGTAGTTTTTTCATTCGGACCTCCAAATAGTGCAGAGATGAGGTCGGTGATATTTCTGTGGCAACAAGGAAAACCTGCTAAAGTCGATTTTGATAATTTTTCAGGAGAGCACTTTTAAGATTCGACGAAAAAATTGAAATTACAAATGGCTCTGGTTAATCCGCGGAAAGTCTGATTTTCTTGAAAGTTGTATGTAAATAAAGATAATTTAAGTCTCTTTCGGTCTAAAGTTTCATAATCTATTGATCATTCATATTTCGAGCGTGGTAAGCAAAATAAACACTTAAGCTGTTATGGCATAAAACCACTTTAAGGCAAACAAATCTTAAGTCGAGTTTAGCTGACTTTAGCTGATATTCCTTGATATTCCGACAACCAAACTCGACTTTAGACATTTTTTTTTAATTATATAATCAAATATCACGCGGAAAAACAACCAAACTCAACTTTAGCTATTATTACAAACAAAATTAGCTATTATGATAAAACAAAAATGCGTGTCTCTTAAGTCGACTTAAGACTTGTTTTTTTGTAGTTAAGTTGTTTTGCCTTAACGGCGATGTAAAAATCTGACTTTAGTTGGTTTGTTTTCGGGACATTGTACCTTCAAATTTGAAGATAAAAATCTAAAAAAAAACCGCTTATAGATTTGGACATGCTGAATCTAATGGCATCAAAAACTCAATTTCGTCTAAATTCGACTTTAGTTGTTTTATTTGTGGCCACAGACTTTTTCTAAAGGTAATCAAAGCAGAATGACTTGAAGGCATACCTGCCGACTTTCTTAAAGTATATACCCTGAAGCATCGCCCGGGATTCTGTTTTAACTGGGTACAAGCTGTATGAATGAATGAATCATTTCATATCTCAATACTCATTGAGAGGATGGTGTTTTATTTCGGTTAAATGTATAGCCTAAAGAGGCACGAAGTGGTCGTTCATGTGTCGATTAACTGCACACCTTACAAATCATTCTTGACCAATCGGCAGGGTTAGAATTATAACTTCATCTCATCTTCAGGGATTTGGAGAAGGTACTGAAAAATTAGTCCGCAGATCACTTATCATGAGAATCATCTCTAGAAAAGTTGTTGCTTTTATTATAAGATTTGTTCAATATTGCGCAACATACTTCCTTTTGCACAGCGGACAGTTTAAGGGCGCTTCAACTAGTGAGACAGGAAATGTTTTATCACCAATTCTGTTCTTACTTCTGAGATAACTGACGTTGTGCTTAATCGACATAGTATCCAATGAAGACCGTTTGCAGATTGTAGATTCATCTACTTATGACCAAAAAAGCCGACGGAATAATATTCCAAACATTATCACATACATCAAATTGGTCAAGCACTTTAACAACGATTGCAGACATATTATATATTATGCTGATAAGATCTGTCTACTGCCTGTGGCCTATTTCACCAACTTACCTACAAATTTGTATTTACAATTATTTTTTCACAAAATCTGTAGAAAAACTACAATTTTGCTAATAATTGTGGTGAAACAGAATTCGTCTCTTTTTCTAACAAAATTGTCAAAAAATTATTGTGAATACAAATTTGTAAGTTGGTGAAATAGGCCACTGGTGGCTTGAATAAAATATGCCAAACGCTACAAGTCAATGGAAGGGCTTATAAATCAATGACAAAATAATGCATAAAAGCCGAAATGTGCTCAAAGTTCTCGAGAAGATTATATGCTTCCGTAAACCGGCGTCTGCGATGCATTCTAGCAAAAATCTGCGGATTAGAACAGCTATAATAATATCCATTGTTTCAACTAAGATTCTTTCTTGCAGAACTGTGAGGTATGGATAGTACGGCATTTAGACATAATATTGATACCCTGATGAAGTGGGAGTTAAAAAGGGGGTTTTAAAAAAGGTGTTTCAAAACCGGCTGTTAATTATTTGGTATTTACCAATGTTCAGAATTTTTTGAGGGCTGTAGGAGTAGGTCTTATCGCCCAAAACCATAACGCCCAAATTTAAAAATGTCATAACGGCCAAAAACCACCACATCGCTCAAAATTTAAAGGAATAAAGCGTCTCAAAGCCCAAATAGAATGAAATATCGCCCCAAGTAACGCATACACCCCAAATCTGACAGTAAACCCAAGCAGGGGGGTTGCAGGGGGGCAGCGCATGCCCCCCCATAGGTATTTTGTTTGTTTGTTTTTGGGCGTTATGGATTTTTGGGGCGTTAATAAAAATAATGCCATTACGCCCAAAATCAATGTCACATCACCCAAATTTACGTAAATTTTACAACAACAAATTGCCTAGCAATGTTTTGGGCGTTATGACATTTTTCAATTTGGGCGTTATGGTTTTGGGCGATAAGACCTAACGCCTTTTTTGATAGATTATGATGAATAGACTTAGAAAATCGTTTGATAGTATTCTTTTCCTTTTGGTCGCCTAGAATGTCTTCAGCAGCATTTTCATTATTGAATTACAAAATCTAAAAAGGACTCACCATTAAGCTGCAACTATTGAAAATTCTACACTCAAATTTCAAGTCGTACCTATTGAATTTTTTTTTGCAATTTATTTTTAGTTTCCCGTTGTTATTAATTATGACAACATATTGCAGCCATTTGTCGATTTTAATCGTGGCAAATTGGCTGACGATCAAAGAGGACTTCCTGCCATAAAACGCTAAACCAATCGTTGATATACCTCAACTATCTGCCGCAGTTATATTCATATAATCCAATCAACCGCACAGAAAGGTAAATTCCTTGTCTTTAATTACATCACAGTTGATATGGTGTCATATTTTTTCAATTTGTGGGCTGTAATTTGACAGTTATTGAGCTCCGAATGAAAACAGTTAAGATTCCCAGTATCTTTGGCTTCTCGTTTGTAATCTCCCACAATCGGGCATATACCACTAGCAGAATGGCAAAGTATCCAGTATCTACTTCCTCGATTGTGCAATACATCAGTTAGCTGGCTGCCAGGAGGATCAGTTCGATAATGGAGTCTATAGGTACCTGGACCATTTGGCACATATGGTTTCCTATTGTTGAAAGACTACATCAATCATTTGATGCTGAAAGCGCTAGATATACCTCCTTGGCAATAGTTTGGTATGTACGAGTATATACTAGATTAGTTAAATGAGCAATCAAAGTGTTTGCTTGCAGTCTAAGATGGATGGCGCGATGATTTGGATGGAGGTACTACGTCTACTAGCATTGCTGAAGTGTAGAGAAATCGTGATGTCTGATGCCTCGTGCTGTAAGAGATCGATTGTAGTGCCTTCAATGCACTTAAATCACCATACCTATTTGCTTTGTGTTGAGCATGACAAAAGAGTAAATTTATTTATTTGTAGAAACAATTCTGTAATTTTCAGCTAAATTTGGATATTAGAATGTATTGACATGGGCTTGGGAAAAAATTCGACTAACTCACATTTTAAGTGGAGTGTTTTAGTATATAAGCTTGAACTTCTGGGCACTTTCTAAACAATGAGTCACTGCGCTTAGGCGTTATGCTCATAAATACATGCCATCAAATAAAAAACGTATACCCATTGTTAACTAGCCTTGTAGTCCGTATTGATTTAAAATAAAGTTTTAACATAAAAATCAACGGGTTTATTTTAAACTTCGTATCTATGGGTTTCGCTGGACCATAACACGGACTAAAATATGGTTTTCACGAATTTGAAGAACATTTAGAATTTGACGAGCTTGAAATGAGTGATTACATCGAGCGTGCACTTTATTTAGTTAGATAATTAAAGTTGAAGTATGTAAAGAGTGATTTTTTTGCTATTTGGTTTTTCAGCCTGACTTTTTTGACAGTTCACGGATGATTCGTGACATGTGTCAAAGTAAAAAATGCTCATTTAGCATTGCCATTTCACCGTGGATAGACTTACGCCAGAACAACGTTTGCAAATTATTGAATTTGCCAAAATCGTGGTCAGTAAAAAATGTGTCGCGAATCCATGGACATACTCCGAGACGAATTTTGTGAGCAATTCATCTCACGTTTTGGACCTGTGAATTGGCCGACTAGATAGTGCGTTTTGACGCCGCTGGACTATTTTTTGTGGGGATATGTGAAGTCTCTCGTCTATACGGATAGGCCAAAAACTATTGCCGCCCTGGAAAACCACATAACTCCTGTTATTGGTGAGATACCAGTCGATATGTTGGAAACAGCATGTCAAAGTTAAAGTTGGTCATTATCCGGATGGACCACTTGAAGCGTAGTCGCGGTCAGCATTTTCACGAAATAATATTCAAAATGTAAATCAAGAATTGATTTATCGACCCTAATAAAAATTTCACTAAATTTTGCGAATTTTCGTTGTTTTTTTTTTCATTTTATTTAAAAACCAAACACTTAAAAAATCACCCATTATTTGTTTATAGATATCGGTCTTTAATGTTCTAGAAAATCTTGATTTTTTTAAAGGGGTGCACATGATCGGTGGGCCACCGTAATATTGTTCAAAAGTGGCAGGGGGTTGATTGAGCATGAGCATCATCCAAAGAAAAAAATTCTTAATAACCATTGATGTTGATGTGCATGTTCGCTATGCAACTCAGATGCAGACACCAATTCCGGGCAAAATGGTAAAAAGCTGAATTCCGTATTTAATTGTGTCTCGTTTTTGTGGATATAACACAACATGCCACTGGAAGCAGATGCAAGCAAGCACTCGTCTTCGCCTTTAATTCCAAATTCCAGTTGACTTTCACTTTACCTGGATTGCATTGCAACTATGTTATGCAATCGAGTATTTTCTTGCTCATCCACTAACCTAACCATGAGTGCCGCAGTATTATTAGCATAGCTCCATCTCCACTCCATGTTGTACAAAATGAATTTGTTGGATTCAATGTCAAGATTTCTTCTAACATACATCCGTTAAGATGATTCTGTAATGATCATTGAGTAACGTGGTAAACACGTTTCGTGACTTAACATGGCGTTTAATTTCTCGAACAGTTTGTCACGGGGAAATAGCATCTGCTAATACCCGTTAGCGGGAGACTCCTGATTACTTAGTTTCAATGAGGCTGTCTTTTAGTGCTAATTTGAATGTATGCTTCCAAAATAATTGGCTAATTGAAACGTTGAAAGCGAAAGGATTTAAAATGCAGTAGACAAGTAAAGGAAGGTCACATGCATTATGTGTTGCGATGCAGTTATGTTTGATTATTTTAGGTGCGACACCCCCCACGGTTTTCAAGAGTCGGCAAATCAAGGAAGCTACATTTATTAACTTGAGCAACTTAAAAAAATTCGGCAAAAAATACGAAGTGAGTTTGGATTTGCATTAGGTATAGGTTTTCAAACTTGTAGATATATACAAGTCGTCATTTTCAAAGGTTCCACCTTTCGGAAATGTCAATTTATATTTGTTTATTTTTATATACCTACCTCCGTCGAATTTCGATTTTAAAAAGGACGATCGGCATTTGCCGACTGAACTCCTTAAAGTTTACCGAGTTTCGATTTGATTTTATATTTTAAAAAGAACGGTTTGCTTCGGTGAATTTGCCGACTGAAATCCCTAAAATTTTGCGAGTTTCGATTTGATTTTGAAAAGGACAGTCGGTATTTCTAATATGAGGTTAAATTTGAACGAATGTTTTATTCGGCTTAATGATGTGGATTGCGAATAAACTTTCGTTTCGAATTCCAAACTTATTGCCGCGAACGAAAACACTCTTGGCGCGGATTGTTAAATTTTATTCGCAATCCACATGATCAAATCGCGTTCCACAAACTAGCGAATAAAACATTCGTTCGAACTTAACCTCAAATTAGAAATTGCTGTTACAAACTGATGGCTGAAATTCTCGAACTGTCAAAACTCGCGAATAGTTCGTTCGTACATAATTATGGTCGCTCTCATATGAACACTGAACAGTCCTTAAGATACACTAGTAACCTTTTCTTTTTCGGACTCAGTGATTTCGCTCTGTAAACCCGGTCGCCTTTGAAAAGACATTATTAACAAACTTAAACAATCTCAACTCAATACAACTTTTAATTGCATACTTTTAAAATTTAAATTCAAAACCTTATATCTCGAAGACCACCGACCCGATTGAGCTCAAATTTACAGATGATCTTAGGAATCGGCCCAGGGGTTTTCCTGTTGATTGGTCAAAATTGGACAAAGGAGGCGTGGCATCTCCCACTCCCATACAAAAAACATCTTCTATGGGGTGAAATTCGATGACGTTATAGCTCGACAACCGCTGAGCCGATTTTAATGATTTCTATTTCTATACAGTCGGCAAGTTCCTAAAATAAGTCTGCATTTTAATGAAAGTCACGGCTCGAACCCTCGCTACACCCCTGGTCATCTGGTCCATCAGCGGCCTTACTATTGGTTTTATGATTAGAAATTTGCTAGCCTCACTTCATTTTAGTTCACATTGCTCTAATTAGTGAGCCCTTCAATCCTTTGGATGGTTGTAGGTAGATAGACGACAGTTCAATAAAGCTTAAAAGTTCGGTGGTCAGGTAACTACTTTGCTACCGCTATGATAACAGATATCCACTTCTACAGCTGCTACATAGATTTGACACTAGTTTGACAACAAGGAATTACCAGGAGATAGTACCTACAATACATTGAAGCTGACAGCCGAAGACATCACCCTAGCAGAAGGACTATGGAAATAAGGGGCCGAGCTCTCCTCCAAGCATTCGCTCAGTTGTGAAAAAAAGAAAAACATGATCCGTAAAGCAGAGAAGGGATTCGCCGTATAGACATACTTATTTTGAGTAACTCATGTACAAAACAAAATGTAGGTACAAGAATGTATGCACTCTGGCCAGAGATGATTACACTTCAGACATTTATAAAGGCAAGTTGAGGCGCACTCCAAACCAATTGGAGGGAGGTGTGGAGAAACGGCCTTCGACAAATTCACGTTTGAGAAAATGATGAACACTTTACATCCAGCATAGTAAAACAGCATAGTAAAACAGAGCAATCGCCAAAGCATCATTTAGTTTAGAAAATTGGTGCAGCCAAAATGCTCAGGGTAACATGCCACCCATCTCAAAGAAAAATTCAAACTCCGATAATGCATAAGAGACTGGAATACTATAAACCTAAAAAAAAAGAAATAAATTAAGTCCGCCCGAATAGCTGTCATCGGAATTCAAATTAGTCTGAATATTAGTCAAAGGACCTTTCACTCTGTTTTTCAATGAGAAATCGAAAATACATATCCACCTAGTGTACCTAAGGCATATTGTCAATCTTTCGATTCGAACAAAAAGTAGGACTGGCAACTCGCTTGCATCAATTGTTCAGACATACCCTCACTTACAATACAATATGCATTTATGTAAATGAAGGTGACAGCTTGACAGCTGACCCAATCTTTATGCGCACCGTAAACATCTACTCTGTCACTGTTTTTACAATAGGCATGGTGTCCAAAATCTACAGGCAATTATAAGATAAGTGCGGTAATGCCAAAATAAAAAATTAAATTACCTGGCATTTATGTTAGGTATAGGTATAAAAGCTAAATAAATAAACAACGCGCCTTGGGCTCTAGAGCATATCTGAACATAGGACGCTGATTTAACAGTGCAATTCTATATAGGTTTGTCCTTAGGCATATTTTGGTTGTCTAACTGAATTGTCTAAATGCCTTTCACTTTTTCGTTTGTATTCCCTCCCACACAATGCAACAAAGCTTAATAGTATTTTTATTTATTTGTTGGCATAGCACGTCGCCGGCCGCCGCCGCCGCCATGATACAAAAAAGTACCAAGTAACGATTTATGTAGAAAGAAAATTAAATTATATTCATTAACATTCCATTCAACATTGTATAACACCTCCCAAATGCTGTAGTAATCCAAATAAAATATTTTAAATGTGTTTGCATGTAGAAATAGATGAGATTGACTGGAAAGCTAACTGTGTAGTGCTAGATAGTTTTACTACCCATTTAATGTAATAAGCTGGATCGCAATGCATAATTCGCCATCCTCCATCCGTACTTTCCCACTGCCATGCCAGTTGTTGAAACATTAAAACAATCTCTTTGGTAATTTCAAAACTAACATAGAGACTCCAATTAAAACTTGGCGCAGACAGTTTCCGTCTTTATTATATCTGTGAAGAGTGTAATAATTGCAAGCAGAAATAATTTAAGACATTTTTAAGATAATTGATGTTGAAACTTATGTGAAGCATGGAGAATTTGTTTATAAAATGGTTGGCGTATGATGACGGTATTTTATGGCTGATCCCATGGAAAGCTGAAGACTGCAAGTTCAGCTGCGTTACCTCTGCAAATTAATATGCAACAAGTCGTATTGGTTACCTGTTAGTCTTTACTCTTCAAAGGGCTTATGTGGGCCAAAGTTAACTATCATAAATACTGGCATGGAAGAGGACGACTGGTTGGGTATGTATGAATAGGGTAAGCGCTGATTAGCATAAACTTGGCGGTGCCCAGCTGTTGTAACTTTTTCATACATATCAATTGTGCTTATTTTACCTTCCCGTGATAAACACCGGGTATACTGGTCTCGTCCACCCGGGCTTGTCTTGCTAAACTTATAAGCACGAGTGTTGAACATACGAAGAAAATAGCAACACTATAATCTTCTGTCGGATTTGACTGTCTGCTCGAAGTTTAACATGAGCCCCTCAGAAAGAGGACGTACGGCGGCGGATGAATGCGGGTTATTGGCTCTGGATTATCCGGCCTCTTTAACTATACTTAACAGCAAATAAACCAGGCCACCCGCTACGTTCGAATACAACTCTGACTCGATTTTCTTTAAAAGTATAAAACATACAACTAAAAGAGTGGTACCTACAGAAAGTGCACTTCATGTTGAACTCTGTAGGTACCACTGGTGGTATGTTTTATGCTTTTGAAGGAAATCGAATCAGAGTTCGATTCGAACGTAGCGGGTGGCCCGGTTTATTTGCTGTTAAGTGTACCTATATCCAACCACGGAAAAACCACATGGTTACGAAAGGACTAAGAGCCTCGGATAAGGACGGATTCATTGTTGGTTGACGAACGGAATAAGGACAACGAACTGATTGGACCCTATCAGTGCGGTTTTAGGCCCGGTAAGTCCACAACCGACCAAATCTAGAGACGAGCTATACAGAGCCATTTTTAGTTTTGGTATCCCTGTCAAACTTGTCAGATTGTGCAGAATGACGATTGAGAACGCTCGCTGCTCCATAAATGTCCGAAACAATCTCATCGAGACCTTTGATGTCAAAAAAGGATTTAGACAAGATGATGCGCTGTCATGTCACTTTTTCAACATCTTTCTTAAGAAAATTGTGCGAAACTGCAAGCGTTTCCAAGTATCATCAGAACAGACAGGGCCGGCCTTAACGATCTTGGCGCCCCGGGCGAGTCATGCATTTGGCGCCCTTTTACCTATATTTCATTAAAATTAAAAAAAAAATCAATTGTGTACCCTATTTATTATTGAATTAATAGAAAGGTATGTCAGTTAGTCATGAAATATTTAATGAAAAAAAATTATTAAAAAAAACAAATAAAATCTTATTTTTCTAGCTTTTTTGTCAACAAATTCTCTGATAAGATTTTCAAAATCTAGCTTGTCTGTAATTTGATTTTCAATGGTCAGGACAGTGAGGCCAAACTAGTTAGATAGGTGTTGCCTGATTGACTTCGAGATAGTGTTGCAGACCTAAAATTTCATCGCACAACAAATCTCTATCTATATCAGATTTAAAGTTGATCATTACTCGCGCTGAATGCTCGCTAAATTCGTAGTACAGGATATAGATGGGATACGCACCAAACTATGTTATTGCCACAAATGTATTTTGAATTTTGTTATTTATTCACTTTTTTCCTACTCACTTATATTTACTTTCAAGAATTCCACGAAATAGTCAAGTCACAATTTTGAAACTAAGAATTTGGCGTGAGGAAACGGATACTGCTTTGCTAACTGCCTCGCTAAATTTTATCTCTGTAGACATTTTTGTATGGGATATAAAATTGAGAACGAGTGGGATATTGGGCTGAAACAAGAAATTCTGTGCGTCAGAAAAATCTAGCATCTGTTGAAATCTTTCCTTCATAGTACGGTGTCCAAAAGACGATTAAAAAATCGACTTCCAACGTTATTTTTTGGATCAGTTACTGCCTTACTGGTTCATCAACAGCCTCTTCACCCGGTCTACGTTTAAAGCACCTTAATCGCGCTACTGGTTTGAAAAGTGGCTGCGTCCTGCGTTCCGATACTGTTACAATGGCTTGTTCGCAACCTGTTTGTCTATTTATGTATTTCCAAATAAGAGCAACATTTGTTTAGCATTTCGTTGATATGAAACAAAGCGGCATACTATAATATTATCAGAGAAACAAGAAATGTAATGTGTAATGCCAATGTGAACGCTTCGTGTGACGTCGCAGCATCGCTCTGTTGGGTAACATCGGTCAAGGAAACCAAATATCTTCTACAGAGTCTTCTCTGATCACAAAATAAAAAGGGCTTTTTTAAACTAGACTAAATGGGCTTTATGCCCTATGGTCGCTCAGTTCTTCTCTCTTTCGACCTACATAAGTTAGAGAGGAATGCGACAAGACAAGCAACTAAATAAGAGGTCGTGCGGTAAAAATGCTAAGTATGTAGGTACCTACTCATACTCACTAATACAAGATAAGTTCATAAAATTTAATACGCTGAATTTAGTGTTTCTTTATATGGATAAAGATATTTAAATTCAGTGAAGTTATAAGCTGGCGCGCACAGTGCCCTGTACAGTGTACCCCTCGGCGCCCCTGGCGACCGCCCCGGTCGCCCCCCCGCAAAGCCGGCACTGAGTACAGAAAAGGCAAAATGGGCTTTGTGGTGAATAAGGACAAAACAAATTATGTGTGTCAACAAGAAGGGACACACAACATCGACGAATCGGACAGAATGTCACGATGGACAACTATAACTTTGAAGTAGTCCGGAACTTTGTCTAACTCGACTCCACTATTAAATCTAAAAATGATATCGCACATCAGGTATCAAGCAAATAATTACACTATTGCCAACCACTGTTACCTTGGACAAAGAGGCAATTGATTAGTAAGGCGTTGTCAGGAAACACCAAGGACACTCTATATAAGACCCTCATCATCCCAGTCCTACTTTATGGGGCAGAATCATGGACGTTATTAAAGGCGGATGAAGATCTCCTTGGTCGCTTCGAACGCAAAATTCTTCGAGTGATTTTCAGTCCCGTTTCCGTTGACGGGCTTTGGAGGAGGATATTTAAGAGCGATATCTAAGAGGTGTATAGTGGCATCAACCTGATCAGAAGAGTACGTATCAGTCGAAGTCGACTAACATGGCTAGGATATGTAGAAGAGCGAATGGAAACCAACGCTCCGGCGCGGTGGCGCGCACAAGTGGAAAGGGACCTCAATCAACTTGGAGTGCGCAACTGAAGGCGGTTAGCAAAAGATCGTGCTGACCTGGTTGAGGCCCAAGCCCACCCCGTAGTAAGTAAGTATAAGGAAGTGGACGACTACACTTGTTGAAATTTAATGTTTGCTTAGTTACCTTTATAGATTGGTTATTTTTTCATTTGTGATACCAATGTATCTGTTAACAAACAGGATCCATCGACGTTATAGGTTAGGTTATAGTTGCAAGCAAGATACATCTTATATTTCTAGTAAGCTCCTTTTTGGGGGAGAGGCGGACTCGAAGTGGATATAAGTCGCCTATATGTTTAGTCCATTCCAGCTTTTCGAAAATTCAATGGAATGCAAAGTCTTGCAGCATCCTTGGATATAAGACCGAATGGCTGTTGATTGACTATATATTGCAGTGCTTATATGCAGTCTGTTGAGAAAGACCAAGCTCTTAGAGCGTTTCAGACCCACCTCTATTAAAATCTGCATTAGACCGATTGTACTAGGTATAGTACAATTAATTGTCCTGTATTGTCATTCATAACAAGCTCATCTGGCTTACGATTCCCCGGGACAACTTTACAACCAGCACCGATCAAAGACCTGTGTTGAACTGTTCTATCAGCTTATTAAGATATGAGCGACAGTCTACTCAACAGATGCAATATGGAGCTCCTCAGTTCAACACTGAGTAATAAATGTGTAATAAAGTTATCGAGGCAACTTGAGTTAGTGATTGACTAAGGGCTCGAGGTGAAGCATTCTTCTGTAAGATAGTGCTGGATAGATACGGAAATAACAGAGATAGATCTTTTTAGGTTTAAATTTGACCAAAATTCGATTAGAGATACGTCTTCTCGTTGCTGATCGCATATAGCGTTCTATATTATTGATTTTCAGGTAGCTAGTGTAGTGACATACTGTCGCTAACGATAAGAATGCAGTGGCGAAACATCGAAGGTGGTGCTCATCGGTCTTATAAATTTCTGGAATACCTGACCACGCAGGAATTTGTGTAAGTTCGTATTTTTGGGACAAATGCAGAAGGCACCATACATTTTTACGTCAAAATTTAGTTTTGAAATCAGATGTCATCTTCACTGGGAAAGCGCAATTTTGGCCGAGGAAGGCCACATAGTGCTATATGTAAAAAAAACCCTTCTCATGACACAGCCCTTTCCACCTTCTCTTAAGTGACACAACTTAAGATCATTTTATTAAATGTTAAAGATGAAGCGCATTTATTAAAAGGCCACAAAGGACACACAGAATACGATTCTACTTAGTCTAAAACGCACATGCACATGTGTTAAAAAAAAGCCCACTTGGCGGAACTCGAAGAGACACAATTTGTCTGCATTTTGTCTCCCTCTCTCACGACTGAATGATATATCTTTCTATACCGTGACATATTCAATTAAGTGATTGTGTCGTTAGCTATTAAATCAGACAAACCCAAGTATCTGATACTGCCTGTCGCGCGCACTCATAAACACAGAACGCCCCAGCAGCCATCCATTTATAACAATCGATTTACTGCTCAGTAGCGCCTGTCAACTGGCTTACAGTTTTAAGCCATAAGAAAAGCATGGCACGTACCGACGTGACGGTTTTGTATACCCAAATGCAGAACGCACACGACGAGCTTAGCAATTTCACTAAATTTAAATTTTTTGCGTCTAGATCTTTAAATTTGCTGATGGGATGGATAGCTGCCACAGAATCAATTCCATTACATATTGGTAAGTTGCCCACGCGCAACATTTCACTGCTAAACGTTGTCCTACTTACGGTTGCGATACGAGTATACACAAAGCGGATGTTGCATGTTGTCGCATCTCAATTAGTGGGATTAACTTTCCTTAACATCCATCGATATAAAACAGCACTTCACTTACCTTCGCGCAAGTTGAATGGAAATATCCAACAGCAGTTCTCCAACAGTTGCAAGGTCTTCGGTCTTCCAATCGCCCTTGGGTTGTGACACATCTGCAATTAAAATTAACTCTTGAGTGCATTCACTATTGGTGCATTGTGGCAGTTGCAGATACTTACGAATTCTCTTCCTGGCATCTAAGTATGCGGCATTAACTGCATCATATGTTATGCAAGTGTTATCACCAGAGTACGGGTTTCTGTAAATAGACAAAAAGTGTTTTCGTTTTATTTCGCCAATACTACGTGTATACGCTGAAACTAAAATGGCAAGGCTCTGAGAAAACTAGTTTGGATTTTTCCCAAATTACCCGAACAACAACTGGAAACACGATTGCTCCACGAATTTATTGAACACTTCTATACTTCGATTTGGATTCGTGCAAATTGAATATTGATATGATGATGGGATGGAAGATTAACTTATGCATCGGAGAGGACGGAAGATAGCTTTAAGGCCAGTACCACTTAAGGCTGACCAGAGACCCACCAATGATGTCCGGTTATCGTTAGCCGAATGCGTAAGAGGAGACATCCAGCCAAGCAACAAATGGAATAACAATAATTTATCACACGTGACTTAGTGAAGTTAGTGAAAGTCGAGTACGTCGAGACGGCATTCATGTGACATGCCAGTCTTGGTCTTTGCAGTATTATCCAGTTTGCCGTCTGCGAAAGGAGAACGGATCTGGCATAAAATTTATATCAGGTTTCAAGTACTTGTCGGTTATATGCTCACCCTCTATACAGATTGTTAAACCTACATATATAGGTATATCAAGAAATTAACTGAGGTTGATATTAAAGCAGGCGCCCACTATAGGCAACAGACACTTCATAATGTAGGTATATTATGTATATAGGTATACTGTACTGACAGCTGTCGGACGGACAGTGCGATCTAGGTAGGGGTCTATATTAGGTGGCTAGTTGGCTTGCACCAGCCCGTTCAGTCTTTGAGTCCACCGCGGAGGGACATTGAAGCAGACGAAGACCCTACCAAAGGTGGCGCTCAAATTTGGAAAGCGACCGAGCTGGCTGGAGCGGCTTGTTGTTAAGGCCGTGATCCATCCCGGACAGTAACCGCCATCTAAAGTTAGTAAGGTCATATTTAACTTACTTTTTATTGCGCCAAGGTATGAGCACTAAGGTGCGATTTGGTAAAATTCTATCTTTATATCTGAAGCTAACGACTTTTCGCTCACTTTCATTGACAAGCCAACATCGAAAGAGATACTTATTCTGCAATATCAGTATAATCACCTGCTTTCGTACTCCTTTTATCCAGTCTGCTCTATCGCAGCTCTTGAATGGTGGTTACGTTAGTTTCGCAAGGCACTAATGCCTCCGTCAGTTGTTCGATAGCACGTGGCTTACCATTACAGTTCCTCACATTCCATGTGTATGACGTTTTTGACAATGCTTCGTGAGTTGTCAATAGTAAAATCAGTCTTATCCTAGACTTTATGACATCGCGTTTAGCCACTTTGGCGAGTGAAGCTTGCGCACCCAGCTGAGCTTGCGCTAATACGAATATTGTCGGATTACAAAACATTTCAGGCAATACATAAATTTCGAGTCCCTCCAACCTCAAACCTTCTATAGTTGGTAATTTAACATGGATAAAGTTAAAAACAAATAATGAAAATTTAGAAATTCACACTTGATGTATGAAAATAATTTAGTCTTTTTTTAGAATAGACACGCGGTAAAGAGATTATGACTAGATACTCTTTTAATGTAGGTGTACAGCGCGGGCGTTGAGGAAATGGGGATATCTAGATAAGATAGGAGATACCTATGTACATTGGTTTTAAATGTCTTTAAATTGTGACAAGCAGGAAAGTCTGGGGCAAAATGAAAATTCAGTAATTCATCATCGAGTGTTTCAAAATAATTTAATCTGGGGCAAAATACTCTGTTCCGTGTAATATGATCGTAATATTCATCAAATTCGTCAATGTTTGCAAATAAATCAATATTAGGACAGCTGTGAATCTACGTGCAATCTAGGCTCCTTAACGAAAAACCTGCAACTTCAAATAAATACCTACTTTGCCTATCTCTAAATAAAAGGATTTAACAGCCACTTGAACCGGCTGGTAGGCTATCAGAGACTTTGTCTGTAAGATACCACTATCCGAGACCTTTCAAACTAAAAGTTGAAGTTTATCTGGTAGACAAGTTCCTCACAGGCTATTAGAGACTTTATCAGCAAGTCTTAAAACTGGCCTTTAGTCCAAATCGCGCATAATCAGAAAACAAAATTTACACGTAGGCATATTTTATTTTACAGCCCGTTACCGTACAGACCATCAAAGCCGATACGCGATGGAAGGAAATCAAATGAATAAGAGGTAAGAACGTTTAAAACATATAACACCTTGGTAACTAGCCAACTGAAATTGTTCGTGCGGTAGGGCTATTTGCCAGTAGGTATGTATAAATACATAAAGCAACGATTTTTGATATACACAATTAAAAGTTGTTTACTTCCCAAAGTGGACTCTATCAATCTCTATATTACCTGTGCTGTTACTAACGGTAAAAGTGTTTTCTTTGGAGCACATTTTTAGGCTTAACACTTCAACGACAGCTTACTTTTAATCCAAATGTCAATGCGATTAATGATGTTTCCTCGTTCAAACCGCATGGTGAAAATGTATCTTCCTTCGGCAGACTTCATCTCATCCAGTATAACCAGCTGTCCGGTCCGAACAGTCGTCTAATATTTGTGCTTGTTATATTGAGAAATAACACTTTTTATTCCCCGAAGTCTAGCTGCGTGCCTATCCTACCATTTTTCCTTGTGGTCTGACTACGCATGGAAAGTGTCTGTACTGGTTCAAGATACGTTTTTCCAATTGCTGTTGTAGAAATTCCTACGATGATCTGTTTTCCTGCCTCCGACTGACGTGTTGATAGCAAGTTTTTCGCGGTCTAGACCTTTTGCAGCTACTAAAAAAAAAAAACAAAGTATTCGCACACACCTTGAGACTGAAAGTGAAATGCACCGTGATTAAGTTCGCGTGATTGGTACACTGATTTCATGGTCGATTACTTTCAAGCGGAAATCAAGGTATCATGTTACAAAACGACCAGATACCGGCAAACACTAGAAACCAGATGAGAAAAAAATGCAGACATGTAATTCCTTAAAGTCGTTTTATATACATTCTCAAAAGTCTGGCGGAGTTTTTTTTTTATAAAACCCATCCTTGAATTATCCAATTTCTGTTTATGTTTTCTTAAATTCCCAAGACCAAGAGGTTATGTACTTGATCTTGGGGAAATGAAAAATTAAATGTAGGTATTTCAACAGCTCTTAAATAGAGTTTGCAGTAAACAGAGTGGAACCACTTTAGTCGTTAAGCGAACTTATGCGCGCATGCGAAGGGTAATCTGCTCAAGAGGTAATGACATAACACCTGATTTCACGCTAAATCACTTAGATTAGTTGACAAGTGAATGGATGCTTGTTAATGAGGTTTACGTTTAGAGAATCCTTCAGATTTTGTTTATTAACTTGTGCCTACTTGTGGACCATAAGTTGTATACATTTGCCGCATTGAATGATAACGTAAGTATGTTTGTATGTACTGTACAGGGTCATTAATTAGAGGTATGTATTTATATGCAGAACAAGGACGGGATTTAATGAGTTGGACCGGTCTATAATAGGCAACGTTTTGTCCCTTTTTTTTTTTTTAAAAAAAAGATGTATGTAAATTTAGAAGTGATAACTTTTGCTAAACTAAACAAAGGGAATAAGTCTTCTTAAGGTAAGACAGCAGCCAAGTGGTCATATAAGTAACATTTATGACTACTCTCACTGCGACAATCAAGCAAGCATCTCAAATTCTGTAATAAACACATATGACTATAATGGGTTGGACAGATGAAAAAAACAAATTGCAAGGAGGTAGTGCAATTGTAGTTAGTTTCAATCGGACAATGAGTGCGAATGCCAGTATAATAGATATCATAGTGACCCATACATGGAATTTATTGACATTATTTTAATCCTTCTTCTTTCCCAGTATTATTTGATATTAGTTCTTGACAATAAAAGTACATTTTAACAACAACTTTTTCCTTAGCAAATATCAGTAAATTCATAAAAAAGTTTGGTCCTTTTTATTTGTTACATTACTATTTCAGGGCAGGCCAATTTTGGAGCTAGTTTTGTGGAGACATTTTTAAAGAAGACTGCAACTTGCAACAATACAATAATCTGCCTTATCCAAATGAAGTATTGAAAAATATGGAAAATATTATAACCCTGTTTCGGGTTTTCGAAAACTGCCATATTTTAATTGCACTAAATATCATTTAATTTATTTTGTGATGTGAAGTGAAGGCTAATATTTGGGACTTATTGTTTATTTTACGATCTGAAACAGGTTATCCTTGTTAAGGTTTTGCTTATTCGACCTTGGCGTTTTTTCGCCAATAGTGAATAGTGCTCCATTGTTAAAAGCATACAGGCCCGCGGGAGAATTCCCAGCTGTAAAAAATATTCGAGCATTGCTCACATCGCAACTGATAACATATAGGACAAATGGATATCATTTTACTGCCAACCAATGCAAAAATTGTTAAAGAAGTAATAAAAGGGCTTAAAATCTACAGCGAGCTTTGGAAAATTCGGGTTAACCTGAAAAGTTCAAAATATTAATATTACATTACAATGATACCTGAACTATCGGAAATAGCACATCCGAAGGAAAGAGAAGAATTTCTTAAATCAAGTCCTAAGATTTAATTTCTTTTTCAATGTGTTCACTGTCATTTCAAATCGTAAGGCCAAGTTATTTTTTTAGCGCCACAAATAAAATCTTTAAATATTATACAACTTAATGTTTGAATGCTGTACAAGTTTCGTTAGCCGATGCATAGATTTAAAGATCGTTTAGCAAAAATTAATATATTACATTGAGGGTAAAAACTAAATAAAAACACCGTTTTCACAAATAAAATAAACAATAAAGGACCTATATGGCTTCCTTGATGTCCCAGAAATTACAAGAATCTTGTTGGAAGTTTTATTTTTAAATTTAATATATTGGTATCTTGCTCCCGGTAATAAGAAGAAAGCCATTTTAAAAATTAATCAAAAATTACTCGCCTATATCATTGACAGTATCTCCGCGCCAAGAAACATCAAAACATTTACCGCCGATGACACCTTCAATTCAGAGGAAGGACATAACTCTATGGGACATAGTTCCATAATAGACTTGGGAGAACATTCGGTGTCTTTAATGATGATGGATACGTGGTAGAATATCTTCTATACATATAATAAAATTGTAGATTGTTACTCTGTTCCACTATCACGTAAGAACTACTAACCCGATTGGTATGGTCTTTTTGGAAAAGATAGGCCTTAACAAAGGGCACCGTGTAGGCCTTATTTGGTCAACATTGGACAAATGGCGTGGCACCGCCCATACAAAAAAAAAAACATTCAAAATCTTATATCTCAAATACCGCCGAACCGATTGAGCTCAAATTTAAAGACAATCTTACGAAAGAACATTATTATATAAGATCTAAGCAATACAATTTCTGTGCACGAGCAAAGCCGGGCGGGTACAGCTAGTCTATACAATATACATACACTGGTCGGCATAAGTATTTTGACAAAACTAAACTTAATTCTATTTATAATTTGAACTTACTTCATGTAAATTTTGGCATCCATGGAAAGGTAATTTAAATTCCGTTTGAATGATACACAACTTTCCTTAACTCATTAAGTACCCATTGAAAATTTAGAACTTTTGTAAAAGCCTACTTTTTTGACTTTTTTCCTCGGTCCCAAAAAAAAAAATGTTTTGATGCAAAAAGTTCCTTCAAACAATTCTAATAGTGACTGCAAAAAAAAATTTTCAAAAATCACTTCGCTAATATTTTTTATGATTTTTTGAATGGGATGATCTCAGAAAAGTTTTGTATGAAAAGGAGGAAAATGTGGCTAAAATAGTCATTTTTAGCAATTTTCAAAAAATCATAAAAAATATTAGCGAAGAGATTTTTGAAATTTTTTTTTTGCAGTCACTATTAGAATTGTTTGAAGAACATTTTTGCATCAAAACATTTTTTTTTGATACCGAGGAAAAAAGTCAAAAAAAAAAAAAAAAAATAGACATTCACAAAAGTTCTAAATTCTAAAATTTTTAAATGGGTACTAATGGGTTAAGGAAAGTTTTGTATCATTCAAACGGAATTTAAATGACCATTCCATTGGTGCCAAAATTTACATGAAGTAAGTTTCAAATTATGAGCATACATTCAAAAAACTTTAGTTTTGTCGACTTTCTGGTTTTCTGGTGACATTTCGAAATAAATATAGCATATATCCCAAAATATGATTCGTCTTCTTTCTATCAAGACATAAAGTAACAAATTCCATCAAAGGATGGCTACGATGCCAGTGGATTAACAAACGTCCAAGAAATCTTCAAATCAAGCGATTTATTTTTTGCTCTCCGAAATAGCCAGTCAGATGCGCAATAAAAGTATTGACTTTGTGAATGATTGATTTGGGGCTAGTGTCGTTCGTTCTTTACTCGCTACCGAGAAAAATGAACGAGTCAGATGCGCAACAAAAGTATTGACTCTGTGAACGATTGATTTTTGGATTGTGTTGTTTCGTTCTTTCTTTACTGGCTAACCGAGATAAATGAACCAGTCAGAACAAAAGTATTGATTCCATGACCGATTGACTTGAGGTTATGTGATTGCAATCACCAATACTTTATTGTGATCGGGTCAAAAAGAACGAATCAATCACGATTGACACAGCTCTATACTAAACCCACCCGGCAATACAGCTCAGCTAAATACCTACCTAATTTCGCTTCTTTCTCTCAGCAGCTATAGGTATGTTAATGTATTTGCATTACCAATCGGTTCCACTGTCCATCAGCGAACCAGTGACCGACCATATGCCACTTGCCGCCACTCTTGAGATCTACGAGCTCACTTGAAAAGGAAAGCAAATCACTTTTCATCTCTCAGGTGCTTTTCATTGTAATGTACGATGTGATGTAATCTCGATCCGATCTAAATCATGTAGTGCTGCATAATAAGATGCTATGCGAGCGTAGTACTATTTACTATGCTAACGACTTGAGAGAGAACTTGAACCGACACGCGGTGTAGAAAAGGAAAGCTGGTTGGATGCATATTAATTCATGGCACGACTGCAACACTAACCGGGCCACACCGCCTCGGCTTTGCATGGTGTCGCGGTGTGCAGCTCATGGGGGCAGTGCCTCATTTATCGGTGGTATTCAGGTCAATCCGTCGCACTTTTCAGATCGATCTTCTGACTTCTGACATCATGTACAACAGTGGCAGTTACAGAGCTCTGTATTTTTTTTTTCGTGATGAAATGGGTAACGTGGGCTATGCTTAGTTTTCTTGAATGGATTGAAACTCATTGTTCCCATAGTGAGTTACTTATAATCAG
The DNA here is from genome assembly GCA_955612985.1 of Cheilosia scutellata. Taxonomy (NCBI): domain Eukaryota; kingdom Metazoa; phylum Arthropoda; class Insecta; order Diptera; family Syrphidae; genus Cheilosia; species Cheilosia scutellata. The sequence continues at coordinate 71,031,330 of OY015312.1, forward strand.
ATTCTTATGATGAGATTGAATACAAAATAAAAGGTGCGAAGATTGCCATTAACAAGCCATTTGAAGAGCGTTACGACTTCTGATGGATATATCGGATGCTGATTTAATTTTATATTGTTCATATGGTGTTCGTAAATTGGTGGTATGTATTAGTTAGTTACAACTACTACATACTTTGTTGTGAAAATTAATCCGTATTTGCATCATATGTGCGGTTTTATATTAGGGATAGCTACAGAATTTTTACAAAATTAAAAGGCAATGTATACTTTGTCGTTCGTATTAACCGATTGGTTCAAATTGGAATTAGAGTTTAGCGGTTCAGCGGGGTATGAGGAATCTTATATTACATTAAGCAGTCCATCACGATTCAAATGCTAACAAAACTTAAAAACTGTGTCCTAAAATACAATCACATCCATGTCGCTCTCTTAGAAACTTGACATTTAGATCTCATTACTTTTCGTGTCTGACTAGTTACACACTGTTTTTATTTCTATATAACAGAACTTCGCTCTTTTTTTACATTTATGTTGGGGTCTTATTCACGAGTGATGGAAGGAGCAATGCTGAGTTTTCCTGTAGGATTGGTCAGGCTGGGGCAATTTTGAGACAGCTTGGTCATTCTGTTATTAGGAGGACTGAACTTGGTGTCAAAGCTAAGTTGTCAGTCTTTAATTCGGGGTTTGTTCCAACTTTTACCTATGGTCATGAGGTTTGGGTAATGACCGAAAGAATAAGATCGCGAATACAAGCTGTCGAAATGCGATTTCTCCGTTGTATTGCTGGTGTGACTCGTAGAGATCGCATTAGAAATACCAGAATACGTGAGGAACTCAATGTCGAGCAGCTACTTCTCCGGACGGAGCGGTCCATGCTTCGGTGGTTTGGTCATGTTAAACGCATGTCCCCGACCAGGATTCCACGACGTGCTATGGAATCCGTACCATCAGGCAGGCGTCCTCTAGGTAGACCTAGGATGAGATGGTTAGATCAAGTCCATAATCTCTCCTCTACCCGTATGGGGATTGCCCTTGATGATTTGGAGTCGATGGCGGAGGATCGAGAGCTTTGGAGGGTCCACTTGAGCAACCTACACCCGCGACCCACTTAATGGACAAGCGGACCATTTGAAAATGATGATGATGATGATGTTTTTGGTGTGATCTTACAACTTTTGGGGAATTTTTTTTTATTTGATTTCACAAACAACGTTGAAACGTCTTCGCTTTTCACTTTGGCGTTCTTTCTTATAAACTATTCATTAAAATCATATTCAGCAGGTATATTAACTTTGGTTCATATTTTCAGTGGCCCTCCACGCCCCTTAAATGGAACATTTTTAATTTTTGATAGTTCTCGTTTCGTACAATGCAGGTTCTACCTAACAAATTTCAACATTCTACGGCAATTAGAAGTGCCCCAAATAAATAATAACCGATTTTCAAAAGTGGGCGGGCGTATACCAAGCCCCCATGAAAGAAAAATCGCAGGTTTTGGACTTTTTCCAGTGTGTGCGCACCACAGGATCTAGCACTCTGCCAGATTTCACGATTCTAGGATGACCGGAAGTGCTTCATAATTTTGATGATCATCTAAGTGAGTGAGTGAGTGATTCAGTCAGTTACGGTTTTTGCGATTTTTGAAGTCCTGTAGTTCACAACATACTTGACTTCAAAAATCGCAAAAACCGTAACTGACTAACTCAGTGACACTCAGATTAATGTTATTGAGATGAAATTTGGTGAGTTGGACCTTTTTAATGAGCTTGGTAAATGTTTCAAGTTTGACCATTTTTGTCTGAAAAAAATTGGCTTTTATTACAACTTCTTTTGATCGTACGTAAAAAACTTGGTTAACATAATTTTTAGAAAATTTCTCAAAGATAAAACACTATTAAGTAAACATTTTGAGAAAAAAACATTTTAAGTAAAATAATGAAACAACAAATTTTTATAATTTTGAGTTTGTTTCGACAGCTGGTGGACTATATATATTAATATTTATATTTTCTCAATATTCCTCCTCATCGTCATCAGTTTACGTCTTGTTTACAAAGTTTTTAAAGCAATAATAATAATATTATTAAACATACAAAATATTCCTTGATTGAGTTGATGATACAAAATAATATATGTAGTAAACAAATTATATAGTGTTTTTAATTTTTGGTTTAGCCGGCAGTGTCAGTCTTGAGTTTAAGAAGCCATAACTTTTTTGTAGCTACACAAATGTACCCGAAGTGCTTAAATGTACAAAACAATTTTTGTACCTATAATAGTTTAGAAGTTATGGCGTTTTAAGTAGTAACACCTCCAAATTAGAGGTCACCTATTTTGATGGGCTGTAGCGAGAAATATAGTGAGAATACAACCTGCAATACAATTTTCTGTTCGCCGGAACTTCAGGAATCTTTCATTAAAGGATTATACCGCTTAACTGGGACACCCGTATAACTATGCCGGTCAGATCGATTTGAAATCTATTTTACTATCTCAAGAAGACTAGTTTTCTCGCGAATGCTATTTTTATTCGCTCAACTTTTTTTTACACAAATCGATGGAATTCGAACGACTCTCATACGTGGGTAATGCCGTATCCGTATGACTTCAACTGTTTTACTGTATGAATTTCCTTACGTATACTTATGTGCTCGGAGACATTTGTGCTACCATGAAAAGGAAAGAAACTGTAAGCTTTCTGCAATTTTAGAGCTCCGGGATGAAGCTCAACAAGTTGTTTACTTAAAATTAAGAATGCATTTTATTTATTGATATTAAGAAAAAAAAAAAAGGTGCAGTGAAATAACTCCTACGGAATTAAAGCCCGCGGGTCTTATTTACTAAAAAAAAAATAACGCTCACTGACTTTATTTCCTTTTTGAAGTGGTAATAAGACTCACAACAAAAGAGCATTAACGCTCACAGTTGTTGTTATTGCCATTCAGAATTATTTCGCTCAGTTGAAATTCGACCGCGACGAAATATGTACGACCCAAACGCAAAATAGTTGGTCTATTTTTGAATAAACAGATTAATCTTTTTTCATACTTAAATTTATTGTGGTTGTAAATAGTTATTTATTTAAAAATGTGTGTGATGTAATACAGTAATTATTCTTAGTAAATTAGGCCAAATGAAACAAAATTTTTTTTTTTTCTCTATTATCTCAAACAAAGATAGGTGCATAAGAGTTGGTCTACTCTCTTTTGAATGCAAAATTCTTGGTCTATTACTATTTAAATAGTGTTTTGGTGAACCGTTATGAAAAAAATGGCATAAACCCTATTTGTTGTTGAATGATCTCTATTTTTATGCAAGTAGGCATCAGTTTCATGTTCACCATGGCGAGTGGCGTTGCATTATTACGAGTCCTAAAAGAATCGATAGTTAAGACATTTAAAACGGGATTGTCGAGTTATAAAATTGCTCAGAACGCTCATCAGTGCAGAACATTATTACAAAATTCAAAAAATTGGGAAATATTGAGACAAGTAAGAAAACTGCGAGTCCGCCGATAGCAATACCTCGTTATTGCCGGGTTTTAGAGAAAATAATAAAAGAAAATCGGCGCAAAACTGCTGCAGCAATAACTGTCCAATGGAGAGAACAAATTCAAAAAAGCATTTCGATCGACCCTCGTAAGCGGACGATGAAAAAAATGGCATATAAATTTTATAAGGTTTTTTGAATTTTACAAAACATAAAGCTTCTCAATTCATTAAAAACACAGGCAAAAGAAAAACGACTTTTGATACCTAAGCAGAAGAAAAAACGACTTGAGTGGGTCAAACAACGCAGAAACTGGACTTTATGGCGGTCTGTTATTTGGAGTGATTAGTCCAGATTCGAAGTCTGCGTTGGTGACGAACGCATACGTATGGTAAGAAATTCAAAAGAAACCTTTCACAAAGACTGCCTGAAGCAACAGTCAAGTTCCCAGCACCTCTAATGGTATGGGGATGCACGTCTGGGCGTGGCATGGGTAATTTACATTTTGTCAATGGACTGGTCAATGGTGCCAAGTACCAAGACATTTTAGAAGAAGAGCTTCTTTCATCAATAACTGGTCTTCAACCAAGTGAGGGAGACTATGTTTCCCAACAGGACGGTGCTTCTTGCCATACTGCTAGATCGACAATGGCGTGGTTAACTGCTGAAGGAATTCCTTTAGTGTAATGGCCTTCCAGCAGCCCTGACCTTTCACCAATCGAAACCGTTTGGAATAAAATGAAGCAAAAACTGCGACAAGAACCAGCTCGGACACTTCCAAAATTAAGGGACAAGATAACAAATATCTGGGAAACTTTCGGCTCCGAAGAGTGTCAAAAATTAGTTGACACTATGCCACGGCGCTTAGAAGCTGTTATCAATGCCAGAGGTGCAGTAATACAGTGGTAAAATGAAAATAAAGACTGGTAGACTAACTATTTTGCGTCAATAAATTATTCAGTTTTATAACTCACTCCATAACATTATTTCAATGAAGTCGCCTTCTTTTTATCACCTTTATCTATTAAAAATAAATAAATCTTTATATAATCAACAAAAAATTGTGGTCTAGTTGGAAAGAATTCAAGAATCAGCACATGTTTTTATTTTATCTTCGGTAGACCAACTATTTTGCGTTTGGGCTCGTATAGCACGTCCAACTTAAGTGAACATTTCTTGCGCAGGTCTCTTCACATTAGGGATTTTATTCTCTTAGCGACAACAAGACAACTTTTCCAACCAGAGCTACAGCTAAAAAAATATGTGGGCATTTCAAACAACGAACATAACCCTGCTTGCGAAGACATCTCGCTCGATCGAAGATCGCCGTCGCTGTCGTATGCAAAAGATATATATTTACCCACCCCAAAGAAGAGGGAAATTTGTTGGGTGTTACACTTCTCAAATAGCTATAGCTATTACAAACATATATGTGTTTAGTAATGAAAGCCAGAGTTCTGAGTAACTTTATTATAACAGCGTGAAACCCACTACGTATTAAAAAGGGTTGAAATAGAATTTTCGGTATACATACTTTGTGATAAAGTAGAGAAAAGCATTAACAATTTCATGCGATCAAAAATCCTTAAGTGAAAAAAATATACCTTAAAGAAAGTGCTACTGCGCATGTTGGGATCTTTCTTTTGCTTTGGGACGGGCTTTACCTGAGTGCACAATGCATAAAGAGTGAAATATGTTGAGTTGCTTTGAGTCGTCGTTGAGTTGCTTTTAAGTCGTCTAATTTAATTCAAAATAAAACAATTGTTAACGATAATATTGCGTGTTTCCTATTGTTTATTGATTATTGCTTCAATGTGAGAGCTGGCTTATGGGTGTATTTAGTAATGACTGTAGGATCTTGAATATCCAGTAAGAAATTGCAAAACAAAAACAATATAATTGGACTGCTTGTCCTTTCTGGACGGTAGTGGCGGTAAAATAAGCCTTGTTATTGAATTGAGGCTAATTTTACATCCCGTAAGGATAAGAGGAAGCTGTTATCAAGGCCTAATTTCAAAACTTTAACGATAAGTATCTTAACACTCTCGGCAAAAAAATTTACTGCGAAATTCAGGAACTTTTTTTAAACCAAAAACTTTCCTTTTTTTCATCAAAAAAATCGCGATTAAATTTTCGAGTAACCTGTTCCCAAAAAAGAAAGTTAATAAGCGTGGAAATGGGAAATTTTGCTTTTTTAAGAAGGTCGAGAAGCGTTTGCAGTGTTTTTCGTTGTGTAAAAAAAATGTGTTATCAACTTATGAAATTAAGGAAAAGCTGATTTATTTTCCATTCTAAATTTGTATTCCTAATAGTGAGGCGGCATAATATAAAATTGTATAACAATTGTGCACTTTGTGATGAAAGCATGAAATTTTTACCATAATGGACACATTATATGAAAAAGATTTTAAGATATTGGGGCACTTCAGATTGCGCCCTGAAGGGGTAAAAGGGGGGGGGTCAAAGTTTGTATGGGAAACATTTTTTTTTTCATCCGATTGACTTCAAACTCGGTTTGTGTACTCTCTATGAGAAATAAAGAAAACTGATTTCTCCGATTTTGGAAATTCAACTCTTAAAGGGGTAAAAAAGGGGTCTATGTTTGTGTGGGACCATTTTTATTTTTCATCCGATTGACTTCAAACTCGGTTTGTGTACTCTCTATGAAAAATAAAGAAAACTATTTTTGTTCGATTGTGGAAATTCAACTCTTAAAGGGGTAAAAAGGGGGGGTCAAAGTTTGTATGGGAACATTCTTATTTTTCATCCGATTGACTTCAAACTCGGTTTATGTACTCTCTATGAGAAATAAAGAAAACTAATTTCTCCGATTTTGGAAATTCAACTCTTAAAGGGGTAAAAAGGGGGTCGAAGTTTGTATGGGACCATTTTTATTCGATTGACTTCAAACTCGGTTTGTGTACTCTGTATGAAAAATAAAGAAAACTACTAAGTAATAACAAAGTAACCTATGCCTAGAGTGCACTATTTCTTCGTTTAAAATAGTTTTTAGCACTTACATAAACTAAAAGCTTAAATCACACAAACAGAGTGATCTTCATCTTGAACTTCAATGCTTCCTCTGCTTCTCTTTTCTGCTCTTTGAAGCATTGTGTTGTTGTATTTCAGCTTACATGACTGGTGCCACTTAGCTTTATTGCTAATAAGAGTCACTTCAATACCTTCACCATTATTCAATCGATTCAAATTCAATTTCTTCGTAATAGAACTTAGTTTATCAAATTTGATAAGATTTTCCGCCAATAATTTGTAGCTGGAACCACTGTATTTTCTCTTGGATAAATTTGGATTTGTTAAGGGTTGTATTGTATGCTCTTGGCAAATGAAACATAGCTCCCAATTTGTTGTCGTCGATTGTGGTTTCGATTTTGAAGGTGCAAAGGGGTCAATGAGTTCAAACTTTTTAGACATAATACAGTCTGAAAAAAGAAAACAAGGCAATTCACTCGGTTTAAATTCAGGATGAAACCGCTTTTAAACCTCGAAAACAAACCAAACTAAACGTACCTTTTTAAATTCAGAAAATGTAAGCCAGCCTACAGACAATTCACTCTGTTTGTGTGATTTAAGCTTTTAGTTTATGTAAGTGCTAAAAACTATTTTAAACGAAGAAATAGTGCACTTTAGGCAAAGGTTACTTTGTTATTACTTAGTAGTTTTCTTTATTTTTCATACAGAGTACACAAACCGAGTTTGAAGTCAATCGAATAAAAATGGTCCCATACAAACTTCGACCCCCTTTTTACCCCTTTAAGAGTTGAATTTCCAAAATCGGAGAAATTAGTTTTCTTTATTTCTCATAGAGAGTACATAAACCGAGTTTGAAGTCAATCGGATGAAAAATAAGAATGTTCCCATACAAACTTTGACCCCCCCTTTTTACCCCTTTAAGAGTTGAATTTCCACAATCGAACAAAAATAGTTTTCTTTATTTTTCATAGAGAGTACACAAACCGAGTTTGAAGTCAATCGGATGAAAAATAAAAATGGTCCCACACAAACATAGACCCCCTTTTTACCCCTTTAAGAGTTGAATTTCCAAAATCGGAGAAACTAGTTTTCTTTATTTCTCATAGAGAGCACATAAACCGAGTTTGAAGTTAATCGGATGAAAAAAAAAAATTTCACATACAAACTTTGACCCCCCTTTTTTACCCCTTCAGGGCGCAATCTGAAGTGCCCCAATATCTTAAAATCATTTTCATATAATGTGTTCTCCATGGTAAAAATTTCATGCTTTCATCACAAAGTGCACAATTTTTTTACTATGCCGCCTCACTATAAAGTATTTTTGAAATCGGACGAGCAGTTTTGGGGAGAACCTCCTACATCAAAACTTACAAATTTTATAACGATTTCTTCTGATATGCAATGCATATTGAACTTTTAAACATAATTTAAGCCGTCATGAAAATGCGCATGTACTTACAGTGCTCCTCTGAAGAGATTTACATTGTAGTCATAAACAGAAGATCGTCCTGGTCCAGACAACACAAGTGCACAATCTTGTCCAAATTCTGTGTTTATATGTTGTCCAAAGGGATGAAACTGCCCAATAACATCATTCACATTTAATAATGCAATAGCCAATACAAATATTCTGAAAGTAAAACAAAAACACAAATTTAATTAATAAATAATTATGTTATTAGGTTTTTAAACATAATTCTTAATAAAGATTTACCGCATTAATAGAGTCTATAATATTATACAGACATCCATTTACAATAAATTTAAATTTTAAAACATCCACAAACGTCAAACTTCGAATTAATATAATAATAGTTCCCAACAAAAATTTATTTTGTAGGCTATTAAGTGAAAGTACAAGCCTACTTTAAAGCTTCCACAAACCACAAGTCAAATCAATCAATCAACAAAATTTTGCTGAGTGATTAATGACTTGACATCTGAAATGCTACCTGACGTTCACTCGTTTTTGGTGTTTTTTGTTTTGTTATGTGGGTTGTGACTCTTGTGGTTGCGACTGAGCATTGAATTAGAGACAAGAAACCTCACATGGGGTTATGAATTAATTAATGCAAAAGTTTGACATTGTGATGAGGCGGTTTAATTGTTTCTTTGCATGTAGGATTGTGCTATTCAATTTAAATGGAAGTCTTATAATAATTGTGACTGTGAGTTACGGTCACTGGGTGTGAAGTTCATGAATATACATAATGTAGTTGTCAGTCAATTTAACACCTTTTAAGGTCTTACCATTTAGTTAGAAATGAATCATTCAATGCAATGAGAGATTTCTATTTCAACTTTAATTATGCAATCTCATTGTTGATATAGCAAGGATGGTCTTCCTTGCGCGGTATTAATAATCATTTTTAATAGTGTTCAATTAAATTTTACAAAGTCGCAATGGGAAAAATGTCCATATAAAATTATATTTTGTGACCAGCAAAATATTAAAGTTGAAAGTTAAAAATGATTTATTGGTAGGGTTAAGTTATTGCAAATTCTGAAAAACACTATTTATCTGCCAGATGGTATAGTAATAATAGATATAGACTTTGGCCAAATAAAGATCAATTGGCAAGAGTGTAGACGTGTAGTTATTTGGTTGATTTCCGATGTTATGTAATTTATACAGTTTATACAAGGGCCGAGGTAGCGCATCTCCTTGCTTAATGGACCAGCAAGTGTTCTCTATCATTATCATTCTGTACCAGCTGAAGAGTATGGCACGGAGTGATAGTCTTTCAGAATCCGGCGTTCCTAGTGTAAATATTTGGTATAGCTTGTGAACTTATAAAACAACATATGTAATACATTTTTCCGACTATAACTCTATTACAAGTTTTCATTGCTTATTTTTAAGGTGTCTGTTCGGGTCTTGTTTCTTTGATACGATTTTTTTACATTTTGTGGTAAAGCTTCCGGATATAGCTCTTTGAATACTTGAGTACCATCTTTCCTTCCCTCGTCTTTTGCTCGCAGAGGTTACGAGGTTACGAACTGTTCTCGTCATTTTCTACACTGCGCCACTGCGCCATGCGGAAACAATAAGGTAATGATCGGAGTCTATATTGACAACTCGGATGAGCCTTACGTCAATCGGAATATGATGAATCTGGATAACTTATTTTTACGGTGGCAGCCATGTTTTTAACTTTCTCGTATACGTAGTAAGAGAAAGATATTGTTTTCGTACAAAATTTCGAACTCGAGATTTTGATCAATTCTGATATTACGATGAGAGGTGAACTCAAAAAAGTGGGTCTCGCAATTCTGTCCGTCCGTATGTCTATCTGTCCCACCCCTGGGGAATCTAAACGGTTGGACGGATTTTATAACTTCATATTTAGAGTTTGTGGGCTTCCCGCTAGGAATAGTTTTTTTTTTATCCTAGCCCTAATATTAACGGTACTTCCCCTATAAAAAATTTTACGAAATATTAAAATATTTGAACCAAAATTGATAGTTGAGTTAATGTAGGTATGCTTAACATAACTGCATACCCAGTTTTTCGCTAAAAAGTCCAGCAACGGCAGTTTTGAAAATTGGCTTTTTCTCGAAAACAGTAAAAACGATTTAAAAAAAACTTATTTTTAAGGTAATATTGTCATTCTTAAATTGATAGCAGACTCAGTTTTTCTCTAAAACGACTTCGTCCTTTATATATAATATATCCACCCAAATCCCTAATAATAGTACATACTTAAAAAAACTGCTCATATCTCAAAAACGCCATTTTAGATTATGATAAAAATGTAACTGCCAGGTAATGCTTAAATCCATAGTAATACCATTTTCTCAGTTTTGAGCTGAACAGTTGCAAAACCGTGTTTTTTGAACCATGAATGCGGCCCTCGATTTCCACCCCAATCGCTAAAAATTGTACTTAAAAAACTGTTCATATCTCGAAAACTCCATTTTCAATTTGGATGAAAATATAACTGCTAGGTAATCTTTATATCCTGAAGAATATTTCGTAATCAGTTTTTAGCAAAACAGTTTAATAACAGTGATTTTCGAATTCACAGTTGTAACATTTGTCAGCATAATTTTACAAAAAACCGCTCTAACGATTTTGATCAAAATACATATTTAAGACAACATAAACATTCTAAACATGATCACGTACTTAGTTTTTCTCAGAAATCTCGAATATAGCCGTTTTAAGAATATTTCTCAAAAATGACTACCCAAATCCCGATCTGTATTCACACCCGGCATATTTTTGCAAAGCCCAAAACTTCAGGGGCAATATAATTCGAAATTCATCGTCTACTTGCAAGTAGTACTTCAAGTGTTAGTTCGGGGTGAAATTTGAAAGTATGTAAGTAATAAAGTGTTGTAGTTAATACGTACATATGTTTATGTAATATGTATTACGTTTTTAATTAACAAGGCTTCAATCCGAATGTCGTACTTTTTTCGTTTCGCTATCGCTATGTCGTTAGGATCAAATCAATCATTGTCCGAGGCTCTTGGTTGTTTCGTAGCCAGATGTTTCTATTTTCTATAGTTAGGTAGTAAGCAAGGTATCCGCATTACTTCCTCCTTCTAAGGTGCTCATGTTAAACTTTTGGAGAATCATTTATCCAGACAAATCGGACAGAAAATTGTAGTGTTGGTTTTTTCTTCGTGTTGAACACTATTTGTGCTTATTATTTTATGAAGTCGAGTCCAGATGGGGAAGACCAGACTACCCTTGGGAAATAAAATAAGCACACTTGATATGTATGAGTCAGTTCCAACAATCCAACGACTGGGCGCTGCCAAATTGATGCCAATCATAGGACAACCAAACACCTCCAGATATTCGAGAACCAAAAAAGACTTACTTGTCTGTACTAACTGAAATAACTTCTCTGCAACTTCCTGAAGGCGCTTCCTCGTGGTCGCATGATACCTGCACAGATGGTGTATGAGAATCGAACAACTTTCAAATCCAAATAAAGTGATTTGAAATATGATAATAGCTCAAATAACGAGATGACTTTGTTTCCGCTAAAATTTCAATGGCAAAATCAGTTAGTAATTTCATTTCGATCAAAAACGTTTGGCCTCGTTGCTGCCGTCAATCTAGCTCCCACCCTCAGTGATTGAATAAAATTCAGCAATAGGTAGTCGTAGTCATACTATAAAAGCAGTTGATAAATAAAAGATCTAATGCTCCACAAATAGAATAATAATAATGACGACCACCGCAAACTTCATGTCGAAATATCGGTAAGCGGATTTTTTTCTCGAAGTTAGTTTAATTTTATGCATTGAAGTAATGTCTTGTTGCATATTTGAAATTCCATCGCTTACAAAAACCTCGAACTCAGTGACAATACTTCGATGAGGTAAATAAGTCTCCTAGAATGGAAAATAAATTTCATCATATACTAATAACGGAGATTGGTGTCTATTTGTTGGGTGACTGTGCCAATTGTGGTAAATTTGACATTGAGTGCCTTTCAGCAACCTAAGCATCTTGCAAATGACTTTCAACACAAAAACGAACTATCAAGGCTTCGATTATGATCTCGTAATAAAAGGATAAGCTTGGTACAGTTTGAGAAAAAAAAAATCATTACTTCAATTCCATACTCACTATGGTATGGTATCTGATCACGTGGAAGGAAATCTACTCTGACATCGTTGCTTCGTTGGGGACAATAAGAAAGATACTGCGTTGATCTTGACTTTTTTTTTAATATAACGTCAAATTGTAGAAGAAAAACGAACAAAAGAGTTCACCAACCAGTTGGCATTAACCATTAAAGGAATGCCACCTTTTAAGGGGCTACTCTACGCTACTCAAAATCAAGCGAAGGCCAGCTTCGTGGTTAGATACATGGTAAGCACGTTCCTTATTTGGCGGACTCTCTGGGGATCTTGGCTAAATATATTTTGTAAATTATTCAGCACAACCCAATGATTAGCTTAAACAATACTATACATCGCCCCAGCCCAAGTAGAATATTTTCTCTGAGAACCATTTTCCAGCCGCCGCCAGCGCCACCCCCAAAGATTACTTTCAAAAGATAGATAATTTTTTTCTGTTTTACCACCCGCCATAGAGTTATTTATTGACCTCCGATTAGTTCGATGTTTGATATTATTTATGTTTGCAATCGAAATGTGTTTTTTTTTGTATCACCTCAACTCTGTCGAGGCAATTTGTGATACAGCTGAACCTTTGGAAACTGCATTGGAGCTGCTGGATACACCTAAGATACATTGAGCTCCACTTTAGACACTTCGATATGTACGACAAATGTATGGGTTTTCTTTGAATGCCGACTTGTTTTACCAGGGAGTGGTGGTAGCTGACGTTTGCTGTGTGGCTAGGCTATACGATTGACAAATATGTAGGTCCAATTCTGTGTCTTGTTGTAGGTCTTTGAAGTTGGTTTCACGCAAAAGGCTAGTAGAGTGCGTTTCGCAATTTACATAAAAGAGGCTGTACTCGAAGAAACACAGTTAAGTCAGAAAAAAAGTATGCTAAGTGGACAACGCTGTGTCACATCCAGTTGTATGTCATTAAGGCACTGTGCAATTTCCGCTGGTTATTGCTTGCTAGCCACGAACCTACATAGATTTGCAAATAGTATTAGTCCCCAGCCAGGAGTTATAAAAAGTAAACAAGATATAAGAAGTTGTAAACTGTTTGCAGGTATGCACTGCTGACTACTGAAGTATTTACTTTGGGAAGAGAGTGAGGTTAGGACTTTGCAATCAGGTGACATCATTAAGGTGAATAAATAATCTTATACTAAAAGGACATTTTTGTATGAATTTAAGTAAGCGCTCAAAAGGGTTATGGATGGCTAATGCTGTATGCGTGCAGCATTTTTTTTTTTTATTGTGAGCTTCTTTTAAAGCGCTTTCCATTGATGTTAATGCCATCGTCGTTTTCGGAGAATGATGTCGCCGTACAGGCCCACAATGATTTTTTTGCTGAAATCGGGCCCGCTTACATCAACTGCCTCAAAACCCGCAGTTAGCGAATACACGGCGTTGTCTATGGTAATTTTCCTTCAGCTACTTGCTCACTTGGATATTGATATTGTGCGGATGTATAGGTCCAAGTCATGGATAATAATCGCTTAAAATTTCCAGGAATAAGTTTGCAAAGTAAATATATCACTAAGCTTTTGCTGGTCCTAATGACCAGAATTGACTGCTCGAAGAAGTTTTTTTTTCAATAAATTGCGGTCAGCCAGCAGTAGGCATACAATACCACATCCCTTAACTTGTATAATATTTGTGGGGAAAATAACCCATCACCGAGGTGGTACAGGGTATTGGTACAGGGTGGGCCATATAAACCTCCGGCATATGGCAACCCTGTAACTTTTGCTTTTGCTTTCAAATCGCTGACTGCTAACGGCATGGACAACTTTGAGTTCCACAGCTCACACGGCCTCAACCACGATCGCTTTATTGTGATTATGACCGGCCTCAAAATCGCCTGTAGGACTTAACTCCCCCAGACTTATTTATTTGGGGTTATTTGAAGTCCAAAGTTCATGCCATGAAAGAGAATATTCGACAGGAAATGATTGCTTCAACCCGATGCGGAAAAACGATCACATTATGCCATTTGCTCCGGCGGCGAACATTTTATTACGCGGTATCATATTCCACAAGTGATCAAAACAAATCTGCGCGATTCAAAATAAACGAAAAATCATTTCACAGCAAACAATTTGTTTTTTTTTTATTATGACCAGAAAACATCCCGAAGTTCAATTGCCCACGCTGTATAATCACCCCTATCGTGGAATCTGTCGGAATTGAGTTTCACTTCACCTATTCGATTCCCTTTCAATTTCTATATCTACTGCTATCGTGAAATCCGCCGGAAACGTCTCCTTTTCGACATGTTTTTGGGAAAGGTAGTTTCACTGTCAAACAATAGCTCTATTTTTGGAAGCAGAAAAGAAAAAACGTGATGAGCGGTGTTCCAAGAGAAGAATGCGCGACAGGTTAAGAGGAGCAGTGCATGATTTCATGGAAATTCCGGATTAAATGTGTTTTTAGAAAGATTATTTTTTTGGTTTTAATAAAGTTCAATATTGCACAGAATATTTCAGCAGCTGTTTTGTTGTGTATATTTTCACGAAAACTTCGTTTTGAACATTTTCAACGATACAGTGGAACTCATACATACTACCCACATGGGGAACTGTTCACAATGCGGATTTGACGATTCCGAAATATTTTCTTACGTGAAAAATTCCCCCCGGCGGATTCCACGATAGAGGTGATTATGATAAAGTTGTATGTATTTAATAAAATTGACCCAACCACACCTAGACAACTCTAAAATTTGCATTCTAATTGAATTGCAAAATAGCACAATTATTTACATCCTCACAGCTAGTGGTCAGTAAGTAAGAATTCAGATACTACTATTACTACTCACATTTTGTATTTTACTTAAGAAACTATAACATACTACTGTATGAGCATGGTCCAAGATACGAACGTCGAACATACTTTCATCGATAGATATTTAATTATTGAGCCCGACCATGATCTCTAATCTGATATCATTTTGCATAGGTTTACAAGTGAAACCAATAAAATTGTTAAAATCAGTAATTCAAATTTCCAGTAAGTCCAAGTAATTGTTACAGTTGGAAGCCGAGCCTCAGCCTTTAGTTTTCGAGCCGTTCATATACCTATGTCCATTTCATTCAATTCCTCCAGTTATTGCTAATTCGTCATTATGTATACGTAGGAAGGAAGTTATTACTGCAAAAGATGTAAGATGTCCTGAAAAAGGAAGGCTATGCAGGTACTTAAAATTTGTTCTGGATTTGTTTTTTTTTTTCTGAACGAGTATTATTAGAGTTTTTCTAATAAATAGGTACTACGTGATCTTCTTTTGCTTATTAATAGAATAGCGATGAGTCGCATTAGTTTGTTTTATACATAGGTAAAATCAAAAAACCGCCTTCTTCAATCTACGAGACCCACTGCTCCATTTATGAAATTTTGTAGGTTTAGTTATGCAGTGGCAAAAGCGGCCAATGTGAATAATTGTTAGTATAGGAGATTTAAGGCTCGTACAAATTAATCACCACCAGTGCATTATAGGTTAGGTTAGGTAAGGTGGCTGTCCCCAAAAGGGGGACACACTTAGACCATAGTTTGGTCCATTGTGATACCACGGGGGGGGGGGGAGGGGGGAGTTGGCCAGAGTGGTTCTTTGTGCCGGGCATTACCTTGGGGAATTCTGTTTGCGCTATTTGTTATTTGCGCCTTTGGGTGCTTCTACCTCGTTAGGAGGTTTTTGTTGGTGACTGAGGCAGTCGAATCCTATGTGAGTTTCATCACCTGGTTTTGGCTTAGTCTTCGGGTCAAGGTGGGGGGTGACCGCAGCAGTCTGCCCCTGCCTATATTGCCTTTGACGCGGCCATCACTAGGGCGGGAGACTGGTGCGTGGCAGAGGTGGGTGATTGAATCAGTAGGCTTTGCTGCTTGACCAGGAGTCGGTGAATGTCTCGTCTGCTGGGAAAAGGAAAAAAGCCTTGACCTTTTTTTTGGAGCTGGGTTGAATAAAGCGTTATCTGGAAGTTTTATTATGTGGTTACAACTAAGAATAAATCCACTGTCAATTGTCAAATTGGTCTTTATACATTATTGCCCACCTTGTATTTAATAAATTCGGAGCTGTTGCGGTTTGACTTTTATCATATTTTTTTATTTTTTCAGATTTTTAAGAATTTTATGAAATCATTTTTCCAGACGATTTAAAACTATGTATAGGTGATTAGAGTCGTTTCGAGGAGCTAGTTTCAGTCGCATTTCGTCAGCCAAAATGTTAATCGAAAAATGTATATTTAATGATTGAGGGCCTGGTTTCAAAAAAAAAGCCCAGTCGCTAACGGAGTATCCGGATACATGTCGACCTCCAGATCAGCCAAATTATGGACTTAAAAAAAACCAAGCAAACAAAGGACAACGGTTCTCCTTTAAAACTGGTTAGCAATTGCAGCTCCTATAACAGTGGTAGGATAGTGAGCAAAAATGCCCTCACAGGAGTACAACGTTGCAATCCCTCGAAGGAAGCCTACAAGAAACGTCGCTACTCCATTCACATCCTAAAGGTCTTTGGAGAAACTTCGGAGACTGATAGGACCAGAGAAACAGAACAGCAAACTAGAGTGGTTAAAACATTTCTTAAAGAACGATTGACTAAAAAACTAGCAAGGCCAAGGACTCTACGTCTAATCACCAGAGATATTTGAAAGACTCCGCACCGGCTCCCAAAAAAGCTTAAAGGGAACATCACCATCATCTCCCAGTAGTCTTCCAACGTCAAATCTCAAAGGATTTTTAGTGACGTTCTCAAGTCAAAATTGTGATCGGGCGTACAGATGGTTGCACGATCTCCCCATTAACGGGTGGCAGGTGGTGAAGATGAAGCTCTCAGATAGTTTCCTGAGTTTCATGAGGGACAACCCAAGACCACGTTCTACCTCCTATCATACTTGCGATACGGTGAATAGCATGAGGACCATGTAAAACTCATCGCCTGCGACTATAAGAGATCTTGCGAACTCTACAAGCTTGCTATACGCAGACAGGGAGAAGTTTGGCCTGGCGCGAAACTTGAGGTTAGGAAGGATATCCCAACTAAACCGAGAACTCGTATAAATCTATGTTCTATATATACCAGCCGAACCCTTGTTCATTGACGAGTTACTCGAATTCATCAGACTGAACAACTCGTCACAACCGCCTCATGTGGTCTCCTTACCACAACGTTTAAGAAAAGCACGACTTTAATTAGTGTGATTTTCTGCTTCTATAGATTTCTTTAGGCAAATATATACCCACCCATGTTTGTTGCAGTCTCGCAGTTAATTTCACATTTTTGAGGCCAAATCAATCAGATTTCAAACGCGAACAAATTCTTCTAAGTTTATACACGACTTCACTCGTGAACTACCTTAAAGTTGATTTTGGTTAGACCAAAAGCAATTATCATCTTAATTATGCCGCCATTAGCAGGCAACAACGTATAAATTTACGCACCTTTTCGCAAAAACAGGATTATGTTTCTTATAATGTACCGACACGTAGTTTAAGGAAAACTATCCAAACCGTTTGCTCTTATTTTTCGTTGTAATAGGTACCTGCCCGCTGCTGGCATGTGCAAAGCAGTTGTTAATTTAATACCCAGATCAAGCCTACTCCAAGTGGCGAAACTCATACCAACGAGTAGGCAGGCACCACTTAGTCCACTTGATTCAGCCAAAAGGCTCCGAAATATTGCGCAACTTCCTTTAACACACATAGCCATACGTATATAATGTCACAACATAGTCGAGTGCGTTATCGTCATATCGACATACAGCTTCGCTCTGCATATTATTACCATCAGCATTTTAGCAGTCATGTGCTCCAATAAGAGTTGGATACAAAACGCACCTCCAATCCTCCACATCATAGCAGTCGGCATGTGAGCTAAAATTAAATTATTCGCTCGCAAGGACGCGTGCCGTTGAATTCTTTATACCCTGTGCGTATTTTCAGCCAAAAGACTTTCCAATTTTGTATAAAACAGGTGCTAAGAATGCGATAAGCAAACAGAGCATCATATAAGAATCTGAATTAAAGTCAAGGTGATTTGGTCTCGCAAGAGACACATTGATTAAGGTGTGTGTATCTTGGTGTAAAAAAATCAAATATGACGATAAATTTCAGAAAATCAATCGTCAAGTGTTTGACAAAAAATGTATACGTTTTTATTTTTCGTTGCGTTATGAGGTTAATTTGGAGTAATTGATTTCTAATAACCAATGGTGTATTATTTAATTAGTGATCAAGATCATGTACGTCTACGTATAGCGAACAAGTGGAAGGAGATTAAATCTGATCGATGGTAATTTGTTTTTACATCACTAGCAATCGCGGCAAGCATAGAGCGTGGGTTGAATGGAGTTCTTCAGATAATACTATTAGATTCGACTATGATGGCGTTTATAATCGTATTCATGCCAATTAATTATTGGACATTTTTTCGTTCGATATTTACGATGCCTGCATACATTTACATAATATAATGTAGTGGCGAATGTTGAATTGCAATGGTTAAGTATTACCCTCCAGTAAATTGTTCCACATCGATATCTTAGACCACATTTAGCTAGGCTAGAGATAGGGCTGACAACGCGCCTTAGTAGGAGGAGTCTTTGAGCTTAGTTTAGAAGGACAGTGTACCTACATGAAGCGAATCTTAGGCGATCGGTGATAATATCTATCACTTTATTCGAATAATTACGTCAATAATAAAAATGTCCGCCAGTAACACCATTATTTTTAATGACGAACAGTTTTGAAGATTTGCAGATTCGTTTTTGACTGTAATGTAATAGTAATGACCGTGAAAACTGCATCTGATATTACCCCATCATTACTCATTTCATCGTGCGAGTTATTCCATTATATGTAATATAGATACATACATATCTAAATTCTGCAGATTCTAAAACTTCCATTTTAAAAAGATGAGGAAGGTCCGCATTTGCAGCTATTATGGAAAATTAAAGGGGATTAGCTAAAAGAGATATGGATTAACAAAAAATACAATAGTATAAGTATACTCATCTCATAGGATCGACGGATTTATAACAGGGAACCAAAAAAGCATTGACTTATAATTTTCATGCTAAAATAAAATAAATAAATAGGCGGCGCAACAGGCGGTAGACACCCAAGGCCTAGATTCTCGCAACCATTCATTTTGTGTGAGTTTCTATTTTTGGAACGAATGGAAGTGACCTACAATTTTATGCCGAGTCCGAACGGCTGAATTGAGAAGCTTTTTCAGGACAGTCATACTCTCGGATGTTTGTCAGACGTTCGCGAGAGGTGGCGCAGTAGAAAAAACCTTAAGATGTAATTTGTGTTTTTCCGTGGATCGAACCTGGGATCCCTCGCACAGTAGTCCAGCACACTAACCACTGCGCTACTGCGCCCATTTTCATGCTATATAAGTATAATTTACCTTTCAAAATGCGGAGTCTGTCAAAAAAAAACATATCGTCTCAAAAAATAAAAACTCACACAAACGAATGATTGTGAGAAGCTAGGCCTAGGGTGTCTACACGCCTGTTGCGCCAACTATTTATTTTTATTTATTTTTTAGTCTAAAATAATTTCTTTGAAGAAGCTCGATAAATCGACACGGAAGACGTAATCACAAAATTTAGTGTAATTTATTTTTGAAATAAAATATCCATTATTACATATTTCATGTTGACCTATCTCAAAGTAAAAATTATGTAAACTCCGTGAATGACACAAATAGTGGAGATTCGGAGAAGAATTACTCTAGAAAACCGCTGCTACTTCGGTTTGGTAAAAGAATTGGGTTTAAGACTCCTAACTCGAAGGATGAAATGTATGCCTCACAAAAAAATTCAGAAAGGAAGAGCTTATACTATGTGCTACTACTTTGAAAACCCTGCGATCAGGGGGAATGGAGAAGACGATACAACCGCGAACTCTAGCTCGAACAAGATGTGGATGTTCATAGTCCCAAAGCGCCAAAATATACGTCGATTACATTGGCTCGGCGACATTGAGAGAATGGATAATAATACTCAAGCTAATAGGATCTTCGAATTCCAGTCCAAAGGTTCGAAAAGCCTTCGTTTCAAAGACTTTATAGCCATCGCGAATGCCAGAACGCGCAGTGTCTCAGGCAGAGACTCTTCACAGGTCGGGAGGCCGATAAGTAAGTAAGTTAGAATAACCCCTAGAGATCAGCGTTCCTTCCCTTTTTGTTGGGCAGAGTTCTCATCTCAGTGAAAAATAGTATACTCAAATGAGCCCCAAGGTAGTACGTCTCAAAACGCACCTTAAGTGTACTTTCCAGTTATTTGAATAAAAGTGGTAAAAGTTACCATTTCTATCAGTCTCCGCAATGATGCTGATATATTAATAGACAAATTTGATCAAATGGACTAATAATGTATTAGGGATTTTGTTCGAAAGCTATAATTCCAATTAATGTGACTATAGGCATATTTTTTTGGGAATCTATAGATAGCTCACTTTTACTTTTACATGCAAAACAGTTATACTCACTTTTGGTTATGGTATACTCACTTTTGGTTTTACATGCAAAATTGTTATATTCACTTTTGGTTTTGTTATACTCACTTCCCAAAAAAATACGCCTTATGTACCTATATAATTTTTTTCTTAAAATTGATTCCTAGAAAATTCGATTTTAATTTCCCAATAGAAATGTAAAAATGTACTCAAAATGAGCAAAATACTCCAATTGTAGCACGGGAGGGAACGCTGCTAGAGATACTTAACTTCTTCAAGTCTTCAAACTATTTGTAGACAAGTGTAGTATAATCACTAAATACTGAAGTATCATTCTGAGAGTGAATAACTGACTGAACGGTTCGGTTGTGTTTTTGCATGGAGGAAAACTACAATACGCATCCTTCAATTTTCTATTGACAAAAGCGATGCAACACGTTAGCAAAGGTTTTTTCAAGAAAACTTAAAAACTTAAACTTAAAAAACGGTACCCACATACCAATTTGCTAATTACCATGAACTTTTCTGCATTCCCAGGCCACATTAATGGCTCCAGATAGATATTGAACTAACTGTTCACCTTGCTCGCCTTAAGCGTTTCTGCTCAGACTTCATCCACACAGCTTAGTATAGTTGCTGGTGCCGTGAAATAAGGCCAAGTGAAATAAGACCAACTTTAAAAAATTGGCCTTATTTCGCTTTTAAAGAGTGAAATAAAGCCAACTTTCAACAGTTGGTCTTATTTCACTTTGATAAAGTGAAATAACGCCAAATTGTGTTGGGAAATAAGACCAATTTGGCCTTATTTCTCTTTTGCAAAGCGCAATAAGGCCAACTGTAATAATTTGTAACTAAATATATCAAGCTGTAAGTGGGATACTGGAATAGAAAGTGAGGGGTAACAATACTATTCTCACTTATTGGATTTCCCCTGACAATTTCTGTTTGTAGAATTTTTTGAAAATCACCTTGCATTTCGTTATCAATTTACCAGGCGCCTATCACTCCACTTGCGTCAATTGAGAGAAAATTACAAGGTCGCCAACGATGGAGAAGACTAACCTCATGCGTTGTTGTTGGTTCGAGTTGATTTTTTGCTTTATTGCAAATAATAACAGATTTCTTACAAGAAGAGTGCAACATAGCAATGAACTGGTCAGTATAACAGAAGAATATACCGTTTGTTGAATTAACAACACAATAGTTTGTAGGCTTGGCTTAAAGTCATTTCATTTGTTATACAAAGTTAAGTAAGAAAACAACGTGCGTTACTAAATATGGAAAGTGGTAGTGATTCTGTATTTTCGTTTGAATTTTGCGAAGGTTTTAGGAAAGGAAGTATGCTTATGTACATTCCAGAAATAAAGCAAATTTATAAATTTAAATGCAATGCAAAGTTGTGTAAGCGATATATTTGCTATGTAAAAGAATGTACTGCAAGTGCTGTGATCGATTTTAAAAATGAGTGCTTAGCTCGTATTCCAAATCGAAGTGCTGTACATAATCATAGTACACAAGAAGATGTTCGGGCAAAAATGAATGTTGTCAGTGAAATAAAAAAAGAATGTGCTCGTGTTTCACTTAAACGAAATGGTATTCGGGATATTTTCGACGAAGTTTCTGCGAAACACGCTGAAAGCGCATCGATTCCATTTGGCAAAGTTCGAAGACAACTAATCAATATTCGAAATAATTCTTTCCCCAAAGCTCCTAGTAACGCTAAGGATGTTTCAGACACATTTAAGCTAGAAAATGTTATGACTGATTTTGGCATGTCACGATACAATAGTGAACCATTTTATCGGACGACTGTTTTAGAAGATATGTTTTCGTATACAATTTTTATGTCTTCTAAAATTGCAAGAACAATTGATAAATTGCCCGACACAGCACCCCGCCATTTTTTGATAGATGGCACATTCAATATTGTCCCTACTTGTGGCTTCAAGCAACTGCTTATAGTTCATTTTTCGCATGATGAACATGTAAGTACCTACATACAAAATTTCCAACGTAGTAACGGAATTTTAAATTATGTTCTAAAATTTTTTATAGGTACTTCCTAAAAGTTTTAAGTTTTTTACACTTGGTAAAAGTTTTAGTTTAAAATCCGCGCGAAATTCGAACTATTATTTTCTAAAATTCTGAGTAAAAAACTAAAAACTTTCACCAAGTGATAACTGCTTTTTAGTTTTTTAACTCAGAATTTAAGAAAATAATAGTTTAAAATTCGCGCGAATTTTGAACTATTATTTTCTTAAATTCTGAGTAAGAAAACTAAAAACTTTCACCAAGTGTAATGTATACTTGGTGAAAGTATTTAGTTTTTTAACTTTGAATTTTAGAAAATAATAGTTCAAAATTCGCGCGAATTTTGAACTATTATTTTCTAAAATTCAAAGTTAAAAAACTAAAAAGCAGTTATCACTTGGTGAAAGTATTTAGTTTTTTAACTTTGAATTTTAGAAAATAATAGTTCAAAATTCGCGCGAATTTTGAACTATTATTTTCTAAAATTCAAAGTTAAAAAACTAAAAAGCAGTTATCACTTGGTGAAAGTATTTAGTTTTTTAACTTTGAATTTTAGAAAATAATAGTTCAAAATTCGCGCGAATTTTGAACTATTATTTTCTAAAATTCAAAGTTAAAAAACTAAAAAGCAGTTATCACTTGGTGAAAGTATTTAGTTTTTTAACTTTGAATTTTAGAAAATAATAGTTCAAAATTCGCGCGAATTTTGAACTATTATTTTCTAAAATTCAAAGTTAAAAAACTAAAAAGCAGTTATCACTTGGTGAAAGTATTTAGTTTTTTAACTTTGAATTTTAGAAAATAATAGTTCAAAGTTCGCGCGAATTTTAAACTATTATTTTCTAAAATTCAAAGTTAAAAAACTAAAAACTTTCACCAAGTGTATAGAATTCTGAGTTAGAAAACTAAAAACTTTCACCAAGTGTAAAGAATTTTATTTTCTAAAATTCTGAGTTAAAAAACTAAAAACTTTTACCAAGTGTAAAATTCGCGTTCTTTACACTTGGTAAAAGTTTTTAGTTTTTTAACTGAGAATTGTAGAAAATAATATTTTTTTTGTGTTTCAATTAGAATTTTAGAAAACAATATTTGCAAACTTCACAGAAATTTTTAACTTTCGACAGGTTTACCCTTTTATATATGCCCTTCTGAGTAACAAGTCCGAAAGCATTTATCACCATCTTTTCCAATTCATTGAAGCGAATTTATTCAAATTTCGGGCGGACTCATTTGTTTCGGATTATGAAATAGCCTTAAGAAAAAGTCTTCAACAATTATTTCCGACTGCAAAATGTACTACTTGCTGGTTTCATTATTGCCAAGCGGTTAGGAGAAATGCTTCGAAAAAAACAGGATTTGTTAGCTCCTTAAATAAAAATAATGAAGCACAACGACTTTTTCGAAAATTTCTTGCCCTTCCACTCTTGTGTCCTGAGGATATATATGCAGCATTTGAGTTCTTACAAACGGAGGCAAAAAGCGTTCGATTTCGAAAAAATGGAGAGTCCATATTTAAAGACTTTTTGATATATTTTGACAAGCAATGGATGAAAAAGGTAAAAAAAATTATTGTTGTATAGTAATTAAGAAATCGAATAATGATTACTATTTATCTACTTTAGGAAACACCACAAGCTTTTTCGGTTTTCAATGCGCCGATGAGAACTACAAGCGCTTTAGAGGGTTATAATAGCCGTTTAAGTCGAAAGCTTGTAAAACACGGAAACTTTTTTAAATTTGTCGATTGCTTGCTTGATGAGGAGCGTATAAAATCAAGGGAGTTTGATATGTCCTTAGATGGAACTTTCAATATTTTTGAACCGCCTAAAAAGAAATTTAAGGACAAGCAACTCAAAATTGAAATTGCTTTAAAAAAACTCCAAAAAAAGCTGATATCAATTGATGATTTCTTGAATCAGATGACGAATAAAAACAATAACTTGTTGGAAGAAGAAATGATAACTTTAGAAAATTACTATGCAGACGAGGATGATGAAGTGAATGACAGTACAGACTTAGAAATTCAAAATGTAGATAGTGTTAGTGTTCTTTGTGTTATATGTTGTGAAAATGAACGTACAATTCTGTTGCAGCCATGTAATCATTTCAAACTTTGTTTAAATTGCTTTACTCAGCTCTCAGAAAAATATATGAAAAACAATAATCCTATTCTGTGTCCAATTTGTATGCAAATTGTACAAAACAGCACAAGAATTTATTGCTAAGTCATATTGTTACATATCTTTTTTTTTGTTTTGAATTTATGTTATTTTGTTTCTTTTTTGCTAGTTATTATTAAAATTGACTTTTTGGACATTACTAAATTATTTTTTTTTTAACTTTCTTTGAAAACACAACATGTGAGGCCGTAAGTATATCCTATTACAAACAAGAAAACAGTTGGGACCAATTTTAGTAATTGGCCTTATTTCACTGACTTGAAGCGAAATTAAGCCAACTTGATCAATCAAAAGCGCAATAAGACCATTTTGGCGTTCTTTCACTTTATAGAAGTGAAATAAGACCAACTGTTGAAAGTTGGCTTTATTACACTCCTTAAAAGCGAAATAAGGCCAATTTTTGAAAATTGGTCTTATTTCACTTGGCCTTATTTCACGGCACCATAGTTGCTTTCATTTTTAACTTTCTCGTATACGTAGTAAGAGAAAGATACATAATTGTTTTCGTACAAAATTTCGAACTCGAGATTTTGATCAATTCTGATATTACGATGAGAGGGGAACTCAAAAAAGTGGGTCTCGCAACTCTGTCCGTCCCATAGCTGGGGAACAGTGTTGCCCCCCTCATCTGGTTGAAAATGTAGCGTGGCGGATTTAAAGTGTAGTAAAGCAATAGGCGTGTATTACTGGAAATCTTTCTTAGCAAAGTAAAGTCAAGTAGAATCTTCAAAACGCAATTACAACAACTACGGAAGTGTCAAGTAGAGTGTAGTTGTGTAATTGCGTATTGAAGATTCTACTTTACTTTGCTGAGATATAGATGTCCAATAAAACACGGTTAATATAATTTACTTGAAAACGCGGAAAAACACTTGTGAAAGCAATTGTTTACATAAGAAAAACAATAAACAATTATTCAACGATAATTTAAACTTTCAATTCAAGAAAATTATTAAGAAAAATAAATAATTAATAGAATAGTATATAATACAATATCTTATGAACTAATATTTACATTATTATTTCTATAATGTGTTATGGTAAAAAAAAGTATTAGCGTAGGTTATTAATGATGAGGGTGGGTCAAAAACTCCTTCTACATGCCTTAATAATTCCTTCGATTGGATCCACAGTAGAAATATCTAATTTATTTCATAAGTCGTCTTTAATTATATTTAAGTATCAAAAGCATCGTTCTGCAGTTTCACTACTATGAGGCAAACTACATAACGTTAGCATGTAATTACATAAGTTTGTAAATGCTGGCTTTCCTTCGAAATTCTTAAGAGTCAAACACAATATTCGACATAAGTTTTAATTTTTCTGTTACATTTTTATTTTCTGAAATTTTGAAATTGTAGTGTTTTGTGAATATTTTACGAATTTTCGTAGTGACTGTTTGAGGGCGAAAAATGTAGTGAAAACGCTACAATTGTAGTAGGGGGGCAACGGATTTGTTTCAAACTTCGTATTTAGAGTTTGTGGGCTTTCTGCTAGGAGCCGTTTTTTTACTTTTTTCTTCTTCCTCTGTCTTCCTCTGCTGCGTTGTCCCTCAGGGGTGGATTCGAAGACTCGTCGGGCTGGTGCGTTGTTGTCCATACGCTCCACGTGTCCCAGCCATCTCAGCCGTTGTATTTTTAGCTTTTTGACCAGGTCAGCGTCGCTGTATAGCCCGTATAGCTCGTCATTGAATCTTCTTCTCCACACTCCATCGTCACAAACTGGACCGAATATCATTCGAAGAATCTTTCTCTCAAAGCATCACAGAAGGTTTTCATCTGCTTTTGACAGGGTCCATGCTTCTGCACCATACAGCAGGACCGGGATGATTAAGGTCTTATATAGTATCTCCTTGGTTCTATGAGAGAGGGCTTTACTTCTTAGATGCCTTCTTAGCCCGAAGAAACAGCGATTGGCAAGAGTGATTCTTCGCTTGATCTCTGCGCCGATGTCATTCTGCGAAGTGATAGTGGAGCCCAGGTAGACAAAGTCTTTAACTACTTCGAAGTTGTATCTGTCCATCGTGACGTTTTGTCCGAGTCGCCGATGTTGAGAGTCCCTTCTCGTTGACAGCATATACTTCGTTTTGTCCTCATTAACAGCCAGACCCATCTTCGCCGCCTCCGTTTCGATGCTTGCAAATGCGCCACTGACAGCTCGCCGCGTTCTCCCAATAATGTCAATATCATCAGCATAGGCATGTAGTTGAACGGACTTTTGACTTTTTTTTATGCTAGCCCTAATATTAACGTTACTTCCCAATTTCCCATTTTCCCATTTAGATTTGAACCAAAGTTTACAATTGCGTTAAAGTAGGCATGCTTAACATGACTGAATACCCAGTTTTTCGTTAAAATGTCCAGCAACGGCACTTTTGAAAATTGGATATTTCTCGAAAACGGTACAAATGATTTTAACAAAAACTTATTTTTAAGATACTATTCTTCTATTCTACACTATTCTTCTTCATTTTTAACTTGATAGCAAACTCAGTTTTTCTCTAAAAGGACTGCATCCTTTGGTATCCACCCAAATCCCTAATATGTAATAGTACTTTAAAAAACTGCTCATATCTCAAAAACGCCATTTTCAATTATAATAAAAATATAACTGTCAGGTAATGATTAAATCCATATAATACTTTTTGCTCAGTTTTGAGGTAAACAGTTGCAAAACAGTGTTTTTTAAACCATGAACGCGTCCTTTGATTCCAACCATAATCGCTAAAAATGGTACTTTAAAAACAGCTCATATCTCGAAAACGCCATATTTTCGATTTTGGATGAAAATGTAAGTGCTAGGTAATGTTTATATCCTGAAGAATACGTCATACTCAATTTTCAGCTAAACAGTTTAGTAACAGTGCTTTTCGAAACCAAAGTTGGAACATTTGTCAGCATAATTTAAAAAAAAACCGCTCTAACGATTTTGATCAAAATACATATTTAAGACAACATAAGCATTCTAAACATGATCACGTACTTAGTTTTTATCAGAAAACTCGAATATAGCCGTTTTAAGAATATTTCTCAAAAATAACTACCCAAATCCCGATCTGTATTCACACCCGGCATATTTTTGCAAAGCCCAAAACTTCAGTGGCAATATAATTCTTGCCTAATACTTGCCTCATTCAAGTGTTAGTTCGGGGTGGTGAAATTTGAAAATAAGTACATAATAGTGTTGTAGATTGTATTGTTAATACGTATGTTTATGCAGTATGTATTACGTTTTTAATTAACAAGGCTTCAGTTACTAAACCTGAGTACATATTGAGTGGGTATGATTTTAAACGCAAAATTTGCTGAAATGACTCCGATATTCTTCGAGATTCACTGACGTCATTTTTACGTCAGCGTATGGTTCCAATGGCTACATCCTACATGCCGTGTACAAGCTCTCTTTGTGCACTTTCTGTTGACGTCAGAGCTACACGTAACGTACATTATGTGGCTTGCTACCAGCCAGCGTTGCCCCCTATTACAATTGTAGGGGTTTCACTACATTTTTCGCCCTCAAAAAGACACTACGAAAATTCGTAAAATATTCACAAAATCTACAATTTCAAAATTTCAGAAAATATAAATCTAACAGAAAAATTAAAACTTATATCGAATATTGTGTTTGATCCTTAAGCACTTTTGATTTTCATGCAAACGCAAACGCAGGACATTCTATTTCCTCAGGAATATTATAACGAAGATATTATGCAATTTTGGGTAAATTTGAAACGCGCCAAGAATTTCGAAGGAAAGCCAGCATTTACAAACTTATGTAATTACATGCTAACGTTATGTAGTTTGCCTCATAGTAGTGCAACTGCAGAACGATGCTTTTCAAACTTAAATATGTATAATTAAAGACGACTTACGAAATAATTTAGATATTTCTACTGTGGATGCAATCGAAGGAATTATTAAGGCATGTAGAAGGAGTTTTTGACCGACCCTCATCATTAATAACCTACGCTAATACTTTTTTTTACCATAACACATTATAGAAATAATAATGTAAATATTAGTTCATAAGATATTGTATTATATACTATTCTATTAATTATTTATTTTTCTTAATAATTTTCTTGAATTGAAAGTTTAAATTATCGTTGAATAATTGTTTATTGTTTTTCTTATGTAAACAATTGCTTTCACAAGTGTTTTTCCGCGTTTTCAAGTAAATTATATTAACCGTGTTTTATTGGACAATTATATCTCAGCAAAGTAAAGTAGAATCTTCAATACGCAATTACACAACTACACTCTACTTGACACTTCCGTAGTTGTTGTAATTGCGTTTTGAAGATTCTACTTGACTTTACTTTGCTAAGATAGATTTCCAGTAATACACGCCTATTGTATTACTACACTTTAAATCCGCCACGCTACATTTTCAACCAGTTGGGGGGGCAACATTGCTTGCTACATGCCGTGTACTAGCTAGTGCTAGCTAGCACCTTAACGCACATGTCGCCCTTATGAAATTTTATTACGTGATATCAGTAAATAAAATTCATGCAATATTTCAGTCTCGTGTCTGGCATACTCGATCTCGGTTCTCGAGTGGGAAATCAAAGCAAATCATATGTATTTGGATT
Source organism: Cheilosia scutellata (assembly GCA_955612985.1). Taxonomy (NCBI): domain Eukaryota; kingdom Metazoa; phylum Arthropoda; class Insecta; order Diptera; family Syrphidae; genus Cheilosia; species Cheilosia scutellata. The sequence goes on from OY015312.1 coordinate 71,060,675, forward strand.
TCCGAATTAATCTTGACCAATAATTTCTCAGTTCTCACTATATATTAAAATTCATCGGCTATCTGACATGCTAACGCAAAACCATCATTATTCATATCATTGAATCAGACCAACATTTCGACGACTAGGAAGTACAAAGTAATATCCATTAGATCTCTTTTGAATTTACATCCACACTGTATACATCCAACTGATTGCTGGCTTTCATGACATCGACTACAATGGAAAGTGATACCATGCAGCCCTATTAAAATCGATTGCGTAATGGTAGCTTAGCTAGACTCAGTACAATAATCAATATATTCGTTGCACGCTTTAAATTTATCGGTACTCGACTATTACCCACAAAAATGGGTGTGGAATGTTATCGTACTCAAGAGTATTTTGGTTTATTTTTATAATTTTTTTTTTTTGTCTTGGAAAGGAGGACAGTGGACTAAATTATTTTAAAAATTCGTAGACATTCGAATCGAAGCCATAATGTAGTATAGGTATTCACATTATTATATTACTGTTGCTTGCATAACTTTGGTAAAAGCAAATAACACTCGAGACTTATTTCGTCGACAAAAATGGTCGTATAGTGGTGCGCTGAAGAGGTGGGCAACGGTAAAATATTTCAATTACAAAAGTATAGTACTTGTGAAAAGTGGATTCAATAATTTGAAGTGGAGTAGGTAGTGTTTCTATTTCAATTTAATATTTAAGCATATTGCTTTCGCTTTCTAATGATTTATACAAAAAAAGTCTTTTGAACTTTAAGTCGGATCTCATATTGAGACAACAATCAATCAGCAACTAGAAATAGGAAACACGCAATATTATCGCTCACAGCTCACAGATTGTGGGAAATTTCCCTTTTTGAGGGAATATTTGTACGCGAAATGAGCTAAAAGGGAAACTTTCCGTTTTCCAGAACAAACAAAAGGGAATTTTTGTTCTTTGAAACTTTACTTTAATTTTCGTGTTCAACTTCAGGAAGACAATTTATTTTATACACCTGACTGCGTCCATCAACAAGCGCTTGTATTGACACAAAAAGAAAGAAGTCCTGGGGCCAAATAACATAAAATGAAAACGTCTCTGTCTATTATTTTTATTATTATTACCACCCACCCCTTTTTTTTGCAATAACTATAATGAAGACTGACTACCCTATCCTAGCCTTTTATCCTAGCCGATAAAAGCCGATTAGAAAGAGGGTTTAGGCTAGGAGGTTCTCCACTTTTTTTGTAAAGTTTATGATACTTCTGATATCATGTCTGCTATGGGCATTGTTAAACCTGGGATATTCTCGCATTATGAGATACATTTTGTATGTTCCCAACATTTTATGGATAAGTTTTTAACCAATTTGGGGGTATATAAGAAAGATTCCGGTCCCGCGAAAGGGGTTTTGGAGCATATTCTGGCCAAATCGTCTGCTTTTCGTTTCCTTCGAAGAATTCATGGCCAGGAACCCACCATAAATTTGGTTCTGTTCCCGAGGCTAAGGTCAGTTTCAAGACTAGCTGATAAAGTCTCGATTAGCCTATCAGGAACTTATCTGCCAGATCGGATAGTGATATCTAACAGATAAAGTCTAGGATAGCCCATCAGCCGGTTCAAGTGCCTGTTAAAGCCTTTAGGCAAATATTTATTATAAGTGGTTGGAAAAAATATAGTTTCAGATATTTTTTTCGTTGACGAGCGTATAAATTGCAGCCACAACATGGATTTATTAGAATTTTTAGAAAACTAATTTTTACATCAGTCTCTATGCGAAAAGTAGTTGGAACAATTTGTTCATGAATCCTAATAAATATTCATAATACATAAACACTATGACAAACAAGTTGTAAATAAATAATTGACAGACAAGAATCTTAGAAACTAGTATCACAGGGATTTTATTGCCACACTGATACTCCTTTACCTGTCGGATAGCGTTATGTGTCACACAATATTATCCGAAACTTTTTCCGGAACCTTTGAAGCTGGCCCTAAGCCTTTGAAGGGTGTTGAAATAGGCATAGTGGAATACACTAAGATTTTTCTCCATAGTTATTGAGGCAGTTTTGTTTGTTTCGTAATTTTTTTTTGTTTTCCTTTGTAAAATATGTGTGGGAAAATCTGAGGTGCTTTTTTGAGCCAGGCGAGGGAAAAAAAGGGATTTTTTTGGCACTTGCGTGGGAATTCTTATGACAAAACACTGGCAGAACTGCTTCGATGTGAGAATAAGTAGGTTAAAATAAAGTTGCGTATTGCTTATTGGGCACAGTAGCGCAGTGGTTAGTGTGCTGATCAAAAACCTGAAACAGTTGATAGTCGAGAATTACAGAAAATCTGTAAGTTTGTATTGGGGCAATAAAATTCGGGCTATAAAATCCAGTAGTCCGAATATGTTCCCACAAATAAATAAACTGTTCAGGCGGAAGGATCATAACGACATTTCATGTGTCCGAATCCCTCGGACGAACGAGAACAGACAGACACTACTGACTGCTGGCATAAGTCCGGAAAGTGCCGACTCGAACGACGGTTTTTACGTGGTCGAAGACCCACAGGAGAGAGTGGATTTGATGGGCGCTTTCTTCGAGACCGTGTATACTGTGAACAACCCAGTTCGCCGTAATCACGATCTTGAAGAGAGGGCCTTTCTGAACCACTTTTATCTTCGCACCGAACTTCAGAATTGGCGATCCGAGAACAACGGTTTCACCGTGTTCAATGACGACAACCTTGCAAACGGCATAATCGCCGATGAAAGGACAAATTCCCAGTTGTTCGTGAGCAAAGATGAACTCTTGTGTATCTTTGAGTCACTTAAAAATAAAAAGTCGGCGGGAGTTGACGGTGTCCCAAACGTCGTATTAAGACACCTGCCTCTAGAAGCGATTGAGATCTTCGCCACGCTATTTAACAATGCGCTGAATAATGCATATTATCCAGTGCAGTGGAAAATGGCGGTGGTACACCCTATCCCCAAACGGGATAAAGATAGGACCAACCCGGCTAATCTTCGGTCAATTAGTTTGCTCCCGAATGTTAGCAAGGTATTCGAGAAGGTCGTTAATAGAGCTCTTTTGAAGTGGGCTGAAGAAAATAAAATTATTCCGGACAATCAGTTTGGCTTTAGAGCGGGGCATGAAACGATTCATGCCGCGTCGAAATTGGTGTCCGACATTCAGTGGCACAAATGCAAGAACCAATGCACGGGTGCATGCCTGGTCGACTTTGAGAAGGCCTTCGACACCGTATGGTTGGAGGGGCTCTTCTATAAGCTGACTAGGATGGGTATGCAAAAACCATTGCTATATATGATTTATGACATGCTTATGGGAAAGAAGTTCGTAGTCAAATCTGGCAACGTGACTTCGAGCAAAGTCTTCGAAATTAAAAACGGCTTACAACAGGGAGCGGTGAATTCTCCGATCTTGTTTAATATTTACACGAGTGATCTGGTGGGTTCCCTCAGACATGCTATAGCGTACGCAGACGATTTAGTGGCGTACAGATCAGGTCCAAAAGTCGAGGTCATCAACATCCTATTGCAGCGTGACTTCGATCAAATTAAGAGGTATTGCGATGATTGGAAATTGAAAATCAATTTCCAAAAATCGGAAACAATCCTATTCAGAACTCCATTGGCTAGGGCCTCTAGGGATACCAGAAAAAACTGGCGAAAATTAGCCATTATTGGACAAAATGGACAACCATTGGCGGTGCGAAGCGTGGTCAGATATCTTGGCATCTGGCTCGACCAGTATCTATATTTTGACAAACATATAGATGCTTGTCTTGCTGGGGCCAAGAGGGCTTACGCTCTGACAAGGAGACTGTTTCGCAGCAGTCAACTTGATTCCAGAGTAAAGGTCATATGCTACGTGGCCCTTATAAGGCCGATCATCGCTTACGGCTGTCCCATTTGGTTCAATATAGCGCCTTCCTATATGGAAAAGATTCGGGTGTTTGAGAGACAGTGTCTCAGGACCTGCCTAGGGTTGTTTAGAACTCCCGAGTCTGAGTACATAAAATATTATCCCAACAAGACCCTATACGATGGAGCTCGATTGAATAGGATTGACAATTTCCTAATTAAGGTGATTCGAAGGCACGTTGCAAGGGCGATGGCCAACGCTAATAATCTGATCTCGGGTGGTTATTATCCGAACTTAATGTACCATGAGAGTACGCTCCGGTCTGGCTTTGTCCCGCCTGAGGCATTTCTTCATGCAGACATGAAAGGGTTAGTCCAAGATAAAGATGGTGTGCCGGTATTGTACCACAGCCACCGCGGCGCGAGGGATAAGCGGCTCATCCACGACGGGTACGCCGCCAATGCTCAGGAGCTCCTCCGTTTTAATACCGCGATTGCGGATAGGGACATGGTTGATACCTTAAAGCAGTTCACCGAATTTTGGTGGCTTGAGGAAGAGGTGAGGGCAGACACGCTCTCCCGGGTCGGTGCGTTACCTACGTAACATCCTCCTTAGTTTTAAGCTAGTTTGTAAGTTAGTTAGGTGTATTTTAGGGGGTCTTTGGGAGGGGCCGGGCTCGACAACATGAATGAGTGCTACCGAGACTTGACCGACGCTTATGGCCTCGCTCGGGTCACGGCGGCGCGTGTGCACCATGTTGGCGACTGCCAGGCGACCATCGACGCAATCGGGATGGTGACCAATCGAGAGATTGCTCATCACCCTGATTATATTTAAGTTAGGTTAAGTAGCTTAGGTAGTTTTAAGTAGTTTTAGGTAGTTTTAAGAAAAACCCAATAATAAAGAGTCCAAGTTTTTAGCAAAGTTTCTTGGAAATGAAAAAACAGCAAAAAATACAAAAATTGATAGATTTAAGGCCGAAAGGCAATAATTATAAGGATATAGTTAAGTTTAGAGTGCTCGTTAAGAGCCAGTAAGCTAGAATAAGATAAATGTTAGTTTTAATTTAGATTTAATCATTTTTGTCTAGTATGTAAGTTTAAATAAGAATTAAATAAAAATGAATTTAAAAGTCAAAAAAAAGTGTGCTGGACTACTGTGCGAGGGATCCCAGGTTCGATCCCCGGAAAAACACAAATTACATCTTAAGGTTGTTTCTACTGTGCCACCTCTCGCGAACGTCTGACAAACATCCGAGAGTATGACTGTCTTGAAAATGCTTCTCAATTCAGCCGTTCAGACTCGGCATAAAATTGTAGGTCCCTTCCATTCGTTCCAAAAATATAAACTCACACAAAACGAATGGTTGCGAGAAGCTTAGGCCTGTTGAGCGCCTATTTATTTTTTATTGCTTATTGACAGTTGCTAGTTGCTTAGTTGATTATTGCTTGTTATTATTCAATTAATTTACTCGTATGTACTCTTCGCACTACTTGAATAGCACACCCCTAAGGTCGGTTTTCTATCGCCCACTGGTCCCAAACCAAGCATGCTAGAGACTTAATTTTTTTTGTAGATTAAAGTTAATTTAATTGTTGTGATTTGACCAGAAGGAAGATTTAAAATTAAAGCCTTAAGTATTAACAAAAAATTATCAACTAATAACCAGCAAAATATGGGGTATTATTTTCTAACACTTGAATAGAACATGCATTTTGTTTGACTGTTATCTTTGGCACGTGGACTCATAGTTTTCTTTGATCGATTTTTTTTTTGTTAATTTCGACTGTTTCATTTACAAAAAAAATAAAATAAGTGGAGAAAAAGCCTTAACCGAAGCGTTAAAAAGACAAATCGAAGCTTAAAGGACGCTCCCCTATTTATTGTCAAATTAGCTAAGAAAATCGGGAGGAGCCGAAATTTGTATCCATATTTTTAAGTAATGAGTCTAACTATGAATAAAAACATAAAAGGCCACATACATAGAGTAATTATCTACTAATGCGGAAAGGCGATATTTCAAATGCTAAGCATATAAGAAGACTAAAAATTAAGAAGAAGTAACCCCTTAAGCCGGTTCAAAAAGCGTAAAGCCTCCGTTTTTGTCGCGCACGTGTGACCTGGTCTTTAGTAGAAGCATTCTTAGATGAAAAGAATTTAATTGGAAGCACTGGATGGGCAGGCCATAGCTAGATACTACATATTTCCATAACCTCCGCAAAGAGACTAATCATTTGGACCGGCTGCATAGCAGATTTGAAGGTGTGATGGTGTGGGGGGCCGTTTCGTATTATGGCACCTGCAAATAACAATTTTTGTCAACCACCCTGAATGCGTTGTCTTATACTGATAAGGCTTTATCATATTTTCATATCCTTTTTGGATATAAGAACATTATAAAGCACCAATACATACAGCCCGGGTTGTTAAAATGTATTTATAGAGTCAAATTGTGGAGCTATTAAGCTGACCGGACTATACTCACCGGATTTGAATATCATCGAAAATGTTTGACAATGGTTGACACGTCAAGTCTATGGATCGGGACAACAATATTCGACTGTATCTAAACTAGTCCAAGCCATCGAATCAGCTTGGAGCTCGATTTCGCTAAATTATTTGGCCAATTTGTATATGCATCCCTTTCAAACAGGATGTGTGAATTTTGGAGCAGAAAGGTGGCTCAAAACACAATTGAACAATTTTTTTTAAATCTAAAATACTCCAATTACCAAAAATTTTGGTTTTCATTTTATTTCTAGGAAACATTAATTATAAAAATTCAAAATGGGTGCACAAAAGAGTTATAAAATCGGCAAAGTTACGTTTTCTAGGTAGATACTAAAATGCCATGCCAAAGTGTCATATAAAATCATTTTGTACCACAGTGGCATTTTAATAAAAATGTTGATCGTGCCACAGTGAAAACACTATGGGTTGGTGACGAGATTAATCTTTTTTTTCATTGACAGTGTTCTTCTTTAGCCAATCATGTAACATGTTTGCAACATTTATCCAATGGAATTTTGTTAGTGAGTAAATTAATTCCAGTTTGTCGGGTCAAACTGAGGTTTTATTTCCTTGTCAAATGATGAAATCCTCTCTGAATTGTCATTTTTTTTTTTTTTTTTTATAATTAACGCGCTAAAGAGGATATGACTACTCTTATAGTGCAATGTGATTTACACAGTGCGGGTATTAAGGAAATTGGGATAGAGAAGATAGGAGATTCCGATGCACATTGGTTTTAAATGTCTGTAAATTGTATTGAGGAGGAAAGACAGAGCCGGGCAAGGCATTCCACATTCGTGTTGTGCGGCTTATGAAAGAATCTCTATATTTCATAGTACGCCCGAAGATAGGCTGAATGGTAAACTGATGGGCATTCCTAGCAAGGCGGTTGAATTGCTGAAGGGGCGGAATGCAGCTGGCAATTTCATTTGAGCACTGTTTGTTAAAAAAGCGATAAAACAGTGTGAGACACGTAACGTTTCTTCGATGTTCAAGCGAATGAATGGAATTCGTCTCTGAATTGTCATTACTAGATTCGAGTGTCAGCGTAGATTCGAGTTTCTAGACTGTTGGAAATATTCACTCATAACTCCAATTTTCAAATCGGGTTCAAAGAGATGTGTCGAGAACCTATAGCAAAGCTGCAACTGTTTCCTAAAGTATTCGAGGCAGCTATTAAAAAAAGGTTGTACTCAGTTGTTCGAAACTATATTTCTGAACGGGTTTATAAGTGGTAGATCAACCGCTACAAACTTAGTTATTTTTACCAATTACTGGCTTGAAAATATTTAAAAAACGTCTTCAAGTAAATTGCGTGTACACCTACTTATTTTTCAAAAGCCTTTGATCGTGTTCAGCACAATGTTCTTTTAAATAAACTTAAACTTTTTGGAATTCATTCTAGTATTTTAAAATGGATTAGCAATTATTTGACCAATCGCAAACAATTTGTTAAATTTGGATCCGCGTTTTCGAATGAAATTCGAAATTTTTCGGGTGTTCCCCAAGGAAGATATTGGTCCTCTTATTTTTCTTCTTTTTACCAATGACTTACCCTCTTTCGTATCAAGCTCAAAATGTCTTTTGTACGGATATGATTTAAAAATCTACAAGAATATAAACTGTATGTCAGATGTCTTAGCGTTACAAAATGATTTAAACCGATTAAATGACTGGTGTGTTCTTCTTAATGGCGTCTATTTTTATATAAAAAAAATGTTCGGTTCTTACATTTAGTAGAAAAAAGTTGCCTATATTTTTTTAATTATGGAATACAAAACACGACTTTTAGTAGAGTTTCTGACCAAAAAGACTTGGGCTTGGGGTAATTTTTGACACTGAACTAAACATTGCATATTGACTACATAGTTGGAAGAGCTAATCAACCTTCAATCTACGATGATAGATGTTCCTTAATAAATTTGAAACCTTTACCTTTTTCTAAAAGAGGATATATTATTACGCAATGTTTTCTATAATGACGTCTTAACTGGCCACATTGATTGTTCGTTTTTACAGTCATCATTTAATGTTAAACGACCTAGGGAACATTTTTTTCTCTATGCCACACAGGACACATTATGGTCGGAATTTGTAGGGAGAACATTGTAAGTGTACTATATATCTGTAGTTTTAAGTAATATAATTTATAAATTATTATTTCTTGTATAAATTATTGCAAAGTTATCTAAAATAAGTTGAACTTGTAAGATGAAATAAATAAATAAATAAATAATACTCGCATTCCTTCTGTTGTCATTTGGTGAAGGTACAAAATGAAGTGGGAGAATTAAATTTAGTGTCCAAGCGTAAAACATGGCCGCATTTAAAATATTCGGACACGGATTTTCGCATAGATAGAAAAAAGGTCTTAGATTTTAAAATGTCAAAATAACTTCTGAACAATCAAGGTAACCTTTAAGCATTTGAAAACTTCTCAACGATTATTTATGCAACTCCGATAATGATGGTTGAATATAGGCAAATATTTGGGCTGTCAGTTAGCCTATACATGAACATCTTAGGTAAGGTATACAACTATCCAACTATCTCCGACAGATAGTTTCACATTTAATTTGCATATACATACCTAAAGTCGCAACATTTTCTATACAGATGTCAAACTTGACACTTTGACATATAAAACTAAATCGCAACTGTTACAAGTAAATACAACACTCAATGCACATTTAACGGCTGCACGAAATCACGATATCTCCGCAAGTAACACATTCCAATAGATGAACAACTATACCAAACCAACAACTCCATCGATTTACACTCATGCCTAATTAAATCAAACGCACCTCGTCTTGAAGATTGGTACTTTCTGTAATTACATACTACTAATAAATAGTTAACAAGAAATTGGCTGAAATCGAAAGCCTCAGTCACATGACTGGCCACTGTTGAAACTGAAGATGCCACTCTATATTATTTGCCTGTATAGTAATGTTACGAGTATAGATACATTTATTTGTACGTCATTTTTCCTTTCACTACTTAACAATCGGCTTACGTTTCCCATCTGATGCCATTATGTAACCAGGTGCCTGCTATTACACTCTATAGGGGAAGCAAAACGCATTCACAACGAAACCCATTCCAAGCTATTCCCACACGTACCGTTGGAGTCATGTTGGCCTATGCTATACAATATGCAATAGAACGGAATGCATTGCAGCGCCTCCGAAACACAGGTTACAGATTCACTTGGACTGTAACAATAATCTGATTAAGCTCCGAAATAAATCAAAATTCCCATAAAGAAGACAGAGTTCTTCATAAATGTCGCCATAGATCATGTACCCCTTGGAAGTAGGTACCATCTGAACCTAAGCTTATGAGTTCATTAATTAATGAGCCATGAGGAAGAGGAGCAAGATGAACATTTAACGACTTTCTCGTGATACTTGGAGATGTGCATAAGACTTGTGGTCTCGAACGAAAAATAAGGCACAGAAGGGCTAGGTGTTGAGCCTAAAAGAAATTAGTCTGTACGCTTATTAAACAATTATGAAAGTGAATGTGATTTGTGAAAGATATATTTATTGTGCGCATTAAAGTGATTGACGAATGTGATTATTTTTGACAACATAATCATGTCTTTATGTTCCATTCAAAAAAAATATAGAAAAAATCGTTTTTAAACGTCCAAAGCTATACAAACCATGCTTAATTGGTTTCTAGGCTAAATTTAATTGAGGTTAGGAATGCAGCCATTCGCGATGTGGAATTTTATTAGTGAGAGGCATGTTATAACGGCGCCCTGGGGGTTGTCAGTGATATTTCTGAATTGCACTTCAAAATTGTGTAAAATTGCTTGACACACTAATAAAATAGCCGCACTTGGAGTCCGTCAGTATACATTTTTCTAAAGCGGATCGAATTGGATTTGAGTATTCAGCAGGATTGATAGCAGAAGATGAATTAAAAGGAATGAATTACTGGTGGATTTGGTGTTTTGTTTTTTTAAATTTTGCTTATAGTATCTAGGCTATCCATTGTAATCCATTTTCAAGCTCTCTCATGCCTACCAAAAGGGCAAGTCAACCGAAACTGCACTTCACTCGACTGTTGGAACGATCGAGAGGTACCTCTCACTCAAGGAATACACAATGGCTGTATTTCATGATATAGAGGGGGTCTTTAACAATATCGACACCCGATCGATTACTCAGGCCTTAGACAAGCTTAATATCGGCGAACCAATCTGCCACGTAATCACTCACATTCTAACAAAGACGATGGTGAGGGCTACCTTTGGCAGCAGCGTTGTCGGAGGAGGTGTATCTTCAAACACTTTCCGACATTCTGCAACTATAGCTTTACGTAAACTATAGTCTCCTGGACCGATAGATGCGGTCTTGGTGTCAACCCGACGAAAACGGAGCTATTCTTATTCACCAGGAAAGTTAAGCTCCTCTTGTCATTCCCCCAAAGCTCAAAGGAACTCCACTCGAGTTCATTAGCAGCGCCAAATATTTGGGGCTGAGGCTGGACAGGAAGCTCTTATGGAGAGATAATATTGCCAAACGCGCTAGGAAATCCCCAGTGGCTCTATACTGCTGTCGGATCTAGAAGGATCCTTCACCCCAACATAATGCATTGGATTTAGACTGCAGTCATAAGACCGATAATTCTATATGGCATCGGTTGGTGTCCTGCCTTGAACAAAAGTTCAAATCTAAAGGTCTTAGAGAAGACTCACCGCTTGGCATGCCTGTGCATCTCGGGCTCACTGAGGACATCTCCAACCGCCGCTCTGCAAACCATGCTTAACTTACTTCCACTAGACATCGTCAGCAAAGAATATACCAAAAACGTGGCTATCAGATTAAGGGAAGGGAAACGCTGGAGAGGGCAGCCATCTGGGCATGCCAGCATCCTTCTCGCCACTTTCCTATGCTAAACAAATAATTCACGCGGACGCGGCAAGCAGAGCAGGGTTCAGATGAAAACATCTGGGATACTGCGATACTGCTAGGCTCACCTGGCCAGCTCTGGACACAAAATTATCCAAGCAGCTTCTTCGACTTAAAAGATCCAGCATCTCGAAAGTCGTTAATGTGATCTCCGGGTACTGCATATTAGGGCAGATAGGCGCAAAGACTCGGTCTGCTATACAGATACAATGACTTCTGCAGAAGCTGTAGAGACGAAGAGGAGGACGAGTCCGTCACTCACTTTCTGTGCAGTTGCCCTGCCCTGGTCAATCTAAGAAAGGTCCACTTAGGAAATAATTTTCTCAATGATCTCAGTAATCTAGATAACACTAGGTAACACCGCCGCTAACATTCTTAGCTTTATAACAAATGCAGCAAATGGTTTAGATGAGTAGCTTCCTTTAAAGTATTGAACTGCTTTTTGAGACTTGATCCGCAAACATATTCAGCCATCATTTCCAGGGAAAAGAGAATAAGACGTAAACTTGTCAGGTTTCTACTAACAGATCTTTTGTGGCATATTTCGCGTCCAGTTTTGAGTTTAACCGGGTAGCGAGCAGCAAATTAATAAGCTTTAAGGCTGATAGTATATTTGCGTTAGTAGATGTTTTGGCGTTATTAAAAGAGCATTCTGTATTTACAAATTTAAACATTGACACATAAGACGAGTCTCTTTAGAGATTTTAAAAAGAATGATAAAAGGCTAACGTGTCTTAAATTTTACGGAATAACATAAACACATTTGCCTACTTTTGGATATGAAAACCACTTGACCTTTTCTCAGGGAACCAGTTCTAGCATATTCTTTTGACTTTTGGATTATCTTCAGTACTGGCAGAATCATATTCGAAGGCATTTGATAGAAGTATTCCCGTCTAGTACTGCAGATTTGTATGATTTAAATATATGGAGCACTTGACTACTTTAATTTCTTTCTAGTAATCAGAGCTTGCTATTTGCGCATTTGAGCTATTTAGATACAAGTGGTTAGTAATATTTCAGCTGCCTGTGAAAGGGTGTGCACTATGTGCAGTAGTAGGTTCTTCTTTATTCTGCCACAAACGAGAGTCTCTAACAGAATTATGTAAGTAGTACATTGCTTTTCTCAATTAATGGTAAGAAATTCGCTTTATCCCTTTCTCTAAATTTGCAACATCCTTATTCCCATAATAAAAGAAGCACAATTTACTCATTCATTGGATAGAAATTTGTTAAATGTAGGACAAAATATTAAAGCGAAATATTATATAAAAGTGGTATAAGCTTATTATTGTAAACTAACTAACTCTTTGAAACAAGTTCAAGTGGGGTTTGGCAGAAATTGTCCAAATATGGGAAATATCTGACCATGAGTCAAAAGCCTTGTTAAGATTCAGATTAGAAACGTCTTAGTCACATGGACCAACGAAAACAATTGACCACATGATTAACGATACAAGCTGCCATTGACACACATACCGAAAGCCTTTTGGTGCGATACTTGCGGTACTAATGTGACTGATGGACAATAATAATGTTTGTGTCTTTAATTCAACCGTATCAAGCTAATTGTTAATGCTTTTATGGTGGCGGTCAGCACTTGCTGTTCCATATAGTGAACGAAGTAAGCAACGCAATTGTTGGAGCTTAAGTCAGCAGTTGTCATTTTTATTGGCATTGAAGACAGTGCTGAAGACATTTCAACCAAACCGAAATTGGCAGGAGATTTCAAGCAATTTAAAATAAAATTGAAAACTATTGATTTTATTTAAAAAACCGCTTTACTGGCAAAAGAAAAACCTCAGTATTCCTGCTGACGACAATACGAGTTTTCGATTTTTTACGGGCGACGAAGTTGACTCAAGAAACGAATGTCAGCAGTTGTCAAAATAACTTCTGTAATATCAAGGTAACCTTTAAGCATGAAAACTTCTCAAGGTATTTTGGTAACTATTGTTGAGCGCTGGAGCTCTAGCACATACATACATAATAATCTTTTTTAGTAAGTTTAAATATTGCGACGCCCTTCTAAAAGCACAGATATGTGAATAGAAGCTGATCTAACTGAAGATTCACAAAAGGGTTATTCAATAAGGAAAGGACGCGTCGGAAATATCGTCGTCCCATATACATATTTATGGCAATTTTGCTTGTTAACATAGCCATCCATCCAAAAATGCGCCTCGGCGAAAATGTCATCGGCCGATCTGGCTGTCCTTTGACGTACGGATGTTGGGTTAGTTTAGTGAAATGGTTGTCTCGAAGTCGGCCACCAAAGTTTAATTTGAAGGGCCACCGCGTCTACCGTAACGTTTGCACTGACGAACGCACATTTTGATAATAAATTTTTATCATTTGGACGTGCTGCTCATGCTCAATTGTGTAACTTGCCATGGTGATTTGGCATTGGCATTACTGACTAAATAAAATAAATAAATAGTTGGCACAACAGTCGTGTAGACACCCTAGGCCTAGCTTCTCACAACCATTCGTTTGTGTGAGTTTTTATTTTTAGTACGAATAGAAGGGACCTACAATTTTATGCCGAGTCTGAACGGCTGAATTGAGAAGCTTTTTCAGGACAGTTATACTCTCGGATGTTTGTCAGACGTTCGCGAGAAGAAAAAACCTTAAGATGTAATTTGTGTTTTTCCGGGGATCGAACCTGGGATCCCTTGCACAGTAGTCCAGCACACTAACCACTGCGCTACTGCGCCCACAACACATACTGACTAAATAATAACCACCAAATTAGACAGACACCAGCAAAACTACATGGCCGCCACAGGTTGACAAAATCGACCCGTCCTCCCAGTTGAAAAACCCTTATTAAATTTTGAGTGCCAAGCCAGTATACACTACAGTCCACAAAGCAAGTCTGGCTGGAAGATGCGGGAAACACAACCGCTTTGACCTCGCTCTTGGCATTCGTAAAGAGTTGTACAGTAGTAAAAAAAAATAAAAAGAAAAGTGGAAGTGGATAGTTCGACGATAAAATTCGGAATGTTTGGAGTAAAAAGAATCGTAATAGTAAACCGAACCAAATGCCATTTGTAATGCCCGGTGATCGGCAGCAACTAGATGTGCTCAGCCTGCAGAAATGCGGATCAAACTCTTTTATAGAGAGACAACAGATGTTACTCTTTGGCACGTAATTGACTGTGTGATCATGCTTTAAGCATAGGTCACTATATCATTATTTACCGGCCGTTCCTTCGTCTATATTTATAAATATATACCGGTCAATGGAACGCGGGCAATGATAATACGATTTTCCAATGGTCCCTTTTAAGGTAGAAGTTCCTACAAATAGGCATTTTTTTCCATGATCCATAATTGAATGGTTTTATCAAGACGGAATTTCGAGCTCATGGCTTACGTAGTAAAGGATGGGATGTGTTATTTCTCTTTTTCAGTATATTCACGACTTTATGTCCACAACCTCAACTAAAGGAAGAATGAAAACAAGTTTCTGGAATTATCCAAGAATGACGATCAAAAATATTGATTACATTTTAGAAAGAATTGATCGCCATCCTTATGCGTATTTGTAGAGCAGCGGGTGAATAAAATATCGATTTAGAGAATGATTCGAATATGCCTTTTCAGATGCATTAATTCAAAGTGGCATATTTCACAGAAACCCATGGAGATCACACGGATGAGCTAGAAATTGTGGAAGGCATTTGCATTCTTCACTAAAAGGCAATGGAAGCCACTTTATGTAGATACAAGGAGCACCATGTATAGATTTTGGAAACCGAACATATTCATAAATATTCATTCAATAATTTTCAATGTCACAACTATCCATTACAAGGGTGGGGGTTGTAGGATGCTTAGACAGAGATCCTGTTGTTTACGAGAAGGAGAGTAATTCCCCCATTTAATCCACCAAGGATGGATTGGGTGAACCTAACAATATCAAAAACAGCAAGATACCTGGGCATAATCCTGGATTCCAAGCTCAGCTGGAAGGAAAACATAGAGGATCGCATTAAAAAAGCATACGTGGCACTATATGCCTGTAGAAGAGCATTCGGTTTCAGGCCGCACGTGGTACACTGGTTGTACACCGCAATAGTGCGGCCCATCCTAACATATGGTACAATCGTGTGGTGGAAGGCCACAGAGAAAAAATATCATCTCTCAAGCCTCACTAAAGTCCAAAGGGCGGCATGCATTGGGATAACGGGTTCACTACGAACAACACCCACCGCAGCAATGGAGGTGATGCTAAACCTCACCCCTCTGGATATTTACTGTAGCAGTAGAGCGGTCAAAACCGCAATCAGACTAAGAGAGTCTGGAATATGGTCATCCAAATCCTATGGGCACGCGTCCATCGAAGCACAATGGAGCACGGCGAAGGAGAAGATAACTGCAGACTATCTACCACCCACACTCGCTTTTGAAAGGAGATTCACAACCAGAATTCCGGACAGAAGTGAATGGGAGCATAATGCAGTTACAGAAGAAGGGGAGATAGCCCTCTATACCGATGGTTCTAAGATGGATGTTGGTACGGGCGCGGGCATCTTCAGCGAAACACTAAACCTGCGAGAATCATTCCGAATCAACGATGACTGTAGTGTGTTTCAACCGGAAATTGCTGCTATAACCCTAGCGGCAAAGGACCTAAGGACCAAAGGACGCCGATAAACAAGTCACTATATACTCTGACAGCCAAGCGGCCATAGAAGCCATGGAGTCAGTCGTGGTGAAGTCGAGGGCAAGAAATATTGCAAGAAATACCTGGACAAACTATCGCAAGCCAACACGGTGACCCTATGCTGGGTACCGGGAAATGAAGAGGCGGATGAGACTGCAAGGAACGGTTTGAAGATGCATGCATCAATGGCCCTAAAATCTGTAAAAACTCCGCTAAGCACGCTTGCTAGGAAGATTGACATTGAATCCTTGAGTAGAACAAATCTACGCTGGACCAATCTCAATACCTGCAGGCATGCAAAAGAAATATGGCCAGAAGTGAGCAAAAAGAGATCCAAATTCATGATCGGACTTAGCCGCAAAGATATCCGCATACTCACGGGGGTCATTACTGGACACTGTGCGATAGGGGCACACGCAGAAAGGCTGGGCATACGCATACTATGCATAATGACTTTTGCAGAAACTGAAGAGACGTTGAAGAAATAGAATCTGTTCGTCATCTGCTTTGCGAATGCCTAGCCCTTAAAAACAGTAGACAGAGGATTCTCAACAGCTTGTTCTTCGATGAACTAGAGGATCTGGTGGATGTCGATCTAAAGTAACTCCTGAGATTCATACTCAAATCGGGGTGGTTCCAGTAAGTCAACAAACTCCACATCCATTAGGTTGCTCCTAGGACAAGCTGGAAATCTGGATACAAGAGCTTGTGAATACCTGTGATTAATACCAAATCTAGGTGACTCAATAAAAGCGGTATATTCTTTGTCTCCAACAGTTATGAAATGGAAGGTTCCCGTGACTGGACACAGTGGACCCAACTGATGGTCTACGTGAAGCTGTGGCAGCCGCCACTAGAGCACCCAACTACCTACCTACCTAGGACGCTTTAGTGGATTCTCCATAACTCTCGAACTTCCTCAACCGACTTCGAATAATCTAGGTGCCGAGTAAGCAACGTCAATTACGTTTGACCGTATTTCTCGAACACAGTTTACCTTACCGTATATAGAGTTATGTTTTGGACGTCTCAAGTCCAGATATAGCACAGGTGAATACACAAAGCAAATCTAAAATATTTGGAATATTGTTTGGGTGTCAATACAATGTCAATGTCAATACTACATGTCAAAAATCGTGTCAATCTTTCACATTATGTTAAGGTGCTTAGAAATAGAAATATCCCAGTTTAGTATGACACCAATTGTGCGTATATTTTGCATTTGTTGGAGACAAAGAAGAAAAACAAATCAATCTTTAAATAATTACCTAAAGATTAAAATAAACATCGTGAATGAATATTTTGACTGTATCTATTATTCCAGTGTAATCCAACTAGTCGTAAAAAAGACCGATGGCCAAATAAAATGTAAAATTAAGTAATGAAATAAATATGAATAGTAAGGAAATATTGTTGCATTTAAGTAATTGGTAGAAATCGATAAACTTGTCCATGCATTGTTGTATCAGAAAAACTTTAAACTTGTTTACTGGACTTGCTTACTTTCACAAAGATACAAAAAAACAGTTCGGACCATCACCAAATAATAGATGATTTGGGAAAGGTTCAGATGACAAGATTATAGAAAGGGAAAACTACAAGAAAATATTTTCCCCGTCATGGTAGATTACTTTGGCTTAGAAAGCGGCATCTTCGATCCGACAATCTTGGATGTCCGATCGTATGCACACAAAAAATCTGCGAATGATCTCAGCTTAGGCAAGACAAGTGTTTAGGTATGTAAAAGTATGCCTTGTCCTCCTTAGTTAAGTAGACTTTATGTGTATCGTGTATATAGCCCACACAACTTCTCAAGAAACTATAGATTGAAGCGAGGGACAGGGTGTAGAAATATCGCTTTAGGAACTTGTAGCATACAGTGTGGGATGACTCATAATATTGCCGACACCGCAATATAAAATTGGTATCTATCTATTCTAACATCAACGCAACTCCAAGCGCAAAATTACTTCATGACCCTTAACCCATAAAGATGAACGTCTTGAGTTCACAAGATCAAAGCTAGAACTTGGTTCTCCAAATACTCACAAGAATCAGCTGCAGCTGAGTACAATTTAATTTTTCCATTATAATGTGTATGCAGCCTTAGGCAGGATACGGAATCACGTCGACTTTTCCATTTATGAACATAGCCTTGACACAAATCCCACTGGCAGTGCAAGAAAAAATGCCGCTCCTCACAACCAGGTAAATTACACGCCTTAATAATATATCTCTGTTGAAACTGGATTTAAATTTGCGGTATTCCTCTTCTTTGTTCCGCATCAGGAAATAATTGAAAACGTTCTGGTAACAGGTTTCCTTCAGCTTTCTGGAGAAAGTAAACTGAACCTGAACCTTTATCCGTATAGTACGCAAGCAAGTGAACGTCTTGAGATGAATATGTACCTACTTGCGCCTTGCGGTCAGACTGTTTGCGTCGCAACGCAACCAGAGTCTGCACTGTGCATGTCCCAATCAAAAGCATGCACAGTCGCAGTACCGCACACTTGATGCAATCCCAAAAGTATCAAATTATCAATTTCAATGAACGTCGGTCGGTGGTAGATACATTTTCAGCGCATTTACAACAGAAATGTGTATCCGTACGCAATCTCTGATTGTGCACTTAATTTGCGTGTGACCGAGTCGCATTTACTTGTATCCGTGTTGTAAGCAGGTGCTGTGCAAACCAAATACTTTTGCGGCATGCGCGACAACGCAATTTCATTTTATAAGGCAAACCAAGTCTAAACTGGTGCTAGCGGATTGCTCTTATTATAGTGCGAATAATGCGTGTGTTTCGCGTTCCCTTATGAAACGAAGAGTGTTGAGTTTCATGACTTTCTTTTGAACGGCGACACCCAGATGGTGTTGGTGGTTGTCATCGCCAATATAATATAATGTGAAGTAATCCCCATTATTGTGGGGATCATTGACATGTCTTGTTTTCACTTAACGCATTAGATTTGGTAGTGAGACATTCACATTTTGTTAGGGACCTTATACATTGTTTTGGGTTAATTGCCCGCAATTGCGGTATAACGACGAACTCGTTCCGGTCGGGTGTTGGTACATTTTGCCATTTTCTTAAAAAGATTTAAATTCGAGATTCCACTATTGGGACTTGTGACTAGGCGGAAATCAAAGGCAAATATAAATATATCTTTTAATTGGAGACAGCTTTGCAAACAATTTGTTTTAATAGAAACCCCTTTGCATGGCACAAGACTTTAGCCCATATCCGGCGATAGCACAGCAACTTTAAATGGGCGATCGAGAAACATGTTAGGCTACTTGTTAACATCGCATCGCGTTGACAAAAAGACATGACTACACCAAGTTGCTTTTCATTTAAAGAGGTTGTTCACATTTAGTTTGGAATTGGGACTGTATAGGGTAGGGGCGAGTCGAACTTAAAATGTGCTCCAAAATTTGAGAAAAGTACATCTAATATGTTTTGTTTCGAATGCGACTTGTATTAGACTCAGCGATAGTGATGATCCCGGTCCGGTGATAAGGAAAAATCTGCAACTTCTAAGTCTTGAGTTAGGTAGGTACTGTTGGAGGCCCATGGACAGGTATGGTACATAGAGACAGAACACTTTTAAAACGGATTACGTAAATTCAGCCCTTGATTTCAATGTAGGGGAGAGTGGGTTTGTATGGGACACAGGAGGTATGGGACACGAGCATTTTCCTAAACGCTATACCCTTTTTTCCATTTGTGCTGATCACAAATTTGTTCTTTAATGTGTAGCCACCGGTCAACGAAACAGGTCTTGTGCACAGTTGTAATTACGCAGTGGAGAGCAAAAAAAAGTATTTTGTATATAAAAAGCAAAATCCTTGGGCAAACTTTGAGTCAGAGAAAAAAATTAATGAGTGAACTTATTGTACAAAAAAGTGAATCGAATATATAGTAACATTTATTACGAATTGATTTACTTCTAATTTTGTTTGGTCTGTGCCATGTTTAAAGTGATATTTTGGTTTATCTTGATAAGGTGCCCTACAGGATGATTGGGACACTCATATGCAGGAGGAATGGGACAGAGTGTCCTCAACCTCAACCTCAGCATGTTGCACCAAATAAGAGGAATCCACGGGATATTTATTCCTTTAGTGTGGATTTAAAATCCAAATTTGTATCACTGTCATGAATACCCACTTTTCTGAATTGTTCCTTTTTTCTTTATACGCTTTTTTGTTATGTTTTTTTTATTTGTTTGTACAAGTGAAGCTGTATGTTTTTAACTCTTTTTTGTTAGAACTGAATAATATATATTTTGTTTTGATAAGTAAACCGAAAACTTATGTTATTTTATCGTCTTTTGTTATAGAAAAAAAGATTTTAACATAGCCGTCCCATTCCACCACATAGCTGTCCCAATCCTCCTTGAACCAGGAGGAATGGGACAATGTTAGGTGTGTACATGGAATGAATTTTAACTTCTATTGTGGTAAACGTTTTAATACTTTTGTGTTTTTAATAGCTTGCCACAATGTTATATTATCTTAAGAAAACTGTTTTGTGCAGATATGATTTATAAGTTACGAGTAGTTGAGTTTTTACAATAATAATTGGAAATTTTAAGTGACCTTATGTATAGACGTTACAATCTGTACAATTTGCGGGCTATAGGTCAAAGACAAGTTTTTTATATTTGCGACGTTTCGGACGTGATTACGTCCTTCATCAGGCGGCAAGAAACAAGAAGATTTACATTAAAAAGGATACAGCCAAGAAATACAAATCAACACAAAAAATTTTCATAATGATATGAAATAATTTAAGATTATAGAAAAACACTACATCTAATATCGGGCGAAGTATGTCAATTGACTCAAAAATTGTTGCCACTGGAATACAAGATGCTAATATTGTAGGTCCTTCCATTTGCCCCAAAAATAAAAACTGACACAAAAAATGTGTGCACTACAAACTGCGAGGTTATCCTCTAAATTCTACCAAGTATAAATGCTTTTATTGCGTGGGAAGGAAAACAATAGGATAGATACCTATAGGATTGAAAATGACCAAGGACCATTCCAAAAGCGGATGTAGATATCGTTGACCTTTTCGAGAAAACGATTAGCTATTTGTAATATATTTGGTCCCGTTTGCGTTGACGGGTTTATATTTTTAGAAGGTTACCATTCAACGACGAACCGTACGAATCTTACAGCCACATCGACTTAAAATAGCGCAATGGGTATTTGAGATCTCCGAGGCATATAGAGTGAATAGACTGGACTTTGATATTCCGGCCCGCGGTATCCTCCCCAGGTTCGATCACCGGAAAAATACAAATTACATATTTTTCCCACTGCGCCACCTCTCGCGAACGTCTGACAAACATAAGAGAGTAGGTATAACTGTCTTGAAAAGCTTCTCAATTAGCCGTTCGGAATTGGCATAAAATTGTAGGTCCTTCCATTCGTCCCAAAAATAAAAACTAACACAAACGAATGGTTGTGAGAAGCTGGGCCTAAGGTTCCTATGACTTGTTTGACTTGAAAACCTAAATATTTCAGGTTTAGTGTAAAAACATACTTTTAAATTTTACTCACTTTAACCCATTTTTACTACCGAGGTCGCTTAAAACTCAAAATTTGTTAACAAAACTGTATTCATATTTAAAAAAAATACAGGATTAAAAAAAATATTTCATCATTTATTAAAAAAAGTCACTAATATGTTTATTAAGCTGTACCCAAGAAGGTACAATGGTAGGATATAGGTTCTAGTATTTCGTATGGAAAAGCATACTTTTCAACGCAGAGAAATCTAGATATCTATAACTTGCATGTGGTTGTGATATAGTATAAATTATTATCAGTTCTTTTGGGAAAACGGTATACACTTAATAAAAAGGAACGCTTGCTGAAATAGAACGTTTTGAAGTTGAAGGTTGAATTGTGTGTCTACTTAGATCGAGACTTAGATAGTGTCGAACAACATTTCTCTGAAATGCAAGTAATCTTCGGAATCGGGTACAGCTTTATAAAGTTTTATAGTTTCCAAGGATTTACAATTTTAGAGCTAAGCATTCCGTTTATTTTATACGCATTGGAAGACCGTTCGTGTACTTAGGTCAACAGCAACCTCGCATACCTTATAGCCTACAATGAGATTTGGCTGCGGTATAAAAGCTTTCTGTTTTCTCTGCTAATAAGGACCATTTGACATGTTTTTCGCAATAATTGGGGTTCTCGTATCCTCAACCTTCTTTCATTTGCCAATACATACATTTACTTTTTGGACATTGAGTGATAACCACTGTAAAAGAGTATATACCCAAAAAATCTTCTTTCACAAAATCAAAGTTATGGTGGTTATGTTGAGAAGCATAGAGACAAGTTTGAGTAACAGCATTGTCGAGGAGCGTTTCAAATAACAACAAGGGGTTATTTGTTTTCCAAACTAGTTTTATATTTCATATATTTCAATGTTTCATTTATGGTCATATCGAACCTTGAGGGTCCGATCACTGATCGTCATCGTTATCGTACTCCTCATCGCTGATAAACCTGGAACTTCATTGGAAACCAATTATTATCCAAATTTTCCACAACTGTGTGTCTGTGTTTCAATCTGCATCTGGTGGTATAACTGCAATACCAAACCCGGCACTTCGTTCTTCTTCTAATAAAGGCTCCGCCATCTAACGTTTTTTTTTCAACTAGTGCTTATTTCGCGAATGGTAACACTTAGCTCATGTCTGATTTGACAGATAATTAGTTTTATCCTTCCGCTGAACGAATATGGTTGTGTATACGCTTGAACAACGCTCGGAAATATTGCGACATTACTTTGAAAATCATGGCAATGTTGCTGAATGTGTGCGAAAATTGCGTACGGATTTTGGAAGAAGAGAAGCACCGTCAGCTCCGTATGTTCGTTATCTTGTGAAAAAAGTGAAAGAAACTGGCATCCTCATCGATAAACCAAAGCGTGAAAAGCCAAAAACAGTGCGTACACCCGAGAAAATTGCTGCTGTGGCAGAAAGTGTGCGTGAAGCGCCATCAACATCAATTCACCGTGGTTTTCAACAATTGAACATTTCGGAGACATCATTGAGACGAATTTTGCATAAAGACCTTGGTATGACGCCATACAAAGTCCAATTGGTTCAGGAGTTGAAGCCAACTGACCATCCAATGCGTTTTCGGTTCGCTAAGTGGGCCTGCGATCGAAGATCGCATTATCAGCCGCAGAGCTGATGTCGTTTGGCCACCGCGGAGCTGCGATTTGACACCGTTGGACTATTATTTGTGGGGTGCCGTAAAAGATAAGTGTTACGCCGACATGCCAGAGACAAATGACGCTTTAAAGGACAATATTCGTGAAGCCATTGGTGAAATACAGCGGCACACAATCGATAATGTGCTTAAAAATTGGACCGATCGTGTAGGCTACTGCATGGCCAGCCGAGGCAGCCATTTGAATGAAATTATTTTCCATTATTAACCGGAAGGATTGTATTTTCAAATAAAAAAATAAATTTGAGAAAATATTCAGTAGTTTGTTTTATAGCATTTTCTTTCCCTTTATTTACATAATGCTGAGCATTTAAGTATAGAATTGATTTCGGAGAAAGACCAAATTGTATGCAGTTAATGATGACAATTTGGTCTTTCTCCGAAATCAATTCTGTACTCAAATGCTAGGTAAAAGTAGTTTGAAATGCTACAGCAATTTGCTCTTATCAGCTTTTGGTTTTCGTCTAACAGTAAAAAGTGTTATTTTGCCTGGAAAAAATAATAGAAACAAACGATTACCACAGTCGGCATCAGTGATTTTGAAGTAAAGCCCGGTATTGTTTTAATTGAAATAGTTGTAAATTAGTTTATCCTTTAATTTAGTGTTTTTTAGAAGAAAATCTTGAAACTATGAAATTAACATTTTGTTAAAATGGGTCTTGAAGTCCATCGTACCAGTTCTGAGCGTGAGATGATAAAAAAGCTAAGAAAATACGGCAAAACAATGGATGAAAAGCTAAAAAAAAAGTTTTAAAAATTATTTACAGCTATCCATTCAAGTCCCAAAGTAGAAACCAGAGGCAGAAAACGAACAACGACTCCACGATTTGACAAACTGTTAATATGACTATGCAAGAAGAAACCATTTCTGTGGTCAATTATTCAAAATGCATGGCACTCTATAACTCCCAAGACTTATTAAGACTTATTAAAAGGATATAAAACACCTTAAAAAACAAAAAAAAAAAAAATAGGTGGCGCAACAGGCGGTAAACACCCTAGGCCTAGCTTCTCGCAACCATTCGTTTGTGTGAGTTTCTATTTTTGGGACAAATGGAAGGGACCTACAATTTTATGCCGATTCCGAACGGCTGAATTGAGAAGCTTTATCAGGACAGTCATACTCTCGGATGTTTGTCAGACGTTCGCGAGAGGTGGCGCAGTAGAAAAAAACCATGTAATTTGTGTTTTTCCGAGGATCGAACCTGGGATCCCTCGCACAGTAGTCCAGCACACTAACCACTGCGCTACTGCGCCCACGATGAAACACCTTTACTGTAAATAATTCCTCACAGAAAAAAAAAAAAATAATTTGTTTCTATTATTTTTTCCAGGCCAAAATTAAGGAAAACCAGAATCGACATTTATTCACTATTTCTCTTCTTTTTTTATTAAACATTTTAATGTTACATTTCTTCATCACATTGTATTAAAACTATTAGTATGGGTTTAATTTATCTTTTTCCCCGAAAACATTTTATTTTTTCGATAAGCGACGAAGAACAAGCTTGTCTCTATTATTTTTTCCACCACTATTATATCGAAACAAAAAATCCGAACCGAACGGAATACCTAAGTTCCTGAGAAGCTTTATCAGGTTCATAAGTTCCTTGAGAAAAATGTACAAGCCTAGAGTTCGTTTCGTTCTATACAAACTTGTTTAACAAACTAAGTGGTTAAATAAATACCTCCACTTGAATATTAATTTATTTACTACCCCAATGCCAATCCTAAATAGAGTACTGACTATTTACAAGAAATAGCAAGCGCCTCCTCAAACCATGTATGTATTAGCTATTAGCATCTAATCGTACATTGATGGCAATTGAAATGCAGACTACACTGCCATCATGACCCACTAATCGACTTTGATTGAATGCGAATTGTTTACGTACTCACTGATGGTCTGCCCACGGACAGATATATAATTTTTCAGCAAAAATGGTAACAAAAGATTATAGATATCCATCAGAAATTGATATCACTCTTCTCTCGACTTTGATGATTTCTTTATTACACACACTCGACAGACACTCGTCGAAGCCATCAATAAAGTATATGGTGTATTCGACTCCATTGACCCCATTCGCATCGAGCGCACATAATATCTATCATCTGCTAACTGCTAGCTAACTCAAAAGATCTAAGCCAACACGTACGATTCTCTCATCTTCTGTCTTTCTATATTTACATTGACAGTATGCGCTACCTCCGCGGATTGCGGTTACACAACCTGTCGACCATAATCAACCCAGAATCCATGTGACACCTGTATGTTAATTTACTAACGGTACCCACTGTACGTAGAACTATTTGGTGTAAAATTAAGAAAACCCAGAAAAATATCGTATCCAATCCATACTCGCAATGGATATAAAGGTACATACATAATATAGTCAACATCCAACAAATATAGAGATTAAAACCAATTAAATAGCGGTAATGCTCTGTAGTTTGCAGACAGCGCAACTTACCTTATGATCATTGTGGCCTGGCTCTTAATTAATCCAATTATGGCAAACGGAGAAAATTAGCTAATAAGGTAGGAACGCACAATTTCAACAGCTCACTCCACGAAATTCGATTTCTAAATGTGATGCCAAACCGAGTATCTTTGCAGATACAATAATGTATCTTTGCAATCAAATTGATTTTCTTAAGTATTCCGATCACAAAAAATAACGGAAATGTATAAAAAGATTCCGAATTATGGTAAAGAATCAATTCAAATTCAACACAAACACTTTGAGATATTTTTGTGGGTACTTTCCCTTGGATTTCTTCAAAATGTATTTTTATTTTGGTAACACGTTTTTTTTTTTGTATAATTACCCCGACACAAATTGTATGTCAATCATAATGGTCACTGATATTATGTTTGCAAACTGTTATTTCAACCGAACAAGTTGTGTTTAATTTTTAAATAGTTGCAAGCGCGCGCGATCTCGTCAACAAAATCGTAGCGTGTCTCGTTAAAGAGTTAAACTGGTATCAGAGTGTGAAAAGTGATCACTTTCCAACTATACCAGCCAATGTCCAACAATTAACTGACTTCTTGGCTACCAAGTCAATGAAGAAAATCCTCAAAGTTACCATCGAAGATTGTCAGCAGCCAGCCCACCGATACCGACACACAAAGTGGTAGCGCAAAAGCGTTCTCGGCAAAAAGAAAAACAAAAGCCAAAAGATTGTTGTTGGCGCTGGAAGTAAAAGAGTCTTTTGTGGCAAGTATGCGTCACTACTTAGCTTTCATGTTGGCGGCTGCTTTGGCAGTAGATAGGTGATAGGTTACTTTTTGGTGTGCGCTAGACAACTTTAGGTGGTCTTATCCGAGAGCTTTTGCTATCGAGTAAATCTTGTTACGATCCATGTCCAAAAGCGATCTCGTATATAATTATGTCTATTGTAATCTGATGGATTACCTTCGGTTTGGATGCAATTCATGTGATGAATCCGAAAAGCATCACGAGTGCTGAGAGGAGCATTGTTTGGTCATGTGACTGCTTATTCGAAAGTGAAGTGAAGCGGGTTTTTGTTTAGATTTGGTTGCGGCACTGTGGCAACTGGCAACTGGCAAGTGTGAATGTGCGCTGCTCGCTGGAAGTGAATGGTTAGCTGGAACTGGAAGTTTTTTTTTTTTTTTTGGTTGGATACCGCACGTATTACCACACATGGTTGTTTTTGTTTCCCCTCAATGTTGTTGGAACTATTTTTTTTTTTTTTTGTTATTGGAACTTAAGTTACACTGTGAGAATTTGTTGATGGTAATTCATCTACTTGCTGGGTATCCGTGTGAAAGTACATAAATACGAACGACCTTCTTATTATTATTTTTTATTTCATATAAACAATCGTACGGAAAATTAAGTACATTTTAAATATTATGGTCGTTTGGTTAAACTAGAAACAAGAAATTAAAAGGCAAACTATCTGTAGTCTGCTAACTAGATTTGATTTGCATTATAAGGGGCAATTCAAGTGAATGGAATAAGCTTCACAAACTAATTAAAATAATATGAAAACAAGAACGAGTTTCTTAAGATCTACATTAGAATTGTGTTTCCTCTGATAGGAGTTGCTGGTTTTATTAGTCCAGGCCACATGGTACATATTTATGTTAACCTCAGCCTTCACTTGGTCAACTGCTTTTTTCATTCCTGGCATTATTGCAGCAGCCATTTATTAGCTGATTGATGTTTACCGTTGAACTATTAAAATACATTTCTAATAGTAATTGCTCTCTGCTATATGTTTTGAACGATATAACCGCAGGTACTTGCTGTATGCTGAACTAAGTGGACTGAGATGGATAAATTACTTTAGTGAATAGGCTTTGCCTGATGGTGATTATCCTTCTTCTCAAGTCGCGCT
The DNA here is from genome assembly GCA_955612985.1 of Cheilosia scutellata. Lineage (NCBI taxonomy): Eukaryota > Metazoa > Arthropoda > Insecta > Diptera > Syrphidae > Cheilosia > Cheilosia scutellata. The sequence goes on from OY015312.1 coordinate 71,088,280, forward strand.
AAATTTTAGGGTGAATGTGACCTTGAATCAATAAGATTCTTCAACCTTTACGCAGGTTCGAGTCTATGCGTTGGTGTCAACGTCGCCGTAAAGGTAGTATAGTTCTTTATTGGAAGCTCTTTGCAAAATCTGCTTACACAAACAGGACTGAATAATTTTCCTCTTAAAGAGATCAAAATGTCCATAGACCAAAACCGGAACTATTTATGCCTTTCTAGAGCTTGGAAGTTTGCTCACTTTGCTAGTTTGACGTTTCGACATTGTTCGTCAAACTAGCGGATTAATTACCTAATAGCATTGTAGTTAGTTTTTCATATGCGAAAAATGTTGCCACCGCTCGCAATTTTGACCGTGGTGATGTACATAGTGTTTGCATTCGGAGGCACAATACTTAAGAAGGAAGATATTAGAGTGCTGTCATCGGAAAATAAATCTACATATTATTATTTGCCGAACAAAACAGGGCACTGATATGGAGAACTAATAGATTCGGGAAAAGTATATGATAAATGCATTCCTACCATTTTTGAGGATAAACTGAATGCGTGGAGTCTTCCAGCAAGAAGGAAAGTATGACATCTTAAACAGCTTACATTGTGTATAGGTGCAAGTTCAAGTCCACTGTTTTTGAGTAGATGCCCACTATAACTGAAATTAAGATTCCCGGAGTTTTTAGAATCCAGCTATTTAACGTTGCGCTAAATTGCTCATTGTCGAAATTTTACATCCGCCATCGATGATTCAATTCTCTGGCTCTAGTTGTGAAGAATCTAGATTATAATTTTCAGAAAACATACCCCAATCTAGATTTATCCTACATTATGTATATCCCTAGCAAAGCATATTACATAACTTAAACCATTGCAGTGGAGTAAACATGAAAAGAAAATGTAATATAGCTTATAGCAGCGGTTCCCAATCTTTTTTGGTTACGGAGCACTTTTCTGGAGAAAAATTCCTCGCGGAACACTCGTTGTCCGTACGTATCCCATTTTTCGTAGTTATGGAAAACGCAATTACTATTTTCCGATTTTTTTTTTAATTTTATTAAATTGAAGAAATTGAAGACATGTAGCTATGTGATGTGACCTTTAGCATTTTATAAAATATTTAAATCTAGTGGATATTAAACAAAAATATGTAATTCAAAACCATTTTTAACTCATTTTTGAGTTTGCCACAGAATAACAAATACTTTAAAATTCCAGTTTCCCAATCTTATAAAAATTACCAATATTTAGTGGAATAGCCTTTACTTTTTTTAAAAAGGCAGTCAATATTTTCTGAAGACTTTCCACTAAAATCCAGCATCTTATAAATAAATAAATATTTGGCGCAAAAGGGCCTATACGGACCTTAGGACTAGCTTCTCACAACCATTTGTTTTGTGGGTTTATAGTTTTGGGATGAATGGAAGGGACCTACAATTTCATGCCAAGTCCGAAGGGCTGGTTTGAGAAGTTCTTTCAGGACAGCACGAGTCTGCACGCATCCGGCATTCTAATATGGTGTTATAAGTTCCAGACCTCCTTAATGTTTTCGAAAAGCTCTTCAGCATTTCTTGATTTTTCGACTTTTAATGCTCTTTCGATGTCGGCCCACAATTTTCAATTGGGTTCAGGTCGGGACTTTGCACGGGTCAATCCAAAACATTAATTTTGTTATCTGTAAGCTATTGCTTCACTCTACGCGGAATATAGTAAGGATCGTTGTAGTGTTAGAAATCATAGGTTACTGGCATGTATGAAAAAAAGGGGTTTCTCTAATATGCTTTTATAAGCGTGTGGATTAAGGGTAGACTCTAATACAACTAATGAACCAACACCGAACCAAGAGATTGCACCACAGACCATTACTTCCTCTCCTCCATGCTTTATGGTCTGAAGCGTGTACCTACTTTGGCAATTCTTTGTTTGGAGGACGCCAGACATACACTTTTCCATCGGATCCAAATAAATTAAACTTAGATTTGGCACTCCAAAGAACTTTTATCCAAAATTGCTATGGTTTTTGTAAGTGGATAATTCCTTGGGTTTTTGTTGACATAATGTGTTTTTTGTGGAAAATGCATCCACGAGGATTTTGTTGTACGACACAGCGCCTAACAGCCCTGGCCGTGAGTTCTTGATTGAGTTCAGGTGAAACAATCTCCTTAATTTTTATGGACATCAAAAATGAATTGGCTCTACTTGTCCGGCAAATCTTTCTTTGGAGTAGTTTTGCCGTTTTGCGTCCATTCTCCTTTCTTTTGCGGTTCTCAAAACTTCCGAATTCCGGTCTTCTTAGAAACTCGTATTCCCCCAAAAACAAGCCTTGTAGAACAACCAAATCTTTTCGCTATCAATGTCATTGATTCGTTTCCTTTTTGATAGCTCTAAAGTTCTGGAGTACACGATTTATTCTTATGCATTTTTGTACTGTGTAATGAAAACACAAATTCCATTGCTGCGAACAAAATGACAAAGTTTCAGAAGCAGAAAATTAGCTAGTCTGATGGAATTTTCATATTGTTTCCCATTTTTCCGCGGAGCACTTAGATTTTCATGGCGGAGCACCAAGTGCTCCGCGGAGCACACTTTGGGAAACTCGGGCTTATAGGCAAGAACTCTGAATACTCTTAATACTTATCAAAATATCATTGAGAATGGGTTCTGTTTTGACGTTTCTAATTTGTATTTGTTTTTTATTTTGTGGCTGACGTCTAATTTTAGTGAAATAATAGGGGTATTCAAGGTTCGGTGTATTAGTGAGGCGGCATAGTATAAAATTGTATAACAATTGTGCACTTTGTGATGAAAGCATGAAATTTTTACCATGGAGGACACATTATATGAAAATGATTTTAAGATATTGGGGCACTTCAGATTGCGCCCTAAAGGGGTAAAAGGTCAAAGTTTGTATGGGAAAATTTGTATTTTTCATCCGATTGACTTCAAACTCGGTTTATGTACCTATTCTCTATGAGAAATAAAAAAACTAATTTCTCCGATTTTGGAAATTCAACTCTTAAAGGGGTAAAAAGGGGGTCGACGTTTTTATGGGACCATTTTTATTTATGTATGTTTAAAAGTACGCATTTCCTATGTTGTGGTTCGAGTGCACAACATTTATTCGCGCGAAAACAACACAGAAAATACGTACTAAAATGATTTCAGGGAACTTTGCTTTGCAAATTCGCGCGAGTGATATTCGCTTACATTCGCTGCAGCGGAACCGTAGCCTAAAGGGGTAAAAAAAATCGCTTTTTTCTTAAGAATATTTTGTTTATTTAGGAGTAGAATAGTAAGCAATAGGAAGCTAATCGAAAGATTAATTGAATTGATGGAAGAAAGTCCGGAAATCGCGAAGACAATTTCATCAAAGCTAGTTCTTACCAAAAAGTGGGAAGCTATCACGGTGGAATTCAACAGCTTAGGGCCTCCAGAGTCCAGAACGAGACTCAACCAAGCAAGCAAAGTGTGAGCATTTTAATTTTCATATTAATTCAAAATATTTATTTATTGAAATAACCATTTTATGTATGGGCTGATCAAAAAACGAAAATAAAAAAAAAAAATAAAAAATTACTAACAACAAAATTTAAATGACTGCAACTGGTGGTGGATCCAGTAACATAAGCCGATTGACTGACGCTAAAGAAGCAGTCAGTCGTCTTATGCATTTAATGTGTAATGCCTGTGTTGATCCCCCAGGATTTGAACTTGGGTTGGAAATACCAAGTTTTATAATTGAAGATGATGGAGAGGACGACGGAGTGGTCGCAGTGCAGAATTGTCCTGTTGGCAAATCATACGTCCGCGCAAGAAAAGTTTTACAAAAATATGATAAATATCATGAGTTGACAGTGGTATCGAGACAAAATTGTAAACTATTGAAAGTATTCGCAATACAAAATATTATACCAACAAAAAAATTACTACTACCTATATAAAAAAAGAAAAAAAAGTGAGGTGATTTTTGAAGTAAGAGGAGAATGCTCATAATCTTTGCTCATGCGACGTTCTGTCAACAATCCAACGTTTAGGAATGACCTGAAATCCTGTAAGATCAACAGTTTTCTTGGTAAACGTTAATATGCATAAACAATAAACAGCGTTTTTGTATAGGTAAGTACTTAAGATTAAAAAAGATAAGTTGCAGCTTTATAAAAAAAAATATTGGAAGCTAAATTGCATCATTGTGTGCGGCAGGATCCTTCCAACAAATTACAAACCTGCTATTTTAATTTTGTAATGCATTATTTTATTTGACATTTATATATTCGTTTTGCATAAAACTTACAATTAACAATAAAAACAAGGAAATACATTTTATAATTTGATATTAATAGACATTTTTAACCGCCCGAATATTTGATACGTATTAACCTACAATTTGTGGCTGATAGAAAATTTTATGTAAGTATATTGTTTAATTTGTTAATTTCTTAATTTCTAACTGCTATAAATGAATTATTAATTATTTTTGCTAAAAACTTACTTTTATAGACAACTGTATTCTAACGCATTTATTGTCATATCTTATTAGGTACATACATAAACGAATTTATATGAAGTCAAAATATTACTCCTCAAAATCAGATGACAATACATAGTTTAAACTACCGCTTTTAGTATGTACCCAAAATTATCATTGTTTGAGCTGAGCTGTAATACTCTAAGCTATTGTGTTGCAACTCACTTCTCTTGGTACCTTTGCTTTGAACGGTTGCTCGATATATTTAATAAAGCGTTATAATTATAATAGAGAAAGTGTGTCTTTTAATATCCGCTGATTTGTGAAATTACCTTTTTTGCGACGAAATCATAGATTCGATTTAAAAAATATTAAATCGGCAAACATATATTAAAATTTTTGACAAGCGTAATACGATACCAAATATCAGTATCAATAGAAAAGTCTAATAAAATTCACAGTTCATACAAAATTTTAATAGGAGATCAGATCATCATAATACCGATTCACTCATTTTGTTGATACAAAAATATTAAATATAATGTATATCGTGTTGATATCTGATAACCATAATCATAAGTCAGTATATCCTCCGCTTACATCAGACTTAAATAATGCGCCAAGGAAAGTACGAATAAATTTAAGCATAAGTGATAAGAATGTTCTGTTTTGTACATAATGATCATAAAATTTAGCTTGAAGATATTCGAATACTGACGAATGGAAAAGTTTCAAAACTCCATCTAGTAGGTATATAAAATCAAAAAAGAGTGTACCTACATAACTTATTATAGAAAATTTGATAGCTGACCTTTTGCCACTTTGCAAAAATATTGCGAGCAATCGAGCATTTAATTATTATTTCATGACTGCAAATGCTTCGTATCAATATGAAATGAGGAATCATTACTTATGGAAAAGTCAGACAATAAGATGGGAATCATTATAAACTATACCCTTGGGAAGTTTATGTTTATGTGGCTGCACATTTATAAGTAGGTTTTCAAAGTTGCGCTTACTAGACTCCTTCGACGTTCGACCGACAATAGAGTCAGATAGTCCAGTCCGGCCAATTCATTAGGAGTTGATGACATGCTCTGCTCATTGTAGCATAGTTTTGATAGACCTGTGATATCTTGCTGGAATACCTACAATTACTTGAACCAGGAGACAATTTTAAATTAGGGATTTCATTTAAGGCGTTTCCAGCATATTCAAAACATGCAGTTATGAACTTCATTAATTTAAAACCGATACTAAAAATGATTACTAGAAAGTGTTTCAAGATCTATGATTTACTCAAAAATTGCAAAATTGCGGCTTTGTTCATATTATTTTTTGCGAAGAAAAAAAAAATAAAAAATTAATTGTATTGGGGAAATTGTTTTTATTCCAAAGTTATCTAAGTGGTGTGGCAGTGGTGTGGTGATCAAGTCGAGGGTGCAATCGCTTCTTAAGCCTATGTAAACAAAAAGTGGGGCGACATGGCTATTTTGCAGGTGACGTGTTGCCATCAGTCAGGCGCAACGTATCTAGAACAAGTTTAATTTTCGATGGAAGAGGATGGTGACGTCGTGGCTTTTTCTATTTACAACTGCTTATTTTTGTTTACCCGGAAACTAAAAACATCCGGGACGAATTCAACATAGGACGACATTTTAAGAACTGATGAATCGGTGGCACCATACTTTGTTTGACACTTTATTGAGCGTTAAATCACGTTCATATGTTTTGGCAGTCATTCCATAGCCACATCACTCCTCTATGCCACCTGCCCCTTGCTCGCACCACTTTAATGCGCGCATTGCTTTAAAAGTACTGCCAGTAGCTAAGGTTCTAACTATCGGGCTGTACCTTAAGGTACTATTACTTAATTAGATATAATTCGTTTCGTTTTCATGCATAACTAGGGTGACCAGATCCATGCCCACCAAAAAGAGGACACATTTTTTCAAATGAAAAATTGGAATATCGTTTTTTTTTAACAATATAGTCCTAAAATTCTGAGCAGGGCATATTTCTGAAACTATATTTACTAAACAAATTGCTTTTACAATTTCGACTTTAAGTCTATTTCGTTCTTCAGTCCATTGGCTCGTTATCAAAGAAAATATTCGCTCAATATTAGCATTATGTACAGGAATTGAAAAAACACACTGTGCAATAAAGGTATGAAAAATTCACTGTGTAATTCAATATTGTAAATTTTTTTTAAGTTATCTACCCATTTTTCGTGCATAGATGCATTTAAAAAGTTATTACTGTTTTGTTCCTGCTCTACAAATATATTTAGGTTACAAAATTGGTAAAACAATTTATTTTCGTTTAATTTGTTGGGAATTTTATTTAAATTCATCCATGTAAATCAATCAAACTCATCTATAGATTCGCCCCACGTCCGAAGATATTTTAAACACCTTGAATAAACCTCTAATATATTTTTCCCACGTTTAAGGATCATTTTCATTTCCACCTTTAACTACAAATTTTAGGTTGTGTTCATACCAGAAAGATGCAGACAATTTCTGAATTAGTTTTGAAAAAAAAGTTTTGTTATAGTTTTGTGGTGTCGAAAAATTACGTAAACTGGGAAATCCCAGAAAGAGGACAAATTGCACATTTTTTCAAAAAGATACCGGACATTATTTGTTTGGATAAAAAGATAACATGTCCTCTTAAAAGAGGACGTCTGGTCAGCCTATGCATAACGTACAAGTACATGAATGATCACAAGCCTCTTCATCAAATAAAATCGAAATGATTTTGGTCAGTATCCAAAAGATCGTAGTTTACTTCGACTTTGACAATTTAATTCGTTAATACTGTAACTGGGGCTATCTTCGTCAACGAAACCAGCAAAGCGATTTAATGTAAGACATTTCAATGCATCACTCACAGAGTTCATTCGACCTTCTACAAATGCAAAAAGATCAAATTGTTGTAAGCAAAACAGCTTAACATATAATTAAAGTTAATTTTCAATAGAATTATTGGCGCGAGCGGTAACTGCATTTTACCTTAGATAACCGCAGCATCAGAACGAACAAAGCTATATACAATAACTTCAATAGAATGTGTGTGCAATTAAGATCTGATGACGCTATATTATAGAAGTGAGGTCTACCGCACCTCGAAAGCGCCACAAGTATCAACATACAGCAGTTCCATAGTACATAAATAAAATACCTTGAGCTGAGAAATCTTAACCAATCAATCTAAATTGAAATTTTATTTGGCATTTATTCTTCGTATATCTATAGTTGTTCTGCTGTTATTGAGTTATAATTTTTGTAGAATGACGTAAATTTAGTCACATACACGCTAACTTATCTAACTTAGATTTAATTTTATAATTTACTACTACTTTCTGGAAAATCCGAGTAATGAGAGTGGGTACAATTTTAGCAACACCAACTATACCTTGTTAATGAGGCTTTTTAGGAACATTTCCTATTTTCTAACGAATACCTATGGGTATGGTGTGTATTTTAATCGGAAAATAAATAAATAAATAGGCGGCGCAACAGGCGGTAGACACCCAAGGCCTAGCTTCTCGCAACCATTCGTTTTGTGTGAGTTTCTATTTTTGGAACGAATGGAAGGGACCTACAATTTTATGCCGAGTCCGAACGGCTTAATTGAGAAGCTTTTTCAGGACAGTCATACTCTCGGATGTTTGTCAGACGTTCGCGAGAGGTGGCGCAGTAGAAAAAACCTTAACCCTTTCGGTACATCTTTTTTCTCCTAAAGTTAAAAAAATATTTTATTTGTTTTTGTTGCTACTTAGACTCCTACTAAAAACATTGTAACATTATTTTTGGTAAATATTGGTTCTAAAGTGGTTTTTGGCAACGTTGCCATATGGCATCAATTGTCTCAAGTGGTAGCAAAATAAATGACCAAATTAATATTTTTGTTTTAGTTTCTTAGTTTTATATATTAATTTTTAGACAAAATTGTAAAGACAAAAGTATAATTAGTTTTTTTAATTAAAATGTATTGTTAAAAAATAAGGATTTTTGAAAATATTTAAAAAAAACGTATTTTCATATATGTATAAAAATAAAAAACTAAAAAAAATAATAAATTTTTGCATTTTTACTCGGTTTTCTTTGTTTACTTCAAACATTACAAGTACTACAAATTAAAAAATAAGCATATTCCAAGATAAACACGTGTATTTATATGAAAAAATAATTAAAAAATAAAAAATATTAACCAAAAAAAATTAAATATTCATAAAAATTTAAGTATTTTTTTTAAATTCAAACTAAATTAAAAAGTAATGATATTCAAGACTTTTTATGAATAAAAATACATTTATTTTTATACATATGTAGGTATATATAAAATTTTATTTATAGAAATGATGCCTTAAAATGCACCTCTAGATAATATTGATGCCATATGGCAACACATAAAAGGAAAATTGTGCCAAATTGAATAGACGGAACTTATATGTTTATTTTATTTTTTTAACTGTGCGCCTGATATTAGTCATTCAAATAAAATCAAAATTGATAATCTATTTGATAATTATCAATGTAAAAAAGAAATAATAAAAATAGTCTTCCGACGAAAAAATTCGAACTCTATTGCAGACCTATCTTTCACGAGAGCTAAAAGCACAATGGCGACAACTATCACCCAGTTTTTTTGCTTCTAATGATTAAACAGATACTCTAAGAGGTTAATCAGAAAAAGAAAATAGAAAAAATATACTTATAGAGAGAGAATGCGTGTTATGAATATTCGTGTTGCCATATGGCATCAAAATACCGAAAGGGTTAAGATGTAATTTGTGTTTTTCCGGGGATCGAACCTGGGATCCCTCGCACAGTAGTCCAGCACACTAACCACTGCGCTACTGCGCCCATTTTAATCGGAAAAGCTCCAATTTAATTGGCTCCACTTTTACCTAATCAGGGTGTGTCCCAGTTAAGAAGTATACTCCTTTTAAGGAAAATTCCTGAAGTTCTGCCGAAAAAAAAATTTAATGGCAGTGGGGGTCTATTTTCATCCCGCGGTACTAATAATCATTTTTAGTGTCCAGGCTAACTTTTACGAAGTCACAATGGCGAAAATTTCCATATAAAATTATCCATTGTGACCGTCAAAATATTTAAGCTGAAGACTAAAAATGATTATTGGTAAGGCCCATCGTATTTCCCATTATAGCCCATCAAAGTGTGTGACCTCTAATTTGAAGGTTTACCAATTATAACTTCTAAAGTAGGTACCTATTATAGCTACAAAAATAGTTTTGTACATTTTGAAAAGACAATTTAGTAGCACATACAAGCAATTCGGGTACATTTGTTCAGCCACAAAAAAGTTATGGCTCCTTAAACTCAGAATCTTGAAAATTTGTTGTTACAATTTTTCACTTAAAATGCCTTTTTCTCAAAATTTTTACCTCATAAATTTGCATTTCCTTGAGAAGTTTACTAAAAATTTTGTTAAATAGCTTTTTTATGTACGATCAACAGAAGTTATAGTAAAAGCCGTTTTTTGTCAGACAAAAATGGTCAAAAAAGACTCGATTTCTCAAAAATAAGGGTTTTCTTTCATAGCACCCCAGAATAAAAGATCCATGGGTGTTAAGGTCAGGAGATCTGGGTGGCGAAGGATTGGGGCCAAATCGACCTGTCCACAGTTCGTTAAAAGTATGGTTTAGGTATGGAGTTACCCCGCTGCTACTGTGACTATAGGTGCCCCATATTGTTGAAAGAACATCGCTCTTCCCTGAACAAGGAGAACATCTTCAAGGAGCTCCATCAATAGTTCTCTAAGAAATTCCAGGTAGCAATGGGAATTAACTGTTTGTGGAAGAACGTGCGAGCCTACTAAAGTGTTTTCAAACATTTACGCTAAACCTCCTGAAATAAGCACACATTTTGAAGGAGTTGTTCAAAATAATTAAATTCTTACCATTGAAAGGATGTTGTGTGTATTAAATGGGGACTGGGATCTGATCATTGGTGCAAATTGTGGATGTTTGTAGCTTTATAACTTTGTTTGTGAATTGCGCTTCGTCAGTCCACAGACTGTATTGAGGAAGTGCCCGTCTTCTTACTGTTTGCGGAGTAGCCACAGGCAAAATTCCACTCTTCTTTGCGCATGTCCTGGTAGTAAATCCTGTACCGGTGCTAAATGTAAAGGGTGTAATCTATTACTCTGTAGAATTCTGTAAATCCTGGTTCTGGAAAGTTACAACTGCACGGCTGTCTGCGGACTTGACTAAAGGCTTAACTTCCACAGCACGCAAAATACCACCCCGCAATTTCTGCCGCCGCTGCGTCTGAACGTCTTTTTTTTCGAGGGGCTCACCCGGTATCAACAATGCTCCGCTAATGCTTTAACAAAAACTAGTGTACCTAGCGCTTAAATTAAAGCGCTTTAATTTTAGAAGAAATTTAATAATTTAATTCTAAAATTAAATCTTGATGGACCAATGCCAGTCCCGGAAATGCTTTCCCTATTTTCCCTACGCTTTTGTGGTCAGCCCAAACCTATAGTCGGTTTTTGATTAATACTGTAATTTAAACATTATTCAAGCCAGTTTTAACAAATCATACCTACTAAGTCACTTACTTTTTTCTAAGCCATCGCATCCCGCATTGTTGGTCCCACTGTGTTTAGATCCGTAGCTACCTGCTTCCAAAGATTGGCCGAAGTTTTTCTAGCATCAGCGGTTTTTATATATCCCTTAGCCAAATCTGGATGGCTTTGTTTTGTGCTCACGTTTTTGTAAAACTCCCTGAAAATTATAAATTAAACACAAAACTTTATTCCTTCTTTACTACGACTGAGAAATTACCTCGGAGATTACTTACATTTTATGAAAAACACAATTTTTCCGCCAAGAAAAAAGCCAACGCAACGTATAAAAGATCCGAAAATCTAACGAGTTTGACATAAAGAATGAAGTTGCGAACGCGAAGTGCCGAAATTCCGATTTGCGAGAAGAAAAAAAAAATTCCACTGATGTCGTTTTCCATTGGGCAGTGTCTGGAATCAAGAAAATCACTTCTGAAACCGTTCCATTGGCACAAAAAATACTCTTCTGTTGATTCTGAAGAGGGAATTTCGCTTCTCGATTTATGTCATTTGATGTCAGGTCAGAATCCACTCAAGTAGCACTAATACAAACATAGCTCTAATGACAAGTGATAACGTCAGCGTCAATTCGTGTTTATATTTCCACCAAGTGGCAGAAACTATTTTCAGTATTAAAACGAAAAGTGTAATAAAATATAAACAAGTGCACAACAAAGGTTAAAACATATTCGTCTGAAAACAAATAGTAATCGTCTGAAAAATATAAAAAACGTCTGAAAACATTTATTTTATTTAAAGAATTAAAGACCGCAACGCCGATTCTCAAAATTCATCTATGTTTTCTTTTTGTTTTATGGACTTATTCTTTCCTTCTGCTCCATTGTTAGTAGAAGGAACACCTTTTTCAGACGTTTTAAAAATTGTTCAAGACGTTTCCAATATCTGTTTTCCTGATGATTTCTATTTATTTTCAGACGATTTCTATTAAATTTCAGATGTTTTTTTGATTATTGCAGTTTCCAATTAGACGAAAAAATTGTAGCCCACAACAAAAACCAACAAAAAGTAATTCTCAAATAAAATGGATTTATTTATGACGCTAAGTGATCTTTTGTCATCATCGTCTTCATCAGATGATGATGAATTCATAGTGCAACATCTTTTGGTAACATCAAAAAGAAACCGGATACAGAATTTTATTGATGTTGTGGAGCGCTATTCAGAATCAGAGGTAATTTATTAGATGTGTTTATAAAAGATCTATCTTAAAAGTTATTTTATTACCTACAGTTTCGCGAACAATTCCGCGTCCTAAGGGAAACAGCTGACAGTATGGTTAATACGTACGACAACTCGACCTGCTTTAAAAGGAAGCACGGGCCACGGGGATGGTGGTAGAAGAGAAATTCCTGCCAAATCCCAAATATATGTATTTCTTTGGTAAGCGTTTAAATACGGAAGAAAAGGCTTTTTAAGCAAAAAAAAATTTTTGTTTATTATTTTAAGGTTTGCTGGAAATAATGACTCCTGCCGAGAAATAGCCAATTTATTTTGTATAGGTACCTATATCCTCCACATATAGGGTACCTAATATGAAATGTGTTGGATTTTATTTTCCAGATTTCACCAAACTACATAAAGTTTCCATCAATGGTAGAAGAAAATCTTCACATTTCGGCGAAATTTGAACAGGTAAGTGAGTTCATATTATGCTATATTACAACATAAACCTAAGCTTGTTAATTTTTGATTGCATGATTTCCAAATGTATTGCGATGCGATACCTCGATGGATGCTACATAGATATACGTTAGGAAACCAGCAAACAAAATCCGTTCAACATAATATAAATCGGCACGATCTGTTGTCATTGACCCTTCAGGGTATTTGCGACGCTGATACGAGATAATGTTGTGTTTGTTGGTGCACCTAGCAAAATACATGATGATAGAATATTCCAGCTTTCGTAAAAAAGCTTTCGTATTGGGCGATGCTGCTTATCCCTTAAGGGAATTTTTGATGACACCATATAAAGACACGGGAAATATGACAACAAGGCGGCGGAATTATAATAAAAAGCTGAGCCAAACGCGAGTGAAAATCGAAAACTCATTTTCTTCTTTAAAAATCAGGTTCCGACAGATAATGCGATTGGATTGACACACTGTAGAAAGAATGCAAATTCATTATGGCATGTTGCGTTGCGTACTACACAATATGTGTATCGATGAAGGCGATCGGTGGAACACACAAGGACAAGATGGAGAAGTCAATGGCAACCCAACCAACGAGGAAGCAGAAAACGTAGAGCTGCAGCCTGATTTTCATTTGCAGCGGTTGGGAGAAGTTAAAAGAAATGCAATAGCGGATAGATTTTAATTAACAACATTTATTTCAACAAAATTAACTAAGAACTAAAGAACAATAGAACTAAAAAAATTAAATACATATTTGGGAATTCATCACAGAAACATGAAAAAAAAATAATAATAAATAAATAAAAAAAGGATTAATTGCAGAATATTGCATGTTTTTTATGGTGCCCTTGGTTGCAGCACACTGGAAAGCAAATTTCCAAGTTCGGAAAACTTGGCCATTTTTTTCTTGGTGCCGTCTTTATTTTTGTTTTTCTTTTTCTTCAGATCGCACTTTCTTATTCTCTATCAACCGGTCCACCATTTTTTCCACGAGGGACTTTTGCTTCCTTTTTGGAGTGCTGCTTACAAGCACAATATCAGCTGCATCCTCAACGTAATTAAAGGCCATCGATGGCAAAGGGTTTGGGGACAGATTTGCAGCATCATGGCTTCTAGATGGTGGTGCTTGAAGACTAGCACATGCGCTTGTAGAGGGTGCTGAAGCTGATTCAAAGTTAGCACATGCACTTGAACTCGACGATTTGTTGACATCCATCTGCAGGTTTGCCTGTTTCCTGATCATTTTATCTGGCTCCATACAGATTTCGGGAAACAACGAATCGTCACATTTTATTATATATTTGCAGCATCATGGCTTCTAGATGGTGGTGCTTGAAGACTAGCACATGCGCTTGTAGAGGGTGCTGAAGCTGATTCAAAGTTAGCACATGCACTTGAACTCGACGATTTGTTGACATCCATCTGCAGGTTTGCCTGTTTCCTGATCATTTTATCTGGCTCCATACAGATTTCGGGAAACAACGAATCGTCACATTTTATTATATTGCTCATCACATTTGAATAGGGTTAGTCCAGTCATTTTAGCATAAAAAAGGGGTAAATCGGATTGAGAGATAATAAGCTGCATTTTTGTATATACCTTAATTTTGTTCCTCTATCGCCCTCTATCTCAAAAACGGTTGAGCGCATGAAAAAAATGGTTATTATGAAATTTATTGAAAATTTGATGCTCTACAATTTTGTAGTAGATGTTAACATAATTGGAGCAATAGAAACTGAGATAATCGCGAAAAACTGATTTTGTTGACCTTTGACCTTGAATAACTTACGACGACACGAGATTTTATGAGACTTTTGAGAGAACATTTAGAACACCAAAATTAAGGTATAAACAAAAATTCAGCTTATTATCTCTCATTCCGAGGTTACACGCTAAATTGACTGGACTAGGTATAGTTTTTCGGACTGCCTCGCTGGTTTGGTTGTTTTTGATAACCGCTTTTGTTTTTTTAATGACCGTCTTAAAGCGACCCTCCACTTGTTCAGGTGTTACTTTAACTCCAAGATTATTTGAAATAGCCTCGGAAATAAATACCCACATAATGTTTCTTTGTGCGGTATTCATGGGCCCAATTTGTTTAAAATGTTCTTCATATAGGCCCAGAAGAAAATTGGTTTGGTCAGTAGACCATTTAAATATTTCTGTAAATACAAATTAATATTTGTTAAAGATGTCATACTCTTATTAATTGAACATAATCCTACCTGTGTGATTCTCGGCCTCTATTTCCACGCTTTCACGCCGTAAATTGTAAAAATTTGCAACGTCTTCGTAAGCCGCTGAAACCATTTCTTGAGCTGAAATGAACATTTACCGATTATGGAATACGCTCCTAATATGGAATAGTGCAATATCTCAGAACCAACGTAACGTATGTGTCCACAAATTTCACGAAAAGGTTTTCTTTCATGCGCATATTTACTGTTAATACCCCTGTCCCCGGTGATTACTGCAGTCGTGAGCAGTTGTAAAAACAATTTTATTGGTTAAGTGCTTAGTAAATTTACCTAGTTTGTTTTCTCTATATTTCAAGTTCAATTTAAATTTATCCAACAATTTCTTTACGCTTTATTAGAAAAAACATCAACCTTTTTACTTACTGTAAAAATTAAAGTTAAGTAGTTGAGTTATGTAGTGAAGGTAATGTTTACTTTAGTTATTGGTCCCTTGTTCCTAATATGGAATATCAGTGTGTTCCTAATATGGAATAGTATTCCTAAAGGAAATTTTGTATTTAGGTAATCTTAAAATTTTCAGATGACGCCAAACTAGAAAAAGCGTAAGGTCTGGAGCAAATCTAACATGGTGAAAGCTATCGCAGCCTTCAATAAAGCAGCACAACTTTCTAGTACACATCGTACCTACTACACTCCTCAGACTATTTAATTCACGTTGTAATGAAGGCCAGTTGGCAGAAAAACTGTTCTAAGTCCAGTCTTAGAGGACCAACTTGTGAAGTACGTCCTTGGAATTTGCAATTTTTGCACTACAAGTTCGATTTTCTACAAAATCTGCGGTATTCCATATTAAGATCATTAGGGTCACTTTTTTCAATGTGCTGATTTTGTGTTCTTTTTCGTTTTTGCTAATTTAATAAAGTGTAATATGTATTTAAGTTCTGTTTTTGTTTTTTTAATTATTAAATACTATTTCCATTCATATCCATTAAAAATACTGACAAAAAAATAGTTTTTATTGTTCAAGGACGAGTTTTTCCTTAGGTATTCCATAATCGGTACACTTCCTCTACAAACAAATAATGGCTGTTTGACGCTTGTTACCAACACAAAGACAAAACTTCAAAACTGAGTAGAAGCAGTTTTGTTGTTTCATTGGATTTCAGAATGAGTGAATCCCCGAGTGAAACCAATGGAAACCTTTTATAATGCCACAAGGAGGGCGATTACAATCAAACGTGTTTAATATTCCTTTAGCATATCGAATTGAGTTCAATTGATTTGAAAAAAAAAAAAATTGCTGCCCACATGATTCGCATTGAAATCTGAATGGAAGCGAATGCATAGTTTTCTTGATGGACTTCCATGCGATATTCGATGTAGTATCGTATAATAGGTATACCGCTTGTTATTGGTTAGCTATAGATAATGTAAATCTACTTTCGCTTTTTTGTGAAAAAAATTTCGCTTAAATAAGAAATCACCAAAATTCATTACTGGCAGATTTCACAATCGAACCGTCATTATCCGAAACCGTTTTTATTAATCGAGACAAACAATAGATTTTGACAACCGGTGTGGTATGATTTTGAAAGTACTTCCTTTCAATTAAAGACGGACTACGGACAACAATTTGAAACTACCTTTACGTTATATAGCCGATAGCGAAACAGAAAGAGGGCGGCTTGAACTTTAACCTACAAAAGCCTCTCATACTATGACTAATGACTCCCCATCCAGTTTCATATAAATGTCACAGTTTCTTTTTTTTAATTCATTTCATAATCATCATTTTATTACAAATGTGCAGGATGATCAAGTGAACACTTTAATCACTTCCAGCAAAGACAAACATGATGCCCAATTGGCTGACACTGCGACCTATAAAGATCTATTGTATCATAGAGGAATAATCTTAATCTAAGATTCGGTTGCACTCCCTACCCTAAAGAAGGCCAATAGGAATGTCCTTAGTAGCGGAGTTCCTTAAATCGCCTGGTAAACGTATCTCTTTGTTAAATACACGTTTTTGTAACCAATGAAATGCCGGGCAATCACAGAAAATGTGCTTCTTGGCGAACCAGCTTTTGAGTAGGTGTTTTGAGAAGTTTTTTTTGTCTTTTGATTTGATATTGCGAACAGCAATTTGAAATTTTTGGAAAAACGCAAGTAGATCGTGGAGTAATATTAGAAAAGTAATCAGCAAAGTAAAGTAGTAGAGTAAGGTGAAATAAGTGAGGAAATAGCAGAAGTGAGGAAAGAAAGAAGGAAGGGATAAGAGAAAAAAAAAGGGAAGTGGACAGAAGACTGGGAGAAAGTGTCAGAAAGGACACCGCACAAAAAGGGAAGGAATCCGACAGGTGTTGGACACAAGAACAGATAAGTACAGTGTAAATCAGAAAATTTCGTTTGGTTAGGTTAGGTTAGGTTTTTTGCAAATTGAGTTTCGGTAGGCTCTCGTTCCGTAAATTTTTCCCGATAAAGCGGGACACGCGACCCGTTAGATATTATATACATAACGTTTCAGACGACGCGATAGCCGGCCATTTCGAACGGTCCAACCGTAAAATCCACCGCTGTAAAGCAGTTTTAACAAGAAATCTTGTCGCCAAACATATTTACATAAATTAACAACAATACTTTCGTTTGGGAATATTCCCACAAGTAAATAAAGGACCGCGCTCCAACGTAGCTTTATAACGTGTTGAAATATTTCGTTTGTATTTGGAGTCATTTTCAGGGTAATTTTTTTAGATCTATACGGGAATTCGCTCTCCAACTTATTTTGGTTTCAGAATTCCAGGAGAAAAAAATCTGTGGCGCCCATCTTGATCAAGTGAGTTTTCCAACGCTTTGACCCAAACTCAGAATAACCCAACCCCTCAGCTGACTAGCCATTGGAAGTATCCAAAGTGCTACCGGTTGCACATCATAATTAATACTCTGTGGCTAATTGACAGCCGCAAGATAGTCGTTTCGCTTAGGTGCAGTGGTGGCTGCAATTCGTTCAATTTCATTTCGGGAATTTAGTGTTCATTAAATCCACCAAATCTAATTTCTTTCGCGGTAAATATTTGTGCAACATTTGGCAGGATGATGCTTCTTCCTCAAGACAGAACCTGCATTCTGTCTCCCGACACAAGTTCAATTTGTTAAGATGAAATATCAAGCCTCAATTTTCTGTGAGAAAGCCGATCAGCTTTCTAATACTTTTCTTATAGAGGAGGAGGATATAGAGGATTTCATTGTAGGAGTAAAGGACCATTCACATGAGAACGACCAACTACCTACGAACGAACGAATATTCGCAAGTTTTGAAAGTCCGTTCACATGAGCATTTTTCTAGATCGCGGCAGTTCGCGAATTTCTGCCATCAGTTTCTACCCGCAATGTCTAGTTTGAGGTTAAGTTCGAACGAATGTTTTATTCGCTAGTTTGTGGAACGCGAATTAAATGATGTGGATTGCGAATAAACTTTGACAATTCGCGCTAAGGGTGTATTCGTTCGCGTCAAAAAGTTTGGAATTCGAAATTTCGTAATTTAAACAGTTTTTTAAACTTTTTTTCTTAATACATTTTGATGAGATAATTAATTATCTTCCTCTTGGAATAATAAAATGTGCAATTTTCTGTTTAAAAAAAAAAAAAAAAAAAATAGGTGGCGCAACAGGCGGTAGACACCCTAGGCCTAGCTTCTCGCAACCATTCGTTTGTGTGAGTTTCTATTTTTGGGACGAATGGAAGGGACCTACAATTTTATGCCGAGTCCGAACGGCTGAATTGAGAAGCTTTTTCATGACAGTTATACTCTCGGATGTTTGTCAGACGTTCGCGAGAGGTGGCGCAGTAGAAAAAAACCTTAAGATGTAATTTGGGTTTTTCCGGGGATCGAACCTTGGATAGTGGGATCCCCCGCACAGTAGTCCAGCACACTAACCACTGCGCTACTGCGCAATTTTCTGTTTATAAATGCATATAAAGTGGTTTGTTCGCATTTCATGCAATTCGTTCGTTCGCTCACATGTGAATGGTCCTTAAGGCTTACATAATTTTTTGGATTGTCTTAAACCCAGAATATGTTTTGTGCCTTTTGTGTTCTTTTAACGACATGAAAAAATAAGTTTGTAGTTTTTGTCATCCCTTCAATAAATAATAATTTATGGAATAATCCAATACAAGAGTTTTATTTTTTTCTTTTCCCGGGTTTGGCTCCTAAAAATAGTAGGTACATCCCATCTCCTTCGTTATCATGGCTTTTATTAAACTTAAAAAGTTAAAAAGTTCCTTAATATGACCAGGTATGTCCCGACTTCACGACAACATTGTCTATTAGCGGTTCTCCGAACAATTGTAGATCTGGTGAGAGAGATTAAGATGTGCAAATATTTTTGGCAAGCCTTGAATGCAAAGATTAGTTAGATGGCTTTGCTCTTCTCTTATCATAATAAATGTGACCTTGTCGATGCATATGCGTTGCCGAATAAAATTAAATATTTAATTCAGTGCTACTACAGACGGAGGTGACTTAAGATCAATTAATCAAAATGTGTCGGTTATTTTTGGCTTTTTTAATTTTTATTTTTTTGGTTTCAAGTTTAAGTGCTTCTAACAAATATAATGTTTCTCTGGAGAATATGTCCACATGCAAGGAACAAACAATAAATGACGCAGAATATGTGTATTCTAATTTTATTGACATTACCACACTTGCAAACAATCCAACGGTGGGCAAGGAAGAGCTACACCTCAATTTAATTGTTATGGCGGGAATGAGCGCTAATATTATGTTGTCTGAACAAAATAACCCCAACATGAATGATTGGATTTATGAATTCGGTAAAAATAAAACTCTTACTGGCTTCGAATATAATTAAACAAGTTTTCAATAGTTCTTGGGGGTTGGGACAACAAATTCAGTGCATACCGCCTGCGATTGAATGGCAATTGGTTGTGGAAAAAACCAAGCATCGATATATTGAGCGAGTTTGATCCTCTTCCAATAGAAATTATTCAAAATTCAGGTTTGCTTTTTCTTAGCATTTCAAGATTATATTTTACATAATGTATCCTTGGCAGATGGACTAGTAAGCGTTAATATTCCGGGTAAAAAGATGTTCCTCTATTATTTCGATAAAAAACCGCTAAAGATCCGGTACATTTCCTTTAGTGCTTCAGTAAAGTATTCCAGATGGTACTACGACTGCAAATTCAATGGTAACTAAAATAAGTAAATCATATTTTTAATTGAAATGAAGTTAATTTATAAGAAGTACATAAATAAGTTAGCTATTTAATTTGTCTGTTCTTAATTGCGAACAGTTGTAAGTGGACATTTTTGGTACACCTACTGAATAGTACCCCAACATATTTTCGTCGAGAGTGTGTGTTGAATTTCGTATAAAAACGGTGACCTCTGACATGAATAAGATTTCAAAAGCAGAGGCAGGCTTTTCGATTGAACCATTGCTCTTTAAGTCAGAGTCTACAACTTAATGATTCGATCCGTACCCAAAGGGAAAAAACGGAACCTTATTGTTTTCACTACGATGTCTGACCGAGCCCACTAAGTCAATTTTGTACCTAGGTCTATGTCAAAAACTAATTGACGTAGAAGGCTGAAACGTTCACACAACATCAGGTATAGATACGTATAACCTCTAGCTAGACGAGAAATGATAACAATACATCACCTGGTTTAATTTGGTGAAAAAAATATTTTCTTAATTTACAAAAAATTTACTTAAGGAATTCTATTTCTGATGTGGCAGAATGCTGTGCTGAATAGTGGCTAAGAAAGTGCGGCGTGTATAATGTAGTCATGTCGTATTTCTTGGTACACTCCGCGCCACTTGAATAGCACACCCCCTAAAGGTCGGTTTTCTACACTGGTCCCAAAAGTTCATTTAATTGATGTGATTTAAACCAGAAGGAAGATTTAAAAGTAAAGCTTAAGTATTAACAAACATTTTTTAACTAAAAACAGGAAAAATGTAGGCCCCTAATTTTGCGGCACTCTAATAGAACACCTAAACGAAAAAATCATTTTAGAGAATTCCGCATATTTTTAACACAAACTTTACTTAAATTTAAGGTAATTAGAATATTTTAGATTTTAAAAAAATTGTTCGATTGTGTTTTGAGCCACCTTTCTGCTCCAAAATGCACACATCTGGTTCTGGAAGGGGTGCATATACATATAAATTGGCCAAATAATTTAGCGAAATCGAGCTCCAAGCTAATTTGATGGCTTGGGCTAGTTTATATATATACAGTCAAATATTGTTGTCCCGATCCATAAACTTGACGTGTCACCCATTGCCAAACGTATTCGATGATATTCAAATCCGGTGAGTAGTCCGCTCAGCTTAATAGCTCCACAATTTGGCTCTATAAATTAGTTTTAACAATCCAGGCTGTATGTATTGGTGCTTTATCATGTTGTTAGATCCACGGCAGATCTCCAAAAAGGTTACGAAAATATGTTAAAGCCTTATCAGTAAGACAACGCATTCATTGTGGTTAACAAAAATTTTAATTTTCGGGTGCCATAATACGAAACTGCCCCCACATCATCACACCTTCAACTCTGCTATGCAGTCGGTCCAAATGATGAGTTTCTTTTCGGTGGTTATGGAAATAGTAGCTATAGCCATCGGGGCCTCCCAAAATATTTTTTGTTTCGTCGGAAAAGACCACACGGTGCCACTACGAAGTCCAGGCCACAAAAACAAAGGCTTGCGCTTTTCGAACCAGGTTAAGAGGTGTCTTCTTCTTGATTTTTAGTCTTTTTATATCCTTGGCATTCGAAATAATACGACGAATAGTTGTGAGACTTGCTTTGATACCACATTTTTTCCTGATTTTTGGAAAAGAGTCGTGAGAATTTGACGCTTTTCCTAATATAAGTCGCCTTTCCGCAGTTGTAAGCACACTATGTATGCGGCCTTTCACGTTTTTATCCATAGTTAGACGCATTACTTAAAAATATTTATATAACGTCTCGGCTCCTCTCGATTTTCTTAGCCAATTTGGCAATAAATAGGCTAGCGTCTTTTAATCTTTGATTTGTCCTTTTTCCGCATCGGTTAAGGCTTTTTCTCCACCCATTTTTTTTTCTGATAACTAAATAGTCTACATTAACAAAAAAATTTAATCAAAGAAAAATATGAGTTCGGGTGCCAAAGATAACGGTCAAACTAAATGCATGTTCTATTCAAGTAGCGCAAAATTAGGGGCCCACATTTTTCCTGTTTTTAGTTAAAAATGTTTGTTAATACTTAAAGCTTTATTTTTAAATCTTCCTTCTGGTTAAATCACAACAATTAAAGGAACTTTAATTTAAAACAAATAAAAGTGTTATCATCGGCCTGGTCTGCATAAAAGTCATGCATAATGTTTGCCTGCCATATTGGTTTGGTATAGGAGCTACCAGAACTACTTGACCGACATAGACAATTTTCAATACCAACCTGACGACGGTAAAAAGAAGTTCTCTCACAAAATTTCATTCGCCTAGATCGATTCGTTTGGACGCTATCGTGCTTTCAACAGACAGAGAGACACATGGCCCATGGGTTTAATAGTGGTTTTGTATGGGAGGTACCAGAACTACTTGACCGACATAGACAATTTTCAATACCAACCTGACGACGGTAAAAAGAAGTTCTCTCACAAAATTTCATTCGCCTAGATCGATTCATTTGGACGCTATCGTGCTTTCAACAGACAGACAGACGGACATGGCTAAATCGATTCAGAATGTGATCCTGATTCAGAATATAATATACTTTATAGGGTCTCCGGTGAATCTTTCTTGGCGTTACAAATGTAATGAGAATGACAAAGTGAATACTCCTGTGGAGGGTATAAAAAAAATTTGTTCTCTAGCATGCTTGGTTTGGGCAATAGAAAACCGACCTTAGGGGGTGTGCTATTCAAGTGGCGCGGAGTGTATGTTATTTCAGCATATTTTGTCAGGTAATAGATAACGCCCATAAGAAAGGACAGCCATTTTTTGTTTCATTTCTCCTGGTTATGAGAAAGGAATCGAGCTTTCTCTGTCTTTCATTTGTCGATACCAATACCAGTATTTTGTTCCCAATCGCCGCCGCCGGCTGAGGTTTACATTATGACTTATGAGCACTAAGCACTATTTTTTTCTTGTTTAAAATGAATTACCTATTCTAAGACTTTTTTATACCCTCCACAGGAAGGTATATTCACTTTGTCATTACATTTGTAACGCCAAGAAGGATTCACCGGAGACCCTATAAAGTATATATATTCTGAATCAGGATCACATTCTAAATCGATTTAGCCATGTCCGTCTGTCTGTCTGTCTGTCCGTCTGTTGAAAGCACGATAGCGTCCAAACGAATTGACCTAGGGGAATGAAATTTTGTGAGAGGACTTATTTTTACCGTCGTCAGGTTGGTATTGAAAATGGGCTATGTCGGTCAAGTAGTTCTGGTACCCCCCATACAAAATCACTATTAGACCCATGTGTCTCTCTGTCTGTTGAAATCACGATAGCGTCTAAACGAATCGACCTAGGCAAATGAAATTTTGTGAAACGACTTCTTTTTACCGTTCTCAGGTTGGTATTGAAAATGGTCTATGTCGGTCAAGTAGTTCTGGTACCTCCCATACAAAAACAATCTTTGGCCCATGTGTCTCTCTCTCTTGAAAACACGATAGCGTCCAAACGAATCGATCTAGGCGAATGAAATCTTGTGAGAGGACTTCTTTTTACCGTCGTCAGGTTGGTATTGAAAATTGTCTATGTCGGTCAAGTAGTTCTGGTACCTCCTATACCAAGCCAATATGGCATGGCGAACATTTTGCATGACTTTTATGCAGTGGAGGGTATCAAAGCATCGGCCAGGCCGATGATAACACTTTTACTTGTTTTATTATAAAATGGAAAACAAACAACATTATGTATACACATTGCATATATACCCAAAATTGAACCTACCTATAATTTAAATCCTACAGTGACCTACCAGGCGCACAGTGTGACAATTTGCCTATTTAGTGGGATTTAATTAAAAAATCGACTTGCACCAATTTTAGTAGGAGAGCTAGTGAACCCTCTGAGTAACGGTATGTCTGTATAAGGCTAGAAATTCTTATAGTGATGAGTGATAGCATGCTAAGTACGGTAACCACCCCATGACATGACACGCATCAGCCCTGTACATCATCATCCCCTATATTTTTGAAAGTGTAGATTTAATGAACCTTTACAGTAAAGGAAAGAAAATTTGAATTTTCTGCACGCAATAACGACTTTTGAACTTTTCTTGTAGGATGTGTTCTGCTAAAGCTGCTTTCATTGTCATTTCACTACAAAAAAGGTAATTAGCAAAATTCCAAAAAGACATGTTACAGGGGTTACAAATCTTGCTAACTTCTTGGGTTATATGCGCTGGACCCAACAAAAGCACAGTAGGTACCTACGAATACAAAAAAGAAGAAAACCAAATTCAAAAAGGAATTAAATAGAACATTTGCCGCCAATTTCTTCTTCACATGTACTAGTACTGGAACTAAATTCGTCAACCGTACTAACGACTAATACATACGTCTAAAACTGGTCTAGTACCCATTTTAGCCTATGAAATGTCATAACGGTGACATTTTTATTGCTCATTGGGTGTCAAACATTTTGCGGGATATTTGCGTAAGCCAATTTTAGCGAAAATTAGAATTATTCGCAGTGTATGGAGTCGCAAAAAAGCCTGTGTTCTTCCAAACTCGGCGGTCTCAAATCGCTGGCGTATTGACGAAAAAGGTTTTGCGTGAAAAAGTTTTGCTAAATATAAGATGTGGGCGCAATGGCCGAATGCTTAGGGTATTGGACTAATGAGCGAAGAATCTTAGGTTCAATCCCCGGAAAGCACAAATTAAATCTTAAGATATTGCCACTGCGCTACCTTTCGCAAATGTTTGACAAATATCTGAGACAATTCAGCCGTTCGGATTAACCATCGAATTGTAGGTCTCTTCAATTCGCCTCAAAAAGAATTAAATTAATTGTATTTACATTTTTCACAAAAATAGGCAAGAGGTGAAGCAATGAAATCAACCTAATTCAGATACTAACGACGTTAGATTACCGATTTTGAGGGTCCAGCTAATACCGAGTACTAACTAATACTCGGTACCAAATTCAGCTTAGTACCTGGTGAAGAAATGACTTGATACATATTTGAGTATCAACTTTTGGTCTAATACCGGTACTAGCACTAGTACTCTGTGAAATTTCAAAATTTTAATAATACATAATGTAAGAAAATAAGCGGTTTAAACTCTAAACTTTAGCATAAAGTAATCTTACTTCTTAAACCCCAATTCTGGCATTTTGAGGGCTCACAAGTTCTGCAACAACATGTACAAAAATTAAGTCCATTTGCATTTTAGATTTTTATTTTTCGCAAAATATAACAAAAAATATAGCAAAATAATATAATAACATTTTACATTTATTAAATATTTTTTTATCTAATATTATTTAAAGACATAATAAAAATATTGTTTCCATGAATTATTTAAACAGATTCCTTGATGATACAGAAAGAAAAAATCATAACAATTCAACCGAATATGACCAACCCAATAAAGGTACAAACAAATGAGAGCAAGGGGTCCTGTAAGGAGTATAATTATTTTGTAAATGTGAACTAAATCAAAAATAAACCTCACCTTAGCTTATTTTGGTATTCGTAAAACTACGTTTAAGCTTAACTGTGGAAAACAATGAATGCTAATTATTTTTTTTAGCAAAATCAACAATATGTGACGAAGGCCCGTATGACACTACATTTTTTTTCCATTTTTAATGCATTTAGGAAATGAAACTAGAGTAATACGAATAATTTGATATGAAAATTTCCAATAGGTGTGAGTGTGTACACACCAACCTCATTAATGTGAACATATCAAAAATTGAAATTTGCCTTCCGTCACTTTGAAGTTTTGTGTTTGTTGCATTTCGACGCGTTTTGATATTAAAACAAAATATTATAAATCAAATGGATTCGGATCTTCTTAGTTTGTGTGTTGCAGCTGTAGAAATGTGCAAAAATAAAAAAGTGAAACAAAAAAAGAAATATTCTGCGCGGTGGCTACTATGCGGAGAAGAGGAAGGAATGTTCAAATAAAAAACTAAATCCTGCTCGAATAATTTCCTATGCCATTACAGGTTTTAGTCACAAATTAGTGAAAGAAACTCTTTCGAAATATTTTAAGAATGTCCCCAGCACAATTCAGTGAAATATTAGAAAAAGTATGACCTTTTATAACCAAACGTGACACCACATTTAGAAATTGCATTGGACCGGCAGAACGTTTGCAGTTAACATTGAGATATCTGGCAACTGGTAGGTATCGTGTCGCTCTAATATATATTATCATATGAAATAAATTTTGTTATTAGGAGAAACTCAATCATCATTGCAATTGCCCTTTCGAATTCAACAATCAACGATATCAAAAATATTAAAAGAATGTTTACATAGTTATATATATATAGTTCATTGGAGAGGTCCAGGAAGTCGTTCAAATAATTGTTGTTAACGGAATTGAATTTGGACGAGGGGGCCAGAGGGACTGGGGGTCGAGACGCTAAGTCCAAGCTGGAGTTGAGGCCACTTGGTGAAGGTGAGGGGCCTCATCTCTTAGTAAACTAGCAAACGAGACCTTTGATGAGGTCAGCTTTGCGGGGCTATTGAGTAGTACTTTTGGGACACTGGAAGCCTCTCTGGCCTCCTTTGCCTCTTTAAAAATAGTCCGCCTTCTAAGGTCAAATTTCTTGTACGCTTCACAACCCTTATAGTTAGCAGGGTGATCTTTTGAACAATTAACGCAAAAGGCTTTGGCTCCTTCTGAAGCTTTTACTTGGCATTCGCTCGGGTTGTGTTTTCTATCGCACTTCACACATCGGTATGTGTTGTCGCAATTTTTGGCCAGGTGGCCAAAGTTTTGGCATCTTCTGCATTGCAATGTTCCCACGTTTTCCCTGGGTTTTTCCCACGATACCTTGAAATTAAAAAGGTTAGACACATTTATTATCTCCCTGGCCAACTTCCCCGGAAATAGCCGTACTAAAAAAGGTTAAGGTTGAGTTTGTGTTCTACAGACCGAATTGTACTGAACACGGTCACCTGGTTAACCGTGTTAGGCACCACCGAGTCGATTTCGTGTAGCACCTCCTCGGGCTTAAATCCCGAATTAAAACCTCTAAGGATGAGGTTAACGGTTTTGTCGCCCTTGAGGGTGAAAGAATGCGCTTGAACGTTACTGTTCCGAAAAATTTCCATCAGCTGCCGATGAGACCCGGGCTCGCTTACATACAACTTACAAGAGTTGTTTTTTCCCTGTCTAAATTCGAAGCTGAACTTTGCAATTTTAGCTTTTTCTTTTAAGTCAGCAGAAAGGATTTACTGGACATTGGCACCTGGGGTGCCAATTTCCGATTCCCAGTGTGAATCTCGGAAATTGGCACCAGGTGCCAATGTCCTACCTAACATAGCAAATTGGCACCGGTGCCAATTTCCGGAATCCTCACTGGAAATCGGAAATTGGCACCCCCAATTAACTGTTGAAATACCTAATATTTTTTATTCACTATTGGATCCGCCACCAGTCCAGTATCGGTATCTTTACATACGAACAAAACAAAAAAAGACTCATGAAAATCGACCCAGCGGTTATCGAGATATAACATCATCGAGTTTTTTTGTATAGGAGGTATAAGATTTTGAATGTTTATTTTTGTAAGGGAGGTGTCACGCCCCTTTGTCCAATTTTGACCAAACTTCCACTACGGTCAATACCTAAGATTATCTGCTAGGTTCCACATTTCACTTTCACTCGAAATGAAATCGGAAATAAATTTTTGTGTTCTACATTTCACTGTATTCGATTTCGATTTCAAAATTTTCGGAATTGAGACAAAGTGAAATTGTGACTTCGAAAAAATTTCGGAGTTTCCGAATCGCTCGAAATGCAGAACACTGAAAACGAATTCACTCGATTTGCAATTTCGATTTCACTCGATTTCTGTAACCTAGCTGTATCTGTAAGTGTGAGCTCAATCGATTCGGTGGTTTTCGAGATATGTATCAAATTTTGAATGTTTTTTTGTATGGGCGTTACCACGCCCGTTTGTCAAAATTTGACCAATCTCCACAGGAGCACTATACAGCCAATACCTAAGATTATATGTATGTTTGAGCTCAATCGATTCGGTGGTTTTCGAGATATAAGATTTTGAAAGTTTTCTTTTTGTAAAGGAGGTGCCACGCTCCTTTGTCCAACTTTGACCCATCTTCACAGGAGCACTCTAGGGACAATACGTAAGATTATCTGTAAGTCTGAGTTCAATCGATTTGGTGGTTTTCGAGATATAAGATTTTGAATGTTTTTTTTTTTGTAAGGGAGGTGCCACGCCCCTTTGACCAATCTTCACAGGAGTACTCTACGGCCAATACCTAAGACTATCTGTATTTGTGGTAAATTGAACAATTTTTTTGATATTTGTTGAAAAAAGTTCAGAAAATTTTTTTAGGTGCCTGTTTCCGAAATCCTAGTGGAAAATCCGAAATTGGCACCCGGTGCCAATGTGCTAAGTAATAATGCAAATTGGCACCGGTGCCAATTTCCGATACACCGCAGAAAGCTGTCTAGAATCTACATTATGCAATATAATTGGTGGACAAAACTTACCCCCCTTACTACTGCTGCCGTCATTGGTGTCCGAGGATGGGTCCTTTGTCGAGATTGGATGGCTGGTCCCTGCCGTCGAGTTTATTGGATCGTTGGATATCACTGGGTCGTCGATGGTTGCATCCGTATTTCGGTCCTGGGTAGCGTCTATAGCGGCTCCGCCTGATGTGCTTGCAGTGTTCATAATATTATCCAACGGTGGCCAGTCTAAAGTTGATTGCTCCAGGACAGGGGTCTTTTTGTTGTTTGACTTTTTGGCAACGGAGAACTGACATTTAAGAATGTTGATATCTCCCAGGATAGTGAATGGATTTGTATCTTCCGAGATGATTGGAGATGCTGGACTCAATTATCCAGATTTCCTTTTTTTAGCATTGGTCACGTTGCACCATGTTCGCTGATCGCTGGGATCCATTGAATTCGTCGCGTCCGGAGAACCAACTTCAGGCAAAACTGCACTCGTGGGCGAAGTACAACCAGTACAACCACTGGTTTGGTGGAGATCCATTTTTAAATGAGGCGCTTGGTCGGAAATATTCCGATAACACTTCGAGATCGTATTATTACGAATAAATTGTAGCATACGTGCAGCTTTTATATCCCTTTGGGTGACAATTTGGGGATTTCTGCAGACGCCTTTGCGGCCATCTTTGTCTTTTTTAATATCCACTACGCACCCGCCCATATATCTTTTCCTTACTGTAACGGACACGGGTCTAGCACGGCTGCTCACTCAAGAAAAAAACTGAATTTTTTTTTTAAATAAATTGGTTTGACGATTTGTGTTGCTTTGCAAACAATTGCTATCCCATTCGTAAGAAACTTTTAGTCTCTTTTACACGCAGCTGACTTTTCAACATAATTAATGTGATAAAAATGAGGAAAAAATTAGAAAAAAATGTGGTGTCATACGGACTTTAAGAATATTTTTACAATAAAAATATTATTAGGTGTGTATTTTTATTTTATTTTTTTTGCTTTTCTATATTATGTACGGGTGGCCCACCTAGTGGTTTCTTTTTAAATCATAGGTTATTATGACAGAAAGTCAGTATCATACCTCCGCGGAACGAAATGAGTCAAAGTGAGTGCTGTGTAGCCTCAATTCGTTTGAACGCTATCGTGCTTTCAACAGACAGACAGACAGACAGACAGATATGGCTACATCGATATGAATATATGTAGGTATATGTATATGGGTCAATATTTCAAAACATTAATATTTTGGACCTCGAAATGGATATTTACTAAAATAATCAAATTTAATATTTTTTTGGTTACTCTGTATTTAAGAAACATTATTAAATATTTTAAGCCAATGGGCTACCAAATTTTGTTAATTTTAAATAATTTTTTTCATGGGAATGACAGAACTAACATGAAAATGACAAAATCCTATCTTGGTAACGACGAGACATTTTCGGTTTTTTTATTTACACTTTTGCGAGGCGCCATGATAAGCACAGATGACCTTTTATATCAATTTGAAATAAAAAGTGAAAATATTTGAAAATTGTTTGCAATATAATTGAGTATGTCATTTCCGTGCCCAAATTGTCATTACCATGTATGCCACGGGAACCATGGAAATGACATCGAAAGGTATTTCTCTAAAATAAAACCTAACTTTACTGAATATTTTCCGCATGTAATTAATTACTACATAAAAAAGGCATGCATTGGAAAAAATATTTGATTTATTTGTTACATTATTCCATTCAAAAACACTAATCACGGTAATGACAGCTTTGGATAACGAAAACATGAAAGAAAAATCACTTCTGATATATATATGGGCTTATTGCGAAATGTTCCAAAAACAATCAATATGTCCCGTTATTAATGTGAAATCCGCCGCCTAGTTTGCGGCGGTTATTTCCATTTTTTTAAATATTTACTTTTTGTCACGGGAATGACATTTTTTTTTGGGGACAATCACTCAATCCCTTCCACGTAATTTTTTTAAATTTCCTTAAAATAAATTGACTGGGCCCCCGCCCCAGTCCTCATTGTCCTTTCTTTTTCAAGGCTTCATCAATAAAAATTGCAAACCGAACCGGCTTACATTTTACAAATAAAATACATTTGTTGAATGAAGGTACAACTTAGGACATGCCATAGTAATGACCAGGACTCGGATTTATATGCACTAAAAAATTCAAAATATGCGCATAAAATATGCACCTAAAAATGAAAAATATGCACTTAAAATATGCACATAAAACTATTAAATTTTATTTTGTAGCTATATTTTCCCTTAAAAAACAAACTCCTTTTATCCAGTAAATTCTGTCTTTAATTATTGTTTTATTTAAACCAAGAAATAAATTAATTTTCGTCTGCTTTATTTGCATAAATTACGAATTTTTTTTTAAGTTTTCGAAGGTAAGGCGATTCGGTCTTTGGAATGTATTACGGCCATATTATTCACTCACTTTAATCCGGACTAAGGTTTACACCCGGGTTTAAGTGAGTTTAACCCAAATATTAAACCCAAGTCCACAATATTCAGTCGTTAAACCCGATAATAACCCCATTTTTCAAACCGTCGCTTCGGCGTTTAATCCGATTGAATTTAAAGTACACTCCGTAGATCGATCAGCTTAAGTAATTTAACCCGGGTTGAAACTCAATTTCATATTATTGATTATTTTTTTATGTCACATTTTTGACATTTCTTCGCTCGCAGAAAATAAATGAAAGTGAAAATAAAATATAAAGCAAGAAAATAAGAAAAATGGATTTTATTAGTTTTGGCAACGGTTATGGCACCAGCCCAGCACCACATGTAAATTTTGAAATTAACTTTATAGTATCTAACATTTCTCTTTTGTTCTCTTAAAAAATAAATGAATTAATATTATTGTACACGAGTCCACTCATTTCACATTGGACACAAAAACTAGTGCGAATCACCAAATGTTGATCAATTTCCAATTAGTCACAAATAACAAAAAACAAATGTCATTTTATGTCAAATTTGACATAACGTTGGTTTAAAACGGGTTTAAATCGGGTTAAAAATCAGTTTAAACGGTTTTAAATCCGTTTTCAATCCAGCCGGTTTAATGCGTGTTTTTGAGTGAATATTGTGGATATGAGTTTAAAAAATGCGGATTAATGATCAGGTGTAAAATTCACTTAAACCGATCGAATCGCTTTTGGAAATACAAAAATACTAATCCGCCATGAAAAGCGATCCGCCGCGCATTTGGGAATAAGCCCCCTGATTTACACCCGGAGTGAATAATGTGGCCGTTATACATAGAAAACGATTGTTCTACGAAAAAAAGTTTAAATTTTTCAATATTATTTTGAAAATATGCACAAAAAAATGCATTTATTGTAAAAATATGCAAAATATGCATTTATAGTAAAATATGCAAAAATATGCACTAACGATTGAATTTTCATTTGAAAAGGAAATTTCATCATTCGTAAAGAAAATAAAGTCCCTTTATTCTCAAGTGTCCCAAAAAAAACATGCATTTGCATGGAAATCCTAGTCCTGGTAATGACATTTTGGGTGTTTAAGTTAAAATTTCGGCATTACTATGCATTTTAATTTTTATTTTTTTATGTGTACGTACATGTTAAAAGAGTTCCTGCAGAAGCGTGTCTTAGTCGAATATTTAAAAAAAATAATGTTTTTTATCCTATAAATGCCTGACCGCAAAATATTAATATTTTGAAATATTGACCCGTATACTTTAAAGGGTCTGCGGTGAATCCTTCTTGGCGTTACAAATGTAATGACAAAGTGAATATCTATAGGTACCTTCTTATACAAAAGAAAAGAAATCAAAGCATTTTATCAAAAATATGTCTATAAATTAGTGTTTGTGGATTTGTTTTTCTTTGTGACTTTTCTGTTTGTCTGTCTGTCGAAAACATGATAGCGTCTCTAAACGAATCGCCCTAGTCGAATGAAATTTGGAAGAGCGCTTTTTTTACCAACGTCAGGTTGGTATTGAAAATTGGCTATGTCGGTCTAGTAGTTCTGGTATCTCCCATACAAAGCCAATATTAGATCCATGCGTGTACATACTAACTCACACGGAAAACATTTTGCATGACTTGTATGCAGTGGAGGGTGTCAAAGCATCGGTCAGGCCGATTAGAATAGCAAAATAACACCTAATATCGCATTTGTCTCATATAATATAAATTATTAAGAATGCATTAGTAAATTGATTAATTTTGACGTTGCATTATGATGCATTCGCTGTCAATGATGATATTTAACTCACAGACCATCTACTGAAACCATAGTCACAGGGAGATCTTACAAAGCAGCACTTTACAATAAATAAAAACCACTGACAACGCAAAGTATACATATATATTTTAAGTCTATTAAACTTAAAACGACACTTGGGATTCCAAAAAAGGAACAATTATAGTCCTAAAAGTTGCCCTTCATAAATAACTGGTCAACATTGTCATGCAACTTTTTACTATTCAACTACATATTCTTATATACAAAGCCCGAGGCAAGGCGCGCATTAAAGTTGCGTGGCAGTGGCGTTGTGACCAAGTGGAGGAGATGATAATCTCGGATTGTCCAAATCAGAACTGAACCATCCACTTGAGACTTACAAGCTCCCTTTCGTGCCTTCCATGTGGGCAAAATTAACGTCCGATTTCTGCTAAACTCTTCAAGTGCTGGTGTTTAGTTAAATATTCTGGCCATCTAACTTTGCCAGTAACCTTTCAGTGGCTTCCCCGGTAATTTGTCTGATAATGCATATATTTAATATTGTGCTGCCTGTACTAAGATAGGAGGCATCATGTTGGTAACGACATAGGCATCATTCTCAAATTGCTAGTTTTTTTTAAATCAATACTAATTCCCTCGAATTGTCGGGTTGAATAGGTCGCACATGGTCTACCAGCTTAACAATAGGGAATGCTGTCTTAAATTCAGAGGTCACCCTGTACACTTACGCTCGTTAAATTAGCGGCAACGCTGTTTGCTGTTCCAATCCAACTTAAATCAGGGACTTATGCAAGCGGTTTGCTCGTCGTTCTCATGCTATTTACGTACCTAACGCATAAATGTAGCCACGGCCTTTATTTTCAAAACTTATCTGGAAGAGTTCTCGAGAATCATGTTAAGCTCAGCAAGTCCGATACTCCTGTCAGATTAAAAAATAATACCAAAAGTAGCACAGAAAGTCACATTTATGTATCTGGTATCTACTGGTCACTGGATCCTGCGGATTTCATACGTAACTATATGCGACACAATGCGTGTCTATTTCAAATTCAAGCAATCGATTAAATTTGATCAGAAATCATATGACTTACTTTTAGTTTGCTGCATTATATTAAGAAACCCGATAATATTATTCATTGCTTTTTAATAGCATCATGAATAATGCATTGTAAGAAGTTAATTTTACACTGCATCAAACCACTAAGGAATTTTTAAGGTAGTTGCAGGTGTGTGTACACTTGTACAGTATACACTATACAGTCCCAGTTCCCAGTGGTCTGAAGTAATTTAAAATGAATACCGAAAATTACGTTAGAAAGGTGCTGTTGAACTTTGTAAACTCACCTTAGACTTTGAGTTAATTTGTTCGTCATTCAAAGCAATTATTCAAAGTTAAGATCTCTCTTCTATACTAACTTAAGGTCCACAGCGAACGCCACTTGGCAAAGGCATTTTTACAACTAGTGTCTTAAGGCTACAATTTTTTCATCTATACAAATAAATAGTATGTATAACTATTTGACAGAAAAAAAAAATTGGAAACGTCGGCAAAAATCGAAAAAACATCTGAAATTTAATAGAAATCGTCTGAAAATAAATAGTACCTAATCGTCTCAAAAAGGTGTTCCTTCTACCAACAATGGAGTAGAAGGAAAGAATAAGTCCATAAAACAAAAAAAAAAAACATAGATGAATTTAGAGAATCGGCGTTGCGGTCTTTAATTCTTTAAAATAAATGTTTTCAGACGATTTTTATATTTTTCAGACGATTACTATTTGTTTTCAGACGAAAATGTTTTAACCGTGTCTTAAGAGTACCTAGTCGCTTTTAAATATTTTATATATACATATGTATGTACATAAATACATAGGGCGAGTTTCAAGACTAGCTAATAAAGTCTCGGATAGCCTATCCGAAATTTATATGGCAGATAAACTTGAACTTTCGGTTTGAAAGGTTTCGGATAGTGATAGCTGACAAAAGCCACGGATAGTTTATCAGCCGGTTCAAGTGGCTGTTAAAGTCTCTATCCGGAAGATAAACAAATTATTTATTTGAAGTGGCTGGAAAAATATACTTTTAGAATTCATTTCATTCATTTCATTCATTTCATTCATTTCATTCATTTCATTCATTTCATTCATTGAATACTGGATTGAATACTTATACATAATTTCAGACTAGCAAATAACCTGCAGCTCATATAGGGGGAGATGGGGCACATTGATACGATTTTCATTTGAACTCAAAAAAAAGGCATCGTATTGACAATAATAACAAAGTAAAGTATTAATTGTGTTCAATGTCGTTCTAACTATCTTTTTTTAGACGAATGTACTCTTAAATTCATCTACAAAAAAAAAATTAAGAACTATTTACTAAAAAATGAAATTAGTATCAAACTGCCCCACTCACGGGGTACATTGATACATATCAGGGGCACTTTGATTCATAGCCAAAAATTAGTGTTTATGAAAACTTTTAGTTACTAAAACAAGTTTTAAATAGTTTTATAACATTTATTAATACAACCAGTATTTAAATGTTTTGTAATTCATGTTAAAATAAGTTTTAATAAATTAAATGCTTTCTTAGGCTTTAAATAAATATAAATAAGGAATTTTATGTATAAAATAAACAGTCTTCAGATTGTTACAATAAGTCTTCAAATAACTTTGATTGATTAGCATTTTTAATGCTTTTTTTTATTATTGACAAACATCTACTTACATTACATTACATACATACGTATCAAACTACCCCGAGGTGGGGTGTATCAATGTGCCCCAACTGTCCTCACACAATAGAAATATTAATTGCAATTAAAACAACGTTTAAAAACGACTTTTTAGGTAAATACCACATTATTAGTGACATATTGTCAAAATCTAACTTAATATGAAATTGATAAAACAAAATATTCTTTACATAAACTCACTCGAAAGAAAGTAAAAAAAATTACTTACAGACTGGGAAAACAGATTTGTTCTCGTTGGGCGAAATACGATGACTGAACAGAGATGTCAGACAGACATGTGTATGCGTTGATAGACAAGTTGCGTTGTGTTCGTGGTTGAGCGGCCTGCTGCGGTCAATGTTCAAATAATGTCGACTGTATCTATGTGCCCCATGTATCAATGTGCCCCATCTCCCCCTAGATGCTAAATCATTATTTTCAGTTCGCCCTATTTCAAGGCACAAACACAAACTACTGCAAAATACATCTATCAACGGACACTGACACAGCTCTATGGTCAAATTGCTTTCAACAACAAGTTTAAACTGAATGCCCTCCGAATTCGAGTCCAGGAAAACAAGTTTCATTTTAACCCCAATTGAAGTTATTCAAACCAACAGGTAACAATCATTCAACACACTGGAATAAAACGGCATCGGTATTATGCTGCAGTATTTGCCGAAATGTATCGCAATTAATTGCAGTTTTTAGTTATCATATAAATGTACGCACGCATAACGCACTGTCCAGTTTTTCAAATATTTCTCTCATTGCAAAATAACAGCTCCCATTAAAACTTGAATTAGTTCGTTTATCAGGCGGGCAAAAAGGCGTCGCACTGAACGAAAAAGTATGCCTCCTGTAATAACATTAAGGTTACATACAAGTTTTTATACCAAACGACAAAACATAAAAAAATTGCAATTTTCGATATCGTTATGGCCTTTTATGGCTGTCACTAATGAAGACATTGGAATTTTTTTAACAGCTCCGGTACCCATTCATCGATTGCTATTATGTGTACTTTGTGGTGCATACAGATTTGTATTTTTACAATTTTCCATTAAAATTTGATTTTAACTAAGGTATAGTTATATAACGGTATTTTAAAATGCAGCACCTCAATAATGGCGCTACAGCTGAGGTGGTGGCTGTGCTTCCTTAGAAAATGGGGCAAACATGAACACGATTGACGTGGATAAATCTAAAGCTGGAATTTCGCCAGGAGTTGTGGAATAATAGGAGGTACAATTTGTCGGTTTGCTCAGCTTTGTTGACGCTCCAATCTATCTAACCAGTCATCTTGTAAAGTGTATATTTATGCAGACATATTAAAACGTTGTAATCATCCTAAACTGGCCATAAGGTAGATGAAGAAAAGAACAGAAACTTAGATCTAGGTAGGTACATTACATACTCTTTTTTTTGTTGATGCCAAAGATGGATATGCCTCTATATAATCTCGTCTCTACAAATGCTGTGTTATATGCGGCCTTAAAATCGATATAAAGAAAGTGAGTATAAGTATGGGATCTGGAAAACTTGGGTTTTCTCCAGGATCTGCCGTAATCCCGGGTACATCAGAAACACACACTGTATCCAATGTTAAGGAGACTGATGCGATCCGGAAAACTATGCAAAGGTTCCATTCATCGAGAATACTTTCTTCCAACCAAATCTTGGAAATGAATGGAAGATTGTCCGTTCTCCACTCCCTCATTTCATTTATTTCGGGTATACGGAATTTGCTTTCATTATCCGCAGGTTAATGGCTCTCAGGCAGAACGTTCTCTCCTATTCACTATTCCTCAAGGTTTCCCCGCTCATACCTATCTAAAGGTTGGTTCTGCGCAAGTTGCCCTGACTCTGACACGTTCTTTTCCCCTTAGCAAGAAAGAGGACTACCTCTAATTTACGCGAACGGCACTCTTCATCAAATAATTTCACATAAATAACCTCATATTACACGCTTACGCGCACTATAAAACAAAATCCTTAAAATATATTATTAAAATGGACCACCCATCTTCTATAGAAATAAAAATGAAATTCGTTGGTCATCGCATCACTTGAGAATATTCGTCATAGTCCGTTATTCGGCTTATACGAAAAAAAATTGAAAAAGTTGCCCGGGTAAGCTGAAAAAGGGGCGTGGCACCTCTCATACAAAAAAAAACATTGCAAACGCTATTCTTCGACAGTCATGGGAGCCAAAGTTTGTAAAAGCAGGATCAGAAGAAGTTTGTAAATGGAGCGGATCAGCTTGGTAGTTCAGGTACCTAATTGCATTGCATAACCTCATTCGCAGTGGTATGGGTGGTGGTTTTCATAGTATTTTTAATTTCATTCATTACATATAATTACACAGACGAACTTTTTCAGAGGTGTCTAATCCCAAAAAGTGAATCGTCATCAAACACCGTGGTAATAACGATCCAACGAAACTCGAGACAGTATCTTTCTCGTTAAACGTTAGACTTAGGGCCAGTTTCAAGACTAGCTGATAAGGTCTCGGATAACCTATCCGGAATTTATATGTGAGATAAACTTAAACTTTCGGTTTCAAAGGTTTGGGATAGTGATATCCGACAGATAAAGTCTCGGATCTATCAGCCGGTTCAAGTGGCTGTTAAAGCCTCTATCCGGAAGATAAACAAAATCTTTATTTGAAGTGGCTAAAAAAAATTAAGTTTCAGAGCATTTTTTCGTCCTATTGTGGATTTATTTGAATTCTTAGATGTCGAATTTGATGAATTTTACAACCATATTACACGGAGTAAACCATAGGAACAGAGTATTTCAAATTATTTGGAGAAACATATCTGAAGTGATGGTCGGCTCCAGAACGCCTGTTCAATGCATACTCACGAGTGATGGAAGGAGCAATGCTGAGTTTTTCTGTAGGATTCGTCAGCATGGGTCAATTTTGAAACAGCTCGGTCATTCTGTTATTAAGAGGACTGAACTTGGTGGATAAGCGGGCTATCGAAAATGAATGAATGAATGAATTTATCCATGCTAAACTACCGAAAAAAGAACAACAAAATCCACTTAAAAATGTGATAAACGATAACAAACATAATTGCCATTCCTGTCAAACAATTAGGGCCTGATACATTTTTCTACCGGATAGTTTATCAGAGACTTTGATGATGAAACAGAAAAAAAGTATCAGCTACTTTTATCTGGTGGTTAGCGTTATGTGTCGGCTAACTATACGAGACTTTATCTGGAACATTTGAAACTAGCCCTTATTGTATTATCACTTTACATAATTTAAATTTAAGCAGGCGCATTTAAGATACGAAAATCGAAACATTACTGTCATTTAATTAGTTCAAAATCAAATTATTATTAAATCCTAAAATAAAGCTGTTTTAAAATAATCGTTAATTTCGCTGTAATTGTTGCGGGTGTGGAATTATTACCCACCACGTCAAATCGGTGAGTCTTTGGAAGGATAACCCGACAATTGGTTAACAATAACTTTCCTTTTCAGACAACAAAAATGGATTATACAATTAGGAGAATGAACTATATATTGACAACAAAAAACGTATGTTTTCGAGAAAAATAGTTCGTGGAGATGTTACTACATAGTACTAGTTGTCTATAGGTTAGGTAGTGACAATGAATATGATGCGATCCATTTGTGCCAAGATGGATTAACCGGCGTGTAGTATACTCGAGCTCAAAAATAAAGCCTGTAAGTGCAAGTCTATCGTTCATGACGAGCCCAATCTTTGACAATTTTGATTACAGAAAAAATTGCTGTGCAACCACAAGTATCCACGATCGTCAAAATCCAATTTTCCGAGAATGGCGACTTAAAGATAAACATTCTACCAAAAGATTCCAAATATTTGCAGCTAAGCGAAGTTTGTATGGTTACCACTTACCACTGTGAAGTATACTAGTGTTCTACTTCCGTACTGGGGGTACTGCTCACTTTAAACAATATTTTGGTGCGTAAGAGGAAATTTGGTAACGGTAAGCAATTTCCCTTAATTAAATTACAATTCCAAGTTTGAGTATTCATTTTTAGAGAGCCTTCAAACGACATAGAGTTACATTACCGACATATACCTGTTTAATATTAGGTGTTTTTTTTTGTTATTCTATATAGGTTTAGTAAACTGTAAACCTCATGTTCGTCCATGCAGCTTCTGCAGCAATATTTTAAAAATAATGAAGGTTAGTCAGCTAAAGTCCGCAATTTTCGAACAAAATCCTCTTCAGTGATGAAGCTCATTTTCATCTTGATGGCTTCGTTAATCGTCAAAATTGTTCAGAAAACCCACGAGTAATTGTTGAGAAACAAATGCATCCATAACGAGTGACTGTTTGGTGCGGATTTTGGTCTGGAGGCATTATCGGACCATGCTTCTTCGAAAATGCGGCTGGTTAGGCAGTAACAATGAATGGTGTTCATTATCGTAACATGATAACACAGTTTTAAGTAGCTATAAATTACAAGATATGGATGTGACCAACATGTGGTTTCAACAAGACGGTGCCACATGCCATACAGCCAGATAAACAATTCAATTACCGCATGAGTCATTTCGACATTTCCTAATCCTGTAATCGCCCGTTTTTAACGCCATTCTTTGGGATTTTTTGAAGTCAAAGGACTATGCAAACAAGCCCACGACCACCAATGCCTTGAAAGATGAAATTGGTAGGTGTATTAATGAAATTTATCCTATGTGCTACTCCATATACATAATCCCAATCTGTATATTCTATGAATCGATAAAAAGTTAAAGCTATCTAATTAAAAACCTGTATTTTCTATCAAAATTAGATACATTTTGCGTGAATTAAGTGGCACCCTAAGATAAGATGAATTTTGAATTGTTCCGCCATCTAGGATAACCTTAATTAGTTTCTTCAACCAATTCGTGAGTATTAATAAAGGGAACTGGGGTGCAACTAATGTTATAAGTAGATTGATATATGAGTATAATCAAAAACTAGGTCGTGCTGGTATAGTTCAAGGTATGTAATCTCATTGCATCCCAACCAATGAGGCGTTACAGGCCGCAGTATTGACAATGAAAGGTGACATAGAATTTCATGAAAAAAGTTTAAATTAAAATAGTGGTGTGTAGAAACAGTGGATAATGATGAAACGTATCGCTAGCACGGCTCTTTCCAAGCCTACAGCAAAACCAAAAGTACATCAAACTTCCATAACTCGAACTTCTATAAGTCGAATTTCTCTATTACTCGAAGTTTTATTGAGAACTCTGCGTTTTCAACTTTTCATCTTTTGGCCTCCATAACTCGAAGTTTCTATAACTCGAATTTATTTTCTTTCATTTTGAGAGTTCGACTTATGGAAGTTCCACTGTATTAGCATTAGTGAAAATTAGTTATACTCTCGCTTATTTGTGTCCCACTGGCCAGACGTTGACGAGAGGTGGCACAAACCTTAAGGTGTAATTTTGTGTGTTTCCGGGGTTGCACCCGCTACTCATCGCTCAGTAGGCCAGCACACCAGACGCTGACAAAATACTTTGAAACACTTATAAATTTGTTCTACCTTATTTTCAAAACAATCTTTCACACGGAAGCATCAAATGCCGTAACTATGGCATCTTACAACTTGTTCCCTATTAATCGCTATTATCATATCCCCTTAGGCCGTCATTACCATCATAATGTGTATAATATATTTGCGAGCACTCAGCATCTGGCGGAGCTTTAAATCCATCTTTCACTTTCACCTGGCGAATTGTGATGATCTCGTCCGACTGCATTTTCTGATTTCTGGTTTCTAATGAATTAAGGAGAAATGGAGTCCCAGTGAACCCGTTACACACATTGATGACCAGTGATGTATAATAAGGAACGCTAATGATGAACTAAAAATGACTGCGATCTACTACAACTGAGTCACTTGAAAATATAAATGAAGCGTCTTCTCACCAGGCATAGTAACATCAATAAGCGCATAACACTATAAAAGTAAGTGTTAGCCAACGCAACCACAAACCTGTTGACTGTTAAAGTTGACCATTAATTTACCGCACAAACAATTTCCGCATCATGTGAACGGACATGATTGTGTTTGCAAACCATTATCGAAGAAGGCATCGCAAAAAGCCATTGCAGTTATTGTTTAAGCCAGTAGAACCCTTAAACATTTGAAAGTGAAAGCATCAAGATAAATGTATAGCATCACTTGAGAGGGATAGCGAAATTCCGCACACAAGCGCGTTTTGGAATTTGGACCGCTTTCAATTAAACGCCTTTGGCAACTGCTAAATAGACGCATAGGAAATTACAGTTGAGATCTGGTAATTAATATCTATCCAAGCAAGTATGTAGTGTAGGTATAGGCCGGCAAAAACAACATTATAAACTGCGAACAAAAAACAATTTATAGCCTGAAGTGCTTGACCGGATTGGAGTGAGCGAAAAGCGTGCCACTTAAAGTCGAAGTCTGTGGGCGGAGCCCACGACTCTCTATTGTCAAATTTTAAGGAAAGTTTCTCTGTTTGATAGAGAATAATGCCTTCAATTGAAAGTGTTAGTGTACCTACCTTGGTATCTACAATAATTTGATTGAAACTGACAGATGATGGTTCGCAATTAAGTCCATTTTCGTTATCATCTTACATCACATTACGATAAATGGTATTAGGGCCTTACTAATAATCATTTTTAATCATCGACTTATAATTTTGTATGGAAATTTTCGTCATTGTGACTTCGTAAAAGTTAGCCTGGACACTAAAAATGATTATTAGTGCCGCGGAATATTTTTCTCTTACTACGTATACGAGAAAGTTAAAGCCATGCTCGACAAAATCCATAGTAATTTGACACGGAGTCTGTCAATAGTTAGTAGTAGTCGATATTATACCTGGACATTCTTTTGCATAGTCTACGAACTGATGCTTGTGTGCAACTAGTCAGTATCTATAATAAGATTTTGTTCTCGCGTCATCTCTATAAGCTCACCTTCTGCTTCTGACGTCTAGAAACGAATTTTTAGAACCTCATCGACAAAATATCAAATTTGGTTGGACATTAGTTGTTTATCAGTTGACGCCATACAAATTTTGTGGTATCGTATAGCGCCTCGGTTCTTAAATAGTTTTAAGGGTTCCGCGACTTTCTTGAATTAAGAATAGTAAAACACAAACATAATTTTTGTAAGTGTGTAATTACAAACATTTTTGCTAAAAAAATGTCTGACGACATTTTCTATTTATTGAAGTGTGAGCTACCCATAATTAAAATAAGCAAATAAAAATGTTACAGTAACATCCACTTTCCAAAGAAAATTACAAGCAACAATCCATTAAGTATGCATGTGTGTGAGTATAGTTCGCGCATACACTATCTTACAAAGAATGAACTTGACACAAAAATGCATCTTTCATGCACAGCTTTTGTAAAGTTTCTGCATAATATCTCACAAAGAATGAAAATATAGTCAGAATGAAACCCTGCCTAAGACACGGCCATATTATTCACTCCGGGTGTAAATCAGGTTTAAGTTAATTTTACACCCGATCATTAATCCGCATTTTTTAAACCCGAAAATTTAAACCTATATCCATAATATTCACTCAAAAAAATGCTTTAAACAGTTTAAACCGATTTTTAATCCGATTTTAACCCGTTTTAAACCCACGTAAAATTTCACATAAAATGACATTTGTTTTTTGTTGTCTGTCACTAATTGGAAATTGATTTGATTTGTTGTGACATCAACATCTGGTCAATTTTACTAATTTTTGTGTACAATGTCAAAATGAGTGGACTCGTGTACAATAATGTTAATACATTTATTTTTAATAGAACAAAAGAGACATTTTAGATACTATAAAGTTAATTCCAAAATTTACATTTGTTGTCTGTTGCCATAACTATAATAAAATCCATTTTTCATATCTTCCTGCTTTTTGTTATATTTTCACTTTCACATAATTTCTGCGAGCGAAGAAATGTCCATAAAAAATATAGTCAATAATATGAAAGTTTTAACCCGGGTTAAAGTACTTAAACTGGTCTACGGAGTCCAGTTTAAACTTAATCGGATTAAACGCCGACAAGGTTAAAAAAACGGGTTTATTATCGGGTTTAACAACTGAATATTATGGACTTGGGTTTAATTTTTGGGTTAAACCATAGACACATATTACTATAGATGGTGCATTTCATACCCCAACCTGGAACAGCGTATACCTCATAATTTTACTCCTAGTAGATGGCGTCCCAATGCAGTTGGTCAACTTATAAACATTTTTTGTGTTTGCATATTTCCATATTTGTATCTTTGGTGTTTGCAAGATACCAAAGATACACAAAAATGTTGCAGAGAATGGAGGAAGAAAAACAGCAAATGAAATCGATGATGGAGTCGAGATCGAGTACATTTTGCATGATATAGCATATAGCTAGTTGTATGGTGTGTGTGGTAGTGCTAGGGTAGTTTTAGCATTACGAGACTGAGGAAGTGATGACGATGGGGTATCTTATATAGGCAACAATATGGAAGGAATGTGTCTATGGAAATGTGAAATGTAATTAGGTAACTAAGTAAGTGTGTATGTATATATTTAGATATTAGGATGGGTAATGAATAATGCTCGTATCCTTTTGCGGACAGAAAAGGGGATAAATGCCCGAAATTTGGAGATTTCAAGGGATATCGCAATTTAAAATAGAGGATATATTGGGAATAAGTTTTTAACTTGTTTTCGCACTGAAATTGATGAAATTCAATAATAGTATCAATAC
Organism: Cheilosia scutellata; assembly: GCA_955612985.1. NCBI lineage: Eukaryota > Metazoa > Arthropoda > Insecta > Diptera > Syrphidae > Cheilosia > Cheilosia scutellata. The sequence goes on from OY015312.1 coordinate 71,132,640, forward strand.
AAAAATTAATTTAAATTGTGTTTAATTATTATTATTATTATCTTTAAATTACATATGTGTTTAATAAACAACCAATGTGCCATCATCGCCGTCGTCGTCATTCGCATCTGAATCGTTTTCGATAGCAATAATTTCTCCACTTTTGGTTTTTTTTTATATTGGTCTTCTGCAGCGATTGAGCGAAGGAATTCAGGCTTCCTTTTCAGAAATTTTTAGAATTCAATGCATGAGTTGCCCCAAACTAAGAATGAAAAATCACCCCAAAATTGGGGCTGTTTTTCATAATGAAATAATACCCCAATTTCAAATATGAAATAAGGCCCCACTGCGATGAAATAAGGCCCCAAATCTGATAGTAAACCCAAGCAGAGGGGGTTGAAGGGGGGCAGCATGCCCCCCATACGTTTTCGTTCTTTTGGTGCCTTATTTAATAATGAAATTTTACCCCAAACTGAAAAATGAAAAAAAGGCCCCAAAATATGTATTGTCACCGCAATTCGCAGAATTTTACGCAATTTTTTGTTGTTGTTGCCTTTCATGTAAATTTTTGGAGTGATTTTTCATTTTCAGTTTAGGGCCATTTTTCATTGGGGCCAAATTTCATGTAGCCGGTGAAAAGAGGAGTTTATAGGATAAAAAAGGGATTTTGGAAATTTTCAGGGGATAGTTTCTTTGACTTCGAAAAAAGGGATAATCCCCTAAAAAAAGAGGATAGATACGAGCGTTAGTAATGAATGATGAAGGATATTATGATAAATTATTTAAAGTATTAAGTATGTAAGCCTATTTGATTCGAAATAGGCAATGTATGTACCTTTCTTTGTTTTTTTTTTACCTAACATTTCCTCTTCAAAATTATTCGCACAAATAAAAGTGCTATAAGTACCTACCTACTAATTTCTGTTGTTATTCCCAAAAAATGGTTCAAATTGTGCATAAGTACCTACCTACATGCGGTTTGTAGGCTGACAGTTCCAGTTCATTTGTTTATTTTAATTTTAATTTTAACCTTTTTATATTATGATTATTTTAGGAGCAACTAGGCAGTTGGCGCAGCTATTGCAGCAATCAACCAACCCATGCTGGTTCTGGTGTTTGTCCGAAATGACTCAGTCATCAATGCACAGCCCTAAACGGATAGTCTTAATCTAAGTACACACGATTGTATGATCAATATTGTCAGATCTGTCAATGCTCTGACAATGACTGGCAATGAGCTTCCAATAGCCAACTACCTTACAATACAAAATTGTCCGTTCAGACAGTTGTAAGATTTTGTCCCAAAGTCTGACAATTTCATTGTCAGATGGATGTTCTTCAATGGTCGGCATAAAATGAGATTAAAAAATGTTTTTTGACAAGTTCACCCTTGCATCGTCCCTCTCTACTATCGCACAAATCCTACACCATCCTACACCGTGCTTCTTTGTCATAATATTGCATCACCTCACCTTTCCTTTATTCGCCTCTTCTACAAGAACAACCAAACCAGTTGCAATTCCCTACCCTGTTACATCACATCAGAAATAATCTTATAGTGACAGATGGGGATGGCGATAATGAATGCAGAAAGAGAAGAGGCAAACCAGTAGTTTGTTTTTGTTTTGTTTCTTTGGTTTTCTTTATAAACATTTGCCCAATGCTATATCAAAATTCAAAAGTCTCATTAGGATACATGATGCCGTAAAAACGAAGGAACATTTTGTTTGTGTGTTTTGTTTTGCGAAAAAGGAAAATAAAGAATAATCAGGTATGAACTCCACTGAGAAGCCAACGAAGTCCACGGTTCACGTTGATCGGAAATGTTTCTCAACAGTACACCACAAATAAAGTGCTTTGCAGCATGTATCCGAGTTTGAGGTATATTTTCACGGTGGCTCCATCTAGATTTTGGGGTGTTTGGGAATAACCATTTCCTTTATATGAAATGCACCATCTAGTAATTATGTGTCTATGGTTAAACTCACTTAAACCTGGGTGTACATTTTAGTCCGGATTAAAGAGAGTGAATAATATGGCTGTTATAGATCTTCAGAGTTCTTCTTCATCAAAACATGTAATTGATTCTGTATCATGGAACGAATTTTGGGTTGGTATTAGAAGTGAATACCCTGAACTTGCCAAACACGGTATATTAAATTTGCTCCCTTTTGTCACAAAGCATCGCTGTGAAGCTGTTTTTTCAGCGTATTCTTATGCAAATACTAAATACTGATCAAGATTGGACGCTGCCCCAGATATGCGAATATTGCGAATACGGTTTTCGAAGATAGAAGCAAATAAAAAAAAATTATAAATTAAACAATGAAACAGTTTTATTCTTCACACCAACCTTGAAAAAAATGTCTTAAATAAAAAAACTGATTTTGAAATGTGTTGTTTTTCATTTTTTATTTCGTTAATAGTTGGGGTTCCCAAATATATTTGGGCCTTGTTTAGGGTTCCACAGCTTAATAAGTTTGAGAACCGCTGGTATAGCGTATAGGTAAGCATGTCATTTATTTTTCAAGGAAGAACAGGAAAAATCAAAGAAAATTTTGCATTTCACAGGATTTATTTTTCCGAATACAGTATAGATTACAGGATAGTTTACATACATACATACATACATACATTTTCAATGGCCCGCTTATCCATTAAGTGGGCCGCGGGTGTAGGTTGCTCAAGTGGACCCTCCATAGCTCTCGATCTTCCGCCATCGACTCCAGGATAGTTTTTTCTTCGAAATCTAATATGTATTAGAATAATAGTAACTTAAAAAATAAAATAAATAATTGGCGCAACAGGTCCCGTAGCTTCTCACAACCATTCGTTTGTGTGAGTTTTTATTTCTGCGATGAATGGAAGGGACCTACAACTTTATGCCGAGTCCAAACGGCTGAATTGAAAAGCTATTAATGATATTATTTATACTCTCCAATATTGGTCAGAAGCTCGCGAGATGTGACTTAGTGGAAAAAACCAAGAGGTAATCGGTGACCAAGTTAGTTAGGGACTATACGTTGCTATGTGCCCGCGAAAATACAGCTAGATTATGATTGAGACATCGTCGAAACGACGAACATTAGCCTTCTAGAGTTAAACAGAATACAGAGAATACTTTCTCCTTACGGACACTTCTCATAAGCGGGCACCTCTTATAACAGGACATATTTCAAAGAACGGAATAAATACCAGATTTTTCAAACAAATTACTCTCATAAGCGGACTCTCTTATAACCGGACACGGCACGGACCCCGGACGGTCGTGGTGTGTGAATTTTTTCAATGAAACATACCTACTTTTGTGTTGACTTAAAGTGTTCCAAAATTGGTTAATCGAATCAAGATTGTGAAAATCTCAATGATGGGAATAAATAGTGTTTTCTTTAGGAAGAAACTACGGAGTAGATACCTGATAAAAATTGAGAGACGGACAGCTAATTTGCGAAAGACTGCAACACGCAACTAAGACACATCAGATAAAAAATGAATGCTTATAAATGGTGTTGAATCGGTTCAGGTTCACTCACAAACACAATAGGTAGGTTAGTGAGAAACGCATCCATACATAATCTTCATAAAAAACACTAAATTCCGACAAAATAAATATTTCAGCCTTATAGCTCACCGGAGAAAAAAACAATTTGTAGTTTAATACGTATCTATGAGGGCAGGTTGCCCCGGCAACCCCCCGACTTGGAGTAGTAGGTATATAATATATATACCTATCTAAATATATAACAAGTAAAAGTGTTATCATCGGCCTGGCCGATGCTTTGATACCCTCCACTATATGTACTGTACAATTGGCTTTGAATGGGAGGTAACGGAACTACTTGACCGACATAGACAATTTTTAATACCAACCTGAGGACCGTGAAAAAAGACCTTTCGCAAAATTTCATTCACCTAAGTCGATTCCTTTGGACGTTATCGTGATTTCAACAGACAGAGAGACAGATGACCCATGGGTATAATAGTGGTTTTGTATGGGAGGTACCAGACCTACTTTACCGACATGGACCATTTGTAATACCAACCTGACGGTAAAAAGAAGTCCTCTCACAAAATTTCATTCGCCTAGGTCGATTCGTTTGGACGCTATCGTGCTTTTAACAGACAGACAGACAGACGGACATGGCTAAATCGATTCAGATTGGGATCCTGACTCAGAATATATATACTTTATGGGGTCTCCGCTGACTCCTTCTTGTAATGACAAAGTGATGATGACAGGATGGTATAAAAATGAGTTTAAAACATGTTTGTCCTTTTATATCTCGAGTTTGGCAACACCAAATTTTATGACTCTTTTTTTGCTGAAAAAGTATTCTTTTGTAGCAGGTTTTGTATGTATGAAAGTTTGACAAAGGGGCGTGTCATCTTCCATACAAAAAACATCTCGAAAACCAATAAGACAATTGAACTCAAATTTTGAGAAAATCGTTGTTTTTGGCACGAAGGCTATTCTGTGAAGTTTGGTAAAAATTGGACAAAGGGGCGTGGCACCGCCCATACAAAAAAACATTCAAAATCGTATATCTCGAAAACTACCGAATCGATTAAGCTGAAACTAACAGATAACAATAATATTAGGTATTGGCCGTAGAGGGCTCCTGTGAAGATTGGTCAAAATCGGACAAAGGGGCATAGCACCGCTGGGCCGATTTTCATGATTCTTTTTCGCACGGGCAAGGCCGGGCGGGTACAGCTAGTAACTATATATACAGTGACGGCAAAAACATTCCGGATTTTTTCTTGATATATGTAATATTTTTCTTAACATCAAGGAGAAATCCTTTAACTTAATACAATTAATAATTTGAAGAATTCCATTAGAAACCTTTATAGTAACCTTTAAAATATAATACCTTTAAAATATACCTAATATAAGGAAAATATTATAGAAAAAATCCGGAATGTTTTTGCCGTCACTGGATATGTAGAATCTTCGTTAATATTCATTCTTCCTCGGATTTCGGTAGGATTTCGTTAATGATCCCAGAGCTTTTCTAAACAACGTCTCTTCTTTTCGGAATTTTTTTAAAATTACTTTTATTATTTTATTTTTTCAATCTCTTATTAATGTCGAACAATCACCATGCCAGCTCTGATTTCATTTAGGTAACTGATAATACAGTAAACCTAACGTTCTAATGTACAGTAGAATGCTGTACTATCTGAACCATTCTTCGACATATATAAATCAATTGGTGTGCGTTAGTCTCGCAAAAACTCGAGAACTGCTGTGGTGGTTAGCAAAAAAAAAAAAATTCGGAAAACCTTAAATGAAAAGTTGGAAAATCGAAAAAATTTAAATTTCCATTTTGTATGGAAATATACACCACAAAATATGACAAAATTAGAAAACCACCGAACTAAATGAACCCTTTTATCTTTTTATTGGCCCAACACTTCTGTGAAGTTTGGTCAAAATTGGACAAACTGTAGGTACTTCGAAAACCATGGAGTTTTATTAAATCACCATACGAAACTTAAACTGTGCACAGTGCGGCCAATACTGCCGATCTCAATGAACTGCAGTTGAAAGGTTGATTGAGATTCATAATCGCTTATGAAGAGTTAAAAACAAATCAATTTTTAGGTGGTATGCAGTTCGCATGTAGAACTTTGAAGTTAGTACTAAACAATAACTTTGCCTGCGGTCAGCTAAGCTAGCATTATGCTGCATATTATTTGTTGCTTGAAATACCTATACGCATAATTAAAGCGTCAAGTGATGTCGCATAGTAATCAGCTCACCTGACTGTTTTTTTCTCATATTACGATCACATGTCAATATATTATAAAATTTAGGTCAAAACGCACAGCAGCACCATGGAATAACTTATAATAATTTGCCACGGCTATACATATAATTTAACTACTGCAGAAGTGTTGAAGTAAAGTATCTGAGCTTGTAAGTCTGAATAATTAGATACGAATCGTCAATCTGTCAAACATATTAGAATTTGTCACACTTCTAAATAACTACGAGTACCCATGTTCTGCGTGTCAATCACCTGTTGAAGTCGATTGGTGGTGAAGAGTGCAACAAAACAAATCATTGTAAATTTGTTGTGACGCTCATGCGAAATATATAAATATATGCCATACACCATACTATTTATTTTGAAGTTTGAATTGCGGCATTTTACTTACGCGAAGGTGTGTACAAACCTACATAATATTTTATTACTCGGAGCAAGTGCGTCCAGGTTGCCTCGGGAATGCCGCTTTTTTTTTGCGCGCCGTGGTATCTACGTAGTACGCATTATTCATTCAATTTGAATAATGTCCCGCAGATATGGTAGCCAGTAATTTTGTTTGTTTATTTATAGCTATACAGTAGATGATAAGAGTTACGTCACGATTACTTGATATTTATTTATAGCTGAGTAGATAAGATGAAATTATAATGCATACACCGAGCTTCAACATTTAGCAAAAAAATAATTATTTTCAGTAACAAGTTTGTAAATAAAGTACACCAATCAGAAATTAAATTGTGTAAGGCAACCCTACTCATCGCCTCTATTCGTATTTGCACTGATACCAACTTAATCGTTTGTATTAACTGTAAGACTATAAACATCCCCTGTTAGACTAAGAGCTAGCAACGTTTTCTCTCAAGTCATTTTAGCAAGGCTGTAACTTTGTGAGCTTAGTTCGTGGTGACTACTAAACACGAAAATATATTTCTGGCAACGCTGCGTTGGTTTATATAGGAATGCCATAACCTCAAAAGTGCAAAAAATTAAAGAAATTTAACTCATTGACTCATTTCAGCAAACTTAAGATTTTGGTATATGTTAATTTATGACCAATATAGACAGAAAATGCAATTGCCAGAAAAGTTTCCCGGTTTTGAAGTTGCGCCAGACGTCCTTAAAAGTGCAATAAAAAGGCAAAATTTAAGTCATAATAGGAAAGTCAAATTTTTGATATTATGTTAGGGACATTATCACAATACTATTTCCTGAAAGCCAAACCAAAACTCCGGTTTCATCCCCCCGCCAGAAGCCAACATAACAAATTTTGTTTCTTGCATTTTTTTCTTGTTTTCACATAAATATTTGAGAAAAACGCTCTTTGAGTAATTATTTACAACTACTAGACAAAAATCTTGGGTCTAACATACTGCCAGACGTAAGGCTACGTCCATAGTGAACCAGCTTCTCGCTTACCAGCTTTTACCGGAATGCATTTTTAATTCTTGTTGACGCCGGTAACCAGCTTTCTAGGGTAAGAAAGCGAGAAGCTGGTTTCACTATGGACGTAGCCTAAGCGAAGATTGCTTGCATTATGTTAGGATCCGATAGGTGGCGCGCTGGGTATGGTGTCCAGATCCATGCCCACCAAAAAGAGGACACCTTCAAAATATCAAATGAAAAATTGAAATATCGGTTTTTTTTTTTAATATAGTCCTAAAATTCTGAGCAGGGCATATTTCAAAATTTATATTTTCTAAAAAAATTGCTTTTACAATTTCGACTTTAAGTCTATTCCGTTCTTCAGTCCATTGGCTCGTTATCAAAGAAAATATTCGCTCAACATTAGCATTATGTGCAGGAATTGCAAAAAAAACAAACTGTGCAATACAGGTACAGTCAGTGGCAAAATTATTTGCACAAAAGTAAAGTTAATCTACTCATAAATTTGAATTTACTTCATGTAAATTTTGGCATCAATGGAAAGATCATTTAAATTCCGTTTGAATGATACAAAACTTTCCTTGAAAATTTAGAACTTTTGTAAGAGTCTACTTTTTTGACTTTTTTCCTCGGTCCAAAAAAAATGTTTTGATGCAAAAAGATTCTTCAAACAATTCTAATAGTGACTAAACAAATTTTTTTTTCAAAAATCTCTTCGCTAATATTTTTTATGATTTTTTGAAAATTGCTAAAAATGACTATTTTAGCCACTTTTTCCTCCTTCATACAAAATTTTTCTGAGATCATCCCATTCAAAAAATTAATTAAAATAAAGGTTGAGTTTAAGATAATGATATTGTTGTTGTTGTTGTTTGTTTTACGGATAATATCACATTTGTATCTTCCTAAACGTAAAAGATGTGGCTCACAAATTTTGGTCATTTTCAGACTCGTATATTTGTGTTCTTTACAGCGTAGGTACTTGGCACGGGTAGGTACGATAACTTAGGCGCCGAAAATTGATAACAGTTTTTTGTAGGGGGGTTTTTAAGGGTTTTAGAGGGGTGGGTGTCTATCTCGCTTCGTTAAGGCGGGAGGGGTAATTTAAAAAAAAATAGTACTTAAAATAACCCCACTGCTTGGGGTCACTGTTGGATTATCGGATGGGTGCAAGGTTAAGTACATGCAAACTTTCTTTAAATTATATTAGTTTACCCAATGTCAACAACATTCTTCAGCAAGAGTCTCTGACCTAAAACACAATTTTGCTGATTTCCATTATTTCCTGCGATGGCTTTGAAAAATACTATAGTACTTTGTTGTAAGTGTTGCCATTGTTTTTTTAATACATATATTATTTTAATTGTATGTATAATTTTTTTTAAATTATCCCTCCCGTCTAAACGGAGTGAGATAGACTCTGCCTCCCATCGTAAAATGCTTGTATTTAACTCCTCTACATAAATCGGGCGCAGTAGCGCAGTGGTTAGTGTGCTGGACTACTGTGCGAGGGATCCCAGGTTCGATCCCCGGAAAAACACAAATAACATCTAAGGTTTTTTCTACTGCGCCACCTCTCGCGAACGTCTGACAAACATCCGAGAGTATGACTGTCCTGAAAAAGCTTCTCAATTCAGCCGTTCGGACTCGGCATAAAATTGTAGGTCCCTTCCATTCGTTCCAAAAATAGAAACTCACACAAAACGAATGGTTGCGAGAAGCTAGGCCTTGGGTGTCTACCGCCTGTTGCGCCGCCTATTTATTATAGACCCTCTCCTCCCATAACAAAAAAATGCTTGTACTTATCCCCTCTACAAGGAACTGTAAATCTCTATTACTTTCGGCGATTCTCAGGCAAAGATTTCATTATAACGACTGGACGATGACAATGACGGATAGGAATAGAATGTTTTGTAGCCCAAAAAGCGAGTAGCCCAACATGTCAATAGTAGCGTTGACATGAACAGACCAGGTCAGGGTCCGATTGAAAATCATACCAAGGTTTTTGGCAGAATCAACATACTCTATTTGGGTCCCGGCTAGTTGACTATATAGAATATGAGAAATGGCTAGAATTCTTTCATGGATCACAAGTGCTTTCGACTTAGAGGATTAAGGAGTAATTCATTTTCAGTTGACCCGTTTACTCGTATTTATTAGCCTTGTGGCTTCGGTGTACTGTTTTGGAGAAAACTAAGATAAATCTGATGGGCATCATCAGCAAACCTGTATATAGAGACATGCTTGACTGTCTTAGGTAGTTCGTTAACGTAGAGGGAGAAAAGTAGTGGCCCAAAATTGAGCCCTGAAGCACACCGCACCTTGCTGGTAAAGGCCTTGAAAATCGTTAAACCAGTGTAACCCGTTGCTGCCTCCCGTGTAGGTAGTAGAAAATGAGTTTCATTGAAGGGAGTGAAAACCCTTCTAAGTTCAAAGCCAAGAATTGAGTGATTGACACTCGAAAATATGTAAGGCTTTTGAATAGTCGAGTAAGGATAGAATAGTATCATTGTTTCATCGACAGCACGGTTGTCATACCGACTGGTTTTCACTAAGTCGATTTTTACTTAAGAGATGTGATGGATATCGATTGTAGAACTCTTCATCTTCAGTCTTGTACTTCTTCCAGCTTTTAAATGCTCGATTCATGAGACGAGATGTGAGACCAATATTGGCGGTATGGTCTAATCTGTGGGTTATAAAGAAGAAAGGGTTGGTGTGGGCGGGAAGGCGGGTATTTACTCTGTGAATTTTTGGCTACAGTTTACTAAACAAAAAACACCAACCAAAAGGATACCCCAACAAGTTTGTTAGGCAAATAAATAAAACAATATCTAGCCGAAAAGTGATAACAAAATTGTGACTTTTATACGCTTCTGTATAATCTCAGTTAGGATTAGTATAGACGCCAACCATATGCCGCACTATATTTTCGATCTCATTCGAGCGACTGGCGGCATAATGCGTAATTGTAGCATACTCGTTTGAATTCCATTCATTTGTGAATGTACGCACCGCTTGATAAATAAATTTATTCGCTTTTGACAACTTTCGCTAGTCAACTGTAAAATGAGGATAATAAATTCGTAAATTGCTTATTGGTTATGATATGAGCTGGAGGCATAACATAGACAAAAACAAAAAATAGGACCACTCCGGGCAATGTGTTTACAATTATTTACTGCTCTGCTATATATATTTGGTGGTGCCCACAAATAATCGTGAACTTACTATCTGTAAGTGTAGACGTAAGTCAAACCACGTGCATTTATGCGCAGCAGTTAAACTCAATGGTTCCGCATTTTGTATAGTCTAATCTTACAACTAGTAAATGTAGAACTAATAGCCGTTGATAGCTAGAGCGTAGACACTAAGCTTTCGATCATTATACATATTATTACATACTCACAACTTAAGTGTAGCTTAGTTTAATTGTTATTTATGATACGGTTTAATATCGCATAGTTTACTATGAGGTGCGGTCTATTATTATTTTAACTGAAGGTTACATTGAGGCAGGCAGGCAGGGTTTGTGTTTGATGCCGGTGCCTTACTTACCTAATAATAGTAATTTTTGCAAGGATCCTCTAAAAGTAGGTACTTGAAAAGTTTTGTCTGTCTTCGCACTATAATTTATCTGAAATTATCAATCAAGATACGGTTCTGTTCTAAGCCTTCCCAAGACTAATTTCAGAACAGTTTCTCTAATAAACTTGAGAAGTAAGACCAACTTTTAAAATATTTTTTTTTAAATTATTATTATTGTAAACTATTATAGAACGGCTTTAGTTGATATGACCGACCTGTCTGCGTGTGTTGAGGATGGAACGCACGTATTTAGTTACAGGCAATGGCGTTTCTTAGATCAAAAATACACCCATTGGCACTCTTCCGAATTTGTCAAGACCTTAACATAGTCTCTGGCTTTTGCAGAACAACATAGGCTTTTCTAAAATTATTTCCAAAAGTAAATTTGTATACCCTCCACAGGAAGATTCACTTTGTCATTACATATTTGTAACGCCAAGAAGGACACGGCATGCTTATGGGTGATCGGCTAAAGCTCGTCGTTCGGGGGTGTTTTTACCCCCTCACCATACACATACACACCACCTGCGCAACTTTTATCCATGCCAATAAATCAAAGGAAAAAAAACGAAAGAAGAAAGAAAGCTAGGTTCTCTAAGCCGGACTTAAAAAGTTGTTGGCAAGGAATGGTCAGCCCACCCTTATCTCTGGTGACATAATCCAATCGCTATCACTCCGGCCGATGTTGTGAGTGATAGCCCCTCAATGTATCCTACAGTCACAACCTACTGTCCGTCAGTATGTTCCTTCCTCTGCCACTATTGGTTTGGGACTGAATTGAACTGAATTTGATGAGCATATAAGTATACTGAAGGCTAAAAAGTTAAAAGACGCAGGTCTGACAATTGACATTAATAATTCTAAATTCTGCTTTAAACAACTAAAATATCTAGGCTATCTGGTTGGAGAAGGGTGTCTTAAGTCAGACCGCTTCCGAAAAAAATTGCGGCAAATTAACGAATTCCCTGTAGCCGTCAAGTCAGCCGATTTCTAGGGCTCGCATGGTGGTATAGGCGATTCCTAGGAGATTTTTCGTCCCTAGCCTCTCCACTAACCGATACTTTAAAAAAAGACATTCTGTTTTACTGAAAAAGTATAAAAACTACATTGACGTCAGCACCTGTTCTCAATTACCCAGACTTTTCCAAAGAATTTATTATCCTTTGTGATGCCTCTGCCTCAGGTGTTGGATACGTGCTGTGTCAGCAGGATGAGAACGGTGTCGAACGTCCAATATATTATTACTCCCACAAGTTGAATGCGGCTCAACGGAACGTGACCGAGTGCGAATGTCTTGCGGCAGTCATGAGGGTTCAAAAGTTCCGCGCATTATTGAAGTACAAGCTTTTAAGGTGGTCACAGATCATGCGAGTTTGAGGCCAAAACTCCTTCGGATGCGCTGCACATAGACCTTAAGGACCCCAGTTTAAAATTCAGGGACTACCTTCAGATCATTGAAAACATCGAAAAGTATAAAGAACAACAACTGCCTGGGCCCTATAAAACAACATGGTAAGTCGACAAGTGCAAATTCACTTATCCAACTATGCTTGTCCTACAAGTACAAATTAATTCTGTAACAGAACGTCGAAAGAATTAAATTCCCTCGATTTGTCGGCATTCTTCGACAAGTGTTTAACATATAAATATGGCAAAAATCACGCGGACAAAAAAATGCGATTTCAACAAAAATAAGAGAGGATATATTTTTCCTTTTTGGTGCTTTCTGTGATGTCCTAACGAATGAAAATAAATGTGCAATATGGAAGGAAATACACCGTCTGACAAAAAGTCTAAATATTGTTCCGCAAAATAAGAATTAGACTTATATAAGGGACTTATATTTTAATTATCTTTATATATATATAATTCTTCTGTACGTGTTTGTTATCGAACTCCTCCCAATTTTCCACTTGTCATCTTTCATCGCGACAATTTGTGTTACACAATTTTTAACAAGTTGTCGAAATTCACTTGTCCTACAACTACTTGTCGCGTTGTGTTACCTTACAAAAGCTACAAATATCCAACAATTTTGTCTACAAAAAAGTTAACCATAGCACCGGCCCAAAATGGCAGCACAAGTCAAAGACTTTCTCTCTAAGTGCGATATTTGCAGAACTTCGAAAGCTCCTAACTCCATCCAGCGACCGCCCATGGGTAAAGCGTTTGAGGTTGAAAGACCCTTTCAATTCCTTTTCATCGATTATTTAGGACCCTATTCACGTTCCAAAAGTGGAAACACATATATCATAATCGCTTTAGACCAATTAACCAAGTTTGTGATCATCCAACCACTTAATCTGCTACCACAAGTAGGTAATATAACCAATTTCCTCCAAGAACATATTTTTAGTATTTTCGGTGTCACAGCGTCTATTCTTTTCGACAACGGAAAGCAATTTATAAGTTGTGAGTTTGCGAAGAAAGAGGAAAGGCTGGTCACAGAAAAGATGAAAGTCCTAGATGTATGGCGAATACACTATGAGGAAAAGTTTAAAAAAGATGGTGCGATTCCGGATGAAGAAGGAATCTTCTATGGACCGAAGAGGAACTAATTGATGGCCCGATTAGAGAGGAAGAGGTGGATTTCACTATTAAATCAATGGAAAGCTGCTGGGCCAGACAGAATAGCCCCAGAAATGATAAAATATGCAGGGCCAGGCCAGAGTTAAAGAAAACATTAACCAAGTTATTCCAAAAGTCCTGCGAAGAGCACAGGATCCCAAATGAATTGAAGGAGAGCCTCACTATACCAATCCACAAAAAGGGTAATAGTTATGACTGCAACAACTACAGACCGATTAACCTATCTTTAACAGTGTATAAGCTGTACACGAAAGTACCAGAAAAGCGGCTTAGAAGAGTCGTGGAAGAAAACTTGATGGAAGAACAGGCAGCGTTCATGACACAGGACCATATATTTACATTAAGAGCCACTATGGAGAGTGGATCGCTAAGGGCAAAGACTTATTTATGGCGTTCGTGGATCTGAAAGCTGCATACGATAGTCCCTAGCATGTGTGGGAGGCATTAACAGCAAAGCATGTACCTGAGAGACTGATCAATGGCATTAAAAGCGTGTACGACAATCCCAGAAACAAGGGGACAGTCTCAGCCCTCTGTTGTTTAATATTTTCCTCGATGAAGTAGCCAAGTCGTGTAAAACACGGACTGATAGAATCAAAATCGGAATGTGGAGATTACAACCTATCTATCTGCAATTCTTACTACTGACTGAAAGCTTACCCCTATTCAATAAGCACTTAAGCTCCCTCCAAGCTGCCGAAATGAAATACTTAAGAAGAGTCTCAGGGAAAACTAGAAGAAACAGAATAAGAAATTACCAAATAAGAGCAGAAGTTGGTCAGAATATAAACCCATAACAGAGATAATAGAGGAAAGACAACTGAAATGGTTTGGACATGTGCAACGCATGGACGAGAGAAGAAAAGCAAAACAAAAAGCTGATGTAAAGGTTGAAGGAACGGCACCAAGAGGTAGACCACGCAACACCTGTGATGACCGGATCCAAGTGATAGGAAGAAAGAGAGATGTGGAATCAAGCTTACAAGCAGACTTTTAAAACAGGGTCGCAGTTTGCTTAAACAGACGCCTGCTGAAAAATATCCCAAAGAAACTAAAGGATACTTTTGATTGTCTGTTGCAGTCAGACAATCTTTTTCGAATTGCTCTAAGTAAAACAAGAATTAAATTGTTAACTTGCTTCTTAACTTCATATTCACATGCTCTGTGCTACCACTGTTTTCTATATCGCGATTCTTTAAAAATCCGACCCCAATATCTTTCCAAGCTTTAAAGTTGTCTTCATTACTAATTTTAATATTTACAACTACTAACTTTAATATTTCGACATAGTCATCGCAGATGTAAGATTTGAGTTAAAATTATAAAAAAAGAAAAAATATGAGGATTTTGGTTAAAAAAATTTAAATCGCCAAATTCTAAAAATATCGCCTTTTTTCTATACTCGTATAAGATAGCCCAGATAATTTTGGGGGATATTACTGCTTTAAATGATATCGAAAAGCTCATACCTATTGTATCATTTCATATCAGATATAATTTTAATTATTCATTAAAAAAGAAAACAAAAATATACCTACAATTTTAATGTTTAGAAAACGTTTTTATTCGTGAAGCTAAATTTTAGCTCCCATAGCAAATTCTCTCCAAAATGTTGCTGAGCTAAATTTAAGAGAATCCATTTAGCCGAGAGGTACGCTAAAAAATCAAATTTTCATATATCTGTCAAATTTTAGAGCGCCCATTAATTGTTCGGCACATCTTCTCAAGCCAAATTTTGACAGTTCGGTTGATTTTTTTTCTGTTGAGTTTTTGTGTTGTGGAACTGTAAATAAGGATGAGTTTCTTCAATGAATACCTCGATGAGGAATCCTTTGAAAGTGAAAATTTTGAGATCGAAGAATAGCAGACAAGGAAAAAAGGAATCGCAACGAAAATAAGGAAGGAAGTTATTTTCAACGAACAGCTGCTTTCTGTGACACTTATATCCACAACGCACTCCATGTCAAAATTTAGCTAGGGATTTAGCTAAGTTTGGAGAAAAAAATTGAAGAGCAGCTAAAATTTAATAAAGTTTCGCTCGAGCTGAGTACTTAATTTGAGTCTTGAGTTTGTGAATGTTTCTTTTTATTGTTTCGTTTGTTTAAAATTTACTGAAACTTATTTTATGACATGTTTTAAGTCATTAAAGGACATGTTTTCAGATGATTGCAGATTATGCTTTTCGCTGGAACTTGTGTTTATTTCCGATTGATATATTCATAATTATATGTTGTTCGTCCATTACGCATTAAGATAATGATTTGTGATCTCATTCTTGCGCTCTATAGAACAATATTATTTTGCCGGTCAAAAAAGTATTTTCCGGTTAAAAAATTTGTTCGTTCCGGTCAAAAATCGGTTAGGCCAGATTCTAAAATTTTCCCCGGTCAGAGTCAGTGGCGTAACTATAGGGTGGCAGGGCTGGCAAAATGCCACGGGCCCCCGACCCGAGAGGACCCCGGACCAAGAGGCCGCGAGCTCAGAAATAACCTAAAATTTTTGCAAAAATGTTGTACCTAAGTATTTCAAAAAAAAAAATTATAAGCTCTAAAGAACTTCAGTCTATAGCCATCGATCTTGCAAATGCCTTAAAACGTTTGAAAATGTGTCTAGAAGAATTGGAAAGGTATAGACACGAATTTGTAAATTTAAAAATGGAAGCAAATAGTGTAGCAGAAAAATGGTCCATCAACCCTGAATTTTCTAAAACTCGTCAGAGGAAGGTAAAACGCCATTTTGACGAACTTTGTGAAGATGAGACGCTCATTAGATTTGTTCAAAGTGAACATATTTTATCTAGTATTGGATATCATTATTAATCAACAACAACTCGTAGACACAGTCACAGTCTACGAGTTGTTGTTAATGTAATTCTCTCAAACAATAATTCAGAGACTGAAATTCGACATAATTTCCCAACAGAAATTGTCAGGGTCAATCCCAAACAAGCGAGAATCGTTGTTACTCCTCGCTTCCCCACTCAATTATTAATCAACTGAAATCGCGTTTCCTCCCAATGAATGAAATTGTTTGCAATTGGTTTCCAAAAGGTTATTGGAGTATTTTAAATTTAAAAAAAAATGTTCAATTGTGTTTGGAGCCACCTTCTGCTCCAAAATTCACACCTCTCCGATTTGTAAGGGATGCATACACATTGGCCAAATAATTTACCGAAATCGAGCTCCAAGCTAATTCGATGGTTTGGACTAGTTTAGATACAGTCGAATAATGTTGACCCGATCCACAATCTTGACGTATCAACCATTGCCAAACATTTTCGATGATATTCAAATCCGGTGAGTAGTCCGGTCAGCATTAATAGCTCCGCATTTTGGCTCTATAAATACGTTTTAACAACCCGGGCTGTATGTATTGGCGCTTTATCATGTTGTTAGATCCATGGCAGATGTCCAAAAAGGTTATGAAAATATGTTAAAGCCTTATCAGTAAGACAACGCATTCATTGTGGTTAACAAAAATTTTAATTTTCGGCTGCCATAATACGAAACGGCCCCCACACCATCACACCTTCAACTTCAACTCTGCTATGCAGCCGGTCCAAATGATGAGTTTCTTTGCGGAGGTTATGGAAATAGTACCTAGCTATAGCCATCGGGGCCTTCCAAATTATTTTTTTTTCGTCGGAAAAGACCACACGGTGCTACTACGAAGTCCAGGCCACAAAATCGAAGGCGTTGCGCTTTTCGAACCGGGTTAAGGGGTGTCTTTTTCTTGATTTGTAGTCTTTTTATATCCTTGGCATTCGAAATAATACGACGAATAGTTGTGAGACTTGCTTTGATACCACATTTTTTCCTGATTTTTGGAAAAGAGTCGTGAGAATTTGACGCTTTTCCTAATATAAGTCGCCTTTCCGCAGTTGTAAGCACACTATGCATGCGGCCTTTCACGTTTATATCCATAGTTAGACTCATTACTTAAAAATATGCATATAACGTGTCGGCTCCTCTCGATTTTCTTAGCTAAATTGGCAATAAATAGGCGAGCGTCCTTTAAGCTTTGATTTGTCCTTTTTCCGCCTCGGTTAAGCTTTTTCTCCACACATTTTTTATCAAAAAAAATCTATCAAAGAATAATATGAGTCCACGTTTTGCCGGTTTTTAGTTAAAAATTTTTTGTTAATACATACTTAAAGCTTTAGTTTTAAATCTTCCTTCTGGTCAAATCACAACAATTAATTGAAATTTAATTTAAATACAAAAATTAAGTCTCTAGCATGCTTGGTTTGGGACCAGTGGGCCATAGAAAACCGACCTTAGGGGGTGTGCTATATTCAAGTGGCGCGGAGTGTATATAAAAACGACATATCTTAATCACTTGCCAGGTAAATTCTCAGTTTTCGGTCCATTTTCAGAGACGAAATAGAAAAGTCTTCGTGTATTAGAGAACTTGATGATTTATTAATAAAGAATCATTTTATGTCATGCAGCTTTCCTGAGGTATGTACTGTGTTAATGTTATTTGTTACAATTCCTAGGACTATAGCTAGTGCTGAACGATAATTTTTAAGACTAAAATTAATAAAAACCTATTTAAGAAAATATATGAGACAAGACGTAACGTAACTTGGCTATTCTATTGAAAAATTAAACTGTTATTTCATTATAAATATGTATGTATAAGCCTATGCTCTTGAAAATAAAATTCATTAGATATTTAACTAAAATGCATACAATATTATTAATAGTGTTGGTTAACTACTTAAGTGGTTTATTAAAATTAAATTACAACGTTACGATTTTTACTGGGAGGGCCCCATCCAAAGAATTTGCCACGGGCCTCAGATGGTATAGTTACGCCACTGGTCAGAGTAAAATGATTTCGGTCAGATATAACCGGAATCCGGTCAGAATGGCATCACTGATAACAGACAGTTTAGTCTACGATCGTTTGTAAATGTTGTATTCTCGTTCACTTGGATTTCACCAGCTACAGAGAAAACAACTTCCAATTGCAACCTGCAATAAATCACCATTACAGAAATTATTTTCTTCTCGTTCATTTTCTTTAGTCGTTGCATCGTTGAGTTTCGTCAAAGTACTGGTCCATCTTTTCCATCATTCTCGATTATTCCCAAACAGATATATTCCACTGTGGGCGCAGTAGCGCAGTGGTTAGTGTGCTGGACTACTGTGCGAGGGATCCCAGTTCCCAGGTTCGATCCCCGGAAAAACACGAATTATCTACATCTTAAGGTTTTTTCTACTGTGCCACCTCTCGCGAACGTCTGACAAACATCCGAGAGTATGACTGTCCTGAAAAAGCTTCTCAATTTAGCCGTTCAGACTCGTCATAAAATTGTAGGTCCCTTCCATTCGTCCCAAAAATATAAACTCACACAAACGAATGGTTGCGAGAAGCTAGGCCTAGGGTGTCACCCGCCTGTTGCGCCACCTATTTTTTTTTTTTTTTTTTAGATATATTCCACTACGTGCTGTTGCATCTGGATTAACATTCTGCTCAGGCAGCAAAAACAACAAAGCACCCGAAATTAATTAAAACTCGGTATAAAATTATGAGTTTCGATCTCCATTCGTAAACTCCCTCCATGATAGATCTAATCCTAAGGATCGAGTATAATGGAACAAGAACACTGCTTCTAGTCGAAATATGTACATCCACGTATTTATGCTGGACGGCTGGCACTTGTGTCAGGACTTTTTGATTAGATTTTTGATGGATTCCTTCTGCCTAATGTAAATTATCGCAAATCTGGAGAACTATCCCAAAGTAAAAGCTCAAACGGTATTTTATTATGGATCCATGGAATATTATTTGAATTTATATAATCACATTTTGTCAAACGAAATGTAGGTATCAAATGCAGATAAGTCTTATCCTAAGTATCGGCAAATTCATTTTTCGCAAGACCCCTGATTGTGTATCATGTAAGCTATGAAACCAAATTTAAATTTAGTTGATAAATAAGCTATCACGTTATGAACATATATACTTACTTTCCCCAGTATTACATATGTGGTAGTCCATCATACACTTGTTCGGAAACTCAAGTTTCTTTTCGTCAAAATAGCCGCAAACAGGTTCTTGCATCTCTGGACATACTGGCTGACATAATGCTTGACACTCCTTTTGGGATATACTTTCCAGAACTGTGTAAAAAAAACAATTTTGTTAATAAAATAATAAAATTAATTTGAACCTTTGGATATCTAACCTGATTCGTAACGATTTTGACGTTGACAATTTTCATTTCCTAACATACATGAATTACGGAAAACGTAACATTTTTCACCATCAGTGGTCCATGTGGGTTCGTTTAGTAGGGAGCACTTAAATGCTCTATTACACGGACGTTCTTTAACTGTAAGTCTAAGTACATCCCTTTTAGCTACAACCAATTTTCTAGCATCGCAACAAGACAGAACCAAACATAATGCTATGATAATAATTGTTGGAAGCTCCATTCTAGTTTGAACGTGACGTGATGAAAACTAATCAACTACTGGGGACTTTTCTAATCGTGTCTGTATTTATAAATAAAACAGAAACCTAGAGTCTGACTGAAGATGAATCATGGTGGATTTTTTTTTTTTTTGTAACTCTGTATACTTAGTAAGCGAAACTAGTTTGTCGGTAGGTACACAAATCTGTTTCTGTTTAGGTAAATAAATTGGCGGGTTGTCATCGTCACATAGATGTGAATTTTTAATGAGAATAGATTGAAATATGAAATAAATTTTTTAAAGTTATGGTCATGGGCAATGGACAATGTCCTGGACATGGCTTCGATATTGGTACATATATAATACACTCTGTGTCACTTGATTAGGAACAGTAGCTTTATCTGCCTGTTATCATGTTTTAAATCAAATAAAAGCATACTTTGAGTATTAGGGAGCTTAGTTTAAGTAATAACTTCATACAATACACAAGTATGGGTAAAGGAAAGACATTAACCAAGGAAGAAATAGGCCAAATTCGAGCTTACCGTTCACAAGGAAAATCCATCCGTTTCAAAGCCAGTAAGATTGGAAGAGGCGCCACTGTTGTTAACAGATTTATGAAGGACCCTGAGAACTATGGAAAAAACCGCAAAGGAAGAGTCAGCAAAGCAATAACATGTCAGGAAAGGCGGGCGATACTGAGAGCTGCTTCAAGTTCAAGGCTATCAAAGATAAAATTAAGGCAGAAACTGGAGTTACAGCTAGCAGGAAAGTTTTGTATCATTCAAACGGAATTTGAATGACTTTTCCATTGGTGCCAAAATTTACATGAAGTAAGTTCAAATTATGAGCAGAATTAACTTGTGCCAACCACGTATTTCAAAATCGTTATATTGATGAACTTTATTGTAATATGGTCAATCGCAGTTTTCAATATGAATACCCAACAAAATTAAGATGAAAACAGAAACGGTAAACTAGAAGACATGTTTAGGTTTATGGTTCGGCTGCAGGAAATAAGGGGCTCTGGCTCTGCGAAATAAGGCCCCAAATTTGGGGTGTTATTTCATAATGAAATAATACCCCAATTTCAAATATGAAATAAGGCCCAAAAAAAAATTAAATAAGCCCTCAAATCTGACAGTAAACCCAAGCAGGGGGTTATTTCATTTCTTCTTTTGGGGCCTTATTTCATTATGAAATAAGAACTCAATTTTTATTAGGAAATAAGGCCCCAAAAAGGATATAACACCCCAAATTTTATTAAAAATCTTTGTTGTTGTTTCCTGTATAATTTTTTGGGGCCTTATTTAATTTTTTATTTTTTGTTTGGGCCTTATTTCATCGGAACCTTATTTCGCAGAGCCTATGGTTCACAGTCACTTTTGACTGTTAAACACATGATACTCTCGGTAAACATCCCGAGTAAAGCGTCTGGGCAAATGTTGTGGTTCGTCTACTGATGAGCCCGATGTAGGGGGGTCATCGGGACGAAACGCATTTTGGAGTATTATATCTACATATCTGACCGAAATCTCTTTACTCTGACCGGAGAAAATTTTGAAATCCGTCCTAACCGTTTTTTGATCGGAACGAAAAATGTTTTTAACCAGAAAACTCTTTTTTGACTGGAAAAATAAAGTTGCCCTACTGACTATAAATAAAGATAGATTTATATAATTTGAATAAAACTTTGACATAGATACATTACGAACATGCTCCCAAAGTCCCAAGTTCAAACAGAAACCAATTTAATGCGAATAATGGGACTAGAACATCACGCATGGAATTCTGCTCCGGGATCAGGATAATAAATTATCTTATAGGCTAATTTGTTGACGTTTTCTTTTGCTAGAATGTTGAAGAGGAAATAAAACAATGAATTTCAATTAATTAAAGTGTGAAATTCGATAAATCTCAAATTGGAGTTTGGTGAACTACTATTTTCAAGTGTCAGAAATTATCCGAGAATAATTATTTAGCCCAATTGACACGGCCTTAGTACATGGCCTGGCCACACACGTCTTCTCATGACTTTCATTTCCAATAACGATTTGACTACACACCGATCAATGTTTTTAACCGGAAAACTCTTTTTTGACTGGAAAAATAAAGTTGCCCTACTGACTATAAATAAAGATAGATTTATATAATTTGAATAAAACTTTGACATAGATACATTACGAACATGCTCCCAAAGTCCCAAGTTCAAACAGAAACCAATTTAATGCGAATAATGGGACTAGAACATCACGCATGGAATTCTGCTCCGGGATCAGGATAATAAATTATCTTATAGGCTAATTTGTTGACGTTTTCTTTTGCTAGAATGTTGAAGAGGAAATAAAACAATGAATTTCAATTAATTAAAGTGTGAAATTCGATAAATCTCAAATTGGAGTTTGGTGAACTACTATTTTCAAGTGTCAGAAATTATCCGAGAATAATTATTTAGCCCAATTGACACGGCCTTAGTACATGGCCTGGCCACACACGTCTTCTCATGACTTTCATTTCCAATAACGATTTGACTACACACCGATCAATGTTTTTAACCGGAAAACTCTTTTTTGACTGGAAAAATAAAGTTGCCCTACTGACTATAAATAAAGATAGATTTATATAATTTGAATAAAACTTTGACATAGATACATTACGAACATGCTCCCAAAGTCCCAAGTTCAAACAGAAACCAATTTAATGCGAATAATGGGACTAGAACATCACGCATGGAATTCTGCTCCGGGATCAGGATAATAAATTATCTTATAGGCTAATTTGTTGACGTTTTCTTTTGCTAGAATGTTGAAGAGGAAATAAAACAATGAATTTCAATTAATTAAAGTGTGAAATTCGATAAATCTCAAATTGGAGTTTGGTGAACTACTATTTTCAAGTGTCAGAAATTATCCGAGAATAATTATTTAGCCCAATTGACACGGCCTTAGTACATGGCCTGGCCACACACGTCTTCTCATGACTTTCATTTCCAATAACGATTTGACTACACACAAAAACCAGGCCTCATTGCAATGAAATAAAATTTGGCACGTTGACGTTCTTGACGTCCTCACTCTATCAACGCAAATATCAAATGAATGAATGATTTGTATCTTCTGAAAGTGGATTTTCTGTGCATTTTCTATGCTATCTAGCTTTCTCCTTTACTGACTCAAAATCTACCTGTGTCGCTGGACACGACTTTCATTGGAATGCGTGTATTGCCCTAAAAGTGTATTTCTATTGTCAATAGAATATGTTGACACTCCACTGTAAGTATAAATTCATGGCGTTTGAAATTTGAAAATCGAATTCTTTAATTGTTCATTTACTGCGTTCACTCATTATGAAAACCGAATTCTTCAATTTTGCCTCCCCGATCCCCGGTCTTCAGATGGACGATTGCGATTTTAACCATGAATATCTAGTTCTTCACTTTAACAATTGCTATTTCATTATGGAAATCAATTCCTCCAATTTGACTACTGCGTTCATCAAATCAACAACGGCTATTGTCAATATGAACATTTAATTGTTTCAGATTTAATTGACGATCACAAGTTCATCATATTGACATCATATTATTGTTGGCTCAAAATTAACGACTTTTTCTTCAATATGATGAACTTTTTGGTTCAGTGTTTTAAGCAATTGAAATTCAGAGCTTTATTTCCTCTTAAGCATTTGCAAAAATGCCTTGTTTTACTTAGAGGGTGTTCACGAAAGTAATAAAGGGCATACAAAGTAGAGACAAGATAGTCTACCTTACCTTTGATACAAAGCCTTTTCAATGACAATAGGACTGCGCTGTATGGAAGTAGATGAAGTAATGAGAACAAAATATCCAACTGTTTTGAGACAGGGATGGGAAGTGACCCCAATCCTCTTAATAATATTCCTTAATGAACTCACAACTTTTCACATGTTGGAATGGGCTTCGATTCAACTAGGTTGATGCTTCGACAGATGGCCTCAAAGTTAATACCAACATTTCAAAATAGCGGCGTACCGTAATGGATCGGAAAGGTGCGCAACTCATGAAAAGCGATTTTGACAAAACGCAAGTATGAAGAAATATAAAATAGAAAATCTGATATTGTTCAGACTACATACCAACTTATCTAGAAAACGGGGCTGGTTTATTGTTATACTTTTACCACTTTTTCCATTAAGTTGCAATGGCGCATCCAAATCATCGTCCTTAACACGAAATTTTATTAATCTTTAAAAAACACTGAGATGAAGATATTTTTTTTGAGGAACACAGAAATAAATATCATTTTTTTTCCCATAGTTAAATTTTCAAAAAATAAGTTGTCACCTTCATTAAGTGTCTTCCTCGCCATCGTCGAAGACTAACCGCCACCTGTAGGAGCTGACTACATCAGTCAACTTCATTCCGACACTCTAAACATCTCGTCAGAGATAGACTGTTAAACTGTTTCCGTTACCATTCGCCTTTGCTTTCCCTGAAGGAGAAACTCTAACCCTGTTTTTGGTACCAAGCAGTATTGTGGTTTGCTTCAATCAAGCTCTTCTGGTCTTTGTCTCGTGGACGGGATTTCAAAGAAAATAAACGGGGGGCAGAGTGCTACGGTTATCCTCCATCCTTTTCTTAGCAATAGAGTTCCCACCTGTAATGTCCGGCCCATAATTTTTCTGGCCACTTCCTGTTTTTGGAACAGTCTAGGTGGCTAACCTAACCTTCATAACTAAAATATCAAAAATACACACAAATGAACGGTAAATGTTTTAAAAAATTTTTGACATGCAGGCGCATTGCTAAACTGGAACATTTTTCTTTGACTTTTGCGAAAAAAAAAAATCTGAGTTCACTATATCGAGATTTTCATAGTTCACTATTTAGTGTAGTCTGTGTAAAATGTTGGTGGTTCACTATATTGGATAGTTCACTATACAGAGGGTTCACTATACCGAGCGTCCACTGTATATATGTAGATAAAAATATGTATGTAGTTGCAAAACACCGAAAACTTATATTTTTGAATTAATTGAAGAGAAGCTTACCATGCGAATTCATATTTCGCATGACTCACATGGATTTAAAGAAATTTTGTGGAATTTTATTGAACAAAAGGAAATACAGGCAATTTAAATTTTATTGTGTTTTAATTATTACGTGTAGGATTTATACAATTAATATTATTCCTCGATACCGCAATCGTCTCCCTTCATTTGAGACCATTCTGTAAAGGAAAAAAGTTGTATAATTTATTGCAATAGCCGTCATAAATTGACACGTCTTTTGACATGTTTAATAGTAGCTTCAGAATTTAAATACACATACCGTAATTTGAGAAGCAATTTTCCATTTCATAAATGCAGTCATTTCCGAAAACCTCCATCTGTTTACCATTTGAAGCACACACAGGGTTATAAATAAATGGACAGGGTCTTAGACATTCTTGCAGGATGATCGGATCTATTTGGTGCAAGCACAATGTCATGTGAGTTTGCGTCCACTCTAAAAACAAAAATCGGGAATAATATGTGCTGGCAATTTTTAGCAAAAAATTTTAACTTACGACTTCCGCTGCGGCACTTATTGTATCGCATCAAGCATTCATTGTGGAAATACTTGAATTTATTGTTTCCATCGAAAGCACACAGAGGGTTCATTAGCCTCGGGCATATTTGAGGACATTCGTCATCCAGTTCGCTTTCAGTCTTCAAGCATTCACTGTACAAGATGAGGAGACTTAGGATCAAGCAAACATAAAATTTCATTACGACGAAGTTGGTGATTCTTTTAGTTGGTATATTCTACTTGCTCACTATACGTTCTGAATGCAACGCCAACTCATAGCGATTATTTATATATCAATTATATTGTATTAACATGAAGATAAATTGCTCTATTGCCTTGATTTCAAAACCGATATCAACCGATCTGCCTTTATCATGTTGTCAATATTGATCCTATTAGATAACCGCCTTTATATCCGATTAATGATCTCTGGATTGTTCGGTAATACGATGCTTTTAGGGTCATGCATGTTGTTTTTAATGGAGGGCCGGCCGGCGTGGCGGTTGAAGACGTCCGGGAAATTATCTCATTTGACCGCAATATGTCGACAACACGTTCAAAGTTTCATTTAAGTAATTTACTTACCTACATTAAGAAGTGTTGGCATATTGATTGCACTCAGCACTGCGTGGCCTTTCTCTGACTTGAAGGTTTGTTCCTGATAGAACTTTGAATTTGTTTATAAATATGTACATAATTGCAAATTAGTTGATTTGTACTGTAGGTTATGTTAGAGTATCTTCATACTTAACAAATCCGAATCAATCACAAGCCGTTCCGAATGCTCACAGACGCAGTTCCAGCAATGAATGAACAATATGGACATTGGATGTGAAACTTTATTAACTTAATTAAGTATGAAAGTCAAAGAAAATAGTGCAATACTGCGGAGTCCTTAAATATTTGCGCGTACTAATAATCACTTTTTGTGTTAAGTTTAAGGAACGAATGGCGCATTTTCCATATATTTAAATTATCTATTGTTAGCTACCTACATTATATTTAAAGTAAAGGTTAAAAAGGATTATTAGTAAGGCTAAGGGCCCTATTCAGACCACCTCCGTGAGGGTGAAGTCATGCAAAATGATGTGTCAAGTATCTCAGTCGAGCATATCTTGTTTATATGGGGCAAATTATGGGAAATATAGATATCCTATTATTATTTTTTATAGCCATGTTTTACGGAATTTTGCTTTCTTATAAAATAGCAAATCATTCTCTTAAATGTATACGGACACACGATCATGGGCTCGTCATGACTTTAAGAAGCCGACTCCACTAGAGATCTATCTCTCCAACTTAATGTCTGATATATTATATATCATAATATTTTCTTTTATCTGCGTTGGGCAAATCATGATTTGACTTTTCATTTTGTGTTGTTGGACAGATAAACCATTCGGCTGTTCGTTTTGTTTACAACAAAAAACAAACTTCTGTCAAATTTCATGACAAACATCTATGTCAAGATATAATGACAGAGAGAGATCGCTAACATCAAACCATAAGATACAAAATAATAGTTTAAAAAACTAATGAAATGCTTTTATGTAGACTGTTTTAAAAAGCAAAAAAATAAAAATTAACCAATCTATTTTTAAGGTTTGCCCTGGAAGGGGCTTAGAAAACAAATTCAAATTAATTTAAATTAGTGATAAATAGTTTTTATTGCAATGCTTTGTGGTACACAATATTTTTGGTTTTGCCATTTTCGGTGTAAATATACAAAACCGATGGTTTGCCAACCCGCGAACAGGCTACATATAACTGTCCACGTGAGAAAACTGGATACTCTAAATTCACTCCACAAATTCCTAACGTTTGCCCTTGCGCCTTATTATTAGTAACCGCAAACGCGAGGCGAACAGGAAACTGAAGTCGTTTAAATTCAAATGGAATATCAGATGGAATCATTGGGATGCGTGGTATGAATACATCTTCGCCTTTAATTTTTCCTGTTAGAATAGTAGCTTCAATTGCATAAGCCATTAATCTTTTAACAGAAAGTCTTGTACGATTACACAAACGGGGTTGATTAATATTCAGAAGCATAATAATAGTAACTCCAACTTTCATTGGAGATTATGCGGAGGCAATCCTGGTAAGTCCAACGAATTCAAAAATTCTGTTGGATAATTCACAACATCTTCATTATTAACTTATTAACTGTATCCACAGACTTGTACGAAACCAAGTCGCCAGGAATCTTGGATTGTATAGCCATGTTCAATTCAATATTCTTGTGTATCAGGACAATGCATATCAATGTTACCAATTTTACAAACTATGGCTTTGACTGTCGAAGAATAGCGTTTGCTTTTTTTATATGGGATGCGCCACTCCTCTTTGTCCAATATTGACCAATCTTTACAGGAACACTCCCAGGACAATACCTATGATTATATGATATGATTATCTGTAAATTTAAACTCAATCGATTTGCTGGTTTTCGAGATATAAGATTTTGAATGCATTTTTTGTATGGGAGCTGCCACGCCCCTATAACTCATGAACCAATACACCTACAAAGACCGTATGAACTTATAAACCATGGTATCAACGTCACCTTTCATGGGAAATTTCCAGAATCAAAATCGGTTCACGCATTACAGAGAACATTATCGACAAACACAATTGAACATGATTTTTATATATATAGATAGCTTTAATTCGGTGTTGTTCTTACCTAAGTTCATTAGGTTTGGGTAATGCCCAAAAGAATAAGATCGCGAATACAAGCACCCAGGATGAGATGGTTATATCAAATCCAAAATCTCTCCTCTATACCCGATGGGGATTGCCCTTGATGATTTAGAGTCGATGGTGCGGAAACGAGAGCTATAGGGTCCACTTGAGCAATCTACACCCGCGATCCACTTAATGGACATGCGGACCATAGAAAATGCATGAATGAATAAATGAATGAATATATTAATATTAACAAGTAATTAATAATATTAATAAGTATAATATAATAATATTAACAAGTAATTAATAACCAATATAAACAAATTGGTTGTTTTTTAGTAAAAAAAGCCCGTGCACAGTTAAATAGATACCAAAACAGTTTTTAATGTAATGCTCTGTGGTACACAACATTATTTGTTTTTCCAGAAATCGTATTGCCTAGATAATATTCTTGACTTTCAGGACTATGCATTATTCATATCAATTTTAAAAACATTGGTTTCCAATTCAAAGACTGACGGAGAAGCTGTACCCGCCCGGCTTTGCCCGTGCACAGGTATCGTATGGTTTAGGTCTTAGATAATAAATCGATTTGATGGGATTTTCTTTCTGCCTAAACCTGGGCCCTATTTCACCAACCAACTTTCCACTTTGCAATTTTGCAAAAAAAATATTTCCTGCAAAGTAAAGTGCGATGTGTTTCACTAAAAATGCAAAGTTCTCGTGACTTTGCACTTTGCGATTTTTGACAACTTTTTGCAAAACGCAAAGTCTGGGTGTTTCACCAACTAAAAACAGAACTTTGCATTATAATTGTGTTTTGCACATTATTTGCAAAGTAAACTCAATTTATACTGTTCTTTGGCATCGGTCGGATAATTACGGCAACCGCACGCTTTCCAAGTCTATATTAACAAACTGCTGTTCATTTTCTTTGGGTACATAAGAGAATCCTCGTTCAGCAAAAAATGGGCTCGCAAAGGCTCGGCAAATGGTGTTTGCAAGATTCATCGATTATTGCCATCCGAAACTTGGTGTGCTACTCTGCAAACTGCGGCTTTACTTATTCTAAACTTATGTCCAATTTTTGACAAAACACATTCAATATTTGTCTTTGTTAAACGGAAGCTTTCCAGGGTGGGAAAGTTATTTGCAAATAGATGACCCGGTGAACTTCGTACCACCTAAAATTGATTCGATTGTAACTCTTCATAAGCGATTATGAGTCCCAATCAACCTTCCAACTATAGTTCTTTGAGATCGGCAATATTACCCGCGCTGTGTATCTACAGTTTAAGTTTCGTTTTGTGATTAATTGAAACTCTTTCGTAACGTCCCTTTGTTCAATTGCGAACAACTGTTCTTGAGTTTTTGCGTGACTAAAGCACATCAATTGATTTTTATATAATTAAGACTTCACGAGAAAAAATCCGGAAACATTTGCACGGTCTGACAATACTGAAATATGACATCGCAGTACCGTTAAATGTTGATGCTTTTATACTCATTATAAATAAATAAATAAATTATAAATTATTTGATCTTAAGACCGTGTGTTAACTGATATAAATAATATTATCTTCTGATAATCGGATATCGTGGTGGAAAACGAATCTTCAGCTGTCAAAGTGTCAACAATTTATCCTTCACCGGGAGCAAGATAAATAAATTAACCCAGGCCATAGGCTAATTTTTGTCATTTTCTTTTGCTTGAGTTTTGCTAGAATATTCAAGATGAAACAAAACACTGAATTTCAATAAATTAGTACCGTACCATTCGATAAATCTCTGTTTTTTAAGATTGGAGTTTTGTTAACTTCTTTCCAACACTTCATAAGTGTCAAAAAATTAACCGAAGATAATTATTTAGCGCGGCCTAATAAAGTGTAGAAATAGTAGTTTAAAAAAATGTTAAGCATAATCCGTTTCTTTCAGCATTAAAAATAGTCAAGCCTAGTCAAGCCTAGTTTCCGCATTTTTTCTCGAACAGTCCTTATATAGATAGAGATTTCAAATGTGCCCTTAATTTTACAATTCTTAGTAAACTATTAGTATCCTTTTTGTCTTTAAAGCGTGCTTCAAAACGGTTCATAAAATATTTTTTTAACTATTTCCACCAACTGTTCAATAAAAACTAAACTGCAAATGATTTTTTTTCTTGGCATATTATTGACAAACTTTTCATAATTTTAAATGTAAAGTGCAAATTCAATTTGTTTGGTGAAACGAAATGAACGAATTCTTTGCAAATTCGCAAAACTTTTCATTTTCCAAAAATATGCTTTGCACTTTGAAAATTTGTTTTTGGTGAAACTGATTTTGCAAAGTGGGAAAATTTTCAACTTTGCAAAGGAATAATTTCCTCTTTGCAAATTTGTGTTTGGTGAAACGAAATTTGCAAAGATAAATTGCAAAATTGCAAAATGCAAAGTGAAAAGGGTTCGTTTCACCAAACGCAAATTTGCAAAGAGGAAATTATTCCTTTGCGAAGTTGAAAATGTTCCCTCATTGCAAAATTCGTTTCACCAAACACAAATTTTCAAAGTGCAAAGCATATTTTTGCAAAATGCAAAGTTTTGCGAATTTGCAAAGAATTCGTTCATTTCGTTTCACCAAACAAATTAGATTTGCACTTGGCATTTAAAATCGAGAAAAGTTTATCAGTAATATGCAAAGAAAAAAAATCGTTTGCAATTGAGCTTTTGTTGTGAACAGTTGGTGAATATAATTAAAAATATGCGCAAGTGAAGTGGGAATACTTAATCGTTTAAACAATATTAGTCGATGCAGGTTATATTAAGGTATACAAATGTCTAATATGACTAAAATGTGGGCGTAAAAGTGGGTGTTATTTGATAGAAGAGTTGTTTATGGTTCCTATTGGATTTATATTGCCACAGAAGTTTTGGCCTTTACAAAAATATATCGTATGTGAATACAGATCGATATTTGGGTAGTCATTTTTGAGAAATATTTATAAAAAGGCTATATTCGAGTTTTCTGAGAAAAACTAAGTACTCGATCATGTTTAGAACGTTTATGTTGTCTTAAATATGTATTTTGATCAAAATAGTTCGGTTTTTTGTAAACGTATGCAAACATATGGTACAACGTTGGGTTCGAAAAACACTGTTCTTAAACTGTTTAGCTAAAAACTGAGTACGATGTATTCTTCAGGATATAAACATTACCCAGCAGTTACATTTTCTTCCAAATTGAAAATGGCTGTTTCGAGATATGAGCAGTTTTTAAAGTACCATTTTTAGGGATTGGGGTGGAGATCGACTGTCCCATTCATGGTTCAAAAAACATTGTTTTGCAACTGTTTAGCTCAAACTGAGTAAATGGTATTACTATGGATTTAAGCATTACCTGCCAGTTACATTTTTATCATAATCGAAAATGGCGTTTTTGAGATATGAGCAGTTTTTTAAAGTACTATTATTAGGGATTTGTTAAGAATGACAATAGTACCTTAAAAATAAGTTTTTTTTTAAAGCTTTTTTACCGTTTTCGAGAAAAAGCCAATTTTCAAAACTGCCGTTGCTGGACTTTTTAGCGAAAAACTGGGTATGCAGTCATGTTAAACATGCTTACATTAACTCAACTAGCGGGAAACCCACAAACTCTAAATACGAAGTTTGAAGCAAATCCGTCCAAGCGTTTAGATTCCCCAGGGGTGGGACAGACAGACATACGGACGGACAGAATTGCGAGACCCACTTTTTTGAGTTCCACTATCATCGTAATATCAGAAAACAATATCTTTCTCTTACTACGTATACGAGAAAGTTAAAAAGGCCTCCTAGCGGTGAGCCTACAAACTCTAAATACGAAGATTGAAACAAACCCGTCCAAGCGTTTAGATTTCAGAGCTATGGGACAGACAGACATACGGACGGACAGAATTGTGAGACTCACTTTTTTGAGTTCCCCAATCATCGTAATATCAGAATTGATCAAAATCTCGAGTTCGAAATTTTGTACGAAAACAATATCTTTCTCTTACTATGTAAGTATGTATACGAAAGTTAAGTTAAGGCCGATGCCAAGAAAAAAGTACATGACTGGGTGAACATAAGTACCTATGTTCTTGCTGCTATATAGTTAGAAATCAATAAGTTTTAAGTTATTACATAGTATTTATTTTGTATACCATGGACGTAAGTAACTCACATGTCTAACATTTTGCATAATTATGACTTGTATGCAGTGTTGAAGCATCGGTCAGGCCGATGATAAATTTATTACTTGCTTTAATTTTTCTGAACTTGGACGCTTTATTTTAGGATATGAGGTATGTTAAATATTGCTCAAATTTCAGTTTAAATCGAAATTCATAGAGTATTAGAAAACAATTTTTTCACTTTGCAAATTTGCGAAACACGATTATAAATGCAAAGTTCTCTTTTTAATTGGTGAAACACTTTTACTTTTCACTTTGCAAAAAAGTCTGAAAGTGAAAATTGCAAAGTCGTGAAAACTTTGCATTTTTAGTGAAACACTTTGCACTTTTACTTTGCAGCAAATATTTTTTTAACAAAATTGTAAAGTGCAAAGTGAAAAGTGGTTGGTGAAATAGGGCCCAGAACCCATAGAGCAAAGCATATTCAATCGTTATGCAAAAGGTAAAAGGTGGTCGAATGCCTCCACCCATATCCGCAAATTTTTTGGATAATGTAGGGCGAGTACTTTTTCCACAACAAATAAGACTTGAAGAAATGAAGAGAGGAGACACCTCAAGGACGTAAACAATTCCCCCCGTCACCTCAGTAGATGTTCTTAGAGCTTGCGAAAAAATTGGAGATGAAAAGGCGCCTGGCGTCGATGGTATCCCCAACACAGCTTTGAAAGCATCAATCCGACAACGTCCTGGTATTTTCGCGGACACATTCAATACGTGCCTAAAAGAAGAAGTATTTCCACAACAGTGGAAGAAACAAAGACTAACCCCCACAGAATCCTTCCTCTTGTAGACCCCTGTGTATCCTGGACACAGTAGGGAAAATATATAAAATATAGGCATTATAAGTGACCGATTGGACACTGCGATCGATGAGGCAGGAGGTCTTTCAGATAGTCAATATGGATTCCGAAAAATGCGGTCCACTATTGACCCCGTCAATGAAGTGGTCGCCACAGCAAGGGAAGCCATCAGCGGAAGACGATGGAAAGGCGGAAGAAAGTAATACTGCGCCATCATCACATTAAATGTCAAAAACGTCTTTAATAGTGCAATCTGGAGAAACATTTTAAGGGCACTCATAGCCAAAGGGGTGCCTAATTATATTCAAAATATTCTGAAGGACTATTTCACAGATAGGCTATTGCTGTACAATACCGTACAGCATAACTGGTGGCGTTCCGCAAGGCTCCGTGTTAGGTCCGCTATTGTGAAACCTAATGTACGACGACATACTGAGATCGAGGATCCCGATGTCGTCTAAGATAATCGGCTTTGCCGACGACATATGTAGCTATAGTGGTGGTAGCTACATTTTTTGAGAAAGTAGAGCACGATTGCAACGAAGCAATCAGATCCGTGCAGGAATAGCTGATTTCAATGGCTCTACAACTAGCGGAAGAGAAGACAGAGGTTTTACTCATCAGCAGCAGACAAATTATGGAGACAATAACGGTAACTGTCGGTGACCATACTGTAGTCTCCAAACCAGAGTTGAAGTACCTCGGGATTATTATAGACGCGAGACTAACGTTCAAACAGTACCAATACACAGCTGAAAAGGCAGCAAAGGTAACTGCTGCACTATCAAGGATGATGCCCAATATTGGAGGGCCAAAATACAGAAGAAGACTGCTTCTAACGCGAGTTTCAGCGTCGATAATACTCTATGGGTCCCCGATATGGGCCGGTGCAATGAAGACCAAATCATACAGAAAGAAAACGGAGGCGACCTACCGTAACTAGCGCCGTCCTACGATGCAGTATGCGTAGTAGCTGGCATGATACCAATTGACCTCCTTGCAAGAGAAGCACATGAAAAATACCTCCTCAGCAGAACAACGGCAGGAACACCAATGACAACAGGAGATAACACTTTACCACAAAGGGTGGCAAGTTTAGAAAATTGGCAACAGAGATGCGGTATCACTCTGACAAGGGAAGATGGACGCATAGAATCATACCCAAAATCGACGATTGGATCAACAGAAAGAATGGAGAGTTAAATTTCTATTTGACACAGATGCTAACAGATCATGGATGCTTTAAGGGCTTACCTGTACAGGTTTGGGCACGATGACAATCCTTTTTGCCCATGCTGTACAACAGCTGTTGAAGACGCGGAGCATGTAATGTTCCAAGAAGAACTGTAATTGCTGAGGGAGAAAATTTGGTGTAGAACTGACACCAGAAAAACATAACCGCCCTGATGTGGTAAACAGAAGGAGGATGGGAAGCAATCAGCAATGCAACGCCAGCATGAGCGACAACGTAATGAAATGCGGGTGAATGCAAAACTGAAAATGCCGAACACTTAAGGCTATACGGCTATACCCCCCTAGGCTATATGATATGAATAAGGGCAGGAAGAGGGGGGTTTAGTCAGTAAGAATCTGACATAACTGCTTATTACACAGCAGTATCTTATGCTGCTTAAATTGGCAATAAATAGGCGAGCGTCCTTTAAGCTTTGATTTGTCCTGTTTCCGCCTCGGTTAAGGCTTTTTATCCACCCATTTTATTTTTTTGTAAATTAAATAGTCCAAATTAACAAAAAAATTCGATCAAAGAAAAATACGAGTCCACGTTTAAAAGATAACGGTCAAACTAAATGCATGTTCTATTCAAGTGGCGCAAAATTAATGCCCCACATTTTGACGGTTTGTGGTTAATAATTTTTTGTTAACACTTAAAGGTTTAGTTCTAAATCTTCCTTCTGGTCAAATAACAACAATTAAATGAACTTTAATTTAAAACAAAAATTAAGTCTCTAGCATGCTTGGTTTGGGAGCAGTGGGCAATAGAAAACCGACCTTAGGGGGTGTGCTATTCAAGTGGCGCGGAGTTTAAGTAAGTAAAAAGCCTTTAAAAAGTGGAGGACAATAAAACGGAAGCATACACAAGTTCCGGCGAACAACCTTTCTGCAATTATCGCAAAACGTGTCCATTTTTGATTTAAAACGTGCGATTTAAAATTTATCTAGTTTCAGTTAATTATACCACGCATTTATTAACTTCAACGAAATAAACAAGCTATTTCCTGTGCACTAGTACCGGAAACCATTTTGTTTTATGGGAAAGCCAAATTCTGTAGGTCACTGTAGGTACTCAATCGCCAATTCGCCACAGTATTAAGGCAATAAGCCTAAAAGTATACCAGCATTTCCTATAAAATTGTCCATTTGGTAGAAATATTGGATAAATTTCGACATTTTTCTCTGCAATGTTCAAATTTTAGAAATTAAGAAATTATTTTGTAGGAATTGCGAAGTTGTATAATGTCGTTTTCGGTTGGTCATCCAGAACCGTCCGGAAGAACTCTCCGCGATTCTGAATTAAAATCCAGAAGCAAATTTCTATTCGTTTCAGTAGAAGAGAAGCACTGGGCCTTACCAATAATCATTTTTAATCTTCAACTTAAATATTTTGCCGGTCACAATGGATAATTTTATATGGAAATTTTCGCCATTGTGACCTCGTAAAAGTTAGCCTGGAGACTAAAAATTATTATTAGTACCGCGGACTGTCATTAAAATAGCATTACTTTACGTTGATTAAGTAACCGTGTATCAAACATCATTAAACGTCAGTCAGTACAAAGCAACTGCCGAATATACACTTCGATTTTTTTATATATAATAGTACATTTACACCGCACCTAAATTCAACATTTCAGCAGACAACATTTCGAAATCCAATTTGCGTTCCCATTGAAACTTCAACATTTCAAATGACAGCTAGTACCAGAATTATTGATTCTCACTGGTGTTTTTTATGTTTCGAAATCAGAAGTGGTTTGTACCTAAAGAATTAATTTTATAATTATATTAATCTAAACATGAATATAAGTGATAATTCAGACATATTAAATACAATCTTAAATAAATAATATTAAATACAACAAAAAATTCCTCATCGGATTTTTTTACAGCGGTTTTTTTTTTTTGTCAGTGAGCCCAAAAGTCATCAAAATGAGGTTTGTTCGATTTGACATACTTGCAAATGCAGCGATGAAATTCAACATTTCGAAATGCTGGAAAATATATGGCGAAATGTTGACCATTTGGCCTGAAATGCTGAATTTAGCCGAAATGATGAATTTAGGTGCGGTGTAAACGTACTATAAACGTATTATTAATTTTATCTTTGAATCCTTTTTGGGATTAATTTTAGCGCAAGCGTACTTTTAAATGATTGGCTTTATAAATGTACAAAATGGTATACAAAAGTAATAAAGTGGTAGCACTGTTGATAGTCAACAATCAAAATTCGAATACATAAGATGAAGATACAACACTCTGACTATCTCGTTTCATCCACTGGTGAGCTATAAGAAATTTTACACAGTCCATCTTTCTTTCACCCCAAATTAAAGAGCAAATCTCATCTACGCCGTTCTATTGCTTTGCAGACACGGGGTGCAACATTTTTCTATTGACCGTGGTTCTGTTGTATCGGCAAGTTGTTGGAAAATTTTCCAAATATCGTGAAAATCTCCTAAAACTATGAAATTTCCTAAGAATTATATTCTTTCAAATGGAGAAATACATTTCATTAAATTCAACTAGAAAAAACTGTTCACAATTTGTGTGAATAACTCATTTTTGCCTGCTGTCTGGGTAAGTGAAGAAAATGATAAAATTTGTGTGTATGTATGTGATAAAAAATGTACAAGGGGTGTTTTTCGGTTTTTAAAGAAGCGTCGTATTGTTAAAATTATTTCCTAATTTTTCCAATAATATTTTAACTTATAAATGAGAAAGATGTTTATTTAACATATGAATTTTGTAAACGTAATAATCTCTAAAGCATTCATTACTTTTAATGTAAATTTTACTTATCAGACCCCACCCACCCCTTTAAAAGACTATTGGTATGTTTGTCCAAGATAAATTATTGCTTTTGAATATTTATTATTTTTATTATCAGTATAGTGAGTCAAGGGATATGCCGCAGCTGATTTATAAAGATTTGCTTTTCTTCAAAAAGAAGATTACATTTTCGTTCTGACTATGGTGAATACATACATCCTACATTTGATATAGCCTGTGGGTTGTTCTTCAAACAGGAACTTTTTCTCTAAATTTATAATTTGAGTGCTACATTAGAGTGGGTATATCGATGTGGGTTATTTAGTGGTATACTTACATACTTATTCAAAGAACTTCTATTGTTTGATGTACCTACTATTCCAAACGGGAGTCCTAGTAATATGTAAACTATAATGTTTGTAAATACCAAAATACTGTAGGTGTACGAAACATATGAACAAGGTATTGTCTCGCCTACGCAAGAAGGACACTCTTTCTCGAAGGATTTGGTACAGAATTAAATTGTTTCTCCATATTATCTATAATATATTACTTACATCGTTGTTGTGTACTCCCCACTTGCTTACTTAAGGTGACACTATAGTCCGGGGTGGACCTGGGCCTCAACCTACAAATGTGTCCAGCCAGCACGATCTTTGGCCAGCTGTCACCAGTTTCGCACGCTAAGTTGGTGGTGTTCCTCTACTGCGTCGTCCCTCGGGTGTGGATTCGAAGATATTCCGGGTCGGAGCATTCGCGTCCATTCGCTCTGAATGACTTAGCCACCTCAGTCGTTGGACCTTCACTCTTCTGGCTAGGTCGATGTCTCTGTACAGCCCGTATAGTTCGTCATTGTATCTCCTCCTCCATTCACCGTCTGTGCAGACGGGACCGAAAATTACTCAAAAAGTAGCCTATAAGTATTTAAGTAGAACTTAAATTGTTATGAGTCGTATCAGCAAACGGCCCTGTGTATAATAAGAAGGGCACTTGAAGAAGTTTGAAGTCTTACGTCTATTGGTTATTAGAAGATTGTCAATCCAGGAGGAGTCATCGAGCTTAAAACAATGACGATTGTATTGAGGTCTAGCGCATTGCTCACAAAACTAACTTAGCTGAGAATATGCCTATATCCTCGCTGAATCTGATGGCATGTTAAGTTATGAAAAATAATTGTTTGCTAGATTCCACCTTTCACTTTCACTCGAAATGAAATCGGAAATGACAAAGTGAAATTGTGATTTCGAAAAAATTTCGGAATTTTCGAATCGCTCGAAATGCAGAACACTGATAACGAATTCACTCGATTTGCAATTTCGACTTCACTCTATTTCTGGAACCTAGCTGTGTATTTCAATAGCTGAATGGGGTAAACGTTCACTTAAATTTCTATTATGCCTAATTCTTTTTTGATTTGTTGATTCAGAGAACAACTTGTTAACAAATACTTCGGTTACGATTACAGCTTAATTTAAACTAACCACTAACTCCTCATCGGCCTCCAGTAAGAGATTGCTTAAAAAGTTGAATTCTGTCATTCAATTCTACATAAATACGAGTACCTAATCCTTTTGGAAACATTTTATTATTATTCCCATTATCGAGAGAGAATCTTGCACTGTAGGACAAAAAAAAACGTTAGTTTTTAATCGTTCGCGCTGGGGTTACTGCGACTTCAGCTACATACTACTACAATATTTGCAATGTCATGTGTGCCAATTTGATTTACTATATCCTGCCATAAAAGAATAGTATTAGCTCTTAGCTAGCTGGGTCATCATACTCTTTACATTAAAGCCATCGATATTCATGATAGTACATACATCGTAAATAGTGACAGACCTTTCAGCTCTTCATGTACATAGGCAAATTTAATTATCAATTAAAAGATTCCACGACTTTCGTAATGAGCATAGCGAGTGTGCTTATTAAAGTCATAAGCTTCCGTGGCGTATATAATATCCTTTATCAAATTGTTGGCTTTATTGTGCTTTTAGTTTTAAGTGCACAACGAAAGTAATTAAGACCCAAACAGCCAACTCATTGACTTTTAAGATGTGTCCAGTAACCAATATACGCTTGAGCAATTCTTTAGAAGTAGGTTTTGCTCCTAAGTTTGCCTCTAATAAATCTGCATTCAAATAATACATAACTCGAACATTAAAGTTCTGCTCATTTTTTCGATTTGACAGGATTGTCAAGGGATCTGGCTTGTATTTGCGGTTGGCGTTGAAAGTCGCCCGTCTGCTTGAAGACCCCAACGCAACGAGGAACCGTCCTTCGAATATCTATGTCCAAGTGTTCCTTTCACAGGAAATTCACAGGAAAAAAACATTTTGGTATCGTCAAATCCGCAAAGTGAACAGTTCCCCGTGTGGGTAATGTGAATGAGTTTCACTGTATCGTTGAAAACGTTCAAAACGAAGTTTTCGTGAAAATATATATACACAACAAAACAGCTGCTTTATTAAGCCACACATTTGAAATAATCTGTGCAATATTGAACTTTATTAAAATCAAAAAATAATCATTCTAAAAACACATTTCATCCGGAAGTTCCATGAAATCATTCACTTCTCCTCTTAACCTGTCTCGTATTCTTCTCTGAGAACACCGCTCATTTCGTTCTTCCTCTTATGCTTTCAAAAATAGAGCATTATTATATCAAACACGCTATTTCTTATTTAAATCACTTTTAAAACAAACTTTTCATATGCCTCCGGCGAATGCAGCTATACAGATTTGTGACTACCTTTCCCAAAATCGTGTCGATAAGGAGACGTTTCCGGCGGATTCCACGATAGCAGTAGAAAGTGAAAGGGAATCGAATAGGTGAAGTGAAACT
This sequence comes from Cheilosia scutellata, assembly GCA_955612985.1. NCBI lineage: Eukaryota > Metazoa > Arthropoda > Insecta > Diptera > Syrphidae > Cheilosia > Cheilosia scutellata. Next base: position 71,172,453 of record OY015312.1, read on the forward strand.
CAATTCCGACGGATTCCACGATAGGGGTGAATGTTAATACGTTAGCACTCACAGATGCACTATCAGGTCTTAAGGTAGATGTCTCGCTCAATAGTCGGATGAACTCAAAGCTGGGTGAGGCATCTTTTTGAACATCTGTCACTAGAGGCACCCCACAAGGTGACCTCCAATCTAATATGTATAATAATAATCTACTAATAATCCTCAAACAAAACAAAAAGTATCTTAAACAGTCTAGACGAATTTATACAAACGCCTTAAATAAGGTCCTCAAGCTGGGGAGAGACGGTGTGGTTTGGGTGCAAACCCCCACAACTTAAATGGGCCTTTTCTTAGTTAGGAAGTTAAGTTGGAAATCCAACATTCAAGACTGACAGAAATTGTACTGTCGCACGTTTCTCTTGCAAAAAGTCCATTGGTAAACTTGCACCCTTGTATAACTTTTTTTACTTTCTTGTTTACACAGTGATCCTGATCACCTTCTCACAAACTTCTATAACTTACTGAGAGTCCACGTTAGTAACCTCCACAATGGATAGATAGGTTATTTAATGAATGAATGAGTAGATTTTTTTATTAGCAATGTTTTCTGCACCAACTAAGCATATATATGTGCATTATATTCTTTTATTGCAGTTGATTGAATAATGAAGAACTGAATTACTGACGAGACTGTGTCACCTTTTAAGGAAACATCCATTACAAAACATCCTCATTTGTCAGTGATCCTCATAAAAACATTCAAAAGTGATTCGCTTCATTTTTTCTTGTAAATCGGCGGCAGACTGCGCAACTTGCCTAGTTACATTTGGAAGACGAAGTATGAACTTGTGTTCATCACTCGGAACAAGTACAAGCAGTGGTGGTGGTGGAGCAGCAGGCGTTTTAGGAATTTGTAGTGGCGGCCAGGGAAGTACCAATAATTGTAACGAAATGCCACCAGAAACTCGTCCAAAAGTAGTCACTGTCAAGCATCCAGAATCGAATAAACCGAAACCAACCACAAAGAGGGGCAAACCAATTCCAGCTGATCAGGATGTTATTAAAGCTTTGCAACGATGCCGTGATGAGGGTATTAAACGTCTGGACTTGAGTAAATCATCGATAGCAGTGATTCCGTCGACGGTAAAAGAGTGCACACACTTGACTGAACTTTATTTGTACAGCAACAGAATTGCATCGTTACCACCAGAACTTGGTACACTGGTTAACTTGAGAACACTTGCATTGAATGAAAATTCCCTTACCGCTCTGCCAGATTCATTGCAAAATCTAGTTCTTTTGAAGGTGCTCGACTTGCGACACAATAAGCTGGCCGAAATTCCAGATGTCATTTATAAATTAAAGTCATTGACTACTCTATATTTGCGATTTAATCGCATTCCATCAGTTGCGGATGGGATAAAGCATTTGACTAATCTGACTATGTTGAGTTTGAGGGAAAATAAAATTCGTGAAGTTAGTTCGTCTATTGGATATTTGGTGAATTTGACAACACTTGATGTGTCCCATAATCATCTGGAGCATTTGCCGGACGAGATTGGTAACTGTGTGAACCTGAGCGCATTGGATTTACAACATAATGAGCTCTTGGATATCCCGGAAAGCATTGGACATTTGAAGAACCTGAGCCGTTTGGGTTTGAGGTAAGATTAATCGAATATTTTGCATAAGATGGTTTTTACTCATTAAGCTTTACATCGTAAGCTGTGCTGTATAGACAAATGAGTTTGGGAATGATGACAAAACTCTATTTGGCCTTATACCGCTCGCGCCCAGGAGCTTTCAATCGGTACCTTGACCTATTGACATTGGAGCCTTAAGCTACACTGTGTGAGGCCCAAAGCCAAGAATTTATGTAATTCTCATATTTGACTGCTAGGTTCCACATTTCACTTGCACTCGAAATGAAATCGGAAATGAATTTTTGAGTTCTACATTTCACTGTATTCGATTTCGATTTCAAAATTTTCGGAATTCAGACAAAATGAAATTGAGATTTTGAAAAAATATCGGAGTTTCCGAATCGCTCGAAATGCAGAACACTGAAAACGAATTCACTCGATTTGCAATTTCGATTTTACTCGATTTCTGGAACCTAGCTGTGAGCTACAATAATTGTATTTACTTATGCAAAATAGCACTATTTCTGAACACTAGTGCCGCTATTGAATTCTAACAAAGGTGGTTCGTCATTGCTATATAAAACAAACCATATTCCATCGAATGGTTGAAAAATATAAAACCCGTGCAAAGTTAGTATTAATAGTGTGCTTGTTTAAACAACAACTTTTTAAAAAACAACCAAAAGATGGCCCACCATGTACATACTAGGGCTTATGAAAACAAATTCACATTCAATACAATCCATATTTATTAATTTTATTTTCTTACAGATACAACCGATTGTCAAATATTCCTTCCTCATTGAAGAACTGCAAATTCATGGACGAATTCAATGTGGAGGGCAACAGTATTTCCAATTTGCCAGATGGACTATTAGCCAGTCTAAACGCTCTTACAACAATAACTCTTTCACGCAATTCATTCCATAGCTATCCATCAGGTGGCCCAGCACAGTTCACTAATGTGACATGTATCAATCTCGAGCACAACCAAATTGACAAAATACCATATGGTATATTCTCACGGGCCAAGGGGCTTACCAAGCTCAACATGAAGGAGAATGTCCTCACATCATTGCCACTAGACGTTGGCACTTGGATTAACATGGTTGAATTAAACTTGGCCACTAATTCGTTGTCGAAATTGCCGGACGACATAATGAATCTACAAAATCTTGAGATCCTGATTCTCTCAAATAACATGCTCAAAAAAATCCCCAACACAATTGGAAATTTGCGCAAACTTAGAATACTCGATTTAGAGGAGAATCGCATCGAGGTTCTACCGAACGAGATTGGTTTACTTCATGAATTGCAAAAGCTTGTACTGCAAACAAACCAAATAACTATTGTTCCAAGAACAATTGGCCATCTGACTAAACTCTGTCATCTCTCAATTAGTGAGAATAATCTGCAGTTTGTGCCAGAGGAGATTGGATCGCTTGAGAATCTAGAAAATCTCTATGTCAATCAGAATCCCTGCCTGGATAAGCTTCCCTACGAGTTGGCACTATGCCAAAATTTGAAATATTTAAACATCGACAAATGCCCATTGAGTACAATTCCGCAAGAAATTCAAGCCGGTGGACCATCATTGGTCTTGCAATGGCTGAAGATGCATTCGCCATACAGGTCCATGTGATTGCGTTCTTCTCTATAAACACAGAAAACGCATTGAAACGAAGTTGGAAAACTGCTTGACTGAAAGCAAAAAATACAAAACAGAAATTATGTTTCTTTTCTTGTCAAATAGAAAGATAATGTATATGTTAAGTGTGTGTGATTAAACAAAAAATATAGCTTTAAATTGCTTGAAGAAAATTATTAAGTAAAACAAATAAGCTACACTCTACAATATAAAATAATATAGTATGCGGAAAGAACTGTTAATGAATGTCTAGTGTGCTGGCAGCACTGGATTTTTTCTTTTGCATTGTAATGTTCAACTGATTTGTTTACTTATTTTTACTGCTAAGAAATATGACGATCAATCAATTTGATAAACAACACTTCATTGAAGCGGACGTGATAAAGTGATGGAGGATTTTAGTATTTGTTTTATATAATTTTTGGCGGAGAAAGCGGTAGCAATTTTGAACATGCGTTGGCATCGACATTATGACTGTGAATTTATTACTAAGGTAAGCAGTGCATTATGTTTATTTTATTTTCTGTAGATATGTACTATCTTTTTTTTATTCGCGCAAACGGTTAAATATGGCAAACTAAACCTGGGGTCAGATCACGTAAAATAAAAACGATTGAACGATATCGTTTTCACGTATGCCTCTCTCTATCATATCTGTGGCAATAAACAGAGACTGCTTTGTCGATTGATTTTAACTGTTGGCATTGTGTAACTCAATCAATGGGGGAATAGGTTATTGTGAATAAAAATGTCAATATTGTGAATACATCAAACTTTGGCGACTGTTTCGCAATTTATTTGTGTTGAAAGTAATTTTAAAAATTAGTTCGATTGAATCGTGGTTTAGTAAAGTTCTAGAACTAGCTAGAAAAGGAAAACCATTAACAGATGCGCCCAACCCTTTGCAATTGAGAGAAAAAGTGTGACTATAATTTGACGAGAAAGGTGTCTCTTGTGCCTAAAAAATTTGCTACCTTTTTGAGATTTTGCGCCCACTGGTTTACCACTCTATTGGACTGGCGCAACCAACACAACGGTGCCTTTGGTGCTTACAGATATAATGCAAGTACTGGAAACTTACATTTGTCCTAAATGGAACAAATTTAATTATTCAGAAAGTGAAGAACGTCGGGCAAAAATATTTTTTTTTTTTACTTTCACTTATTTCTTTTATGAACGCACTAGAGTTCCATAGCCATTTAGTTCTGTGCTTATCTTTTCCCATCGCCTTTTTGCTTGTGTTCTTACCCAAACTCCCTTCGAGATATCTGGGGCCTATAACATAACGTGACAAGTCGACAAGTCTAAATTCACTTGTCCAACTATGCTTGTCCGACAAGTACACATTAATTCTGTAACAAAACGTAAACCGTTGCACTTGTCAAAAGAATGAAATTTCCTCGACTTGTCGGCATTCTTGGACAAGTGTTTAACATGTGAAGATGGCAAAAATCGGATGGCGGACAAAAAAAATGCTATTTAAACAAAAATAAGAGAGCAAAAAGATATCCTTTTTGGTGCTTTCTGTGATGTCCTAACAAAAGAAAATAAATGTGCAAAATGGAAGGAATTACACAGCCAGGAAAAAGCTTAAATATTGTTCTGCAAAATAAGAATTGGACTTATATAAGGGACGTATATTTTAATTATATATTATATATTATTTTATTTCTGTATTTATATTCTTCTTTTCCAAAGGTATTACATTAAAAATGCACTTGTCAGCTCTTGACAATATTCAAATCACCTGTCCTAATTGAACCACAGTTCTACAAGTGTTTCTTGACACTTGTCGTGTTCTGTTACAGAAAGAGGGAAATTATATAATTTCCCACTTGTCATCTTTCATCGCGACAATTGTCGAAGTATTCACGGACTTGTCGTTTTGTGTTACACAATTTTTGTTGTTGTCGAAATTCACTTGTCCTACAACTACTTGTCGCGTTGTGTTACAGGCCCCTGGAACTATGTTTGTAAGATAATGAAAAGAGTGTCGTCTAACTTCTTTGAGTGTTCTTTATTGACTAACTTAAATACTAACTTATCTTAATACAAAATGTCTAACGCTTCTCTAATGTATATAATATGTTATGTAAAGAGAGAGAGATGCAGATGACATTGCCAAAGCATAGGGTACTATTAGCATGTATGGCTAACACCTCTTACACCTCCCTCATTAGTTTTTAAAATTGTATTTCACATTTTATTTACTTATAAATTAAATTAAATTAATTCTTGCAAAGCAAATATTAATCAATTTTAATTATTTTTTAACTCATAGATTATGAAGTTTCATATAAAATTCACTTATTATTTTCCAAAATTCAAAAATGTTTATATAAACATAAGTGTTATTTTATAAACATATTTTTACTTAATTAGAAAGTTATTAATGTATTTTTGTTTGATAGAAAACAATACAAATTGTATATTAACCTATAAATTTTGCTGCTTATCGGTGTTAGACTGGAGGCGTGATCTTGATCTCAAATTGTAGGGTGACCGAATGGTTACTTTGGACTCTTTCTCAATCAAATTATTATCAGTATCGCTGGGCAAAACTGGCAAAGTATCATAAGACTGCCTGGAGCATTTCAAGTGTTTGGTTGTTCTACGAAATATTTCGCCTGTACCTAGCTTCACCAAAAACGATCTAGGAGCTTCTAATTTTCCAAGAATGTTCCCTTCAACCCAATGATCTCTCTGCCTAACCAGTACCTTCTGCCCCTCTTTAAAAGTTTCTTTTGGCTTCGCGTGTTTATCATAGTATCGTTTATTTCTTAAATTTTGTGTTTCTATTTTATGCGGAACCATCTCAACAACTTTAGGCTTGAGCAACTTATCAGAGACAGGTATCGGAGTACGAGTTACCCTAGATAGCAATAGCTGAGAAGGAGATGCATTCATACCTTTTACTGGGCTATTTCTATACTCCAAGAGAGCTAAATATCACTGCCACAGTCAGCGCACTTTTTAAGAAGATTTTTTGTAATCTGCAGCTCTACTCTGTGGATAGTTTGAAGAGCAGAACTTCAACTTAAATTCATACTCCTTGCTAAACTGCCTAAACTCAAAACTATTAAATGGAACATTATCCGACACAAAATCTTTAGGTATGCCAAAGGTGACAAAAATTGGTTTTAACATTGATATGACTTCCGCAGCAGATTAATTTTTTAATTTAAGGATCTCAATCCACTTTGAGTATGAATCTACTAGTATTAAATAGTCCTTTCCCGAGTAGGTTGCTATGTCAGCAAACACTATCTCAAAAGGATAGTCAGGAGTTTTATGATGAAGTAGGGGCTCTTTTTGTGCGGCTTGCGAATACTTTTGACAAGTATTACAACTTGCAACAAAGTTGTCTATATCCTGGTTTATGCAAACCCAATAGAAGAGCATCCGAGCCCTATTCTTCATTTTCTCACTTCCTGGATGAGATACATGCAACCACTGTAGTACTTCATTTTGCAATGCACTCGGCACTATTATTCTGTCACCTAACAAAACTAAGTTGTTTTCACAAAAAATATCATTTTTTAATTTGCTAAGATATTTAAGGACAGGTGATAAATTACTTTTTACTTTGGGCCATCCTTCTCTATAAAATTTTAAAATTAGTTTCAAATCATTATCTTCAACTGTAGCCTTTTCAAAGTTATTACGTTTTTCATGCGACATATTAATTTCATGAACGCACCCCTCTAAGCTAATAGCGTCTTCCACATTATATTTATCTTCACCAAAACGCGACATAACATCTGCTAAATGTAAATATTTACCTGGTACATAAACCAGTTTTAAATGATATATTTCTAATTTAAGTCCATAGTTAAATGAAACCAGATGCTCTTTTTGTTTGTAACTTGCTTCACCCTACATTTGAATTTAACTTAATTAAAATGTTTTTATTAAAATCACTTATACATATAAGTGCCGATATTTTCAAGCTTCAATTAAACTTAAGTGTATTTTGGTCTATTGGAACTTAGTACGTCATTGACCGCTAGATGTCTAGCGCCATGTCAAACTCCATAAAAAATATAACTGACATTTCACCTTTTGCGCTAGAGCTCTAGCACTTATAATGAAATATTCATTTAAGGCCATCTTTTTAATCCAGAGAATCCCCACTGGATTGAGGAAAAAAAGGTGGAGGTGAAGTTCGATTGAAATGAATTAAATGCTTACATTATATTTTTTCATGGAAATAAACTTTTATTTTTAAATGAAAACAAAATCAAATGTCTTTTTTGTTCCGCTGGAGCTAGAACTCTATCGGTCGTTCCTCCATCTGGGATTATGTGCTAGACGTCTAGCGGCCAATAGATTTCGGTCCTTTCCTCGATTTGTTTTTTCATTTAAAACACTGTCCCCCAATAAGCTGCAAGTATCTACTCCAACTTTACCCCAATATAAGTCCTTCCACTGACATTAATCGTTTTATTAATACAACTTTATTACTTACAGATTCAAAATATACAAATATTTCAACATCGCATTGCGTGCGTGTATCGTATGCTATTCGTCATCATCTAGTCATTTAAGAGGAGATTATTTTTTTATACAACTTTTAACAGTGCACAAATTTTATTTTTTTGTTTTTGGAAAAAGAAATATGTTGTAATTTTGGGCACATCTTTTTTTTTCGTTACAACACATTTTAATGTTTTAATTTTATTTGTTAAACTTTAAATATAAAAAAATATATGTGTGCAAACGGAATTGTTTATAGTAAAAAAGAAAATTATATTATTATATATTTACTATTAAATAAAAGAAAACATAATATTCATATGCATTTAATGTTAAATGTTAAATTTATATACAATAAATACATATATTAAAAATAATGAACAAATATATTTAATGATGTGAACTATACATTATACATGTTTGCATTATAAACAAAACTAAAACTCAAAACTTTGTCTATCGAAATAGTTTTGCTGGATTTTCAATTGTACATATTTCTTTCGGAAACTGTTCACTCTAATTTTTACTACACAATGGAAAATCCAGTAAAGTACAGTATTCATCGAATTTAGTTGTAAATTTTAAAGAACACGCTTGTTAGAATGAAAAATCAAAAATCAGAACTAGCTGATGCAACAACTACGAATAAAAGGAAGTCGAACAGAAAAGCTTCTTAGCTGGGTGTAATATGTATTTTTAAAAATGTATTTATGAACCGGATAATATAAAGAATGTTTATCGCTAATTGTTTGCAGTTACAAATAATCGTTGCATCACTTTAAACAACTATCTACTATTTAAAAAAAAAAAAAAAGACTATTCTTAAGTAGAGATAAACGTATTGGCTCTGTCTATATTTTGTTATTATTTATGTATGTATTAAATTGATTTTGTTTTAATAATGTAAGTTTGAAAGGAAAAACGACGGGTTAAAAAACAAGTAATACATATTGTCAAATCATAATTTGCTAAAGCATTCACATAAAACACAAACACAACATTCGTTACAAACACTCGACATTTTGCATATATATAAAAGAAAACAAAACTCGCACAAGAAATTGAATACAAATTTTATTTAACTATTAATTTATCACATGAGAAAAGTTTCTCTAGAAAATACACTTTTTTATCGCATCTAGCAAAGCAAACATCAGAAAAAGATGATAAGCAAATTATAATTCGGAATTTTCTAAATTGTGATAGCCTCATATTGAAATGGTTTTCATTATTAAAAAGAAAAAAAACACAAAATGTGAAAGAAAACAAAATACATAATATACATACATTACAAAATAAGATTTGTGTAAAATAAATCAAAAATTACGTAAAACACAATATAACAAAGACAAACTTAACAGAAATTACATCCTTACGCGTTAGATGCTTTTTAATTCAGGTAAAGAAATGTGTTTTTAATATGTACCATACATACCTACGCCCAACATTTTATCGTTTGTTAAACGGTCACCCCAATATGGAACTATCTTTCAGAGCTCGTTCTATGAGCTCAGAATAAATTGTCTGAGCAGTGAGCAGCCTAAGTCACATTTGACAAAAAAAAACAGGATAAACAAAATAGTTGAAGTGGCGGACGAGCCTTGTTGTTCTGGCACAGAAGGTAAACCAAATTAATAAATAACCATTGTAGGCGCAGTGGGTAGTGTGCTGGACTACTGTGTGAGGGATCCCAGGTTCGATCCCCGGAAAAGCACAAATTACATCTGCCACCTCTCGCGAACGACAAACATCCGAGAGTATGACTGCCCATAAAATTGTATGACCCTTCCATTCGTTCCAAAAATAGAAACTCACACAAACGAATGGTTGCGAGAAGCTAGGCCTAGGGTGTCACCCGCCTGTTGCGACACCTATTTATTTTTTTTTATTATGACAGCTAAATGCTAAGTGGGTTTCATAAACAAATCAGAACGATCTGAGTACGCTCGGTTCAGAGCACGCTAAAAATGTTCGAGCTCTATTCAGAGCTCAGTTCTGAACTAAGAAAGAAAAAACTCCTATTCTCGCTCCTATTATTGCAAGTTAATTAGGGGTATCGTGAATAAATTCCGATGGAAATATTTCCCATGTCAGCAATGTAATTCAAATTGCTGAATGGGAAAAATTCCGGGGGAAATATTATTCGCGATAGGGGTGAATATAACTAAATATATAATTTCCAACCAAGTTCTTATCATCGCAAGCAAGGTCTTTATGTAATGCTGGTAGTCAAAAGAAAACTATTGACTATCCGCGGTACTAATAATCATTTTTAGTGTCCAGGCTAACTTTTACGAAGTCACAATGGCGAAAATTTCCATATAAAATTATCCATTGTGACCGTCAAAATATTTAAGTTGAAGACTAAAAATGATTATTGGTAAGGCCCTATGTCTACATTTTCTGTAACACGCTGTCTCTTTTTTACATGTTTGTATCCTCACCCTCACCTGTCTATAGACTCGAAAGTGCCTTCTGGCCATATGCACTTTTCTGCTTTTGTGAATTTGTGAATGTACGCCATGAACTGATTGAAAGGGATTTGGTAACGTTTTTTCTGAACCTGTGGCGATGTGTGTCTGGAAGGTGAACAAATGATATTTAGGGGTATCGTGAATAAATTCCGGTGGAATTTTTTCCCTTATCAGCAATGTAAATCAAATTGCTGAATGGGAAACATTCCGGGGGAAATATTCACCCCTATCGTGGAATCCGTCGGAATTGAGTTTCACTTCACCTATTCGATTCCCTTTCACTTTCAACTGCTATCGTGGAATCCGCCGGAAACGTTTCCTTATCAACACGTTTTTGGGAAAGGTAGTTTCACTGTCAAACGGCTGTCTTTCATTTGTTAACACAAATCTGTGTAGCTGCATTCACCGGAGGCATATAAAAAGTGTGTTTTAAAAGTGATTTCAATAAAAAATAAAGTGTTTGATATAATAATTGATACGATAGCTCCATTTTTGGAAGCATAAGAGGAAGAACGAAATGAGCGGTGTTCTCAGAGAAGAGTACGAGACAGGTTAAGAGGAGCAGTGAATGATTTCATGGAGCTACAGGATGAAATGTGTTTTTAGAATGTTTTTTTTTTGTTTTAATAAAGTTCAATATTGCACAGATTTATTACAAATGTTCGGCTTAATAACGCAGCTTTTTTACATGTACAATGTACATTTTCTTAAAAAAAAAATACTCACGATCTGCAGCAAGTAGGAAAACCTATGAAATCCGCAATGATTTTGTTGCGGGTAAGAAATGTCATTTTGTTCGGGAAAAATTCGATTTGAACGTTTTCAACGATACAGTGAAACTCATTCACATTACCCACACGGGGAACTGTTCACTTTGCGGATAAGACGATACCAAAATGTTTTTTTCCGTGAATAATTCCCCCCGGCGGATTCCACGATAGGGGTGATTATTCGCGATAGGGCTGATTATGGTTATTCTTACCGAAGGTGCTAGTAATTTACAAGCCAGCTTTTATGGGAGTTTCGTAGCAATGACTCAATAGCCCAGTTTCAATACAAAACAATACAAATTAACCATATCCATCAGACATCTGTAACTAATCGCTAACTACAGCAATATTGTACGAATGTTTAATTGGTTATCCTGATAGTTTCGAGTTAAAATATGTACATATTTAGACGTTCGCAAGAGTTGGCACATTGGAAAAAAATCTTAAAATATAATTTGTGTTTTTGCTGGTATCGAACCTTAGACTTTTTGCACAGTAACCACTGAGCCACAGCGCCCACATTGCTTGTATGTACTATTGACAGGGAACAATTTTCATGTTTATTTGTCGTTAGTGCCGGTAATGTGGTTCAGCTAGAGGCTAGACTAATGTTAAGCCTATGTGCTTAAAAATGTTTCACGATAGCTACTTTTATGGTGAGTCCGTATACCGGTTGGTCCTTAAATCATTTCTTCCCAGTCTATTTAGGAGAACAGAAATCAAAAGGCCGAAAAAAAAGAATTAATCTAGAAATATTTATTTGTGATACTATCTGATATGTATTTAAGAACAACACACACTCACACGTGAATGTGACAAATTATTATTTGCAATCCTAGTACCTATAATTCTGTTAAAATAAACCTACATCTCAATAAAAGTATAAGTCTCTTAATAAATATGTATCTAAACAATATAACCATCAAATCAAAAGGATAATAAATTTCTACGCACATTTATAATAAACAAAACAGATTATTTAGCAACTACCATATATACCTAGGTACGAAAAAATAGTTAGATTTTGATTTAATTCAACTTGATTATGTATATTTTTCTACGAGGAAAGAAAAGACGAACACTTCAAGGTATGAAACTCTCTTTTTGGAAAAAAGTTAAATTTAAAAGAAAACAACATTTAAAAACATGTTTTAACTGTACTACGTATATTTTTTCTACTGCAAATTTCTCTATTCAACACTAATAAATGATAATAAGGTTAAATGTATCCATAAAATGAATTTAAAAACAAAGAAAACTACAAGTTATAAAAAGGTATATAAAAATGCTCTTGTTATATTTTTATATTTGTACACATAACTAAAATCAAAGGAATATAAATATGAAAATAATAAATAAAAAATCAACGAAATTTCAAAATTTAAAATATAGTACATATTTTTGTGTAAAAAATACCAAATGCAGAAATACCCATGCGGTTGTTTTTAAAAAGATAAAAATAAAATGCAATTAATATTGTACCTTTATGTGCATAAATAAAAATGCAACAGTTTTATAATACAAATGCAAATCAAATAATATGCTAAAAATGCAACTACATATTCAATAAAAATAAAACACCTATATACAAAATTGATTAATGAATATAATCATAAATAAAGTAATATTGTTAATGTGTATGAGTGTATACACTTATTATATTCATGTTTGTAGCATTATGGTATAAAATGGGAATAAAATTATGTTATGAATGGCAGAAAAATGAAGAATGGACGAATATAAAGATAATAAATTAATATAAATGTCTGTATGTAACTTACTGTTTTAATTGGTATATAGTTTTTGTTTAGATGACTGCTCAAATTCAAAAGTCGTTCGCATATGTATTAATTCGGTTGAATTACTTTTTGAAATTAATAGACAGTAAACTGGCTGTTGTGGGGATTATTCTCCTTGGTTACAGTACAGTATGGATAAAAGCCCAGGGGTGGGATTCTGTATAAAACGAAACGAAAACCGCTTTCGTTTTCACTAAACCTGCTATGCTGCTATGACAGAGACTGCTATTGTCAAAACGATAGCGTCCGATCGTTTTCGTCTTACATAATCTGGCCCCAGCGTTCCTTTACTCTTTCGTAATTGTTGCATTCTCTGAAAGAATGTAGCAAGCCACACACGTCACAAACCAGTAAGAATAGACCGCCGACTTCCCGTGCACCTACCCGATTCCCCCCGGAAGAAATTACCCTGTCTGTGAATACGTGTAAATGTCAAAATTAATGTCGGCAATGATTTTCCATGCTATACCATGGGCCTAGGATTTTTCAAGTATGCGTGCGTTAATGGCGCTCCTTTGATTTTGTACAGCACCAATACATGAAAAATCCTGGGCCCGCTGACAGCTTGTAGGCAAAGTCCGTTATGTGGGAGGAGTCGACGGTCTATTCTTATTGGTTTGTGACACACGTATGTAGCCCTGACCTCAACAGAGAGTGCACACAGAGAGCTTGTACACGGTAGCCAATGATCACAACCATCTTTGATTTCTCCATAGAATGCTAGACACCTATTGTGACTCGGTAAATTGATTTCCACGCCACCTACCAAGATTTTCACGTACCCGAATCACAGGATAAGATTTGTGACAGTTGATTTCATCACAGAAGTTCCTACTGAAATTATAAATTGGAAGTGCGCGCAAAACATTCTATTTTAAATTTATTGTATAGACATTAACAAATTTGATATCAGAATGCCTCTACAAAATGTCAAAGTATATAAAACAAGTAAAATATTTGCGAAAAACTAAGAGATGTAAATAAAATCATGCCTTAAAAAATTGTAAACAAAAGCACTCGAAGTTACCAATTATAGAACAATTTTTTTATTGTGTTATCTGTTGACCTTTAGGATTTAATATAACTCATATTTGGATTTAATTTTCTCCACACGCAATACAAGATTGCAGCAGGTTTTTAGTTGGGAATGCTTAGTCCAAAAGAAGATAATATAAGAAGATATCCTTGTGAAAGAGGAGTTAAAATTTGTTCTTTTTCAAGTGGTGGCTACAAATAAGGAAATTCTTTGGATTGTTCCGATCATTATGAACTTTTTTGAGAATTCGGTGCATAGATATACATATTTGGATTCCTGTATGATGTGCAATATTTAACTCCACAGAGTTCCCTAGTTTTTAATGTATTGTTTCTTCTGCCATCATTCTTGCACTTGACCACACAATCTATTCAATATATGAAAATATTAACTTCAACATACCTATTTAATTTCAATTATCACGTTCTTTTCACAAATTGTCTTCACGAGGGACAGGTACAACATTGACTTATTATATATGGACTGCTAGTGAAATGTCAGTTCATACAAATTTTGCCCAGAAAATGACGCCAACATAAACTAGCGCTCTTGGTTCGGAGCGAAAAATAAGTGAAACAAAATGACGAACCATCTTGGATTTCTCCATAGAATGCTAGAGGCACCTATTGGGCGTGAGAGAATTTATGAGGTAAATTCAAATTGTTGCGTCTCTGTTTAAAGTAGATGGCATTGGAAAACGAAGCCAATGATCACAACCATCTTTGATTTCTCCATAGAATGCTAGAGACACCTATAGGGCGTTAGTGGATTTGACAAGTAAAACGGTTGAAATTCAAATTGTTGCGTCATTGTTAACAATAGATGCCACTACAAAAAAGTGTGAATTTCCAAATTATTCCGCTCCGAACCAAGAGGGCTAGTGGTTATGTTGGAACCAACGCGAAGACGTCTACTAGCAGTCCATATATAATAAGTCAATGATTGGGACCATTCGCTGACGTAAAAATGACGTCAGTACTACATACCTACGTACATAAGTGGCTTGCTACATGCCGTATACTAGCAACTTAAGGCTCATTTACATTTATCACCTTGGATGTTCATCTTGGATGAGAAAATAATTCAAAACGTTCTGAGTTCTAGAAGCCATTAGAAAGAAGAACGCTTTAAGGCCTGTTTTATTCACATCCATCTCAGTGAAGTAAAGCAAAGTAAAATCATTAGCACGCAATTATGAACTGTTATGAACTGCATCATTGACCTATGATTTTTTGGCTGCTTTCCTCCTCTCTGGTGGTATATATACGCTGACCATCCGTCCTTTATTTAAAAGGACAGTCCTTTCTTTTTTACCCCTGTCCTGTATTTTTTTCTTTTTAATAAATGACGGATTTTGTCCTTTATTTTTGGAACTGTCCTTTAAAACACTGTGAAAAAATTGTGTAGTATTCATTTTTGGGCAATTGAACTCTACGAAGTATCGGAACATAAACTATCACCCCTATCGTGGAATCCGCCGGGGGGAATTATTCACGGAAAAGAATCACCAGTATTGTCGTCGTTGTCTGTCGCAAACGACTGGCGACGTTTGTCGTGTCGAGTCGTTTGGAATTTGGTATTGCGTAACTGAAACGACTCGACTCTCTGAACTCTCACATCCCACATGCATTCCACAAACTATGACACATGGGATTTGACATTTCAGTCGACGAATTTATATTTGGTCTGGTGTTTTGTTTGTGACTTGGTTAATTATTTAATAAAACAAATCAAAAATGAATAGTGTGACATGTTTTTTGAAAGCAGTGACGAAGAAGAAAACCAGAAAAAAGTGCTGGTAAAGTTAAGGAAGGAAATTCGAACCAAATCCAATCCATTGGATTTGCCCGACATTAAGTGGGTGGTAGAAATAATTTAAATTGCATACATTGTGTTAATAACAATTATTTTCAGATTTTAAAAGTATTTTAGACTATCGGAAGTCGAAGGTGGCCCAAGACAATTCAGAGATAAGGCTATGTCGTCCCATTGCCGATTAACATCACTTTGTTAGGCCCTTTGTGAACGATTTTGCCAACGGAATATTTTTCTCCATTTCTTTCACTAAATGTTGAAATTGTCCTATTTGTGATTTTCATTTTAAAGAATATGTAACTATCTTTTCGTTAGTTAAATATTAAATACACAAACTTTTCTTTAGCACTTGATCACGCAGTTGTTAAAACTTAATGCAAACTATATCCGCAGGGGCACAAAAAACGATACCCAGGTACCTACTGCATCCTTCCGCTTTCTGGGTTTTTCATCATAAATGATTTTATGGCCTTAATTAGGGTCGTCATGTAATAACTCATTACTTGTGCGCGTTGATTTATATGGTCCAAGACAATTCAGAGAAAAGGCTATGTGGTCTCATTGTCGATTAACATCACTTTTTGTTACACTAAATGTAGAAATTGTCGTTTATTTGTTGTCTCCATTCTGCAAAATAACTATAATTGTCTTTTAGTTAATTAAAAATTAAGTACACATACTTTTTTTAACACATTTATCACACAGTCGTCCGCAAAATAGTCGACGACAGAAATGTATCATTTCGCCGACTAACGTCGTTACAAAACGCCTCACGCAATACCAACGATCGTCGTCGAAAAATACAATCCACATTTTTTGACATTTCAGACGCCATTTGTCGATCGTCGCCGCGACAAAAGTCGTTTATTTTCAGTCGCCAATACCAAACAGTCGTGTCGCTTTTTTTTAGAGTCGTAAACGACGACGACAATAGGGGTGAATATTTTGGCATCGTCAAAATCGCAAAGTGAACAGTTCCCCGTTCGGGAAAAATTCGATTTGAACGTTTTTAACGATACATTAGGGGTATTCATGCAACGTCGTAAACGTCGTAAGTTTACGACGTGGTAAATAAACTGTCAAAATTTGTATCGAAAATCATTTACGACGAGATGGTAAACTCACTACGCGAATTTGTGTGGAAAACCGAGATGGTAAACTTACGACGAGGTTATTGTGACATTTCACACTTGAAATAAAGGCCCGAAATCAGAAAAAAATGTCTTTGCATGCATTTATAATACTTTTGATGCATTTATAAAAAGAAATTGCACATTTTACTATTCCAAGTTTACGATAATTAGTTAGTCCATCAAATTGTATTACGAAAAGAAGTTTTAAAAGGGTTTAAATAACGAAATTTCCAATTCCAAACAAAGGGAGTTTTCGTTCGCGGCAAAAAGATTGGTATTGTAAATTTCGTTATTTAAACCCTTTTAAAACTTGTTTTCTTAATACAATTTGATGGACTAACTAATTATCGTAAACTTGGAATAGTAAAATGTGCAATTTTCTCTTTATAATTATATCAAAAGTGGTTTGTTCGCATTTTATCAATTCGTTCGTTCCCTCTCATGTGAAACAGCTGATTGGTTTACCACCATTTACCACAAATAGCAAATTGGGTCGTTCATGAAACGTTTGTCGTAAACTTACCATTTTACGCAAATGGTAAACTTACGACGTTGCATGAATACCCTGACTATTATCAAAAAAAAGAAACGATGGCAACATTATTATACGTGTTTGCAGAAATTACCCGATAGACTTGCCCGATAGATACAAAAAGTTTGTGTACATTTTGCAGCGGCTCGCGGCGGGGAAATCGCGCATAAAATGTAGCTACAGGTACACGTACACCTATGTTCGTAAATAAAGTACATATGTACAAGCTGTAGCTATGTATACATTGATCAGCTGTAGAGCGTTATTGTTGTTTGGCATTTTGGCAAGCAGGGTTGAAGATCAGAAGTTGAGCTCCATAATATTTTTCACTCAGTGTACCTACAACAACAGATCAATTTGCAATTTTGTTTCGTTTCGTAGCGATTTGTACAAGCGTGGTGTGCAAGAGTTGTGTATTGTCTGTTATCCCAATTTTCCAATTCCTTTATTCAGCCAAGAATAAAAATTCTCTACCGATATCTGATATATTGTTGGTATCTCCTTTGTTTGCATATTTTTTAAGGTGAGTGTTGTGCCTAATTTTAAAATTTTACTTAGGACCCATGTTTTGATAGATATACCTACTAATTATACGATTTTTTATAGCTTAACACACATTGTATATGTATGTGTGAAATTAAGACGATTATTTTGTTATCTCTAAATTAAATAGACTTACGAAAAACGAAAGTGATATTACTGTAAAGAACGCTTTTGAAATTACTGTCTTCGTGTGAGAATCTGACTATTAATCATTTTGCGACGCATAACATGTCAGCGAAGTCTACCGGCAAGTCTTTGTTTAACTTTTAAACAAAACATTCTGTTTTCGAATCTGTTTTCAATTCTATTTCTATTTCATGCATAGGTACATACTCGTACTTGCGTTAATATGGAATTATTGCATTATACATTAGGTTGTACCTACCTAGTGTTAATGGGTGTTCCAACGAGAATGCGTACCTCTGATTTGTTAATAGGTAGGTAGGTACCTACCTAAATATCTTTGTGGGTACATTACATATGTACATAATAATGTACGTTATGAATTAATAGGTATTATTGGTTTATTCCATACTGTGGTGTTTGTATACCTATATATAAGTAGGTATAGAATGCATAAAGCTATTCATTGAAATTGAAAAACATTTTAAAGCTACATTTCGAACTATAGAGGTTTCCTTTAAAACGAACGCCAAAAAAGTTGCAGCCAAGTAGGTACCTATCTACGTCTACCCCTGCCCCTGAATCCTGGCCTTGAGTCATGAGTGTGGATTTGCATTACCTATCTTCTTCACTTTTAGTCTAGAAATTGAGTGAGTAACAAAGATTAGTATAGTGCTTCTCTGAGAGAAATATCTATCAACAGGTTTTTAGGTATTTTATTTATATATACCAATACCACTGAACTATCTAGCCCTACCTACCTACCTGGTTTTGCTTCTTATATCTACTATTTTTCTCATTTTACAAAATACACACCTACCTACCTGAATGACTACTGCAGTATGATGGCTTTATTTTCGGCTCTTAAGATTTAAATTTTGCAAAATAAAATAGAAATTATTATAGGTACCTAATATTAACCTGAAAAGGAAGCGTTTTACCTACATAAATCAAATACGTACGGATATCAAATCCAAACAGATCGATCAGCGAAGTCTCGCTTTGGGGTTTCTGAAATAAAAAATATCCATTGTTTATTTTCCAGACGATAACTGCCGGAAAAATCAAACCAGTTTCAAAAAATGCGTGCATGCGGAGACATCACAAATTCACAGTGTGCATTAATTTTCATTTGTTTCTTCTTCTACATAGGTAAAAGAGGATTTGTTATTTAATTTCCACTGAAATAAGTCTGTCGATAAATAATGTTGGATCGACGAAATGTAAATGATATCGCCCAGACGATAGTGATAGCGAAACGATATCGTCACGCGATATCGCGTAACTTTTACGGTCATCGTTAAAACGATTGTATTAACCGACGCGACGCGACGACGTACTTTGATTCACTGTTCAAAATCCTTGTGTTTCGATTTATTTCAAATCATCGAAATCATCATCGTCATCAAGACGATTCATATTCAACTACATATTTACTTATGTGTTAAGGGCCTTCCAAACACGCACAACATAATCACCCCTATTCCCGTTGGCGTTTGTCGTATACGACTCATGTGTCGTGTCGTTGTAAAACTATGTTTAGAATTTTTTTAACTTTTGTTAACAATTTTATTTCCTTTTCTATGAGTGTTCATAATCATTTCAATTCAGTTGTCTCAAAAAAGTTAAAAATTCCGACAAAAAAACGAAGTGAAATAAGAGTCGTTTACGACAAACGCCAACGGGAATAGGGGTGAATATTTGGAGCGATAGCGACGACGACAATTTCGACTTGAATGCGACAAACAAATTCAGTAGCCTACCCATACCCAAGCGTCAGTTTGTGTCAGCGATAATTACTTTTAGATATGTAATTGACAATTATAGTTTATATGTCTCTTACTCTATTCCCATAGTTCCTGAGCTAATATTGTTTAAAATGTCATATTTCCCTCAGTGCGAGAGCATTTTTTTCACCGCGATGCAAAGTAACCAAAATGTACGGGATAAAACGTTCGCGATCACATACTGTATTTGGAAAATTCATTTGTTCTGAATCACCAAAGTTCAAATGTCAACCACACAGAGTATGAATTCATATTTATTAGCTTTCGTGTGCTTGCTTCCTTTCAAAATATTACAATTTTACACCTCTTCAGAACTGACTTTTGGGTACTGAAACGAGATTTTATTAAACTGTTCGAATGCACATATTTAAAAAAGTTTTGTTAAAGTAACAAATAAATAAATTGTTCATATTTAATTAGAAGTAGTTTACTGAAAATTTGTATTCTTAAATTCTAGATATCTATAGATACTAGCAATGTTTTATCACAAATGTAATATATTGGCAGTTGTAAATGTTTAACCAAGCATATTTAATCCAGGAAGCGGAAACAAAATAAAACGATTAATTTTCCTGTGAATAGGTAATTATTACGTTTGTGCGTAATATTGCAACTGCCGGCATACACATTTGTGAGATAATATGGATTATCGATTGTTGAATTCTAATACACAAATACCTTTATCTTTGTATGCATTAAAATTTTAGATGAAACTGTGTACAAGATCATACTTTCTTATAACACTGCTCATTCCATTGTTCGTAATACAACTGACCGAAGCTGGCTATTCATCGAGCGAAGATGCACGGATTTTGTCTGCTTTTCGAAATCGCTCACTGCGGCCACATAACCACGCAAAAGTAGCAAGACAATTGGTGCATACTGTGAACTGGGCGTCTGTGGGAAGCATATCCACGGATAAGAAACTCAAAGATTTCCCAATGGTTAACATCGTATCCATATCTGATAGTGCGAAAGATGATCCATCAACTGGGAAAATATACTTTCTTTTAACGGATTTGGATTTTACTGGAAAAGACTGGAGGAAAAATAATAAAGTGACCTTTTTGTTTAGCAGCGAACAGCGTGGCAATTGTTCGGAAATCGACGTTGATCCTATGGAGCCCACATGCGCGCGCGCTCTGATTAGTGGAAATGTTGTAGAGGTCAGTGCATATGTTTTATAATTTATAAACAATTAAAAAACCACTATGTTATATATATTCTAGATTACAAAAGGCAGTAAGGAGTATGACTTTGGGTGGAATGCATTTATTAATCGCCATCCGGCAACGACTCATTGGATAGCAAGTGAGTGTCTCTTATAAATCATTCAAAATTATGGCTTTTTATATTGCATAACTTTCTAGGACATAATTTCTACCTTTGTGTTCTGAATATTCAACACATTTACGTTTTGGATTGGTATGGTGGTGCAAAGGATGTGTCCGTTAGTGACTATTACAGTGTTAAACTAGAAGACGAAAATATCGAGGATTTTTAATTTGCTAACATTTCACATTTATTATCTAAGAAAATACAAATTTCCGACGCTAGTCAGTGCAATATCGGAATCGGTAAAAGGAATTGAGTTCAGAAATAAAAGATTCAAAAGGAAACCAAATAAAGTACGTATCACAAAACTGTGTTGTAAGTTCATCTGATTTGGTATTATGTATCACCATTTTGGTAACAATCCGATCTAAAAACTAGCTACAAATGAAAATCCGTTGAATGAGGAAAGCGACTGATTGAAAGGATTGAGGAAAGGAGATAATGAGCTAGCAATGCAATATTGAAATATCTACGATTAAAAGTAAATACATTTTAAAAACAAACAACAAATTGTTCGTAGTTAGGTACTATTACAAAAGCGTTCCCTAACGTTCTTTTAAGAAAAAAATATATGCCTTTTAAATCCTACCAAAAGGTTTATCCTATCAAACAGCCTGGGGGTCGAATCCCGTTCTGTGATACTGTGACGTGAAAAAAGTTCACAAGAACCGAGCATGCTCAGGGGGCTTATTCCCAAATGCGCGGCGGATCGCTTTTCATGGCGGATTGGTATTTTTGTATTTCCAAAAGCGATTCGATCCATTCGTCACACGAATTTAGTTTATTTTTTATCCACAATAAATCCGCCAGCAATCCGTCACCTAAATAGCTATCACTTTTGAATGGATCGAATCGCTTTTTGGAAATACAAAAATACCAATCCGCCATGAAAAGCGATCCGCCGCGCATTTGGGAATAAGCCCCCAGAGCATGGTCGGAGTGTTCTGATTTGTTTATGAAACACTTGAGCACGTAGCTGTCATATGGTTGTTTATTATTTCTTATTTATTAAGGGTATTCATGCAACGTCGTAAGTTTACCATTTGCGTAAAATGGTAAGTTTACGACAAACGTTCCATGAACGCCCCAATTTGCTGTTTGTGGTAAATGGTGGTAAACCAATCAGCTGTTTCACATGAGAGGGAACGAACGAATTGATAAAATGCGAACAAACCACTTTTGATATAATTATAAATAGAAATTGCACATTTTACTATTCCAAGTGTAGGGTAATTAGTTAGTCCATCAAATTGTATTAAGAAAACAAGTTTTAAAAGGGTTTAAATAACGAAATTTACAATACCAATCTTTTTGCCGCGAACGAAAACTTCCTTTGTTTGGAATTGTAAATTTCGTTATTTAAAATCTTTTAAAACTTGTTTTCTTAATACAATTTGATGGACTAACTAATTATCCTACACTTGGAATAGTAAAATGTGCAATTTCTATTTATAAATGCATCAAAAGTATTATAAATGCATGCAAAGTATTTTTTTTCTGATTTCGCGCCCTTATTTCAAGTGTGAAATGTCACAACACCCTCGTCGTAAGTTTACCATCTCGGTTTTCCACACAAATTCGCGTAGTAAGTTTACCATCTCGTCGTAAATGATTTTCCATACAAATTTTGACAGTTCATTTACCACGTCGTAAACTTACGACGTTTACGACGTTTACGACGAGTTTACGACGTTGCATGAATACCCCTATTAAATTTGGTTTACCTTCTGTGCCAGAACAACAACTCTCGTCCACAACTTCAACTATTTTGTTTATCCTGTTTTTTTTTTCTGTCAAAATGTGACTAAAGTGCGTAATCACCTTTTTACTCAGTGTGCTCAGTCAATTTATTCTGACCTCGTAGAGCGCGCTCTGAACGTGCTCTGAACATTCTCTGAGCGAAAAAAGAAACACAAAATCTAAGCTCTGATGTCTCTGAGCTAAAAAGGAAACACTAACTTTTTTTTGACTCTGAACTAAAAAAGAAAAACGCCTAATGTATATACAAACAAACCTAGCTATTACAATTTCCCAACACGAATATCAGGCATGGGGGCATTATTGAAATTTGACAGTCCCACACTCCCACTGTCAGTGAGTGACAGTTTAATTGTCAAGTCGGATTTCTCTCGGTTTCGGCTACATGTGGAATTTTGTTTTTGATTCAACCATATTATTATTAACATCAATAGAAAACTATTAAATTCGTAATTTTCTGTGCAACTTTAGTTCGCGAAAAACGATAATAATCATGTCCGGTGTAAAGTGCAAGAACTGCGGGTCGAAGGACATTGAAGTGGATAGTGCTCGTGGTGATGCCGTCTGTACGAACTGTGGATCTGTTCTCGAGGATAACTTGATTGTATCCGAGGTACAATTCGAAGAAGTTGGCCATGGATCCGCTACCATGGTTGGTCAGTTTGTTTCTGCTGATTCAACAGGTGGAGCTACAAACTATGGCTATGGTAAATTCCAAGTCGGTTCGGGAAATGAATCGCGCGAAGTTACGATTAAAAAGGCCAAAAAAGAGATAACTCATTTGTGCCATCAGCTTCAGTTGAATCAGCACTACATTGATACATCGCTGAATTTTTTCAGAATGGCTCTAATGCGACATTTGACTCGTGGCCGAAAGAGTACGCACATTTATGCAGCTTGTGTCTACATTACTTGCCGTACAGAAGGAACATCGCGTAAGTTATAATGTAAACAGTCAAGTTTTGTTTTTCTTATTTCAACTCTAATTTGTTTAGATCTACTGGTAGACATAAGTGATGTACAGCAGATTTGCTCCTATGAGCTGGGAAGAACTTACTTGAAATTATCGAATGCGCTTTGTATTAATATTCCTTCAGTCGGTGAGTGGTTAACGATTTTTTTTTGCCAGCGAGAATATTTTAAATTTTATGTGGTTAGGTTTTTTCAATTTTTTTTTTCATTTTGTAATTTATTTATCATTGACATTTAAACCAATCGTGGCGACTCTTCAATAGTGCAGTTGATAAGTGTTGGATCATCGACAAAAAGGGCTTCAGTTCAAATCCAGGTGAACTCATCACTTTTTTTTTTATCGAAATTAAAATTTCTAATATTTATTTTCCTGTGTGTAAACATAGAAGTGGAAGAGTGTATCAATGAATATTTAATACTACAATTACTACTACCACAACATAACGTAATAGGTATTTTGCATTTTCATAAATTTTTGTGTTCAGCGTTGCGAGATATGCCTTCTGCTTATCCGCATGAGTTCGTATGCAATCGACATCGAATGATATTGGTTGTCTGGTTAAACCTAGGACATCAGAGGCGAAACATATAATTGCTTCTTGGCAATGAGACTTCTTCTGAATTTGAATATGGCAGCACGGGACTCCTTGAGAGACTTTGGCAGCATCTTGCGATCTCATCCTTTCGACGTTGAACCAGTGTTGCCAACCCGGATCGAAGATTTTATGCCTCATTCCGAAAAAAATTATGCCTTTTTCAAAAAAATTATGCCTTTTTGGTAAAAAAGATAAATAACGAAGAAAGTTTCAATTCATGTGTTAAACTTTTATTATAAGGCACAAAGGTAAAAAAAAAACAATAATTAAGACATAATTGTGTATAGTATGTATGTATTTATAACTAAAATTATGAAAAACAAAAACTAACTTCACGTATGACAGTGTTTATTCGATTGACCTGCACCGAAGTCATCGCGATCAGTTGAACTTGAACTCATCTTTAAAATAAACTATTACAAAATGTTTTTTAAAATTTATTTTTTACCAGTAACGAAAACAAAATTTAAGGACGGCCGCACATTGGAAGCGTTTTCGTACGAATTTGACTCGTGCGATCTGGTACGAAAACGGACGAACGATCCCGACTTTCTAAGTAGGTACAATGGGAGCCCGCACCGCACATTGGATGCGAGTTAGTCGTACGTATATGTATGTGTAGTTCCGCTTCCGATGTCCGAAAACAATCTGAACTGGTTAGAATTCTTAAACACTTTCGTACGTTGAAATGAAACATTGAAAATATATTAACTTGGTTTACGGACACAAAAGGGGGTATGGAACACAAGGTACGGACAGTATGGGGTCATTATATAGTAGGTTAGGTTAGGTTAGGTTGAATAGGGTGTGAGTTCATCACATTGGACTAGGCACCATATTGGACCCATCGCCATCGCTGGGGAACCTTAACGGTCAAACAACCTAAACCACTTCGCCCATACAATTAACTTCCCTACAGAATCTGAAAATTACAGGGACCGAACCCAATTGACCTATTTGTTGAAAAAGGGCTTATGAAACAGGTATTTGTGGCCCAATTTAATTAGTGGTGCATAGTGCTTTTTTTCTCTACAATCTATTTTTTTTGGGCAAAGTAAATGGGTTCATTCGACCCAATTTTTTTTTGGGCCAATGAAACCTGGTACATAAAATATAATGTACATTTTTGCTTAACAAATGGGTTAGTTTGACCCAATAATTTTTCGGGTTTAAAATATTGGGTCCAATCAACACAATATTTTTTTGGGTTAAGCCCCAAGTTTATTCTATTAGTATAGCCTGAATTATTAGTTTTATCCACATTATGTAACATTATACATACATTCATACGCCTTTTCATCTCTTCAGTTTCCATTCTTTCTAATTCAATCGAGAAAAGCGAAATAAAGAAACAAATGAATGCAAGTCATAAAAATAGTTAACGGCAAATTAAGCTGCATAGCTAACAAAAAAGTAATCAAGGGCACGATTGGGTCAAACGTATCTACTTGCACATACATGTATGTAGATAATATATTTGTAGTTAAATGTGTAATGTAATACGAGTACACGACATGCCAAACACGATATACTCATACGAGTCTGACGTCTATTCGACGTCAGAATATTTCATAAAAGGCTGCATGTCGTATACTCGGCATATTATTGACGCTCACATATTATGTTGGCATGCGTCTGTCAACTGTCACCCATATTTCCGACTCAGAATGGCATGTACATTTTGGAGAATAAAAAAATCTTTTGAATTGAAGATTTCTTGGACGTTTTTTAATCCATTGACATCGTAGCCATCCTTTGATGGAATTTGATACTTTATGCCTTGATTGAAAGAAGACGAACCATATTTTGGAATTATACTATATTTGGAAAAATTAAGATTTTAGGGCTTTCTGGTGACCTTTCGAAATTAATATAGTATATAACCCAAAATATGGTTCGTCTTCTTTATATCAAGGCATAAAGTAACAAATTCCATCAAAGGATGGCTACGATGTCAATGGATTAAAAAACGTCTATGAAATCTTCAATTGAGGCGATTTTTTGCTCTCCGAAATAGCCAATAGCGATGGAATTGCGTCACATTTACTGACACTTTAATATCAGTTAAATAATATTTTTGTTCAATACCTTACATATTATAACATATTACATGCATCTCCGCTGCGGCAAAACACAGCCCGTCACCGTCGACATACGAATATGCCAACTTTGAGACAAAACGTGCATGCCGTGTACTCGGCATACTTTTCGCACATGCTACAATATATAAAACGTGACATAGGTATTCTGCAATATGTCGAGTAATTATCGTGAAGTCAGAGTGGCATGCGTATGTCGTGTTTGGTAGCTTTAGTATTATATTTTTTAATTTGTTTTAATTGTCAAAACGTAAATTCTTTCCTTGTTCCCTCTACCAGGCACTACAGTGTAAAATACCCCTTTATACAACCTAAAATATGTATTACACATTATGTGTGATGTACTTAGCAGATGAAAATTTGTATATCATCATAATAAAAAGAGACCTAATATTTCACCCAAAAAAATTAAAAGCCTCTATTACCCATTTTCTATGGCCCAAAAAAATATTGGGTCTAATAAATCAATTTATTTTCACTAGAAATAATATTGGGTCAAATAAACTTTTTTGTTTCGGCTAGAAAAAATAGATGGTTGAAATAACTGGTTCACTTGGCCACTTATGTTATGTGGCCAAAAATACTAATTTTATGTGGCCCATTTTCAAAATGGGTTAAGTTCTTAAAGGCATAACGGGAATCGACAGGCAGCTTCATCAGCATCAACCAGATGTACTTCTTTTTATTTTACAACCTTAACTAATACTGGCCTTTTTGGCGGAAAAAAATAAAAATACCCGGTATTTTCGATCCCTCAAAATTACTTTTGCTTCAATTTTGTTTGCGAGGCCAACCTCCTCCAAATTGTCGAAGAAGTTGATCTGCTGAGCTTTAGTAATTCTACAGATTTTTTCCGATCTAGGTTAGGCCACAGAGCCTTTAAGACCCTGTGCCCTACTATATTCAACCATCTCTGATCTGCCCTATTTTTAATATTCTCGAGAATAATTCTCTTGGCCACGGCTATTGGTGGTTTTATGCCCTCAATTGTTTCATTAGGTGGACCAGAACATCAGCCCGTTCGTTACCCTCAATATCTCAGTGTCCGGGTACCCAACACAATCTGACCTGGTTCTGCGCGCATAGTGCTCTGAGCATTGTGCGGCAGCTCCTGACTATAGTTCAGATTTGATGATGAAGGACTCTAGCGCCTTTAGCGCAGCCTGACTATCAATGTAGATAGCGATACTCTTGTTGGATTATATAGCAAGTCTTCCATAATATGATGAAGTTCACTGAATTAATCTCTTTTTAAATATTCGGTTCTACGATAGTGACGACGCCGGCCGCCGCAATCTCCGAGTTAGGAGAAAATTATCTTCAATATACAGAATATTCATCAGGCCCAAAATTGAAGCTACCGGGACACAACCTGTTTACGGAAAAAATCGTATTCGGTGTTCGCATTCAATTCGTACGACCAGTATAAGTATTCATGTTTACGTACGTTACAAATTCGTATCCAATGTGCGGACGACCTAATGCATTGGCATACCATATCACATTTCTTGTTTGGGTTTAGTGAGTAAGTCTAGTAGGGAATTGGAAAATAAGCATGACGCACAGTGGTAAATGAAAATTAGTGAAGCGACTTTGATCAAAGTACCAGATTTACTAAATTCAAAATTTATTTTTATGGATTGATTATAAAAAGACTTTATAAAAAATTATGCCTTTTTTCTCAAAATTATTCCTCAATGCCTCAAGCATCGGAATTATGCCTAAAAGGCATAATTATGCCTCAGTTGGCATCACTGCGTTGAACCTTCTCGGATGTGGTGTCGTGTAGGTTATACATACAAACATTATTGCATTTATTAACATAGTCGATTGTTTTTGATTTGACATTGGATTGGCGTTGGTTGTGGAAGGACAACTCATGTTGTTGTCGAATCATTTTAACGTTTTAACGAAATTTTCGAATAGCTTTATCAAGTGGCAAGTCATGTAGACGTTCAGGGTGAGTCTCTTGGACGCCATATAAAACCCGGTGTCTCATTTTGCTACTGCAGTATGAACACGATGATGCATTTGTTGACATTGCCTTTTTTATGAAGATTTATTCGATTTAGAGCAACGATGGCGTTGGCGTCAAAACCGAAATTTTGTTGAATTGTTCAAAAGACTTGGCGACAAATGAAACGCCTTGGACTTATGCAGTTATGTTTCTTGTGTTTCAGTCTATGCTTAAAAGAAATTTTGTGTGGTTGCGTCAATTATTTAATGTTCAGTAGCGATTTTTTGTGTTATATCTATATCTAATGGGCATTTTAAGCGGATCTCTAACCTTTGGATGCGTCTGGCAAGGACTTGGCGACAAGTGAAACCTCTTGGACTTATATATTTGTTATCAGGGAGGTTTTCTCTAAATTCTAAAATAAAAATTAAGTGGTTGCATTAATTATTCAAAATTGGAATTTTTAATGCATTTCAACCGCGTCTGGCAGGGCTTTGGCGACACCTAAAACGTCTTGGATACATGTATTTGTACTGAGGGGACTATTCTCTATTATTTGGTAGTAGATTCAAGCGGTTGCACCAATTTATTCCTTTTTTGAATCATAGCGCATTTTTAATATGCAGCTGCACGCTTTAGCCGCCATTAAGCGCTGCCAGACGGGCATATTTGAAATCTTGGACATCAGAGCAACGTATTTATGTAAAATTCATCCGGTTGCCTTTCACGTCCAAAATTTACTGCGGGCTCTCGGTCTATAATCACCCCCTTCTTTCGGACTGGGCATCAAATTGTAGGAATGATTGTGAGAAGCGTACTTGTTGCGCCAACTATTTTATTTTGAACTCAATCGGTTCGGTGGTCTTCTAGATATACGATTTTGAATGATTTGTTTGGTATTGAAGATGCCACACCTTTTGCCACCTTTAGCCCTCTTAAGTAACATATTGTTGAACGAACTTTTAAAATTGGCCTACAACAGCCTACTTCCCCTTTACCACTCTCCTTAAGTAACCTATACTGATCCGACGGGTATCGCCTTTCTAACGTTGAAACAATTTGTACAATCCGCCGAGTAGTTGATTGCCAGTCAGTTGACACCCAACTGAGTTTGTGTCAGGCCTAGAACTTAAACATGACTAGGCGATTAGTTACATAAATTAATATATAAATCATTCACATTTGTAATTCCGATCGCCGAGGGCATCCTTTTCGTCCTCAATCGATAGTTCCCTTGAGGCATAACACTGTATGGTTTTTTCGATCCATACCGTCCGGAATCTGACCGATATAATCCTACCACCATACTGACCAAGGGCTCTCGATGGGAGAGTTACAGAACATCTAATCGCAAGTAGGTACGGTGATGACTTGTACTGGGCCGACACGTAGCAACCAAAATAGCTGAATGACCTTGAATATGACTCAGTACTGAGCTAAGCATTAATTTGGTTTTTAGCTGTGCATTTTTTATATGACAAATGGTTCTTTCACTGATAGATAGACAGATAGGTACATATTGTATTGCTCTTGAATTCATCATAGTCAATGTACTATTTATTACATTTAAAGTCTGCCCGAGCTTGACAGAGTTTACACAATTTCTTAGAAAGATTCCTCTATAATTGATCTTCTATATTTTAATGATGTGTAATTTGTTGCAGTCGGTGCCATTCAGGATAGATCTTCCAAGACTCCCTTTCGATAAATCAATAGTCTGAGCTTCACTTAAAACAGGGCCTCTGTCTAGAAAGTGATATATGTTCTCCCTCTCTCGTAGATTCCACAAAAAGCAAGTTAATGGCAAATAAAGTTCTTTCACTGTCAGATACATACAATGAGGCTGGTAAATATGATTTTTCCAGCTCTATTGGAAGGATATTAAAATAAAACGGCCGTTTTTCAACTAGATAAATGTTTTAATGTTTAATGAATATTATAAAAGTAAAATACTTAAATTGAACTTAAAATAACGCGCCCCCTTTTGCCCTGAATTTATTTTGTTTTTCAACCCTGCTTCTTCCCTTTACATTCAAATGATAAAAAACAATAAAGTGTTTTTCTTTCGTTACAAAAATTTGGTACAAAAATGCAAAACTTATTGTAAATGTTCTACGAATCATAATAAAATAAAAAATTTAGGTGTGTGATTAAGAGCATATAAAAATTGTGCAATTGAATAAGTTACTGTATATATGGCATATATTTTTTTGTTTGAGCAATTCGTTTAATAAAAATTTGTTGTCTTGTTTGCTGATCCCCGATCCACATCTAAACATCTGAAGCCAATAATTCAAATTGCCCAAACAGTACGTAAAGACTGAAGATACTACAAACATTCTAAAAGAGCGATTAATTATAGAACTTGTTTTCCTTCTTTTCCATATAAGAACGTATGTATTTTCGTAAACTTTTTGGTTTTGAGTAAATATAATTTTTAATTTTGTTTGTTTTCTTATTTATATTTAACTTACAAACTAATCTTGCAATAATGAATATATTGTTTATGCTAACATATTATTATTGTAGATAGATAAATGTGTACCTTGTCTTCTTTTAATCCTGCTTACTGTGTTTTTGTTTTTAGAATTTACTTTTGATTGCCTTTTCGAAGTTTTTTTTTTTTTTTTTTTTTTTGTTGAAATATGTGAGCAAATGAAATAATGTAACTCATTTTGCAAAGAACATTGATAGGGATGTGGGAAAGTAGGTTTAAATAGAGTCGTAGGCATAGGCATAACATATCCATTCTGCTCAAGAAGCAAGTTCAAATCAAGTGGATATTTGACTTTTCTTCTTGAATCGATTGGAGGAACGGGTTCTTCAGTTGAAGGTCTGTTTGATACTGGCGAAATTTGTTTAATTAACTTTAATTATAAAATAGTTGAAGGGATGTTCTGTCTCAACTACTGAAACTATTCATTCCATTTGAAAACGATTTGTGGTGCTATTAGAAGAAGTTATCTTTAATACACATATATTCATTAGAGCCTGATTTTGTTGTCATCGGCATATATTGTTCCAATGCAAATAACACCGATTCCACAATGACCATCCTCCAGCCCTTATCTTCGTTTTTTGGCCCCTATTGTGAGTGTCGGTAGTTGATCGACAACTGTGATTGTCGATTGCGATTGATATTTGTCGATTTGACAGTCGCTTGTAGTCGAATACAAATGTCTGGTCGATGCTTTCTCTTGCAAGTGAACAAATTTTGTGCGTACGAATAGCTAAAATCAATCGAAGCAATCGACAATTGTCGTGAAGATCGCTGTTCGACAATCACAATAAGGGCCTTTGTCTTTAAATGGGATACGAACCCAGAAATGCTACGCATACATTGTATATACAACAATACTAAAGTGCAGTAATGGTTTACATAGTTGAGTGGATGCAACCGGGTACAGTACGGACTGATAGAATGAAAGAGCTGTTGAGTTCACAACGGTATCATTATTAGAATGACTTAAGCCACTTATTTACCTAGGCGGCTCTACAAAAGACAGACTCTAAGCGAGTATTCTAAAACGATTGGTATAAGAAAAGCTTGGAGTAGCTCGTCCAGCGGCATAATTTTAATGTCGGCAAATATTATATTGCAGATGTTATTCAGAGGACTGAAAACAAAACATCCTATGATGGGCCTGTAGCTTTCTAATATAAAGCCAACGTATCACTTAATCCATGCCATCAAAAACTCTTCTTTGAGTTGAGCCAGGATGATATGGTTGTATTAACTCCACCCATACTTGTATGAAGATTGCCTTTGATAATTTACTGAACGTTTAGAACATCGCCATGATCTACTTTTTTGTTCTCGACAGTTTTTACTTTAATAATTGTACTACATGCAAAAAAGCATTTAAACCAAAAAATCAATGGCTTTTCACTGTCACATCCTCCACTACTTGTTCTTTGCTTCATGAACACGAATGGAATAGTAAATTCGGAAAAATATTTCCTTACTATGTAGTTTATTTCTTAAAAAAATCTCCATATTAAAAAATAACAAAATTTACAAAAAATAAAACAAAAAAATGCGACCTGCTTAATATGCTGTCTCTATAGGAAGATCCATTGTAAGCATCGATCTTGCAGGCAGAAAAATACTTCTAAATGTATAAAATGTTCATATAAAAAAGGAAAATCAAACTTATTACGAGTCTTTTCGTTCGTTTATAGTTAAAAAATACCAAACTTTCCAAGTAACACCTCTTCTCTTAGTCGTCCTTTCACAAGAAAACTTTAAAATATCTTTTCCGCTTAATTTGTAGCCAAAGCACCTTCATCACAATTGCCCGATGGTGTTGTACAATGAGAATTTGTTGGACTATTTAAAGGAGAATTGGTTGTTGGTCCATAGAATATCAATTCAGGTATTTGTCCACCCTGCACCCCAGTGCCATTTGTACTCTCCGATGAGCATTGAAACTGAAATGTAACATTACCCATGCATACTTCTGACATACCCTCTTGTCCAAAGAAACTCAACTCGTTGCCATCGAGAATCACAGAGGCTGTATAATAGCATTCCGGCTCAATTTGAATGGGATTTTCGAAGAACACATGAAAAGTGTTACTCGAACCATCGGAGAAGAATTTCGTATCGTTTTCAGCGAGGGTCCTACCCAAGCGTTTCAACTCAATCTTAACACTATAATTTGCTGCACCGGTCGACGATCCGTACAATCCAAAGCCGACAATGAAAATCCTTCTATCAACCGAGAATTGAATTGAGTCACAACGTCCACGGTAGCGCCACTGATTTGAACGATAAGCACACGATTGGAAACGATGGCAAACTTGAGTCTTTAGTCCAGCACGACTTTTTGTCGGATAGTTGAGAGTTGGTTTTGCCTTTGCGGTAAAGTGTAAAAATATATCGATCGTTTCCTGCGACGTGAGTATGCCAGTTTGAGCGACTCCGTTGGCGAATTCTTCTAGTGTCATTGTAGGAATGCGGATTAAATGCAGAGCCAGTCCTAGTACACTTCTTTTATTCTGGGCAGTTGTGTCGATTTCCATTTTCTGACACGCATTCAGTGCCCAGTTGAGGGCTGCTTCGAATAGATGAATCTCCTTGCAGTTCAGAGTTTCTCGCGATAGAATTGATTCGAATGTCTTCAAATCTATATCTACGAAGCCTTCGGATTTAATAGCCATTTCCGCCTAAAAAAAAACAAATAAACAAAACTACTTATTTGGAATTCAATGTCGAAATTGTGACATTTTAATATACCTGTGCGTCTATAACTTCCCAGCATCTCTGCATCAGTTCTGGCTCCTCGAATAGACGGGATTGACTGAGAAGTAGACAGGCGTTTTTTGCCGTTAAACTAACCTCCAAATAATTAACGCATGCGCGTGCTAAATGTGGCACAATGTATTTTTTAGCCGCATATAGCGTTGCTAGAATATTATCAGGTTCCAATTGGATTTCATCACAATACAAATATCTGCAAGAAGAACATTTTCCATATAAAGTTTTATTTATCAATTTTTTTAATAAACTAGGATATCCTTCAGCCGAGGGCATAAAAGTGAACACACATTTCAACTGTAAAAACTCTAAAGCCTCACTCGAAGAAGTTGATTTATTACACATTTGTAAATTTTCCCCGATGTGTATTTAGAGTTACTTCTCCACTGAAACTGCTCCACTATACTGGAAATATTTATCCAGAAAGAAATGTTTAAAAATTGTCCCCTTGTCCTCTACACCTACACCTTCATGGATTTTGCCACCACTATATCCAAAGTGGCAAGCACATGCACAGAGTGTGTATACTTATGCACATTTTTTCATTTGGTGCAAACACAACAGCAAAGCCGTTACGATTAGAATTTGTTTGTTTTATAAACTTTACGTATTGGACGAAGTCATTAAATTGGAATTTTTTCAACGTACTTTGTACAATCCTGCTATTTTGCAATCCAACTATCGTATTATTTAACTATGTACATAATAAAATAAAACTGAGGGAAAGAATAACATCATTTGCCCTTTTATAACACAATGAATGTATGAGCAGCGATAAACGATGAACTGATTTGGTAGCTGGCAAATAATTGGTCGCGATAGAGCTAGTTAAACCATGTTGCTTCAACAGGCCACTGTCTTATCCATCGAGATATCATGATAAGGAGATGTTACCACGCCCGTTCCGTAAGTTCCGTAATATCTGAGATCTGTGTATATACATAAAAGATATTCTTTGAATTACTATTCTATACTCCTTAGGACTTCCAGTATTTAAGTACATTCAAAGGTTACATTTTCACCCACTTTTTTGAGTAATGTCACGAGGAATGTTGATAGTGTTGGTTCCAAAGCATATTTGTCTTTAAAAGAAACAATCTAATGGCGTTAAATCGCTAGTCGTAGTGGCCAATTGTCTGGTTCAGTTGTTGTTTGGAAAAATGTTTACCTTTCCCATTGATACCAAATGGGGTTTTCTTTGTTTTCATAATCAGAACAAATGGATTTGTCTACAGTACTGATTTAGTGTGTGCCCCATTTGTGTGTCATTTCATATCGCGTCCACTCACCTCAACAATGTAAGAAACGCTGACGGCTCAACATCTGGCACTTTAATTTCCTGCTTGTTTTCAGCCAATCCTCCGTAAAACATAGCATAGAATACAGAGCTTCCAGTTGCGAGGATATATTTGTGCGCGGGAATTGTCTGAATATTATCTAAAAAACACAAAATGTCATCATTGAAATGATTTAAATAACATTTTATATAAAACTCACCATCGGATCCCACAACAAATTTAACATCAGACATTAACTCATTATTGAACATAGCAGCGTTGCGCTCCAATACTGTAGCTTTGGTGGCCTGCCAATTTGGATCGGCAGTGTCGACTGCATTGGATGATCCGCCACTAGATGGAAGGCAGAATGATGGTGAACTGCTTATGGCACCAGGCGATGCCAAGGGCGATGATGGGGCGCTAATTGGTTGGGTAATTTGAATGTTATCCCGTTGATGATGCTGCTGTGGCTGTTGTTGTTGCTGCTGCTGTTGCTGCTGTTGGTGTGTTGCGGAATTGTGCGGAGGCGACAAAAGTATCCCTCCATTGTTGATTGTTTCCACTGTAAAGTGTAAAATATAAATAATACAGTATGAGTTGTCATTATTGGGACTCTTTTCAGAAAATATAGATAGGCAGAGCCACTTTATAAAAATTACTGATCTAATCCACGACGATTTCATTACATTATTTTGTTTAAGTTTACATTTTTCAAGTTGAGATATTAATATATCCCCTATTGTTTTTTCGATTTCCTCCAGTAGTTGCTAGTTGGTCCTGTGATTCCTAAGTACATATTTACCGGAATATGCTCATGGTAGATTACCAAAAAATACGATTCTATATCTGAACAAACTTCGTATTCTTTTTTATTAGACTTCTGAGAGGGAGAGATGGTAATCAGCAATCCATGGATTGTAGAAAACTAGACTAAATTCTGCTATAGACAAGATATCTACTACATTATGTATCAATGCCTGAGACATTTTCCCTAACAGAAATTCTTTATTCACTCATTGTGTGCTACTTTTGATAACAATTGTAGGCCTTTGTCTCATAACTTGGACTGATAGTCAGTGCAGTAAATATTGCAAGCCAGTTTGTGTATATTTTGCACAAGTTGACTCACTAAATAACTACCCACACATCAATGTGCACAAAGTACAGTACTGACGTCGATGAATGCATCCGAAATGTTATGACTTCAAGACCTTCCCAATACCAATTACTCAATTCAGTAAATGCAATATTAAATTTTACTTTTGAACTAAACTGTTTCCCAATCAATCATTGGCAGACTACAAATTAAATAATTAGATGGAAGTATTCCTATTGCATGTGTGTGTATCCATATCAATGTCCCCCACTGATAACAACAAGAGGAGGTGGTAAATTACTCCACTCTGGCATGTTTTCAAGGTTATCAATTGTTTATTATTATTTTTCGCCAAACAACTATTATTATGTAGCGAATATTCAAACAAAACAACAAACGATAGACTGAAGTAAAGAAGTGATAACGTCTACGTCGGCGTTAACTTCGGGTTCTTTTAACAGTGGGAGAAAAATCGATAGGCAGTTGCATTGATGCATGTTTTTCTGCATTTAAAAGAAACAAAGGAGTTGCAGACAAATTCCGAAATCTGTATTTTTACCTTGGCGACATTTCAGCTAATTTAACTCACCATTCATCCAAGCCTGGATCTGTGAATGCGACATGCTTTCTTGGTTTCTTTTTACGGCTTTTAGTGGTCTTGAATTGGAATTTGGTGTTGCCATTCTAATTTGCCGTCAAATGCTAACTAATTCACACTTTTCACATAATAATTTCATACTTTGGACTGAGTAAATGTGAAAATTAAATTTTTGCTCTCTACTAATTGGAATTGTTTCAGAATCAGAACTCAGAAGCCAAAAGAAGCCATTTTACAGAATAATAGAACAGAGAGAAATGAAAATATTTTGACAGCTGGGCAAAATAAATACCCACACTTTTGTACACCATTGGGTGCCTTGATAAAAATGAAAACATGTTGGGGCATTGTTGGTAGGTATTGCAAAAGTAAACAAACCGAATAATTGTACTAGATGATTCAGTTGGTGGAAATATTTTATGAAATACATATTAATATATATTTTTTTATTTTTACAAAGAATCGATCAGATAGTGTAACTCGGAA
Organism: Cheilosia scutellata; assembly: GCA_955612985.1. Taxonomy (NCBI): domain Eukaryota; kingdom Metazoa; phylum Arthropoda; class Insecta; order Diptera; family Syrphidae; genus Cheilosia; species Cheilosia scutellata. Next base: position 71,209,651 of record OY015312.1, read on the forward strand.
CTAGGCTTAAAACTAAAACATTTAGTTGTTAACTAAAAAAATCAAATAAACACAAAATTGTAATTCAGTGAACGTGCTTAATTAAATAAGTCTATGTATACGGTATATACGATATACCTAATGATGTTCAGCCGTATTTATTAGATTTCCTTAAAATGCCTCTGAGAGCTTGTTTAGTTAAACATCGCGTAAGAATTTACGCAACCTCTACGCTACTTTGCTAAAATTGTTATTTATAAACATTTTTCCACTGTTGATTTATTAAACAGGGCGATTTTTTAGACTTCAACCCGAAAAGCTATTGAAAGCAGTGAAGACATCGGCCGATTTAAAATAATTCTCGAAATAAAATGATCATAATGCGATTATTTGCAAATTTTTGTAATCACATATTTACGATTCCACCCCGAAAATGACATTTGCAAAGAAAAACAAATTTACGCAAGCTCTACACAGCCTCTAAACGTACATTTTTGTGTTTAAGTTACGCGACCTCAAAACTACGTTGCTTAAACTCGAAAATTTTTTATAAATAAGGTTTTCCTGCGTAAGGGCATTTTAGAGGGTGCGTAAAGTTAAGCAACCTCTACGACACGTTTATAAATACGGCTGGTTGTATGTTTGTCAAAAAATGTCTATTAGATACAAATAATGATTGTAGTTGATCCCATTTGGCGGGTCTGGGAGTAAACCATAAACGGCTAGTTTTTTGGTTCTTAAAAGTTTAACTAGAACATTAAAATTTTTTACAGCTTCGTAAAGCTTCTTTAAAGGTCTAGTCTTAGCGTAATGTGCTAATAAAGTGTTTTGGGATATAAACTTTTGGAGAAACATACTTTTAACGAAAATCGACACAAACCAATCACCTTAGACAAAAAGAATGCTCAACACTAAATAGTCGACCGACGGACGCTAAGGGAAATCTAACGTGGCAAAATGTGTGACACCTGACCTGACACTTATTTAGATCGGCCATCTTGTTTACGTAATAAGAATTATGGGAAGGATCATCATGCAAATGTTTTTGGAGCTATGGTCTTCCGAAATTACCTAATGAATGGACAATATGTACATACTTCGTTTATTTTGTCGAATTTATTAAGCGATAATTGGTTGTCAGGCCTTGTTAAACTTGACGCGATCTTTTCGTAACTCTCTGAATAAATGCGAAATTCACCGTGTACACCTCGCGATTGGTTAATTACATAAATCTCTGTACTTCTGTTTCCGCGTTTCAGGAAATACCACATATTTAAGGAAGGATTTTCAGTAAAATAAAAATTCAAAATATGTATTACGTTACGATCTTGCTCCTCGCTCTTCCTCTGGCTGTCTGGCTAGCCGCTAGCCTACATCCTTGCTCTCGTCTTGTGCTCTTTGCTCTATTCTCTGACGATTTTCGTACACTGTTTGTGTACACTAACACTCCACAAGAGAAAGAGACAACTAATGGCCGTGGCTAAAATAGTTATGAAATGATCACACGCAGAGGCCAAGGCCACACAGGTTTATAAAGGCCTTGTGCCCTGCCCTGAGTTAGATCGGAGAAAATCTGAAGAATTAATAAAACTCTGAAGATATAAAAGTTAGAGAGATTGGGTTTACCGAATACGGATACATGAAGATATTGTGATGACGTACATGTCGCAGAGGATATTAATTATCTTCTCTGCGAATGTCAAGACATATCTCCTAGCAGAAGGAAGCACCTCGGAGGGTATTTCTTTGACCTTGCATTATTGTTCTTTTTGGGAATTATAGTTAAGGGTATTTGCTCTGACTGAGACTTGGCTAAAACACTTCATCCAGTCACTATACTATGCTATACCAGAAACTATGCTGAATTCGAGATGTACCCACTAACCACATCGTGTATACATTATTTACACAGTACAGTATGTACTCTCCTCTGACCTGAACACCTCATTATACCATGCAAAGATTTGTGATTCATTTAATGCGAATTTATTAACAACTTAATTAACCAAGCGCTTTCGCTGGGGGCACTTCTTTTATTTGTCCATATAACCTTTCCATTATCTCCGTTTTATTATTCACTTTTTAATGCAATGCTTTCAGAATTGTAAATTCACGATTAAAGTCAGCAAAGTGTTGATGCGGTTTATTTAAATTTTGAGCTGATAATAATATTGTATATTTGCAGATAATATTTTTTGAGTCTGTCTCATAACTCCTAAAAATATTATGAACTTGACCCTTTTTTTTTTTTGTTTTACACGCAAAGGCAATGCTAATAAATATGAAAACTCAATAAATCATTTGGTTATTGCTCTCTTTGTCGCCAGTAGTTCACACAGAGGTTTGTCACTCCCAGTCCCAAAGTTGTCGATTCAATAAATAGCACGTATGTATAATATGTAATTTCATATAAATTTATATATATCTTGAGAACATTCTTAGAATTCCTAATTGGGTTTTGCGGTGAGGTGACTGCAACGTCATAATTTGTTTGGCATCTGTAGGCACCTACATAGTTTTAGGAATAAATCATAAGAGTTGATTTCGAGTTTAACTTCATTTGAAGACCACATTTTTTGTCATACATAGTTCTGTAATGTCTACTGAAGTACTGAGTTGCTTTAAGCAATTTGTTAGCTTAAAATGTTGCGAGAAAGTATTCCTGAAAGATTGTGTAGGCGAGTATAGAAGCACTTATTCCCTGGATGTAACATTTATTTATTTCCGTTTGTGTCTCGTTTCTACTTTTAAGCATCGTCTCGAAATATTTAAAAAATACTTTCCACTTTTTTAAAGGATTTCCTTGTTATCCTTAATTCTTTCTTTTAGTGACCATGTACATAATAAGTACATACTTTGTTTTGTCCCCGCTTTGGCTTATCTACTTTTAGACGTATGTATTTCTTTTAGAATTTCTCAGATACTTAAGGTTGTCTACATTTTGTCCGATCGATATGATCTTATAATGATACCTATTAGTATCACCAATGCTTCTGAAATGTATTTTTATACCCGGTACCACACTGTGGTGAGGGTATATTCACTTTGTCATTCCATTTGTAACGCCCATAAGGAGGCGTTGTAGGTATGACAAACTATATATATTATTGATCAGCATCACTTTCTTAGTCGATCTAGCGATGTCCGTCTGTCTGTCCGTCTGTCCGTCTGTCCGTCTGTCTGTCCGTCTGTCCGTCTGTCTGTCCGCACGATTACGGCCGTAATTTAAGAGCTATCGACTTGAAATTTGGTACGTAAGCTTTTATCCACCAGACTGAGGCTAAGTTCGAAGATGAGCAAGATCGGATGAAAACTACTACTACCTCCCATACAAAAGTATCAGATTTATATAGCTTTTTATGTTAAAAATTAAATTTAAATAGCTACAGTAAAGATAGCAAGTTTAAACTTTGCACGTATTGTTTTAATAATATTTAAAATTTTTTGACAAAAAAGGAGCTTGATCGAATAAAAACTACCCATACCTCCCATACAAATATATAATTTTTTAATACTAAAATATTTTTTTATTTTACAATAATAGGCGTATTTTTTGGAAATCTATAGCTAGTTCACTTTTACTTTTACATGCAAAACTGGTATACTCACTTTTGGTTTTGTTATACCCACTTTTGGTTTTACATGCAAAACGGTTATACTCACTTTTGATTTTGTTATACTCACTTCCCAAAAAATACGCCTAATATAGTACCGGGTATTTGAGCTTCGGCATAGTCGAAGATAATTGTCTTACTGGTTTTTAAGTTCCTTTCTTCCGAGGTTAGTATTCGTCGAAATTTGCAAAAACTTCATAAGCTTTTCTCCGAATTAGCTATAATAAATAATGGGGACGTACAGAATACTAGTTTACTAAGGCCGTGTGTCAATTGGGCTAGATTGTAGAGGGGAGGTGGTATATTAGATCCCAAATCACTGCGGCCACAAGTGGGCCTATTGTGATATCCTCCATTTATAGCTCATCCGCATGATGTCGCAGTTTGTTATAAAGGCGGCTAGCTCTTTGGGTGTGCTGGCAGCTATGTCCGCTGCTTCGAGGTAGAATTTACCTAGATAACGTTGACGTGTTTTGGTTAAACAGTTGCCAGTCACATAGTATGTGTTCCGCTGTTTCTGCGTCCTCGTTGCATAGTCTGCAAGTGTTGTCTTGTGCTATACCCATTGTCATCAGGTGTTTCTTGACTCGACAGTGCCCTGCGAGGAATCCTGTGACCAATCGAATCTGACTTCTACTTAGTTGTAGAAGTTGTTTCGTTTTTTTTTTGTGGGAACTGTTTGGCATGAAGTTTTTGGCTTACCTGTTTCCTTTGGTGGTCCTCCAGAAATGGAGCTTCTTTTCGTTCAGCCAGGTTTTCACACTACTTTTTATAGTGTTGATTGGTAGCCCGCAGAATGGTCTTGGCATCATGAATTGGTATGCGGATCCTTTACTGGCTAATTTGTCTGCTTTTTCGTTGCCTTCATATCCACTGTGCCCTGGCACCCAGATCAGGTAAACCTTGTTTGTGGTGGCCAGTATTTGCAGGATTTGGAGGCAGTCCCAGACCAGTTTTGATGTTATTTCAAAGGCGTCAATTGCAAGTAGAGATGCCTTGCTATCAGAGAGAATGTAAATGTTCTTATTTGTTATAGCCCTGTTAAGACTCTCTCGAATGCAGAGTTCTATTGCATGGATTTCGGCCTGAAATACGGAACTGCTTATATCCATACTAGCGAATAGGGATGTTTTAGTGCACGGACCGTATACTCCGGCTCCAACTGCTTCATATGTTTTGGATCCATCTGAATACCATACAAGTGAACCGTTGGCAAATGTTGGTTTGTTCTGTTCCCAGTTTAGACGGTCTGGGAATGTAACATTAAAGTTATGTCGGAAGTTATAGCGTGGTAGACATTTGTCTGTCAAGTGTATTCCAAGTACATAGTTCATTTTGTCTGAATTCTTGTAGGATATCAGTGTGGACTATGTTGGAGTTTGATTCATCATCTGTGATGAGCATATAGGCGTTAACCATTGCTTCTTTCATGAGTTCTAGATGAAGTTGTGGGATGTTTAGGATAACCTCGAGTGCAGCTGTTGGTGCAGTTTTCATTGCTCCATCAGTTGCACAGACATATGCTAGTCTCTATATTTTGTTGAGTTTATCCTGTGCTGACCTCTGCGTTGCTTTATACCACCACACTGCGGTTGCATACGTGATGATAGGTCTTGTTATTGCTGTATACACCCACAGTGTAATTTTGGGGTTAAGTCCCCAGTTTTTACCGAGTAGACTTTTGCTGGTCCATAAGGATAGCCTGGCTTTGTCAATAGTTTTGGTAAGGTGAGAGTTCCATGTGAGTTTTTCATCCAATGTAATGTCAATTGGGCTAAATAATAATCGGATAATTTTCTGGCACTTATGAAAGTGTTGAAAGAGAAGTTCACCAAACTCCTATCTTAGAGCAGAGATGTATCGAGTTTCACGCTATGAATTAATTGAAGTTCAGTCTTCAGTGTTTTATTTCCTCTTCAACATTCAAGCAAAAGAAAACGTAAAAAAATGATCCTGTAGGATAATTTATTATCTTGCTCCCGGTTAATTTTTTGACAGCCAGAAAATTCGTTTTCCGCCACGATAGTATCAGAAAATTATCCGAGGATAATGATTTAGCCCAATTGACACACGGCCTAAGTGAGAGTTTTTTTTTTTTAGCTAGTCATCTAGCGGTCAATGGAACGCTGCCATTGACATAGTAAACATGACGATAACGAACGACCAATTTAGTTTTTGCGGTCTTGAAATAAGTAGATAGAATGTGCCCAACTTTGCTGCTTTTAAAAATTAATGAAAGCGATAAGAGCCCAGCCCCAACTCACTCGCTGGGGATGCGTGTTGCCGGTATTCTTTTTCCCTGCATATATAGAGGAAATGCAACTTTTTCGTTTTTTATTATTACAAAATACATAGACAACACAGACAAACCAACAAATGTCCCGCTTATCCATTTAAAGGGTTGCGGATGTAGGATGCTTAAGTGGACCGTCCATAACTTTAATATCGCCACTGACACTAAATCAACTAGGAAACGTTTCGGACTCAGTCTAATTATATCTTATCCAAGAAGACGCTTGCCTGGGTGGCACCAGGATGTGGTATGGAATCCAAGTTGGGGACATGTGCTTAAAATGAGCAAACTACCGATGTGTGGACCGCTCCGTCCGGGAAAGTAGCTGCTCGACATTGAGTACCTCACGTATTCTGGCTTTTCTTGTTAATTACCAATATATATATCCTTTTATTTAATGGCTCATCATTTTATTACAATCTTAATAACATTCAGATACTCCATTAGCGGAACGTACGGAATGGGAAAATTCACTTTTCAAGTGAGGCTGATGTGACTTGCGATGAGTCAGGGAAGTAATCTTTGACTATGCTTGCATTTTAATCAACGCGACAAAATTCTACGAGAGAGATGTGTCTGAATAGAATACTAATGGTCACCGACCGACGCCGACGTGCTGTGATTGAAACGGAAAAAGCCTCACGCAACACATGCGTCGCATCTAAATCTCAGAATCAAGATTTGTTATAATAAAAGCCTAATCAACTAAAAAGTAAAAACAAATAAAGACACAATTATTGTATAAAAACGCGTACGTCAAGTTGCGTGATTTTTTCCAAATGAGCATTTCATTTGCATTGTCACAGTAATGAATCGTTCGATTTGTTTTCCAACGTGAAAAGATGATTGATCGATGGCAACGAGGCGACATATTTACAATTAGATTTACTTTGGCTATCATTATGTGATGTCTGACGACAACACTAATTAATATTTTAGAGTTGCTGGAGGCGGCCGGAAGATACCAATAGTGGTCGATTTGGAAATGCCCACCTTGAGAATAAGATTATCGTCGTGTTTTCGCGTTGTTTTGTTTTCCTACTACATATTTCGCTTGTCAATTCGTTCATTGGCAGCTCAAAATTAATTGTTGCATAAGTACCCTCCATCTAGTATCTATGTATATATGTATTATGTTTGGATTTGCAATTTGTTAGATTTTTTGGTATTTATTGTTTCCTAGTGGTCGTGGTAGGTATATAATATCCAATTCAGGGTCACAAACCAGTTGAGCTTGTGTGGAGTTATTTGTTTAAATTAAACTTGAACCTAAAATTATAATTTAATCTATACCTTACCTACTACTGAAGAAATAGACGACACTGAATTATACATTGGAAACAGTTTTTGGGAGTTTCGTCATAGTTGAAACTTATTAGGTAGGTAAAGGTATCTAGGTTTGTTTTTGTATTGACATTTTTCTTTTACAGAAATATCAAACATCAGTACGAGTTCGGTTATTTGTTTATGTTTATGTACATTCAAACAAATAGCAGCTACAGCTTTATACATAGGTGTTCATTTGGTGCTGCTCAGACGGACTTTTCGATTTTAAAAGTTACAATACCCTCGTCCTACTTGTATGGCATCCTCTCACATACTCCTCTCGGTTTTTCTTGAATGAATCACAAAACCTTTGCGCCTATAATTTGTGACTCGCTTCATCATTTTAATACAGATCTCATTGACATTATGTATTATTTTTATTCCTATCTGACTTTTGCGACACTGGTCAAATTTATTATAAATTTAAGTAGCTGTACTATAAGATAAAGCTATAGAAGATGAATTCATTGTTTCTGTTGTTTGCGATTGGACAGTTTTTATTTAGTTTGCGCCAACTTAATTTGCATGACACATTGAACACGCATCAACAATTAAAAATGCTTTGAAAAGTTGAATGGCAATAAGATAACATTTTTTATTTGAAAAATCTTACAGCAAACAAAAAAAAAAATCCTTTGCATAGTCGTCTGTTGGGTTGACAACATAAAAAAATAAAGTGCATTACTGCGTCGCGCTTTATTTTTTTTAAATTTATTATATTGGTAGGTAGGTACCTAAAAGCTTAAAACGATGCGCGCATCATTTTTTTTTAAACTTCTGACTCAGTGGCGTGGCGTGAATAATCTTAAAGTAAGTCGAAGTCGAAAAATATCAAAATGTCAAAATGAAAGGAAGATGTAGAAGGTATAGAAAACCTTCAGTTAATTTTTTAAAGCCATAAAATGGAAAGCTCCAGGAAGAAATTAAATTAATGAAGATGTTTTTTTCATCTTCATTCAACTTTCATATTTAAATTTGTTCAATAAATAAAAAAAAAAAAAAAAAAAAAAAAAAAAATAATTACGTGAAAGATTTATATCTAGTCTTATAATTATTGTCCTCTATTTCTACATAAAGGGTCTTGAAATGAGTGTGTAAACCAAAATCGAGTAGCGTAACGACTACAATTATTGGCACCCCTAAGGAAATTTCAACTTTGATCAACTATAACATTTTCGTTTATAGAGTTATTTGAATCTGTTGTATACAGAAGTATAAATTATTAAATTCCTCGTTGATTAAGTTTTATAAATAACGGTTTAGTTATTGAAAATATATTTAAAATGCCAATTTAGTAAAAGCTTACAAAAAAACACAATTATTGGCACCCTGACATAATTATTGGCACCCCAAAAACTACAATTATTGGCACTCTTTAAAACAGAAAAACATCATGTTTTCCTAAGGCAAATAAACAAAAAATATTATTTTCTTCGTTGGAAATTTAATTAATTTAAATAAGTATTATAAAATTAATATTTTTTAAAGGAAACAAACAAAAATTTGTTTTTTATTATTATTTAAATCATTGTAGAATTTAATAAATTCAAGAAAGTAAAATAGTATGTATTTTTCAAAAAATGCAACCTAAATTTACCGTTAAGCAATATGTTATGTATGGATACATCATATCATATAAGATGTTAGACCTTTTTGCTCTGAACAAACCGGAAATTGGTGCAGAAAAACGCATTTACCACAAAAATCAAGGAATAACGGTTGCATGATATAACTATTGGCACTCACAAAAGTACAACTATTGGCAGTGCCAATAATTGTAGCTACATAGGATGTAATTATTGGCACCCCCTGCCAATAATTGAACCCCAGTTTTTTTTAACCCAAATATTGGCACCCCTTTTATTAATAAAACAATAACTTTTTTAACAAAATATATTTACAAAGGACTTATTTAATGCATTCTTATAGTAAATAAAGAAAGTTTTCATTAAAAAATATAAAAGAAAGTAGTGAAAAAAAGCTTACAAAATTATAGGTTCGTAACCAAAACATTGAAAATTTTGAAGTTTTGTTTTTTTTGTCGCACGTGATTTTACTTTCACTTATAAAACAGAAACGGAAAGGAATGTCTCCAAACTAATTAAGAGAGAAAAATGTGCAAATTCAAAATAAAAAATAAATTGACTTATTCGAACAAAGGGTTATTGAGAAAATCAGAGAGAATGATGGGGTGCCAATAGTTGGGTCAAAAATTGGGGGTGCCAATAATTGTAGTCGTTACGCTATTCGGCGTTTTTGAAGGTTCAGAAAAATTTTTGAAAAATTTCTTCAAACTTTTTTAGGTACGCAGATTATAACCAAGACTCAAAACATACTTGATTTTTTACTTAGCGACTTCAACATCAGTTTGTTTAGGTATTTTTTAGAAGATGTATGTATGTATGTATTAGAGACATTAGCACAGGCCTCGGCCCTCATTGAAGCTAAGCTCTGGGCCTCCGGATATCGTAGAATAGCGCCAATACAAATGGACAAACTAAACCCGTAAATAAGCTGATTGAATAATTACAGAGACGTAAATATTAAAGGTTCTTACATATTACCGTTTGAACTGAGTTTTGGAACTTTCTCCTGAGGGATCTTATCAAAGTAACGCTGGACCTTTGACGATGTTATTATACCTGGTGGCACCCAGGTGTAGTAGTAGGGGATTTTGATCTTTCATTGAATGTCCAATTTACCGAGCAGTTGAGGGCAATGGCAAAATACTTAGCAGAAATCTGTCATCTGTCAATTTGATTGCCTCTAGGAATAGTGTTACCAATTTAAAACCAAAGAGACAATAAAGCTTAATAATTAAGTGGTTCAAATTCGTATCTTTTTGTGCATTTCCCAGCATTTTTGCAGAAATTTGTGTAGGTATAGGTATCTCCTATCTGAAGAAAAATAAGTTTTTGAGAAATAGCTAGGTAACAAATTTGTTTGTATGGAATAAATATCTATTCAAATTAAAGGCATTGTCAAACCGACGCGATTTATTCCTATCGACAAATAAAATAAGTTTCGCCTGTCAAATTGTATATTATGTACATGCCAATGCCAGTATACAGGGTGTCCTAGTTAAGCGGTATAATACTTTAAGAAGGGAAGAAGTTCCGCTGAAAAAATTGTATGGGAGGGTAAAAATAAATAAATAAATAGGTGGCGCAACAGGCGAGTAGACAGGCCTAGACAAGACCTAGCTTTTCGCAACCATTCGTTTGTGTGAGTTACTATTTTTTGGGACGAATGGAAAGGGACCTACAATTTTTTGCCGAGTCCGAACGGGTGAATCGAGAAGCTTTTTCATGACAGTCATACTCTCGGATGTTTGGCAGACGTTCGGTGGCGCAGTAGAAAAAACCTTAAGATGTAATTTGTGTGTTTTCCGGGGATCGAACCTGGGACCTCTCGCACAGTAGTCCAGTAAACTATCCACTGCGCTACTGCGCCCACAATGTACCGCTTAGTTCGGGTCTTATTCTGGAGGGGTTATTGGACCACGGTTCTTCTTGAATGATGGTATCAACCGAGTCACAGTCAACAGTGCGCGCTACCATTGTGAATTTCTTTTTCTAAATCCTCTAACCACAAACTGATTTTGTGTTAAATTGAAAGATTATAACTCGGAGTCGGAGCATATGCGGCCTTAAAAGGACGGCCAAGGAATGACGTTATTGATGTCCGAATTTCGGAATTTGTAGAAATTGTCTAGTCAATGGCCGTTGTTTCTACTATTTGCTATGGAATTTTTTTCCTGGGGCTATAATCTTTCCATATAAGCACGAGAGACGGTCTCAGGACCAAAAACAAGAAAAATCATAAATTTTTAGGTATTTGTGTATGCAAAATAAATACAGAATAACTTTGGTAACTCTAAGAAGTCATGTTTTTAAATTTGCTGTTTTGCAAATTTACTGGAGAACCGAAGATAATTCTTTTCCTGGGCCTATTTATGTTTGTTGGTCTGACTAGACGGCTCAACAAACAAAGCCTTACATTTCCTAAAAACATTCAAGTTCTTCTTTAGTGCCGATCGAAATAACGCAGTCACGTGTCTGAGTTTGATTGAATTAATTTCAAAATCATTGTTGGCTTTCCTGTTGTTGGCGTCGGAACATAATGTTTCAAGGTTACAATCTATTATAGCACATTCATAGACCTTATGAAATAAACTTATTATAATAAAATGAATTGGCAAGTCGTACTTACTATTATTGTAACTGTTTTGTATGCCTCTGGCGTCGTTATTGCTATTCCAATTGCTTCCACCGCTATTGCTATTCCTTTGGCCACTGGTATTGTTGGTGTTATAATTATTATTATTATTGGTAGCACGTATCATTTGTAGATTCTCATGATTCCCATCACCATTTGGTTCGTTTGACACATAATTGTGGGCATACGCACTGCCCCAGTGCACATTGAAGTCTTCTTCGTCCAGCGTTAAGAAATGGTCAAGTACTTGAACTCCCCGTTCAAGTGGTCCATTGAATTTGTTTATCAACTCGACACACTGACGGCCAAGCTGTGATACATCCGTTTGACCCGTGGCCCAATAGAATAAATGTCGTCCCAAGTGACTGCCCAAGTGGTTTGCGAATGCCTCGATCATTGTGCTAGGTCCACCATCATTTTGATGACAACAAGACTGTCCTAATTTTCAGTTAAATGTACTCCCTGATGTTGCTGGACCGAGTGATTGATCGTAAACTGTAATTCAAGACATAAGCCAGTGAGAAAGATATGCACCTACATTTAATTGGGTATTAAGTATACTCAGCAACCGGCGACTTTCACTTTTATATTTTTTGTAGATCAAAAACAAAACAAAAATAAAAATAAGGAAACAAAAGATAAGAAAAATAAAACCACAATCAAACGCTACGACCACACCATCAACACCAAGACCTCTAAGATCGCCTTCTGTTTAAGGCTTATGCAAGACCCGAGTAGCGCGCACTTGGAGTTGGAGTTGGCGGTGTTTTTTGCTCCCACTGTCACTTTAATTTTTACTACTTTTATTTTTTCCCCGCTTTTCCGCTTTGGTTGCGGTTTTTTGTTTATTTGTCTTGTCTTTTGGAGCTTCTTGTTAGAAATTGTATTACAGTCTTATGCTATCAAGTATCAATTGGACAAAAATTAGCTTCGCGGTAATTATAATCACGTTTTCCGTTCAGGTGTGTTGTGTAACTATTTAGTTTTTTGTTTGCCGAGTAAAAGTATAAAATTAGCACTTGCGCCGAAATGATGGTTTGTTGTTTGGAATTTCGTTTTTATATTGTTTTTAATTTCTATTTTAATTAGTTTAATTTTCTATTTTTACCTGCCCAATGCCGAAGGGCAGAATTAATCCATGAATAGAGAACGTGGCAACCCTAACGAGATAAGCAAGAGAGATGTCCTTCTGGCAGACGAACTCTATGGATTTTCATTTTCGCTATACACTACTCATATTCTACCCATCATTCATCATATCCGCGTCGATCAGATGTACATGCCTTCCCGGGAGAGACTGGATCGATAAATAAGTGCATGTTTTTGATATTGACCAGATCAGATCCAAGAGACGCTAAAGCTATAGTTAAGTGACAAATAATTTGGTGAACATCTTGCGTAGACTACTTCGAAATATCCTCTGTTGTACTTTTTTTTCTTAAATATTATAGTCTAAGTGAGGGATCTAAACCCACTATGATAGATAGATAGATACATAGATTTCTACAACTTAACTATCCGCATCAATGCCCAAAACTATCACTAGAAATGTATTGCTGCGTGCTGCGTTTTGTTAAATGGTGTCAGTATAGATAGGATCTACTTTGGTGTAAGTGCAGCTCATCAGCAACCACCTTAAACCATGTCTTCTAAACGTATCTTCTCACAATCATAATATGCTCGTTATTTTTTGAGACGAATGGAAGGGTTATACAATTTGTATGCCCTATACAAGCGGCTGAATTGAGTAGCCTTCTCAGGAGAGTTGCATTCTCGAATGTTTGTCATGCATTCATGTATTCGGCAGTGGAAAAAAGTTTTCCTGAGGATCCAGGAAACTGTCGCTCGAGCTCAACACACTAGCTACTGAGCCAATACATCGACAAAGCCATTATATACGTATCAACAAAGAAAGTCCTCAAAGCTGAAATCGTCAATCAAAACATTTATAGTTGAAAAACGGGTATGGTTTGTTTCGTCTTTTTTATCTCGTTTTTTTGTTGTTTCGTTTTAGTTGTTTCGCATTTTGTTGTTTCAGCATTTTTATTAATATGTTTTTAAATTATTTGGTTTATATTTGTTGCGAAAAAAAATAATTTAGTCTTTTACTTAGTTCTTTTTAAGCTCATTTAGTCTTTTATTGTTTAGTTTTTCGATTATTTCGGTTTTTGTTTATTTCGATTTCAATTATTTCGCCATCATTTGTTTCGTTTTTTTTTTTGTAAAGCGCAAGGGCATTCAAACTCGCGCGTAAACAGTAAAATACGTGGGGGGGGCATGCTGCTCCCCTGAAAACCACCTGCTTGTGGTCACTGTAGGATTTGGAGTAGGTGCAAAGTTGGGTATATGCAAAGTTTATATTATGTTGTTGTTAATTTTACCGCCAAAAACTACGAAAAAGAATTTCGAAAAGAAAACCAAAGTGAACCGTTAGTGAGATAACATTGACCTAAATTACTCATTGCACTTTTTAACGAAAATGCAAAACGAGTAAAAAGAGAGAGAGAAAGAAATGCGAAATGATTATAGGGCGAAGAGATTAAAAAACAAAGTAAAACAAAAACAAAATACGGTATTACGAAGTAAACAGAAATAATTGTAAGAAAAGCGAAACAATAAAATGCGAAGTAAAAAAAACAACAAAACAATAGGCACCCTTGAAAAACACAGCATACCCCCCTGCTTGGGGTCACTGTTAGATTTGGAGTAAGTTCGAGGTTGGATGTATGTAAAGTTTCTTTATATACATTGTACATATTATATATGGGTTGCTCCCCATACTCCAAATCCAACAGTGACCCCAAACAGGGGCAGCATGCCCCCCCCCATACATATTCCACTGTGCCTACTAGATCGGTATAGTCAAACTTGGGAGTAAGTTTATTTGGAACTTAGGTTAGGTTAGGTTAAAAAGGGGTATGAGAGAGATGTCTCATACGACACTAGGCACCATAAGGGCCCATCGCGATCCCTAGAGGGAACCAATTGCAGTGACCTACAATGGAAAAACACCTAAACACTTGCCCTTGAGAAAACCCCAATTTCCCTGCAAAAACCAAGTAGCCCCTTGTAGTTGGTATTGTCTATCTCCTCTAGATGTTGGAAGAAGTACCTGCCCAGAAATTTCCTTCTACTGCGACATATTGCCTCACATTCACATAGTATATGTGTTATGTCCTCTTCGGCTTGCAGGTCATCGCAGAATCTACAATTGTCCGAGTCTGCCAGTCTGAGCCTTTTGGCATGTTTTCTAAGAAGACAATGCCCTGATAATATGCCGATCAGTGTCCTGAGCTGTTCCCTGCCTAGTTTGAGGATTTCCCTAGATCTTTTACGGTCGTATTGCGGCCAAAGTGCCTTAGATACTGCGTGACCGGTGAGGCCCTCCCACCTCCGGTCGGCTTCCTTAGTTATTTTATTCCTAATATCACTTTTTATGATGCAGAGGGAGGTGGTTTAATATCCACATCTCCTCCATCTAACATTTCCCCGCCTCTTCTCGCAAGCTCATCAGCCTGCTCATTTCCAGCTATACCGCAGTGTCCTGGTACCCAGCACAGTCTCACTATTTGGAACTTAGTTTATAAAGAACAAATTCCCACTATTGGGTTTTAATTCATTCTCATATTGGGACTTTGTTCATTCTAGAGTTGGGTTCCTAAAAATCATGGGAGTTAGTTCATATTGGGGGTAATACGCTCAATGATGTATTTCTTCTCTGATCGGGCCAAACTTGCTTAGAAAAAGTCCATTCGCGTTCGTTACTCTAACAAGCCAAGAACTACAAATCTGTTAAATCTGAGAGAGAAACACTTCACAGTGGAAGTTAAAACTACATTTTTAGTTTAAATTCCAGTTCAACAATTAATTCGGTTTTACAGTTTCGTTTAATCCTTGAACAGAGTTCATTCTGTAGTTTAAGATAAATTACGGTTTCTGCCGTTTAAACTGGTTATTCTGCCGTTTAAACTAGTTATTTTTCCTAATTTTATTTTTGTCGTTCATATTTGACGAAAGTTGAGTCGTTGAATGGACCCAGACCCAGAATGGTCTAGAATTAAAAAATCGGTCAAACCTGAGTGCGGAACATGCACTCAAAAGTACATGTATATACATCGAGTTCGAGTTACTTTGAGGTACTTCCAACTAAACACCAATTTGTACAAAGCGGACCTATTTTAAATTGCAGTGCAAAAGAACTATAAAATGGAGATCATTTTACGATTCTGTCCGTATTATTTATTTCCACTTCTTATACAGAACAGTCTTCTGGAAATATTTCTTTTTTCATTTTGTCCACATTCGTCAACTTTTAACATTTGACAAATTTAACAGTATCGGAAGAAATTTTCTGAAAATCTCGAAAAGTTTTTTTTTTAATCTCGAAAACAAAAATCTCGAATGTACAAAAATCTCGAAAGACTATATCTCGAAAAAATCTCGAAAATAAAAAGTAAATTCGAAATATTTTTTTTGCACCCATCCCACAGCCAAACAGTAAACCCAAGCAGGGGGGTTGCAGGGGGGCAGCATGCCCCCTCCCCCATAGGGGAAGTCTGCTCAACATGACATACTTTTTCTTGAAAGTGGAAAATAAAAATAACTAAAAATCATAGGGATGAAAATAAAGTGAATTCAATTAATTCATTTATTCATAACAACAACAACATTTAAACAAATTGTGTAAAACATTAAATAGTATTTTTAAAAATATTTTTAAATTAAGTTCAAGATGACATAGTTAAGTGTAAGATGACATAATGTCATTAGGGTAAGATGACATACCGCTTCTTTTGTAGTTATTTGGAAATGAGAAGTTATATAAACTAAAATGAAATACTACATGAAATACTACATGAAGTAATATGTCATCTTGGACGGTCGGATATCATGTCATCTTGCCCGATATGAGTGAAAATGTTTAGCAGATTGTAGGCACCAACATTTTCTGATCAGGTAAAAGTATCGCACAGAAATCACTAAAAACTTAATATACAAATAACAGTATCCACAAAACACTTCAGACACAGCACAACACTCACCTTATCAGAAATTTTGCAGTACAATTTTCAATACAAAAAAATATATCAGGCATAAAATTCTTGATTCCTTTGTCAATTTAACCACGTTATAATTATAAATAGCTCGAAAGTATCTCTCAACCTTTTCGAAGGTCTTAATATTACTCTCAGTTGTTCAGAATTTTAAATTTGATGACATAATAATCAGTTTCTTTGCACAGTATTTTTTTTGGTTACGCTCAGAGAGAAACCCTTATTTTTGTTTTGTATGGTTTCGGTCAACCACTGAGAGATATCACTGACAGAAAAAAATAAATCTCATTTGTACATTTTTCACTGTAACTATTGTCATTAGTTGGCAGCGCATGCGGAATTGCATTAGTGATTTGAAGAGTCATTGGTTAAAACTCGTCTGAAAATTAAACAGCAAAAACGCAGTTCTATGAAAACAAATTCAGTTCTTTCACTCCTGGGAAATAACTCTGGAATAATCTAAAAAATTAGGTAATTAGGTTATGACTAAAGTCTGCGTTACTACGATCCTGTTTCTGCGTTCTCTAAAAGCATATGTGGGTGCTGCCTCGATAGCCTAATGAAATTTCGGACATTGTCCTTCCTGCTAAAAATCATCGCTATATGTGTTAAATAAGAACGACAACACTGGGGTTTTATTCCCAAATGCGCGGCGGATCGCTTTTCATGGCGGATTGGTATTTTTGTATTTCCAAAAAGCGATTCGATTCATTCAAAAGCGATAGCTATTTAGGTGACGTATTGCTGGCGGATTTATTGTGGATAAAAAATAATCTAAATTCTTGTGACGAAGGGATCGATTCGCTTTTGGAAATACAAAAATACCAATCCGCCATGAAAAGCGATCCGCCGCCCATTCCCCCTGAATTCAAAACAATTTTGACTTTTTTAACTTACTTTCGAAGAATGAGGTCTTTGGTTGATCATTTCCATTCAATTTTTATGGAAAAAGTTAACTAAGGAGTGATAAATCTAAAATTTAAAAATAAAAATCAACCAAAGAGCGAAAAGGTAATTATATATAAATAAATCTCAGAGCAAGACCTAAATGTCGAAGCCGAATGTAATATCTCTCAGTGAGAAACCAATTGAAAATAAAGGTTGAGAGTTATTTTCGAGCTCTGGCCTTATAAATTGGCAGCTGAACTATGGCGGTAAAGAAGATCGTCAAACTGCATGTCTAGACGTGTTTGGCAGAACTGTGGCGCTTGTAATGAGTAATTGCAAGTATGTCATCTTATCTGGTATGTCATCTTAAGCAGAATTCCCCTTTTTTTTTCGAGATTTTTACATTCGAGATTTTTTTTTTTTCGAGATATCGTGGTAGACCCGTACTGAAAACGCCTATTTTTATTTTGTGCATTGGATATAGCTATTTCTTTTTGATATTTATCAGCACGCAGCTACCTTTTTAATCAAAGCCACTAAAAGAACAAGTATTTTAGCATAAATCTGTCATTATGTTTCATATTTGACAGTTTGCTCGCAAAGTACCTACGCGTAATTTGAAAATATTTCGCGGATCAACAAAAACAATTCTAATGTTATTATGTCATTAGATATACATACATATATGCGATCTAAAAAAAATCATCTACATTTGGACATCATTTTAATTAGGCAAGTTTAGCTCATAAGATCGTTAAAAAAAAAACCACAAATGTTCACCAATTCATATTCTAATCGATTAGATTTTGCAAAGGCTGTTTACTATTTAATCATCATTTGTTTACGTATAGCCAAAGTGCTATTTGTATTCCTTGTGTCTCCTAAATGGCTGGCTGAAGCGTTCAGTAAACAAATTAGCGAATGGACTCTCACACTCACTCTTATATAGGGTACCTACCTACAATCTTTAGGGTTGTTGCACAATTTTATATTTTTATTTTTCGATTCGGCGGCAATAATTTTCAATTGCAAAATTTTCTAAACAATTATCGTCACTCAAATTAATTTCGCTAAAACAAATTAACACACAAAAAGTAAAAATCCAAGACCGTGCTTAATTTCTGAATAACAACAGCTTCACAATCGAAATTAATCATGATGCGATTTTTGCACTAGTCACGTGTGTCACCAAAGACCGGCTTTAAGCAAAAGAGAACAACACAAATCGGAGCTAGAATAGCTCGTGTTGATATTTAGTTTATTCTATCGCACTATATTGCCGGCTATATTATATAACCCGCAATCTAATCAAATTTCAACAAAAATGCACACACGCTGTCTGTCTCTTCACTTTCACTTTTATGCGGTTGTATAAGAATTCGAATTTACACATGAGCACAGCACTTTGAACTTCAAAGCCTTGTCTTTTACCTTTTTTCAAACAGAAGCTGTCACAATGACATTTAAGAATTGAATCACCCGTTGATGGATTCGAGTTCAAATTTTCAGTTGATGACGCGCAACTAAAATCGAACAGCACACGAGAAACAAAGTTAAGATGTTCACACGCCAGACGGCAATTTGGGAATGAGTCTCATCGCACTCAAGCTCATATCGGAGCGCGTTTTGCCTCTATCCCCATACATGAAAAACAAGTGTGTATCGTGGTCGGTGCCGGTGGTTTTCGGTTGCGGTGGCGCAGGTTGAGGTATAATGGGAATACCTGTCGCGCTCACGGTGACAACCCACCAGCAATTCGAGAATAGCGCCGAACCAAAATACCGATCGCAAGCGATGGTTGTCGATTTGTTTTGCCGATATGTTAATGGTGATACACTCTGAAGGTTTGTTTGGAAAAACGAGAACGACACAAAAACTAAAAAATAAAAGTTAACAACAAAACGTGTGAATGTTTAAATAATTTTGCTTACTTTGGTAATTTCTGTGAGACTTAGATCAATGACAGCGCAGTTGATTGACATTGAAATACTTTTCTGTTGTTGTCTTTAAAGAGAGGTAAAGGAATCGAAAAGCGGTAAGTGAGTTCGTCATGTTATTGAAGGCAGATCGAATCTGTGACAATGGTCTAGTCTTAACTCGTCATTGGGTGGGGTTTTGAGATATACGATTTCTTGGTCACAGACTTTACCAGTAGTCCGTGGTTGCATTATTTTATTTCAAATTTGTAATGTGATAGGGGATGGTATTGGTGTTGGCCATTTTCGAAAGCTTTACATTTGTTCAATGAGTTCTGTGCCATGTGAGTGGCCAACTGAGTCAAATGGTTGTGCTCTTTCGTTGTCCCCCCGGAATCGGTAGCTAATTTACATAGTCATAGCGGCTTTTAATTTAGCACATGTGCTGCCCGGTCCGTTGATCCCATCCCATCCCATGGAGAGTTTTATTAGTTTGACGCACATTTTTAAATTGAAAAAGTCGAGAAATTGAAGCCTTTGACACATATTATGTATATGTACAAATATCGTCAGCAATCTTCAGTACGGCATGGTACCTATGAAGAAGCCGCACAAAGAAATTCAAACAACACTAAAAACATCTCTGATGAGACCAAAGTCCAGGGGGCACACCGCAAGTACTTTATTCAATTAAGGAAAACTTTGACAAGAAGGTATATTACATTTTTGTTACCACTTTTGGCTGGACAAAAGAGCAGAGTTCTCATAAGACTACTGTCTGAATAAAAATTACCCCGAGCCTTTAGAAGGTAAAGGAAATTGGATAATTGCCACCTAATCTACCTAACCTACCTAACATATGCCATAAAATGTGGGCTGGGAATTTTATAGCTTACTATTTTCATAGCCATTGCAAGACAGCACAATTGTCAGACTAAAAACTTCAGCCAATAGTATGCTATGAGCTGAGCAGTAATACATAGAATGCGGTGCATGAAACACAACGTACACGTACGTGTATTGCGCGTACCTCTGTTATGCTTTCGTGCAACCACCGACCGCCAGAAATGAGGAAAATGAACAAAAATAAATAAATAAATAAATAAATAGTGCAATTCTTATGTCCTTGCTCTTCTATCGCCAGTGTCGGAAGGGCATTACCCATTAGTTATTACCTTTACCACGACCTCAACGATCTTAACGATGCAAGTATGACGATCATTTACAGATTCATCAAAAAAGTAGTTGGTCGAGGCACGATTAAGAGATGAGCAGTGCGGTTTTCGTCCCGGCAGAAGCACAACCGACCAGTTATTCCTTCTCAGAATGGTACCTACTTGAGAAGGCTTGGGAGTATGCTACACCTGTTTACGCATGTTTCGTAGATTTGGAGAAAGCATACGATCGAGTCCCTCGAGGTAAACTCTGGAGTGTATTACAGGAGTATGGAATTGACGGTTCTCTCTTGAGAGCCATTCAATCTCTTTACACAAACTGTAAAAGCTGTGTTCGGATAAACGGCGTTAAATCAATACCTTTCACCGTGGGCGTTGAACTTCGCCAGGGGTGCGTCTTGTCTCCTCTCCTTTTCATTACTTATATGGACTGGATGTTACAGCGCAGTCTTGGCGAAGAACGTTTCGAATTGGGAGATCTGAGGATAAGTCACCTGCTCTTCGCTGATGACTTGGTCATCCTTGGGTCCTCTCAGACTAGAACTTTAACGCGCACTCGATCGGTTTGTAGCCGTTTGTGTTGAAGCTGAGATGAAGGTTAACGTGAACAAATCTGAAGTGATGGTCGTCTCTAGAACGCCTGTTCAATGCACTCTGCATGTTAGTGGAGTCCCATTGAAACAGGTGGAGAAGTTTAAGTATCTCGGGGTCTTATTCACGAGTGATGGAAGGAGCAATGCTGAGTTTTCCTGTAGGATTGGTCAGGCTGGATCAATTTTGAGACAGCTTGGACATTCTGTTATTAGGAGGTCTGAACTTGGTGCAGAGCTAAGTTGTCAGTCTTTAACTCGGTGTTTGTTCCAACTCTTACCTATGGTCATGAGTTTTGGGTAATGACCGAAGGAATAAGATCGCGAATACAAGCTGCCGAAATGAGATTCCTCCGTTGTATTGCTGGTGTGACTCGTAGAGATAGCATTAGAAATACCAGAATACGTGAGGAACTCAATGTCGAGCAGCTACTTCTCCGGACAGAGCGGTCCATGCTCCGGTGGTTTGGTCATGTTAAACGCATGTCCCCGACCAGGATTCCACGACGTGCTATGGAATCCGTACCATCGGGCAGGCGTCCTCTAGGTAGACTCAGGATGAGATGGTTAGATCAAGTCCATAATCTCTCCTCTACCCGTATGGGGATTGCCCTTGATGATTTGGAGTCGATGGCGGAGGATCGAGAGCTATGGAGGGTCCACTTGAGCAACCTACACCCGCGACCCACTTAATAGACAAGCGGACTATTGAAAATGATGATGATGAAGTAATTAGTTCCAGGAGCGGACTCAATTGTCCTTCCCAGTAGCAACAAAATTTTCCTATTTTGGTCTAAGTTCACCTTATCGAAAACCAACCAAAGACTGATGTGAATTTCTCAACGAGATAACTAAATGTATAAGATCAAACTCTACTGGGTACCTATAACAGCGACCACTTTCTGCGTAACGTTTGGACTGATTTGCTTAACTAAAGTCTCTCCAGCTAAAAACAGCTATTATATAGAGGTGGTAATAAATGCAAACTACTCTGCCCTACTCTATACCCACCCCTTGTCCATCATGACAGTATTATTTGAGGTGAAATCTCTGTGTCCTGTCATCAGCCCCAAACGCGCCCTTCTGTGTTAGGTGACGTTGTGAATTGTAAAATGCTCCGTCAAAGTCGGTCTTTGAATGAAAAAGTTTAAGACAAAGCTCCTCGCACTCTTGTGACTTTGTGTTGGAAACGGAACTGAAATATCAACATCAACAGCAGAATTTTCCTAGAATTCTTACACAGCTGTCACTTTAAGGCTTATGGCGCCTACAATTAAGAAAAACTTCACTTCAGCGACTCGACCAAATTATTGAGGCCACCTTGCTCCGCTGCGCCACTTAAAACAAGCTATAGTAAAACCTTCATGCTATACCCGCATGCGCTTTCGACAGACAGGTGAACAAGTTGCACCAATTTAAACGGCAATTGCACTTTACGTAGGTTTGGAGATTTAAAGGAATAAGCCAAAACTTCGTAAAACAAACTTAACCTTCAAATTATTGCAACTTTCCTGCACATTTCAAGTCAATTTCGCAGACATACTTGTTAAACACGGAAGTTAAGTTTGACTGTCAGATTATAATCTGCGATCAGGAGATAAAGTCGACATGCGGCATAGTGAACTGCATGTTGAGAAAGGTTGTTGTTATGATACCTTCTCGTTGCGAAATATCTTAAAAGTGCCAACGCGATTTTGGTGTCGAAGCAATATCACTTGCCGTCCACCTTTCATTTGTTAGTCGCTCTCAATTTCGATTAAACCAGTCATGGCTTATGACCACGTTCGTATTCGAACGAATGAACATGCAGTTAAATCTTCACATGGCACATTGGAAGCGTATAGTTTTCCCCCACACATTGTATACCGAATTAAGAGTTATAACACAAATTGGTCAAGAAGTTGCTTGCATCACGATGTCAGAGTTGAAGTGACACAAAATTCATTACATTTACCCAAGCGATGACAATTCCATTGGGGATTGTTTGGAATTATCTAATCGAGGTTGCGTGTAGGCTGCAAGTGTAATAGGTGCCAAAGGCAGTTAAGATACTCTTGATATATCCAACGTTTCCCGAAGTGAAACTGAAATTAAAAAATAGAAAGTGCTTTTGCGTGGAGCATAGGACTCGCCCAAAGGTTTACAAAAGTCTCATCTGCGCCATTACAAGGCCAATTATATATGATTTTTAAAAAATCATTAAAATTAAATTACAATTGAAAATGTCTGTTGCCTACCATCATCATTGTATGCGGGGATTCATTTCACTAATTGATGCCTTCGAAGACTGACTAGAGGCCAATTACTGCCGCACGTTGTGTAAAACAATTACTATTGTATTCAGTATTTGTGGAAAGTAATTGTAACTACTCAAATTCCCTTAAATCTACCAAATGTCAGTGGAATCTTGAATCTATCGCCTGTGAATTATAATTTGTACATAAGGCGTCTAGCCATCAGACTTAATAATAAAATTACATTTTGCAATTATTTGCGATTAAGTACAAGTCAACGACTTGACAAACTTCCAGAATTTACTATCGTATCCTTTATACTCTGTTGTCGACTTTAATTTATTGAAGTATTACTATGGAATGAAATAGTCTTCTAAGGGCAAGCTTAAGTGATTTTTGTTTCCTACTGTATTTAGTTTTGTATTAGATATTTTGCATTTTCGTAATCGCAAGTTTTGAAATAAAGATTGCTTTACAGAGGCAGATCAAATTCAAATTGAGAAATACTGATTACGACAATGAATTCCCGTCGTTTCATTATAATTAACATCAAAAAGTAGCGATAGCGGACATATTTTTATTTAATCAACAGTGGTGCCTATCAGTTCCAGACAGGCTGAACTATTTATTGGACTAGGAATTTTGAATCCCAGCTAGGGTATTGGAAAGGAGCTATTGAAATGCAACTGAATGCCTCAGAAATTCTAAATTTCGGCAACGCTTATAATAAAGCACTACGTCGGATAAAGATATCTTTGGTCGTTTTGCACGTACAGCTTATTATTATTATTGTCGGTCCCGTTTTCGTTGAAGGACTTTGGAGAAGGAGATTTAATAGTGAACTTAATTGGCTGTAGAGCGACATTGACCTGGTCAAAAAAATATCAATTTGTCATCTTAATTGCTGGGGGCATTAATGCTTCAGACCAAACAAAGAGTCTTTGATTTCAACCCATCAGAGCGACAACGCATTAGACGACGAAGATAGGGAAGCAATGAGTTCAGACAGGGGATTGCAAATGTCCATATAACAGAAGAAGAGGCAAATTTGTCATGAGGCATTGCTGACAAGGAAACCAAAACCGTTGGTGTTTTCTTGTACTCAGTTATCCCACACACTCCAATCCTAACAAGTTAGGAAACTCATACAGCGCCCGTGGAACAAAATCTTAAGTTCCAAAGTTTCGATTTAAAGTCCAACGCTATGTGCAGAGGGAACGAATTTCATTCAACATGATTCCCATAACATAATAAAATACTTATGCAAAAGAGGAGTAGATATCTATCTAATATGCCATTTGCAAGTAGACTTGACTTTCACATTAACCAACTGGATGAGCGCAATTGGTGAAATACAGCTACCTATAAGGCTTTTTTTTTTTTTTTCCAAAAAAGGTATATAGAACCATTTCAATTCTACATTTCCATATGTATTCTTTTTGTTAAAGCTCACTTAATCTCGTGCATTTTTGTGCCACTGGCACGATTAAACATTTCATCATACTTCGTGCAATAATTGGTGTGGTTAATAAATGAACACCATGACATTATTATTCAACTTTGAGTTCTTCATACTCGCATCTCACATCGTACTCATATTGAACTTACCAATTAGAACGTTTTCACTTAGCGCAAGCAAAAGTATTGCTAAATGCTTGCATTTACTATTTGCAATACAACATAAATTAAATCAGAATTCAATGGTTCAGCGATTTGAGTCACCCGTACGTTAACCCTTTCCTCGATTAGCAATGTTTTTGCTGAATTTTGAATCTATGTCATATTAAAATTTGCAACCATCATCCTTATTCGAAATTGTAAAATTCTTTGCTCTATACTTATAAAAAGGAATGAATGAATGAATATCAATTGCAGTCTGATTATAGTCATTGTGCATAAACTATATCCAGAATTGGATTTTTAATAAAAATGTCAGTACCTAACCTAACTTTCCCAATTCCCAATTTCCATAATAGAGCGTGTGGGTGTGGGTCCTGGGTCGCTCTATTGAATAGTTATAGCTACCGGCTCTTTGTCTTTGGTGTCGACCGATTTATATGTGTTGTTAGTTCTGAGAAACTAGTCCTAGAATCCTATATGGATCCAAAACAGTATATAAGGATTGTTCGAGAAAAAACCCGGAAAGAGAAACTGGCTTGACAATTTTTAATGCTGAAAGAAACGGATTATGCTTAACATTTTTTTAAACTACTATTTCTACTCCTAGGGCCAGAGCCGGATTTAGAGGCCCTAGGCCTTTACAATAAAAAGTCCCCTTTTATATATTTTCTTTTATGTTATGCCTGGTAAATATTCTCTATCGACAATGAGATTACTTGGCAAGCGCATGAAATTATGTCTTCCCTAAAAATCACTTTCCACATTTTCCAAAAAGAGGAAATCCTGTAACGGTGAGGAGTTTGTTGCGTAAGTTTTGTTTTAGGATTTCAAAAATGTTTTAGATTGATCTCGTTTAAAAATATAGTTTAGTCCGACGGCGGGCGCTCTGACTTGATAGGTTTGCTCCTTTACTTTTAAATCTTACCTACGCATTTTTACGCATTTTTACTCAATGTCGTTCCTCAACTCGAAAAATTCGTAAAAGAGACCGGCTCGAGAGTGCAAGATATTTCCCCTCCACTAAGAATGTTACTAGATTTTACTTAACAAATTTCTTTGAGTAAGAATTGAAACAACTGTCAGTACTCAGTCGCCTGAAAATTGACAGATGATTTTTAATTGGTTGTCCTATTCGACATGCGCGTGTAACGACTGCGATACGAGAAACAAAATGGTATCAGAAGGCGGGAAAATAATGTAGTTTTTTTTCTTCCCGGATGCTTGTAGTTCAATCAGTACAAGCTCTTCCACATATCAACTTGGATTTATACTCTCATGCAATTTATGGAAAAACAAAATGCATCTGTCATTTTCATGATTACCTACTACAAAAGCGTTCCCTAAAAAATCTAGTATTTCTCGACTTAATACTAGTAGGGGCTTTATATAAATTTATATAAGTTACAAATTTCCGTTTAGCAAAAGGTCTTAAATCTGTTAGATACTTACCATGAAAAAGCTAACAAAATTATTTACTTTTTGCTTGTGTTGTTCTAATTCTGTCCGTCAGTGTATAAAGCATTATTCTTCCTTAGCACCAGAACGACACGCAGTGAATTTGCACATCTTTTCCCAATTCGCATAAACTTCCTCTAGATGTTTGCATTTCTTCTTTTATGTTCAATTTGCTAACGATTCTTACATTGACATTTGGCCCGACGCGACGCACGCCAATCATTTCATACGATATTAGCTTCGCTTGGGATTATTAAATGAACTCGCTGGCGAACACAATCTGCTTCCGGGGAACTCGAAGCGAAGGAAATGCGAACTGACTGTTTTGCTGAGATGTAAAGCTGAATAATGAAAGCATTAACGATGACACAGAATAGAAAAGCATGTCATCCATATGTATTTGAATTTTTAGTAGAATTAGGTGAACGGTTTTGCCTTGTTATACACTGGTCGGCATAAGTATTTTGACAAAACTAAAGTTAATTATACTCATAATTTGAACTTACTTCATGTAAATTTTGGCATCAATGGAAAGGTCATTTAAATTCCGTTTGAATGATATACAACTTTCCTTAACCCATTAAGTACCCATTGAAAATTTAGAACTTTTGTAAAAGCCCACTTTTTTGACTTTTTTCCTAGGTCAAAAAAAAAAAAATGTTTTGATGCAAAAAGTTTCTTCAAACAATTCTAATAGTGACTGCAAAAAAAATTTTTCAAAAATCTCTTCGCTAACATTTTTTATGATTTTTTGAATGGGATGATCTCAGAAAAATTTTGTATGAAAAGGAGGAAAAAGTTGCTAAAATAGTCATTTTTAGCAATTTTCAAAAAATCATAAAAAACATTAGCGAAGAGATTTTTTAAAATTTTTTTTGCAGTCACTATTAGAATTGTTTGAAGAAACTTTTTGCATCAAAACATTTTTTTTTTGGATACCGAGGAAAAAAGTAAAAAAAATAGGCATTCACAAAAGTTCTAAATTCTAAAATTTTTAAATGGGTACTTAATGGGTTAAGGAAAGTTTTGTATCATTCAAACGGAATTTAAATGACCTTTCCATTGGTGCCAAAATTTACATGAAGTAAGTTTCAAATTATGAGCAAAATTAACTTTAGTTTTGTCAAAATACTTATGCCGACCAGTGTAAGTGATGAAGAATAGGGAAAAATAAAATGTATATTACAGATATTGAAAGAACCGTCATGTAATTTCAGTTTCACTTGCTTCGTTTTGATTGCGGTTTATATGGTGCCACATCTGTCGTGATGCCCTAGACCTGGGCCTAGTTGGCCAAAAGATAAATCAAAGACTGCCTACGGCTAATTTTCTGATACTTATATAAAGTATTGAAAAGAGAAGTTCAACAAACTCAAATCTTAAAACAGAGATTTATCGAATGTCACGGTATTAATTTATTGAAATTGAGTGTTTTATTTCCTCTTGAATATTATAGCAAAACTATTGCTCCCGGAGCAGGATTTAAGTTGTCAGCTGAAAGTTCGTTTTCCACCGCGTTAGAAAATATTTTTTATCCCAGTTAACACACGGCCTTGAGATGAAACAATTTATAATTTATTTGTTTATTTATAATGAGGTACACTCAGAGAAAAATCGCAAGCTAAATCTATCTAGTAAATCTATCTAGTATGATCAAGCTTGATTTTAATTTTTTTTATTCTTACGAGCTAAATCTTAATATTGTTCTTGAAATAAGCCGAAACAATCTTAAAAGATTATATTGAAACACAAATAAAGGACAAAACAATCTTATTTCAAGCTAGTTCATGATTAAAACAAGCGCAACAATACCTAAAGTGGATGCGCATGCATGCATTTTGATTTATATTCGTTCATAAAATTCACACGCACTTACTGAGTGAATTCTCATAAAGCAGCATTAAAAAAATAATATTATAACCTATCTACTGATGTGAATGAATTATGTGATGACATATTATAAGATGGTATCTCGGTATCTAAGATCTAAGGTTTCTTGAATACCCAAAATAAATTTGTTTCAGGCATCGCATAATGTAAGAACCACATTCTTAAAATAATCGCGAAACAGGATTGAAAAGCTTACTAAAAACTCATAAGAAGATTTTTTGGTGTGGTCTTGTTTTAAGAATTTTCGAGCTTAATTTAAGTTTACAATGGACCAAAACGTAGCCTTTGTATTCTTAAAATAAGAACGAACATTCTTAAAATAACCCCCAAACAGGATTTAAGTAAGATTTTTAAGCTTACTAAAAATCTAAAAAGAAGATTTTTTGGCCTTGAAAAAACCGAGCTCAAAATAAGATCTTTGTACTTGGAATAAGATTCTCCGATATTACAATGCTTTCGTCAACGAACAGGCTTGAAATGACACTGATATTCTTGATTTTATCTCGTTTTTTTTCTGAGTGTATAAGAGCATCTGATCAAAATTTAACGGTACTGCGATGTCATATTTCAGTATTGTCAGATTAATTCCGGATTTTTTCTCGTACAGTCCTTACTTCAGCGAACCTATGGAAGGCCTCTTAAGTGAAAATCTAAAGCATTCCCCACCAACCAAAAAACCAAGCTATCTTGAAGATTGAGAAATATTTGTAGCAGCTCTCGGACCATAGTGCACTTGTCCCAAGTAATTAATTTGCACGTAATAAAAGCTAGACCACAATCAGAGCTCTTGTTTATACTAAACAGGCCCCCGGGAGCATAGAAAACTAAAAATTTTAATGAAGCTTAAAGGGCTAATTTCCACTTTATCTAATCTCACCAAAATTTTTTTAAATGCTTCGAACACCAAAATTTCAAGGTCTAAGATACTATAAATGACAAAGTATATTCGAATTTTGATATTTTGGTGCTCAGCGCCATCTATCGAAAGCACTTGAAAACTTTTGATTTAATTGCACTTCTGTTTCTTTTTGAAAGTTTTAGCTCAATCGGCTGGTTTGTTTTAGAATATGCAATCAAGCCTTACGGAAGAGATGCAGCAGCTGAGGGGTTAGTTTGCTGGACTACTGGCGAGTAATGTTAAATTCAGCCCCGAGAAAAACAAATAACACCTTATGCGCCACCCGATGCCTATGACAAACACCCAAGAGTATAACTGCCCTGAAAAACCGTAGGGACTACCTACTAACTAATTATAACAATTTTTTTTTAAGACTTGCTGAAGCTGCACATTATATTAATCGTTTGAATGCATCGATACATCTTTTTTTAATACAAAATTAAAATTCCTCTCTGACCCGCAGAATTGTACGAAGTCATCGAGCATTAATTATGTTTATATGTCCACACGTTTTTTTTTTTAAGTAGCTTGGCTCTATAATCGGCTCTTCTCTCTCTACCAATGTCACAGATTTAGCTGACTCATTCTCGGATTCTGTGTGTGTCCCTCGCTAATATACTCATCGATTGATCTTTCAGTACCACACCAAGACGGAATCTATGTCATGTGCTACATTATAATGTACACCTATTCAATTCGAATTCTCTGGGTAATTATTATATGACACGCTCTCTTCGCCAATAGACCTTTTTGCATCGTAGCACTAGCACTACCCCAATGTCATAGACTTTGATTTTGCAAGCAGCCAGTTCGGTTGGTATTATCGTTGCCTCAAGTCATAAAAGCACAGTCGTAGCTAGGTGTATGTAAGTTGATAGCCAAATCACTAGAAGACACCCAAGGTTATTCGTCTTTTGCGTTTGCTTGTGAGTATATTATCCACAGTTACAGCCATCCACAACAGGTGCTCAGAGTAGATATCTATAGAATTGACTTTGGTCCATTGACCAAGTGGTCGTCAATATCGCCGGTTTTATTGACATTAGATCTGACCGCTTAACTGCTGAGTTGTTTCGGTTAAATGTTAAACATAACAATGATTCTTGTATGAAGTTCTTTTTTAACTTTTCTTCAACGTCAAATTAGAGAGACCAGTGTGAAGAGAAACTGGTTTTAATGGAACTTAACTCGACTGCCCTATGGGATGCAATAATCAAGTTCAATGCCATCTTCAAGGGTAAACTTGTTATTTAACGGAATTTCTAGAGTGGATTTCTTGCCATATACGTACAATACATGTACGTAGGAACAACTTTTTTGAAAGTGTGATAGGTCGTGGAATCAAGTATTTCGATGAATAATAATAATTGCCTATAGGCTAGTATGTATTCTGCGTTATTGTCTTAAAACAAAAGCAAACAAATTTATAGCTTATTGTTCATTCGTTTTTAATTACTAGAATCGGCAAGCTATACAGGAAATAGTAAATGTGAAGTTGGTACAATATAAAAACGTATTACTCTAACCAACTATACCAACCGCAACCAATTGGCGATAAGGATACTCTCTCTGGATACTGTCGTTTTAGAAAGCACGTTTCACGTTAGCGTTAGGAGATTAAGTTTAACAAATACCAAATATGGACTCGTTAAAATATTAGGTGATTTTAACGCCAAAATAGGAAAGGAGGACATCTTTGGTAGCACAATCGGAAAGCACAGCCTACACGACACCACGTCTGGAAACGGACTTAGGCTAATTGACTTTGCTGCGGGACGTAATGTTACTATAGCCAGCACACGGTTTCCTCGCCTCAACATTCACAAAGGAACATGTCGGTCACCAGATCAACAAACCGACAATCAAATTGACCATGTTGCGATCGACGCAAGGCACTCCTCCAGTATTCTAGATGTCTGAACTTTCCGAGTGGCCAACATAGACTCGGATCACTACCTTGTTGTAGCCACAAACCAGAGAGAATAGACCACCAGCTCCGCCCAAAAATGAGAGATCCATAGAGCCAGTTTCAAAAAGTTATTAGGTGGTTAAGTATGTGTGCCATGCTAAAGTAAATGGAGGGCGAATTGGTCACGCATACACTGGCACCTAATAACATTTACCTTCAGTTATTTCTGTGGTACAACACGTATTCACAGATAGAAAAAGAGGCGGTGCTACTCATTTCAAAACTGGCTCTATGGAATTCTCTTTTTTGCCCGAAGCTGGTGGTCTATTCTCTCTGGTTTGTGGTTGTAGCCAAGGTACGTATGCGGATATCCCAGACACCACAACAACGAGGAAATACTGTGAGGAGATTCAACGTTGAACGGCTACAAACAGTGCCGTAACTAGGCTTTTATGCGCCCGGTGCGAGCTTCTATATTTGCGCCCTCGAAAAATATACTGATTTTGCGAGGTTCGGATACCAATTTTTTTTTTTTAATTACTTGTTATATTTAAATATTATATTATATATTATATATTATATTATATATTATATTATATATTATTTTTAGGCAAACAAAATAAATACATTTGCCAAAATATGTATACATAAAGGTAGGTATAATAAATAAAGACACCAGTAAACGTAAACAAAATAAGACAACTAATTATTTAAAGATTTACTCTACGTCTACGGGCTTTCCTCATAGCTAAGTCGTGCTATGTCAGCTTCAATCGACAAAATTGCTAGGCCAGATAACCTTTCCTGACTCATCGTTTAACGCAAGTATGTCTATATCAGTTTGAGTTTACTGAATGATCTTTCACAAGAAGCTACAGTCACTTGCATCGTTAAAAATGTTTTTATTGCTATACTAATACGTTTGGAAACATTTCCTTTAAGTCCAGTTCTACTATCCTCTTAAGAAGACTTAGGCTTGATTGACATTCGCATTTTTCAAATAATGAAGCCGCTTCAATTTGATTATTTCGATAGATAGATAGAATAAACTTGTGACATTTCGCACCAAGGGTGTTTTCCTTAGAGGCTACCATTTTTAGTTCGAATTTCGAAATTTCGTTGAGCAAACTCTTTTCAAACTTGATTTTCCCATATTTTGATGGATTATTTTTTATTTTAGCGCATTCACATTAAAATGTGTGTGTTTGATTTTTTGCGACTAAAAAGTCCCGCGATTGAAATCGCATGTGTGTTTCGGGCCTAACTGAAAGAGAAAAAGCCTAAACACAGTCCCACACTTGACATCCCACAATGGACCTACGGTCATTCAAGTAAGCGTGCGTTAGTGGCGCTCCTTTGATTTTGTACAGCTCCAATACATGGAAAATCTTGGGCCCGCAGGCAGCTTGTAGGCAAAGTCCGTTATGTGGGAGGAGTCGACGGCCTATTCTATGTGGTTTGTGATGATGACTATGAATGAATATGTACAGATTATTTTGTCTAATGTGGTTTTCTATTGGGACAAAAAATCAATCTTTTTTTTTATATAGATCTAGAAGCAATTATTCAGAACAAAAATGCCATGTCCATCATTTTTGTTAATACTTAATTTTGGAGCAATTGCATACCCAAAATAAATTTGTTTCAAGCATAATGTAAGAACCAAATTCTTAAAATAATCGCGAAACAGGATTGAAGTAAGAAAATTACATAAGAAATGGGATATTGAACATTCTGAAATATAAATAAGCAGTAAAATGCAATAACATCAAAATATTCCGATTTTTTACTTTTGCCGTATACGTGTAATTGAAGACAAACATTTAGGTACTATTTCCAATAGATATCATTGGGTATTGTGTGTCTGATTGTGATTGTGCGTACCTCCATACATTCATGGGAGGTAGGAAAATACTTTTTTCTATGTAATTTCGGTTTCTCGACTGACGCCAAATGGATTGCATTTTAAATCAAAGTTCATATTCATGACACCTGCAACCTTTTTATAGGTAATATTTCTATTACTAAACTTATCTTGTTTGGGTTTGTAATGTTGCGAGACTTACTAGTGTCACAGTTTAAAGATCTTTCAACCCGAATTACCTAAAAGTTGGTCCTGTTCATTTTTGCGCCCTCCTGAGCCTACGCCCTGTGCCTGGGCACCGCTGGCACCGCCCTATTTACGGCACTGGCTACAAACGCAACAAACCGTCAGAACTTTGGCCGATCGCGTCTCCCTCAACCTCTCGAGAAGTCCTTTGCAGCCAGCATCAAGTGCTGAAGACCAGTGGCATCGATGCCAAGAAGCCATCAGAAAAGCCGCAACTAATGTGCTAGGTTTCACCCGACCACCACCGCGAAAACCTTGATGAAGAGTGCCGGCAAGCACATGCAGCAAAGCAACTGGCCTACAAAGCGGCGCTGCAGAGAAGGACGAGAGCAGCTCGTGAGCTCTACGAGCAAAAAAGGAGGGAAGAACACCGGCTTTTCCGAAGGAAAAAGAGAGCATGAGAAGCGCTTACGTCAGCCGCAGACATACAAATAACTCACTACAGTATTATGTATTATGTGTAGATAAATCGTTTGCTTAAACACTTTCTTATTGCTATAACTATGTAATTATAATGGTACCCTACTAGCACCTTATGCATGTAATGTGCATAAATGCTTTGGTTATTGTTCTAGTTTCTTATGATGACCTAATTTAATTTAAATGTTTTTGCCTGCGTCAATTAAAATAACAATAATTTTCTAAACAGCGATTACAACGCATTCACTATATTATATATTATTTTTCAATGGATAATTATATGTTTAAAGTATACCAATTAAAACAAATCTATAGATTACACTAACACTAATATTGTAAACTGAAATTAAACTTTATATTAGTTTTAAATGCATTATACTAAAATATTATGTGTATAATATAGAACACTTGAATAAATAATTGAACATTATGAACATTGATTTTGCTGGGAGGTTGTTGAGGTTAATCTTTCACCGGTACAGTCGCCTCTGTGATATTTCCTGATTGTTAAGCCAATCGTGTCAGCTAAGGTGCTAAGTACCTGATTTCCGACGCAAAGTGGTAATCGATTTTAATATACATAATGATCTGGATCTCGTACTGGGAAAGGGTTAAATCTGACCAAAGAATGGGTCTGATTCGATTCGAATTTATATTTGGATTTACTCGCTGTCTTAACTAAGTGACAGTATATCGAAACCGATTATATGAAGTAGTTTTTCCAAAATGTTTATACCTGAATGACGTAAAGCAGTTGTCTAAGGTATACTGAAATATCGAGATCTGAAAAAGTGATCGCAATAAAAAAATATTGATCTTGTTGCCCGATGGGACATGAAAAGTGATTTAAATTATTAATAGAAAATCACATAAGTTTTATTTGTAAATAGCTGTAGCTGGAACTCCTTCTATTAATATCAGACTTGTGCTATTAAACAAATTTAAACACTACAACAAAAGAAACACACACATTTAAGTACATATTCATTGAACTTTTCTTCTCTCTATTACAGATCCTTGCATTTACATTATGAGATTCGCCAATAGACTGCAGTTCGGTAATAAAACCCACGAAGTTTCAAACACTGCACTTCGAATAGTACAAAGAATGAAAAAAGACTCGATACATTCAGGTCGGCGACCTACAGGACTCTGCGGCGCAGGTAAGACTTCCAACTTTCCATATCAAGTTATACTGACTCTCTCTTCCTGCCTCCTAGCTCTTCTGATAGCGGCGCGAATGCATGAATTCAATAGGACAATAAACGACATCGTCCGCATTGTGAAAATCCACGAATCAACGCTTCGTAAGCGCCTGGTCGAATTTGCAGACACTCCAAGTTCTGCTCTCACACTGGACGAGTTTATGTCAGTGGATCTGGAAGCAGAACAAGATCCACCCGCATTCAAAATGGCCCGCAAAAAGGATCGCGAACGAATAAAGGACGTAAGTACTATTGACTGCCAATGAATTTTTTCTAAAACACTGCTTTTCATTAGATCGGAGAAGCCGAACTCACCCATCTACAACGTGAAATCGATATTCAATTAGAAAAGGATATGAAAAAGATAACCAAAGGACGTTTGAAAAATACGTGTATCGACGATTTCGAAGAGATCGATGCTACTAATTTTATTAGTGAAGCCAATATGGAATGCCTAAGTGAATGCTTAGCCGATGATCCAGAAGTTGGAGAGGTCACACCAACGATAAAGAAAACTAATGTGATAGAGGGTCTTAAGCCAGACATTGTGTCAATGTGCACACCCTCGGCAAGTGAATTGCAGGAGAATGAGGCTGACAGTAACGTCGATGAAGGCGGTGAACTTGATCTCGAAGGACTAGATGATGAAGAAATAAATAAATACATCTTGACTCACGAAGAAGCAAAGTATAAGAACGACATGTGGATGAAATTGAATGCAGAGTATTTGGAGGAAATGAAAGCAAAAGAGTTGAGACTGGCAAAAGAACGTGAAGAGGGAAAACCCGAGAAGAAAAAACGACCTCGCAAGAAGCACATTGGACCATCCAGCACTCCGGGTGAAGCTATTAAAAAAATGCTCCAGGAGAAGAAGATTTCCACAAAAATTAATTATGATATTCTGAGAACTCTAACTGCCGGTCCAAAGGGCGACGACGAAAATGTAGAAAGCGTAGAAGCTGCAGAGACTGTCGAAATCGTAGAAAATATGAAGATGGAGCATGTTGCAAATAAAGTGTCTTCAATAGCAGAATCTGTTGTGCAAAGTGTCAGGTAAATATGCCAAACATTAGTGGAGGCCAGTTTATCGATTATTTAGAGTAAGATCTTATTTTTAATCTTAGAGGGATACTAAGGTAGTAGTATTTTAATTCTTATGTGGTTAATAACAAAATCAAAATATAATCAAAGTTACAAATTGTCCATAGTTACATATACACTTGATTATTTATGTCTTGTTTTCCATTCTGGGTCAAAAGATCTATACTACGCCTACAAGCGAATATTTTCGGTTTTTGGCAATATACCTCATCTCTCTCTAACGTTATTTTCGAAATCCTCGAAAAGTCGCACATTTGTGTTGAGGCTAATTGGACAATTTTGGAAAAAAGTCCAACAACAGTCTTAGCTTTACCAATTCAGCTGGCAATATCCTGACCGGATCCAAAATCGGTCGAGATAATGGGTTGTATGCAAAAAGATGAGTTCAAGCTGTTTACTCACTTTCTTAGCATGGTATGCAAAAAACAATACACTGACCGAGTTAGATCTCATCTTATGAGCTCGATCTCAAAGTGCTGAGATCGATCTAAAATTGAAAGCACGATGGAGACGGAGCTCGTTTTGATATGCAAAAAGATGACAAAACGATTGATTGCATGAGTTCGATCTCACAAATAGTTAAGCATGGTATTTCTCTTACTCAGTTCATATAAAACAATCAAGATGACCAAATTTTAACCAAATTTTGTTACAAATCAAATTTATATAAATAAAAGGAGGAGAAGTTAGTGAAGATTTTCGTCGTTTTGTAAAACTACTAACTGAAAACCCTAAAACACACGGTTTTTCTTGGATATTTGAAAAGATATTTGAAAATAGAAAACATTATATTCCTTTTCATTTGTCTTCTATATAGCTAATTACCGTAATGCGTAAAATTATATGCATTTTTATAGGTTATGAAAATTAGCAACTCTTTTTCCTAACTGAAATATTTCTTTTCCGGTTTTGTTGACTATGTACTATTTTGTTTTTTAAAACTTCATATTCCCACTTTTATGTCTTCACCAAATTGGTTTTTAAAGTACCTACCTATAATTTTAATCACTCAATCAATCTTCTTCGCCCTCAGCATTAGGCGTGATTTTTTTGCTATCCTATCCCAGTCTTAGCAAAATATTTTCATACAAACGTCAGCCAGGATAATTAAGCCCCGAAAAAAACTGTGCTCGCAAGCTATCATTGCTTCAAAAGTTAGCGGAAAATGCTCTCGATTGTGTCATAAATGACATTTAATATTACAAAATTAATTAAATAAACGACTAAAAAAGCAAACAAAGCATTTGCCAAAAATATACCCACAATTTACAAATTTGTATGTGCATTTTTCATATTTGGAAAACGTTTTTATTCGCGAATCTTTTGTTTGTTTTTGTTTGTGTACATATTCGCATAATCTTTTTTCGTGTTTTTTTTTTATTGTTTTGAGCTAGCTACATTTTCCAAATATCAATGATGAGTGGGAGTGCTATAAGGTTTTATGTAGAAATGACTAGCCCAGATAATTTGTTTAAGCCTATATGGGATAGCAAAACGAACACGTCTATTGGTAGGTAGGACCTAATTGTGATTTTTCGAGCAAAATTTAAATTTTCTTATTTAACCAAAAATTGATTAAAGTAACCCAATTTTCTTTTTAATATCATGCTCCCTTTACACTTTTTCTCTCAGAAGACATACTCACTTCTTTTATTTACCCAGAGAGCTTTGAGATCGATCTCTAATCCATTGAGCTAGAGCTGTTGAGAAAGAACTATTTTTTTTTGCATATGAAACTGAGTCCGAGTTTCGGTTTGCACAATCGATCTCTCATGTGAGTTCAAGCTCGTCAGCTCTGACTTTGCGATCGTGCTCATCTTTTTGCATACTACCTTGCATATCTACCCCCAAGATTTTGAAGACATCCAAAACAATGGTGTCTGTAAGTCACATGTGTCGCCTTGTCTAAGATGTATTTAGGTCTATTTCACACGATGGCGGATTACGCAAAATCATACAGCTCAGCTCATTAATATAAATATAAATCAAGTGATAGGACTTTTTACGAGGTCCTT
This sequence comes from Cheilosia scutellata, assembly GCA_955612985.1. Classification (NCBI taxonomy): domain Eukaryota; kingdom Metazoa; phylum Arthropoda; class Insecta; order Diptera; family Syrphidae; genus Cheilosia; species Cheilosia scutellata. The sequence continues at coordinate 71,247,561 of OY015312.1, forward strand.
CCGCCATAAAACGTGAATCATTTACTACCTTGGCAAACCAATATCGTAAGGTTGCTTTCTTCTAAGGTGTTAGTAAATGTATAGTTGAATATTAAATTAAGTCTTAATTGCTTGCTTTTCTTCATAATCTAATAACATTCGGATACATGTTAATGTTAGGGTCTTATGACTTATGACGTCCCTTACCTAGAGTCTTATGATGACACTCTATAAAAAAAACTCTTACTACACTTAATAAATTTTTTCTCTTTAGAAGCAAACCAGCCTATACAATAGGTCAGCCATTAAATAAGAAACCAAAGCTGGAAATAGGTCTGCCAGTTGCAACGGAGACTAAGCCCAAGGAGGAGCCTGTTATTGTCGAAAATGGTAAATCAATGCAACTTTCAATGGATGAGTTATGTTTATTTGTGTAAAACCTTAATTCTAGATGACTTGGATGACGAAGAGGATATTGAAGCAGAACCCGAACCAGAACCAGAAAAGGAATACTCATCCCTAAAAGATATGCTCGATAATGGAGAAGATGATGATTATTACGGATATGATGATTACTAGTTTTAAAATGTATATACATATATACATATATAACTTAGAATGTAAGCTAGTCGCTCTACAAATTTTGTTTAGCAATTGCTTCTCTAGCAATAGATGCATCAATTCGGAAATTCGAACAAACGTCTGGAGACTAAGCCCTTAATTGAGCGCAGTGATTATGATAGTCTATAATAATTTTATTTTAATTTGTTATTAAATTTGCTACTTAAAGTTTTAGAAAAGTATCATAAATAGTGTTTATTATTATTATTATTATTATTATTATTATTATTATTTAATAACTGACTTATAATTTAAATGATAAGGCAGCTGGATAGCCAGAGCATCGAAGGCCTTCGGCTAATAAATAGTGTTTAAATAATTCACAAAGTTCACTTTTAATAAAATTGAAATTGCTTAAAGATTTTACAACAATAGACTTATTTCTGAACTGATAATTGTTTTGCATTTCAACACTATAGTTCAGTTAGGATTTAATATATTTAATTATTTTATATTATTTTCCCATTGTGGGTTATTGTTTGTGTGATTCTTTAATAAAATAAAATAAAATGTTTATACCGTAGTCTTATATGCAGATAGAGTTTGTTTTAAGTTATATATGTAAAGGTAATGTTGTATGAATAGGGCAAACTCAAATTACCCGAGTGTCCTACCTAACTGTATCATACACAACAATAGTGCTCTGCGTATCACCGAGTAGTAGCCACCAGGGGCCTGTAACACAACGCGACATGTAGTTGTAGCACAAGTGAATTTCGACAACTTGTAAAATCTATCATTGATTGATCATTGATCTCTATATTTTTCAAGATTTACACATACTCTCACAATATATTTGAATTTGAGTTTAAATTTGTTTTCAAAACGAAATTACTAAAATCCTCTTGAAGAGCAATTATTCTGAACAAAAACGTAAATATGGACATGGACTTAATTTTAGAGCTCACAAAATTGCATTCGCCTAAGCCAATTCGTTTGTGCGTGTTTTCAACAGACAGACAGACGGCCATGGCTAAATCGATACAGAATTTGATCCTGATTCAGAATAAATGTACATACTTTGTGGGGTCTCCTGTGACTCCTTCTTGGCGTTACAAATGTAATGACAAAGTGAATATACCTTCCTGTGAAGGGTATACAAATAATACTCCGGTTGATAGTTAATCGTATACCTACATCGTATACAAGAATCAAGAAACGCAGATCTCCGTAGACACCTATGGACTGATAATGGTTAAAGTTAAAGGTAAAAAGTCAGATTTAGATAATTCGTGTATTTCGTTTAATCAACGTATAGTTGGCCAAAGTTGCTACTCTCAGTAAATCAGTAATGGTGTAAATTTTAACAATTAAATATAATGGGTTGTTATCACTTTAATGGTGATAATTTGCGATCTCATTCTTGAGATATTGTTATGTACCTATACAATTTAATTTGCTTGGCTCTGCTTTGGGCACATACAATTATTTATTAATAATTTGTTTCTCAAAACAATTCAAAAATTTGCATTAGGTAAGTACCTACCTAAATTATTATTAATTTATTGAAAAACTGTAGTGCAGTGCATAATGTGGATTTTAAATGCAAACCAAAAACAAGTTCATAAAGAAAGAATTTAAAAATGCTCAATTACCCCATCTGTTGTCCAACACTTTATCTTCAATTGATGAGTGAACTTATCCAAGCCAACAACCAGATAATTCTCTCCAATTAATGCTCTCCAAGAATGGTTTAAGTACATAATTTGTATATACCCCCTAAAAGTATGTAATATTTATTTTATGTAAAATCAATTCAAATGTGTTATATTGTTATATTTCCAGAATTTTTTTGTTATATTGTGTTATTTTTTGTATAAGTAAACAGAATAGACAATTGTTTGCCAATCCATATTATTTAAATTTAAAAATATTAACGGTTATTGCTGGATAGTCAGTTCGTAGATACAGCAATATAGAAATTAAGTCCAAACAGAATTTGGAGTTTGATACGTATGGTCATGGGGGAATGCCGCCCCCTGCAACACTCTTCTTGGGATCACTGTCGGCAAAATGACAAGCAATTTTGCAACTACAAATTGTACAAGATTTTTTAGGGTGTTAAATTGCGTTGGGCGTTATTGCTTAACGTCTTTAATGCGGTCGGTACAAGTGAATTTAATAACTGTTAACTTTTTCCCAGAGATTGAATGGCTCTCAAGAGAGAACCGTCAATTCCATACTACTGTAAGACACTCCAGAGTTGAATAACTGGTCGGTTGTGCTTCTGCATGCCGGGACGAAACCGCACTGCTCATCTCCTAATCGCGCCTCGGCCACAGCTCTGCAACGCGTTTCCAGCACCTTGGCAAATACTTTCCCGGGGAGACTTAAAAGTGATGTAACCCTATAATTGGAGCAATCCCTTTTATCCCCTTTCTTGAAAAGGGGCACAATTACCCCAATCTGCCAATCGCTGTGAGTTTCGCCACATTCCCAGGCCACTTTAATTTTTTTTTTTTTTTTTTTTTTTTTTTTTCTCCGAGGCAGGTGGAAATCTTCTAAAGACACTATGAGCACAGTAGGCGCGTGCTCATAGTAGTGTGAGATTTTTACTCACTAAAACCACCTCCCACAAATTTGTTTCGTACTGCAACTAAGTTATGACTTATCAAGCAATTTTTTTATCACGAAGTTATACACGTTTGGCAGGTAACATTCCGGCGATAGTTCCTGCTCGTTCCGCAATTTTAACGCGGTTATGATAATTATCGGGCTAAGTCGGAAGGTTTAGTTCGTTGTAGACGCCGCAATAAATTTGTTTCATCAAGAATTTCCAAGACCGAGGTATTAACGTGTCCTAATAGTCGATTTCTATGCTTTCGAGCGCAATTTCTCGTTTCATCTTTAACCGTGGGCATTCCGAGATCTCTATGAAGATCTTCATTTCTAATATACCACGGTGCACTGACGAATGATCTTAACACTTTATTTTGAAAAGTTTGTAAAATATTTAGATTTGTGTCACAGGTACAACCCCATAACTGTATACCATACGTCCACACAGGCTTAAGCACTTGCTTATATAATAAAAGCTTGTTCTCGAGGTTTAGCTTGGAATATTTTCCGAGTAACCAATAAAGTTCTCTATATTTGTTTTTAAGTTCTTCGCATTTCTTTTTTACATGCGGTTTCCATTTCAACTTTGTGTCGAGAGTCATTCCGAGGTATTTGGCCTCATTTGCAAACGGAACTTGGGCCGTATTTATAAAAACGGGCAAATAATTTGTTTGCTTATATGTAAAATCCACGTGAACCGATTTCGTTTCGTTAAGAGCGATCCTCCATGATTTTGTCCATTCATTGACCCGGTTAAGCGCGCCTTGTAATAATTTGTTTGTTTCTTTAGTAGTTGTACCAACTGCTAGTATGGCAGTGTCATCGGCAAAAGTGGCTACGGTAGTACCTTCTACATATTTGCGGTATATCACGCGTAAATAATAGGTATAGGAGTGGCCCAAGGACGCTTCCTTGCGGCACACCTGCCGTTAAACACGGAATATTCGTTTCCGTGTTTGACACGAAAGAGTCTTTTCTCTAGATACGATTCTAGGATTTTCCACAATCGTTCGGGGAGAACTTGTCTTAATTTGCACTTGAGACCTTCGTGCCACACCTTATCAAATGCTTGCGAAACGTCCAAGAACACGGCAGAGCAGATTTTATTTTCTTCTAGAGCTCTCTCTATAACGTCAGTTATCCGATGCACTTGATCGATCGTCGAATGTTTGCTTCTAAACCCGAACTGGTGGTCAGGTATAAGACGGTTTTCTGCTATAATCGGTTGTAACCGTTTGAGTAATATCCTCTCAAAAACTTTCGAGATTATTGGAAGAAGCGAGATGGGTCTATAAGACTTTATTTCATTCGGTGGTTTGCCTGGTTTTAAAACCATAATAACTTCCGCGATTTTCCATTGACTCGGAATGTATTGTAATCTGATCGCGGCGTTTATAATGTGAAGAAACTTAGTTAATGCTTTTCGAGGTAGCATTTTTAGGATTTCACCCGTTATCAGGTCGTAACCCGGAGCTTTTTTGGGCTTAAGTTTCTTTATTTCTTGCACGAGCTCGGCGAGTGTAGCGTTTCTTGCTGCATTATTCACAGATGTTCTGTCCGACGCATTAATATTTCTATTAAGCGCCTGACCATCGAACGGCTTAAAAGTTTCTTCTAGATAGGCGGCGAAAACGTCCGCCTTTTCTTTATCGCTTTTTGCCCAGACGTCATGGGTTATCTTGATAGGCGGCGCTGCGATCTTCGGCTTTTTAGTGGCTTTAATAGCCTTCCAAAGCGAGTAATTGGATTCTTTTCCAGCTGTTAGGCTTTCGAGATAATTTCTGACCTCATCATTTTTATAATCTTTAATCAACTTTGATAGCAAGTTACACAGTCGATTTAAGTGCGCTTTATCTTGCGGGGCTCGAGTTTGTTGCCATCTTTTACGCGCTTTTCGTTTTGTCTTGACCATATCTATTATTTCTTGCGGGTATTTGGCGCAGTTATAGTCAGGTGTTCTCTGCTGGTGAGGAGTATTATTCCATGCAGCTTTTTGTACGATATCGACGAAGCCGTCGACAGCGACTTCCAATTCGTAAGGCGTCTTGAGTGATACACTCAGTTCAGTATTGTCTTGGACATCTTTTTTGAAGCCAATCCAGTCGGTTTTGCCGTTTGTTAGCCTCGGCGGTTTTTCATTTTTTATAGGTGCCTCAGTCGTTGTTAAAATTACCGGAGAATGGTCGGATGAAAGATCAAAACTTTCTTCAACTTTAACACGATTGGCGGGTAGTCCTTTTGTAATAAAAAAATCGATCGAATCAGGTATTTTTGCGACATCAGTCGGCCAGTATGTTGGTTTGCCTGTCGAATGATGATCGAAATTGTACTGCATACACACATCGTAAAGCATTCTTCCCTTCCGTGATATGCATCTAGATCCCCAGAAGCTATGTTTGGCGTTAAAATCGCCGCCAATTATAAAATGTTGTCCAAGGGAATTGATTAGGTATGTATAATCATTTTTCTCTATTTTGCATCGTGGTGGGCAGTAAATAGAAGATATTTTAAAGAATGCATGTCTATATTGGACCTGTACAGAGCTCACTTGCATTGTTTCGAGTTCTAATTGTAAGTCGATTGAGTGGCCGATACACTCCTTTATATATAAGGATGCTCCACCTCTAGCCTTATTCGACGGGTGAACGGCGTGATAGTCAATGTAACCTTTGATCTTTAAATTTGATATCTGCTTCACATGAGTTTCTGATATCAAGCATACATCGATATCTTTTTCCAGCAGGAACAATTCTAGCTCTCCGAGTTTTTGCCAAAGACCGTTGGCATTCCACGTAAGTATTTTAAACATTCGTTTCATATTTGGATGTGTGCCTGTTGCGAATTATTATTTTCGAGCTTAAGAAGCCTATCGATAATAAGTTTATTCGTTCTGCTTTGTTCTTCAAGTCTCAAAAGAATAATGGAAAAGACATTTGAAACAGGGTCTGGTGAATTATTTGTTTGTGCTCTACCCGATGATGCAGCTTGGGCGTATGTTAGTACATCTGATTTTTGACGTACGGTGTCCGATGGCGTTTCTGTTGCCCGTTTTCCCTTTTTATTGTTGGGCTTATCTATTTTTGACGGTTTCGGGGTGTTGAGTAACTTTCGTTGCTTCTGTGGCTTCATAGATTGCGACCGTCTTTTTTGGAGCTCCTTAGCTACTTCGCAGCCCCGATAGTTTGCAGGATGATTACCTTTACAGTTAATACACTGTGCGGGAGCTTTATTATTTGAACTACACTCAACCGTCAGATGGCTACCGGCGCATTTTACACACCGTGGCTCTTTTTGACAGTAGGTTTGCGTATGGTTATATCCTTGGCACCGTTTGCACTGAGGAACCAATTTTTTGTTCTTACGCATAGGTTCAATTTTAACTACAATATTAAGAATTGTTTTAATATCATAAATTTTGTTCAATATCTCAGTCTTATCGAGGGTTAGTATAAAGAGCGGGAGACCACGGTTTAGCATAGTTTCATTTCCCTCTTTTATCAGCTTTTCTCGCTTGACGATATTGATGGCATCTATAATCTTAAAGTGTCTGTCCTTAAGATCATTTACTACATCATCTTTCGAGCATGACGGATGTAACCCTCTAGCTACAACGCGTATAGGTCTTTCCGACTTATTCTCATAGGAATACCATTCGATTTTGTCTGTATTTAGCTTACGAGACAATAAACGGTAACTTTCAGGGTCTTTAACGTTGACTTTCCACGCATTGTTCCTAAGCGACGTTACTTTGTAGTCTGGTGGCAACAGTGCCTTTAACATGGTATGTAACTTGTTGTAGTCCGCAATACCGATCACGTTAATTGGCGGTGGGGGTCGCTGGTTTGGTTGTTTGGCTTTATTATTTGATCCCTTCTCCCGATTTATTATCTCAGGTGAGGAAATGGCTTTCCTTTTTTTGCCCGGTCTTTTCTTGAGCAACCAATCAGTTTCGTGACTAAGTTCTTCTTCGTCCGTATGGTATACAGTTTTTACGGGATTGCTTGGGCTAGAGTTTGATTCATCCCGTACTTTCGATGAGTTCTTAATAGCCATTTTTTCGGCTTTAAGTTGATTTATTTCTTTGCGAAGCTCTTCGCATAGACGTTCCATATTGGATAGCCTTGTTTTAAGTTCGTCGTTTTCGTCTTTAAGGCTTTTATTTTTCACTGGGTCTCGTTCTTTTAGAGCAGGCACTACAGTTGCCGCTGAGCTCTTAGAGACGCACGGATTAGTTTGAGATTCCGATGGTGGTGATCTCGTTACCCTTGAACTTTTTCCGAAAGGGTTACAGAAACGCAATAAATGGCTCTCCCCAGAATCCGTAGAGCCGACCTCGGAAGAGTGTGGATTTTCCAGTAAATCTGGAGTACCACCTGGGGTATTATTTCCTCTAGTTTTGTTCATTGCATTGTTCAAATCATAATAACTTTTTTATAGAAGTTATTGGAAACTTTTCTTTGATGATTTCAGCCGCCCCTCTGGGGTCAGACGCTGACCGGTGTGCCGCACAATATGCATCAGACGCTCCTGGATTTAGCCTTAAGTTTCATCTTTCAGCTACGAGCTTACTGCCAAGGGTGGCCCTACCAGGAGTACAGAACTCCAGACTGTATCGCTCATACCGTCGTTAAGACTACTCCTTCGGGGGGATTTTAGTCGCCTTCTACGACAGGCATACCTTACCTCAGGGCTATTCTATCCCCGTCCCTGCAGGCCACTTTAATGACACGAGAGAGCCATTTAACTCCTTCTTCAGCTAAGGCCTTGAGCATTTCTGGCTGGATTTCATCCACTCCGGCAGATTTGCCAGCTTTTAGCGATTTGATAGCAAAAGTGACTTCCTCTACCGTGGTACTATTTTCCGCCCTGCTCAATCTCTTTACACAAACTGTAAAAGCTGTGTTCGGGTAAACGGCCTGTTCAATACGTGAGGAACTCAATGTCGAGCAGCTAATTCTCCGGACGGAGCGGTCCATATACTTCGGTGGTTTGGTCATGTTAAACGCATGAAAATAAGAAATAAGAAATCAACCCAGAATGACAGTTTTTTGTGAGCGGGTCATTATTCTGCATTTCATAATTCTGTATCTACATAAAGGCTGTCCCATAATTCACGCAAAATTTAATAGTACCTACCTACAGTGATGCCAACGGAAAAAAAGATAATAATGTGACTCTGACAGCTGACAGTTTGGGGTTAGGGTTAGTAACAATGGAGCGCTATAGGAAAGAACAACGCGCATTTTCATTGTTGAGCAATTTTTTAAAGAATAATGAAGGTTTGTCAGCTACAGTCCGCAATTTTCAAAAATCATCTTCAGTGATGAAGCTCATTTTCATCTTGATGGCTTCGTTAATCGTCAAAATTGTCGCATTTTGGGGTTCAGAAAACCCACGAGTATCTAATTGTTGAGAAACAAAAGCATCCACAAAGCGTGACTGTTTGGTGCGAATTTTGGGCTGGAGGCATTATCGGACCATGCTTCTTCGAAAATGCGGCTGGTCAGGCATCAGTAACAATTAATGATGTTCGTTATCGTGACATGATAACCCAGTTTTTAGTGCCTAAATTACAAGATATGGATGTGACCAACATGTGGTTTCAACAAGACGGTGCCACATCCCATACAGCCAGAGATACAATTCGATTACTGCATGAGTCATTTCCTAATCGTGTAATCGGCCGTTTTTGCCATCTGGCGGGTGGATGAAACCGGAGTTTTGGTATGGTTTTCAGGAAATAGTATTGTGATAATGTCCCTAAAATTATATCAAAAATTTTAAATTGTTACTGTGACTTACATTTTTTGTTTTCACTTTTAATGACGTCTGTGCAGCTTTAAAGATCGGCAAACTGTTCCGGCAATTATATTTTCTGTCTATATCGGTCCTAAATAATAAGTTAACATATACCTACCAAAATCTTAAGTTCAGGGGAAGGGTCTTCAAAAATGTCGTCACTTGATATCATTTCCGTGCATATATATTTTTTTTTTTAAAACCAACCTATTTATGTAGGTTATCGAAATCCTGAATCGCTTGTTGAATTTGTTGTTTCTGTCCCTGCTGATTCTTGAAATGTTCAAAGTTTAAAAGGCAATGTGTTTCCTACTTCAATATAGGTACCTAATATTACTTTAAGATATAAAATACATTATTAGTAAATAAGTGAAGTCAGGATGATTATTTAGAGTTGAATTTTAGGACGCCAAGTAGATGTAAATCGTGCGATGTCCAATAGAAGAAGAAAGAAGCGGTAAAGACATCTCAGAACTCACACAGCTGTCTGAGAATAGAACAGACACTGCATAACTGGATCTTGGTGGCTTTGATAATGCGGTACTAATTGCTTCTGTGCTTCTACACTTATTAGTTTTAGTTTATTGTATTATTTAACACTTTAGTCGGTCTTTTCGAACTCCTCTTTGTTTAACGTAAGCACAAATTTGAAAAAGTTCCCATTTGGTTAAATCAACTCCAGAACTCCATTAGTCGAATCCTACTACCAAAGTAGTACAGACCGATTCCTTATGCACTTGCACATTAAAGTGTTCCGGTCAAATCTAAAATTTTACTAAATTAACACATAGTATTAAAATAACATACAATTTTATATTTGTGTTTAAAACTTATGCCTTTTGAATGGCACTGCACAATAGTCATGAAAAGTTGAAAAACATTCATTTCTGTCGTTGTGTTGTAGTTCAGTTTGAATGTTGCTATAAACTTCCTTTATACATTTTTTCGTCGCTCCCATTACCAATTTACATTTGGTTGTAATTCTCCCTCGAATAGCCTGGCAACAATGAAACCACCATTCTTTTAAACTGGGCTGCGGAAAACAAACACGCCTATTGCGAAGTTTAAGTATCAATCGGTTGACGATTGACAAAATTTATCAATTAAGATTGATATTGGTATTGCGAAATACAATTGATAAAAATGTAAGCTATTGTCAGTGTTGCCAGGTCAAAATGTTAAAATCCAGTCAAATTTGACTGTTTGACTGGATTTTTTCCATCCGAATCCAGTCAAAAAAAAACAGTCAGACATTAAAAACAAATAATTCCAGTGAAAAAAAAACAGTCGAAAATGAAAACAGCTATTTTTTGATATCAAAATAAAACAAAAATAGTTTTTATTTAATACAAAAAAAAAAAAAATAAAATAAGTCGTACTTTATTTCACAGCAATAGTTTTTTGTATACGTAGGTCAATTTAACAAATATAACAATTATTAATTATAAAATACATTAACTGGTTATTATTCTATAACATTAAAATACAGTCTTCTGCATCTGTGTCACTGCAGTTCTCTATTTCTTCTGTTTCTACAGGGTGGGCCATGTGGTTTCTTTTTAAATCATAGGTTATTTTAACACTGACAGCTGTTTCCCACTCGAAATTTTGACAGTAGTCAGTATCATACCTCCGCGGAACGAAGTGAGTCGCTTTACACTTGAACAACGTTGGGAAATATTGAAAAAATATTTCCAAAGTGAGTGCTATGTATCCCAAACAGTGCGTTTTTTTGAAAAGAAGTTTTGACCGAAGCACCCACCGCGCCTGCTGTACGCAAGTTTGTCCAAAAAGTTCGTGAAACTGGTGTGCTAGTGGACAACACTCATGGTCCCAATCTTCGTACGGTGCGCACAGACACTTTGGTGCGGATTGTGGAGTGGTGGCATCATTGGACCATTTTTCTTCGAAAATGAGGCTGGGAACAACTTTTCGGTCAACGGTGGGCGTTACAGAGCCTTGTTTACCGACTTTCTTTTTACTGAAGGACCGATGTTATGCCAACAATCGAGAAACGATTCAAGCAGTTAGGCCACAATATCATCCAAGCAATCCGTGAGATACAGCCCGAAACCATCAACAAGGTCTTGGAAAATTGTAGTGACGGCGCTACTGCGAAGCCAGCTGAGGCAGCCACTTGAACGACGTTGTGTTCCATAATTAATGGAAATATTTGCTCTTAATAAAGCCATAATACATGGATAAAATTTGATACTTAGTTTTCTTTCCAAATTTCAAAATTTGTACAACATGTTTTTTTATCTCGCAAATTATGTATTTCTAGTGGTCAAAATAGAGTTTTGTTTATTTTTTGTTTCTAAAATCTGGAGTGAACAGCTGCCATAACTCAAAACATAAACAACATACAACAAACCGAATTAAATGCAAAGGCATTCAAAATTCTCAAGAGACGCTGCGCAAATTGCAAGAAATACTAGATTCAATTTGACTTTTAGCGGAAAATGGGTATGTTTGTTCATTGTACTGCGCGAATGCTCGTTTACATTTCAATTTCAATTTTTTTAGGATTTATATAGTCAAAAAATAAAAACAGTCAGCTTGATTTACAGTCAAATGCGAAAAAAATCCAGTCAAAAAAAAACAGTCGGCTGGATTTGATTTTTTTTTTCCAGTCAAAACCGAAAAAATCCAGTCAAATTTTACTGGAAAACAGTCAAACTGGCAACACTGGCTATTGTGAACATAACGCAAAAAATTAAGTTAGTGTATAAATGAAAACTCAAGTTTGACAGTTCTAAAATATTTTTAATTTGAAGAGTGATTGTTACGTCTTTCAAACAAATTATTTAAAATATACATAATTACCAGTGTTACAAATCTGCGATTGTCCAATTTATTTTAAAACTCATGTCATCAGTGGAATTACTTTTTGATGATGATGAAGGCGAGACAAATTACGCGGAATTGTCTTCAATACGGAGGAGTTTGTGAGATGCATCTAATCCTTTGGAACTGGAAAACCGAAGGTAGGAATGAAATTTCCAAGGAATAAAATTTGGCTATTCTGTCATGTTGTTATAACAGTGTTTTTGAATAGAGGTTTGATCTTCTAAGATTGTCATGCGATTCCAGAGTTGCCACTATATTAGAATCTATACAGGGTGTTTCAGTTAAGCGGTATAATCTTTTAAGGGAGATTCCTGAAGTTTCGCCGAACAAAAAATTTTATGGCAGGCAGGGGGGGTCTATTCTCACCCTATTTCCCGTTATAGCCCATCAAAGTAGGTGACTTCTAATTTGGAGGTGTTACCACTTAAAACTATATAATTTCTAAACTATTCTAAATTATAGGTACAAACATTTTGTAAATTTTGAAAAGACAGTTTAGTTGTTTATAAAAGTCTTAAGCACTTCGAGTACATCTGTGTAGCTACAAAAAAAATATGGCTTCTGAAACTCAATATTATGAAAATTTGTTGTTTAATTTTTTTTTCTTTTCTTAAATTGTTTTTTTCTCAAAATTTTTACTTTAAAAATATTTATTTTTTTATGAAATTCGTATTCTTGAGAAATTTCCTAAAAACTATGTGAAGCAACTTTTTTACGTCCAGAAAAATAAAATCTCACACAAACGTTTGTGAGAAGCTATTTCAGCGCACATAAGGTCGAAGTCGTTGATCTGGTTTTTATTGGCTTTGACGCAGACAAAGGGGTCAACGACAATTCTAGTCAAGGACTAATCCACTAAGTACAAGGCTGACATTTAGTTCAAATGTTTCAAGCCACATAATTACAACTTCAAATATGAACTAATTTGAAGACTTTCAGTTTAAATAACGCCTTGTGATATTAAATTTATAAGAAAGTTTTACTTTTGTGACATATCATAATAATTATGAAGAGAATTCAATTCTTGGAAGTTAAAAAAAAAAAACAAATCTGTGCGCAGAATTTTTTTTTAATTTTTTTCCGATCGAATCGACGAGTTTAACGACCCACCTGAACGCAAAAAAGTGTTTCCAGAGTTTAGGGGCCTTCCTCAGAGTTACGTTCTAAAATTTAAATATTTTGAAAGTACTTTTCGGATAGAACTTGAATTAGCATTTATCACTTTCGAAATAAATAAAAGACAAAATCTAATTTCTTTCTTTCGACCTTTCGTTCTGATACTAGCCATCGAAAGTATATCTAATGTTCCGAAAAACACTTTTATTTGTACACAAACACAAATTTTACCAAAATTTCAATTACTTTTTTTTCGCTGCTATTTTTTTAAACATTTTGGTAAAATTAAAAATAAATGAAAGAAATTTTCCCTGACTGCTTCCTAAATTTCCCTGACATTCCCTGACCAAATAGCGTTCCCTGACTTTCCAGTCGAGTGGCAACCATGGCCATTCTATTGCAATGCTTCGAGGTGTTGCTTTTGCTTTTGTTTGAGCTGTTGTTTGTTCTGCTCTTTGGATCACATCATTTGGTGATCTTCGCTGACTGGAGCTCGGTATTTGCGCTGCATCTGGAACGTTAAACCCGAATTCATTATCAGGAGGATCCACGCAAGTATTCAATTCAAAGATACGAATCACAGCCTCTTCCATTATCATTAATCTGGTGACATTGGTTTGGGCCACCACCAGTCGCAGATATTTCGACTTTATTTTCAACCTTTTCCTTTTTTGTTTTGCATTTGAGGTCGATCCATACCTAAACAAATGTAGAAATTTTAATTGATCATAAAGTTATTGGAAATGTTGTACAAGGTACAATTTGGCATTTCTGCCAATCTCGCAAATTGTTCCCACTTCGCCTGCGCACCAGTTTTGGAAATAAACCCTTTCGCGGTATCAAGATTCTGCTCCATCAAATCAACCAATCTACTAAGTTGCCTTTTGTTAGTAACTATTTTAGCTCTTAAAAAATAACAATTAAAAACGTTGATCTTCAACTACTTTAAAAATACTTACATTTCTCTTTAACAGTCGTCTTTATCAACACCGAAATTCCGATTGATTAAAAAATTGACAGCTACCAATAAAATTGTTCACGATTGACAATCACAATAGCATTTTGTCAACCGACTATCGCTAATTGATGCACGTTCACAATCGATCAACACTTCATTGACAATTGATCCTCGCAATACCATTTCAAAAAATTGATTGATAAGTATCAACTATCAATAATTGATAGTTGATCTTCGCAATAGGGATGAAAGTTTCAAGGATTTTCGCAAATAATTTTTGTAATCCAACAAAATAGATTTTGGCTAGAATTTGAAAATGGATTGATCTATAAATATTTTAATAAATGCTAGTACCTTCGGATTTGTTTGTGGTCAAAATAAAAAATACCGCAAATACTTGAAATAAAGTAGAAGAGTGGAAATTATTACAATAACTTTTTTAAAACAAAAAAAGAAGCTTATCCACATAAATAGCAAATTTTCTGATTTTAAAAACGTCGCGTCGTAACGCCCAAAAGCAATGTTATAATAATGTAGACTAGTTTCTCCCCGCGGCTTCGCTCGCGCAGCCCTCAGGATTTTAAATATCACGAAAGAAACCTTCCTATGAAAGTACCTGAGAGCAGTTAGTAGATCAGTTATCTAAAAATGCGTAGCGAAGTATTGCCTAAAATGGTTTAAATTTTTTTTTAGTATTGATTTAGATTTATGACTACATATTTTTTACTTCTTTGCTAAATACGCTTCTCGAGCGAAACTAAATTTTAGGTGCTCTCCAATTTTTCTCTCCAAACATTAGCTAGAATCCTAGCTAAATTTTGGCATATGACCGAGTCTGACATAGAGCCCTATTAGGCAAGTTAGCGTCTTATGGATTACCACAACAACTCTGCGGATGGATGCAAAATTTTCTACTGGGAAGATCGATCCAAGTTGTTGTAGATAGTGTATCATCTAATTCGTTTGCTATAAATGCAGGAGTGCCCCAAGGATCTATTCTTTCTCCAACTCTATTTCTTCTCCACATCAACGATTTGATTGGATCGACAAATAGTAATATCTACAGCTTTGCTGATGACAGCACTCTTATGTATATCCTACATCTCGAATAGTGGTCCTGTGAATGCGGCTACATCACACAGTCAGAGATGTGAACTAATTAGTTCTCTAAATGATGATCTGGACAAAATCTTGAAGTGGAGAAAAGACAACTTGGTTGTATTTAATGCAAACAAAACACAGCTCACATTTTCTAAGAAAAATGCATCAACAGTTCCTCAGATCCAAATGGATGACCATCCAATCCATTCCGTGCACCTATTTAGAGCAAAGAGGTACTTTAGCCCCAAGCAACTTCTCCTTCTCTACAAAGCACAGGTTAGACCAGGCCTGGAATACAGAGACGAGCAGTTCGACACATCCAATCTGGAACCGTTGGTGCACAGAACCAGAAGACAAGTCGCTGACCTTTGCTTGTTCTATAGGTACTTCCATCGTAGATGTTCCGAGGAATTCAAAGACATTATCCCTCGAAATGCAACTTTTGGGCGCCCCACAAGACAGGCAGCTAATGCTAATGAGCATACATAACACTTGACAACCGCGAGGCCATCAATTTTCCAAAACTCCTTCTGTTACAGGACAAGTAAACTTTGGAACTCGCTTCCTGGGGATATATTTCCAGAAGACTACAATTTGCAGCAATTTAAGTGCAGAACTAACATACATCAGCAAACATCTCGGGGCGCTGATCAAGCGTTATAGGTTCGCATTTAAAATTTTTTTTATTTTAGTGATTTTAGTACGACCGACCGACGCGCAGCGCGCCGTGACAAAGTCAGTATTAGTAAATTGTTAATCATAACATATTCAACAAAAAATCCACTTTATCGTTGTCACCTGGTAGATATTAAATTTAAAACCACGAAAAGTACATTTTATCTTTTAGTTCGGACTAAATAATAGGTCGTACGCGGTTTAAATCGAACGCAATCGGTATAAATCGATCGCAATAGCACAAAGTCTATGCTTACACGTTTTCATCATAAAATGTCAGGAAAAGAGAAAACCAGCAAAATAACGAATCTTGGATCGAAACGCTCAAGAAATTGATACTGATACTGATATAAAATTGTCAAAAGCAAAATGTTGACAGATAGACGAAATAAACAAAAAATATTTTTCAACGGTTGCTCGGTTATGAGTTATACTTTATACAGATACCTATAGAAAAGTGAAATAAATGTAAATAATTAATTTACTGATAGAATACAAAATTATATAAAATTTAATTAAAATTGTGAATTTTTGCTGCAGTTTGTAATATTTATAAGTAGTTTTGTTTTGCTCAAATTGGTGTTTAGCTGTAAATGGCTCGAAGTAGCTTGAAGTCCACACGTACTTTTGGGTAAAGAGAATTGCGCTTAAATTTTTGAATTTGGCCGATTTCCGAAATATATAAAACTCAAACAAATCCTTTTGAAGAATTTGATGACGAAGAGTTTACTATTATTCAATCACAATGTCAAAAGCTTCAAGCGGTTGGCCGCCTGCAAAACGTCTTGGACCCACGGATTCGTATTTAGGGAGTAATTTCCTTTATCTGGAGACTAGTTTCAAGTGGTTATCACAATTATCCCAAGTTTCAAAAAAATTGAGTTTTTAACATAGTATTACTCACCTGAGCCGCCACCCCCGGCTGCAAGACTTTCATTTTTGAAATAAGAAATTTCCAAACTTTTTAGGGGTACTCATCTCTTTTGGTTATCATCCACACCCAAAATTTGCAGCGGGCTCTTGGTCTATTAAGATGTTGTGTTATTCCGGCATCGAATCTGGGATCCCTCGCACAGCACAGTAGTACAGCACACCAGGGGCGGACTAAGAGGCAGTGGCACTCGGGGCGGTAAAACAAGCTTATAGTACATTTACACCGCACCTAAATTCAACATTTCAGCAGACAACATTTCGAAATCCAATTTTGCGTTCCCATTGAAACTTCAACATTTCAAATGACAGCTAGTACCAGAATTGATTCTCACTGATGTTTTTTATGCTTCGAAATCAGAAGTTGTTTGTACCTAAAGAATTAATTTTATAATTATATTAATCTAAACATGAATATAAGATAATTCAGACATATTAAATACAATCTTAAATAAATAATATTAAATACAACAAAAAATTCCTCATCGGATTTTTTTACAGCGGTTTTTTTTTTGTCAGTGAGCCCAAAAGTCATCAAAATTAGGTTTGTTCGATTTGACATACTTGCAAATGCAGCGATGAAATTCAACATTTCGCTGAAATTCAGCATTTCGAAATGTTGGAAAATATACGGCGAAATGCTGAACATTTGGCCTGAAATGCTGCATTTAGTCGAAATGATGAATTTAGGTGCGGTGTAAACGTACTATTACACCCCTTAAAAAATTTAAGAAAAAAAAAAAAACGAAACGAAAAAAATATTTCAATAAAATCATTAAAATCTATAATTTTTGTGTGCTCCTTTTCGATTGAAAGTATAGCCTGATTAGTCAACCTATTTTGATCCATTGTTGATCGATAAGATAAGTCTTAATTAATTTGAATTTTGAAAAGCTTCGTTCACACGATGCCACTGAGACGCAAATTGTTAAATAAATTTCCATCGCCAATGACAGACTCGGTAACGAGTCTGAAAAGTCCCACTTAACAATGAAGCTTAAAAATGCAAAGACTGTCCAAATTTGTCTGCATCTTTTAAATTAATTTGTGCAGCTACCATGTGACGTCGTATTCACCCGATTTCCAATATGATACTGTTGTTTAGTTCTGTAAATTTCGAGGTAAGCATTGGAACAACAGCAATCAGTTCTTCCTCCATTCCATACACCAATATTTTTGGTTGAAGAGCTGAGAAAACTAACGCAGTGTATGGCCTTAGACCGATGAATAAGTTCAGTGCAAAATGTATCCCGACATTCTAAAATGGATCTTCGTGTTTACTATTCCAACGTCAAACCAGCATCTTGAGCTTATTTTCTTCTTTTTTGTTCTTCCCCGCCTTTCAATTGAAATTTCCAGCCAGTACATTGTTCTCTTGCGTATATTATGGCCTCTTTCATGGTTTCATCACGATGTTCATGAAGAAAACTCTCGAGCGCCTCAAGTTTTAATACACCTTTTTCTAAAGTAAGCCCGGATTTTTGCAAGTATTTCTGTGCTGCATCAACTTTTTTAAAGTCGCATACAGCAGACAAGAGTATGGTTGCAGCACCTCTTGTATCCAAATTTTCCTTCTGAGGATCAAAAAGGAGTTCAAGAGTTGAAACTATCTTCACGAAATTTTCCTTCAATGGCTTAACAGCCTCGTGATGGGTAGATGCTTAGAAAAATGAGTAAAGTCTTTCCACTGTCCCAAAAAACATTGTACTTGAAGGAATGCTTTCCAAAGAGTGAACTCCACAAATTTTTAAGGAATGGTTTGCACATGGCGTAAACAAAGCTTTTGGATTAATTTGCCAAATGCATTTTTGAATGAATACCCGCCATTGTCGCAGCATTATCATATCCCTGAGCCCGGCCCGGCAAAGGTTAATGTCAAGACTATCTTCGTTGAGTTGCTTTAAAATATCGTCGGTAAGTTCTTTGGCAGTCTTTCCAGATGTATAGGAAAAAACGGTGCCATGAAATAAATTCTTATACAAAAATGTTCAAAACGTAATTTTGGACTTTATTGCACTCAGCTATTTAATAGATAACCACGAACAGAATAAAAAAGAAAATATTTTCCACTGACAGTGGACTTATTTACTTGTATTTTTTTTTATATATTCACCCACTCCAAATCCTACAGTGACCCCAGCAGGGGGATTGCAGGCGGGCAGCCCCCCCATACATATTCTACTGTTAATGCATGTGGATGTAATATACATATATGTATATAGATATACATACTTAACTTATACCAGTGGGAGATGTATGGGGGGCATGCAGGGCCGGCCTTAACGATCTAGGCGCCCCGGGCGAGTCATGCACTTGGCGCCCTTTTATGTTTTATTAAAATTTAAACCAAGAAAAGTGTCATCATTTGATGCAAAATGTGTTCCGTGTGGGTTAGTACATATAATGAACTCGCATGGATCTAATTTTGGTTCTGTATGGGAGCGGGAGGTACCAGAGCTACTTGACCGACATATCCAATTTTTCAATACCAACCTGACGAGCGACGGTAAAAGAAGTCATCTCACAAAATTTCATTCGCCTTAGTCGATTGGTTTGGGCGTTATCGGACGTTAACAGACAGACAGACATGGCTAAATCGATTTAGAATGTGATTCTGATTCAGATTTTTAGGGTCTCCGGTGACTCCTTCTTGGCGAGAATATACCTTCCTATGAAGGAAATAAAAAAACCCTTCAATTGTGTTAGTCATGAAACGAAAAAAAAAAAAAAATAATTAAAAAACAACTAAAATCTTATTTTTTTAGATTTTTGTCAGCAAATTCTCTGATAAGACTGTAAAAATCTAGGCTTTTTGCAATTTGATTTTCAATGGACAGTGAGGCCAAACAAACTAGTTTTTTTTGGGACATTGTGTACCATAAGTTAGTACGTTTTTATCAACTTTGGTTTAAAAAAAACTGCGTTCGCCACTTGCAACTGTCACTGGTATTGTTAACAGAATATGTATCGATATACAGCTGTTCCGGATCATATAACTCTTGAAGATTGTGCTTTTCATGATTTCATCGCACAACAAATCTCCAACAATATCAGATTTAAAGTTGATCGTTAACTTTTCTTGCAGCTCAGAGCAATGTCGCATGAGTTATTTTTTATTTTGATTTTTTATGTTAAAAAAGAAATTCCACGCGTCAGGAAAATCATGCATCTGTTGAAACCTTTCCTTCATAAGTACGGTGTCCAAAAGAGCATTACAAAATCGACTTCAAAATCTTTTTTTATTTTTTTTATCAGTTATTAGTTCATGGTTCATCAGTAGCCTCTTCACCAGGTCTACGTTATTACTTTACACTTCTACAGGTACTTCTCTGATCACAAAACTTTTTAAACTAGACTAAATTGGTTCTATGGTCGCTCAGTCGGCCTCTCTTTCGCCCCACATAAGTTAGAAAGGAATACGACAAGACAAGCAACACAATGACAGGTCGCGGTAGATAAATGCTGAGTATACTTAGCTCATACTCACTCCTAGAATATAAGTTCATAGAATGTAATACGCTGAATTTAGTTTAGTTTTTCTTTATATCGATAGAGATAGGTATTCAAATTCAGTGATGTTAAGCTTACGCGCGTACACTTCAGCGCCCTTCAGGTGCCGGCGCCCCCAGTGCCGGCATGCTCCCCTCTGTAAACCCCTTGCTTGGGGTCGCTGTAGGATTTGGAGTGGGTGCGAGGTTTTTTGTAAGTATATAAAGTTTGGAACTGCATACCCTGTTTCTTTCAATTCTCCCCATATATTTGTTGTTTGGAATTTATTTTCACTTCGATTTGGACTTTATTACACTTTTGAAAATGACATAAAGGCCAAAACTCGTTTTATTGTTTTATTTGTGTTTTTATTTTGTGTAATGTGCAAATATTTATTTTGCTGTTACTGATGGCACCCCCTATTAGTCTGCCACCCGAGGCGGACCGCCCCCCAGATAATTTAAAGAAAATGATACTTTAAATGGAAAAAAAATATATTGAAAAACAATGGCAACACTTATGATTTTATACCATTTTAAAAAGCCCGGAATCTGTTCTTTCATATTATTTTTAAATCAAGTTATTCCTTTAAATAGTTTTTGAAAAAAACAATTTCAAACTTGAAATTTAAGGACAAAAATTGGGGTGAGTAAAATAATTTTGGCGATGAAATCTAATGACGGATTTATGTAGAGGAGTTAAATACAAGCATTTTTTACTATGGGAGGGGGGGGGGTCTATCTCGCTCCGGTGAGGCGGGAGGGGTAATTAAAAATAAAAAATTATAAATAAAATTAAAATAAAATATTAAAAAACAATGGCAACACTTATAACAACGAACTATAGTATTTTTCAAAGCCAGGAATCCGTTCTAAATTGTCTAAAATGCAAATCAGCAACATTTTGTCTACCAATGTGAAATTTCAGGCCAGCGACTGTATCTGAAGAATGTTGTTGACATTGGGTAAACTAATATAATTTAAAGAAAGTTTGCATATACTCAGCCTTTCACCCATCCCAAAATCCAACAGTGACCCCAAGCAGGGGGGTTCCAGGGGGCAGCATAACCCCCCATACGCATTTCAAGGCGCAAGGGTAGCAATTTGTACTCTAAGCGGAGCGACATATAAAAGTTATTTTCAATTTTCTCAAAAATTAGAGGACATAAATCAATCTGGTTTTCGTGTTCGATTAAGAATTGATTTAGGCAGTAAAAACTACAAACAAATTAAGTATATATTTTCTAAATATTGAAAAAAATCAGCATTCAACATTTTTTTTTTTAATTTTTTTCCTTAAATTTCAAGTTTGAAAGTATTTTTTTCAAAAACTATTAACAGATAACTTGATTTAAAAATAATATCAAAGAACAGATTCCTGGCTTCCAAAAATCCTAAAGTCCTTTATTGTAAGTGTTGCCATTGTTTCTCAATTTTTTTTTTTTCATTTTAAGTATTTTTTTTTTTAAATGCCCCTCCCGGCTAAACGAAGCCAGATATACCCCCCCCCCCCCTTCCTTAGTAAAAAATGCTTGTATTTAACCCCTCTACCAAATACCGTTATCAATTTTTGGCGCCGTAGTTATCGTACTCGGGCCATTTATTTTATAATTTTGTTGACTTTTCGCTATCTGTCAGTTTTTTTTGTAATTTTTGTTACAATAGGACTCACCCAAAACTGTGTTTGGGCTCTCAAACTGTCAATTTTTGGGCCTGTTTGACGAAAATTTGCGTTAGGTCTACACTAAAGTTAGTACTACCTAGGATGGTAAAAAAGCGTTTATACATAATTAAATAAAAAGTTAGGAGACAGTTTTGGAGTGCTGCTACTTAGTAGGTATCTACTAACCTCCCCTAATGCAAGGCGACTATAATTTTGCGCTATTGTTTTTTATAAATAATCTGACAGGTGCTTTTTCGAGGCCTTTTTCTAGACCGGAGAGCCCACTACATAATATGTAGTACTATGAAATGAACCTAACTTCTCAAGACGAAAAGACGTTCAATTGTGTACCATATCTGAACATTTGGACTGAGGAGCTTTCTCGGGACCGTGAATCAGTGAAAACAATTTTGGAATGCATCCCGCTCAGAAGTCTAGCACCGCTAAGCCCACTGTGCATCCACAAGTCCACCACAAACCTAAGAATATTAATATAATTAACAGCTTTTTCATACTGATTTGGAAAACAAAGCGAAAAATATTCAAAAGCCATAGTTTCGTAGCTAACGTAACTCCTCAGCATATTATTATAACTCCAAGCGACCATCTTTTATTTATTGTTATGTTTACTATTTTGTAAAATGACAATTTCAAATGGCTTCGCGCCGGTTGGGCGACAATTTCACGATAAGATCTGTGAGCCATCAGATTGGTAATGTGGCTGTTAAACTTCTACCTACCGCGTCGATGTCCATTCCCAGCAAACGCATGCGTTTACCACAATCCAATCCAATTTGAGTAAATTGAAAATTCCTGGCGGCAATAAGCTATTCACACTACATGAATTTGAAAGTATTTATTAAAAGGTGATTTACGTCCTGCTTATGGCTTCTTAATTAAGCAGCACATCCTCATTCTAGAATATTAATATGTATGCGGCCACATGCTACTGCGACTACATGAGTTATGAGTCCAGCGATCGTGTAATTCGTATGCAACCTTTGGGCCATTTCTGGAAATTGAATTAATTTTAGGATTTTGATTTTAGTTTCTATTTTGAATGCAGGTTTTTATTCAACGGAATGGTGTGGGTGCTCTGAGATTTTGGGTATCCACAAAGTTTTCCTTTTTTGTTCAACTTTAGTTTTCCATTTTGTTTTCATCGCGGTTCCACATTAGCATTCTTGTAGTGTTCACTAGTGGCTACTGGTTTTCAATTGCTTGGCAAATGGTTAAACGCTTGTACACCACAATAAAAATATTTGTGTACCTATCTTAGATTGTTGGCACACTAAACTTGAGTGAGCCAACATTAATTGGAGGAAGAGCACATGTGAACTGATTAAAAAGTAATATTTTAATAATAATAAGAGGATTAAAAAAATAACATCGGTAGCAGATTGCAAGCTCTTTTATCCAGATTTATTTACGACATGGCTCAAAGACTTTGTGAAGTTTGGAAGTACATCCACATCTGAACCTATTCTTCTCATTTTAACGCAATCATTACAATATCTACACGTGTCTTTGAATGCATACCTACATTTATCGAAAAAAGTTAATTTTTGAGGTCTGGATTAAATTCCATACCTCTCACAGATTGCAATCGTTAGATTTCATTGTATAGACCCTTAAAAAACTGCCTTTCGGTAGGAGTGTATGTAAATTGCATATGAAGATGAAGAGCCACTCTTTGCACAAATTATTCCGTCCGCTTCTATATTTAGTAAACCTTTAAGAAAAAGGTTTCTGGATTTAAAGCGTCTGGAATTTTGTCCATCAATCTTACTCATTTTGAAGACAAGATTTGGCTATTGGAAAACGAAAGGGACAATGCTTCTGTGATGAAATATTTTTCCTGCTAACCTCGTGCACTAGGTTAGCACCTGCCAATAATTTACTAGGAACAAGCGCCCGAGTATAGAATACCGTACTTCTATCTGAATTTACAAGTTAACTTCAAGGGCTTAGGAGAATAGTTTGATACGAGTAATTGGGTCCGTTACTTCTGCTAGCAGTGCCTAAGGCTAGAAAACGTGCAAACCCCAAACAACACTCTGTCATCTTGATAGCAACACCTCTCAAAGCGGAAGGAAAGAGAAAAGAGAAACTGACAAGAAAAAAAGAAAAATACTCTTCAAGAAATCAAAGATCGCTTCAGAATTTTCTTCCTCCCATGAAGAAGTGTTGGCTTGGCTTATAAGAGGAAGAAGAAAATCGAAATCACCTACGCCAAGCTTAATAAACGAACAGGATCTGGAATAAATTAGCGATGACAAAAATACCGGCGATTACATTTTACCAACAAATGACTAGGTACTGTGCGAAGGTCTCAGCTTCGATCCCCGAAAAAATACAAATTAAGTACATCTTACACATAGGGAAACCAACGTTTGGCCGAATTACAAAATCCCGAAAAAAAATTCAAAATTTTGAAAAACCCTGAAAAGCAAATTCCTGAAAATAAAAAATCCGGAATATTTTTTTCGGGATTTTCTGTCAGCAATTGTTTTTGATCCAAATTGATTTTTTACAATTTGAAATATCAAATAAAATCTCTTAAAATAAATAATTTGTCGTTTTAGCAAAAACGGTTTATTATGAAATTTGTGATTCTCAAAAAAGGGAATGTCCTTCAGTTTTGTAGGGAAGTTCTGAATAAGTTTAGGAAAGTACGGAAAACTTCTCTACCCTAATCTGTATGTTAATATAGTTGTTTATGAGTTGATTAAAACACAGGAAATGACATAAACTAGGTATGCCAGAAAATTGAAGTTATTTTTTTTTTTCGGTCAGTTCATATATATACTGCAGTGAGTGATGAATTTCGGTATACTATCGAAAATGCTTTAAAATCAATAAAATTGAAACAATTTTGAGAACATAGATAAAATAAATAAATAAATAGGCGGCGCAACAGGCGGTAGACACCCAAGGCCTAGCTTCTCGCAACATAGATATCTAATGTAATTTTTGTGCGGGATACCGGCTCTCCACTCCTTGCCTTCAATTATTTTATACAAACCGTATTGTTATTTGCCAATCATCGATTTAAGATGCCTATGCCATGCCCCCACACTATTTTGAGTACGCAGAAAGCCGCTCTCTCCAGCGAAAGCAGCGACAGACCAAAAGTCAGTGGGGTAGCGCGGACTATGGTTGGGGGTCCTGCCGGCGATGTAATGCTCCTTAAACCATTTTGCTACTTATTTAGAGTTGCGGTCTTTCATGCTGGCATAAAGTGACTCAAAATATCCGCTTATGCTTTGAACATTTGCATTTCCAGTGCGAATTCTTCGCAACTGCGATATTTCCTGTTTAAGCCTTCCCTTTGTATTTTACGCCAAACAATTTGCCCAAAAGGCAGCCCTAAAATCTCGTGTTAGGAAGGAATTCAAACGCCGTTCCAGATATGGTTTCAAAACCAGTTATGATCAGTTCCGGATTTATATCCATTTGGTAATTGCATCCAATCCGAAACAAATCAAAAAACATTTGTGCTCTTGTCTTTCGGCTCATTAAACACATAACCAATGACACCACGATACCTTCTACATATAGTCATTGATCGAAAAGAGCTGAGGCATTTTGCTTGGCACAATATAAAAAGTGCCGTCAAGAAGCCAGATTTTCGTGTGCCAGAGGGTCGTGGTTATGAGCAATCCGAGGTTGGCCCCTTTTTTATGCTAAAATGACTGGACTAATAAACCCAGTTCGCATACCAACTCTTTTGTTTTAAATTGTGTATACTGACTAAGGAGCGTTGCCGATACGACTCAGAAATTTAACATTTAAGTTCCACATAAACTCAGAAAAGAGTAGCAAATGCGAAAGGAACACTGTGAAGTTGGTAGATATATCATTCCTAGAATTAATATTTCGATTCTCTGATTCTAAGGGCCAGTCTCAAGACTAGCTGATAAAGTCTCGGATAGCCTATTCAGAATTTATATGTCAGATAAACTTCAACTTTCAGTTTCAAAGGTTTCGGATAGTGATAGCTGGCAGATAAAGTCTCGGATAGTTTATCAGCCGGTTCAAGTGGCTGTTAAAGTCTCTATCCGGAAGATAAACAAAATATTTATTTGAAGTGGCTGGAAAAAATATACTTTCAGAGCATTTTTTCGTTTACAGGCGTAGGCACCAATCCAGACTAACTTGGATATATACCCCTTCCCCCTGATGGATTGGGAGGACAGTTTAAAGAATACACTCTAAAAAAAAAATCGTGTAATTTTACTATCATTAAGCGAGGAAACTGCTTGCCTACCATAATTGCAGTATTTTTACGCACGTATCAATTTTAAATATTTAATGTGTAAATCTTAAATCTTTGTTGTGTAAATTCAAACATAGATTTTAAATATAAATGCGTAGATATTTGTACACTTAAGATGTTCCATTTAAATGTACATCTACATAATTAATGTTTAAAATCCAACAGAATTTTAGAAAGAAATGCTTATAAATCAACATAAAATGTGCAAATTCAAACCTTTTATGTTTAAATTTATAGCAAAATTCAACATACAATGTGTAAACTCCAACAAAATTGTGTATGAAAAAGCATAATATTAGACTTTTTTTTATGTAATTTTGCTTAAATTCAATATTTAATGTGTACAATTAAACAAAATAGTACATCGTCAGAAATTTTATTCAAAAAAATTTAAAAACAACTAAAAGTGTTATCAACGGCTTTGATATCCTCCACTGCAGTGAACCTGTCTAAACGAAATAAAACAATCCAAATGCTTAAGATATTTATTAAAAATTATTGGATTAAAAAAATGTCCGCAAGGAAAGTAAAATATACTTCTTTCACTAAAAGATACAATCGAATTGCAAATTTACACATAAATGTGTAACTTTCATCAGATGGGTGTAAATATAAGCACTGGTTGTTGGTCTTTAAACATTGTGTGTCTAAATTTAATAAGGTGTTTATATTTAAAAAAAATTGTTTATTTATAAACATTTTGAGAGTAATGTTTAAACAATAATAGAATATTATTGAACAAAAAGGTACACAAAAGGTGTAGATTTGTAACAAATGTTTGTAATATCTAACATTGGGTCGTATGAATAAAACGTAGCAATTGCTTTTACTCAGACTAAATGTCAAAATCGAAGCAATTGCTAAGATTCGTATGAATAAAAACTGATTTGAGTTAACTCCAACTTTTGACATCTTCGAAAAGCGGCGCCACCGACCTTTTACTCAGATTGGTATGAATAAAACATGGAAGACAAAGCAATTGCTACGAAAATTCTGAGTCTGCTATTTTGTTGACTCAGAGCATTTGCTAAATATTTTGCGCGCACAGTTTTCTACAAAAACAGTCTAGCCTTGTGAGTTTTCGGTGTTATTTTTTTATAAATAGTTAAATTAATTTTTGTTTGTGAAAAAAACAAAAAAATGGATGCAATAAGTTGGCACATTATACCTGTTTTACCTACTGTTGTTAACGTTCGTGAAAAAAAACAGTATAAGTTAAGAAGAATTGGTTACGATAACAACTTTAAGCAACTGTATCGTTTCACGCGTCAAAATGTGGATTACTTGGCTAATACTTTTTTAGAGGAAAATCTGGAGACACGAGGTGGTGCTCTTTCAAATATCGAGAAAATGAAATCTTTCCTGAGGTATATAGGAGATCCCGGCTTCCAGGTAAACATTTCAAAATCCTCTGCATAATTTATAGTTTAACTAGTGAAAAATTAAAATATTTAGGTTGGTGTCGGAGAGGATCTTGGCATTCACCAATCAACAGTTTCTTTGACTAATTGGTATGTGTGTCAACAAATAGTCCAACAAGCCGATGATTGGATACAATTTCCCACAACTGAAGAAGAAATGAAACGACATCAAGCGATTTGGCAAACACAATTCATGTTTCCAGCTGCAATTGGAGCTATAGATTGCACTCATATTGCAATAAAAAAACCATCTATACATGGCGATGAATATATTAATCGTAAGAATGTTGCTTCATTTAACGTACAAGCAACATGCGACGGATATGAAAAATTCACCAGTGTTAATTGTAAGTGGAGTGGCTCTGTACATGATGCGCGTATATGGAGAAATTCAAATATTCAGACCGTATTAAAGAGAAACATTGCTGGCGCGATTCTTTTGGGTGACGAAGGATATCCTCTAACACCATGGCTTATGACTACATATAGCAATCCTCAAACCTTAATTGAAAGAAATTACAATAAAGTGCATAAAAGTGAACGATGCATTATTGAACGTATGTTCGGCCAAGTTAAACAAAGGTTCCCGATTTTGCAATCAAAATTGCGAATGGCCACAGAAAGAGTACCTTCAATCATCGTAGCTTGCTTTGTGCTTCATAACGTAGCTAAATATTTGAACGATCCAGATTTTGAATTGCCAGAACAGCCAATTTCAAGTCCTGGAAATATAGAAGTGTCTGGAGTGGAAGAAATCAACGATACCACCTTCAGGCGAGGACAAAGAAGACGAAATAATATTGCCGACTTCTTAGGTAGAATCATTTAGAACAAAACAATCATTATGGAATGTAATTTATTGTAATATATTTTTTTTTTAATTAATTATTTCTATTCTTATCTATGCTTTTTATTTCCTCGGCTAAAAGTTTCTCTTTCATTTCTAATATAGCCATTTTCTTTGCATGTTGCTCTTGGCTCCTTTCTTCTTGTGCTTTTAGCATCTTGTACTGCAACTCTATAAGCTGTAGTTGCTTTTCAAGAACAGTTGCTTGTAGATCGTTGTTATTACTCTGTTAAGGAAAATAATAAAATAAATTAGTTTCTCTCACTTAAAATAAAATTACCGTTTCAGATATCCGACGTCTTTTGGCCGATGATTGCGGCGGAGTGGATGATACTACAATTTCCACATCTGGCGATATTGTTTTGGAAGTGGAAGGAATTCCTACCTCAAATCCACCTATAATTTCCAAAGAATATAATAATGAATAAATAGAAATTGATTATTTAACATTTAACCCAACAATTTGTGTTAAAAAAATACTTACATGTTATAGGAGTAATGCTTGGATTACTTTTGGCGTTGAGTAAGTCCAAGAGCAGTTGTTCCGATGTCTTTAAATGTATGGGTTTGTTTCCCGTCGCCTTCATGTCAGCTTTCTTCTTAACTCGCTGTTTTAAATTTGCCACTTTCTTAATAATTTGATCCGGCGTATATGAAATTGTGCATTTTTCCATTAGCAAATGACACATTTTATTTGCAGCGCTTTTCTTTAACTCCTTTATATTTGGGGTTTGCGATCATTTGTTAAGCAAAATCTTTCCTACTGCTTCTAAAGTTTGCACGAATAGCAGCTCGTTTTGGTCACTATTGGAGGTAGAAGTAGATGGAAATTCCTCATCGTCAGCTGAAATAAAGAGCAATTATAATTTGTAATCGAATTTATGTAGGTTATGCACTTATGCGTACCATTAAGCTCTTCCAAATACTCTTCTTCATCATTCAGTTCCCAGGCCATAGTTTGAACTCTTTTTTTTTGTATTTATGTGAATCTCTTTTTATTAAATTACTTTAGCTTTTGTTAATTTTTACTCAAAAATCGTTTTAATAATTCTAAATTCAAATTCAAAATAAAAAAAATTCAAAAAATAAACCACATGAAAGTTGTCACTCGCAAATTTTGACAGAAACTGCAAGGGAAGGACACATGCAGTGAAGTAAATGCTTTGTTCGAATTTTCGAACTTACTTTAGCAAAGTATGTTTTTATTCATACCGATTTAAAGCATTTGCTAAGTGCTTTTACTTTGCTACCACCTTTTACTCAAAGCAAATGCTAGTTTTTATTCATACGACCCATTATGTGTTTAAATTTTTTTTACCTATTGCCGTGTGTATAAACACGCAACTTGCCTATTTTTACATTAAAAATTACATACACTTTCATAGTAATTTTACACGCATTTTTTAGAGTGTATAGCTCAGCCGCAAAGTGATGAGTACTTAGATGCCTGCTCCAGTTCCTGTGTTGGAATTCTTTTTTGGATTTTTGCTGCTTCAGTTTTTTCTTTTGTTAATTTATCAAAGGTTTTTTTTTATACCTAAAACAACAAAAAATATTAGAAAACACGAATTTAAATTTTGTTTATATAACATTTTCTTTCCTTTCAATAATTGTAGTATATCTACTTGCACATTGTGTAATTTTAATTCTATGCTTATTATTTCCTGTGCTCTTATGAGTTAAACTCGATGTACAGCGTTTCATTACAAAATATAAATCTAAAATCTAGTTTATCAGAGACTTTGACGATGAAACAGAAAAAAAAATATCAGTAGCTTTTATCTGGTGGAAAGCGGTATGTGTCGGCTAACTATCTGAATATTTATCCGGGACCTTTGAAACTTGCCCTAAGGGTTTTGTTTTTAACAAAACTAAAAAAATCAAAACAAAATAACATCTGAAGTCAAAGTCATTTGTCCGAAATACTTACATCTGTTTACATTATAAATGTCCTTTCTGGTTATGTACATATTCCATATAAATTTTGCTTTCGCTGTCCGCAAAGGCTATAACCAAATGCCCTTAAAGTGACCGCCTAATTAACAATTCACAAGCCAATCTGAATCACAAGAAACAATTTGCACTTTGCCAAAAAATTAAACGACCAAATTCACAGAAACTGTGTTGGCCTTTAGTATTCAGCAATGGATTTGGCGGTGTACTCGTTTGAAGCCTTAAAGAGCCAAAACGCCGACATTGTGACTTTTTATATGTGCGTTTCGGACGACGAAAAAGGGCGGAATTCATAAAAACCAAAAACAGAAACATCGGCAACAAAGAGTTCCATGGGTTTCAGGTTACACAGCAGATCGCGCACTGCACACGTAGACCCGAAGGCATAAAACCTAAACTTAACCTGCGGAACAAATAATAAAATATTTTTGCATACGACTAATTTGTATGCGCCCTCGCCATTTGAATTATGTGAATGTCGACTTACAAATGTGAGCGTACCCACTTGTTGGCGGCCGCAAAAGTCCGTCCGTCCCGGGTAGGATGTGGATGGAAACTTCGGAATCACGATTTAGCATGGGGCACGATGACCAGCAGCCGCAGGAGCACCAGTCCCTTCTTTGATTTGCAAGGAAATCGGAAGAAACACTACACCACCAATTCCTGTGATTGCATTTAGTTATTTATTTTTAAGTAGCCAATGTATGATTGTGTACATACAACAACTCCGTTCCTATCTCACGGGAGCGGGGTATGCTTGTAATCAAGTTCTTCTTAAATACCCACGGCCGGGGCGAGGTAAGGAGCTGGATGGGCTGCTCACCTGCGCCTACAGTGGAAGTACCCGTGCATACACAAAATGTTCAAAACCTCCTATAACTATACACACTGCACAGTTCCGTAAATGTGTAGGTACGTGCGTGTATGTATAGTGCCGCAGCATCGCAGAACGATTTTCCACAGAAAATCTTCTGTTCAAAACCTTGTTCAACATTGACCAACAGAAGTGATGACAGCAGTTGGATCAAATGTTTTTCTCCTTAAGAAGAATCGTCATTCGTTTTGTTTTGGTCCCTGCTAAGTTGTTGTTGCTGTTGTTAGCTCTTAAGCGAGGTGGTGGTGATACAGCTCTGGAAGAGATCTCACCTGGAGATATGGAACAGATAAAACTACAACGGAGAAGGGTTAATTTATGATTTTTGAATTCATTTTATATAAACGGTTGCACCAAGTGCACACGCAACGTTCGGGACTCAACTCAGATCCAGATCGGGGAACAGTAGAGAACATCATCGTCATCCTCGTTGTTGTCTGGTGGCGACACGGCCGAAGAAGAGCGCGACCAAATCATTGCCATCGTCATCGTGTCGTTCAGTAGGTAGGCATCAGGCTATCGTGTTTGGGCTTATGTTGCATCGCTGTTAAACTTATTTAAGACAACAAATTAGACAGCTCAACGTTGCCCGTAATAGTGCTTCCAATACAATTTGCTGAAGCTGATATCCACACCGTGCCATATTCCTCGCTGATTTTGATTAGTATTCGCATTTATTATTTTTAACAAGTGTAACAAACAAATTATGATTATCGACTGGTCGCATGTTGTTTAGCTAGTACAAAATTAGTATTGAGTCGTTGTCGTTAGTTGGTATATTTATTTTCCGGAAATATACATTGCTGTGTTACATAATATATGGGGGGTTGGGCTCAATTGTATAGTTGTTTATTCTTAGGTGACGACATAAAAGATACACTTGTGAGTATCTTGAGCATCTCAAGGCCGAAAAAAAAATACTGTATTATAGTAATACCTAGTTGCCCAAAGGCTTGAAGTGTTTCACTGAATCTCTCAAGGAATCCCCTTCCACATATAATGCATAAAAAAGTATCAGTAACCTCAAGAAATCATTAGACTTATGCAAGGCCCATATGGAATAGTGCATATGACCTGATGCAACCAAGAAAGAAAGCATATTTCGCGAAGCTGCAAACGAAGAAATATTCCATTGTGCCTGGATAGATAGATGTTCGATTCGGATATTGTACTTATTTTTAACGTCTGACTCGACTTTTTCGCGATGAAAGCCACGTCGACCTATAAGATCTATTGTACTATCTGGGTATATGAAAGATATTTATGATAATGCTACCACCAGAGGATTGTTTGTTAAAGAAGAAATATTTCTTTTTTATTTTTAATTCCGCAAAAGCTGGACATTCACCATTACACACTTTATGATCAGGTCTTTGCTCTTCTTCAACAAGACATAGTCGGTACTCTGGGAATCGACTAGATATATTTATTGGCGTTATGCAATAACGCCCAAGGAAATAGCGCCCAAATCGATTTGGAAATAACGCCCAAAAAAAAAAAAACTCGTACACTTTGTTGTTGCAAAATATTTCGTAATTTTGGGTGTTATTTCCTTTCCAGGGTTCGTTTTTTTGACTAGCAGTAAAGCCTTAAATAGTAAGTGGAAATGCATAAACAGTGGAATAAGTATGGGGGGGGAGCATGCTGCCCCCTGCAACCCCCCCTGCTTGGGTTTTTTGCTGGATTTTGGAGTAGGTGCGAGTTCGTACTGTAAAAAAAAACCTTCAATGTATCCAATTTTGCACATACTCCATATATGACAGTAACCCCAAGCAGGGTGGGCGCAGTAGCGCAGTGGTTAGTGTGCTGGACTACTGTGCGAGGGATCCCAGGTTCGATTCCCGGAAAAACACAAATTACATCTTAAGGTTTTTTCTACTGCGCCACCTCTCGCGAACGTCTGACAAACATCCGAGAGTATAACTGTCATGAAAAAGCTTCTCAATTCAGCCGTTCGGACTCGGCATAAAATTGTAGGTCCCTTCCATTCGTCCCAAAAATAGAAACTCACACAAAACGAATGGTTGCGAGAAGCTAGGCCTAGGGTGTCTACCGCCTGTTGTGCCACCTATTTATTTTTTTTTTTTTTAACCCCAAGCAGGGGGTTGCGTATTAAACTCCAAATTATTTTTGGGCTTTATTTCCACCTTGTTGTTTATTTTTGGGCGCTATGCATTTTTTTGGGCGTTATTTCCAAATCGATTTGGGCGTTATTGCCTAACGCCATATTTATTTAAGGTCGTATCGTATTTTTAAATCTTCTTGGCATTGTTATTGAAGGGCTGCATAGCTCGATGAGTTTATCATTAGTTTGCCTTTGCTTGGTAATTTTGACCCAACATATAAGATACACTTCATGTGTTCCTAGATTTGTTGGGCTATTTGTTATCCGTCCTTCTCAATTGAAGATCTGCGGATGAAAAAGTTTCTTAAAATATAACGTAGGTAAGACTTAAGAACTCTGTCACTGCACGTCGATCAAGTTCCAGATGTATCCACGACACTCTGTTATCGCTCACGGTATGCGTGAATCTTTCCATCCGATTAGTGCTCCACCACTCTCGTATAAGATAAAGTTTTCTGTATGAATGTTATTATAGGCAAGCATATATCTTCCTAGAACTAAGTCAATTTATGTACGGCATAAATAATGAAAAAATGGGATAAAATGTCCAAAAATGCTTAGGAGTATAATCAAGAAATAACAGGATTTTAAGTCAAACATCTATAGCTTTGCCTAAAACTTAACGTAACCTTGCTCCAAACATAGTCAATTATTCCTTCAAACTCCTTTAAATTTAGTAGATACGAGGCAAACTATGAACCTTGCACTTTCAAGAGATCTTGGCTGTGGCACTACCGTGCCCTTTGATCATGTTCGAAAGAAAATTTAAGCCCTGAACTAGAAAGCTTTGGAATATCTTGTGGAATATATTAATAATGGTGACTGGTGTGAGATTACCTACATTTCGGCGAAAAGTTACGAGATTGCAGAAGGAGGACTTTTTTAACCTACGCAAGAGTTTATGAAGCAATTCATTTTATTTGAACACAATATTTTAAGCCAAATAATAGAAATATAAATAATAGAAGGAAAAGTCGGCTTCAAATTAATAAAAAACGGACAGATTTCAAAGAAGAGAGCTTCAGAAGTTTACGGCATACCAAGATCAATTATTCAATTTCAACTTGGTGCCACTTTTAAGAAACCCGGTCGGATGGGATGTAGAAATGGATTTATATATAGGTATGTGTGAATATATTTGTTTTTTTTATAAGTTATCAAAGTGTCGCAACTTTGTTTTATTAATTTCAAATAAAGGAGTATTAAATGCATTTTAATAATATAGTAGTTGTTATGTTATCATTATTTTTGGGTGCCAACTACTATACAGGGGTGCCAACTACTGTAGTTTTTGATAGACATATAGATAAGCAATTTAATTCCAAATCCAAACCCCTTTGAGCCCCTTCTCAAAAAAACCAAGCACATAGTTTTTAATCTGTTGTGTGCAACCAAGTCGATAGCTGGGGTTGTTTTCTTTTTGGCTACCAAAATTTAAATCCTAGTTAGAGTCCTTCCTTTCCAAATTTTCTTCCTGTCTCTTCATCAATCTCTATTTTCAAATATCCCTAACAGAATTTACAGATAGGAGAAATTACGGTAGTCCGCAAGCCAAGCAGAAGATCCCACCCATACTACGAGCTTAGAACTGGCTTAACATTCGAACTGGCTTAAACAAGCATGCCTGTCTTATGGGTGCCACTGCCAACTACTGTGTCCCTTACGCTAATTTTTATAAGAAATAAATAATGAATAATATTTAAATTACCATTTAAGCAAGTCCAAGCATTATTAATGTTTCATGAAATGTAAAAAATAAATATTTTGAAGTACAGCTTATATTTTTATAAGAAATATAAATAAAAACATTTACAACGTAAAAACTTCTAAAATAAAAATTATAAAAAATAAAAATTGATTTCCACCTTTAGGTTAGGTTTAGCAGTAACGGACGCCAAGTGACGTCACGTTTGTCATGGTTTTTCGCAATTAGCAATGTTTAATATCTATTGTCTATAATTATGTATCTTCTCTTTGGTGAATGTTTCTTTGTTATTTATCTCTGGCTTGGACTGGTTATGGCTTTCTTTCGTATTCGTGTTAGCGTTTTGATATTGGTTTGTTAAGCGTTTTTGAATCTGTATTTTTAGATTCGAACTAATAGAATGGTTATCCTATCAATCGAAAGTTCATTTGTCATTCGAATGTTGATCGTATTTTGACACTCTAATCGCTCGAAACAAATGTCATTTTTTATTCGTGTGCAATTTCCTATCGCTTAAACAGCGACTTCTTTTGTTTTGCTCCATATTCTTGGCGGATATATTAATAAATTCGCAAAAATGTAAGTAGTAAATATTTGTTAAATATTCTGTTTAAAATAAAATAAGATTTGCTCTGTTTACAAAGGACTTACTCCAATTGGACGAATAGGGAACAAAAGGGAGCGTTGCTCAGGATGATGGAAGAAAATCCCGAAATCCCAAAGGGGCTCTCAACGAACCGAATCGATAGTGACCGGTTCTGGAAGGATGCTGCAGAAAAATGGAACAGCTACGGACCTCCGAGTAAAGACGGAGCTACGTGGAAAAAGGTTTAAAATTGTCATGTAGTCTGATACGATTAAGACATTTTTGCGTTTCAGGTTTGGGCTGATTACAAGTCACAAACAAAGAAGAAGCTCGTGGAGAATGAGAAGAAAAGGCAACAGTCAGGTTATAACGATAATAACTTAGTCGTTCTTTCTGAGTTCGAGCAGGCTGTCTCGAGAATCACCTGTCTAAGCCAGTCGGTCACAACTCACAGGCATAAATGCCAGGGTATATGGCATTTCACAGGCAGTGAGATCAGAGGCAGCGACTGTTCCACGACTAGATCCATCACCTTTAATGCCGTCATCCTCCAGAGACATATCCATGACTTCCTACGCAGACGAAAATGTCAATCCAGTTGGAGTTGCTGAAAGTCTGGAGGACCAGTCCACACCACTCCAGAAGAGACCCAAAAAAGACATTTTCCAACTGAGATTTTAATGCGACAAAACGAAGCCCAGGAAGTTTTTTTTTTGCATTTCAAATGAACTGGATCGCCTTAGATAATAGGTAAATTTATAAATAACTAAAGTTATTTTTAAGTAAACTTTATTTTTTTGTAAATAATAAGGCATCTACAGAAGGCAGACAAAAGACAACGAAAAAGCAACGAGGAGAAACGCCGGGATAATCTTGCCGTTGAAAATTTAATGCGGGAAAAGTTGGAGCTCAAAAAGGCATAGCGACATATCGCCGCCGACATAATCTCCGCCCAGTACATTTTTCGAGCGGAATTATGTCGCTTTTTTTCTGGCGGAGTTATGTCGTTTTGAAAACGTCATATCTCCGCGCGGAGCTATGTCGCATTTAAAACGACATATCTCCGCCAAACTAAGAACGACATATCTCCGCGCGGAGATAACTGTGGACTGTTTTGTGTTATTCTCCAAATTCCACAACAGGTTCCTGCGTATAAGACTGAACTAACTAAAAGTACAAATCAAAAATGTTCCTTTTTATTTTTATTTATTTTGCCTTAAGCACTTTCTAAGGCTTTTTTTTTTTTTATTTTAAGTACATTGTTAAATTAAATATGAAATGAATTACAAAAAAGAATCTGTGTTAAATAAAGTATGTTTTTTAAAACAAGCCAGCAATTCTATCACGAGTACTTCTAGCTTCTTGTACGTAATTACTCTCACCATCAATATCAACATCATAAAAAGCATTTTCGGAGCGATCTTCAGTCTGTCAATTTTCAACATTATCAAACACTTTAAAGTGGATGCATATGTTGTGCAAAGCCGCACACATATTTACTATTTGGGCAGCTTTTTCCGCCAAGTAATGCAGCTGTCTGGCCTTAAGACAGCATCTAAATCTATTTTGAAGTATGTCAATTGTTCTCTCATTAATATTGCGTATGCGTGCTTTGGATTGGTGAATATTAAATTTGCTCGAAGGACTTCCGCTGACTGGTGTTCCATACGGGGTCATAATCCACGGCTCCAAGGGATATACTGCGTCGCCTAGTTAGACAAATTAATACAAAAATTTAAGTCGTACATATTGAGACGATGTTCACATACTTAACAGCCAGGAGTTTGTTTGTCTGCCTCCAGCGTACTGTATTCCAGAACAAATTTAAATGCATTTTATTAAGGCGAAAATTCCCAACAAATCTTTAAGCAAATGAAAAGATTAAGAAGATGTTGAAAATAAACTAATTAAACGTAGATATACTTGCAGTCTTCAAGCTCGAATGGATTTAATCCATCCATTATCCTTCTTCTATTAATTTGCTCCTCACCGTCCATAAATAGCACAATTGCCATCTTTTTAATGTTTTATTTTCACTTTCAATGACTTTTGTATACAAATAGAAATGTCAAATGACATCAAACAGCTGATTTCGGAAGTATAATTCATTTGAGTTTATTTTATGACATCTTTCGATAATGAATCTTATTCATTAAAATGTCAAAAAAAATACGCAAAATCCATTCGAACGAATAGAGACATTCGTTCGAATTGTCATTTTGTTCTAATCTCAAAATAAGCGTGACTGACTATGATGTTTGTCACTGTACACAGATTCGTTTGTTCTGTGAATTTAAGTAGTCTCCGGAATCTGCTTTTAAGCAACCCAAAAGA
Source organism: Cheilosia scutellata (assembly GCA_955612985.1). Lineage (NCBI taxonomy): Eukaryota > Metazoa > Arthropoda > Insecta > Diptera > Syrphidae > Cheilosia > Cheilosia scutellata. The sequence goes on from OY015312.1 coordinate 71,285,424, forward strand.
ATGTTCTACAACCATTCCGCTAAATGTCCGTGGTTCTTAAAGGGTGGCACTAACCACTATTACTATATGTTTTCTATCAAAAAAAACATTCTTTGCTTACTTGCGGGGCTTTCACAATAATATGGGTGCAACGTGCAATCAATAGCACCTATCACACCAGGGGCCTATTTCATAAAACTACAAGTGTTGTACTTGTAGACTAGTTACTACAAGCGCAAATAAAGTATGGAGTTGTAGTATTGTGTTCCATAAAATATTTTCCGCACTTGTAGTACGGCAGATTCAAATTATAAGTGTAGCGATCAAAATACTACGAGTCTACAAGTCTGTAACTACAAGCTAAAAATTATTTGAGAAGAACTACAAGTCTGTAGCTATACTTCACTGTTAAGCGAACAAACCATTTCTTCTTCTTCTTTTTTTTTCTTTGTTGCATTGAATTTACTTAAACCATAATAAAAACTAGTCTACTTTTTAGACTTTTTTCCTCCGTCTCAAAAAAAAAAAAAAATGTTTTGATGCAAAAAGTTTCTTCAAACAAGTATTCTAATAGTGAATGCAAATTTTTTCAACAATCTCTTCGCTAATATTTTTTATGATTTTTTTAATGGGATGATCTCAGAAAAATGTTGTATGAAAAGGAGGATAAAGTGGCTAAAATAGTAATTTTTAGCAATTTTCAAAAAAACATAAAAAATATTAGCGAAGAGATTTTTGAAAATTTTTTTTGCAGTCACTATTAGAATTGTTTGAAGAAACTTTTTGCATCAAAAAAAATTTTTGTTTGGACCGAGGATAAAAGTCAAAAAAGTAGACATTGGCAAAAATTCTAAATTCTAAAATTTTTAAATGGGTACTTAATGGGTTAAGGAAAGTTTTGTATCATTCAAACAGAATTTAAATGACCTTTCCATTGATGCCAAAATTTACATGAAGAAAGTTCAAATTATGAGTAGAATTAACTTTAGTTTTGTCAAAATACTTATGTCCACCATTGTACATGAACATGCGCGATGTTTTTTGGACTAACGTGAAGCGGTGCGTACTATAGCAAGTACATCACTGTGAACTAAAAATGCTCTTTAAAAATTCGCGGTTCAAGTGTCCGGTAGTCTTCGTAGTCACTGTCATCACTGCTTGAGATCATTTTTCTTTTAAGCTTTTTAAGGACACAATGGGTAGTATGCAAAAAGATGAGCACGATCGCAAAGTCAAAGCTGACGAGCTTGAACTCACATGAGAGATCGATTGTGCAAACCGAAACTTGGACTCAGTTTCATATGCAAAAAAAATAGTTCTTTCTCAACAGCTCTAGCTCAATGGATTAGAGATCGATCTCAAAGCTCTCTGGGTAAATAAAAGAAGTGAGTATGTATTCTGAGAGAAAAAGTGTAAAGGGAGCATGATATTAAAAAGAAAATTGAGTTACTTTAATCAATTTTTGGTTAAATAAGAAAATTTAAATTTTGCTCGAAAAATCACAATAAGGTCCTACCTACCAATAGACGTGTTCGTTTTGCTATCCCATATAGGCTTAAAAAAATTATCTGGGCTAGTCATTTCTACATAAAACCTTATAGCACTCATCATTGATATTTGGAAAATGTAGCTAGCTCAAAACAATAAAAAAAAAACACGAAAAAAGATTATGCGAATATGTACACAAACAAAAACAAACAAAAGATTCGCGAATAAAAACGTTTTCCAAATATGAAAAATGCACATACAAATTTGTAAATTGTAGGTATATTTTTGGCAAATGCTTTGTTTGCTTTTTTAGTCGTTTATTTAATTAATTTTGTAATATTAAATGTCATTTATCACACAATCGAGAGCATTTTCCGCTAACTTTTGAAGCAATGATAGCTTGCGAGCACAGTTTTTTCGGGGCTTAATTATCCTGGCTGACGTTTGTATGAAAATATTTTGCTAAGACTGGGATAGCATAGCAAAAAAATCACGCCTAATGTTTAGGGCAAGAAGATTGATTGAGTGATTAAAATTATAGGTAGGTACTTTAAAAACCAATTTGGTGAAGACATAAAAGTGGGAATATGAAGTTTTAAAAAACAAAATACATAGTACATAGTCAACAAAACCGGAAAAGAAATATTTCAGTTAGGAAAAACAGCTGCTAATTTTCATATACCTATAATGCATATAATTTTACGCATTACGGTAATTAGCTATGTATAGAAGACAAATGAAAAGGAATATAATGATTTCTATTTTCAAATATCTTTTCAAATATCCAAGAAAAACCGTGTGTTTTAGGGTTTTCAGTTAGTAGTTTTACAAAACGACGAAAATCTTCACTAACTTCTCCTCCTTTTATTTATATAAATTTGATTTGTAACAAAATTTGGTTAAAATTTGGTCATCTTGATTGTTTTATATGAACTGAGTAAGAGAAATACCATGCTTAACTATTTGTGAGATCGAACTCATGCAATCAATCGTTTTGTCATCTTTTTGCATATCAAAACGAGCTCCGTCTCCATCGTGCTTTCAATTTTAGATCGATCTCAGCACTTTGAGATCGAGCTCATAAGATGAGATCCAACTCGGTCAGTGTATTGTTTTTTGCATATCATGCTAAGAAAGATCTTAGAAAAGTGAGTAAACAGCTTGAACTCATCTTTTTGCATACAACCCAATGTCTTAGCACTAAATTCTAATCGCGAATAAGCCAAATTTCCTCCGTACTTGATTTTATTAGTCTCTCTACTCTTGTAAGAAATTCGCTTGTAGCTACAAGTCGGTCACTAATATTTTTCTGCGCAAATACTTTTATGAAACAGAAAAGTTCGCCGCAGTTCTATATTCGCTTGTAGCTACAAGCCTGGCATACTTGTAGTTATTAGTGAATTGATATTCTTTATGAAACAACAATTTTCAAGTTACGAGTGAATTCACGAATAATTATTAGTGTTGTAGTTTTATGAAATAGGCCCCAGGTATATACATTTTTGCTTTTCAAATTTTCTCCGTGTCTCTCCGGCAGCTTCTCCTTGCGGCCATTTAATAAACTCATGACTAATCGAAATCAGCCAAGAGGTAGCACGTCGAACGGCCATCCATGCAGATGACTTTGTAACCCGGAATAAATTTGCAAGCTGCCTGAATGTAAATGTGTTTTGCTTATGTACATAAATATCGTTCTCCGACACCCTATCCTTGGCCTTCCTCCAGTAGAAACTGTGGACAGAACTCAGACTGCGAAAAGCGTGCTAAAAGCAAAAAATATTAATGTGATTATTGGAAATAGGATATTTTAATACCGATTAAGTGTTCAACAGTTTGTCTTTGCAGTCGCATTTTATATGCTGCTGCTGTCCATTTTCAGATTCATCGGAACTGGAACTAGAAATATAACTTAAGCATTCCTGCCATCCTAAGGACACGAGTTGTTCTAGTTCTTAAATTTCGTCGTCATCACCACTCGATTCCTCATTCGACGGAGCGTCTACCAACAAATGCAATATCTGAATATTCTGAAGCAATAAGTTAACTAGATTAATTTTTCATTTGAATTAAAATGTTTAGGTAGGTACCTTTACTATTATGAAAAGGTAAATATGATTTATTTTATATGTGTTTTAAAGAAAAGGAGAACCATAAATCTGATCCTGTAAGCACTAGTATGCATTTAAAGTGTACTAAGTGCACATCTATTATATTGTTACATTCGGCTGGGATTCGAAAAGATAAAACACTATTCTGTTTACTAAACTTTAATAAATCACTTTTATTACAAGACAATATCACTTAAAATCAACTTTTCCGCTTATTTCAATCTTTTCCACTTATTACAATCTTTTCCACCTATTACAATCTTTTCCACTTATTTTAAATCACTACCGATACTATCCGAACTTCACTTTACACGGTTTAAAGATAAACTGTCCTCTCGTCGGATTTCGCAACCCTTTTTATACTCCCCACTAAAGCTTCTCGAATATTCTATACTCCAACCGGAACAATCGAGAATGTACTAGTTTCGTTTTAGACCATTCACTATTCGTTGAGTTTCGACGAATCGAAGTTCCGTTGAATAAGTTCATCTACTTTCCATTAGATGGCGTTGTGGTCAATAAGTAGTACTTTTCAATCCACACTACAATATCCCCCTCTTAAACTTGTTCGTCCCGAACAAATGCGTCAACATTTTCCCCAATGTAACGGTGAAGACGATCCACATGGACAACTTTGAGTTTACCTCTTCCTCGTTGGATTCGATAGACCACGTCGTTGATTCGCTTGACTACTCTATAGGGCCCCTCCCAATCTTGTTGCAACTTAGGCGACATACCTTTTCTTCTATGGGGATTGTAGAGCCATACCAGATCTCCTTCCTCGAATCCTGTAGTGGTTGCTTTGGCATCATACCTCGTCTTCATGCGGTCTCTGGCTATCTTCATCTTATCCCTAGTTTTTCGATGCACGTCCCTGATGGTTTCTCTGAGGTCCGCAACATAATCGTCCTCATCCTTGGGTTCCTCAGTGGGAGATCCGAACATCAACTCACTAGGTAGCCGGACTGTTCGACTAAACAGGATTTCAGATGGTGTATGCCCCGTAGTGTTATGCACAGCATTGCGATAGGCTAGTAGAAACATTGGGATCTGTTTATCCCAATCCCTTTGGTCGTCGCTTACAACCTTAGATAGGTTTTCATTCAAGGTTCTGTTGAAGCGTTCTACCATCCCATCTGATTGCGGATGGAGCGGCGTTGTTCTCGTCTTTTTAATCCCGAGTAACTGGCATACTCCTTGAAAAATCCTGGACTCGAAGTTTCGCCCTTGGTCCGAGTGCAATTCCAACGGTACACCGAATCTGCTCACCCAGTTGAAAACAATCTGCTCTATCACGGTTTTGGCTTCTTGGTTAGGGATAGCAAATGCTTCTGGCCACTTACTGAAGTAGTCCATAACAACGAGGATGTAACGATTTCCATTAATCGTTTCAGGAAACGGTCCGGCAATATCAACTGCAATTCTTTCGAAAGGGGCTCCGGCATTGTATTGGTGCATTTTGCCTTGAGTTTTCACTCTCGGGCCTTTGCTGGCCGCACAGGTTACGCACTTTCTGCACCAGTTTTCTACATCATCCCTTGCGTGGATCCAGTAAAATCGCTCTCGCACCTTTTCGAGCGTCTTATTTATTCCCAAGTGGCCCCCAGATACTCCATCATGCAGTTCCTTTAGTACTTCATTTACTTTCGACCTGGGAACAATAAGCTGCATCACGAACGACTTTCCATCCGAGCTTTCCCATCTTCTCCTCAAAATGCCGTCCTGCACATGAAGAGAGTCCCATTGCGCCCAGTATGCCTTCAGCTCGGGGCTCCTATTGGATATCTCCTGCCAGTCTGGTCTTCCCTCATGCTCTTTCCAGGCGAGAATCGGCTCGATATCCGGATCTTCCCTTTGAGCCTCCCGGATCTCTCTCGCAGTCCAGCCACCAATGGGTTCAGCTCTCAGCCTCTGTACGGAAACGGCATCTTTTTCCTCTTGACGCACACAATGTTTGCAATCGGCTTTGCAGGGTCGGCGGGAAAGAGCATCTGCATTAGAGTGAAGAGTTCCCTTTCGATGCTGTATCTCGTAGTCATACATCTGCAGCCGTTCGATCCACCTCGCGACTTGTCCCTCAGGATTCTTAAACTGCAGCAGCCACTTTAAAGACGCATGATCGGTGCGAAGAATAAATTTGCTCCAATAAAGGTACTTGTGGAAGTATTTTGTCGCCAGGTCTAAAGCGAGAAGTTCCCGTCTGGTCACACAGTAGTTCCTTTCTGGCTTCGAGAGAACTTTACTGAAGTAGGAAACTACTTTCTCTTGGCCATCATGCACTTGCGAAAGGACGGCTCCAACTCCCACATTACTAGCGTCTGCGTCCACAATAAATGTTTTTCCAGGAGTGGGGTACGCTAGTATGGGGGCGTCACACAGTTGCTGCTTTAGTTTTTCAAAGCTCTTTTCGCACTCACCTGACCATTTAAATTGTTTTTCCTTTTCCATTGTCGACACCATTTCTGCAACCTCCGTCTGCTTAGCTAATGGTAGTCGTCTGGGAGGCTGACGAATAGGTCTTGCATCTCCTGTGTCGATTCGGTGTTGTACGAGATGTGTCCGACCATACTCGCCACTCTGCGAAGCAAATATATCAGCGAACTCGTTGATTAGGTCCCCCGCCATGGCTTGCTGTTCCTGATTCAGCTCAGTCTGTCCAAATATATTTCTTTTTATCTCTGCCATTTCCGTGGATGTAAGATGTTTGGTAGGACCCTCACTGGATAATTTTGTGACCGCAGTTATTGGTACGCACTTACCGACCACCTCCCCTTGCTTTAGTTTCAGGCTGCTATGTTCGACATTTAGGACTCGTACGGGAACCATGTTGTTTTTAGGTTCTACAAGCATCTTTCCAACGACGTAGTTTTGATAATGATTTTCTGGATCTGGCTCAACTAGGTAGAATCGGTGGCTCCCAGGATCGCCTTCCAGTTTTGTCCAAATAAGTGTTTCTGAAGAAGGTGGTAATATCTCGTCTTCACTCATGACTGTCCTTAGAGCTGTGACATGCTCGTCCCCGTAAATCATGGGAATCTCGACGTTCCTGTACTTTAGTACTTGCAAGCCGATGTCCAGTACTACATCATGTGCCTTCATAAAGTCGATTCCGATGATGCATTCGTCACATATATCGGCCACTAGGAAGGTATGGGAGAAGACTAATCCCGCAAGATTTATTGTTAGCAGTACTTCTCCATACACCTTTGTTGTTGCTCCAGTTGCTGTTTTTAGACAGTAGCTGCTGGTGTTGTGCAGCCATGATTGGCGAACGATGTCCCTCCTTATAATGGAAGCGGTGGCACCGGTGTCGATGGTGACCACATACTTTTTCTTGCCGATATGGGCTTCCACTGTCAAACTCTTATTACCTCGTTTGGTCTGGGAAACTTGAATTATGGTCCTGGGGGCGTCGATTCCAGAATCCAACTTCTGCCCCGTGAAGTTGGTTCTTACACGTTTCCCGACTGATGATTTTGAGAAGTCATCTGCTGGACGCTCAGATTCCCCTTCATTACGACTCCTAGCGCTGCAGTACGGACAACTAGTGTGTCTGGGTGGAGCTCTGCATTGTCGCTGTAGATGTCCAATTTTGTTGCAGTTCCAGCAACGAATCGGTCCCCTGCGAGCACTGTTCTGTTCTACGACGTTTGCCCTTTGGCACGAGCATTCGACGGTTGTCATCTCTCTCACACGGTGAAACCCTTGTGATGCTTGGTCAGCAGCTTTCATGGTCAGGGCAAATGCCAGTGCCTCAGGGAGAGTTTTCTTTCCAGCCATTCGTACAGCCATTTGCAGTTGTCGGTCCTCTATGGCTTGGATAAACGCCTCTACAGCCATTTCGTTGATGAGATCCTCGCCGGCATTAGGATACGACAACTGTGCCAGGCGTTCGATATCCGCTTGCAACTGTTGGAGCGTTTCTCCCCGCTTCTGGATTCTACTGCGCAGTTGCACCCTGTATACTTGCTGCATATGGTCATCACCAAAGCGCATTTCGATAGCCTTAACCAATGCGTCGTAGTTGCGTTGCTTTTCTTCGGAAATAGTTTGAAGCAATTCTGCAGCTGTGCCTCGTAGTGCTAGCGTTAGTGCAATGGACTTTTCCTCGTCGTCCCAGCTGTTGGTCATTGCAGCTGCTTCGAACTGCCGCTTATAAATTGGCCATGATGTTTGACCATCGAAAACAGGCGGTTGCATCTCCTTCCTTCTCGGGCCATCAGCAGAATATTCTCGAGCTTTCTGTTTCTTTACTTTGTCCAGTTCTCTAGCCAAGTTCTCGACGCTTGTCTCATGCTTTTGTAATGTTTGATTGATTTCATCAAATTGTGTCTCATGCTGGTTTAGTTTGTTATCAATCGCGTCGAATTTTACTTCTAGAACATTCTTAAACTCTTCCACGGCACCTTTTTGTGCAGCGACAATGGAATTCTTCTGTTCTTCTAGAGAATTCTTCTGTTCTTCTAGAGAATTCTTTTGTTCTGCAAATTTAGATTCAATAGAATTCTTCTGTTCTTCTAGAGAATTCTTATGTTCATCTAGAGAATTCTTCTGTTCCGCGAACTTAGATTCTATAGAATTTTTCTGTTCTTCTAGAGAATTCTTATGTTCATCTAGAGAATTCTTCTGTTCTTCGAGCTTGGCAAGAATTAATGCCATCATAGCGGCCATGTCAACGCCTGTACTTACTTGTTCTTCTTTTTCTTCTGGCACTTCGAATATCATGGATTTTGGATCTCCTCCCTCGCTTTCGACAGCTTCCTGCAGACGAAGTATGAGGTCACTTTTTCCCCCAGCTGTGGAGAGATTCCGTTTTTCCAGCTCAGTTTTTAACTGAGGTATGCTTAGTTGTAGTAATGCCAATGTGCGAACCATTTTTACTAATTCCTTTGGTTTTTTTTTTTTTTCACTTTATTTTATTTTATTTTTTTTTTATTATTATTATTTTTTTTTTTTTTTTTCTGTTGGTACTGCACAAATTAATTCACTTTCACTTTCACTTTTTTTTTTTTTTTTTTTTTCTTTTTTGTCAAATTCGCAATTTAATTCACTGTTTTTATTTTTATTTTACAATTTAATTCACTGGTTTTCTTTTCAAAACACTTCCCACAGAATACGTTTTATCCCACTTCTGACACCAATGTTACATTCGGCTGGGATTCGAAAAGATAAAACACTATTCTGTTTACTAAACTTTAATAAATCACTTTTATTACAAGACAATATCACTTAAAATCAACTTTTCCGCTTATTTCAATCTTTTCCACTTATTACAATCTTTTCCACCTATTACAATCTTTTCCACTTATTTTAAATCACTACCGATACTATCCGAACTTCACTTTACACGGTTTAAAGATAAACTGTCCTCTCGTCGGATTTCGCAACCCTTTTTATACTCCCCACTAAAGCTTCTCGAATATTCTATACTCCAACCGGAACAATCGAGAATGTACTAGTTTCGTTTTAGACCATTCACTATTCGTTGAGTTTCGACGAATCGAAGTTCCGTTGAATAAGTTCATCTACTTTCCATTAGATGGCGTTGTGGTCAATAAGTAGTACTTTTCAATCCACACTACAATATCTTATATGTGAAGTTTGGGGTCCACATTAGCTGTTTTTTATTATCAGTGTGATCTGATCCGGATCAGATATGTGATCCGGATCAGATCACGAAAATAAAACAAACTGGATCATTGAAAAATTGTATTTTTAAGTTGTGGCAGCATTTGTTTTCAACACTTAACAGACAATACCAGGTATGGTATGTCAAGTTTCGTATTGCCAGTCAGCCATATTGAAACTATGAGGTACAATGTGACGTCACAATATTATGATGACATTTACATTTTTAAACACGAAACGTAATGGATTCTATTGCAAATGTAGGTACATATATGTTATTTATTGAATTAATTATTTATTCTGATATAGATTTCTTTCTCCTTAAGTTTCTTTTTGAAAGCGATGATGATAGACGAAAGCAACACATCAGGCTTTTCAATATTCGAAGACGAAAGCACGGATTTATCAACATTAAAATGACGAGAATATTACGGACAATCATCAAACAATTCAAGAATTTGAGGATGAAATTCGTAGCTACAGCGATTTGGACTTTAAAAAGCATTTCAGGCTAAATCGCTCAACTTGCTAGAGTCTGATAGGTAGATAATATAAATACTGCAATTAGAACGGTGAAATATGTATTTTCCTTCTATTTTTAGATCGCTATAGACTATCAGCGAGGTTCCGTAGAACACCGCGAAGAGGACTGCCCAAAACTTCTCCAAAGATATATAAAAGATATATATGTATCTCTTTATTTGGTATATAGCTACGGTGACCATATTTGTCAAAGGAAAATAAAGGACAATAATTTTTCTGCTTACAAACTGTTGGTAATTAAAAAAAAATAATAAGTTAGCAAAAAACATTAACATTACTAACAGTTCAATAAAAACAAAAAAAATATTGGATTGACATTCACTTATAACCGTATACTTATATTAGCAACTAAGCAACTAGCATAGCAACTGTCAATAAGCAAAATGCAACTTTATGTTAACCTATTTTCACATCGAAGCAACAGTATTTCCTGAAATTTTTAGCTATCAGGGATAATTTTCCACAACTAATATGAATTTTGTGTTGAAAAAAATATCGTCCAATATATTTTGATTTTCCAAAACTTTATAGAACGTAGTAACTACCTATGCGCAAATGTGTCAATAATCAGAAATATTACTACTAGGAAGCAATATTCGTTGCTTTCAGGCAATAATGTTGCTTTGATGTGAGAATAGGTTAAAATAAAGTTGCGTATTGCTTATTGAGAGTTGCTAGCTACTTAGCAGCTTATTGCTTGTTGCCTCAATCTGAGAGCCACCTTACAACGCCTCTACGATGTTGTTTAGCTTTACGTAGCTTTCCCGAAAATGTAATTTAAAAACATTATTTTATATTTAATTTTCTAAACCGGCTTGGTGTCTAAATTGGTACGAATACATATTTGATAAAATATGACAAAAAGGCGATAGACGTCGTAATTTATGTGTTACTATGAAAATGAACCTTTTTCGACAAAATGTCCCTGTTTTGTTTTACTATGGAAATTTGTATGTTTTTTTACCTGTCTGTTAAAAATTATAAATACAAGCAGTCAATTTATTAGCACATACATATCTTTTTTCAAAAAAACTAGCGTTTATCCGTGGATTCACCCCCGTTACAAAAGTTGTTGTGTTTTGTTACTCGCTTGATAGGACGAACAAAAATGTTCCTTATGCAAACTGAACCCTCCTTTTCGAGTCACTAATAACTCGGGCCCCAGGAAAATTTTTCCAAAATTATTAAAACTATTTCATTTACATATTTCTTATATATCTATCTAGAGTAGGTCTAGCTACACAAACGGAGTTTGAAGTCAATCGCATGAAAAATAAGAAATTTCCCATACTTTGACCCCCCCTTAAAGGGAGCCTCGCCCCTTTCCACTTTTCCCCTTTTTCGGTTCGAATTTCTCCAAATCGCTTCTAAGTGCTTACTTTGGCCATACAAGGAAATATGTTCCAAATATTTACTTCCTAGCTCCTACCGCTTGGGCTGGGCGTTGATCACCAATAAGTCAGGACAAATATTATATGATATTTCAGTTGTACGCCATTTAAAAATTAGTCATAAATGGTAGAATTTTCTCAATACTTGGCCAATCCGGTGTTTCACGAAATAAGACCCTCTCAAGGACTTCTACGGCCAAAAATATAGAATTCTATTTGCAAATGTATTGTTGACATGAATTTTATAACATTACAGTATGTGTTTCGATACCTCGTAGAGTTCAATTGCCCAAAAATAAATTCTCTATGCTATGCATACAATTTTTTTGTCAGTTTTTAAAGGACAGTTTCAAAAATAAAGGACAAAATCCGTCCTTTATTGAAAATAAAAAAATACAGGACAGAGGTTAAAAAGAAAGGACTGTCCTTTTAAATAAAGGACGGATGGTCAGCGTAGGTATGCCCTCCCTACCAGGATATTTATCTAATTTTAATAAAGGAAGACCATATTGAACTGCAGTATAGTGTATTCAAAACTTTAAGTTTATATGTATGTATTTACAAATTACATTTCTTAACTTTACCTACAAGATTACTATTTTTATTTTTATTTCTTTTATAATAAAAATAGATTTAAATAAGGTAAACGCAGCATAATGCAATGATTAAAAAATAAATCTCCCAAATTATTTAAATTGAGAAAAATCGGATAATAAAACGTGTATGCATTTACGAAGACGCTAACGCACACAGAAAACCTTACTCACAAAAGCCTCCATCCGGGCAATCGGAGGGCAGGCATTGTTCCAGGAAGACTGCGTTTGAGTGGAATTTTTAATGAGGCTGCAGCTACAAAACTGCCATTTGATCGAACACATTACTCAATCCACAGTGAATTTATTAGTGTTAACATGTTTGCTGTCACTTGCGTACAGGAATGCATAGGAAAGTCAGATGCATCGATGAAAATAACAAGTAGTGCTCCTGGGTGGCTTTCAAACACAATAGGACAGGACATTGATTTAATGGCTTTCCTCACTCGTGGTATTTTGTTGTGCATTTAAACAATGTATAAGGGATGATAACAATTTATTGCACACCCATATACTTTAGCAGCAAATGTATTCCGCACACAAGTGCCAATCAAGACGATGACAGAAGCTAACTCAAATCGAAAGTGTAGGTTCAACTAGTTTGCCGACCACAACAGAAACAAATATCAAATTTGACATAAACATTCTGCGATAGAAATCTAAGACGTCCACAAGCCATAATGCTAGTTGAACATGAAAGCAAAAAGAAAAAACACGTTTTCGTTGAAACGTAGGTACACGACAATCACTAATGTGAATGCCAGTGTCCAACTTCCCCTTAACATCACTGCGGCACATCTGGATAATCCTCAGTGTCTCATCCCGGCAACAAATCCGCGACAGCAAATGTTTATGAGCCAAAAACCCATCGCACGGTAACCGCGCCGCGACGCGCACAACTCCATTTCATATTCGGTGCACGTAAAGAATTTATTTTAAAATTACTACTCGGCACCGTATTCAAATAAAACGAAAGACCAAAAACAAAGCAAACGAGAATTAAACATAAAACACGAGACGGAAAAAGCTCTCTAGATGTAGAACACACATTTCTGGGCAAAAAGCGAACAACACAAATAATTAAAATTTAATGCCGGTCCTTGTGTCATCTGCCCGTTGAGCCATGTCCAAATTGAGGTAAAGTCGTAAATTTGCGGCACTTTTGACGTTTTTTGAATTTGAAGAGCTCGGTCGCGCGCGCGCGCGCTCGCTTTCGCATTCTCTTGGACCATATCGTGTTTGACCCGTGAATTGCTTATACAAAAAAACATTAATTCCTTGGCATGTGCGATACAACTTTTTATATTTTATTTGTCATAATAGTAATTGCCTTTGTCTTTAAAAGCTGCTAAATTACCTGCAATAACAGTTGGACAAGAATTTCTAGGGCGGATACAGGTTTGAGCATTGGTAGGCATTGTAAAAGAGCGGGAAGATGTCAGATATCTATATACATTGCGTTGGTTTGAATTGACCTTTGCTGTGACTTAACGATGTGTTAACGCATAGTACACGAGAGATGGATAAAATTCTACAAATATTTAGACACCCCGTTCTAAAGTAAGATTTGAAACTAAAATATGTATTCTGGAAACGGTTCGTATACCGATCACTTAAGGTACGGACCTACCATTTTAAAAATGCCATGTATTATCGAATATAAGCATTGACTGCTTTTGACAAACTTTTCGGTTCTTTATTTGTTTGTATACATACTTCTCAATACTTCATTTTCAAATGTGCTGTTAATCCATTAGAATGGTCGCGGGTATAAGAGGCTCAAGTGGAACCTCTGTAGCTCTCGATCTTCCACCATCAACTCTAAAGTATCAGATCAGTTGCGAGTCGGACTTGAATGAATTAAATCTCATTATTGGACTACAAAGAAAGCGCCTCCTTAATTGTTGCATGCATTACTCGTATTTAATGACTTTACTGTGTGCTACATACACCACAGCCTTAACCCTTGAGTTTTAACGCACACACGTTAGAAATTGGCCACTGGAAGGCAGTTGAAGGATGTTTGATATAAAGGCAAATCACATATACTGAGACTAAGTATTAATTGATTGGTTTTGACATTTCAAATCAACAGGTTTACATGGTTTCGTCAGATTTTTTCCATTCATTAAAAAAAGTTGCTGCATTTAATGCAATTTGTCAAAAGAAAAATTTCGTGAGTGCACTGTGCAAACAATCTTTGACCTCAATTGTCAATTTTTTGCCTTTTTCGAAAGCGTTATTGAAAATGAAGAAGATTGGGACACTGAAGCAATTGTTTTATCGAAAGATCTGATATTTTGTTTTACTGATAATAAATTGATTGTTCTTCTCTATTTTTTCAATGAGTTTTTTCCACAAAGTGACATTTTATTCTTCAATCAAAATCCAGCGATGTTCATATTGTCTAAATCAAGTTAACAAATTCAAAAACAGTATTTTTATAATTTACTTGAATCAACAAATTTCGATTCTTTTTGGAAAAATTGGGTGAAAACGAGAATTTGGCAAATTTTAATAGCAATAGGCGTTCTGAAATCAACCTTTCAACAAAGGAACACTTTGGTGCAGGGAAATAAGTCCCCGGGAACTAAGTCCACTGAGGGACCAAGTTCCCACCTACACTGAACCAAAAAGGTACGTCATATTAACAACTAAGCTCGTCATATTGAAGAAAAAGTTGTTATTTTTGAGCCAACAACCGTAGTTGTCAATATGATGAACTTAGGTTGTCAATTAAAATTGAATCAATTAAATGTTCATATTGACAATCGCCGTTGTTGATTTGATGAACGCAGTAGTCAAATTGGAGGAATTGATTTTCATAATGAAAATGGCAATTGTTAAAGTGAAGAACTCGATATTCATAATGTAAATCGCAGTAGTCAATCTGAACATCGCAGAAGTTAAATTGAAGAACTCGATTTTCATATTGACAATCGCCGTTGTTGATTTGATGAACGCAGTCGTTAAATTTTAGGAATTGATTTTCATAATGAAAATCATAGTTGTTAAACTGAAGAACTCGATTTTCATAATGAAAATCGCAATTTTCAATCTAATGAACCAAGTACCTAATTGAATTAAAGAATTCGATTTTCAAAATAAAAACGTCATGATTTAAAACACCTGCTAGCTAGATTAAGGAATTTATACTTACAGTGGAGTGTCAACATATTATATTGATAATACACATACATATACAGACTCCAGAATGCGTTTCGCCCCGATGACCCAACACATCGGGCTCATCAGTAGACAAACCACCACCACACGTTTACCGAGCTATCATGTGTTTCACAGTCAAAAGTGAGTGTGAACTATAAACCTAAACGTGTTTTCTTGAATATTCATATTGACAACTGCGATTGTCCATATTACAACAAAGTTCATCAATATAAACATTTTTAAATACTGCACTTATGTGGTAGTCATATTGACAACCCCGATTTTCAATTCAACAAACGCATTCTTCAATGTGATTACAATGAAAGTGCGTACGTCATATTGACAACTGCGATTGTTAATCTTACAACTTTTTTCATAGTTTTTGGTACTAAGAATTGACAACCGCCCGTTCTTCATATTGACTATCCGGTTGTTAAATGCATTTGATATTTTCAATAAATGTTCATCATATCGACAATTTTGTTCGTCAATTTGACAATTTCCAGTTAACAACCACCGATTGTCAATATGACAACCAATATTTTTTTCAGTGTAGTGGGAAATAATACCACTTTCGTGAAGTGGAATTAGTTCCCCTGTAAGGTGGGAAATAAATTCCGAAAACTCTGAGTGGTTTTATTTTCCTTTCAATATACCCAATTTCGCACATACCTACACTGGTCGGCATAAGTATTTTGACAAAACTAAAGTTAATTTTGCGCATAATTTGAAACTTATTTCATGTAAATTTTGGCACCAATGGAAAGGTCATTTAAATTCCGTTTGAATGATACAAAACTTTCCTTAACCCATTAAGTACCCATTAAAAAATTTTAGAACTTTTGTGAATGTCTATTTTTTGACTTTTTTCCTCGGTATCAAAAAAAAAAATGTTTTGATGCATAGTAAACCCAAGCATGGGTGTTGCAAGGGGGCAGCATGCCCCCCATACGTATTTAACTGTTGAATGTGTACTAAGTTCCATTAAGAAAGTGGGCTAAGTTCCCACATCACATGGGAACTAAGTCCACTTCACGAAAGTTTTAATTCCCACTAGGGGACTTATTTCCCTGCACCCACAAAAATTGTCGATCAAGTCATCAACGAAATCGATATTCGGTTTAGTTCCCTGTCATGTTTTGAATTTTTGAAACTTTCGGACACAGCATTGTATGAATATTTTAATACCAATTTTCCTGTTAACTTGCTCAATAATTTACAGAGCTCATACCCGGGATATTTTGACATTCCAGCGTTGAAAACAGATCTAAAGTTGACTTTCGATGACGAGAATTTTACGTCAACAACTGATCTTAAAGAAATATTAAGATTTTTAATCAGTACTGATTTAAAAGTTTCACTGAATACTTTAAACTTTGTAAACTAATGTTGACTTTCCCCGTGAGAACCGCATCTGTAAAGAGATCATTTTCGTGTCTTAAAAGAATAAAAAATTACATACTTACGAAATAAATGTGGACAAGAAAGGTTGCCAAATTTAGCTCTTATTTCGATTGAAAAACCATTGTTGAAAGAAATACAAGCCAAAGGGAAATTTGCTAACCAAATAAAAGATAATTTTGCTTCAAATGAAGGAAGAATTAATTAAAAGTAAAAGACTTAATAACCTATTAAATTATTTCTATTATTATTTATTTAAATGAATTCTATAAATATTTCTTTTATATGTGCAATTATTACGAAACGATCTCGAGCCAAAGGATTATTATGACTAGATCATATATATAATTTTGCTTACAAAAAAAGTTTTATTTAATGTACAAGACTTAATATATTAGGGGTATTCACGATTCGGTGTATCAGGTCTAGTATCATTGTGAAAGTGTAAAAGTGTGAAGTTTTCTTACACTATAACAACAAAATATACTTGCTACACTTTTACACTTTTACACACTGGGCTATAGTAACAAAAAATACAACAGTGTAAAATGTATTAGTTCGCTAATGTCAGTTCGATTTCAAATGTTTTTTGTTATTTTATAGTGTTGCTATAGAGATTAGAAAAAGTGTGCTCACGATTTGATAAAAAATACAATTTCACAATTTCACTAGACCTAGATACACCGAATCGTGAATACCCCTATTATACCTATTGTTTTTTTTTATTATTTAGTTTTTAATGAATTTTAAAAGTAATTTTTTATACATATACCATTTTGGCCTTAAATAATTCTAATAAAGCGATATTTTCTTGAATAAAGGAGTTTTAATCTTAAGTTTAAAGTTGAGGGCTTCCGCTTCCCAAAAAGCCACGCTTCGTGCCTGCTAAGGACAGAAATCGATTGGAACTGGAAGACGATTTTTAATCGTTTGTGTTTCCAATATAACAACACTACTAGTCAATGAAAAACAATCACATCACAGTCTTAAGAATAAAACTGTACCTTATGTTTGAATTTATTTATTATTTTGATGTTGATGCTTCCGACTCTTTTAATAGGGGGATGAGATCAGGCACAATCAAAACAATAACAACAAACTATCTCAAATTGGGTTAAAATAGAATAGATTTGCAAAAATGAATGTATATGGAAATTTTTCTAACCCCAGCTATGACACTTTTCTAAAATTGAGTAAAATCTACTTCACTTAAATACTCACAAATTAAGAAATCTAATCCCTACATAACTTGTTTCTAATTTCCCTAAATCTACTCCAATTTAAAATTTTTAATCGATTTCTGTATTTCGCTATTTAAATAATTTCAAAATCTTCTGTCCCTTCCAATAAAAACTAAACAAATAAACCTAAATAAACCAAGAGTTTTGAAACCTGAATACCTAAGCCAGCCTACAAAATATTCACTTGGTTTCCATGTAAATCCAAGAAATAGCTTAAGAATGTTACATTTTTAATTATGTTGGAAATTACAGGTTATAGGAGGGAATACGCGAGACCCAAAACTTTTTTGTAAAACAATACTAGATTTTCTATGGCAAGAATTGTGGGGAACTATTGTATTAAGACATCAGTGAAAATTAAGGACAGATTTATGAAGAAAGAAGATGTGTCAATTTCATGTAGAAATGCTGTGCCAATAGATTTTTTTTGTTCGTTGTTGATTGAGATTGTATCACGACATTATAATTTCAAACTACAAAAATATTGATTGACAAAAATCTCGAATAAGGTATAAAATCTCCAAACACAAGATCTAAGTAAAAAAAAATTTTAAAGTAAAAATTGTTTCCGAAATATTTTAGGAAATAATTTTTTTAAGTTTTCAAAGATTCTTTTCCCTACCTAAAAAGTCTTAAAATGTAAAACAAATGATTAGGTGTACTTTACATATACAAAACCTCGCACCTACCTCAAATCGATAGAGAGCTGCACGTCCTGGCAAAAGAAGCGATTTAAAAATGCCTTCTATATGATTTCTACGAAGATATCTATTCCTTATTGTCAAGCATCATCAATTCTAGCAACCATATAAATTGACAATTGTGACAGTGACAGGTGACTGGTGATAATTTGTAAACTGACAAAAGGACAATTGTCAAATTTCTGTTTCATAAATAATAATTAGACACTAACAGCCTTATTTATAAACTTTATACACTCTTTATACTAACTCTAAACGCAAAAACCTTATTTATAAAAATTATACTCGGTTGTATAGATAGCATAAGCTGAAAAATAAATACTCTTACACTGCCTAACGATACAGTTGTTTAGAAGCATTATAGCAAATTCTAATAAATAAGGCTGTAATTGTTTAGATTCGTCAGAAAATAAAGGTAAGGTCGGGAGGATTTGACAGGCAGGAGGAATTGACATCAGCACTTTTCTGAAAAACTAAAACCCTGACAGCACTTTAAATGATGAGAAAACGAAGTTAATAACGATTGGTTTGAATGATAAATAATCAATCACTGTGGTCTAGGAGATAAGCGAAGTGGACGTCTTTTTTATTTTTGTGCCCATTCCACCTAACTTTTATGGTAAGCAATCCAACTGTAATATTTTAATTATGTAGCTTTTGACATTGAAAGTGCAATGTAGTGCACCTTCATTCGTTTCCTTTATGAGTCAAAATAAAAATTGTGTGGTAAAACAACTTCTTAGGTACTCTTTTTTAGAATGTAAAAGTGCCAAATATTTACAAGAAAAACATCCCCACCGCAACATCGATGACATCAAGACAAGTGTTGAAGAATGTCATTAAAGACATTCAAATCAAAACAGAGTCGATAAGGAGTGCTGTTTCTGTAGACATACTTGCCCTATAGGCAAAGAATACATCTTAAGCGCCGTATACTCTCCATATAGTCCACCACCACTCTTTCCATTGTTTTTAACAGATAGGATGTTAGGCTGACTGTCTGAAAAGACTTTGCCTCTGTGTAATCCTTTTTTCCCGGTTTTGGAACGACATGCAACTTATATATATTCCTGAGCTTTGGTGCAATTACTTCTACTCCCCATTGCATTAGACCTGGAAATATACCATCTGGTCCCGCGGTTTTGAAGGGTGAAAATGTTGCTATCGCCCCCTTAACCACCTCTGGTGTCACGACCCATTCTGCTTCCGTCCTATACATCCTTCGCTCCTTGTTTCCTTGGCGTCCAGGGCTGATCTAACTTATAGCTTCCTGGAAAGTGTACTTCCATCAGCACCTCGTTTGCATGATCAAGGGTTTACACTATCTCCGCCGCTCTATTACGAATGAGTCCGATCTTGGAAACTGGGAGATAATCTTTTGTAGTGTACTGACTTCAGATGTACTCAACATACTCGAGCAAAAGTCCCTCCATCACTCGCTTTTACGTCGTCGTAGAGTAACATTCAGCTCTGTTGGTAAATTTATTTTGTATTAGATATCTTAATTCTACGTCCTTAAACTTAAATAAAAGTAGACTGAACTAATAAACAAAGATTAATATGCGTTGAAAATCAATATGTTGTTTTATTATTTTAAAAATGTTGTAAAATAATCATGTGTCAGATCCTCTTCCCTCTGTCAAAACCTCCTTAGGCAGATGGCAAATCTTCCTTCATGGTAGGAGGAATTGACACTTCGTAAGGTTTTGGAAAATTGTATGTTGAGAAACAGCAGGAGAATATGTAGATATTTGTTGAAAAATGTAAGGGCATCCAAATCTAAATATCATCCTACAAAAAGGAATCTCTTGATGTGACACTCTAAATAAGACCTACGATAAGTTTGCCAAAATATGACAATACAAAAATTTTCATAATCTGTCATAAAATTTGTCGTTGATTGACAAATACGTTACCTGCCAATATTTTATGAAATGAAAATTTGAGACACAATTGAGACAAATGTGTCCAATTGTCACCTGTCAATGTTTATGAAATAAGGACCAGGTTTTAAAGCTCCACAAGGCTTTCCATGCTTTTTAGCAGGAAGGGAATGAGTCTGATCTGGTAGGCAAACCACCTCCACGTCCACAAATCAGTTTGCAGTAACCCTTTTCGGTGCACTCCAGGTACTCGTATTTTAGGTCTGGTGATAGTACGGATTCTAGTAGATGGGTTACTTTCATAAGCAAAAATGTTAATAATATTTTAACTGTAGGTACTTCACATAGAACGCAATTCCAACACTTCCAATTTTATCTACACATTGCTTCCGGAAAAAAAATCTGTAGGTAGGTACCAAATATATTATTTATTGTTCCTCACTTCACTAACCATTTCAAACGAATAACAAAGTAGTTCGGATCGAAGAACAATCAATTAAAACAGAAAAATAAAAATACAAAAATAAATGCCAAGCAACCCAATTTCTCTGCAAGGATGTTCAAATGGTGTCCAGTTAATTGGCTCTAAAAGACTTTGGAATAAAAATTAAAATCGACCAAGACACGATGATGCGTGGCTATATAGAAACTATCGATTGTCCAAACTCTTTCACGAACATATCGAAAGATTCAGCAAATCAGGAGGAGTATCTCCAAGTCCAGCACACCGTTTTGTCGCCAAATGCAAATGAATGCGCTTAAAGGGTACATTGAACATTTATGCCAAACATCGATACTCGGTATGTTGTTGGCCGGATTGGTGCACCAACTCAACCGAGTTTCTTGCAAATGGGCAAATAGCACGTTCGTTGATCGCACAACGACTTGCGGAGCATGTGATTTATCGGAACCGAAACTTAGAGAGATGCTATACCTACTCGTCGAGAGATCTTAAATTATCTGTCGATCGCAGCTCAGAAGGACTCGATGAGGCGGATTCCGTTGAATTGCATGCTAACGAAATATGTGGCCGTATAATGGCCAGGAAGAGATTTTCACCTTCGCGCGATTGAATCAGGGCTTTCTAGGCTATAAGCTAATTCTCCAGGTAACAGCACAGCAACAGGTATTCACCATCAAAGTTTCTCTGGTTTATGTGCGCGTGCGCACAACACCAAGTGGTGTCGAGGAGTCTGAGTCTGCTGGTGTGCAAGTTACAGAGATGATGTTTTAGGACTGATCTTGTTGCAGTGCCGTTCGCCTTATTTTGTTTTATTGGTTTGGTATTCGCTATTGATTTCTCGCACCTCGTATACACTGACTCGGATCAGAGCCAAAACTCAATCTTGTTGCGTACCTCCTCAATTCATGGATTTCGCACAGGACGGGGCATAGATTGCGGTTGCGCTTAACGTGATCGGGGGCTGGACGCTCGTCCCGATCCCGAGTGTTACGAACCGACTTCTCTGTCTGTTGCCACTAATAAAGATCTCAGGTGTGAACATTTTATTTCGCATTTAATTGATGACATTGGTGAGGAATTTTTGGTGGTATTTTTGGTTTTCAGTTAACAACGGAGTAGTTTTAAATTTTTTTTTCGTTTGCGTCATGTCATCTTGTCCTGCATTACGAGTATTTCAGGTCGTACGATCTAAATCGCTTAA
This sequence comes from Cheilosia scutellata, assembly GCA_955612985.1. Lineage (NCBI taxonomy): Eukaryota > Metazoa > Arthropoda > Insecta > Diptera > Syrphidae > Cheilosia > Cheilosia scutellata. The sequence goes on from OY015312.1 coordinate 71,307,212, forward strand.
TTTTCTGTGTTGCAATATCCCTCGGTGTAGCTGGTGTCTCTGAAGCCATCTGGCAAACGAAGAGTACGGTGAATATCGGTTGCAGTATATGTTTTGTATAACAAAACGATAACAAGACTTTGGTGCCTTGAAAACGTAGATTTATAGCTTGGAATTTATTGGTTGAGGGCTGGTGCACAGGAGAGACATGGAGGGTACTCGAATATTTTAAATATTTCCCCTGTCTCTTTTAATATGAGAGCCTTATGCCTTACGTTTGAATTTGAATTGAAGTAGGCTTTATTTGTTTTGGGTGGACATCAGCAATACTCTGCTACCATAAAGAGAAACGAATTACATAATAGTTTCCCTAGCACAACACCAAAAAGGGTTTTTTGCTTGGTAGTACAGTACAATTGGACCGGGATTGGTTTGAGTGCTCGAGGATTTGGAATCTACTTTTTCTTGAAAAAAATCTGTGTTTAAATTTATACAAAAAATATATTATTTTTTATATGCATTACAGATACTGATGATGAAAATTTGATTGTTTTGATTCAGTAAAACTCAACGCTATGGAAAATCAACAGGAGCGACTACCGGGATTTTGTTAAGAAGCAAGGCATATTAATACGAATTTCACCTGATTTCCGCGAAAGCATTTCACTTGACAACTAGAAGAGATTTACAGCCCTCAAGAAAAAACTTCGAAAAGAGAAAAAAAAAAGAAGAATTTTAACTCCAGAGGTCCAGATCAGTGTTGCCACTAAAAAAACTGAATCCGGTCAAATCTGGCCGAATGACCGGATTTTTATTTTCTAAATCCGGTCAAAAGTTAAAATGAGAATTTTTGACCTGAAACCCGGTCAAAAAGAGAAAATACCTATACCCACCTATACAATTTACGAATTTTTATGTTCACCTGCATTATCGATGTTTAGAAAACGTTTTTATAATATGTGAATTTTGAGTTTGTGAACTTGTTTTTTATTTCGTTTGTTTAAAATTTACTGAAACTAATTTTTCATTTTATATGACATGTTTTAAGTTCTGAAATACACTTTTAGTGCATGGCCATACACGCCTTCCAATGAACCTCGTGTCCAGCGACACAGGTAGATTTTGAGTGAGTAAAGGAGAAAGGTAGATAGCATAGAAAATCTACTTTCAGAAATAATTCTGGCACGTTCTTTTTCGCACCATTGTGCTTTCGATACAAATCTACATTTGATATTTGCGTTGATAAAGTGAGGACGTCAAAAACGGGCGTCCGCTTCGGCTTAACCATATAATTTGTTTGTGTTTTCAATTTCACTATTCTTTTACCTGTCAAATTTTATTTCATTGCAATGACACCTGGTTTTTGTGTGTAGCCAAATTGTTAATGGAAATGAAAGTCACTTCTCGATTTGTTAAATGAGACGTGTCCTTCAAAAGTATTTCTCCTGAATCAAGCTATGATGATTCCAAGTTACATAAATTGTAAATATGTATGTACAGAAAAAAAGAAGACAAACCCCCTAAGGCCTTAAAATCGATTTTCTTTTAAGTCTGGTAGGTACGCTGTCTGCACTATAATTAAACTCCCATCCAAATGACCTCCATATTCCTTAGCTTAATTTTTACATCTCAAGGGAAAGCATCGGTATTCACGTCGTAGCTTTAAATCAAAACAGGATACAATCACATGCTTCATAATTAGTACTTTTAACTAGCTGACTCGGTTGTTGCCTTCTCTAAATTTCAATTTGTTTATGGTAGTTTTAACAAATCTACCGAGAAGTCGCGAGTTTATACAACAAAAATGAGCAAAATTAAAAGTACTTTCCGCTTTTCTCGAATTTTTGAATTGACCGGGAAATTTTTCCAATATTTCTTTCGTAAAAACGTTATTTGGACTATTGCGGGAACATGTCGTAGACATGCTGCATACGTTTATTGTGTCGTATGCAAACTGCATTTCATGTTGAAGACAGCCATTGGCCTAAGTTATATGGAAGTGTATGTTAATAAAGTGTTTGAATAATAATTTAAACGTTTACAATGAAAATAAGGGACTAATACGGGACTAAAAATTAAATACAGGACATTTGTACGTCCCGTATGTCTCAAAAAAAAAGTCGGGACAGTCGATTGAAATACGGGACTGTCCCGGGAAATACGGGACGGAAAACTTCTGAAAAATTTTCTGGAGTAGAATTGCCTAAAAAAGTGGAGTAGATGGGAAAAAACGGGAGTAGATTTTCCTTTTATACCTTTTTCAAGGTAGAACGCCGAAATGTTTGCATTTTGCAAGTATAATGATAGGACATGACCAAGTCCCCAAACTATTCTAAACTATAACTAAAACTAATTTCATACATGGTCAGGTTAGGTCCCGTCTTCTGATACCATATGTGATGAAAAATCTAGAAAAATCGTTTGAGAATACGTCAAGCATTGTTGTATGCTTGCCCATAAGACAGTGCCCCGTAATGACACCTATTGTGGCGCTGATATGCCTTCTGTTAAGACCGAGCAATATTATATCTTATACATACCTGCTTTTAGCAGTCGTAGTTCGGAAATTTATTGTAGGGTGAAAACTGCAAGTCCTCGTAAGACGTAAGGTATTCTTGGTTTAACATTAAGAGCCCAAAAGATATGTCTATTCTATATTGGATCTACCAATGTTTCAAATTTTGACGAAGCTCCGAGTTCTTATTTATCTGATCATTATGCTTTCTACCTACAAAGTCGCCATACATAGTTTTACCTGGGGCTACCAGTTCCATATACCATAAAGTGGCTACATAAAGTGGCTTCATACCAGTTACTTGTCATTAATGGCCTAAAAACCATTTTAGAAAATTGTGAAATATTTTTTATGAAACAAAATAAAGAAATGGATTACAAATTTGAAATTGGAGTAGAAAATGGAAAATTAGAAATAAGTGGAGTAGGGAGTAGATTTCTGAAATTTGTGAAAAAGTGAAGTAGATCTACTCCAATTGGAGTAAAGTGTCATCGCTGGTGCCAATTGGGTTAATAATTATTCTAGGACAATTTTCTGATACTTGAAAAGAGTAGTTCACCAAACTCCAATCTGAAGAAAACGTCAAAAAATTAGCCTATAAGATAATTTATTATCCTGCTCCCAGAGCAGAATTCCATGCGTTATGTTGTAGTCCCATTATTCGCATTAAATTGGTTTCTATTTGAAATTGGGAGCATGTTCGTAATGTATGACAAAGTAATGTATGTATTCAAATTATAGAAATCTATCTTTATTTATAGTCAGTACGGCAATTTTATTTTTCCAGTCAAAAAGGGGTTTCCGGTTAAACACATTTTTCGTCAAAAAACGGTTAGGCCGGATTTCAAAATTTTCTCCGGTCAGAGTAAACAGATTCCGGTCAGATATGACCGGAATCCGGTCAGAATGGCATCACTGGTCCAGATCTGGCTCAGCAGAGAACACACTTAGACTGTGGTGTGGCATTTAATGCCATAACTGGAATTTTTGGCGCATACAATGCAGGCGTGACTTACGATTTCCAATGATCCTCGTTCTGGAAGTTGCCGGCTTCGACAAGCCACTTTTTAGCAATCCGTGGTTGTCATAAATCTTCACAATTGTCCATTTTCACATCAACGCTAACAAAACAAACGTTGCGTGCAGACTTCTTCCAAAAAGGAAATGACACGATTGCGACTTGCGAGCCGATCAGATTTTTTACTACCGAAAATGTGAGCATCCCTTAATAAATAATTTTCATAAATCTTTGAATCTGACCGCATTCATTTGCTTTAACCACTAGCCGAAAGGCACGTCATTTTGAACTTGTGTAGTAGAAGCGTCATCGTCATGGGCCCACGACTAGGCTTGTGCAATGTGCATTGCATTTACTTTCAACTACCTTTACCGTTGGCTCTGAAGCTGGCATGAAGTTTTTTCTTCGTATCTCGTTCAAGTTCAAATAAAATTTTCAATAATGTTTACCCATAACATTTTAAGTATTCCCATTACCAAGAAAATAAACAAAAACAATCTATTAGTCACCGCATATTAAATTGTTAGTATTAAAATATATTCGGCTTTGGCTTTTAAATATGTATTTTTGAAAGAAAAAAACCTGCTGAATATAATTTTAATGAATAGTTTATAAGAAAGAAAGCCAAAGTGGTGGTAGTCAGTGCATATTGACATATCAGAAAGCGAAGACGTTTCAACGTTGTTTGTGAAATCGAATAAAAAAAGCTTTGCAAAAAGTAGTGAAATCACACCAAAAACATAAATGTAAAAAAACAGCCAAGTTCTCTTATATAGAACAGCAAAAATTAAGTGCATAACTAGTCAGCCACGAAAAGTAATGAGATCTGAATGTACGCCAAGTTCTTAGTTTAAGAAGGTTAAATGTTAAAAAAAAATGAGTGTGGTTGATATGGCATAATTACAATGCCATTTTTGCAAAGAATCAAGCCTTAAAAGATGCCAATGTAAGTACACCTGAGTCTGAAAAAGTCAAAGAAGTCACTCCAATGAGAACAACGCGTAAAATGGTAAGAAAATCAGCCATCAAAAATACTTATAGGTACCAAAAGTATTAATATCTATATTTTTTATTTATTTATTGAAAAAATTTTATTTAGTTGACGTAGTCTTATTTTTTATGTTTTGGAAGTTCAACTTAGGTTTTGTTTTATAATAATATATATTTTTTAAAAATATGATATGAGTTAAATTTTGGATCCACATCCAGTACATATTTTATTTATTTTTTTAAATTAATTTATATTATAATTTTTCAAAAAGCTGAAATATTGGATTTTTAGATCCCAGTTGTTGTCGCCACTTATTCATTAGTTATTATTTATTAAGTAACGAGTGTTTTGTATTTTTATAACAGATTGTGAACCTTTGAACTTCGCCCTCGCTTAAGTCTCCTGAACGCGATCGTAATTTTCATTGTCAAGTTGAGAATTCTGCCAAATAGGAGGCACAACAGGCGGTAGACCTTCTAGGCCTAGCTTCTCGCAACCATTCGTTTGTGTGAGTTTCTATTTTTGGGACGAATGGAAGAGACCTACAATTTTTGATGCCGAGTCCGAGCGGTTGAATTGAGAAGCTTTTTCAGGGCAGTCATACTCTCGGATATTTGTCAGACGTTCGCGAGAGGTAGCGCAGTAGAAAAAAACCTTAAGATGTAATTTGTGTTTTTCCGGGGATCGGACCTGGGATCCCTCGCACAGTAGTCCAGCACACTAACCACTGCGCCCCAAATTAAAGCAATGGTTGGAGTTAATAGTAGTTTAAAAAAATGTAAGCATAATCCGTTTCTTTCAGCATTAAAAATGTTCAAGCGTACTTTCTCTGTCCGAATTTTTTCTCGAACAGGAACAGTCCTTATTTAAGATTTATTGAACCAATTCTTAGTGATGTCAATAACGTTAATTTATCGTTTCAATCAAAATCCTCAGATTTTACGAAATTGTACAACGATATAACCAATCTTTTAAAATCCCTTGCAAATAAAATTGTTCGCAACAAGTCAACAAGTCGTTTACCCCCAGTTTCACACTGAAAGTTTAAACTAAAGTTCAACTGAACATGAACGTGAGTTTAAATATGAAGTTCAACTCGTCCGGTTTCGCAATATAATTTGAACTTTAATTCAATTGAACTCAGTTTAACGAAATTGTATGAATAGAATTTGCCCAGTATTGTACAGTAGGTACTTAACTTTTATACGACTTTTTCAAAATCGTTCCCTGTATTTTCTTTCAAAGAACACACAAAACGTCAAATAAGTATTTGTGTTTTTGACAATCGCTTGATCTGAGGTTTAAACGGCAGACTGTGAAACTGGGAGTTAATGTTTTAAAGATGGAAATTACCGACTACGTTGACTATACAAATACAGCTCGTAGGTATTTAGGATGTGAATTTGAGGAAGAACTAAAAAAAATTGCAATTAGAAAAACTGCATGAATTTCATGAAAGGACTAATAATTAATTTAAAGAAAGATTTCCGGATAATATTGCAGTATTAAAAAATATATAAATATTCTACGAATAGACAAATGTTTTGAAAGGGCAAAATACTTGTTCAATTATTCCTCTCGTAAAATGATTCAAATGAAATACCTAACTGCCATTGATTTTCAATATAAAGATGTAAAAAATGTGCAATGGGTATAAAAAAAAAACGATTTTTGAGCGGAGGAAAAATCGTAATTTACCAACTCCCTAACAAATTTTGTGAATAAAGTTTTGTCGCTGCCACGATCTGATGGCGAAATAGAGAGGGTGTTCAGCCAAATAAACATTGTCAAAAATAAATTAAGGAACAGAATGTGGTTAAACCTTTTGTCATCAATTTTATATAGATAATATACGGTAAGGATAGTTTCTTATGTATGTATGTACAATGTACATGCTTGAATTTGTTAATCTAATGTTGCTAAATTTTTCTTATTAGATATGGACTTTCACGTGTTAGCAAGTGCTGCTGGGAAATCGGAACAATGTCATCTGACGCTGATGATTGTGATGAGGGTTGTTCAAATATTTTTTATTGTGCCAATTACTGATACTGCCGATAGAGGGCTCTGATGCGACTAGTATTATTATGTCGCATTTTTGTTTACTTGTTACTATGGAAACGAACCTTTTTGCACAAAATGGCAGTGTTTTCTTTGGGTTTACTTTCTTGTCAGAGCAAGCTTTTTATATAAATTTATTAGCACAAGGGGGCAACTGCGTTTGTGTGTGAGGTTGCTGCTTGCACTTTTTCACTTTTTGAATTTTTGCCAAATGTATTTAAGCCTTTAGACTCTCAGATGGCTTATAAATACATATAATTATTACTTTTTTCAATTAGCTAATTCTTTAGATAATATTATATTTTCTACTGTTACTGGAAACATCTTATTTGTGGTTTTATTTTTAATTAAGTTCGTTTCAGAAAACATTCGTTCTGTCACTGCAGACCTATGACGACGACGAGGTACTTAGACCTAAAAAATAATCATGTAATTAGAAATTTCTTAAAACATTGGTTTTTCTAATAAAATATTATTCTTGCCCAAACTATGCCAGAACTGCAAAACATCTGAATCACTAGATACTAAATTTGTCAATTAAATCACTTTTATACAAGGTGGCGCAAAAGTAATCCTCCTATCAGAAAATGCTATAAATTTTGCGATTGGCCCCTAATGTCAGTTCTGTTTTGACATTTGTGTAGTAAACACATGCGAAATACACGTTAATAAACAATGTTACGCTACACTGCTCCAGAACGCGGAATATTGGTGACTATTTATTTGAGCAATAATCGGTCGGTGACTTTGGCACAACGTGAATTACGTCGCAGATTTCCTAGCCGTCCAACGCCTACTGGTGAAACACTGCGACGTTTAGCCGCTCGCCTCGAAGAGACTGGCACAACACGAGATGCTGCCAGGCGTGGCAGACCCCGGAGTAGCCGTTCTGCAGAGAATATTGCTGCCGAAGATGTCATGGAAGCGCCGTCAAACGGTTACTGTGAATGGTGAGCGCTACAGAGCAATGATCAACGAGTTCTTTTTGCCGCAACTTGATGAATTGGGATTGGAAAACATGTGGTTCCAACAGGACGGTGCAACGGCACACACTGCACGTGCCACAACCGATATGCTGAAGAATGGCGTTTTGGCGATTTGCACTGGCCAGCAAGATCGCCTGATTTGACCGCTCCAGACTTCTTTTTGTGGGGCTTTTTGAAGTCGCGGGTTTATGTCAACAAGCCTCAGACTCTTGCAGCTCTTAAAGACAATATCCGTCAAGAATGTGAGGACCTATCGCCGGAAGTTTTGGCCAAAGTGATGAAAAATGCCTTAAAAAGGGCTCAAATGACAATCAACTGTGGCGGCGGCCATTTACATGACATCATATTCTCGACTTGATGTAAACAAAATTAAAAGACCAAATAAAAATAATCCACAAGAAGAATCAAAGTTTTTCATTTTTTTTTTAAATTACAGCCAAAAAACATCGGAAGGTTATTTTTGCGCCACCTGTACAAAAGTAGCCGCTACTGCGAATTACGAATTTCGATGTCAACATCATTGTGAAAAGGAAATGCATTTACAAGCGGCAAAATTGTCTGCTCCCTTTTCAATTTGAATATTCTTTGGATCTATATACATATTGCAATAGGTTCACCTTTTCTTCAGCTCATTACATAATACTATATAAAACTGCAAACAATTTCGTTTAAAATCTTCTAACTCTATAAGAATACATTTTCAGATACATACCTACATATAATGTTGTTCAAATTTAATTCCAAAGAATAATTTATTCATAGGCATAAAATGAGTATTTGGATCAGAGAAGATGGTATTAACTCCAACATGTTCAGGCTTTAAGATATTTCTCCGAACACTCAATAAAAGTCCTTCAATTAAGGGACAAATTAAGTTTGTTATTGAGTTTTCTGTTTAAAAGATTGTATTAACACAATTGATTTCTTTTAATATATATGAAATAAAAAATAAATAAGCTTTATTGGATGAGTTTAAAGCATTTAAAATAAATTCATTGAATCCATCAAAGGTATAACAGGTTGAAATAGTTCCAGAGACCAGACCATTGCTCAAGTGTTCTATAAACTTCGCTTTGCAGGGAGAGAGAGTCAGCGAGTTGAACTTACACGCAGGATTTTATGCACTTCTACATGAAATGTATCTTGAAACTCTTGTCGTCTGTCTTGACGTTTTTGTGCGAAAAGTAATAATAAAAATCTGTCAAAAGTTTTTCTAAGTCACTTGGAAGAGATTTTGATGTGTAAGAACCGAAAAGATGAAGAGAATGACAGGTACATCCTAGGTAAAATATTATAGGGTTCACTACGCGCAATTTTGCCCTTACACCGTTTAAGTCACTTTTCATTACTGAAGCGTTGTCTGTTGCTAAACCTATCATATTACATAGAGGAATATTCAGTTCTCGCATGTAGACCAATATTATATTTTTTTATCCCCAAAGAATTTGTCCTCAACACATCCTTTTTCCTCAGAAAAATCCTTCACACACAACTAAAACCAAACACTTGTAGAGCTGACGTCCGGCGTTGACTCATCAATAATTATCTAATGAAAATTTGCGAACGCGGAGCTGTTCTGCGATTTGTTCCCTTGGAAATGGTCCAACTACATCATTGATCATTGATCATTGATTTGGCTTTAGTTTTACCACATTTTATTGGAAATTGGTCTTCACCGAAAAGGTGTCACAGTCAATTATAGTGAACGGCAATGGGTGCTGGAGCCTGGAGCCTGGAGGCAATACATAACACAGATAATTTCCATAGTCAATTTCTTTCTTGAAGCACTATCAATTTTCGAATTTTGAGCCAGTTTCTTTCTTCATAGATGGTTGATTGGAAGAAGGTACATACTTTTTTCCTTTTTTAAATGGAGGCTGCTTTTTGTGTGTCCCATCAAATTTGTAATATTGTTTGTCAATGTACGTTTACATATCTTACAAAAAACAAAAAGCTTGTCCATCGGTTTTGCGTTTCCAGTCTATTTTCCTTTCCCACTCTTGTTTGTACTTCTGGTCGTATTTTCCAATTTTGTTTGAGCTGGTGGATGGAAGACTTTCCAATACGCCAGCTTCATCCTTAAATAAATAAATAAATAGTTGGCGCAACAGGCGTGTAGACACCCTAGGCCTAGCTTCTCACAACCATTCGTTTGTGTGAGTTTTTATTTTTGGGACGAATGGAAGGGACCTACAATTTTATGCCGAGTCCGAACGGCTGAATTGAGAAACGAGAGGTGGCCCAGTAGAAAAAACCTTAAGATGTAATTTGTGTTTTTCCGGGGATCGAACCTGGGATCCCTCGCACAGTAGTCCAGCACACTAACCACTGCGCTACTGCGCCCAGCTTCATCCTTATCCTCACTAAAAATTCCATTTGAACTAAGTATAAAGTTTTGTCGCGGAAATTTACAAAAATAAATTTTGTAGGTAGGTAGCTAGAGCTACATACATACTTTGTAAAGCCAGAAATATCCTGAGCCTGAGACTCTGATATTCGCATTTCTACGTGCGTCGCTATCTTTATTTTCAAAACCAGCACCCAGGCTATTTATAAAGGCGCATTCTAAATACAATTTTCTTAAATCACCTGCCTTTACTAAACATACCTATTTGTGTCGATTTTCCTAAAATATTTTTCCATTTTTTCAGAGATTCTTTTATAAACGAAAAACTGAATGTGGATACTTAGATACATACGCACAACTAACGGTTTGCACATAAATTGAATATAAAAGCTACATGTGGGGGGGGGGAAGAGAAAAGTCATACAAAAACAGCTTGTGCAACATGTCCTTCGTTTCATCAATTTGTTTTGCAATCAACTGCAGTGAAGTGAGATTAGGTTAATGGATTTGCAGTGTTTGCATATGAGAGTAGATACAGTAGATACGAGATGAAAATAGGTTAGAAAATTTTTAAAATATTTGTTATTGAACGAAGTAAAGAAATGAGCTAAAAATTTGAAATTAGAGTAAATTATGGGAAATTTTAAATAAGTGAAGTAGGGAGTAGATTTCTGAAATTTGTGAAAAAAGTGAAGATCTACTCCAATTGAAGTAAAGTGACATCGCTGCTCACTAAAAAAAACTCCACACTACACCTGTGATTGGGTCTGGGGTGTGACTGACTGGCAATCAGATCAGAACGCCACATGCGGCCGCCGGCCGTACCTACACAAATTGTTTCTATTTAAACTTGTGAGAACAATATTATTTTTCCGAGTCAAAAAAGGCTTTTGCAAAATATAGGCTTTATTTGGTCAAAATTGGACAGAGGGGCGTGGCACCGCACGTACAAAAAAACATTAAACATTTTATATCGCCAAAAGCGCTGAATAGATTAAGTTAAAATGATAATCTTAGGTATTGGCCCAAGAATGTTGCTGTGAAGATTGGTTAAAATTGGACAAAGGGGCGTGGCACCTCCCATACAAAAAAAAAACAATCAAAATCTTATATCTCGAAAACTGCCGAATCGATTGAGTTGAAACTTACAGACAATCGTATGTATTGGCCCAGGAGTGTTGCTGTGAAGATTGGTCAAAATTGGACAGAGGGGCGTGGCACCGCCCAATCAAAAAATATTCAAAATCTTATATCTCAAATACCGCCGAATTTATTGAGCTCAAATTTACAGACAATCTTACGAAAGAACATTATTATCTAAGATCTAAGCGGTACAATTTCTGTGCATGTGCAAAGACGGGCGGGTACAGCTAGTAATTCAATAAATTGGTCAAGCTAAATAAAATTAAATTAAATAGCTACATATCTATTTTACTTCTATATAATTCCTGTACATAGTTACTTTATTGCAACACATTTTTAATGCTTTTTTATAACTTTTAAATGTAAAAGAAATGTATGTAAGTTGTAAGTGTATGACAACGAGTTTGGCAGCTGTGTGTTGGACTTCAGGATTTGATGTAATCATTGGTGAAATTTAAAAAAAACTGCCTACAAAATGTATGAAAAAGAATAGCACAAAATAGTAAATGCAGCATTCAGACTTCAGAGGTACCTACATTATTTACACTTGTGGAATTTTGCGGAAGTTATATTCTAATTGCCGAATAATATTAACTTTATTATTATTTATTAAATAGCCTACAATAAATTACAATTTAATTTAATTTTTACAGCACTGTCCCATCGGCTAAGTTAAATACCTATTATAGTTTCTGTAAGTATCTTAAAATCTTGTTTAATATTGTTTCTGACGGCAAGAAAAGGGCCTGCGTAAAATAACTATTTGGAAAAAGCGTTTTATATAAGATTTGTACTTTGGACAGTCGATAATCCAATGGTCTTTTCTGAATCCCACCTGGATGTCGCAAATGTCATATATATGTATTCAAGGACCTCTGATAAATATGCATAGGTACCTGATATACATTTGGCGGTATAACGTATCTATAACAGTCGTATGTCCCTTCCAATCATACGAAAAGTAAAATTCTGATACACACATCTTACTAGGGCTGGGGTCATATTGATCCATTCAAATATTAACTGTAGCCTATAACGTACCTACCTATTCAAATATTAAATGCTTACTCACATAATGGCTATTCCTACTTGGAACTGCGAGTGCATCCCTAATTACGTCTAATGCAATTAAATTACCCGAAGCAGCACTTTTTGCTTTTTCATTGCAATTAAATTAGCAAAAGAAATAGAAAAAACGCAGAAAAAAGAAAAACAATTAAAATACATAGCCACAAGTATACGTCGGATAAAATGTATCGAATTATCCATAAGCGAAGTACTGCATGCACATCGCGTATCTCTAGAATTATCACTTTCAACTGATTCCCCCGACTGTCAAGATTACTTATCACTTTGATTGACGACTCACCACAACTGAAGTACTGCTGCCAAAGCGAGGTAGTCGTCAGCACAGCCCCACAAAGTACGAATTCCTCGGCCCATTAATGGAGGACTACATTACGAGATTCTCTCGCCGAGCCCGCCTGCCTCCATTGTGCCCACCACATAGTACGTATCCCACAGTTTTGATTTATTCATAGAGCACGCACAGCACATATTCCCCCATCGCAACAGAAGCCAATAAGTAGGTGTTTGCGTTCGACTCCTGCGGTCGCATTGCGTGAGAACCGCGTGCGGATTGAAGGACACTTCTGGTTGAGCGCCCAGCGCCTGTATTGCGCCCAGGTAGGTCGCTAAGGCAGACGAAAGACGAAGGATCCCCAACAGTGAAGTAATAAAATGCAATTTCCTTCAAATTTATATAAATTGACAACAATGAATGGACGCGACGGACAACGACGCTTACCTACTGGTCCACAATTTAAATACAGAAAATTGGATAATTTCCCGTGACAATCAGAATTCTCGTTCCCTTGGATTGACTACGATTGATATATGTTTACGCGGGCTGTGCTGGACTGCCGGCCGGCCACCGTGTTGCCGGTGAGTCCTGCTCTGATCATTTCGGGCGAAAATCGTGTGTAGTGCACTGTATCTGCAGCAGCTTACATCCATCGCGATACACTCCAGCTTCGCAGTGGATACAAATGGGGATACAAAAAACTGTTTCACTTCTGAGCTGTTGGCTCGACTGGTCCTCCGGCATGTTTTACATATGTCTGCACCTTTGGGCCAAGAGGACAATAACTTAAATAATTCCAACAGCATATCTGCTTGTCTCCTCGGTCGTTGTCGTCGTCGTCGTTGTCGTCGTCGTGTAGAGCCTCCGGGAGCTGCTGTGTACTCTGTGCCTCTGCTATGGCCAAGGATTCGATGATCGCCATGATCGCCGAAAACGTGATAGGACCACACTGGTTCAATTACGAAAACAAAAGAAGTGTCGCCCTGATCGCTGTCAGCTTTTGTCTTTTGTTCGCGATCGAAAAACTATTCGAGATTCGTATTATTATTGCCATTTGCATACTCTCAGCCTCCGAGTACTAAAATATCGGGGACGAGGGGGGCTTTCTTTTGCTGTTCCTTTTCTCGTTTTCTGGGGCACATTGCGCCGAATTGGATCCTCGAGGAGCATTTTCGCATTTTATTCTCGCTACATACGAACTACTGGAGTGTTGCGATCGGTTGTATAGTGAGTTAGCATTTATAGAGCCGTCTGGTGTTTGTGCCGCGTACCTAGTAGTAGAACGCAGAAAAAACCCACAACACTGAGGATTCCCTTAAGTTTTATGAACAGTTCTGGGCGCCTACTTCGCTTACTTTACTGCGGAACAATCATTTCGGGAGTGCAGCTATAACAAATGAGGCGAACGAAGGTTTCTTAGTCTGTTATAGAGGTTCGTGTCTCGTGATTCCTGGTAATCGTATACCTACCAGGGGGAAAAAAGTTTCCTTAATTGATTGGGATTGGACCCGCTTCCTTGCAGGCGATTTGAACGAACATTGGACTTTGATTTGCATAAATTTTGGGTTGTTTAAATTTTAATTAGTTTGAGTTTATTGGGAAGTTGCTGTAATGGTGGGAGAACAATGAAACGATTGTTTTTTTTTTTTTGATTCGTGTTTAATATTCTTATGAAGTGCATACACATTCCAGACAATATTCTCATTCTATTCTCTCAGGCCTATTTCAATATTCAAATGACGTAGAGCTAGAGCTAGAGCTAGAAACTATTTCGAAACTCAACGTTGCGTTGGTACGGTAATGAATAAATCTAAAAATTAGGCTCGAGTCAGAGTTGGCGGAAGAGCAGTGGGGTTTTCGTCAGGGCAGGCGCATAACCGACCAGCTTGTACCCGATAAAGCTTGAGAGGGGAGTATGCTAAAAATTAAATCTCTAGGTATCTACTCTCCTTTCATTATTTATGTGGACTGGAGTTGAAAGTGGTCCATTAAAAATATATCGATAGCCAACAACAGAGGCACCATTTTTCACAAGTCTGTTTAATTACTGGCATAACCGGACGACATTGACATCACTGGCAGAACTCAGCGAGTTGCCAAATACTGGGGCAGAAGCGAAAAAAAGTGGGATTAATAGTGGATAAAACCAAGTAAATGGTGTCAACAAGAAGGGACACACAACATCGACCGATAGCTGTAACTTTGAGGTGATTAATGACTTAAACTACCTCGGCTCCGCTATCAACTGAAAATGACATCTCCTCAGAAATCAGGCGGAGAATTACGCTTGCCAATCGCTATTTCTTTTCGACACATTGTCAAGAAAGACTAAGGAAACTCTATATAAGACCAGTCTTATGCTATATGGTGCAGAAGCAGTGCAGCAGTGGCGGATAAGACTTGATCAAAAAACTTTAGAAATGATTCCGCTTCTTTGTGCAATTCTGTCCACACGCAAATTTAGACCAGCTCTGTTCTATTTGAATAGACTATCACTGGCAATTCGTTTTGTGGTCTTTGAATCTGTATCCAGTTACCTCTATCGGATAGATTTTAGAATAATCTGGTCGGAACGTTATCGCTGAGCGATGAGCGGTATAGGAGGCACGCAAACTTAGTGAAACCTTTAAGGCACATCTTAAGCCTATACACTGTCGAGGTCTTCAGGTTTTACTTTCTCTGTTCTTTCACACTCCAGTTCTTCTCGGGCAAAGAGGCTTGTTTTGCCAAAAGGATACAAGGATGAAATTTGTATTTGGCACGCAAAGATATGTGGAGACAGATGACCAATTTATTTGTGTCTTGGTTATTACTAGGATGTCAGGTTTTTTTTTCTTGCAGATGTTAATGTACACAGTTTTCATCATTATCATTGTCGGATCCTAGTCCCCAGATGTTGCAGGAGTAGTTTGTGTTTTTTCCTTGGGATTTTCGGTTATATTGCTTATTATTCCGTATAAATACTTGATAAGAACTCCAGGTTGTAGTTCCCCTATAATTGTTTATCTTTGTCTGCACGTAGATAAACTGTTCATAATTCGTAAACCATTTTAAATGAAAGTGTTTCCGTTTTGCACGCGTCGTCAACAGTAAATCCATCATTAGGCATCCGGGCAGCTTCGTAACCAGATATTTTTTGGGTTAACTCCACACACAACCTCCATTCGGTGTTACTAGCTCATTTAAGGGATGTGAGATCTACCGTTGGCCCATGGAAGCGCACCGTGACTTGTAATGAAAAAATGCTCATGCCCAAAGCTCCCAAAATGTCTGAGTAGCTCAGATTAGCTCTGTACAATCTTGACTATTGACGAGTGACGACACCGTTCGTTTACTTTAGTGAGTTCATACATCGCATGTCCTCCCTCTGAGGGGTTCGTTACGTTATACTTCTGGGACATCGCTTAACACTCGGGTTTATAAGCTTATCGCAAGTCAAGTCCATATAGAGATGACCACTAAGCGCACAATTGTGTAAGAGACAGTCTCAAAATATACAAAACCCAAACACTACAACTGCAGTGAAACAAAATAGTTGCGTTTGATATTTCAAAAGCATTTAAGAGAGTTTTGTGTTTTTTGCATTTTGTTCAAAATCCGGGCTTATTGGATCGACGCGTCTAAGAACTACTTTTCCGTACGTTCGATTATGGTTATTGTGGACGATTCCAAATCCAAGACTGCAATTCCAGGCTCTGTCTGGGGCATTATTTTCAGGGGCGTAGCGAGGGTTCGAGCCGTGGGGGGGTGACTTTCATTGAAATGCCGACTTATTTCTGGAACTTGCCGACTGTATAGAAATCATGAAAATCGGCCCAGCGGTTATCGAGCTATATCTAACGTCAACGAGTTTCACTCCATAGAAGATGTTTTTTGTATGGGAGGCGCCACGCTCATTTGTCCAATTTTGACCAATCTGAATAGGAACACCCCTGGGCTAATACCTAAAGGACCATTCACATAAGAGCGACCAACTACACATGAGCGAGCCCGTTACACATGAACATGAACACTTTTATAGGTCGCGGCATTTCGCGAATTCCAGCCATCAGTTTCTACCCACAATGTCTAGTTTGAGGTTAAGTTCGAACGAATGTTTTATTCGCTAGTTTGTAGAACGCTAATTAAATGATGTGGATTGCGAATAAACTTTGACAATTCGCGCCAAGGGTGTTTTCGTTCGCGGCAAAAAGTTTGGAATTCGAAATTTCGTTATTTAAAACTTATTTTCTTAATACATTTTGATGGGATAATTAATTATCCTCCTCTTGGCCCAAACACACGTTTGCCGCGAATTGTTAAAGTTCGCAATCCACATCAATAAGCCGCGAACTGACGAATAACACATTCCTTCGAATTTAACCCAGCGTTCCCTCCCTTTTGGTTGGGCAGAGTATCCATCTCAGTGAAAAATAGTACTCAAATGGGTCCCAAGGTAGTACGTCTCAGAACGCATCTTAAGTGTACTTTCCAGTTAGTATTTGTATAAAAGTGGTAAATGTTACCAATTCTATCAGTCTCCGCAAACATGCTGATATCGACAGACAAATTTGATCAAATGGACTGATAATGTATTAGCGTCGTTGTTCAAAAGCTATAATTCCAATTAATGTTACTATGTACCTACATAATTTTTTCTTAAAACTGATTCCTAGAAAATTCGATTTTAATTTCCCAATAGAGTTTGTCAGGGGTAATCCAACTTGCGTGAAAATCGCTGTTATTTCTTACTTTTAAAAACGAAGTTACTTGCCATTTATTTCATAACAATATGCTGTTTCGCAAAGCGCATTATCTCGGATTCTTAAACATCAAATAAATTTCTATGAAAACAAAACCATATTTCACAGTTTTAAACAGTTTTAAAAAGTTAACAAAGTGCAAAATACGAAAAGTGAACATTGGACAAATATCACAAACATAGAAGTTACTACCCCATAGTATGAAAATGCCTCAAAAAGGCAGTGGGCAGATTCACCAGCCAATTCTTGGGCTTTGGCGATACTTTGACTAAGTCCCAGTGTAGGTATACAGAGTCAATTTCGTTTCAGTTAAATAGTTGAAAATCGAAGAAATTCTCATAATTCCTGATAGTTTTATATAACGGAGATTACTTAAGTTAAGTTTTTTAGCTTGAGCATAATTTTAGCTCCATTAGTAAATAGATAACATTCTATTGAGTAAGTTACACATGTTCTTAAAAATATATATATATAGGTAATATTAGAATTACGAAGATATGGTAATAGTTTAAACTGCACCAAAATCCTGCAGATACCCGAAAATTAACATTGGCCATACAGTCCTTGATAATATACCTTTTATCAGCTTCTTTGGTTACATACGGCTTAAGTTTTTAATTAATATTAAATTGGTTCGGTTCTCACAATTTGATTTAAATTTTAAATTGACAGCTACGAGTAACAAATAGCTGTCACTATATTTTAAATGTACACTGTTCTTATTCGTTCCTATTATTCGTATTATGCACATTTCAGCAATTTTTAAAGAAAACAATTCTCTCACCATAAAGTCAATTTTTGTTCTCCTACAAAACGCTTTTTGAATTTGTGCTATAATTGCGCACTAACCCCTTCGGGTAGGGGTTAGAATATACCCGAGGTAGGCATGCCTGTCGTAAGAGGCGACTAAAATCCAACTAAGGGTTTGAGGCAACGGCTAGCCTATCCTCAGTAAATCCCTCCCACAGGAGCCAGTGGTAAACACTCAAAAACGTTATGAATGGAGAAACAAAAGGAATTGATTACTCTAGGTGGTAATGGCAATAGCCAAAATCCACCCGTAGTCTTCTCGACTACGGCCGGGACACGGATTCTGGAGGTCCCAACATTCATACCCGATTTCACAAGCGACTCATGCGGCTCTATGTCTGATTCATTCGGCAAATTGAGCATGAGACAAGCTGTGGCTCACTGCACTGCCACTGACGGTCAGACCCGGGACACCTTGGTTGAACGGGCTCCTGAAGAGGCGGTCCTTGAGCTGTGCCTGTCTAAGGGACAGCGGAAAAGGAAAAGGAAGAAGCTGAGGGATCTGCGGCGCAAAGAAGCTGCACCTGCTGAAGGCGCAAGCACATCCGTCAGCTCTTCGGCGGCGCCTTTGAAAAGGAACCGGTCGGTGGAAGTCTCACCAACTGAAGCCAACCAACCCCTTGGATCTGACGCTGCCTCCTCTTCTGCCTACCCGAAAAGCAAGAAGAAGCGACCCAAGCTCGAAAAGAGAATAAACCCCCCTCAAGTCTGTGAGTCTGTCCGCGTGCGGTCTCCTAATGAAGCCGGTGCTTCTACCAGAAATGGAAGCAGTACTGGCGGAAGGAAACTGGACGTCGAAATCGCACCTACAGGCGAGAGCTCCCGAGGCCCTCCAATCGTTGGAGCTACCTGTGCACTGGTACTGAATGATGCAGGTGCTGGAACCAACCCAGGTTGCAGTACCAGCGGACAGAACTTTGTTGATGCGGATGGCTCTGTCGGTCAGAGTGCTTCTTTCGAACGCAGAACAGCTAAGGTGCGGGACAAGAGGCCATCCTACAAAGATGCCGCTGTCTCCTCTCTAGCAGTTCGTATAGGGAAAGCAGGCAATGACAATAGCATGAGCGATGCAGAGTGCAAACACTGTAAAGCACATCTTTTGGAGCTTGCCGCGGCAACTAATGCTTGTATCCAGGTTGAGGGATGTGAGTTCAAGGACGGAACCTTCACGGTGAATACCTCCTCGCAGCTTACCTCGAAATGGGTCAGAAACATGGTGCCGAAGATCCCTCCCCACGGGACCACAATTTTTGAGGTCTACAAACCACCCAAGCTCACGCGTGCTGTCTGCTGGATTCCTGGGAAACTGGGGAAATCGGCGGACGTGCTAACGCGTTTGCATGCCCAGAATCCTGGTCTCGACACAAAAGCCTGGATTGTCCGTTCTCACAGGCAGAGTAAAAACCGTCACGATGAAGATGGTAGCTCTCTGGTTGTGAGCATAGACAAGGCTTCTGCCGAGATCATCAAGTCTAGGTACGACATGCGTCCCTATCTGCACCTTGGTAGGATTAATTTCCATTTCAATGTCAAGTAGTGCTAATAGTGGTCGTAACCCAGAGTTTACATCCATTTTGTTCACTCAGATCAACCTACAACACTGTAAGGCTGCTACTGCTCTTTTAAGTAGGAGGCTTGCTGTCAGTAGGACAAAAAACCGCATAACATCCATCCAGGAACCATGGGTGTGGAAAAATCGCATCTGTGGCCTTGGTGAGTTGAGCGGTGCATACCATGTTCTTTACGATGAACTGTCCGAGAGACCTAGGACATGTCTTGTTGTATCGAAATCCCTCACGGCAGTTAAAATCAAACGGTTTTGTGGCCAAGATTTGGTTGCTGCAACTATCACTTACCATGCAAATGGCAATTGGGAAACCTTTGTTGTTGCATCGGCTTACTTCCCCTATGACTCTCTAATTCCTCCACCACCAAAGGCAATTGTTGAGCTCATAGAGTACTGCGAGGTCAAAAAGATTGGTCTTGTCTTATGTTGCGATGCTAATGCTCAAAACACTGTTTGGGGCAGCAGCAAATGCAATATACGAGGAGATCGTCTTCTGGATTTCATCCTATCGTCTGACATCACCATCAACAATGTGGGTCGTCGGCCTACATTTGTTACAGCCAGGAGACAGCAAGTAATCGATATTACCCTGTCCAACAGGCATTCCAAGACTATCATCAATTGGAGGGTATCGCCAGATAGCACTTTGTCAGATCACAGATACATCGAATTTCAAATCTACTGTGAAGTTTCACCTTCGCAAGAGAGGAGAAATCCGAGAAAAACGAATTGGGCACGGTTTAAGGAGGAACTTGGCAATTCTGTTAAAGCTCCACTTAAATTAAGGTCAATACAAGGGGTAGAGAGGTCTGCTCAGGATCTGAACAGCGTCCTTATCCGTTGTTTTGAACAAGCGTGTCCGGTTACAAAAAACTCCTGCAGAAAACCGGTACCTTGGTGGAATACCGAACTGCAGCGTTTTCGCAGAGAAACCAGGAAGCTCCTAAATCGGTCTTTAAAAACCAACTTAGAAGAAGACTGGAATCTGTATCGATCGAAGCAAAAAGAATTTAAGAGACTGATTCGTAAATCGAAAAATGACTCTTATAGGAAATTTTGTGAGGAGGTCGAATCACTAAGTGCAACCAGTAGACTTGTTAAAGTCCTCAAAAGGGACAGACCAAGTAAACTGGAATCGCTCCAAAAATCTGATGGCACCTACACTGAGACAAAGGCGGAGACTTTCAGTCTTCTGTTGGAGACTCATTTCCCGGGAAATCAGATCACTACGCGCTCTTCAGTGGTACCGGAAACGGTGGCCACCACGGAACGGACAAACACCACGCGGCGTAGCTGGTATATTGCATCCAGAGTGGTGACGGATGACGCTATCAAATATGCAATTGCATCGTTTGAGAGTTTCAAGGCACCTGGTCCGGATGGAATTTACCCGGCTATGCTGAAACAAGGTTTTAGTCAGCTGATGCCGACGTTGAAAAGAATTTTCACCGCTAGCTTGGCCTTGGCCTACATACCTTCTCTTTGGCGTATGGTTAAAGTCGTGTTCATACCAAAAATCGGTAAGACTGACTACACTCTCGCCAAAAGTTTCAGACCCATAAGTCTGTCTTCCTTCCTGCTGAAAAGTTTGGAAAGACTGGTTGAG
The DNA here is from genome assembly GCA_955612985.1 of Cheilosia scutellata. Classification (NCBI taxonomy): domain Eukaryota; kingdom Metazoa; phylum Arthropoda; class Insecta; order Diptera; family Syrphidae; genus Cheilosia; species Cheilosia scutellata. Next base: position 71,328,340 of record OY015312.1, read on the forward strand.
CTGCACGTGCGCAATGTTGCTCTTCGATCGCATCCTCTTTCTGAGATGCAACATGCTTATCAGCGCGGAAAATCCTGTGAAACTGCGCTTCAGAACCTTGTTGGTAGGATCGAAAGCGCTCTTGATCGGAAGGAGTACGCGTTTGGGTATTTTCGTCGATATTGAGGGTGCTTTTGATAATGCGACTTTTGACAGCATGTGTAACGCAGCTAGACATCACGGTATAGATGAAACATTGGTGTTGTGGATTAAAGCAATGCTAATGTACAGGACGTTGATTGCCGAGGCGGATTGTGGCAAATGCGTCATGACAGGGGTAAACAGGGGCTGCCCACAAGGTGGTGTTCTGTCTCCCCTTTTATGGTGTATGGTAGTAGACTCTCTGCTAACGTTACTCAATCTTCCTGGAACCTACACACAAGCCTACGCGGACGATGTCGCCGTTCTGTCTGTCGGCTCGAACCTAAGGACTGTCTGCTCTCAGGCGCAGAGATCCTTGGGCTTGATCGATGATTGGTGCACAAGAAATGGGCTTTCAGTGAATCCTCTTAAAACTACGGTTGTTCTCTTCACGAGGAGGAGGAACTTCACTGGTCTGACTCAACTTGTGCTAAAAGGTGTCACTATCCCGATCTCTGACGAAGTCAAATATCTTGGAGTAATCCTCGATAGAAAACTTCTTTGGTCCAAGCATGTTGAATCGAAAACCGATAAAGCGCTGTCGACTTTCTGGCAGTGCAAAGGCGCTTTTGGTAAGACATGGGGCTTATCTCCGAAAAGGGTCCTTTGGATCTATACGGCAATGGTAAGACCACTTCTCTCATATGCATCGGTTGTGTGGTGGAACAGGCTTTCGCGGAAACGTGTTACTGCCTCTTTCGCCAAACTCCAAAGAACAGTTTGCCTTGGCTGCACAGGGGCCTTCCCCAGCACCCCGGGTTCTGCTCTAGATGCTATGATGAATCTCCCCCCCCTTGATATTTTTATCATGGGGTGTACACTGAAAACCATCTCCCGTTTAAAGAGAGGTGGCTTTTGGTACCACGCGCATTGGAATTTTGATGAACTTGTGCGAGAATTATCCTTTGACCCCTGTCTTATGGATATGCCGTCTGATGCAATGACACCAGAAATCCTACTGCGACAAAACTACCACGTCAACTTTCCTCAGGCAACGGAATGGCTTCGGCCGGACTCTGAGCCAGGGAAAGAATGCCATCGTGTATTCACGGATGGCTCTAAAACCGGACAGGGGTCTGGTTCTGGAGTCTTCGTGGAATGCGAGAACATTAGACTACACTACCCTTTAGGTAACCACGCGACTGTCTTCCAGGCGGAGATTTTCGCTATCCTTATGGCTATGCGCTATATTGTGACAAACAGGTGGAGGGCTAAAAGTATATGCGTTTGCAGTGACAGCCAGGCTGCACTAAAAGCGCTGCTTAACCCTCTCACCTCGTCCAAGCTAGTGCTCGAACTCAAGCTTGCTTTGAACTTGGTCGGTAGGCTAAACACGGTCAAACTTGTTTGGGTCCCAGGTCACACTGGTATCCAGGGAAATGAGATCGCTGATGGGCTTGCCAGACTGGGTTCAGAAGAAGCTCTTTCAGGACCTGAACCCGCGCTGGGTCTGCCTGCATCTGTGGTTGGGTCATCCATCGATATTTGGGTTTCTCGCAAACACGAGCGTCGGTGGCGTGATTGTGCTGGGTGCAGACAGGCCAAGCGACTGCTTCCGGACATCTGCAAAAGGTCCGCGTCCTTTCTTCTGTCTCTCAGGAGAATCGACTGTAGACTGCTTGTGGGCGTCCTTTCGGGCCACCAAGCTTTCGCCAAACACTTAAATGTATTGGGCTTGAGCGACACCACCATCTGTCCTGCTTGTGGAGAGGACGATGATACGGCGGAACACTTCCTCTGTAGTTGTCCTGCCTTTGCTCGCATCAGGTGGCGGATTTTTGGGGCTGACGTGGTGAGTGCCGAACATCTAAGCTCTTCATCACTGAAGCTCCTTCTTATCTTTCTTCGAAAGACGGGAAAACTAAGTACAGCAATGTAAGGTGTCTGTTTGGCAGTACAATGGACCAGTAGTTGTGTCTGAGTGCTCCATCGGATAGTAACAACCTCCGACAAAAAAAAAAAAAAAAAAAAAAAAAAAAAAAAATATACCTTTTATCAGCTTCTTTGGTTACATACGGCTTAAGTTTTTAATTAATATTAAATTGGTTCGGTTCTCACAATTTGATTTAAATTTTAAATTGACAGCTACGAGTAACAAATAGCTGTCACTATATTTTAAATGTACACTGTTCTTATTCGTTCCTATTATTCGTATTATGCACATTTCAGCAATTTTTAAAGAAAACAATTCTCTCACCATAAAGTCAATTTTTGTTCTCCTACAAAACGCTTTTTGAATTTGTGCTATAATTGCGCACTCAATTTCTTGGGAAATTGACAGTTCACACTAAAATTATATCGGAAAAGTGAAAAGGTTCTAATAAGTAATTAAGTACCCTTGAAGTGTCGGGTTTAGGAAACAAAAATATGTACATTCACTCAAAAAAATTAATTATGTTTATGTTATGAAATTGTAGTACGCTACGGCTTCAAAGTAGTATCGTACTCAATTCGTAAAAATGTACTCAAAATTAGCAAAATACTACAATTGTAACACGGGAGGGAACGCTGATTTAACCTCAAATTATAAATGCCAACCGTCCTTTTAAAATCGAATCTAAACTCGCTAAATTTTAAGGATTTCAGTCGGCAAATTCACCAATTTTAAGGAGTTCATGTGGAACCTTTGAAAATGCCGACTTTTGTATACATTTACAAGTTTAAAAACCTATACCTAATTGAAATCCAAACTTAAGACCTAATTTTTGAAAATTGATCATTGATTTGCCGACTCTTGAAAAGCGTGGCCCCCCTCGCTACGCCTCTGATTATTTTTCATATTGATGATTTCTTGTAGGCTATCTACAAATGAATACACAAAGTTTATAAGCCAAACAACGCCACATTTTGTATGCTCATGCACTAGTGGCTTATAGAAAATGTACATCACTATACTCTTCCTACCACAATTTCGACTCGACTCGTGAATTATTAAAAATAGTTCTGTTTTTCAATACGATCCGACGCCATACGTCTTGTTTTGCTTACACGATGGTGCATACATATATAACCACTTTAATCTATAAGGTACCAAAATACACAAAACAATCCACAATAGTAATTGAGAGTTTAATTACTATGATCAGTGAAATAATTTAGCATGAAATTCCAATTGCTCACCTCGTGAAAACTGCCCACCATTAACTTAATTATTGCCCTTACCATTCATTACCGAAGCGAAACCACATGAATTTGGAGCAGTGTTCCCTGAGGTCAGACTGATTAAATTTTTGGGCGATCAGCCGTTAAGTTTCGTTAATTTTCGTCTTGTGAATTGTGCACTCTCAGTCTCCCACAGGCATGCAACAGGCGATCGTTAGCTTTATCAACGGACTATTGAATGGCTGTTACATGCCGAGACGTAAACTTTGTGGCGATCAACAAGATCAGAGATTTCGTTTTCTTTTTATATAATATGGATGCACAGCACATGCAATTAAAACGGCCAACGAAACCGAACGGAAAACTGTGATCTCCGGAAGCGATTTTCGGTGCGTGGCTGAGTATGGAAGGCGCTGCGCCACATCGATTGCAGGATATACTCACTGCTAATTTTTCAGCATACATATCTGATTCAATCTGGATTCAGATAAAAAGGGTTTTTCGTTTCTGGGCAGGGATCACACAATGTGCGAGCAAATTTATACTTAAAGGCAAATATCGATGCAACAATGGACATTGGTAATGGGATGGCTCATGGTTTTACGAGGGACGGTATATGTGAGTTTTTGAGTGGAAGGTAGGATCGCAACAGATTTATCTTTGAAAGGAATCAGTTTTCGGTTTTCCTTTACAAGTTTACGTAAATTGGTTTGACACCTAATAAGAAGTAAGTCTTTACGGTAACAGTTTCTTACAGTATTCATATCTGGAGCAATGTCCTGCTATATGTTTATCAGTAAATGTCTTCCATTTTGTTGGAAACAAAATAGCAAAGCAGTGTCCTACTTTTTATATTGGTTAACAATTTTTTTAAAATAGAAGCGCTAATTGTAACAATTTGGCCAAAAAGTGCATTAAAAGTGCTCCAAATTAAGGGAAATCTGATTTCTATTTATTCGATATATAATGGAAGACAACTGGTTTGATCGAAATGGAAAAAGAGAATGAATTTATTTTCAGTAAATTAAATGAAGTATAGTATATAAAAGTATAAAACTACTAGGAAAAATATTAGTCGGAAAGTGTTTCATTCCTTCACTCCCCCTGAAACATTGTCGGCTAATAATCCCATGGCAGCAGAATGAATTTCAATCTTCGGCTTAGCAAGCGCCTTAGTTAAAATATCGGCTGTCATGTCGCTTGTTCCAATGTGTTTCATATCAATAGTTCCAGCATTGTAAACACCACGAATGAAATGATGGTTTACGTCTATGTGCTTGGTCCTAGTGTGAAACGATGAGTTCTTGGCTAATGATAGAGCACTTTGGTTGTCGGTGTACAAGACGATCTTCGGTGTTTCTTTTAGAATCTCCTTCTTCAAACCATCCAACCATATGCATTCTTGAACTGCTGATGACATGGCCAGGCCATGTATTCAGCCTCCGTAGTTGACATGGCTACAGTTGGTTGCTTCTTGGAGTTCCAAGTTATGGCTCCCCCTGACATCGTGAATACAAAACCAGTAATAGATTTGAGATCTTCTGTATCGGCCGCAAAGTCTGCATCAGAAAAACCCTTTATTTGAATATGGTCGTCTTGATTCATTGTGTAAGTCAGTTTCTTTGAGAGGGTACCCTTCAGGTATTTGAGAATTCTCTTAACAGCTAACCACTGTTCATTTCCTGGACATTGATTATATTTTCTCAGGAAATTTACGGCATAAAGTATGACCGGTCTAGTAATCCTAGCAGCGAATTGCAAGCTACCGATTACCTCTTGATATGGCTCATCCACCATTTCTTCCTTTTCAGGCTTCCGGAACTTAGCATTCACATCCATTGGTGTGGACACTGTTTTGCATTCTTCCATCTTATATTTCACCAACATCTCGGAAATATATTTTTCCTGGTCAATGGAAATAGTTCCAGCTTTTCTGTCTCGCGTTAAACGAATACCCAAGAAGCTCTTGGCAGTGCCCATATGCTTCATTTTGAAAACTGACATAATCCAAGTTTTGAAAGATTTCATCAATGTTAAGTCATTCGTAAAAATGAGTAAGTCATCGACGTACAAAGCCAACATGAAATATTTTGCAGCATCGTTCTTGAAGAAAACACATGGATCCATGCTTGATTGCGTCAATCCGAAATCTTTGAATGCCTTCTCCAACTTCTGATTCCACATTCGGGACGATTGTTTTAGCCCATAGATGGATTTTCTAAGCTTCAACACTTTCCCCCTTGGCTGAGGAAAACCTTCTGGGTGCTTCAAATAGATTTCTTCACAAAGATCTCCTTGTAGGAATGCCGTAATTGCGTACATTTGAAAAATTGCAAGGTCCAACTTGACAGCAGTAGCAATCAGGAATCTTAAAGGAAAAAGTTTCAGTATAATCAATACCTTTTTCTTGATTGTATACCCCTTCGCGACTAGCCTCGCTTTATAACGTTCTAGCTCACCTGTTATTGTAAGTTTCTTCTTGAGTACCCACTTACAGTTTAACGGCTTTCGTCCTGGTGGCAAATCCGATAACTCCCATATAGCATTTTCGACCAGTGAATCGTATTCAGCTTGTATAGCCTTTTTCCATTCTTCAGCATCTGATCTTCTCATTGCCTCTTGATAGGATGCGGGATCTGGAAGCACTTCTGCTAACATGCATGATTTCTTGGCAATTATTCTTTCCGAACGTCTGACTTGAGGTTGAGTTGGCTCAATATCAAAGAAAACATCTTCCTCTTCGTTTGCATTGATTGCATTCGCATCGTTCTGAGTGTTATCCTTTACTTCAATTACATCAATGTCATCAAACAAAGGATAAAAGAAATAGTTGTTGACATCTTCTGAATTCTTTGACAAGTCTTGTGTCTTGAAAAACATTTCTTCTTCTAAGAAAATGCCGTCTCGACTTATAACAAACTTTTTGTTGTTGGGGTTGCATAGCTTGTATGCCTTTGAAATCTCGCAGTATCCCATGAAAACATGTTTGATTGATTTTACGTCAAACTTACGTCTTTTTTCTTTCGGGACATGCACCATTGCTGAACATCCAAACACTTTAAGATACTTCAGGTTCGGTTTCCTCTTGGTGAACATTTCTTCGGGTGATTTGAAACTCTCAAGTATTCTGCATGGCGTTCTGTTATACAAGTAAGCAGCAGTCGATACTGATTCTGCCCAGAACTCTTTTGACATACCTGAATGGGATAGTAGACATCTTGCTTTTTCCACCAGCGTTTTATTTATCCGCTCAGCCTTCCCATTCTGTTGTGGTGTGTAAGGTGCGGTTGTCTGATGAAGAATTCCATTGGTTGTCAAATAGTTCTGGAATTCTGAATTGCAATATTCGGTTCCGTTGTCTGTTCGAAGAATTTTTATCTGCTTTGACGTCTGTCGTTCAATCATTGTTTTGAATTCCTTGAATTTCCGGAAACATTCATCCTTTGACTTGAGAAAGTAAACAAATACTTTTGCAGAAAAATCATCCACTAATGTCATGAAATATCTGGATCCTCCTAAAGACTTGATCTCCATGGGTCCACATAGATCTGAATGGACAAGTTCTAAAATAGCATTCGTGGTGGAGTTGGAATTCTTGAACGAAGATCTTTAATGTTTACCATGTAAACAAGACTCACATCATTTTCTCCGAAAAGTCAACGCCTTTGACAGATCCATCCTTCAGGTATCTGAGAATTCTCTTAACAGCTAACCACTGTTCATTTCCTGGACATTGATTATATTTGTTCAGGAAATTTACGGCATAAAGTATGTCCAGTCTAGGAATATACATATCTTGTTCAACATTATTTTATTGTCTAACTCCTATATGAAATCTATTCAGTTTCTGACAACAGCTCTCCACAAAATAATATAATTGCTCCTCTTTTCAACAGTCGAAATTTATTGTCCAGCCGCTTATCTTCCACTCTGGGTTAACTGCCTCCTATTCAATGGTGATGCTAGGACAAGCAGATATTTTTGTTAATATTCTAAGGTGGTTTTTTTTTTTCGGTTTCGCCTGGAAGTAAGTAATTTTCAAAAGATACTAATGGTCCGTACCATCGGTTATGTCCAACTCATGTATTAATTGGCAATGCCATTTGTGTCAGACAAAATATGTATGGAGTTTTTCCTTACAGCGCTAGGTCGAAGGATCTTGTTATTTGTAGTCGATCGAGGTTTGTCACGTCCAAAGTACGGGTTATTTTATTATTGCAATGAACATGAATACGAGTGTGAAGTTTGCGAGCAACGTTTGTTACTTCACCACTCACGGTAATAGTAATTCCTAGATCTCTGTGAATATCACTATTCCCTAATATACCATGGTCATGGAGCATTCACGATTGCTCTTAGAATTTTGTTTTGAAATGTTTGTTAGAGTCATAATGCTTGGTTTGGTACAAGGTCGAAGTTCTATAATGTAGATTAGATTATAAGTCGGGAGAGCCTTCACCGGTCCTGGCACTGTGGCCTCTTTAAAGGGGCCTATTTTTACTCCGGAAGCAGTCAGGAAGACAAGTATCTTCTCTGACTGGGGGTAATTCAGCAAGATTTGCTGAGCTAACGATTTCTTCGCCAAGGATATTCTTTCTATAATACGAAAGAGAGCCGGACATTCCGTGAGAATGGGAAGAGAGGTCCCGCCGTTCTCCAGACATAGCCCACATGACGTGGGGTTCGGTGAGACTCCAATTCGGCGAAGATGTGTTTTCATAAGGCCATATGACCAGTAATTAGATTCTTAGGTTATTTTTTCCTAGGTTGATAAGAAAATGGGATTTCTTGAGGGAACATACATACATACATACATACATACATACATTTTCAATGGCCCGCTTATCCATTAAGTGGGTCGCGGGTGTAGGTTGCTCAAGTGGACCCTCCACAGCTCTCGATCTTCCGCCATCGTCTCCAAAGGATCAAGGGCAATCCCCATACGGGTAGAGGAGAGATTATGAATTTGATCTAACCATCTCATCCTGGGTCTACCTAGAGGACGCCTGCCCGATGGTACGGATTCCATAGCACTTCGCGTCGTGGGGAGGGAACATTTTGAAAAGAATTGTTTGGTGCAGTTATGCCCAGGTGTTTTAAGCCAGACTTCAGTAGAATCGATTAGAGCTAAGTTCTTGGTGTGCTTCTTGAAGCATATCTTACTGACGCCGCAGAAGGGTTCAGGTCCATCAAGTGGCGTTGTCGCGCCGACTTTGGCCAGTGAGTAAGCTGTTTTGTTTCCAGCAGAGCCACAGTGGGCTGGAATCTAGTGTAGTATGACTAGGTTTTTCTTTGCAAGTTCCTAGATGGCCATGTACGTTTCCAGGACCCAGTCTTTTTCCCTTGGAGGGATGATGATATAGAAGTTTTGGAAGGCCATATTTCGGTAGCATGTCGAATGGTTCTTCAAACTCCATAACGTTGAATAGGGACAGGTGACCTCCATGGTAGGAATAGGGGTCGATGTTTTTCGAGTGGAATAGACAATAGATAGGTAATAGACCTATAGCGTCGATCCCTTGATTAGACAGGGATTGGAGGAGGTCGTCGATGACTAGGGTCCATAAGAGAGGCAAGAGGACACTCCCTTGTGGACACCCTCTAGTTGTTGACGCCGAAAGTTCCACATCATCAATGCCGGGTCTGGATTACTCTTTCATTGAGCATTGCCATAATCCATCTTCCATCCATCCCACATTGAAAGTTCCACATCATCTTTACACTTTACCGTATGTCCAAGATGGTATTAGCAATTGCTTATATAAAAGCAAGTTGTTGTAGTTTCGAGTATTTTCCGAATAGCTAAAACATTTCTTTAAGTCTGATCTCGAGCTCGTCGCGCTTCTTTTTAACGTGTGGCTTCCACTTATGTTTTGCATCTAGTGTCATTCCCAGTTATTTTGCCTCGTTTGCGCACGGGTACAGTATTCGTAAATAGGTAAGTTTTTTGTTTACCTTTTTGTATGTAAAATTGACATGCGTTGAATTGGTCTCATTAAGGACGATTTTCCAGGTCTTTGTCCATTTGCATGTTATGTTTAGAGCCCGTTGGAGTTTTCACGTTGATGATTCAACTGACTCGTCCATTGCGAGGATAGCTGTATCACCTGCGAACGTTGCGATGGTTGTGTTTAATTTGTGCTATACCTTGTCAAAGGCTTGCGATACGCCGAGAAAAGCGCTAGAGCAAATCTGTTTCCCTTCCAGAGTTTTTTCATTTTCATTTGTTATTCAATACACCTGATCGATAGTGGAATGTTTGACCCGATCAAGCGTTTTTCTTCAATTACTGCTTGTATTCGTTTTAGCTGAAGTTTGAGATAAATTCGACAAAGGGGCGTGGCACCGCTCATACGACAGAAACATTAAAAATCTTATATTTTGAAAACCAAAGAATCGATTGCGTTAAAATTCAGGTATTGGCAAAGGGGTATTTCTGTGAAGATTGATGAAAAGTAGAGAAAGATGAGTGGCACCGCCCATACAAAAAATCATTCAAAATTTTTCTGAACAAAATGTTAAAATAGAATAGAATAGAATAAATGGTCTGTTCAAGATTCGGCAAATCAAAGAAGCAATTTTCATAAATTAGGTCTTAGGTTTGGATTTTTATTAGGTATAGGTTTTAAACTTGTAAATGTATACCTACCTACAAGTCGGGATTTTTAAAAGTTCCAAGTTTCGATACGATTTTAAAACGAACGAGCGGCATTTCTAATTTGAGGTTATATGTTATTCGCTAGTTTGTAGAACTCGGCTTATTCATGTGGATTGCGAACTTTGACAATTCGCGGCAAAGGGTGTTTTGGATCGCAGCAAAAAGTTTGGAAAACAAAATTTCGTTATTTAAACTGTTTATAAACTTGTTTTCTTAATACAGCTGATGGCTGAAATTCGCGAACTTCCGCGACCTAGAAAAATATTTCTGTGAACGGACTGTCAAAATTTCCGAATATTCGTTCATTCGTAGATAGTTGGTCGCTTTCATGTGAATGGTCCTTTAAGTATTGGCCCAGGGGTGTTCCTGTATGGTGCCTCCCATACAAACAAAATCAATCAAAATCGAACACCACCGAATCGATTGATTAAGTATTGGCCCAGGATATATTGGACAAAAGGGCTCCCATACAAAAAACATCTTCTATGGGGTGAAATTCAATGACGTCAGATATAACTCGATAACCGCTGGGCCGATTTTCATGATTTCTATACAGTCCGCAAGTTCCTGAAATAATCTCGAAATGAAAGCTCGAATCCTCGCTACGCCACTGCTCGTGATGCTTAACATGATTCATGATGGGAAAACCAAAGTTTATCATTTTTAGTTCATAAAATGATAAACGTTGGTCATAAAATGATAAACTTTGGTTTTCCCATCGCTTTGCTCTAATACGAATTTTCTTGCATGGACGCAGTTTTAGAGTACTCGCCGGAGGCGCCTCCTTTGTGATATGCAAAGATAAACAAATGCTAGAGTTTCCCAAGGTTCTGTGCTTGCACCGATTTTATATTATAACATAATATTTGGCTGATTTTTTCAATCTATACCCAACTGCTTTTCATCAATTTTTGCAGAGGATATCTACTGGAATTTATAGCTCGGATGAGCAAATCTCAAATATCTGCTCACACCTTCAGCAAGGTCTCTCTATGCGCGGTTGCTATTTGCACAGATGGAAAATAAAAATATATCTTCCGAATAATAGATTTAATATTAGTGGTTGTATTGTAACATCCCTTTGGCAGAAAATGTCAAATATCTTGGCATCTTTTTGGACAAAACAATGACAAATAACATATTGGGTCGTATGAATAAAAACTAGCATTTGCTTTGAATAAAAGGTGGTAGCAAAGTAAAAGCACTTAGCAAATACTTTAAATCGGTATGAATAAAAACTTATTTTGCTAAAGTAAGTTCGAAAATTCGAACAAAGCATTTATTTCCCTGCATGTGCCCTTCCCTTGCAGTTTCTGTCAAAATTTGAATTATTTTAAAAAAAATTCACATAAATACAAAAAAATTTTAAATCTATTGTCTGGGAGGTTAATGATGAAGAAGAGTATTTGGAAGAGCTTAATGGTACGCATAAGTGCATAACCTAAATTCGATTACAAATTAATTGCTCTGTATTTCAGCTGACGATGAGGAATTTACATCTACTTCTACCTCCAATAGTGAAAACAGTAGGAAAGATTTACAGTGGGTTGCCAAATTAATTGGGACATTGTTTCAGTGTTCTTTTGAGCTTTTTTTTTGGTTCTAAGCGTACCTACCTGGTGATTTTTATTTCTCAGCCTATTTGCTTAACGGTTATTTTTCACTGTCGGCGGATATTCAAAATGGTTTTATTCGGGGAAAAACCGGTTTTATTCTTGAAGTGCAATTAAAGGCAGAAAAAAAAAAAAAAATAAAAAAAGTTTTTTTTTTGTTTTTTGAAAATTGATTGGGGACATTTTTTGAATTTCTTTTAATTGAAACGTAAGTAATGCACTTTATTTTGTTTAAAGCGAAGCTTTTCTAAAAAAAATATTTTTTTTTAATGATTTTAGGCATTTTATCGGAACAGAATGGGTCGAGGAATGGATATCACTCCAAGAAAAAGAACGGAAATAAGAACTTTATCAACTCATTCGAGTCATTCCCAAAGACAAGTAGCTGCTATTAACAGATTAAAATTATATTATTTGGACCAAAATATTCCGATTAATCGCAAAAAAAAAAAAAACGGTAAATGTGGATTAATGGCCCTATTAATTTGGCAACCCACTGTAATTTTCTGGATATTTGAAAGAGCACCACCCCGTGTCTCCAGATTCTCTTCAAAAAAGTATTAGCCAAGTAATCCACATTTCGAAGCGTGAAACGATACAGTTGCTTAAAGTTCTTATCGTAACCAATTCTTCTTAGCTTATGCTGTTTTTCACGAATATTAACAACAGTAGGTAAAACAGCCAACTTATCGCATCCATTTTTGTTTCTTTAGCAAGCAAAAATTATTTTAACTACGTATTTATAAAAAAAAAACACTGCAACTCGCAAGGCTAGACTGTTTTTATAAAAAAATGTGTGCGCCAAATATTTAGCAAATGCTCTGAGTCAACAAAATAGCAGACTCGAAATTTTCGTAGCAATTGCTTTGTCTTCCACGTTTTATTCATACCAATCTGAGTAAAGCGGCCCATAGACACCACACTTGTGTCTGCACCGGTGTACTGACACCGGTGTGGCATTCCGCCATACACATCACACCGATCGAGACACCGACACCAAAAATCAAAAACTTTTGATTTTACTCGCACCGTGTCTGACACCAAAATCGGTGTGCGCACCAGCCCACACACATGACACAGCACACATTTCCGTACACCGACACCGGTGCAGACACAAGTGTGGTGTCTATGGGCCGCTTAAAAGGTCGGTGGCGCCGCTTTTCGAAGATATCAAAAGTTGGAGTTAACTCAAATCAGTTTTTATTCATACGAAGCTTAGTAATTGCTTCGATTTTGACATTTAGTCTGAGTAAAAGCAATTGCTACGTTTTATTCATACGACCCATTATGTATAGCCGTATAGGTATACACTACAGCTACTGAGCAAATCTGGAATAATAAAAATGTTAGCCATTAATAAGTGACAGGTGACAATTGTCAAATTTCAGTTTTTGTAAAAAATTAGACAATTTTGTTTTGATTTTTCGGAAAATAACCGACAAGTTTTCGTCGACTACAAAAAATACAATTTACAATTACAGAGCCTATACCTACACGTTTTCATCAAAAATGACAGGAAAACAGAAAATCTGCAGAACAACGAGTAACGAGCAGTTCACCTTTAGGCTCAAAACAACTCAGGGAATTGGGGCGGGTTTCCAATATAAGAAATTCGCTAAAATTTTAATTTCTTCCGCCTCAAATGGTCTAAATAACCAAAATAACACATTTTTTATAATAAATATAATAATATAATAAAATATTGTTTTTTTTTTTTTTTTGAGGAAATTATATTTTTTATTTTTTCACAAAAAACATATAAATAATGAAATATGTATGCAATGGCTTGTGGTCACTGTCGTAGGTATCTGATGTAGGTGCGAGGTTTGGTTTGGTTGTGTGCAAAGAGGGTTATTTTACATAATTATAAAAATAAAGTTCACGACAAAGTTCACTAATAACTTTCTCCTTTATTGCCAGACCCTGCAGTCATGTCATGGTTCGAAAAACACTGTTTAGCTGAAAACTGAGTACATCGTATTATTCTAAATATAAGCATTACGTGCCAGTTATATTTTTATCCAAATCGAAAATGAAGTTTTCGAGATATGATTTAAAGTATGTACCTACTATTATTAGCGATTGGGGCGGATATCGAAGGCTGCAGTCATTTTAGAAAAAAAAACTGAGTTTGATATTAAGTTAAGAATGAGTTTTTGTTAAAATCGTATACATATATACCGTTTTCGAGAAAGAGCCAATTTTCAAAAGTAGCGTTGTTGAACTTTTCAACAAAATACTGGGTACGCAGTCATGTTAAGTAAGCCTACCTAAACTCAACTATCAATTTTGGTTCAAATCATTAGAGCCGTTTTCGAAAAAATCTAAATTGTTTAAAATGTTGTAAAAATGTAATATGGGAAGTACCGTTAATATTAGGGTTGGCATAAAAAAAAACGCCTCCTAGCGGTGAACTCACAAACTCTAAATACGAAGTTTGAAACAAAAAATTAAGTGGAAAGTCGATAGCTATCCTATATGTAAATATTGGAAATCTCAGCCGCTAAATACTTTGAATTTTACAGAAAAACCTCATGCGGGAAAAACAGCAGCGAAATATCTACATTTTATTTTATATATTTCATCCTTGAATAGATTGGTGGACATTTAGTTGTCCACTTTGTCGACTCTGAAATTTAGTATATGTTGTGAGAATCTGGAAATATATCCCCAGGAAGCGAGTTCCAAAGTTTGCTTGACCTGTAACAGAACGAGTTTTGAGAAGTTGATGTCCTCGCGGTTGTCAAGTGTACTGTATGGTCATGAGTAACGCTCGTATCTATCCTCTTTTTTATGGGATTATCCCTTTTTTCGAAGTCAAAGAAACTATCCCCTGAAAATTTATAAAATCCCTTTTTTATCCAATAAACTCCTCTTTTCACCATAGCAGATTTCTGGTGTAAATATTCAAACATCTGCAAGCCGAAAATAGTGAGCACAACGAAATCGCTATGTTGGTGGAATTAATACATTTTGGGCTTGCCGCGAACAACAGTATCGGTGGAACGAGTCTTTTTTGCGATGACCAAGTCTTGGACCAATGAAAAAACTCGATTGCAAATCAAAACGTTAAAAGCAATTCTCACAGTAAAATGTAATATTGAGTACTCAACTCATGCATTGAATTCTACAAATTTCTGAAAATGAGGCCTGAATTGCTTCGTTCAAGTTCAATCACTGCAGAAGACGATAAATTTTAAATTTTAAATTGCGATATCCCTTGAAATCTCCAAATTTTTGGCATTTATTCCCTTTTCTGTCCGCAAAAAGATACGAGCGTTAGTCATGAGCATTAGCAGCCTGTCTTGTGGGGCGCCCAAAAGTTGCATTTCGAGGGATAATATCCTTGAGTTCCTCGGAACATCTACCATGGAAGTACCTATAGAACAAGCATAGGTCAGCGACTTGTCTTCTGTGCACCAACGGTTGCAGATTCGTTGTGAGTGTATAGGGTCTCCAATAAGTCGCACTGCTCGTCTCTGTATGCTGTCAAGTATGTTAAGTGAATGTTTTGGGGCTGAGCTCCATATATGGGAGCAATATTCCAGGCCTGGTCTAACCTGTGCTTTGTAGAGAAGGAGAAGTTGCTTGTCACCTCTTTTGAACGCGTCTTTAAATCAATTTACAAAAAGTCTCCTTATTTCCCTGTATTTTGTTACCTAATAACGGTCACTTGCATCTTGCGAAGTGCTAATAATAATTATAAAAAAAGTCACACCAATTAGTTTGGGTATTTGAGGTTTTACTAAAACAAGCTTTCAGCTGACTAATAAATTATTTTACTGATAATTGACTGCAACGTTGCCGAATGAGTTCTTAAAGCAACTTTTTTTTACAGAGTCTTTCTCACTTGATCAAGAGACCAACAAATTTACGATCTTAGGCGTAAGCAACATACCAGCCAAGATAACACCGGGTGTCAACTTAACAAATAAAAATAAACAATTTCACACTCCAACGGCCGCATCCTCATCTTATCTTAATTCAGCGAGCTATATACCTAAGCAGCGATTCAGATAGTTAAACATGGGAATCAAGCACGTAATACAATTAATACTCATAACTCGCAAGCAACAAGATCCGACTGAGTGCAAACTGTGGAATGGCTTCACCATTAAGTACCTATGTGTAGGTGTACACCAGCTATCAACATTGAAGGTTGCTAGCGCCCTGATTGGTCAAGGCGGAGCATCTCACTGTATTTCATCTCAGAAATAAATTATAATTCCTACCTGGCTGGTATTGGCTTGGCGTTGGCGCGCAAAACAAAGTGCAGCGATATCGCAGCCGTATAGTCGCTGTTGATTTCCTCCATCCGCTCACGCTGATGCTGATCCATGTTGGATCGAGACCGAGAGTTGAGCCAAGATGCTGCGAGCGCCTCTCTCAGTGGTCGAATGGAGGAGTTAGTGCTGCCTACCTTCTTGCACAGCACACATCCATGATGGCCCCATAGTATCTGGCTGCTGGCTCGCACACATATTGCAATCAGAAACAAAATGAGGCATTTCTTCCGCCTATATGCCATTGCCATACCAGCTGCTGCGCTTATCCGCCGCCGCATCCTGCTCTCCTCATCGTCCAGCATCAGGAATCGAGATGTAAGGTTGTTCGATGATCCTAAAGCAGCACAGAAGATTCCAAAGTTCATGTCGCTTGCATTGTAAAGTGGTGGTTACGATTGGGCCCCCTTTTCCTTTGGCATGGCAATCGCAAGGAAGGCGTGTAAAGAAGTTGTGAGCCAAGTCGAATTCCTTCGTCGCTGTCGTCGTCTCCTCAGTGTTCAGCAGCTATCTGCTGTTCGACTGGGGCAACAGTTTGCCTCTCTCGAGTAAGATGTGGAAAATGGAATTATGCGATTTCGAGTCCTGATACGAGGAGGGTCCATATGCAGGCCGTGGCAATAGTTATACTTGTTCACATGGCTGCTCGAGATATTATAATGTAACTGTGTACCAAGTTGCATGTGGAGGCCAGCGTCAGAGCTTTTCCATACCACAGATGCAATTGGCAACAGCCACAAGAGCAAAACAAAAGAAAAGAAACACAACAGCTGCAACAAACATACGAAGCTTGTGTTGTTGTTGGTGCTGTAGCTGTTGCTGCCTGCTGATGCTGCTGCAGTTGGCTGCATGGTGTTGTTGATGATGGCAATGACGAAGATGACGATGATGAAGTTTTGCTGCAAAACAAGAGGGAACATCGACGATGACGACGACCGACCGCAATTTTACAAGTACAGTCCTTGTCAGGCATAGATGAAGCTGGAGAGATCACAATAATTTCTCTGGAAATCAAAGATCGTGCACAATTACTCCGTGGTCTTTGGGGCCGTAATAAAATGCCATCATATAATGTGCAACTGCAAAGATGCTGGGGCAAAGTGAAAAGGCTATTTTTTTCGTCAGTTTGTCCAAGGGACATATTTATTGGTCGTCCGGGAAATAAACACATCACAAATTCAATTAAAATTGACAGTTGGTCAAGATTGATGTTTTTTCGCATTTGAATAAATTGTCGACGACATTTGCTAATGCATCACGGATCAATACTGAATCTGGGCATTTGGCGTATGTGTATGCGCATTCATCTATTATTGTTGACTTGGGTTCTGTCAAAGTGCGTATGGTGCATATAGCGAAGCTTTTATTTATGTGCAACAGATATTCTCTTGGAATTTAGATCTTTGGAATGTATAGGTGCACATAAATTGAGTAGGTATATACTTAGCCCATAGCTTCTAGGGAACTAAATGGGAAGCTCAATATTTTCACATCAGGAAATATGACGACAGATTTAAATTAGTTGTGGATAATGTATGTAACGACTTTATTGACAATTTATAGCAATTTTTCCAAATAAACTAATATTATGTCCTTTGACTTTGACAACCAATAAACAAGTTATGAAGGTATGAAACAAAAGGCTTGAACGGCGAACCATTGATTGAAGTAATTGGCGATCGACTTGGATCCGTCGAAAGTGCCAACATTCTGGGAATGGATTCTTGAAAAGGGGGTAACGGCTTTAGAACGCGGTACTTAAGTCTAGCTAGCTCTACATGGTTTACAAACTATGATTAATCTTCGCCCACAAAATATCGTTCGAAACGAATGCTGATCAACTGTCTGCAAAAACCGATATCGAAGTCGGCCTGCACATAAATACAAACTATCGGGAGGAATGACCATAAAAGATGATTTCCCCAAGATGTGGTGCGTGCAGTGTTGTGCCATGTAGACTAACAATGTAGACTTCTGTATGTAAACTTTTAATTCAATATTAGGCGTATTTTTTCGGAATGTATAGCTAGCTCACTTTTACTTTTACATGAAAAACCAAAAGTGGGTATAAGTGGCTATAATTAACGCAGTAACAAAGTTGAGATAGTAAAGTTGAAAATTTGCATTCATAGATGGCGGTGTTGTAAATAAAGAGGAATTACTTTTTCTTCCTTGAACGTTGAGAGCGCCTATTTGTAATTTGTCACTAATGGGTTGTGTTCGTTGATTGTTGTCTGAAATAGTAAATATTTTGCAATTTTCTGATGAGTTGAAATGCATTTTATACTTTTTAATACTTCATATTCTAAAATAATATTATGTTTAAATACGATTGAAAATGCTGTTGTTGAAAAATGGATGTTAATATGTACTTAGTTCAATTAGTTGTATTCAATAGTAGATGTAATAGACGTGATTCCTTTTTGAATACTATGAGGGGTATAATTTCAAAACTCGTCTATTCCACTTTTTTTCAAAAATGAGTTAAATATGAGAAAGTGTTCTTTAGAACTGCTCTCATCTAAGTATTTAATTAAAATTTATCAAAACTTGTTATTTCCTATCCTTTTGAATACTTAAAAAGTGAAGTTTTTTTCAAAACTACACTATTCCACTCAGTGGTTCAATTCAAAACTCATTTATTCCCATACAAACCAAATTCCGCACCAAAACTCTTCTTTTCCTATGCAAATCAAAGAAGCCGCTTTCAAAACTCATGTATTCCAATGACATTAAAAAAGGCGGGAATTTTCGTTTTTTTTTGACAGTATTCATGTGTTAAACTAATCAGTGTTGCAATAATTCTTGTGAAGAAAACATCTTTGGTAAGCTCGCAGATAAAATAATGTTTTATAAGTTTATTTTTATTTAATATTTAAATATATTTTATTAACAGATCATGGAGCCATCTGAATTTGTGAACGAAGTTGCATTAGGAAGAGGCCGAAAAAAAGTTAGCATTTGAAGAAAGGAATAAAAAGTAAGAAATGATTGCGTTACATTCTTTAATAATCAGGAATTAATACCCCTAACTATTTTTACAGATATTCTCCAAAAGAACTTCCACAGATTCCACACTGCAACCATAGATAGAGGTAATAAGTTTAACTGCCAACATATTAGGCCGTCAGACGCATACAAGTTTTTCCGGATGTTTCACAAAAACAATACCAAAATCGAGCAGGACAGCTTTTTAATGGCATTCTGTCAACCACATCTTCCAAAACGCGCTGATAGATTGAAAGGAGGATCCAGAAAAAATATTTCGATTTCCTATAAGATGTGTTCCAAGAAATCCTGTCGCCCTATTAAAGTATGTCAAAAAATGTTTTCGAGCGTCCTCCATGTCAGTACATTTCGACTACAACGGATCTGCAAGAATATATTACGCAGAGAAGAGGCGCCGAAGGAGAAGCGTGGTGGTGACCGAAGGTCTGCTAAGTTGTCTGAACACCGCGAATCAGTTAAGGAATTCATTAAACGATTCCCTATCCATGAAGTTCATTATTGCCGAGGAAGATCAGGCAGGCAATATTTGAGTGGAGATTTGTCGATAAATAAAATGTACAGACTTTATCAAGGGGAGGCAATAACATCTCTTAAAGTCAAAAAGTCTTTTTTCCCAAATGTGCTTAACGCTTTTTTCAATATTAGGTTTAAGGCACCCGCTACAGATGTTTGCTCGACCTGTACATCGTTTAAAGAGCGTATCAAAATTGAGCAAAATGCAGAACTCAAAAACCAACTTATGATAGAGTCCACGGTGCACAAAAAGCGTGGAGCAGCATTTTTTCAGATGGCAAAGGAAGAAAAGCCTGAACTTTTGACAATATCTTTCGACTGCCAAAAAAATAATATGCCGATGCCAAAAATTCCGGATCAAGCCGCTTATTACTCGAGACAGTTATATTTATTTAACCTAGATGTTGTTGTGGGAAGTTCGAAGTCTAAATTGGCAACACAAAACGTATTTCTGTATACTTGGACCGAAAACGATCGACGGAAAGGATCCAACGAAATCGCGTCTGCAATTTTTCATAGACTTCTAAATCTGGACTTCACCGGGAAGACTCTTGTAAGACTGATTTGTGACGGTTGTGGTGGCCAAAACAAGAACACCACCATGGTTGCGGCTTGTCTTTATTGGCTGAAAAAACATGCCCCAGCCAATGTTCATCAATTGCAACTTGTTTTCCCTGTTCCCGGGCATTCTTTTATTCCACCAGATAGGGTGTTTGGAAAAATAGAGAAAGAAGTTAGATTAAAAGAAAATATTATAACTAAAGAAGATTACTTTGAAATATTTAAAATGCATGGAACCATCATTCATTTGGGAAGCTCCGAATGCCCTGTTTGGAACTGGAAAGAAGAAGCCGTGAAATGTTTGAAAGCTCCTGGAAGCTGGCACTTTAAATTTAACCAGTCGAAGCGCTTTTTACTACACAAGATAAAATCGGGTCTAGTAACGGTGCAGGGTGAAGTTTTTTATAAGTCGGATGTGGGAGATGCAAAATCTGTGCTAAAAGCTGGAAAAAAAATTTCCGACATGAAAATAAATGCTCTACCTATGGGTGTTTCGATCAAAGATGAGAAGAAAAGGGATATCGCAAAGCTGTTGTCACTACACCTCGGCGCTGAGTGGGAAAAATCCGATAGACTTTTATCAAAGACAATATAATATACAGATGGCGCAATGTAATGTTAGCTGATGTCCGCATTGGTTGCGATCGTGCAACAACGATCGTGCAACAAAAAGCTCTTCTCATTGTCCAATAAAGTAAAAGCTTTTCTCTCAACGCGTAATCCTTTGTGTGTGTGCATAAGTGCATCGTGTATGAAGTATGGTATGAAGCTTTTCTGTTTTCGTTTATGCTATGCTTCTCGTTCTCCATAATGAATGTCCTCTTGAGGAAAACAACAGTCGCCGCACTTGATAGATCGGTTTGTATTATTATTATGTCACTATACTGTCTGCTCTTGTTTTATGTATTTAGTGTGTGTGAATAATAAGGAAAAAGGGACAAACAAAACAGAAATCCTCGTTCCTCGATGAAAAGAAAATCATCGGTCGGCTATTTCAAATTGTTAGCTGTGCTCATGCAAAAGATGTAGATACGTTATAAATTTTGTTCCTTTTTATGACGGCATACCAAACTGAGCCATCGTATTTTTAAAAAGCAATTTGAAATTGAATTTGGTTAGTTTTGTTTCCTTTTATAAATACAATAGAAATTTGAATTAATTTTAGAACGTTAGTTTTGTCTTAAGAGTAATCTATACATATTATGTATAAGAAGACTAAATATACCTAGGTTAAAATATGGCTTGGAGAGCAAGGTGTGTAATTACTTGTTGCAGCGCAAGTGCCGCATAGTAGGTATTCAGGGGTAAAATTATTTTAATTTCCTGATAAAGAACTAATTTAGTTATTGGTGTTATTACAATGTTATTGGTTTTGTTTTTATATATTATTGCTTTACATTTTTTCCCAAAGTATTTATCAAATTGGTTACTACAAATAAGTTTGTTTTTCTAAATCGTCGCAAGATCCCCTACTTGTTCCAGCCAGTCATTAGGGGTATTCATGTAAACTTACGAAGTTTACGACGTGGTAAATGAACTGTCAAAATTTGTATGGAAAATCATTTACGACGAGATGGTAAACCTACTACGCGAATTTGTGTGGAAAACCGAGATGGTAAACTTACGACGAGGTTATTGTGACATTTCACACTTGAAATAAAGGCGCGAAATCAGAAAACAATTACTTTGCATGCATTTATAATACTTTTGATGCATTTATAAAAAATATAAATTGCACATTTTACTATTCCAAGTGTAGGATAGTTAGTTAGTCCATCAAATTGTATTAAGAAAACAAGTTTTAAAAGAGATTAAATAACGCAATTTCCAATTCCAAACCAAGGGAGTTTTCGTCCGCGGCAAAAAGATTGGTATTGTAAATTTCGTTATTTAAACCCTTTTAAAACTTGTTTTCTTAATACAATTTGATGGACTAACTAACTATCCTACACTTGGAATAGTAAAATGTGCAATTTTATCTTTATAATTGTATCAAAAGTGGTTTGTTCGCATTTTATCAATTCGTTCGTTCCCTCTCATGTGAAACAACTGATTGGTTTACCACCATTTACCACAAACAGCAAATTGGGGCGTTCATGAAACGTTTGTTGTAAACTTACCATTCTACGCAAATGGTAAACTTACGACGTTGGATGAATACCATTTGAGTTTTTTAGTTCCTTTATCAGGAAATTTAAAGTAATTACAGACTTTGCTCACCAAGTTTTATTTTAACCTCTACTTAGGGCCAGTTTGTTCAGATTAAGTTTAACCCATGATTGTATACTTATGTCTGTGTCTGTGGTAACCAAAAAGCGTTTGTTCAATTATTCTTCACTTTGGCCAGCAAACCGTAGATTTGCGACAAATCGTTCCAGTTTTCCAGTTTATTTGTAAATTCCGTTTTTTTTTAGAATTAATCCTTGGTTAAAATTGTTTATATTTTGTGTACGTTTCGGTATTTTATTCATTTATGTCTTTTTTTTAATTTAACTAAACCTGAGTGATTTCAGCACAAAGCCGCAGCAATGTATTCAATTTTGATCCACACTGTGTGCATCGTATTCAATTGTGTCAGCTGAAAATGCGTGGACAAACCTGATACGAAACAACACACTATATTTTGCGTTTATTGTTGTGTTGTTGACGGCTATGTCAAAGCTTGAACAATCAAAATTCCAGAACGAATTTGAAATACCTTTAACCGACCAAAATGGGCTGGTTATCGATTTCTCGGGTTAACTAACCAAACCATAGATTCTGTGCTTAAAATTTGCCTCAAGAAACTGATATTGTTATCAGCTAAAATAGCCGTTGATTAGAGTTAACCAAAGATAAACAAACCGGCCCTAAGTCGTCTTATATTTATTTAGTCCTAAAATTAACTCTTAAAACAAAACTAAAGTTCTAAAATCAAATCAAAATTTTATTGTACATATTTATAATTCTTTGTTTCCACTTGTCGATTTGAAATTGACAATTGACGTATTTTTGTGCCAATTGAAAATTGGCAAGTGGAAGCAGTGAAAAATAGCTTGTCAATGAATTGCAGCGCTTGTCAATAACTGACAAAGAAACCACTGGAGAAGTAGAAATAGCTGAATTGCCAAACAAAAGGTCACTTTGTCTTTAATTGACATCATGTTTGTCAATGACTGTAGAAGGTAATCCAATCTTTTTCAAATGAATATTTCTTTATTTTTGATGAATGATGGTTGAATCCTTCGCCAAATAAATTCGAAGTCAGTTTTCTTCATTTCATACGCATTTAGCATTTTGTATTTTGAATATTTTGCAAATGTTCGGCTTTGTTCGTCTTCTGTCTACAGCTAACTCAGATTTGACCAACAAAACACAAAAAGCGACAGCGATTCATATGTATCTTTTTTGAAATAAATAGTTCATTTGATTTTAAAAAAGAAAATGTTATTTGTTTTATGTACCTACATTATGTACCTATAGATTTTAAAAATACGATGGCTCAGTTTGGTATGCCGTCATAAAAAGGAACAAATTTATAATACATAACAGAAATGATCGACGATTTTTTTTTCATCGAGGACTTCTGTTCTGTTTGTTCCTTTTTCCTTCTTATACACACACACAAAATAAAACAAGAGCAGACAGTATAGTATTGTAATAATAAGAATACAAACCGGTTTTAAATCTATCAAGATCAAGGGCCAAGAGAACGAGAAATATAGCATAAAACGAAAACAAAAAGAGAGTCATTAACGATGCACTGCAGAAGTGCACATCTAGACGATACACTCGCATCGCAAATTCGCAATTCGCATACGCATTGATATGACGTCAAATTGCATATAAAACGCAGCACGTCCGACTTCGTCGAAGGACTAATGTCGAATAATTAAATGAAATGAAGAACTGCAAATGCATGCAATGTTCAATTATATTTATAATATAAGTGGTGTGTGTGTGGCTGGACTCTGATGGAGTCAGTTCAGTTCAGTTCCGTAGCAGTGGTAATGTAGTGGTAGTAGTGTTGTTCAGCTTCGATTTCATTTTTTCTCAGCGGTATAAGCTTTTTCGAAAAGCTTCTTAAGGGTATCGAATTTTGATTTCATATGACAACAATTGCCATTTGAATGCGTCATCTAGGTGTTTTATTATCTTTGCTTTTATTTTACAAAAGCCTTATGGATGAAAATCTTGATACAGAAGCTGAAACAAGTCATATTTGTGAAGAACAAGAAGAAATCAAAGATCTTCGTATATAAGACTGTAAACTTACAATTTTTATGTTCCTTAAATACTTCGGTATGAAGACTGAAACTTTTGAAGTTAGTTTTTTGTTTAAATAATTCAAATACATTGCTGTGACGTTATTTTTAAGTTTTTTTAATAATTAATAATTGTACTTTTTTGTGTCCACTTAATAAAAATGTTGACATTATGTTTTCAGTGAAGTTTTTTTTTTATATTTAAAATTTCCTTTTAAATAAAACAAAATGAATTAAATCGATAAAAAAGTTTTCTTTGTTTTCAAAACTCCTCTATTCCTAAATAGATTGAATCAAAAGTCAACTATTCCAATCGTAATTTTCAAAACTCTTCTTTTCCAAATTAAATTGATTTTTTATAATTTTTAGGTTTACCTTATAGGTTCAAAACCATATGAAATAGATAAAGACCATTTCAAACTTACAATTTAGCCTTTAAACCAATCGCTAATATCATTTTAGCAGCTTTTAACAGTTTTTTTCGTTTTACTCAAAATTCCCAAAAGTGGAAAAGAAGAGTTTTGAAATTATACCCCTCGACTTTAAAGATAATCCCCCCTTGTGCTGAATTCCGACCGAAATTGAATTCGTGCGGATTTCGAATTTTCTGTGTGATCAGTTCGATTAATATTTAGTTTTTTTTTACAATAGCTGACTTGATTTGTTTGAATTAAGAAACATGAAATTACAAAACAGAAGTCAATGCGACTTAAGGTCATCAAAAATACATGTTTGGTACACCGAAAATTCGAAATCCGCACGAATTCAATTTCACCCGGAATTGAGCACTGGGCATTTTCCCGTAAACAAGGCGTACTAAATTTTAAGGCTCATATTGGATGACCAAAATGGAGCAAAACCATTTTTCAAGCAATTTTTGTTTTGTTTTATTCCAGCTTCAAATAAAATATTTTTTAAAAAGGTTAAGTAATTTAATTTCATAAGATGATGGATTTTATTGTTTTAAAAATTATAAACATTTGTCTAGAACCGGGTATATGTCTTGGCAGCGCAGATAGTCGCAGTATCACCCAGCAATAAAACATCTGCACCATCACAATTAGGGGTCGTAAACTAATTAAGGATTCTCGTTACTGGCGACATATGATGGGGTAAAACCCAGCGAAAGACAATACTTATGATCAACATGCATTTGCACGTTTTCCTGAACACTGCCAGCAGTATGAATACGACTGGAATTTCGAAATACAGTTCATTCTGTTTTAGTTAAAGAACATTTGCAGTGGATACAATTTAAGAACGATTTTCAGTTTCTCCACTGAGTATCAATTTTTTGAACATACCCTTTTCCCAACTAATATGTCAAGTGGAAAACACGCGTACCAACTTCCAAATAAAAATAAAGTGTGCTAAAAGTGAGTTAGGGATGTTTTTTTGGGACTCGAAAAGTGAGTACATATAGTAAAGAGTCTCAAAAAAATACGCCTATTAGTGAGGCGGCATAGTAAAAAAATTGTGCACTTTGTGATGAAAGCATGAAATTTTTACCATGGATGACACATTATATGAAAATGATTTTAAGATATTGGGGCACTTCAGATTGCGCCCTAAAGGGGTAAAAGAGGGGGGTCAAAGTTTGTATGGGAAAATTTTTATTTTTCATCCGATTGACTTCAAACTTGGTTTATGTACTCTCAATGAGAAATAAAGAAAACTCATTTCTCCGATTTTGGAAATTCAACTTTGAAAGGGGTAAAAAGGGGGTCGAAATTTGTATGGGACCATTTTTATTTTTCATCCGATTGACTTCAAACTCGGTTTGTGTACTATGTATGAAAAATAAAGAAAACTATTTTCTTCGATTTTGGAAATTCAACCCTTAAAGGGTTAAAAGAGGGGTCAATATTTGTTCATGTTTTTTCTTAAAATTTTTAAGGGGTGTAAGCTTGCTTTACCGCCCCGGGTGCCACTCCTTCTTAGTCCGCCCCTGTCTCAACATATTTTATACCACAATACATTAAAATGTATACCTATGTATATTTGAATTTAAACTTTGACCCCCTTTTTACCCCTTTAAGAGTTGAATTTCCAAAATCGAAGAAAACAGTTTTCTTTAGTTTTCATAGAGAGTACACAAACTGAGTTTGAAGTCAGTCGGATGAAAAATAAAAAATGGTCCCATACAAACTTCGACCCCCTTTTTACCCCTTTAAGAGTTGAATTTCCAAAATCGGAGAAATTAGTTTTCTTTATTTCTCATTGAGAGTACATAAACCAAGTTTGAAGTCAATCGGATGAAAAATAAAAATTTTCCCATACAAACTTTGACCCCCCTCTTTTACCCCTTTAGGGCGCAATCTGAAGTGCCCCAATATCTTAAAATCATTTTCATATAATGTGTCCCCCATAGTAAAAAATTCATGCTTTCATCACAAAGTGCACAATTGTTATGCAATTTTATACTATGCCGCCTCACTATATTGTATTTATTTAAAAACAAAACAAAGTAAGTTTATGATATTTGAAAAAAAAAAATGTACAGCTCAAAAAATATTATTATTTATTTCAAAAAACAAAAAAGAACAACTTAATATTATTTTTTATTTAGTTTAATTGCCAATGAGAACTTATTCAGACTCATCTTCATTGAAAATATCACATTGACCATCTTTAATTCGAAGTGAATAGTATAGGTAAGGCACACGAAGAAGCTCTTGAGATCGTTCAAATGTTAGACGGTTTCTCGGCATAGAGTGCACATGCGATCAGCTTGAAAAAACTCTCTCAATTTGAGCCAAAGAAGCAGGAATTTGGAGAAGTTTCTTCGCTGGATTTGCCAGATTTGAGTGTTTAATTGCAGCCATATTCCAAAAGACTTATTATATTTTCGTAAGGAATTTTAAAGAAATTAGTTTTTATTTTGAAATAATCCCAATCTTCAATAGCATTACTGTTGAGATGCTTAAACAAAAACTGGCACACGATTTCGTTTTGACTGGTTGTAAAAATATCGCTACGCACCAAGTTGAGACTCTTCCAATCGAACGTTATATCTGTGCTGTTATATGCTTCAGAAATATGGAAATGCTCTGCAAACATCTCGAGCAGGCTGCAAGCCTTCGTTAACCGTTGTCTGCGGTACATTCTGAAGATCCGGTTGCCGCAAACCATATCGAACGATGAACTATGGATCAGGACCGGACAGAAAAAATTTGATGCCGACATAATGCAACAGAAGTGGCGTTGGATAGACTATACTCTGAGGAAACCTAACGACAATGTAGCGAAACAATACCTGAAATAGAATCCTCAGGGTAATAGACGCGTTGGAAGACCAAAAACAACTTGGAGGTCATCTGTCTTAAAGGAAGCTCGGTCCCAAGGTATTCAATTGTGGTCACAGCTAAGGCCAGTTATTTGGTTCGCCATATCGCGATTTTAAGGAGGTTTCATGTCTTACATTGAATCTATCTAGCAGTTTTAAGTTCAACCAGAGATTAACATCTTCTCCTGCAGAGCAATCAACCGCTTGACACCCATTTATCAAATTGCAGACTGGATCAAAAAGCTCAATATAGATCTTATCCATCATCTATGAATTGTTCATTAAAAATCAATGAAGCCACACTCTGCTTAATTTTGTTAACCGTTGATTCCGTTGCGACAATTTTCATGATGTCATAATTTTTGACCAAGCAATTGTAAGAGTAACTTGTTGTTTCACAAGGCAGTTTAATCCTTGTGCCACCTCTATCAACTAGCTTTTTTTTAAATCAACTTGCTTATATTCTTTTAAAACCAAAGCAACTTTACCATTTAGATTTATGTCGATCATATCTTTTGTCAATAAATTCCCAAATAAAATAAAATAAATAAAGTTTTATATTTATGATACAAAGGGTTTTAATTTTTAAGAGAAGAAATTCTTAATTAATTCTTAAAAGTGTACTTTCTCGATTGAGTTTACAGATGAATGATAGATTGACAGTTCTGAAAGGCATTGATGACATTGTCGACATTGTTGACGCAATTTTGTAAGTTGAAAAGTAGACAATTAAAGTCGACATTTAGAGGAACGACACTGGCGTGGCCTTATCAGTAGACAATCAGCACTTCTGCTCAAAACTCACTCTTTATTAGACTAGTTTTTTTCATAATGTAAAAGTTATTTTTGATATAAGATTGTCGTCTATATCGCGATGGATCACTATCAACCCTTAAACAGGGTTAGGAAACCCTGCCCTGACTTTCAAGCAGAAACAGCTATATTCAGCAAGCCGTAGACTGGCTGTTCATTATACAATACAGTACCTATACCACGGGGGATATTGTCACACATCGACAGGTAAGCTGCCACCAAACCTAAGAAGGTAAAAAATGCCGCTCATCTCCTCGCGAGATAGTTGGTCAGTATACAAATTTACGCTTTGTTCACATAATGATCATGATCACTATGCGCTCAGAGAATTGTGCAGCGGATAAACTGTATATAAAGCTATAGGAAAGGGTGTGTAGCATTAATAAAGAAATCTGCAAAGTGGGCACCACGATTGCTTGCTAAGTAATGGCCCTGGCAGATAATGTATTTAATTCCTATGACTTAAAAAACCATCAGTAGTAAGCAATTTTTTATTAGCAGATATCCGCACAAAATCTGTGTTTCCCAGCAACAACTTTTGTGGAGAGATGAAGAGCAAGTGTTTGCGATCGAAAGGCTTTTAGAACAGATTCGGCAATTCTATACTCCTGCAGTACACTCCTGAGCTTACTTCATAAGTCCACAAATGCAGACAAGTGGAGCATAATCCCAAGTCATCTTAAGTGCCAAATTCTAGGGGTAAATGACTGGTTGGTTGTTTTTTTGCCAACATAGCTACAACTAACTCACTTGAAAACCTAATGATTAACATAAGGCTAACCACCAAATGTTGTTAAACAGGGTTATTAATTCAGGACTTGTCATCGAAGTTTGATGTTTGGAAGCGTTATTGCGGTAAGTGATACATTGCCCATGGAACCGTTGGCGCGATTGAGTAACAACATATTGCGAGAAGGTACAATGAATTTGCCACCGAGAAAAAGGAGAAATTCAGCCCTATCGAGGTATCCGATCGGAACGGAATTTTTTCCTCTACGCATACTCCGTAGGAGACTGAAATTACATTCGATTTATCAATACTTCACTGCAAATCGTAGTAAACAAATTCCGCAACTAATTCCTGTCGGAGCATATCGGAAGAAAATTCATACGAAGCTGTCAAAAATATCGGTAAAAACGCACTTGATCGCACTGAAATGCCAGTGTGCCTTGCATATTTGTCGAAAAGAAGTTCCGAAAAGCTGTTCGGAAGAATACCTCAAACAAACAAAAATCCTCCGATTCGTATTTGTATGAAATCGGAGAATTTTCCGATCGGATACCTCGATAGGGCTGATTGACTACCTAATAGGTACACCTTTTGAGTCCCTGGACGAAAACTGGAATATTTCCGAATATTATTTAATAAAGTACAAACGTGTTGGTTAAAGTAAACAATTCGATTTTCAGAAAAAAAGTAATGAATGCTTTATCATTGATTAAACGAAACATTAATCAAACAATAAATAGGTAGGTAGGTAGGTAGTTGGGTGCTCTAGTGGCGGCTGCCACAGCTTCACGTAGACCATCAGTTGGGTCCATTGTGTCCAGTCACGGGAACCTTCCATTACATACCTGTTGGAGACAAAGAATATACCGCTTTTATTGAGTCACCTAGATTTGGTATCAATCACAGGTATTCACAAGCTCTTGTATCCAGATTTCCAGCTTGTCCTAGGAGCACCGAAGTTATGTGGAGTTTGTCGAACTACTGGAACCACCCCGATTTGAGTATGAA
Source organism: Cheilosia scutellata (assembly GCA_955612985.1). Classification (NCBI taxonomy): domain Eukaryota; kingdom Metazoa; phylum Arthropoda; class Insecta; order Diptera; family Syrphidae; genus Cheilosia; species Cheilosia scutellata. The sequence continues at coordinate 71,358,340 of OY015312.1, forward strand.
TCTCAGGAGTTCCTTTAGATCGACATCCACCAGGTCCTCTAGTTCATCGAAGAACAAGCTGTTGAGAATCCTCTGTCTACTGTTTTTAAGGGCTGGGCATTCGCAAAGCAGATGACGAACAGATTCTATTTCTTCAACGTCTCTGCAGCTTCTGCAAAAGTCATTATGCAGTATGCCCAGCCTTTCCGCGTGTACCCCTATCGCACAGTGTCCAGTAATGACCCCCGTGAGTATGCGGATATCTTTGCGGCTAAGTCCGATCATGAATTTGGATCTCTTTTTGCTCACTTCTGGCCATAATTCTTTTGCATGCCTGCAGGTATTGAGATTGGTCCAGCGTAGATTTGTTCTACTCAAGGATTCAATGTCAATCTTCCTAGCAAGCGTGCTTAGCGGAGTTTTTACAGATTTTAGGGCCATTGATGCATGCATCCTCGACCCGTTCCTTGCAGTTTCGTCCGCCTCTTCATTTCCCGGAATGTCCATATGCCCCGGTACCCAGCATAGGGTCACCGTGTTGGCTTGCGACAGTTCGTCCAGGTATTTCTTGCAATGACTTACTGCCCTCGACTTCACCACGACTGACTCCATGGCTTTTATGGCCGCTTGGCTGTCAGAGTATATAGTGACTTGTTTGTCGGCGATGTGTCTTCTCATTAGGTCCTTTGCCGCTAAGGTTATAGCAAAGATAATAAAACACCTAGATGACGCATTCAAATGGCAATTGTTGTCATATGAAATCAAAATTCGATACCCTTAAGAAGCTTTTCAAAAAAGCTTTTACCGCTGAGAAAAAATGAAACCGAAACTGAACAACACTACTACCACAACATTACCACTGCTACGGAACTGACTCCATCAGAGTCCAGCCACACACACACCACTTATCTTATAAATATAATTGAACATTGCATGCATTTGCAGTTCTTCATTTCATTTAATTATTCGGCATTTGTCCTTCGACGAATTCGGACGTGCTGCGTTTTATATGCAATTTGACGTCATATAAATGCGAATTGCGAATTTGCGATGCGAGTGTATCGTCTGGAAGTGCACTTGTGCAGTGCATCGTTAATGACTCTCTTTTTGTTTTCGTTTTATGCTATACTTCTCGTTCTCTATAATGAATGTCCCCTTGGCCCTTGATCTTGATAGATTTAAAACCGGTTTGTATTCTTATTATTACGTCACTACTGTCTGCTCTTGTTTTATTTTGTGTGTGTGAAGGAAAAAGGAACAAACAGAACAGAAGTCCTCGACGAAAAGAAAATCGTCGATCATTTCTGTTATGTATTATAAACTTGTTCCTTTTTATGACGGCATACCAAACTGAGCCATTAAAATCTATAGGTACATAAAACAAATAACATGTTCTTTTTTAAAATCAAATCAACTATTTATTTCAAAAAAGATACATATGAATCGCTGTCGCTTTTTGTGTTTTTTTGGTCGAATCTGAGTTAGCTGTAGACAGAAGACGAACAAAGCCGAAAATTTGCAAAATATTCAAAATACAAAATGCTAAATGCGTATGAAATGAAGAAAACTGACTTTGAATTTATTTTGCGAAGGATTCAACCATCATTCATCAAAAATAAAGAAATATTCATTTGAAAAAGATTGGCCTACCTTCTACAGTCATTGACAAACATGATGCCAATTAATTTTCGCTGTCAATTAAAGACAAAGTGACATTTTGTTTGTCAATTCAGCTATTTCCCCTTGTCCAGTGGTTTCTTTGTCAGTTATTGACAAGCGCTGCTAGTCATTTCATTGACAAGCTATTTTTCACTGCTTCCACTTGCCAATTTTCAAGATTTTCAATCGGCAAGTGGAAACAAAGCATTATAAATATGTACAATCAAATTTTGATTTGATTTTAGAACGTTAGTATTGTTTTAAGAGTTAATTTTAGGACTAAATAAATATAAGAAGACTTAGGGCCGGTTTGTTCATCTTTGGTTAACTCTAATCAACGGTTATTTTAGCTGATAACAATAGAATCAGTTTCTTGAGGCAAATTTTAAGCACAGAGTCTATGGTTGGGTTAGTTAACACGAGAAATCGATAACCAGGCGATTTTGGTCGGTTGAAGGTATTTAACCAAATTCATTCTGGAATTTTGATTGTTCAAGCTTTGACATAGCCGACAACAACGCAACAATAAACGCAAAATATAGTGTGTTGCTTGGTATCCGCTTTGTCCACGCATTTTCAGCTGACAGATGAATACGATGCACACTTTGTGGAAAAAATTGAATGCATTACTGCGGCTTGGACCAGTTTGTGCTGAAATCACTCATGTTTAGTTAAATTTAAAAAAAAATACATAAATCAATAAAATACACAATTTGAACCAAGGATTAATTCTAACAAAACAACTGAATTTATAAATAAACTGGAAAACTGAAACGATTTGTCGCAAATCTATGGTTTGGTGACCAAAGTGAAGAATAATTGAACAAACGCTTTTTGGTTACCACAGACATATATAATCATGGGTTAAACTAAATCTGAATAAACTGGCCCTAAAATAGGTTAAAATATAACTTGCTGAGAAAAGTCTGTAATTACTTTAAATTTCCTGATAAAGATACTAAAAAACACAATAAGGGTATTCATGCAACGTCGTAAGTTTACCAATTGCGTAAAATGGTAAGTTTACGACAAACGTTTCATGAACGCCCCAATTTGCTGTTTGTGGTAAATGGTGGTAAACCAATCAGATGTTTCACATGAGAGGGAACGAATGAATTGATAAAATGAATAAAATAAATAAAAAGAAAATTGAACATTTTCCTATTCCAAGTGTAGGATAATTAATTAGTCTATCAAATTGTATTAAGAAAACAAGTTTTAAAAGGGTTTAAATAACGCAATTTACAATTCCAATATTTTTGCCGCGAACGAAAACTCCCTTTTTTGGAATTGGAAATTTCGTTATTTAATCTTTTTTAAAACTTGTTTTCTTAATACCTACAATTTGATGGACTAACTAATTATTCTATACTTGGTATAGTAAAATATGCAATTTTAGTATTAAAAGTATTAAAAATGCATGCAAAGTAATTTTTTTCTGATTTCGCGCCTTTATTTCAAGTGTGAAATGTCACAATAACCTCGTCGCAAGTTTACCATCTCGGTTTTCCACACAAATTGGCGTAGTAAGTTTACCATCTCGTCGTAAATGATTTTCCATACAAATTTTGATAGGTCACGTTACGAAGTTTACGACGTTGCATGAATACCCCTAATGACTGGCTGGAACTAGTAGGAGAATCTTGCGACGATTTAGAATAACATAAACTTGTTTGTAGTAATCACTTTGGGAAAAAATGTAAAGAAATATAATGTATAAAATCAAACCAATAGCATTGTAATAACAACTAAATTAGTTCTTTATCAGGAAATTTAAATAATTTTACTCCTGAATACCTACTATGCGTATATATATTTTTAGTCTTCTTATACATATATAGATTACTCTTAAGACAAAACTAACGTTCTAAAATTAATTCAAATTTCTATTGTATTTATAAAAGGAAACAAAACTAACCAGGCATTCAAATTCAAATTGCTTTTTAAAAATACGATGGCTCAGTTTGGTATGCCGTCATAAAAAGGAACAAATTTATAACGTATCTATACATCCTTTGCATGAGCTCAGCTAACAATTTGAAATAGCCGACCGATGATTTTCTTTTCATCGAGGAACGAGGATTTTTGTTTTGTTTGCCCCTTCTTCCTTGTTATTCACACACACAAAATAAAACAAGAGCAGACAGTATAGTGACATAATAATAAGAATACAAACCGATCTATCAAGTGCGGCGACTGTTGTTTTCCTCAAGAGGACATTCATTATGGAGAACGAGAAGCATAGCATAAACGAAAACAGAAAAGCGTCATACCATACTTCATACACGATGCACTTATGCACACACACAAAGGATTACGCGCTGAGAGAAAAGCTTTTATTTTGTTGGACAATGAGAAGAGCTTTTTGTTGCACGATCGTTGTTGCACGATCGCAACCAATGCGGACATCAGCTAACATTATATTGCGTCATCTGTATATTATATTGTCTTTGGTTATAGCAGCAATTTCCGCTTGAAACACACTACAGTCATCGCTGATTCGGAATGATTCTCGCAGGTTTAGTGGTTCGCTGAAGATGCCCGCGCCCGTACCAACATCCATCTTAGAACCATCGGTATAGAGGGCTATCTCCCCTTCTTCTGTAACTGCATTATGCTCCCATTCACTTCTGTCCGGAATTCTGGTTGTGAATCTCCTTTCAAAAGCGAGTGTGGGTGGTAGATAGTCTGTAGTTATCTTCTCCTTCGCCGCGCTCCATTGTGCTTCGATGGACGCGTGCCCATAGGATTTGGATACCCATATTCCAGACTCTCTTAGTCTGATTGCGGTTTTGACCGCTCTACTGCTACAGTAAATATCCAGAGGGGTGAGGTTTAGCATCACCTCCATTGCTGCGGTGGGTGTTGTTCGTAGTGAACCCGTTATCCCAATGCATGCCGCCCTTTGGACTTTAGTGAGGCTTGCGAGATGGTATTTTTTCTCTGTGGCCTTCCACCACACGATTGTACCATATGTTAGGATGGGCCGCACTATTGCGGTATACAGCCAGTGTACCACGTGCGGCCTGAAACCCCATGTGTTGCCGAATGCTCTTCTACAGGCATATAGTGCCACGTATGCTTTTTTGATGCGATCCTCTATGTTTTCCTTCCAGCTTAGCTTGGAATCCAGGATTATGCCCAGGTATCTTGCTGTTTTCGATATAGTTAGGTTCACCCCACCCATCCTTGGTGGATTAAATGGGGGAATTACTCTCCTCCTTGTAAACAACAGGATCTCTGTCTTTGATGGGTTCACCCCTAGTCCGCGTCCCGCTACCCAGTTGCTAACTAATAAGAGTGCGTAACTGAGGCGCTCACTGAGAACTGGAGTGAACTTACCTGGGACTAGAATTACTACATCGTCTGCGTATGCGCTCACAATGAAGCCTTCCTTTTCCAGTATTTTCAGCAGTTCGTCTACTACGAGGAGCCAGATGAGCGGTGAGAGAACCCCACCTTGTGGTGTTCCCCTACTCACCTTACGTTCAATGCTCACGTCTCCTAGCTGTGACTTTATCCGTCGTGTCCCTAGCATGAGTCCAATCCAGTTACATAGGCTGCTATTTAGGTGGGCTTTCCTCAAGCTACGCAGGATTGCGTTAGCTTCTATGTTATTGAATGCCCCCTCGATGTCTAGGAACGCGCTCAGCGTATAATCCTTATGTTGTAAGGATTCTTCCACTACTGATACTACCTTGTGTATCGCCGTGTCTACAGATCTGCTCTTCATGTACGCATGTTGTGATTTTGATAGATAGCTATCGCCGATCACTTGCCTTACATATAGATCGATTAGTCGTTCCAGTGTTTTCAACATGAAGGATGACAGACTTATTGGTCTATAGTCCTTGGATGTGGTGTGACTAGCCTTCCCTGCTTTTGGGATGAATATCACTCTCACCTCTCGCCACGCCTTTGGAACATAACATAGCCTCAGACAGCACGTGTAGATGCGACTTAGCCATGGAATTATAGCTTCCTCTGACTTCTGCAGCATTATGGGTCGAATATTATCTATTCCGGGTGCTTTCAGCGGGGCAAATGTGTTTATTGCCCAGGCTATTTTTTTGTCATTTATTATCTCTTGGATTGTTACTAACTCCATTCCCTCCCTTGTGCCTGGCGTTGTTACGCCGTAGCCGTCCGACACCTCGGTGCATCCCGGGAAGTGGGTTTCCGTTAGTATTTCCAGCGTCTCTTTGTGTGATTCAGTCCAGCTGCCGTCTGCTCTTCTTAGCGAAGACATCGGTGTCGGGGCCTTTGAGAGGACTTTTCTTAACCTAGACGCTTCTGTTGTAGATTCAATTGACTCGCAAAAGGTTCTCCATGAGTTTTTCTTTGCGAATCTGATCTCTTTTTTCAGGATTTTAACGCTCTCCCTGTAGGTTGACCATTCAATATGTCCCTCTTTGGCGAGGTTCCACCTAGACCTTGAGCTACGCAGAAGCTCCGCGATCTTGGGGCTCCACCAGGGGGGGCGCTTCTTCCCTCGTGTTCTACTTTTTGGACATGATTTGTCAAAAGATCTAGAGAGCACCCCTGTTAAAGCTTCGACTGCATCGTCGATCTCTTCCACTGAGGTGAGATCTCTTTCCGGACAGAGGTTGCTGTGTTTCTGCACTTCCTCGCTAAATTTTTCCCAGTTCGCTCTTTTGGGATTCTTGAACTGTTTCCTACCTTGACAAGCCATTTGTAATTCATAGAGAATCCAGCAGTGGTCTGATAGCGACGCTCTGCTGGATACTCTCCAATTAGCAATTTGGACAGAATTATTTTGGGATACAAATGTTACATCCAAGACTTCCTTTCTGCTCGCCGTAACGAAGGTGGGATCATTTCCCCGATTACAGATGAGCAGATTGGTGCTTAGAAGAAAATCAAACAAAGCCTCACCTCTAGCGTTAATATCAGAGCTACCCCAAATAGTATGATGGGCATTAGCATCACAGCCTAAGACTAAGTTTTTCTTACCTTGTTCTGACGCCGTTACAAGCGCCTTTACCGGTTCGGGGGGTACTGGTGTGTCGCCATCGTCTGGCATGTACGCCGACGCCACTCTGCAGCTCTCGCCCTTGCCCTCTAACTCCACCACCGTCAGATCGCCTGTGCTGAAATGAATTAGTATTAGTGCGTGAAGTTCTTTCTTTGCCATGATACACGATCTTACCTTTCCTTTATTTCCTACATATAATGTATCATAGTGTTTCGACCCTAATCCCATCACCTGATTGTTATTAATCCATGGTTCTTGGATTAGGGCCAGGTCCAGCTGCTCCTTCTCGAGGAGAAGCTTCAAGTTGCCTGAGGCGGCCTTACTGTGGTGTAGGTTTATTTGCACTACTCGCATTACTGGTCGTAGCCGTCACCTCCATCGTCTCAGTCGCCTTTGGGTTATCTGCAGTCCGCTTTAGGAGCTTGAGGGTCACCTCGCTCGCTGCAAATGATAGCGGCATCTGCATCTCCTTTTTCAATGTTGCAGGTGGTTCATCGAAAAGTATGATGTACCCTCTTGCACCATTCTTTGGTTCCTCCTCGGTCACGATTTCCCAATCCCTCATCGGGATCTGGGGATTCTGTGCCTGCAGAATGCTCAGGATCTCCTCTTTCTTGACCCCTATTTCGGGGATGGAAATTCTGCCCTTGGACTTTTTGGGCACTTCCTCTGTGGGTACAGCTTTAAGCAGTGCTCCCTCCCACAGTTGTGCACCGTTTAGTACCGTCCTAGCAAAATCGTTCGACACCTGGTCCTTGCAATCGATGTAAGTGATGCCTTTGGACCATCTCATTTTTCCATATGCGGGAATCTTTGCACCTGTCTTTTCTCGAATGTGGGAGATAATCGCCACACCTAGCGTGTTCTCAATTATCTTGCCACATTCTACAGAGTACTGACCGCTTGGTTTCTTAGAGTCCACCACAGCTAGCTGCAGCGGATTCTTAGTCACCTCGCTGTACTTCCCGCTTGGGCCGGTTCCCCGCGCGGGTGTCCTTTTGGGGCTTCCCGTGCTCGCTTCGTTCCGCTTGGCCTTCTTCGGAGCGTTGGGGGCGTCCTCTGGCGACCTCAACCTCTTCGCGGCTAGCTCGTTCTTGTGCCCCTCAGTGGCGGGTTTCCTTCGGAGTCCACCCGGGCCCGGCTTATCGTCAGTCACCCGCTGTTTCGTCTTAGTGTCCCCCTTCACTGGATGGCTGCAATGGGCTTTGGGGTCTGTCTTAGCGGCATCGTCCCTCGGCCGTTTTGCGCCGTCGGCTTTGTCTTTTGAGCCAACTCTCTTGTTCACCTTGGCTGCTGACGGTCTTATCGGCTCAGGCCTCGTAAGAGCGTCTTTAGCTATGGTGTCCCTGGCCCATTCCAGGGAGGCTCGCTCCTTCTCAGTAAGGGAGCTTTTCTCTTTAGCGACGAGGATGCCATAGATGTGTTTGGCCTTAAGGTACTCCCGTTTCCTCAGCAGACCTGGGGATACCTTCTTCTCCTTCGCTTTCTCTTTTCGGGGTCTCTCGTCCGAGGGTTCAGCCAAAAGCTTCTCCTCTTCCTCTTTTGAGATCTCCTCATCGGATGTTCCGGCTTCCAGAGCCTCTTGTATTTTTGTGAGGTCGTATGGCTCCACGAGTATTGTGTCGGCCACAGTCTCACTCTCGGTACTTATCGCACCCTCTCTCCCTTCATCCTTTTTGTTTTTTTCTTTTGGATCTATTTTGTTCCCACGAGTATGTCCGGAAGAACTGTCGATCCCGGCAGAGCCGACATACCGGGACAAGGCACTGAATACAACCGACCTTGCCTGGGCATCGGAGGGGACCGTTAGCGATCTGCATTTTTAACCACCTGCTGATCATGCAGCCATCGGCACGGGTGCCTCAACACCTTGGCTTAAGTGGGATTTTTGCTGGGGTTTACTCCCCGGACACCTTAACTAAAGGTGGGGTGATCTTAGTTTCGGTCTAGAGACAACTGATTTGCTACAACTCACTCAGAGGGGGTGACCTTTCGACCATCCCTCTGTTGTTTGCGCCTCCCATATGTCTCGTAGACTTACTACAAGCCCTTCCGCCCCGACAAGGCGTCGACCCGTCGAAAGGGAAAAAAAAACAATAAATAAGTACATACATATATAAGGCGCTTTTATTTTCAAAAAATTATTTGGTTCCATTCCTATATTTATAATCATAGATTGATAATGAAGTGACCAACATTCCCAAAATGTAAACAAAATATCGCTCATTTACTTGAAGACTGTCATAACTCAAAAAACTCGATTTTGCAGAAAACGTGTTTAAAGTTTTCAATTGAATACCGCCTTGCAGAAATCTGAAGAAATCTTATAATTTCGAAATTAACTAGTGAACTTTTATATATTTACTATATCCATAAAAGTAAATCGACAACAACTAGTCTTTTATGGTTTTTACCTGAACGAAAATATTCTCTACTTTGAATTGTGACGTTATTGTTGCAAAAATGATATTCATAGGAGTGTCATAAATTCGAATATGTCGTTATTATTGAGAAAAAAAAAAAAAACAATAGTTTTGTACTTAGTCATTTTATTTTCAAAGTCCTATGATTTGAACTTTTTGAACTTAATATGAAGGGTGTTTTTTTAGAGGTATACAAATACAATATGGAATAAAGTACTTCCAGCTAATATTAATGTCTATGATATTAGCTTTATTTAATAGATAATAATTTGTTGCCATTACTTTTTAAAAATGATTTCGGGCGAACCGAACCATGGTTTTCAAAATAAGTTTGCACAATTTGCACTCGTTGTTCTGAAGTTCATTCATCGTAAAATGGCAAAACGTACTTACCACAAATCAACTTTCAACTGCCATTTGACAATCTGTAGAAACAGAGTTGCCAATTTAAGAACCAAACCTCTAGAAAAACACCCTTTACTTCTAGTATTTAATTAATAAAAATAATAATTCAATAACAAGAAAATATCTTCAGCGTAACTTCTTTTTTTGAGTACCCTACCCTCCTTGAATTGCTCTTTAGTGTATGCCTATGCAGATTTGTAAAAAAACTGAATTTGGTGATTCTCATTAAATTTTAAGTATTTTTACTTGTGAACGTTTCAGCTCTACCATATTTAACGGAGCAATGTCATTTGCCAGCATTTTTAAATCAAAAAAATCCTCAAAACAAAGCTATTTTACAATAAATGGATCTCCTGTTTTTTTCGCTGATTGGTTTATTAAAAAAATAAAAAGGGATTATAAATGGGACCACTTTTAAGCATTCGTTCCGTTCCCTCTCAATTAAGGAATGCACAGAGTCTCCTTTGTTTTGTGTATGGCTAACCATGCCAATTTCAATGAAAATCCTGTAGAAAAATTACTCCTGTGTTTATGAGAAAAACCCTGTTTTATCGTGTAATCATACTGTTTTATTCCCATTTGAATAAACTTGAAAAATTCTATTGATCGACGGTCGAGTGTTTGCTTCCATGAATAAGACGTGGACGTGGACGTACGAAAAATTGCAAGACTAAGATCAACTTGAACATGTCGTACATCGCCTTATAGATATCATTGGATAAAAAACGAAGCCGGACACGCTGTGATTCGAAAAAGAAGTATTCTGTTCAAACTCAAGGTGGTATTGATCGAAATGAAGACAAATTAGATAACGAAACCATAGACGAAGGTATGGAGGGTCCACTTCAGCAACCTACACTCGCGACCCACTTAATGGATAAGCGGGCCATAGAAAATGAATGAATTAAAATATTTATCATTTATTTCATATTTAATTAATAGTTCCTATTCTACTTATTCTTACATTTCGAAGAAAAAAATGCACTCCAACGAAAAGGAGTTCATGTATACAATTTATTATGCCGGCAGAAATCATTCCGTGTGCGGTGACCATTGTGTATTATTTCTAAACATTTATAATTTTTATCAACAATTTCGTCTCATTTTGAGTTATTGAGATCTATTGAGAGTTTCCATCGACAAAATTATCTTCAATAACGACACATTGTCTTATAATATAAACGGCTGACTTCTAAACAGCCAGTCTTTTTTACAAAATAAAAGTCGTAAGAAGAAATACTTCAGTTGACGAAAGTATTTTTTTCATCAAGAACGTCACATGTTGCAGTATATGGAGTTTGATTCAAGGAAAATATTTCAACAAATCAGTCACAACACGAAATAATGCACTTTATATGAAATTTATCTACATTACAAATATCATAACATTTTAACGAATAATGTCACAACACAAAATATGCTACAATGACGACTGTAGCAAACTGAGATATGTCGCTCTTATTAGTAAAAAATGTTAGGATATATGAAATGAAATAACGGCATATTCTCTTCTAACGCGGAAGGTATACAGGATATTAATACGAAACTTTTACACAATAATAAAGCATCATAAAACGAATGTTTCTGCATCGCGTTTTTTGAGTTATGACAGTCTTCTAGTAAATGAGCGATATGTCTTCACTTAGGTAATGTTAATTAATACCTACAGTGATTTTAGTTACATTGTGTAGAATAGCTGCAATCAAATACAAAATGTATAAAGAACATGGAAAAATAATAAATAAGTACCTACTACTTCGACAGACGTTGGTGTTAAATATGTTACATACGATGAGTATTTATTTTTACGAAAGTATTGAATCTCTTAAATACGTAGGTATACTCAAAGTATGTTCCAAGAAAAAAACATTTTGGTGAAAAACAGTAACGGTCATGGAAAATTTCGACAAACAATTTTTTAACAATTTTTAATTAATAGCCTGTTTTTTTCTATCAATATTACTTCTTGTGCTAATCGATGCAAGGCACGCATCCAACATCCTCGACGTGCACACATTCCGAGGGGCAAACGTCGACTCTGACCATTTCCTTGTCGCGGCTAAATTCAGAGCTCGACTGTCCAACGAGAAGAAGCTGCGAACCGCCCAGAAGAAGAATTTCGACGTTGGACGCCTAACGTCTTAGCACACCTGGAGTAGCCAGAGCCTACAGCGAGCGCCTGAGTATGAGACTCTCCTCTGTGCACTCACCTACCACAAACGTCAACAATCAGTGGTGCCAGTATCGCGACATCATCAAGGAGGTAGCGGAAACCACTGTAGGGTACCAGCCACCCCAGAGAAAGAGCCCGTGGTATGATGATGAATGCGTGTACAGGAAAAAGGTGACAGAAGATGCACACAAGAAACCGCTGCAGCGCAAAACAAGGGCAGCGAGAGAAGAGTACCGAGCCAGGAGAAGGGAGGAAAAGAAGATCCTGCGTAGTAAGAAGAGGGCTTACGCAGCTTCCCAGCTCAAGGAGATCGAAGAGTCGCGCGATCGTAGTAACATCCGAAGGTTTTATAAAAAAGCCAAGCAACTGGCTGCTGGCTACAAAACCGGAACGCAGGCTCTTCGAGACAGCGAAGGAAACCTAGTCACCGACGGGCAGGGAATAGTAGATGTGTTTAAGCAACATTTCCAGCAGCTGCTCAATGGGCATCATGTAGAGAGAGTGATAGGGCAAGAAGAGAACCCACGTCCAGTCAATGAAGAACTAGTTCCACCACCTAGTATAGAAGAAGTTGGCCTAGCTATAAAAAAGCTTAAGAACAACAAGGCCGCAGGCAATGATGGTATACCAGCGGAGCTCTTTAAATACGGTGGTGATGTTTTGGTAGGGAGCATGCACCGAATCATCAATCAAGTATGGGTGGAGGAAAACATGGCCGATGGCTGGACTATCAGCTCCATATGCCCCATCTACAAAAAAGGCGATCCTATGTCCTGCAAGAACTATCGAGGCATACCCCTGCTTAATGTCGCATACAAGATGCTTTCTAACGTAATGTGTGAATGTCTTAAACCGTTCTGCAACACACTAATCGGCACGTACCAGAGTGGCTTCCGGCCCGGCAGATCCACTATAGACCAAATTTTCACACTGAGGCAAAACTCACCACCTATTCATCGACTTCAAAGCCGCGTATGACAGCATACATCGTCAGGAGCTCTATATGGCGATGGCCGAATTCGGAATCCCGACAAAACTGATTCAGCTGTGTCGCGTGACGCTGGAAAACACGCGCTGCAACGTGCAGTTTGGAAGCAGCTCCTCCGATCTATTTCAAACTTGCACCGGATTTCGGCAAGGCGACGCGCTGTCATGCGATTTCTTCAATCTCGTACTGGAGCAGATAGTGCGCAGGGCAGGTGTCAACACGGAAGGCACTATCTTCAACAGATCCGTCCAGCTGCTGGGCTATGCGGACGATATTGACATCATCGGTCGCTCCCAGCGTGCCGTGATGGAAGCGTTTACGGCGATTGAAGAACAGGCGAAATCCGTTGGCCTTGAAGTAAATGACGACAAGACTAAATACATGCTATCAACAAACAAACAAGCATCTGTCCACCGCCTAGGACAAAACGTCACTATTGATAGCAACAACTTTGAGGTAGTTAAGAAGTTCACCTACCTCGGAGTAAATATGAACTCCACGAACGACACCCTAGTGGAGATCCGGCGAAGAATTACCCTAGGAAACCGTTGCTGCTTCGGTTTGGCAAAACAACTGGGTTCAAAACTCCTAACTCGAAGGACGAAATGTGCGCTCTACAAAACCCTTATCCTGCCAGTTCTGCTTTATGGCGCCGTGTGCTGGACGGTAAGCAAGAAGGGAGAGTTGATACTGGGCTCCTTCGAAAGGAAAATACTTCGGCGGATTTTTGGCCCTGTGTTCGAGGAGGGCGAATGGAGGAGAAGATACAACCGCGAACTCTATGAGCTGTACCAAGATGTGGATGTAGTCCAAAAAGCCAAAACACGTCGACTACATTGGCTCGGCCATATCGAGCGAATGGACAATAAGGATTTTCGAATCCCAGCCCCCAGGTTCGAGAAGACAAGGAAGACCGAACCTCCGTTTCAAAGACCAAGCCATCGCGATGCCAGAGCGCTTGGTCTGGACAACTGGAAGCAGCGTGCCCGGGATCGTAGAGGATGGAAGGCTGCAGTGTCTCAGGCAGAGACTCTTCACGGGTCGGGAGCCCGATAAGTAAGTAAGTAAGTAAGTATTACTTCTTGCGTGCATTTTGGGACATTCGTCATTATACTGCGTTCAGGTTGGTTTCGCGTTCTATTCAAATCAAAACGCACAATATTGTTTTTTTTTTAAGCTACATTCAGTTATTGCTCTAACAAAGTACTATAGTAAAAGTTTTTAATAATACAAAAACGACAACTGATTAAATCTGGTGGAAACAGTGTTTGCTTTAAAAACCATTTCATGCTCCGCACCAATAAACAATCCAAAACAATATGTCATCCCTTCTATGTTCGATTGTTTAAAGTAATTATAGATATAAGCCAATTACATCTACAGTTTAATTTCAAATTGAAATATAATAAACGCAATTACACTAATCGCATACGCGTAAAATGACTACACCTCAGTAGCAAGCTCAAATGTTGCATTAAATACGCTTTTACTCATTTGGCTACCCGTTCTAAATATATAATTACTCCCGAAACAAAGTTTCCGCTTAAAAAAACTGGAATCACATTACCCCAGACCCAAGTAAATTTAACGGTTGACGCTATCCGCTTAGTAGAACAAATAGACACATATTTATCCACCAGCAACACAGAACAACAACTATGACTAACTATTATGCAATAAAAAAAGAAATACAACGCAATAGAGATGAATGCCCCCGAAATTAGCTCTAAAGCTTACTCAAGTGTACCCTCACGGGAGGGCCGGGGTAACTTGCCTGCTTTGCATACTGTCATAATTTAAAAGTCAGAACGGTCCACCTAGGCACATTGTATAGCTGTGCCTCTGACAGAATATCGGCATCAAAATATACGCATTCGTCTGTATTTTCGTTTGAGTAATTACGAGTACGTTTGATAATTTCGCGCAATGATCTTCTTGCGTCTATAAATAGCTGGCCAAGTCTGGAAGTGATGAACCTCCCTACCGAATAAAGGAAAACAAAAACGACACCAACAACAACAGCAGCGTCAACAAAAGGGCACAAGCGGAGCCACAAAACGATTATTAACGAAGCACACAAAATACCCGGAGATAAGCATCATAGTTTTGTAGCATATTCATAAAATTAACATTAGTCCCACGGGGCAAGACACTCTGATTCCATACGCAACGCATATATACGCGGGGAACACAGTTCTGTGTAGATTGAAAACGATAGCGGGGGCTATCCCGATTTAAAAGAAAAAAAAAATACCAAAAACGGGAAATTATTTAACGGACATAATACCCTGAATTAGCCTCTATGATTAGGCGACTGCCCCTACTCGAATTAGGGAGGGTGCAAGTAGCTCTGAATTAAAATGTATACCTACATACATTCTATTAAATTTGATATGTATGCGTATGCACAATATGGTAAAGCGTTTTTTAATACCTGAACCGAATGGCTTGTTAGACGTGTGAGTTATTTGGCATTATTTATTTATTTATTTAATTATTTATTATAATTCATCTACAAGTTCTTATAACTAACAGATGTTTGAAAACTGTAGGACAGAGAAAGGTATACAAATATTTTATTTAAAAAGTGAAAATGTACAATAATTGGTTTTTAAATTGAACTCTTGACATAGATAAATCAATATTTGAATAAACGCTGTTGAAAGCTAGAATGGCTCTTGTCATGGGCTCTTGTTGGCCGTAATTTGTTCTATGATTTTTTTGAGAGAGAAGATTACGTATCCTCAAGGATCGCGTGGGTGCATAGATTGATATCATCGAAAGCAAACTAGAACATCTTGTATGGAAACATAGCAAGTCTCGTACAAACATTATATCGTGTATTTGACGACGGGATTTTAAAGATTTAATACCAAGAAGTAAGCATCTTGCCTTATAATTAGGAGAAAATTCCCAATGCATTTTATAAAAAACGTATTTAGTAAAACGCCTTTGAATCTTTTCTAGGCGATCAGAATAAGTTACAAATATGTAATGGATTCCAAATCACGTCAGCATATTCAAGCAGTGATCGAACTAATGCAGTGAATAGTGAAAGTAGAGCAAATGGATCTCTGAAGTCTTTTGCATTACGCTTTATGAAGCCAACAATTTTTACTCGTTGAGAGCGACCAATTAGAAACGATGAAATCCATAGAAGCATTTTAGAGTGGATTCCAAAAGCTTCTAGCTTTTCAAGAAGAATTGAGTGATTGACTGAGTCGAATGCTTTACTAAAATCGGTATATATCGCATCTACTTGGCTTTTGTTTTCCATCTCATTTAGAACATAAGATGAAAAAGAAGCCAAGTTAGTAACAGTAGACCGACCAGATACGAAACCATGCTGAGCATCAAACAAACATTCTTTCGTTAAAAACTCAAGTTTATTTTTAACGATGCTTTCAAAAAGCTTAGGGATAGCTGAGAGCTTACAGATACCGCGATAATTCTCGACATTATTTTTGTCACCAGCCTTATGGCTAGGGATCAGAAACGAAGTCTTCCAATCATTAAGAAATGTTGCCTCATGAAGAGAACGGTTTAGTATATTTAACAGTGGAGTGCACAGACCAATGGCACAGTTTTTCAATATAATTGCTGGTATGCCATCAGCGCCACAATTAGGGTTTGGACGGAGAGACTTAAGACCAGACAAAACCTCTTCATAACTTAGTTCAAGAGATCCAATATTGACAAGATTAACAATATTATTTCTATTACTGTTATGAGAATTGCTATTGGTATAAACCGATTCAAAGAAAGAAGCGAAAAGTTCTAAAGTAGACTCAACATCAGACGATTCTACGCCATTAAAATGCATTGTGCCCGGAATCCCAACTGATTTACGTTTGGAGTTTATAAAATGCCAAAAGGATTTACTGTCTTTTTTAATTTTACTTTCTATAGAAATAATATAATTTTTATGAAGAAACTTACTGAGGTAGGAAAATTCTTTACGTAATTTACTAAATTTGTTGTAATCATTAGTATGACCAGATTTTTTAAATGCTTTGAAAGCCCGGTTTTTCAAATTTTTTAGCTGATTTAATCTTTTATTATACCACGGAGGCTTGGATAATGCTTGATTGTTGGAAATCGGAACGTATCTAGCAAAGCCATCATCAAGTATTTCAACAAAGCGCTTGTACATAGAATCTAAATTGATGTTGGACAATTCATTAAACCAATCTATATTATTAAACAAATTATTGAGTTCAATAAAATTAGCTTTAGAAAAGTTAAAACGGTTAAGATCATATTTAAAACTAACACTTGTATATTCATAGAATTCAATTTCAATAAATAGTTCTTTATGGTTAATAGATTCAACTATAGTAAAGAAAATGGTACTTCTATAACAGTCGCTTTTAATTCGTCGCAACAAACAAAAACTAAATCTAATATTTTTGAAAGAGAGTTCTGAATCAAATTAATTTGACTTAAATTTAGCGAATTAATAAAATCAATGAAAAAATATTCATGAGTCTGCTTAATATTATTAGCAATAAGGAGTGATTCAAACCACGTCCAACTAATATTTGTGAGATTAAAGTCTCCTAAAACACAAACATTTTCCAATGCAGCACAATTGTTATTAACAAATTCAATGTTTTCCATATGCTTCTGGTAACAATCAATTTTACTATTAGGGGTTATATAACTAACTACAAAAAACATGCGCTTTTTACTAATATTATTTATAACAACTGAAAAACCTAGTTGTTCCACATCAAGAACTGGAAGCTTGAGTTGTTTCCCATCAAGATCAATACGAACTGCGATGATGATTCCACCTCCACGGTCAGCAGCTACTTTACATCGATCAGATCGGAAAACATCATATAACCGTTCATCAAATATTTCTTTCGAATATATATCGGGATACAGCCAGGATTCAACAATGATGATGACATCGTAGTGTAAGTGACAAGATTTATAGAAGAGACTGGCAACCTTCGTACGGATGCCACTAGCGTTGTGGAAATAGATCTTTAAATTGTTTTTATACGACGACACACGATTATTATTTATTCGACTGCCGCCGCATCTAATCCGTTTTTTGATTTGTTTGGCTCATTTCTTGATTTAAATAGAAAAGGTCTTATCTTGACACCGTTTGGCCAGAAAGAATCCACATAGATGCTTTTAGCGAACTCAACAGGAACTCCAATTTTGAAATTGACGAATTTAGATTTAGGCTCAGATTCATCAAGCTTTGTTAATTTGTAGCATAATACCAATGACGAATCAATCCCAAGAGATGTAGAAATAAAATCTCGTATTTCATCAGTTGACGTGGGTACCAAGAAAGAACCAATGTGGTACCATTTGTGATTCCTTACAATTTTAAGTTCATGGCTATTTGAATTTGTGGTTGGGTTAGGTTAGGTTAGAGTGGCAGGCCGCATTAAGTGCAGCCTCACTTAGGCCAGAGGAGGCCCATTGTGATACCACAGGATCTAATGATCTCACAAATACCCATTGAACCAAGAGGAGCTGAGAATGAAGCGTTGGAGGCAACGTATGCTTGTATTAGCGAGTTCGCCAAGATTGTCGAAGAAATATTCTCCGAGGTGTAGTTTTCTGCGTGCTGAGAGGGCTGGGCACGTGCATAGGAGATGAAGAATTGTCTCTTCCTCCTCCTCGTCCATGCAGCTTCTACAGAAATCATTGGAAGGGAGGCCCAGTCTGAGAGCATGTCTCCCAATAATGCAGTGTCCCGTGATGACACCTACTAATGTGCTTATGTTGGATCTTTTTTGTTTTACGAGATTGTTGGAGCGCTTAAGATCCAGCATGGGCCAGATCTGTTTCGTGATGGAGCACGTGGTGCAGTGTGACCACCTACGATTAGTGGCGGTTATTGCATTTTGTTTAATTAAAAGTTTACACGTAGCGAGAGGCATATATAGATTCTCCTTTTCCGGTAGAATCGACAAAGTTGTGCCATGCCTAGCGAGTTCGTCGGCCCTGCAATTCCCCGGAATGTCCCTGTGGCCCGGCACCCATATAAGGTGAATGTTGAATTGTTCCGCCATCTCGTTAAGAGATAAGCGGCAATTGAGCGCGGTTTTGGACTTGAAGATGACTGAATCCAGGGATTTAATCGCGGCTTGACTATCGGTAAAAATTACGATATCCTTAGCGGATATTACATTATATCGTAGCCACGACAGGGCCTCCTTGATCGCCATGATTTCCGCCTGGAACACGCTATAGTGATTAGGAAGACGGAATGAGATCGTACAATCTAAATCTTGGGAGAAAACACCACCCCCCCTACTCCTGTTTCCGTTTTGGACCCATCTGTGTAAAAGCAGACGGATCTTTTTTGAGACACTACATCACTCTCCCAGTCAGTCCTGGAGGGTATGCATGTTTCGAAATTTGTACTGAATTGGAACTGGGGGAGGGTGTAATCAGTATCTTTTGGGATGCATTCTATTTTATCTAGAATAGACGAGTGACCAGTTTGTCGACTAGTCCACAGACGGATTGCTTTCATGCGGATGGCTGCATTCGCTGCCACTTGTTTGCAATAGAGGTCTAGCGGTATCAGCGGAATAGTATGTCCATCGCCGCTGTTGGAGTGGTCCTAAGCGCACCACTGATGCACAGACAAGCCGTTCGTTGAACACGACTACGTTGTTTACAGTGAATAGCCTTTTCAAGCGCAGTCCACCAGACTACGACGCCATATGTGAGTAACTTTTGGCATTAAACAACTACAACTTTTATCTCTATCAGTGCCGTAGCAAGGATTTTGTTTCCGGGGAGGGGCTTGCTTTCAAATCTTACGAAGAATCCTTTAAACAAAAAACTATGCCAATTCATTGATTTTTATTAGTTTTTAAATCGTATGTACTTAAATTAAATGAACATTATGTTCTTAAATAATTTTTTTATACACATTTTTTCAAGGGAGAATACTTCTTGATTTTTTTTTTGACATGAGATCAATCACCTTATCTGGATTAACATTAATATCCAAATGAAAAGATATCATAGCAAGAGAGCTTAAACTTGCATTCTCCATAACGCTTCGGGACACTGTTTTAATCCTTTTCATTGCTGAAAAGGTTCTTTCAACGATAGCTGTGTTCACTAGAAGCGTGCGGCCAAAACCATATAAGCAAGCCATATAGCTCTAAAGTAAGTCTTGTCACATATATCAAGCAATTTCAAAACTTCGGTAGAAGGATCACTCGAAGATATTTTTTGGCACCAAAGAATCTACCCAGCTTTCACAGCTGACAACGAAATTGCTCAACTGCAGCAAAACCTGGTAGAAGAGCTTAAACGATGGTAGACGTCTTCGTTGTCAATGAATCTGTCCGTAAGATTATGTATTAACGAATCTATGCAAGGAATCAGTATAGACACTCTAAAATAGGCTTCAGTAGAAGAGGTGGGCGCAGTAACCCAGTGGTTCGATCCCCGGAAAAACACAAATTACATCTTAAGGTTTTTTCTACTACGCCAACTCTCGCGAACGTCTGACAAACATCCGAGAGTATGACTGTCCTGAAAAAGATTCTCAATTCAACCGCTCGGACTCGGCATCAAAAATTGTAGGTCTCTTCCATTCGTCCCAAAAATAGAAACTCACACAAACGAATGGTTGCGAGAAGCTAGGCCTTGGGTGTCTACCGCCTGTTGCGCCGCCTATTTATTTATTTTTTTATGAGTGTTTTTTAATGGCATTTTGGAAAGTTTTCCATTTGAATGGTTGCGGAAGAAATTAGCTATTTCAGTAACTACCTACACCAAGGCGATTGCGAATTGCCAGGAGTTGACATACCTAAAGAATTTTACTAAGCAAACGATTTCTTTGAACCACTAGGCGTTGGTTAGACTGTTATAAAGCAGAAAACAGATGAGACATATTAGGTCACTACACTAATGAGTTTTTCTACGAGATCCTCAAAATATAAGTGGCAATAAAATCGTGATTCTAACGCCAAAATAGCCAAAGGTGACATCCTTGCTAGCACAATCTTAAAGTCTACTCGACACCCACACTCTCTTTGCTACTGTCCGCCACTCTGCAACATGAGAAATAGGTTTCCATACTGTGGATGTCATATAGCCCAAGACCATGTGTCGCCAATCCACTAACCTAACCTAGCCTTACTCGACAATTCCAAAATGCCTTTGGTTTAATGAAGAGTGCCGTCAAGTACATGCAGAACTTACAAAGCGGTGCTGCATAAGGATTTATGAACATTGAATAGAGATACACTACTCTTTTCGGAAGTTTTCCAAAATGAAAAATGTCAATCCAACAAGATCCAAAACAGGGCCCCGTAGAGGTGAGCGAGGAAAGCTTGTAGTAGAGATGCAATCAGTCAGTAAACTGTTGAAGACGACCCAAATTCTACTGTAATGCAGATTGAACCATTCAAGTTGGACCTCTGGACGGTCATAGGCAAAACAAAACTACCCGACCAACATGAAGTGAAGCTGACAATAACTATCAAGTCTATTGGACCAGCCCGTCTGGGCAATTTATTTAAGGCAATTGGAGACGATTTACCAGATCCAGAAGATATTAGGAGAGACTATAAACTACGTCAACTATGAATGCATCAGTCTCTGTAACATTGCATATAAAAGATCGTCACTGGCAGAATCTGTAAACGCATGAAACAATTCCCTGCCAAACTCGTCGGGCTCTGCAGATTGACGATGGAGAACACGGGCTGTAAGATTTTTTTTTATTACTGCGAAACTCACAAGTCAACATTACAGGCACAATTTTCCACAAGTCTGTGCTTATTTACTATGCGGAGGACATTGACATCATTGGTAGGACGTCTCAGCGAGCTGTCACTGAGGATGTTGCAAACATTGGGACAGAAGCGGAAAAAATGGGATTAATCGCGAACGAGGGCAAAGCCAAGCATATACTGTCAAATTGCTTGGACCGTTTGAGGAAACCTAAACATTTCAGAGCGTTCTTGGCAAGTTCGGGTATATGGTCGTTCAAACGAAGGTTTATTTCTTAGTGCATTCATAATTGTTGAAGGTCTGAGTTTTGATTTAGAAACAGCAGACAGTTTTGGAAGCATTGGGTTGCTGAACTGTATTTTATAATGCTGTCAATGTACAAAGTCTGAATTTAGTGAGCTTAACATACAATGCCGTTCCAAGTATACGTCTCTACGAAGAGCAGGGTCCTTTAATCAATATCAAAAACTGAGGTTGAGTAAGGTAGCTATCATCAGTAAAATAAATCAATTCGATTGGAAACTGAAGACATAATAATTTATGAAAATAAGAAACAAGTCGGATACAAAACGGAGCCTCTGGATCACAAGCATATATAGCGTGAGTTTTACACTTGAAACCATCCAAAACAACTTGAATTTAATGGACAAAAATTATGTTTCTAATCAATTAAATGTAATAGACGCATCGATCCCATTAGCAGGCATTTTCGACAAAAGAGCTTGATGCCAAACTCTGTCAAATGCTTTTTAAATTTATCTAGAGAAGCAGATTTTGTTTCACTGGAGTGATGGAGAGATTGGTTCCACTTTTCGGTGAGATAAGTCATCAAATCACCATTGGATCTATTGTCACGAAAACCGTGCAGCCGGCCTTTGAGGATTTATATAATTTAAGGTATAGACTGTCAATTTATCAGCGTTTTCATGAGCTTAGAAAGAACGGACGTTTTTTTTTACCAATAGGCGCTATTTAAAACCCTTTTTTTGAAAATATATACCTACCAAATTAAAGGTGCAAATAAATTAAAAGAAATGAAAAAAGCATGGTACGAACACGTAAAATAGAAAGAAACCAAAGAAAGCGTAGCATATTTACAGGACTTTAAAAAATACTCATGAATACTAATGAAAATATTAAAATATTTTACTAGGTTTAGTAATTCAGTTCTATGATTGAAGGAAGTATGAAGACGGGCATAATACAATACAGTGAAACGAGCGTAAGTTGGCCACCTTTGGTGCAGACATTTTTGGCCAACTCATAAGGGGAGGTATTTTTTTTTTGTATTCCAAAAAACGGCGCTTTTATCCCTATTATTAGTTTATTAAAATCGTTATTAAGAAAAAAAAATCCATAAAACAGTTAAAAAAAACAGTACCTACGAAAAGTATTATGTAATTTATAAAAATTTAGTTTTTTTCTGATTTTCCACGAAAGGCAGAGGAACACAGAAGTTATTCACAAACTGTAGAAATTTAGTCAATGTCAAATCTATCTCAAGAAGATCTAACACGAAAGAACATTTTGTTATTCTACCTCTAGCAATGGCCGCGTTCAACACGCTTTTGCCTAGC
Organism: Cheilosia scutellata; assembly: GCA_955612985.1. Taxonomy (NCBI): domain Eukaryota; kingdom Metazoa; phylum Arthropoda; class Insecta; order Diptera; family Syrphidae; genus Cheilosia; species Cheilosia scutellata. The sequence goes on from OY015312.1 coordinate 71,381,273, forward strand.
TAGTCAACAGCCTCTGATTGGTTGATTTGCCTTCAAATTTAGGCAAGTTTCTTGTGTTAGGCAAGATTTTCTGCCTACGTTTTATGATAAACTGTCACCTGAATATTTTGGTGCCTAAAAACATTGAACGCGGCCATTGTCTGTATTTTGTTCTGTGCATTTTTAAACACGCACACGAAAAAGTGCGAACGTCAGGCCAACTTTAGTTATTTAGTACGAAAGTTAAACTGAAATACAATGGTGGACATAAGTATTTTGACAAAACTAAAGTTAATTCCATTGATAATACGCAGATCACACGAGCGAAGAAATTTCAGAGGGAAATCCAGCGATGAAAATTGAAGAAACGAAATTGGTTAAGTCAACGATTAACGATTTATTCCTAGATGTTACCCTTTGTGTGTCTACGATCCAAGTGACCGAGAAATCATTTTCGTTCATGCATGAGCATATGACATCAATTGGTATAATAATAATACATTTTTCTCTAACATAACAACAGTAATTAGATTATACATAGCTCATAGCTGAATGACATTTAAGAGAGTGACAAAGAGAATTTACGTTACGTTAAACAGGTTGAAAAACAAGAAACAATTAACAATTAAGGCAACTATCAAATATGTAGGATAAATTAGGTTATGTTTGGCACATTTGACCAACAAAAGAATATTTATAATAAGAACAACTGATAAATTATAAAGAAAAATAAAATGAAACAAAACATTCTTAAACACCACTCATAATTTGCACTTACTTCATGTAAGTTTTGGCATTAATAGAAAGGTAATTTAAATTCCGTTTGAATGATACAAAACTTTCCTTAACCCATTAAGTAGATACCTACCCATTAAAAAATGTATAACTTTTTTCCTAGGTCTAAAAAAAGGTTTTGATGCAAAAAGTTTCTTCAAGCAATCCTAACAGTGACTGCAAAAAAATTGTTCAAAAATCTCTTCGCTAATATTTTTTGTGATTTTTTGAATGGGATGGATGAAAATTTTGTATGAAAAGGGGGAAAAGTGGCTAAAATAGTAATTTTTAGCAATTTTCAAAAAATCATAAAAATATATAATAAATATGAATATAAATATATTTAAATGAGCTTTCCATTAATGCCAAAATTTACATGAAGTAAGTGCAAATTATGAGTAGAATTAACTTTAGTTTTGTCAAAATACTTATGTCCACCATTGTATATAAATGTGTGGCCAAGTTCCAAGATAGACAGGTGGCCAACATACGGAGATATTTGGTGCAATATTTGTATTCAATTTTCTTGGTACTATGTACTATATACTGGCCAACTTCGGCAGGTGGCCAACTTACAAGGGTGGCCAACTTGACAAATTTTACTGTATACCTAATGTATGATCAATTAGAAAAAAAAAATGATTGCAATTATTACAACAAGGCACGATTCGATTCGAATAGAGATGATAGATTAGATATAATATGCAGGGCGAGCCATATATCCGTGTCGGTGAGTAGAAGAGAGAAAGGATTTTCGGTGCAATTTACCTTCCTTTCTTCAACTTACTTAAAAATCGACCGACAGCAAACCCATTCTGTCTATGTATCCAAAGTATAACTTCTGTAGCGCATACTAGCTACACGCTCAATGAAGTTTCTATCTTTTTTTGTTGAGTAGGTACTTTAAGTAATTTAAGGCATGTACCTATGCATTCGAAATATGTTTTTACCTACCTACTAGGATTTCCTACTTTGAAAATAAAGAAGCACTTAATTCGAATTTTGAGTTATTTTCGATATTTTGAAAGGTCTAAATTGAAATTTAAATAAATTTGTTCGAATTTCGGCTATTATTAGTTTGTTAACACCCCAAACTAGGGGCTATCTTCATTAAATTACCAAACAAAGTAGTTAGACATAAGTACATATAGTATCCCTGCTAAACGCGTTTTATTGGTGGATATACATTTTGAATAACCCTAGAAAACGTATAAAAGTGCGACAAAATAAGAAAACCAAAGTGGTAAACACATTTTCCAAAATAATAAAGAAACTGTCCGACTCACCTTTACTGTTGGCATTATTGTGGCAATAATTTCCATTGTGTTTTTGTCCAAGTAATTATAGTAACTGACACGTATCCCTATGTTAAATAAATTTTGGATAAGAGTCGAGGTATCGTTTGATAAGATTTCAAATGAATTGAAAAAGTTCTTAAAATTCGTCATTAGTTTTGCCTTATTCATCCAAAAATGTTCAAATCCAATAATCCTCAAATGCCTTGCTAAAAACCATATTTTTTTCAATTAAATGGAAGAATCTCTCATATGACGCAATTTAATTTATGTTATATCTATTGGAAATAATGTGTAGGTAACTTACCTAGAGAATTTTTGTACGCCTATAAGATTACTACTACGAGTCAGAAAGATTTGAACCACCAGAGAAGTTTCCAGAATTCATCTTGTAGAACTGCTCCTTGCCGTGATCATACTAAAACTGTTTTATTCCAAAAATAATTATACCTATAGTCATCGAAAAGAATTTACTCAGAATTGCGAAGGCCAACGATCTAGGAAGATCCACTAATTGCAAAATTGGAAGAGCAAAATATCAATTGTTGCGTTCTCTGTGTCTCGATTGTTATTTTCTAATAAATTAAAAACTTAATTTAAAAATTTTGTATTCAGTCACTTTTGAAATGATAGTGTCAGCCCAGCACGCTTGATTTGTTGTTTAATCTCATTAGGAGGAACTTTTATAGATAGATGTAAAGCGTTTAAAGCTTTTCAAAGGTCATGGCTGGTTGGTTGGTTGAAAGTGGCTGTCGGCTAAAAACGCCAACACACTTAGACCAGTATAGGTCCATTGTGATGCCACGATGAAGGATCTAAGATCTCCCTACTAGTTGAACCATTTTGAGCTCTTTATAAAGCGTAAGAGGCTTCTGATGTCTATGCTTGTCAGATCGCCCAAGTCGTTGTAATAGAAGGCCCCTAAGTGAAGCTTCCTACTGCGGGAGAGAGCTGGGCAGGAACAAAGAAGGTGAGAGATAGTTTCCTCCTCTTCCTCGTCCATGCAGCTTCTACAAAAGTCGTTTGCGAAGAGGCCCAGCCTTGCGGCATGTTTGCCTATCAGGCAGTATCCAGTAATGACACCTATTGTGGTGCCGATATGCAATCTATTGAGAGAGATCAATTTCTTAGAGCGTTTCAAATCCAGCTTAGGCCAAATTTGTTTTGTCGCTAGACAAGTGGTTAAACTCGTCCACCTAAGATTTGTATTCTCGATAGCGTTCAGCTTCACTTTTTGTTTGCGAGTAGCGATTGGTATCCCTATAGTGCCTTTATCAGGCAGAATGGGTTGAGTTGTTCCTATTCTAGCGAGTTCATCGGCCTTACAATTCCCTGGGATGTCTCTATGCCCCGGCACCCAAATTAGGTGAATGTTGAACTGTTCGGCCATCTCCGTAAGAGACGATCGGCAGTCGAGGGCTACTAGAGAAGTTATGGAGATCGAATCCAAGGATTTGATGGCTGCTTGGCTGTCCGAAAATATGTAGATATCCTTAACGGATATGACGTTTTTCTTGAGCCAGGATAAGACTTCTTTAATCGCCATATAATTTCCGCCTGGAACACGCTACAGTAGTTTGGTAGACGGAAGGAGAGCTTAAGATTAAGACGTTCCGAGAAAACACCCCCACCAACTCCATCATTGGTTTTTGAGCCGTCAGTATAGAAGTGAACTGATTCATCTTCCGGGAAGGCATCTCCATCCCAGGTTGCTCTGGATGGGATTGTGACGAGAAAATTCTTGTCAAAGTTTAGAGATGGGGTGGTGTAGTCAGTGTTTTCAGTTGAGATCTCGAATTTTTTCAGAATAGAGGCGTGGCCAAAGTCTTTGCTTGACCACTGTGAGATGGCTTTAAGGCGAATGGCTGCACTCGCTGCCATTTGCTTGCTAAATATGTCAAGGGGTAATATATGAAACAATATGTCTAGTGCCGCAGAGGGTGTTGTGCGCAGTGCACCGCTTATGCACATGCAAGCTGTGCGCTGGACCTTGCTTATATGGTCGCGGTTTGTGGCCTTCTCCAAGGCTGTCCACCAGACAATTATCCCATAGGTGAGTATCGGTCTTATAACTGAGGTATAGAGCCAGTGGGTTACTCGAGGTTGTAAACCCCATTTATTCCCAATAGCTTTTTTACAAGAGAAGAGTGCTACTGTAGCCTTCTTGACTCTTTCTTGGATGTTAAGTTTCCAACTAAGGTCATAGAGTATCCGCTTCCATTTATACAATGGGCATGTTAGGACACAACCACAAACCTCGGCGGATACGGATGATCCAAACTGTGACGACCACAGCAAACGAAATAAGACCGAGAAGGTTCGGATCTGCAAGTGGAATGTCCGGACCCTGAATAGACCGCGTGCAGCCGAACTATTTTTTGAGACCCTGCGGACTGCCGATATTACAGCCATTCATGAAGTTAGGGTTGCCATCAATAATTTGAAGAAAGTAGTTATCGAGCATGAAAATCCCGGACTTTCCCGGACAAAATAGGATCTAAAAAAGAGTACAAAACTAGGACCAAAATGCGGTTCTTTCCTTAGTCAGATACACCATATTTTTCCTACTTCCAATTCCAATATTGGTGTGAAAGGGGAAGAGATAAGAAAATCAATTTTTGCGATTTTGAAAATTTTGCTTGGCATCCGAATTATTGGCGACAAAATATACTTCGAATTTTACAAACAAAAAGATTGCCACATTAAACCACACAAAACAAAAAAAAAAATTATATTTTTGGTGGATTTTTGACGTTTTCCAAATATGATTTTATTTTTCTAACATAGGTATGCAAAAGTCGTTCCACTAGCGGGTGAAGAGAAAGACATAACCTGTTTGACTGGTATAAAAGTGCCTGGTATTCTATTTCATTGTCGAGCAATTCAACAAATTTTTTATATTTTTAATGTGGTTACATCGACTTCAATAGGTAAGATTGCATATTGTGGTGGACATTCAACACTAGTAATTTTTTCGTCAGAGTTTTCGAAAGTTTCTTTTGTCGATTACCAAAGTTGGTATTACAATAATATTTTTCAGAATTCACTTGACACTTTCAAGCTCTGTTCTCTTGACGATGAATAAATGAAAAACCCGGACAATCTACAAAAACTATCCCGGACGTTCCCCGCATAAGCGAAAAAGAGTACATGTCCGGAAAAACCCGGACGTCTGGCAACGCTCTATGAAGTGAGATGGGGAAGTTCAAGAAAAGTGTGATCCACTACTGGGACTATTACAAGAAGCAAGGTAATCGTCGAATTGTATGATTAGAGAAAGACATAGGCAAGAACTGTAAGGCTTCCGTAATGTAATCTCTTGATCAGACCCAAATTAAAAAAAAAAAATACCTCTATATAGTCCGGCACCAACATAATGTGCATTTTGAATTGTTTCGATATCTCGTTGAGAGGTATGCGGCAATTAAGGATAGTTTTGGAATAGAAGGTGACCGAGTCCAGGGATTAAATTTTACTATCGTTAAAAATGTTTATATCCCTTACATTGTTTGGCAGCCACGACAGGGCATCCTTAAGCCCAGTATCCTGCTCGCGCTAAATTTGATCTTCCATACAAAAATGTCTACAGAGATAAAATTTAGCGAGGCAGTTTAGCACTTACTTTCACTAGATGGTACATATACCTACTTAATGTCAGTCCGGTATAACAATATTGTGTGTTATATATATGTACTACGTACAATTTTGTTATATACTCGGCCAAGAAAATGTCTCCACTGATTTATAGCTCACGAAAGAATTGTCTGGTACATTAAAATCGGGGCTAAATTTTGACATTTCCGAAACAAGACTAATTTTGAATCGGGCACGAGTACGATAACTTAGGCGCCAAAAATTGATAACGGTTTTTTGTAGAGGAGTTAAATATAAGCATTTTTTACTATGGGAGAGGCGGGTCTATCTGGCTTCATTTATGCGGGAGGGGTAATTTAAAAAAAAAAAAATAAACAACAAATGAAAATAAAGTATTAAAAAACAATGGCAACACCTACAATAAAGAACTTTAGGATTTTTGAAAACCAGGAGTTGTTCTTTCATACTATTTTTAAATCAAGTTATTTTTATTAACAGTTTTTGAAAAAATGCTGTCAAAGTTGAAATTTAAGGAAAGAAATAAAAAAAAAAATTTGTATGCTGATTTTTTCAATATTGAGAATATAGATACCTATTACTTAATTTGTTTGTAGTTTTTACTGCCTAAATCAATTCTTAATCGAACACTGAAAACCAGGATTTATGTCTTATAATTTTTGAGAAAATGGAAAATTACTTTTATAATATGTCACAACGCTTAGGCTACGGACAGAGTGAACGCGAGAAGCGGAGCGAAAGCTAAAGCTAAAGATTCTAAGCTATAAGCAAAGCGAATGGTGTCCATAATGAACGCTAACATTAACGCTTCGGAAGTGCATCAAAATTAACAACATCCTTGAATTATGGAAATGGATTCGTCAGAAGAAGAGGAATTTCCATTGAATAATTTATTTTTCAGCCATTCATTGTTTGGAAAAAGAGAGTCCGTTTAATATATTAAAAATTACGTAATAAATGTGACGAATTTTATCATCTTTACGAAGACATCCGAAAACATCCCGAGAAAAATATCGGAATACTTTTGAAAGTCATTAAAAGTATTCGATAATATACCCAACCCTATTGACAGCTTCGTTTTAGCTTGATTTTCTTGCTAAAAAACTAAGCAGAAGAGTTTATTCGCTTTTAGCGCCAAGTTTCGCTTAGCATGTATCTTAGCATCGAATCTACTATGACTAGTGCAATTAAAATGTATGGGCGCAGTTTATTAGCTTTGACCTGTCAAACCTTAGCTTTAGCTTTCGCTTAGCTTTTCGCATGCACTCTGTCCGTAGCCTTAGAGTACAAATTGCTACCCTTGCGCCTTGAAATGCGTATGCAACCTCCCTGCTTGGGGTCACTGTTGGATTTTGGGACGGGTGCAAGGCTGAGTATATGGAAACTTTCTTTAAATTATATTAGTTTACCCAATGTCAACAAGATTCTTCAGTAACAGTCTCTGGCCTAAAAGTTCACATTAAAGAAAAAAATGTTGCTGATTTGCACTATAGACAATTTAGAACAGATTCTTAGCTATAAAAAATGCTATAGTAGTTTGTTGTTAGTGTTGCCATTGATTTTTAATATTTTTTTTCATTTTAAGTTTTTTTTTTTTTTAATTACCCCTCCCTCCTAAACGGAGCGAGATAGACCCCCCTCCCATATTAAAAAATGTTTGTATTTAACCCCTCTACATAAATCCATCATTAGTTTTCATTGCGAAAATTATTGTACCTACTCAGCCCAATTTTTGTCCTTAAATTTCAAGTTTGAAATTGATTTTTTCAAAAACTATTAACAGAAATAACTTGATTTAAAAACCAGTAAGACAATTATCTTCGACTATGCCGAAGCTCAAATACCCGGTACTATATTATTGTAAAAAAAAAATATATTTTAGTATTAAAAAATTATATAATTTGTATGGGAGGTATGGGTAATTTTTATTCGACCAAGCTCATTTTTTGCCAAAAATTTTTAAATATTATTAAAACAATATGTGCAAAGTTTAAACTTGCTATCTTTACTGTAGCTATTTAAATTTAATTTTTAACACAAAAAGCTATATAAATCTGATATTTTTGTATGGGAGGTAGTAGTAGTTTTCATCCGATCTTGCTCATCTTCGAACTTAGCCTCAGTTTGGTGGATAAAAGCTTACGTACCAAATTTCAAGTCAATAGCTCTTAAATTACGGCCGTAATCGTGCGGACAGACAGATAGACGGACAGACAGACGGACAGACAGACGGACATCGCTAGATCGACTAAGAAAGTGATGCTGATCAATAATATATATAGTTTGTCATACCTACAACGCCTCCTTATGGGCGTTACAAATGGAATAACAATGTGAATATACCCTCACCACAGTGTGGTACCGGGTATAATAATATGAAAGAACGGATTCCGGGCTTTCAAAAATGATATAGTCTTTTGTTATAAGTGTTGCCATTGTTTATACCCGGTACCACACTGTGGTGAGGGTATATTCACTTTGTCATTCCATTTGTAACGCCCATAAGGAGGCGTTGTAGGTATGACAAACTATATATATTATTGATCAGCATCACTTTCTTAGTCGATCTAGCGATGTCCGTCTGTCTGTCCGTCTGTCTGTCTGTCCGCACGATTACGGCCGTAATTTAAGAGCTATCGACTTGAAATTTGGTACGTAAGCTTTTATCCACCAGACTGAGGCTAAGTTCGAAGATGAGCAAGATCGGATGAAAACTACTACTACCTCCCATACAAAAATATCAGATTTATATAGCTTTTTATGTTAAAAATTAAATTTAAATAGCTACAGTAAAGATAGCAAGTTTAAACTTTGCACGTATTGTTTTAATAATATTTAATTTTTTGACAAAAAAGCAGCTTGATCGAATAAAAACTACCCATACCTCCCATACAAATATATAATTTTTTTTTAATATTAAAATATTTTTTTATTTTACAATAATATAGTACCGGGTATTTGAGCTTCGGCATAGTCGAAGATAATTGTCTTACTGGTTTTTAATAATTTTTTTTTTTTTTTTTCATTTTAAGTATCATTTTGTTTAAATTTCCCCTCCCGCCTAAACGAAGCGAGATAGACCCCCCTCCCGCTCCTATAGTAAGAATTGCTTATATTTAACCCCTCTACAAAAAACCGTTATCAAATTTTGACGCCTAAGTTATCGTACTCTCCCCCTGAATCGACTATTTCATGAAATACTTGAAAATCGATGTGTAGATAGATATAAGTGAGTAGGAAAATAGTGAAAAAATAACAAAAATGAAAATACATGTGGCAATAAAATATGGGTGTGTGTCCCATCTATGGCGTATTTTTTTTGAGAATCAATAGCTAGCTCACTTTTACTTTTACATGCAAAACTGTTATACTCACTTTTGGTTTTGCATGTAAAATTAAAAGTGAGCTACCTATAGATTCTGAAAAAAATACGCCTTATATATCCTGTACAACGAATTTAGCGAGCAATGTGCTGTAGGCCTGTAGGGAGAAGTGCGTTCGCTAAAATTAAGCGCGAGCAGAGAGCAGGATACTGGGCTTTAATAGATACTTTTTTCTCCTGGAACGCGCTACAGTGATTAGAAGGCGGAATCATTTCCTTCAATTTAGATCTTTGGAGAAAATAAATCATTCCACTCCTCCACAGATCCAGATACATCACTTTCCCAGCCCGTGTTGGAGGATTTAGATATTGGGTACCATTTTTGCGTGGAATTAGGGCTGGGGGAGGATGCGTAATCAGAGGCTTGTGACCAGCTTTCCACAGCTTTTATAACAATGCCCGAATTTACTTCCACTTGTTTGCAATTGATATCCATCGGTAGCATGTCGGACAGCGTTTTATTTTTAAATACTTTTCCCGAGAAAATTGAAACTATAAAACGCTTCAGCTGCTCCCAGAGATAATAATTGCAGATAGGTGTTGTGTTAGTTCTCAATTTTTGTGAGCTATAGTCATCAGAAAGCGTGTTCAAAAGTTGACTTCTGCTTTAGCCGAAAGAGTTTTGGAAAATGTATGTCCTCGTTGTTTTCATTCTTATAGTCTGTCTCATGAGTCCAATTTAAAGGAATAATTTTGTTAGTGAATAGGTCGGCGACTAGTCTTCTGGTTCTTTGCACCAGCGGCTGATATTAGTACAGAACCAGAGTTTAGGGGGATGAGCTCCTGGTCAATGCGGAATCATTCTGTAGATACTGTGTGAATTGAATACCTATAGACTGGGTAACATGTGAACAGGGCTGTCGTTTCATTTTTTGAGAAAGCAGTACTTCAACAATGAAAAAGCAGTACACGGAAAGCTGATTGATATAGCTTAAAATATATTAGAATGATTAAGAATATGAGAATAGTATGCAAGTTAATGGGAGTTAAGTCAGAAAAATTAGATTTTGGTCAAAAACCGCTCCAAAGGACATGGCAATAAACGACATAGCATTTAACATTTCAAAAAAAGTATCACTGAAATCTACCTCAAAAAAATGCCTAGTTTTATAGCATACCTACTAGCATTTATCCGCGGCTTCGCACTCGTTACAGAAGTACCTAGTGTGCTTTGCGCTCGATAGGATGAAAAAAATGTTCCCCATACAAAATGATTCCTTCTTTACCGTCGCTAATAACTCCGGACCCATGGAAAATAAAAAAAAAAATCAGAAAAAACGATTTTGTTTGAAATGGATCGGATGAAAAATAATCCTACTTTTAAGTTGGAATTTCCATATATCGCTTCTATAAAAGAAAATTGTTTTCAAAATCTTACCGTTTGGGCTGGGCGTTAATCACCAATCAGTCAGGACAAATTGTTTTATATATGAGACTAGCAGTATCCGCCCGTGCCCAGAAATCGTATAGCCGAAATATGTTCTTGTCTATCAGGACAATGCAATTCCAAATCTTGCAACTTAGTTATCAAAGTTCTCGCATTTTTTTTTTTTTTTTTTTTTTATGGGAAGGGAAGTGCCTTTGTCCGATCACGCCCACATTTTATGAACTGATGCAAGTATTGAACTTCTATTTACCATATTTCAATTCTAAAACTGCCAAAAATATCAAGACGTAATTTTGAGATCTATGCGGTCTAGAAGCGCTATCTATCGGAAAATGTTAAGACCTTTGACTTAGGTCCACTTTTCACTTCATACCAAATAAATTTTGTAAGTTTCAGCTCAATCAATCGACTACAGTATAATCTCGATAATTCGTACCCCGTTAATTCGTAAACCCCGATTATTCGAAATCGAATTTTTATTTTTTAAGTCTTCAATAATTCGTAATCTCGCTATTTCGAAAAACTCTATAATTCGTAATAAACTCTAGGTCCCTTGGTATTACGATTAATCGGGATTGTACTGTACTTTGAAAAGCGTTTACAATATTTTTACAATACTTAGATACGATTGTTTCAAAATGTTAGCTCAATCGGTAGTGGTTTTCGAGATATATACGATTTTGAATTTTTTTATGAATACATTTTTTTTTTTTCAAAATAAAGTTGACTATCGTAGAACTCTATCCCGCATAGCTTTATATTAGTGAAAGAAATTTTGAAATCGGTTCGCTGTGGTGCCAGAGCTTGACCCAGAAACATTACCTCTTTATATAAAATATAGTCGATGTGTTGTGATATAGATATGTAATTAGAAAACTATAATGTTCGGAGAGCAATAGAGTAATAATGAAAATCAATTATTTGAAGAATTTGTAGTTCAAGAAAAAAAGCAGTACTTTGGTCGTGTTGGCAGTACGGCAGTACGGAGTTTCAAAAAGCAGTACAAATACTGCAATTGCAGTACTTCGACAGCCCTGCATGTGAAACATAGGTACTCACGAACAATCTGCCTATTTTGTACTTTAAATCTGCAAGAAGTTTATAGATATCCCAATTTAGGTACTTATAACTTTGAGATAAATATGCGATTACCAATGGGTATCTGCCTACAAATTAAATAAATAGACAAACGAACGATATTCTGGAATTTCACTTATTTCAGCTGCAAATAAAAGACAGCCTCATATTTCAGCCTCACGCATATTTTCATGCTTGCATAATAAAGATCCTATACCTATATCTATTAGCGCTAAAAGATTTCTTTGTCTGTCAAAAGACCAATGACAGATAATTGCATCTCTCTCTCTATACAAACTAAAAAAAAAATTCTAATTGCACCCACTACACTAGCAAGGTTCATATGCTCACATTCTGTGTACATAATTACACATATTATATTCCGCGACATAATTGACGAATACCATAGGAGAAGCTGTAATTTTGTGAGTTTTTGTTGTTATCCATTTATATATTTCATCGTCCAGAACTATAGCAAGTCCCTTCAACCCCAACGAGTATAGCTAACACTCAGACTCAGAGTAGGTATAGCTACCTCCTCGTAGGTTAAGGGCGACGAATGTGACGCATTTTTTTCGGAAATTTCTACCTTTAGTCGCACACAAATGACAACAAAACGAACAACCACACGTTCGAACAACTTGGCCGCATTTTGTCCACCTTGGCGAGAGGCTACGGCTACGACAACGACAACGACGACGACGGCTCAGCAATTAAAACACCGCGAGTAGCCAAGTATAAAGATTTAGATAAGCCTCCCGATAGAATGCTGTTGTCTGTCTCTGGTTGTCGTTGCATGTGTTAAATACAGACATTTTCAAAATTCGAACACTGAAAAGGGCGCAAATAAATAATAAGTCGTGTACCCCGTGTGTAGTAGTTGTGGACATGCTACGTGCTCCGAACAACTTAGTTGTGGGGACAGAGAGTGCATTCAGCTGGCAATCGAATTACTGTGAGGAGTATACAATATACATGCAATAACGATATGTTAAAAGTTTTTTTTTAGACAGATAAATGCAATTCTCTCACTTCCTGTCCCTGCAGTTCTTCCCAACCAATTATTGGACAATATTGCGTTTGGATTCGAGAGTTATTATCATTCTTTTCGAGCAAAAAAAAAAAAAAAAAATCAAGAATAGCTAGTTGGAAATAATTGTGCATTCAATTAATCATCATTAAAATAGTCAAATTGATTTGAATGACTTGAGAAGTGTTTTTATGATACCTATACATATATGCAGTCTACGCAAGTGACGTCTGAGAATGCATTGACTATTATTGTTACTTACGGGTGGGTAACTCAGGACTCAGTAAGAGACTGATTAAGTCGAAGATTCGAAGCAAATTTTGACAATATTGCAAGTATTTGCCCAAAAAGCAAACACTTACATTTTTACAGCGGTTAGATCTACTTTATTGATACTCTCAATATAATCGACCGAAAGATGCCCAGAGGCACAACTGATGTAAAGAGAATTATTAGCATCATATACGTACCACCAGCCGCCCCAGCATTTAAAGCGAAGAGCCTAAACGTCATTTAGCCTGGCCTACCCATCGGTAAATTGTTATCAGTTTTGCGCTTCAAGGTAAGGTCGCGTTCTATACCTATTCCTATCGTACTGTATATTTCAAGAAACAAAAATTTAACCTCCATCGTGGAATATGAAACTAGCTTCTATTAGGAAGGAAACAAGAATACTTCTAAATACAGCAAACCGGACAAAATTGAATTCAGTGACTGGGAAATATCTAAGGCTAGACAGAGAAATTTCCAAAAGGCCAATCGTTGGAAAAGTCCTATGATGAAATAACGGGTAGATACTACAGAAACCGCGAGACTGAGAAAAACCCTAACCAGGGAACTATTAACTCTGCGATCTCTCAAGGACCCCGAAGGAAACTGGACTGAATCTTGTTCAGATTCTTTAACCTTAGAAAGTTAAACATATTTTTTAGTTTATTTTAATACATAGTTAATATTTACAGACCATTTCTTTTATAAAGAAAAAAATCAAAAAAAAAAAATTTTTTTTAACTTTTGCCTTTAGGTAGGTATATTGAAAAAGGTGTTGGACTTGGAACCCTTGTTTTTTTAGATCAGTTCATACTTTTTTTTATAGAAATAGAAAAATAAGAAAATATAACATAAAATCATAAGAACTTAAAAATTAACGCATTAAAGAACAAAAATAAAATATATCGAAAAAAAAAAATTCATTTTGAGCATTTGTTATAAAGCTCAACTTTATGCTCCCAGCATATATGCTTTCCTTGTACGTATCGTATGATTACTTGGTCTAGCGCCATTTTTTAAAAAGACAATATGTAAAAATGTCCCATTTTCTTTACATTTATTGCATCTACGTTGTACTCTCTTATTTCTTTGTTAATTTTGGTGGTATTTTTTTTTTAATTTTAGTTCGAAACGAACACTAAAAGTTACGTAGAAGGTAATCTTCGTTGATTCGACGAACATTGGCGCCATTTTTCGATCAAAACAAGACTTACCCTAACAGTTTAGAGGCATAACAGGCCTTGCTTAGAGATGGCTGGTGTGACACGGAGAAAAGAGGCGATCGGAATAAAGATCGAAGAGAAAATCGAAAAAATGAAATTGTTGTTCGTCGAATCGACGAAGATTACCCTTCTAGGGTTAAAGCTGTTACTCATTACGCACTTTCCACTCAGCCACGTCTCGATATAATATATACCAACACCACCATGGAAACGAGACTCCCACTCCCTGCAGATTTGATTGGACAGAATAGAATGGGTTATCCGATCATTCTACCCCTTCAAATCCCCAGGGCTCGATGGAATCATTCCGCTACTAAAAGAGCTGTAGGTAGGTACACTGGCAGTCACATACTGGGGTATGTACTGAGAACATGAAGAGAAGTGAAGCTAATTTTTATACCAAAGGCGGAAAAGGCAAGTTACACCAATGTAAAAGACTTTAGGCCAATAATACCTAAGCCTCACTTCCTTCATTCTGAAGTCTTTAGAAAGAGTGATGGACATACCCATTCGTACTAGACTACGTTCTGAAGATCTATCATCGGCCCAACGTGTAGAGACCGCGCTACATTGTGTTGTCGGCACAATAGAGAAAACATTTAAAGATAAAAGTATACTCTAGCGGCATTCTTAGACATTGAAGGAGCGTTTAACAATGTCAATACTGATGCTGTACGTACAAAGCTAAGGTAAGCTTAACATTGACAATATTATTATCAGCTGGAAAATCAGCATGCTTAAAGAACGACACATTATAGTACAACTTGGGGGTTCTAAACTAGAAGCTTACGCCTCCAGAAGTACCACTCAGGGAGGGATTATCTCCCCAAGCGCTCACAAAGCTTAGGAACAATGTCATCAGAATAACGGCTTATGCGGATGACGTCGTATTGTTGGCAACGGGTAAATTCCTTCCAACAATGGCGGAACAAACTGATGGCCTTACAGTTAATCCCCAGAAAATTGAACTGGTACTGGTTTATTTCACAAATAAAAGGAAAATACCGCAGTTTGCCACACCTTATGTTGACGGCACACCCCTCAGAATCTCTGGTACCTGATGGAACTTATACTAGACAAAAAACTAAACTAGAAATTGAACATTAATGAAAGAATCAAAAAAGCCACAATATTACAGCAGCAGAATCTTAGGAAAAACCTGGGAACCATCTCCGAAAATTAAGCTATACACGGGTAGATAAAGTAAGACCTATATTGACCTATGGCAGTCTCGTATGGTAGCCAGCACCCAATATGGCCACCTACCCAAAGCAAAGGCGTTAACGAAGGTGCGATGAGGACTACTCCAACCGCAGGACTTGATGGTATCCTCAATTTGCTTCCACTAGACATTCTTATACTATACTAACTATCAGCCGCAATTAGTGCCATGAGAATCAGTCAATCAGTTAACTGGAAATTGAACCAAACGGGTCATTCGTTGATTTTACATCAGAAATACTTTGGCCGTGTACCTGTCGGGGACTATATCACATGAAGGCATTCCACGCAATGATAAAGTAGACGAATGAGAAAGTCAAGAGCAGGGGCGTAGCGAGGGGGGGGCGTGTCGCACCCCCCACGCTTTTCAAGAGTCGGCAAATCATCGATCAATTCTCAAAAACTTGGTCTTAAGTTTCGATTTTAAACTTGTAAATGTATACAAAAGTCGGCATTTTCAAAGGTTCCCGATGAACTCCTTAAAATCGGTGAATTGGTGAATTTGCCGACTAAAATCCTTAAAATTTAGCGAAATTCCATTCGATTTTAAAAAGGACGGTCGGCATCGGTGAATTTGCCGACTGAAGTCCTTAAAATTTAGAGAGTTTACATTCGATTTTAAAAAGGACAATCGGCATCGGTGAGATTGCCGACTGAAATCCTTAAAATTTATCGAGTTTCGATTCGATTTTAAAAAGGACGGTTGACATTTTTCATTGGAGGTTAAATTTGAAGGAACACATTTCTAGTTCGCGGCTTATTGATGTGGAATGCGAACTTTAACAATTCGCGTGTGTTTGGGCAAAGAGGAGGATAATTAATTATCACATCAAAATGTATTAAGAATTCCAAACTTTTTGCCGCGGACGAAAACACCCGCGCGAATTGTCAAAGTTTATTCGCAATCCACATCATTTAATACGCGTTCCACAAACTAGCGTATTAAACATTCGTTCGAACTTAACCTCAAACTAGACATTGTGGGTAGAAACTGATGGCTGAAATTCGCGAACTGCCGCGATCTATAAAAGTGTTCATTTGAACCGACTGTCAAAGCTTGCGAATAGTCGTTCGATCGTAGGTAGTTGGTCGCTCTTATGTGAACGGTCTTTTAGGTATTAGCCCAGGGGTGTTCCTGTTAAGATTGGTCAAAATTGGACAAAGGGGCGTGGTGCCTCCCATACAAAAAACATCTTCTATGGAGTGAAACTCGTTGACGTTAGATATAACTCGATAACCACTGGGCCGATTTTCATGATTTCTATACAGTCGGCAAATTCCTGAAATAAGTCGGCATTTCAATGAAAGTCACCCCCCCCACGGCTCAAACCCTCGCTACGCCCCTGGTCAAGAGTCGACAGCTATTTCAGAATAAGTTGATCTTTCTGTGAATAGTGAATATCGCGCCTTGCACACTAAAGCTTGAAGCAGGGAGAAAAGCAACAAGAGAGGCGAACGCTAGATGGGCAGCCATAAATATGCACTTGTATAGTACCACAAGAATGCTATATATGGCCGTTCTTCAATGATACCAGAACCGAGAGAAGGATAGGAAATCCTTGCCCACCCTCGTAGGAATCATAATATGGGGCATAATAATCTGCGGTACCACACGAAGAAAATTAGCTTAACGGAGTAAGAACTTTTTAGAGGCTGCGGTAATGAGGAATCTCTTAAGGACACAACCCACTTCCTATGTCACTGCCCAGATCTCCAACACTCCAGGTATAAATTAATAGGGATTAGGGAGTCACTTCTTCAGCGACTTAGACGAGCTTTCCAGCACATCAATGGATAAGGAACTTCATCAAATCATCAGGATGGCTTGTGTGTAACAAGACAGTTAGTAATTAATTACAGCATGTCCATCTATGTATAGACAGGGTTATAATGGGTAAGGGACAACCTCTTTTCCCGATGGTCATCACAATGGGTCAGTATTGACCTCTGAGTGTGGTACGGAGTAATCGTCGCCAGCCCACAAACCTAACCTAACCTCACATGCCGCTTCGGTTTCTTCTGGCACTCGCCATAGTGAATGTCATAATTTTTCACCCATCAAATGGCCGGTGCAACTCATTTTACTTCTGCAATGACACTGATGTTAAAAATGCTTTGAGATTTGTGATATTTGTTTGTCAATACTATATGTATTTGGACGAGCCGAGTTATAGAAACACATTTTTTAATAGGTACATACGAGGACATATAACAAACTAACATCAAGAGTGAATCCTTGAAATTGTATTGCAGATTTAGAAAGACAAAAGCAGCTTAGCTCAATGAAGCGCAATGTCAGTTTAAATAGAAATCGCAGAAAAAAGAAATATTGCATCGAAGACCACAAAACAAAGCAAAAAAAATATCGTATAAATACAAACGAAACGAACGGAAGATTATTCAGGTAGAATGGATACTTCCGCTCGCAGGGATGAATCCGACATGAAGCAATCGCACAAATGCCACAACAAAAGGCAATAACTCAAGCGACCGCAATCGTCGCCGCATTGAATGTGTGACGGTTTGCCAATATATCACGGTCAGGCTTAGATCGAAATGCAATTCATTAATCCGGCTAATCTGGTTACCTTTGGATTATATTGAACAAATATTAAAGAAACAGAAAATTCAATTGCCAGAGTCAAAACCCAATTGAGTGGATGCGTATATCCACTCGTACTTTAGAAGGTTACCTATTTGAGAAATTGTAATTATTTTTTTTTTTTTTTGGCGAGATACCTATTGTTTTCCTATTGCGATTTGTCAGAATGTCGTATAGACAATAGTGTATAACTCGGCTCGGACGGCTCCATCTACTACATCTATTTGCAGAAATTTAATAAATATTATCATCTGTTGTATTGCTAAAATCTAGTTCGCCTGTATATGCAGTAGGATAGATTAAGCGTTTATAATTGTACGAGTATTAAAATCAGTAAAACTTAAGGCGCAATGGCAATTGCAATCACATTAAAATACATAAAACCGTACATCCGGAGGAATCATCGGAATCCTTTGGATAAAACCGACTTCATGATTAGTCGTTCCTTATTCAAATATGTTTGCTTCGGTGCCTTTCATTACAAAGCCTAAGCGATTTCTAGTTCCATAATAGAATTAACAAATCGAGGAATATCCTTTCTTCCCTCACCTGGCTCGAAAAAGTACCTTAGATTATTTAACGAAAAAAAAAAAACAGTCTCAAATAACTATGGAGAAAACCCATAGTCTATTCCAGGCAAAGAAAGCTCCATAAAAAATTACCAAATCAGTACATATTACACAGTTGCAACACCTTTCAAAGTCTTAGCCCCGGGAACTGAACTAAGTATATTTTGTGTTCCTGGCCATGGGGGCTTAGGCTCAGCAACCCCTTTCACAGTTCTGGAAGCTTTCTGGTATACGCCCAAATCGGCTGTAAACTTAGCCATAAAAAGCTGGAAACACACTAAATGTATCTCATAGGTATTGGGAGAATATCCCAGGTTTGAGAAAGGCCAAACGAGCTATCCAGCGATAGCAGATGCGCTTTCAGTTCTGAATATCGACAGTTCACTTTGCGAACTGATTAATCTACTGCTCAATGGTCGGATTAACAACTCCAAGCTGTGTGTGGTGTCCGCAAGAAGGTCTGTTAGTAGAGGCACTCCGCAAGGTGGTGTTCTATCCCCCCTTCTTTGGAATTTGGTGGTCAATGAACTACTGACAACCCTGGAAGGTGACGGATGCACGGCGATCGCTTATGCAGATGATGTTGCTATAGCCGTCTCAGGAAATAAACACTTAAATGCTCTAAAAGAGCTCCTACAAAATGCTTTAAATAAGCTAGCTAGCTTGGCGAGTCATTGTGGTTTAGTTCCGGACCCCCAGGAAATATAAAATTCCAACAGTCGACCCTCCCTCACTTAATGGTATCAACCTAACAAAATATCTGTGACTTATCCTGGATAGAAAGCTTAGTTAGAAACTTAACTTCCAAGAAAGAGTCAATAAGGCTACAGTAGCACTCTTCTCTTGCAAAAAAGCTGTTGGTAATAAATGAGGTCTACCACTGATGGCCACTGGCTCTATATCTCAGTTATAAGACCAATACTCACCTATGGGATAATTGCCTATACCTAGTGAAGGATAGCCTTAAACCGCGACTATCTAAGCGAGGTCTGCGGCACTAGACATATTGTTTCATCTATTATCCCTTGATATATTTAGCAAGCAAATGGCAGCGAGTGCAGCCATTCGCCTTAAAGGTATCTCACAGTGGTCAAGGAAATACTTTGGCCGCGCCTCTATTCTGAATAACTTCGAGATCTCAACCGAAAACACTGACTTGACTACACCACCCCATCTCTAAATTTTGACAAAAACTTTCTCGTCACTATCCCCGCCAGAGGAATCTGGAATGAGGATACTTTCCCAGAAGATGAATCAGTTCACTTCTACACTGACGGCTCAAAAGCCAAAGACGGAGTTGGTGGAGGTGTTTTCTCCGAAAGTCTTAATCTTAGGCTCTCCTTTCCGTCTACCAAATTACTGTAGTGTGTTCCAGGCGGAAATAACGGCGATTAAAGAAGTCTTATCTTGGCTCAAGAAAAACGTCATATCCGCCAAGGATATCTGCATATTTTCGGACAGCCAAGCAGCCATCAAATCCTTGGATTCGATCTCCATAACTTCTCTAGTAGCCCTCGACTGCCGATCGTCTCTTACGGAGATGGCCGAACAGTTCAACATTGATCTAAGCTGGATTTGAAACGCTCTAAGAAATTGATCTCTCTCTCAACGAATATATATATGCATATCGGCACTGCCATAGGCGTCATTACTCGACACTGCCTGATAGGAAGACATGCCGCAGGGCTAGGCCTTTTCGCAAACGAATTTTGCAGAAGCTGTATGGATGAGGAAGAGGAAGAAACTATCCTTCACCTTCTTTGTTCCTGCCCAGCTCTCTCCCGTAGAAGGAAGCTTCAGTTAGGAGCCTTCCATTACAACGACCTTGGCGATCTGACAAAGACAGATATCAGAAGCCTCTTACGCTTTATAAAGAGCTCAAAATGGTTCAACTAGTCTTATATGATCCTTTTTCGTGGTATCACAATGGACCTATGCTGATCTAAGTGTGTTGGCGTTTCCCAGCTGGCAGCCACTTTCAACCAACCAACCAACCATCCAGCCGGTATGAGGATTCATCACAGGACATTATGGGTTACCTAAGCAAAATGAATCTAATGAACACAGCGCAGTGCAGAAGACGAAACAAGATTATATGCGGATGTGGAATTAGAAGAAAGATCTTCTCCAGGAACCAACTGAGATGAAACAATTCTCCACGGCAGTATCATCAGCTTTATAAAAAAAAGTGGAGAACTTCCTACCCTAAGCATTCTTTCTACATATGGTATAATAGAGTTTAATTAGGTCGACAAGTGCCGTTTTTATCCCATAGGTCAGTCAATATTCATTAGTTACCTATTGCAAAACTGATCTTCTTTGATTTTGCGTCAATACAAGCGCTTGCTAGTGGAAGCAGTCAGGTGTATAAAATAAATGGGCTCGTTCAATAAAATGTATAGCTTAAAAATTGTTTTCCTGAAGTTGAATAAGAAAATTAAAGTAAAGTTTCAAAGAATCAGAATTCCAGAAGACAGAAAGTATCACTTTTTCCCTTTTAGCTTATTTCGAATACAAATATTCCCTCAAAAAGGAAAATTTCCCACAATCTGATGGAACTACTCAATATGTCATTGCTTCGGCCAGCATCAGCTTATTCCGAATGCAACTATACTTTAGAATTTTATTTTTTCTGTGTGGACCGGTCCGGTTATAATAGTTCTTGACAATAAATTAATGAAAATCGTATCTACAACTAGGCACAGAGCTCACATCAGAGTTGCAAAATATTAAAAAGTAAGACCCATTTGCTATAGCTAGCTCAGTTGTAAGCAGATCTTATGCGCCTCAGAAATATAATAATCGGTTGCATATGGAGTTCGTCAAAAGAACAAATATGGACTGTTTTCTGTAACGGAGGTGCCACGCCCATTCCTCCAATCCTGCCCGTATTGGAAATAATATTTTATTGAGAGCCACACATACTTCCATTAACCAAATTTCAAAGCTAACTGTCATAAAACTCATAAATATCTACTTAGATCTACAGCGTCTTAGATGACTTTCTTAATGATGGTGGCAGTGGGCCTCTTAATATGACAATCTTGGTTAAGCGCACAAAATAATTGGTAAGGCAGAAATGGCTTAAGATGGTTCTTTAATCTTTTAATGTTTTAATTAGTTTAGGTATATGTGGTGCCTATAGCGATAATGATTTGGCTAAAATGATAGGGATATTCAAGTGATTATTCTTGCCAAGGCTAAGGCAGAGTAGGTACAGAGACACAACTAAAGACACAATTCTTAACAGAATCATAATCCGACTGGGCTCTGCTTCTGCAGGAGGGAATAAACCTTTCCTCAAGGTATAAGCATCAGTGAGCTAAATAAAGATCGGCAGTGGACTCTCTCTGTTATTGTTGTTACTTTTATTAGGTACTAGCTGTACCCGCCCAGCTTTGCCCGTGCACAGGAATTGCATTGCTTAGGTCTCAGATAATAATGTTCTTTTGTAAAATGCGAAAAATGTGAATAAATCTGGAATTTTCTTTCTGCCTCAACCTGAAATATACAGCAATACGAAAAAAAAAAAACAAAAAAAGAATCATGAAAATCATATAAGATGTTTTTTGTATGGGAGGCGTCACCCCCGTTTGTCCAATTTTAGCGTGGCGATATCGATAATGGATGTAATGTATTGGATATATAATGTGCACCCGCTCTTCATCGCCCTCCCTCTCCTTGATCATGCTACTTGTTTGTAATGCTGTATTTCCTTTCCTTTGTTTCCCTCTTCCTATGGAATCCGAACAACTACCTACCCCAACCCTACACTGTTCCATACCACTTATCGAATGAAATTCTGAAATGAAAACTGTTTTGTATTATACGTCTCTCGATCATAATATACATACCTACATATATAACTGACCATAGCACTCACTGCGAAAACAAATCAACCCTTTTCGAAGGTATAGTATACGTATTGTTTTTGTTTGACGATCGCAAAAGTATAAACATCCATTTTTAGCAAGGTATATGTGTAGGTATGTATATATTTTCACTTCAGAAAATACATTTTGGCTAAAAACTGTTCCTAAGGACGTAGCTATAAACGACATAGCCTATAGCAGTCTTACAGTCTTAAGGAACATTTTAAAAAAAGTTTCATCGAAATCTGTCCAGTCGTTTTTGAGTTTTTAGCTGACAAAGAAAAGTCCTACGGTTTTATTATATGTATATAGATATAGCATGCAAGTTTTAAAAAATATGTCATAAATGCAGAAGAACGTTAAAAGAGGAATGAAATTGCCACCACTGATATACAAAAAGGTGTCATTTTGAGTTACTGCGTGCCACCACATCACCAATAGATAAAAGCGATGGGGTATTCTCCAGAACTTTTATAAACTTAATGACAGACAACAAACCTTAAAAAAATGTAGCACCAAATTTTAAAATAAAATAAACCAAACCTGAATATGCTAATTTTCAAAAAAATACCTCATTCAATTTAAAAACAAGTAAAAGTGTTATCATCAGCCTGGCCGATGCTTTGATACCCTCCACTGTGTGTACTGCACAGTGCACTTGACAACCGCGAGGACATCAACTTTCCAAAACTCCTTTTGTTACAGGACAAGCAAACTTTGGAACTCGCTTCCTGGGGATATATTTCCAGAAGTATACAATTTGCAGCAATTTAAGTACAGAACTAACATACATCTGTAAGCATCTCGGAGCGCTGTTGAAGCGTTATAGGTTCGCCTTTCCCGGGAGAAATATTTCAAAAAAAAAAGGCACACGCATGTGTCTAATATGGGTTTTGTATGGGAGGTACCCGAACTACTTGACCGACATAGAACATTTTTAATACCAACCTGGACTCTATCGTGTTTTCAACAGACAGACAGACGGACATGGCTAAATCGATTCAGAATGTGATCCTGATTCAAAATATATATACTTTATAGGGTCTCCGGTGAATCCTCCTTGGCGTTAAGAAAATATTTATACAGATGGAGTAAGTTCTGACTTGTCAATAATAAATATTTGATTCTGCGGCTTTGAATGTAAATTCTGCGAATAAATTCAAAATTTTTGCTGGTGAACTTATAACAAACTAGCTGAACCCCAGCCGGCTTCGCCAAGCCTTTTTTTGGTTTTTATTATAATTATTTTTTAATTTTTTTGGTTTATCAATTGATCACCGTAATTACGGACATTTAAAAAAAAGTAGGTAAATATTGGTTGAAAATTACGGGCGACAGAGGGAAACATACAGTTTTTCAACTTTGTTAGATAGCTGCACCGCGCCCGGCTTTGACCGTGTACAGGAATCTTGCTGAGGTCTTAGATAACAATGTTCTTTCGTAAAATGCGAGAAATGAGAATAAATCGATTTGATGTAACTTTTTTTCTGTCTAAACCTGAAGTACAGCAATTCAAACAAAACAAAAAAAGACTCATGAAAATCGGCCCAGCGGTTATCGAGATATATAGCGTCATCGAATTTCATCCCATAGATTATCTGCAAGTTTGAGCTCAATCGATTAGGAGATATAAGAATTTGAATGTTTTTTTTTTTTTGTATGGGCAGTGCCACGCCTCTTTGTCAGATTTTGACCAATCTTCACAGGAGCACTCTACGGCCAATACGTAAGATTACCTGTAAGTTTGAGCTCAATCGATTCTGTGGTTTTCGAGATATTAAATTTTGAATGCTTTTTGTATGAGCGGGGCCACGCCCCTTTGTCCGATTTTGACCAATCTTCACAGGAGCACTTCAGGGCCAATGTCAAAGATTATCTGTAATTTCGAGCTCAATCGATTAGGTGGTTTTCGAGATATACAATTTTGAATGTTTTTTGTATGAGCGGGGCCACGCCCCTTTATCCGATTCTGACAAATCTTCACAGGAGCACTCCGCGGCCAATACGTAAGATTACATGTAAGTTTGAGCTCAATAGATTTGGTGGTTTTCGTGATATACGATTTTGAATGTTTTTTTTTGTATGGGCGGTGCCACGCCCTTCTATCCGATTATGACCAATCTTCACAGGAGCACTTTACTGCCAATACCTAAGATTATCTGTAAGTTTGAGCTCAATCCATTTGGTGGGTTTCGAGATATATGTTTTTGAATGTTTTTTTTGTATGGGCGGTGCCACGCCCCTTTGTCCGATTTTGAATTTGTTTAGCCTATTGACCGACCACCGTAATTACCGACATTATAAAAAAAATCAACTAAATTGGTTGAAATTTACGGGCTACAGAGGGAAACATACAGTTTTTTCCACTTTGTTTTATATATATAGAGATAAGAGATAAGAGATATAGTTTTTTTTATTTATAATATTTAATTTTAGGTGAGTTTTTTTACTATTCTATATAGGCTTCAAAAAATAATTTCATACAAATCCAGGCTAACGAAATCTATATAAGTAGCTAGTAGAATTAAATTTGTATGAAATTATTTTTAGTCATTTTAATAAAAATGCGCGATAAGTGCACGATCGTGCCACATCGGCAACGCTTAGGAGATACTGGAATCATTGTCGATATAAAGTTCGCTAATTGAGAGTCACTCCGGCTTCAACCATCTCGCAAAAAGCAAAAGATTCAAATTATTAAGAGTCCGCAGTTAGAAAGGTACCATTCCTCCTTTTACTCAAAACATGCGATCATAAAATGTCCCTTGGGATTGAATTTGCACCTTCAGTATAATATTGAGATACAAATTGAATACCTAAAAAATTAACAACGCATGAGAGAGCCAGTCAAAATAACTGAACGACTTCGAATTGCTAAATATAGGTTAGATACATCTGCTGTTGCAGATACCTACTACAACAACATTGTGTGCATCTTGAGAGCAAATAATTTATTTTAGCCAACTGAGTAGTGACCACAAAAGCCGCGGTTTTTACACTACACCGACTACACGGTGACCACTGGCGAAAGGCAAAACAGTAGCTATGCAACATAAAAATAATTGTAAATGCAGTCCAGTCCAGTACACCCCCAAAAAAACTACGAAACGCCAGAGCAGAATTCACATTGCCCTAAATATGTGGAACCCTAAGGTTGTTCGCATTTTTATTGAGGTCGAAGGACCCACAAACATATTCGTGGTGTGCTGCAGTATACCAGTGTTTTGGTATTGTTTCTTTTAACCGCTCCGTGGAACCATTCGCACCTGCCCTCGCATGTCTCCCACGTTAATATTATGTATTATCATTGAAATTTTCTTCGAGAGTGGACCGAGGGGAATAATCGTTCCTTTTGGTGGAAATTCCAGTTCTAGAAGGCTGTATTAATGTACGCAACGCAATGATATGCATACATTACCTACATATTCCTATACCTGAACATTCATCCAAAGCAACTGCTTTATCTTTTATCTGATTATTATGTCTAATGGCGTTTTAATTAGTTTTTACGTTTTAGTAATCGAAAACAAATATTTTCAGCGTAAACGCCAGATATGCAATTTGATATGAATTTTTAAAAGAATATTCTGATGAATTAATCCAAATTAGTTTTGTGTGCCTAATCGAGTTACGCATATTTAGGACATACGAATTTGTGCATTTTTAATACAGTGCAGTTGGAGAGTCTCATACTCCTTGATAGGTCCTTATAAGACCAATCTGGGCTCCGCTTCCTCCCTTTCGTTTTCGAAGTTACATGAGGCATAACGTTTGGGAAAATGATTGAAAGTTTTAATCTTGCAGAATCCCACCCCAGTTATGCTTTTAGCATATCTTTTACTCAAGAGAGTATTTGAAAGGGTACTTTTATAAGCATAGCTGACAGGCTTTTTGACTGACGCGTAACCTGGGTAGAGTTCCAAGTCGACAGCCTTATTTGAAGCTCTGAAGAGTCTAGCTCTGCCTAGATGCTGTTATGGTTTGTAAGCCGGAAAAAGATTCTGGACTGAAAAAGAAAGTTGTTGAGCCTTCCGACCTATCTCATCAGCCCTTTTAGTTGCCCTCCTATCCCTCGTGACCTGCAACCTACAGGAGAGCGACTTTGTTGTGGGCAGCAAGCAGCCAGTATCCATGATGAGTCTAGAGTTTATTTTATATGAATCAAGAGTCTTAAGGCTGCTTTACTATCTGAGACTATGTTGAAATTTTACCTTATGAGATTTTGTTTTAAGCAATCTCTGGCACAGTCTTCTTGTCTAGGCTTCAGCTTTAACAATCGTTGTCTCAAAACTAGTTGCCATTTCTTAATCGTGTATGTTATGTACCATTACTGACACTGAGTGGGATTCATTTAGCCTGGGGCCGGTCCACAGTCTCCCACACAGACCGGTCTGGGATGTATATTTTGTACCTACGATGGAAATTGACTTTTGAGGGCATGAAGTCAGGCATTTGCGATTGAATTGATGGGTTTCATATAATATTTATTGTTCTCAGAATCTTCGTGTGACCTTTTAGACCACCAAGCTTTACAGGGGCTTGTAGCGCAGGCTGGGAATGTTTTCTTAAGGCGTATGGTGTATGTAATGGAGGAAGATTGGGATTGTACTCTTCAATGTGGTTTTATAGTGGAGGTTTGAAGAAGTTACCACACTATGAGCTATCTTACTTACTTACTTAAGGTGGCGCTACAGTCCGGGGTGGACCTGGGCCTCAGCCAACAAGCGTCTCCAGCCAGCACGATCTTTGGCCAGCTCCAGTCTCCAATTTCGAGCGCTAAGTTGGTTAAGGTCCCTTTCCACTTGCGTGCGCCACCTGAGTTGCGGTTTTCCTATGCAGACGGGACCGAAAATTACTCAAAGAATTTTCCTCCCAAAGCAACCAAGAATAACTTTTAGTGTCTATAGTGACATTCTGTCCAAGACGTCGGTGTTGGGTGTCCTTTCTTGATGACAGCATATACTTTGTCTTGCCCTCATTGACCGCCAAACCCATCTTCGCCGCTTCCGTCTCAATGCCCACGAACGTGCCAGTGACATCACGCGGCGTTCTGCCGATTTTGTCGATGTCGTCGGCGAAGGCGAGTAGGTGGACGGACTTTTGAAAGATACCTAGTGCCTCTGGTGTAAGCGTTTGAGTTTTGCACTATTCTTTCAAGAACGATGTTGAAGAAGTCACATGGCAGCGCATCGCCTTATCTAAATCCTTTTTTGACATCGAAGGTCTCGGTGAGTTCTTTACCGGCCTTGATGGAGCAACGTGCATTCTCCATTGTCATCCTGCACAGACGGACGAGTTTGGCAGGGATGCCAAAACTAGACATTGCTCTGTATAGCTCGTCTCTATAAAGGCTATCGTAGGCGGCCTTAAAATCGATGAAAAGATGGTGGGTAACGATTTGGACTTCCTGCGTTTTCTCCAAGATCTGCCGCAGTGTGAATATTTGGTCGATGGTAGACTTTCCTGGCCTGAAGCCACACTGATAGGGGATAGGGACCAATCAGGTTGTTGACGAAAGGCTTCAGGCGTTCCCACAACACGGCAGATAAGATCTTGTAGGCAATGTTATGAACAGTGTTGCCACTAAAAAAAAGTGAATCCGGTCAAATCTGGCCGAATGACCGGATTTTTATTTTCTATATCCGGTCAAAAAATCGGCCAATAGTTAAAATGAGAATTTTTGACCTGAAAAAAAAAAAAAAAATAAAAATAAATAAATAAATAGGCGGCGCAACAGGCGGTAGACACCCAAGGCCTAGCTTCTCGCAACCATTCGTTTTGTGTGAGTTTCTATTTTTGGAACGAATGTAAAGGACCTACAATTTTATGCCGAGTCCGAACGGCTGAATTGAGAAGCTTTTTCAGGACAGTCATACTCTCGGATGTTTGTCAGACGTTCGCGAGAGGTGGCGCAGTAGAAAAAACCTTAAGAGTAGTTAAGAGTTAAGAGTGATAGAGTGAAGACGTCAAAAACGGGCGTCCGCTTCGGCTTAACTATAGAATTTGTTTGTGCTTAAATTTCACTATTCTTTTACCTGCCAAATTTTATTTCATTGCAATGACGCCTGGTTTTTGTGTGTAGCCAAATCGTTAATGGAAATGAAAGTCATGAGAAGACGTGTATGGCCGGGCCATGTACTAAGGCCGTGTGTCAATTGGGCTAAATAATTATTCTCGGATAATTTTCTGACACTTGAAAATAGTAGTTCACCAAACTCCAATCTGAGATTTACCGAATTTCAAACTTTAATTAATTGAAATTCATTGTTTAATTTCCTCTTCAACATTCTAGCAAAAGAAAACGTCAAAAAATGAGCCTATAAGATAATTTATTATCCTGCTCCCGGAGCAGAATTCCATGCGTAATGTTGTAGGCCCATTATTCGCATTAAATTGGTTTCTGTTTGAACTTGGGAGCATGTTCTTAATGTATCTATGGCAAAGTTTTATTCAAATTATAGAAATCCATCTCTATTTATAGTCAGTAGGGCAACTTTATTTTTCCAGTCAAAAAAGAGTTTTCCGGTTAAAAACATTTTTCGTTCCGGTCAAAAAACGGTTAGGCCGGATTTCAAAATTTTCTTCGGTCAGAGTAAAGAGATTTCGGTCAGATATGACCGGAATCCGGTCAGAATGGCATCACTGGTTATGAAGACTAATACGTCTGTAGTTGGCGCAGTTCAGAGGATCTCCTTTCTTGAGGATCGGGCAAACAATGCTGAGGTTCCATTCATTGGGCATATTTTCCTCCGACCATATTTTATAGATGAGTTGGTGCATGCTCCTAACCAAGTCATCGCCTGCCGCTTTGAATAGCTCGGCGGTTAGGCCATCTGCTCCAGCGGCTTTGTTGGACTTAAGCTTAGATATAGCTATCTTCACTTCATCCAGGTCGGGTGGGCGGAATTGTTGGTCTTCATCGTCCAGGTTAAATGGTTCATTCTGCCTGACAGCGGTATTTAGTTCGTCATCGCCGTTAAACAGTCTGCAGAAGTAGTTCTTCCATATCCTCAGCATCGACTACGATTCTACTATGATGTTCCCTTGTTCGTCCTTGCAGGCTTCGGCTCCGGCAGAGACAGCGGTATTTAGTTCGTCATCGCCGTTAAACAGTCTGCATAAGTAGTTCTTCCATATCCTCAGCATCGACTGCGATTCTACTATGATGTTCCCTTGTTCGTCCTTGCAGGCTCACCGTCACGACTCGTTTACACAATTTCCAATTCACGCGATTCCGCAAGACACTGTGAGTTTTTAGGCGCTCAACGAATGCTCTTTCTTCAGCTGAGAGCGCTGAATTTAGTTTTACGTGGGTTTTCCCATGATGGAATAAGTATAAGGTGATCTCGTCGGCAAAAAGTAGTCCCTTAACGACACGTTTTTCTCTTTATTCAGCGTAGTAAGTGTACCTTAACGAAGCGTTAAGGGACCAAAAAACGAACGAGTCGGCAGCCGACGAGACCACCTTATACATATTCCATCATGAGCGGACCAAAAAACGAACGAGTCGGCAGCCGACGAGACCACCTTATACTTATTCCATCATGCCAGGGGTTTCGTTGTGATGGTCGTGTGAAACCAAGCACATCAGAGGCGGCGTCTCTGATGGCTTTTTGGCAATGTTGCCACTGGTCTTCGATGCTTGATGCTGGCTGCATAGACCCTCTTGAGAGATTGAGAGAGACTCGATCGGAGAAGGATCTGGTGATCTCTCGCGATTTTAGCCGTCCGACGTCAAACTTCCTCGCAGTATTTACTTGCCTTGGTGCCTTGCGTCGATCGCAATGTGGTCAGTCTGGTTGACGGTTGATTGATCGGGAGATCTCCATGTGCGTTTATGAATATCGAGATGCGGGAACCGCGTACTTGCTATGACACCATTTCGCCCCTCTGCGAAGTCGATCGGAGGTGGTGTCGTGTAGACTGTACCTCCCGACAGTACTACTAATGTCGTTTTCCATTGGGCAAAAAGAAGCGTCCGGGAGCGTCCGGAATCAAGAAAATCACTTCTGAAACCGTTCCATTGGCGCAAAAAATACTCTTCTGTTGATTCTGAGGAGAGAATTTCGCTTCTCGATTTCAAGTCAGAATCCACTCGAGGAGCACTTACACAAGTGCATTTTATGCATTTTATACAAGCCAGCTGGCAGCAGCCATACAGTAATTTTTGACGTTTCACCAATACGTGAGTGTAGTCAGCCAGAAGCAGTTTTCTTGTTCCATTGGATTACGGAATGAGTGAATCCCCGAGTGAAACCAATGGAAAACGACATAAAGCTGCCCTCACTTGAGCTTACTGGAAAGAAAATTTTCCTACGTGACCATAAAACGAACAAAACCAGCCGAATATTGCGAAGTCTGTCAGCAGTTTGCGAGTGTGCCTTTTTGCACTCGGGTTTAGCTCGAAACAGATTACCCTCAATGGTAATTGCGCTAGGTATTTCGCCAACGATATATTGTCTTAAGACAGGCATAACTTGGAAAATCTCTTTGCTCACAAGAAAATGTCGCCTACATTTACGAATATTTATGTAGTTGCTGCGTCTCAACAAAGCAATATGGTCTCGAAATTGTTGAATTTAATAAGTTAGTATATGAGAAGCACCTTCTGCTCAGGTGGGAGTGGAAAATAATAGGCAATGTAAAAAACTGTCGAATTTTTTTTTCTAATTTCATGAACAAATTAATGATTTTTTTTATAAATAGCAGTGAGTAGGTATCTACAGCGTTAGTAAATAAATTACAAGGATAGCAGTTTCGATATAAGACGACAAACTAATCGCAGTTCGATTGTTTCTCTTGACCATACTGTTCATCAGACAACCATTAAGAAAATACTTTTTGTTATACTTTCAAGGAGTATTCGATTATTATTTACAGCCAATCACCGAAATTAATCCATACCATCCCTTCACATGCTGAATTGAATTAAATCAAGTCAACCGAACCATGCTGTATCGCAAAGTTGTATATGTTTCCCAAAGATAAGCTTGTACTTATTATTATTGAATTATGGCTTTGAAGCCAATTCAATTTCACGACGTAATGTCCAAATTGGTCACCTTCTAAGCCCATAAAATTTGTCCACTGTCCAGTGATGCCTCCATTCCCAACCCTTTACCGTGCGTATGGTTATATCCGATATATTAATGCGTTCGATTTATTTTTATTTTCGTTTTTAAACTCTCAAATCCTTATAGGATTTTGTGAGTCCACTTATTTCATACCACATTAGACAATTACGATCGTGCACTCACCTTATCCGCTGTGGAGATGATAGCTTTCTATTTCATTGCTCTATGTTGGTAAGCAAATCTTTATTTTCCGATATACAGAGGCGGTAGTAAAAAAAGGATACCCACCCCCAATACAGCGGCGAAACTGTTCAAGTGGACGAATTGTCATTCTAAAGTTCGCACTATCTGCACACATGGTATAGTTGCAGTCGATTTATGCTCAAATCAAGTTCGAAGAAGGGTTGAATTTGCCAGAAGAGTGAGTTTATGGGCAAGTGCCTTGCGCTGGCCACACCGAAAGTGGATGATATTTTATTGGACTGGATTAAGGAGATTTATAAAATGGAATGTCCACTTTCTTTTGCCCAAAGATACGAAAAGAAGATGAAGGGTTTCCAATAAATCTATCCTTAGTCTATTGGAGAGAAATTTATAAAACTGCTTCCTTAATTGAATTCGCTCATCCCCCGTACAGCGTTGTTGTCAACCTCCAAACGTGCCTACTCAAGTGGACGACATTGCATTGGACAGATAGTGATGAGGCGATTATGTGCGTCACCTATCCAATTGAATGAGGTTACCTTCATCGGTATTAGTAGTGTTAGTGTAAGAAAACTCGCCTGTCATTGAAGTGACGTGGGATAGCTTACATAATACGTGACACGTCGGCAAAGGTGCATCGCCGAAAGAGGATAATGATGGTTTTTATTATGACTTACGATTCGTCTGCCTAATTTCTTTCTTTTTCACCGATCGGCTTTTTAGCGTTTACATTTGTTTTTGTTTTATATTGGGAACATCAGGAATTACTCTTGTAACTGACACGTTGTGGGGTGCCATCGGAGTTTCACCTGCCGATGACCGTGCGCCATCGGCTCTTGATGCAAGGTGTTAGGTTGGAATCGGGAGGGAATACCTTCTGAACAAAAAAAGAAAAAAAAAAACTCTTCAATGATGGCTCAAGGAAGGTATAGTTTTCTTGGTGGATTAACGTTTCTCATGGTAGATGCAGTTACATTTGGATTTGGATTGGATAGGTAAAGTATCTGGTAGAGAATTCGCAGGTGTACGTATTAAAATCGAGGAACCTCCGGTAATGTAGTTTGGGTTTGTAGGTGATGAATGAATGACTATAGAAGGAAGATTCATTCTACTTTCTTCTGATATTTCTCTTGAGCGGCTAATCCGTTTTTAACTGGGCAGGAAGTTTTAGAATGATGGAAAAATGATTGAAAAATCAACAAATAAAAACTATTACTTAACTATTAAATAAATAGTAGATACCTATAGACTCATTAAAAAAGTACCTACAACCTACTGAGGATGAGGATGAGGCCCCAAATTCAAAAATAAAATTTTTGATAAAATAAATAATTTTTAATTAATAAATGCACCCACTTAGATGTAGATACATCAGTATGTTGTGGAAAGGGTTCGGACTTCACTGCAATTACAATAGATCTGCTGTTTTTCATAAAACAAAATTGATCTACTAGTGCGCCCGCACCTCAATCTACTACACTTTTTCAGAAAAGTAATTTCATTTTTTTAATTTGAAAATTAAAATAGATTTTCGGTTTAATTTCCGATGCGTATCTATTTATATAGACTCGGATCACTACCTTGTTGTAGCCAAGGTACGTATGCGGATATCCCCGACACCACGACAACGAGGAAATACTGTGAGGAGATTCAACGTTGAACGGCTACAAACGCAACAAACCGCCAGAACTTTTGCCGATCGCGTCTCCCTCAACCTCTCGAGAAGTCCTTTGCAGCCTTCATCAAGTGCTGAAGACCAGTGGCATCGATGCCAAGAAGCCGTCAGAAAAGCCGCAACTGATGTGCTCGGTTTCACCCGACCACCACCACGAAACCCTTGGTTTGATGAAGAGTGCCGGCAAGCACATGCAGCAAAGCAACT
The DNA here is from genome assembly GCA_955612985.1 of Cheilosia scutellata. NCBI lineage: Eukaryota > Metazoa > Arthropoda > Insecta > Diptera > Syrphidae > Cheilosia > Cheilosia scutellata. The sequence goes on from OY015312.1 coordinate 71,414,726, forward strand.
GGCCTATAAAGCGGCGCTGCAGAGAAGGACGAAAGCAGCTCGTGAGCTCTACGAGCAAAAAAGGAGGGAAGAACACCGGCTTCTCCGAAGGAAAAAGAAAGAGCACGAGAAGCGCCCGATCGAGGAAATAGAGAGGTGTTACTCCATCAGGAACAATGTTCGGAAGTTCAACCAAAAGGTAAAAAGAACGTGTCACGGAAAAAAGATCCGAACGGAGACCTGTAGAGACGAACAAGGAAACCTTGTAGTGGAGCCACAGTCGGTGCTGAGGACATGGAAAAATCATTTCTGCAGACTGTTAAACAGCGAAGACGACAAATATTCCGCTGTCAGGCAGAATGAACCATTCAACCTGGGCGATGAAAGCCAAGACTTCCGTCCACCTGACCAAAATGAGGTACGGATAGCAATATCCAAGCTGAAGTCCAACAAAGCTGCAGGACCGGACGGTTTATCGGCCGAGCTTTTTAAGGCAGCGGGAGATGACTTGGTAGAGAGCATACACCAACTCGTTTCTAAAATTTGGTCAGAGGAAAGTATGCCTAATGAATGGAGCCTCAGCATTGTTTGCCCGATCCATAAGAAAGAAGACCCTCTAAACTGCGCCAACTATAGAGGCATCAGTCTCCTTAACATCGCTTACAAGATCCTGTCTGCCGTACTGTGTGAACGCCTGAAACCATTTGTCAACGAACTGATTGGACCCTATCAGTGCGGTTTCAGGCTCGGTAAGTCCACAACCGACCAAATATTCACACTACGACAGATCCTGGAGAAAACCCAAGAAGTCCAAATCGATACTCACCATCTATTTATCGTGATGCGCTGTCATGTGACTTTTTCAACATCATTCTTGAGAAAATTGTGCGAAACTCGCAAGCCAACACCAGGGGCACAATTTTCCAAAAGTCTGGGGTCTCATCGCGTAACTTTTCAGACGATCATCGTCTCGACGATTGAACAAAACGACGTCGTTTTAAGTTAGCTTCATGTAACAACACAATCGCGTCGTTCAATTGAATCGTCCATCGTTTTCGTTTTGAACAGTTTGAGCAGGGCTGTAAACAAACTGTGACAACTGGAAACCAATAAAAAGGGTATATAATTTGTGTGTGTTGTTGTCTTTTATGTGGAAATGTATGTATAGGTAAAAAGGTAAACATTTTTCGTTGCAGCAAAAATTTTATGATAGGGGTTGTAAAATAAGAGAAAATTGGTGAATGCATTTTTCAAAAACCATTTAATGAATGCAATTCAATGATTGTGTACTCCAACAAGGGTGTGATGTGAACTTTCTAGTGTACCAATTTTGATTAACTAAAATGAAGAAAATTGATATTTTTTTCTATATTTTTACATTTCACCACACTAATGCAAAATGGAGTGTACTATTTGTCGAAATTATGAAAAATTTGATTGAAGTAATATTCTTTAACATTTGTTTTGCTTTTAAAAACCCTAAATGGAAACAAAATATAGTAAAAACGATGAAACGATTGCCAAAGAGCCATCGTTCAATCGAATCGTTTCGACGACGCTACTTGACAGTTAAATTGTTTACGTGAAGCAACAAGAAACGATGATCGTTCGATCGTTTCGACGATCATCGTTTTTTGGTTGTTACACGAAGTAGCAGCATCGTCGAGACGACGTCGTTGGATCGTTTTAGCCTTACGCGATGAGACCCCTGTGCAACTACTTGCATATGCTGACGACATCGACATCATTGGCAGAACACAGCGAGCTGTCACCGGTGCGTTTGCAGGTATCAGCGCAGAAGCGGTAAAAATGGGTTTAGTGGTGAATGAGGGCAAAACAAAATATATGCTGTCAACAAGAAGGGACACACAACATCGAAGAATTGGACAGAACGTCACGATAGACAGCTATAACTTTGAGGTGGTTAGGGACTTTGTCTACCTCGGCTCCGCTATAAACTCTGATAATGACACCACAGCAGAAATCAAACGAAGAGTTACACTTGCCAACCGCTGTTTCTTTGGCCTAAGCAGGCAACTGACTAGTAAGGCCTTGTCAAGAAACACTAAGGAGACTCTATATAAGACCCCCATCATCCTAGTCCTACTCTATGGCGCAGAAGCATGGACGTTAACAAAGGCGGATGAAGATCTTCTTGGTCGTTTCGAACGCAAAATTCTTCGAGTGATTTTCGGTCCCGTTTGCGTTGACGGGCTTTGGAGGAGAAGATTTAACAGCGAACTCTACGAGCTGTACAGCGACATAGACCTGGTCAGAAAAGTGCGTATCAGTCGACTAAGATGGCTAGGATATGTAGAGCGAATGGACACCAACGCTCCGGCCCGAAGAGTCTTCGATTCCAACCCGGAGGGACAACGCAGTAGAGGAAGACCTCGCCTTAGGTGGCGCGCACAAGTGGAAGGGGACCTCAACCAACTTGGAGTGCGCAACTGGAGGCGGTTAGCCAAAGATCGTGCTAACTGGAGAGGCGTGTTGGTTGAGGCCCAGGTCCACCCCGGACTGTAGCGCCATCTAAGTAAGTATCTAAGTATCTATTTATATATAATTAAATAAAAGTAAAGTCTGGCATCACCTAAGTAAAAAGTGGATTGCATTTAAATGACAGTAGATAAATGAGACCATTGGATGAAATTATTCAAATGTATAGTCTTCTTAAGTTGACTAAATTTGTCTGGACTAGATTATCAGGGTTGCGACTGACATGATGACATGCTATGTGCATGCAGTTATCATTTTGTATATTCACTTATTCAACAAATTATTTTGAATTTGAATGACAGTTATTTGAAGTAGAATGCCAAATTAATAGGTACTCAGTCGAGGAATTAGTCGCGTTCAATGCGTTAGGATCTACTAGGATCTAGGCAAATAATAGTGTAAAAATAGTAAGTATACTATGTAATTGGAAGTGATGTTTGAAAGAACAACAAATGTGTTAACAAAGACTTCGATTGGAATGATAGCTATTTAGAACTGTACCACTTCTCATACATCATAAGATTCCTTAAGTGATTTCTTTAACAGTTGAATTCCGAAAGTCGATTCTTCGTACCTATGTATTCGTCTTTCGGAAGGCTTTTAATTATTTTTCCAGAAAGTGAAACTGCGCTGATCGATGAGCACTTGCCCACCAATTGACCAAAATTATAGAATACCACTGAAAGGTAGACAAACATAATCCATTTGTTGTTGCTTACAAAGCTTGCCGATCTGTCGAGTCCTTCTTTCATTTTTGTCCCTTCTTTCGATTTTACATAATCTGAAAATGTCTGGAAACTGTCATCTGCGAATCTAGGCCCTAAGTATCTACATATACTGAACGTGGTCATTCTTGACTAGATTTTTAGTTACTACTACGACTACTAACAGTTGTAGTTCTAACAAGTTATACGCCTTATGGTGACTTGGCAGCACTAGCTATGCTAGTTGACATTTGACTTTTTAGCTGTTTTATATCTGTCTTCACCAAACAAATTTGCAGTCAGTAAATTAGTTTGTAAAATGATAAATTACGAGAACAAGTAGTTTCAGATGCTTTATTTATTGTTGGCAAGCTCTACAGCAACAGCAAGTTCCAACCGTTATGTCACAGCGATTTGCAGGACGTAATGGATGTGCTTGCACTTTTAACGCGTGATTCAAGTTCCAGCAGCGAATCATGGCAGTGCACAATGTCCTTACGTGGACTGTAGCATTTCAGCAGTCCCAGTCTGGTCCCACTGTCTCTTCCTTTCCAAATTTTGAGTTACAATCTTTTTTGTCCATATTTTGATTGTTGATGTTTGTTTGTTTTCCTTTTTTTTAGGGGAGACTGGGGCACCCTGCACAACTTTTTGCTTTGCAAAACGTGTTTCCCGCGCAAAATGACAAATAGTGTTTCGGGTTTAATTTCGTTTGATTGATATGAATGTGGTAAAAGGGTGATAAATAATTGAATAAATTTGCAAAAATTGTGCAGCAAAATAGCTTATCCTTTTTGGATAATTTGAATATGCTAGATGAAAAAAAAAAAATCCTATGAAAATATTTATATAAAAAACATTCAAAAGAAAATATAGATGTTGAAAAGGAAATATAAAAAAATTATTTGCATTAGTAAGAGTAAGAAAATTCTAATTGCATTAGGTAGAAGAAGAATATGGCAGCAGAAAAGAAGGACGCATTCCTGTCAGTTTTCAATACAATTTGGAGAAGCGTTACCATCACAAACCTACGATAATAGGAAACAAGTCAATTAGTTAATGCATGGCGCATGGGTTATATTTCTTTATAAATAGGAAAATTTAGTCAGTGAGTTAAATTTTTAACTACCAGTAACGTAACAAATGAGTTAGAGAATGGTTTGAGATCTATTATTAATACGGCTGTATGTGTTTTTTAAATTATTGGCCTGTGAAGTATCTATTCTCACTTTGAAAAATGCAAATAACTAAACTTTGGATTGGAAAAATGACTACGTAAATTTAATAAAGGCGTATAATTTATTTTTATTTAAAAATTTAAAAACGAAGTAGGTCCTTATGTTCAAAGGTACCCCTTATGCTGAGCAGTTTTGAACTAGGCTGGGACACTTTTGAGCGGCAGTATTTGTAATTGCTTAATTTCTTAATATTTCTTAATAAAATATATTAGCAGTCATACTTGGGTCCTCTCAGACTGAACTCCAGCGCGCACTCGATCGGTTTGTATCCGTTTGTGTTGAAGCTGAGATGAAGGTTAACGTGAACAAATCTGAAGTGATGGTCGTCTCCAGAACGCCTGTTGAATGCACTCTGCATGTTAGTGGAGTCCCATTGAAACAGGTGGAGAAGTTTAAGTATCTCGGGGTCTTATTCACGAGTGATGGAAGGAGAAATGCTGAGTTTTCCTGTAGGATTGGTCAGGCTCGTTCAATTTTGAGACAGCTTGGACATTCTGTTATTAGGAGGACTGAACTTGGTGTCAAAGCTCAGTTGTCAGTCTTTAATTCGGTGTTTGTTCCAATTCTTACCTATGGTCATGAGGTTTGGTAATGACCGAAAGAATAAGATCGCGAATACAAGCCGCCGAAATGAGATTCCTCCGTTGTATTGCTGGTGTGACTCGTAGAGATCGCATTAGAAATACCAGAATACGTGAGGAACTCAATGTCGAGCAGCTACTTCTCCGGACGGAGCGGTCCATGCTTCGATGGTTTGGTCATGTTAAACGCATGTCCCCGACCAGGATTCTACGACGTGCTATAGAATCCATACCATCGGGCAGGCGTCCTCTAGGTAGACCCAGCATGAGATGGTTAGATCAAGTCCATAATCTCTCCTCTACCCGTATGGGGATTGCCCTTGATGATTTGGAGTCGATGGCGGAGGATCGAGAGCTATGGAGGGTCCACTTGAGCAACCTACACCCGCGACCCACTTAATGGACATGCGGACCATTGAAGATTAGGTTTATTTTTTCAATAATAAAACAAAAACGACTTAACAGAAGCAAACTGAAATTCACAAATTACAAAATCTTTACAAATGGACTGAAGAAACTTTATACAAACAAAAATGAGTTAGGTGTTCAGGAATTTCGGTGTTCCCGGAGCGTTGATTGGTGGTGGTACCTTACCTTTATTCAATGCCACTTATAGACCACTTGTTCAAACGTGCGCCGACTGTTTTGCTCAAACCTCTCCCAATAGGTCAAGCGACAGAAAAATGTAGGTACTGAAATAATTATATTTTTCAAAAAACGTATCTTTATACGCTTTCAAATGAAGTTGTGCCTGAAAGATATATTTTAAACAAAAAGAAAGACAGATAGACAAAATTAAGAACGCCTCATGCGGCTGCCTCCAGGCGACGACTGAAAGGATATCCGAAAGTCGTTGACGACGAAAAAAGACGGTATTACAAAGTTTAAATTTTTGTTAATGTGTATTTTTAAATATTTTTTAAATTTTGCCTTATTTATTAGCAATGTTCAAATGTGCCTCACGTTCAAAGGTGCCTGGTCTCCCTTATTAATTTTGGTTGTCAAATTAACGTCATTTATGACACAATCGATAGCACTTTCGATAACATTTAAAGCAATCGTAATCGTAGATTGGTAGCACATTATTTATCTGGGCTTAAGGCATAAGCCCCGATGATTATCCGGGCTAACGAATCCTATATATAGGATTGCGTATTTGTATTGTAATATTCGGCTGGGATTCGAAAAGATAAAACACTATTCTGTTTACTAAACTTTAATAATTCACTTTTATTACAAGACAATATCACTTAAAATCAACTTTTCCGCTTATTACAATCTTTTCCACTTATTACAATCTTTTCCTTTTATTTTAAATCACTACCGATACTATTCCAACTTCACTTTACACGGTTTAAAGATAAACTGTCCCCTCGCCAGAGAGAATAGACCACCAGCTTCGGCCAAAAAGGAGAAATCCATAGAGCCAGCTTCAAAAAGTTATTAGGTGGTTAAGTATGTGTGCCATGTTAAAGTAAATGGAGGGCGAATTGGGCACGCATACACTGGCACCTAATAACATTTACAGTTATTTCTGTGGTATAAACACGTATTCACAGATAGAAAAAGAGGCGGCGCTACTTATTACAAAACTGGCTCTATGGAATTCTCTTTTTTGGCCGAAGCTGGTGGTCTATTCTCTCTGGCTTGTGGCCCATATACAATTGCAAAAAAAAAGGGCGCCTATTAACTTCAAAACATAATGTAATCATATTTTCAAACTATGTACCTATAAGTCATCTAAATTTTAATAAATGCCAAAGTTTAATAAAATCAGTAAAAAAAAGTTATTCTTAAAGAGGTCATAACGTTACTTATGAGGCAAACTGTATTTCTAGAATGTATACATGCTTGATAAATGATTTTGTATGGTCCTAGTTGGGCAGCCAAGACGAGGTCAAAACAAAGTCTGGATGAACCTATATATAATGCTCCAGCTAAGAGGATCTTCGAATCCCAGCCCCCAGGTCCGAGAAGACAAGGAAGACCGAACCTCCGTTTCAAAGACCAAGTCATCGCGGATGCCAGAGCGCTTGGTCTCGACAACTGGAAGCAGCGCGCCCGGGATCGTAGAGGATGGAAGGCTGCAGTTTCTCAGGCAGTCAGGATCCCGGGTAAGTAAGGAGTAGTAGTACCTATAGCCTCCCTCTCTTTATTATTAAAAATCCCAATACGCAATATACATATTACATACTTAGTTCTCTATATTCTGCATTAAGAATTAGAGGAACTGTTTAGATCGCTATTGGTGTCATATAGTAGATATGTAATTAATTAATGGTTATTGGGTATATGTACAAATATGTAAAGCCTCATACCTACTTCATCAGCCTATTATAAGTAATTTAAACTTTATTAAACGCATGCAATAAATGTTCCTAGATAATTCAACAAACATACGCGCCATAGCATCGACAGCCAATTATTATTAAAGAACATACACCGATAAAGGGTATGGACGTTCTTATCGTCGAAAAGGATCCTTTTTGTGCCTCTTGTCAGAACAATGTTCAAAACATGAACGAAACGTATACACATATCTGGAAAATAGCAAATTAAAAGGTGCAATCAATATTTTTTGAAAAGCATAAGGATGCCCATATTTATCCAAGCATCGAACTAGCCCTTACGATCGCCTGCATATATGCACATGATACCTACTCACTACATTGCGTATATACAAATGAGGCTCATTTAAATTGAAAAGAGGAAGCGATCGGCTTATGCAACGATGCACATTTACGGAATAATGATATTCCTCTAATATTTCTTAGCATATCTAATTTTCCGATCGATCTGTCATGGTTTCGTTTCTTTAACTAATATTGTTACTCTCGAGTGCAATTTGCGCATTTATGTGCATTATTCCCATTGAGAGGAGTCAAACGAATGTTGTTCTTCGTATGATAATGTGTGTGTGGGCTTACTTTACATGACAGCTTTACATTGCAGTAGTGGACTTTTAAAAGTATATCTTTTGTAAATAATAGAAGGTGATTGGATTATACCATAATAAGGTCTCGTGCTAATTTTTACTCACGATGCCGGATTTACTAAAACATTTAACTAAATCTTTGGGTGCGCTGTCAGTTCAGTATGCTAGAGATGAATCGTACATATATTCGAACTTAGTATTTACTTTGACAAAGGATATGATCCGCTGACTTTTCGTCTCAATTATACCTTCAAGAATATACCGTCATAAGTCATTTCTATACATGGTTATTTTTTAACTCTATACAGAAACAGATTCATGGTTGAAGCGACCGGTTACTAATGTTCGACGTATATACGTCTAAAGCAGTTTTGCCAAGGAGATATTGGCCAGTCTGTTAACTTAAGTTTCTGTTTAGCAATATTTTTAGCTTTTAATCAGCGCCTATAGCGCGTATGCGTCTGACCTCTGATCGGGATAAAGCACTAGATTAATATTGAAGTCTTAAAAATGTCGAAGTTGATCCAGTACCTCAGTTGTTAGTGCGAGCATCTGACAAACATCCGAGGGTATAACTGTCCTTGAAAATCTTCTTTATTCAGTTTTCGGACTCGGCATAAAATTGTAAGTCACTTTCAAAAAAAATAAATAAATAAATAGGTGGCAGGTAGACACCATAGGCTTAGCTTCTCGAACCATTCGTTTGTGTGAGTTTCTATTTTTGGGACGAATGGAAGGAACCTACAATTTTATGCCGAGTCCGAACGGCTGAATTGTGAAGCCTTTTCAGGACAGTCATACCCAGCGATGCCAACTAAGGCTTTTTCATGCCATTTAGGCATTATTTCATTAGCTAAGGCTTTAAGGCTTGTTTTTCTTCAAAAACGCATCTTTTTTTATTTCAAATAATTGTTTTTAATTTTTTTTTTTTTGATTCAACATACTGACTTTATTTTTTTAAACATTCTTAAATAACTTTAAGTGTAATTCTGTACACAATCGGCCTTACCAACTCGAGTTTTACTAATTTCGAAACTAACTTTAATTTCGACTTTTAATTTTGCCCTACTAATAACCAATTTAATCGAAGGGTTTACTAAACACGACTTTAGTACAATTTCTAGTACAATGGAAGTAAAATCTTGTACGAATTTCGCAAAATTGTCAGATTTATTCGAGCACAACTCAGATTTAATTTTTTTTTTGCTGAAATGCAATACTTTCACAAAATTTCTTGGTAGGTATCAGGAATGAGGACGCAAATACAAATATGTATTCCAAAATAGAGTAGAGACTTCTGATTATACATTTATTTATTGTTTTCCCGTTTGAAAAAAAATGAAAATAAAATATTCTGTACGTTTTGTGGTTTAAGTAAACATTTTCATTTTACATAAATGTATCCTATCCATCATATCAGGCCAAAAAGACGAAAATTGTTCCGATGGCACCTAATTGAGATATGAAATGAATTCCGAGAGAATGATTTCAATAATACACTTTACAAAATAAAAACCACGAAATAAAAGAAAACATTAGGCTTGCTTGACAATTAATTATAATATTGGTCGATTTATTTCACTATTTTACAGGGCTACAACTGACAATACATTTATTAATTCTAGTGCAATTTATTTAATATAAAACCAATCACATCACCTCTAGGTAAATAAATATATTTAAAAGAAAATTCAGAATATATGGGCAAAACTGACATTTCACACTTGAATGACACTACTACGATGACATTTATACTTAAACCATGAGTTAGACACGACTTTCTCAGAATTAAAAGTTAGAGTCGACATTAGGGTTAACTCGAGGATAAATTGGTTATTGGTACGCAATATTTTTTAGTTTCGACTTTTGCATTAAAGTCGAGTCTAAATTTGATTGTTGGTAAGGCCCAATGTCGACAAAGACAAAAACTGCTCTAATCTGCAATTCAAAAAAATACACATATCCTTGTTTCAAAAATCAATATAATTTTTTTGTTTATTTTTTATATTTGTGTTTAATTTTTAATTTACTTGTTCCACTTTACATAAAAAAATTATTTTAGGCATTATTTTATTGAAAAAGGCATTTTTTTCTTCAAAAGTGGTTGGCAACCCTGGTCATACTCATACTCTCGGATGTTTGTCAGGCGTTCGCGAGAGGTGGCGCAGTAGAAAAAACTTTAAGATGTAATTTGTATTTTTCCGGGGATCGAACCTGGGATCCCTCACACAGTGGTCTAGCACACTAACCACTGCGCTACTGCGCCCACATTTGTCTAAAAAAATAACAACTTACGGAAATGAATGGTTGTGAAAAACTAGGTCTATTGTGTCTATACGGACCTGTGCGCCTAATATACTATATATTTTTTTGCATATCCTTTTTTATGAACCAGAGTTTTGAGTAGTTCCGAATTCATTTTCAAGGTTACCTATCTGGAAAGTGGTAAACACAGCTGTCTTACTCCCATTTGTGATGTGCTTTTTCTGAGGCCGAGGTTTTGCTCGTCGGATCCAGGATTTGCCCAAAGAAACACCAAACTTTGGTTAAGAGATATTCTTTATTTCAGTAACAAACTTGTAAACTACTGTCTTATGATTAACTTAACAATGATTAAATTCTGAAGTTGAGTATACGCTATACAATTACAATATGCGGCCCAACTAGAATCGTGGCTCCGATCTGTGGCCCAGCGACAAGCCTGGCTCCGATTTGCGGCCCAAATGATTTAAATAGTTTTATTTTGTAGTAAATCTTTTTGTAGGTATGATCTGTTGCAGTTGCAGCTAGCAAAACAAGAAACGTGCACGACTGGATCGCGTGTTAATTTCATTATTATACTATAACCTTTATATGGAAAGTACAATTCATTTTAGAGCTAAATTATGAACGCCGAATTCGCCATATGGTGTGAGTATAGATAAGGTATAGGCAGAAACGAGGTTTGCTGAAAATTCGCTGAAGGCTTTAGGCTTTAGCTGAATGTTCAAAAAACAGAGTAGGGGAAGGACCCCGATAAATATCAAATCAAAAGGTCAAATCAGTCTGTCCACTCCACATATATGCAACAAAAGATTTGGAAAAGGCTTTAACTAAGCAGTCGTCGATTAAGGAAACTGGTTGGAATCTTATCGGGACACTGTCTGCTAAAAAATCGTGTCAAAAGTCTCAGATAGACAGACGCGGATATTCATGATTAATGATTTAAATCTTTTTAGATTTTAATTCCCTAAACAGCTTTTATTGGCGCAGTGGCTCAGTGGTAGCGTGTTGGACGGTGCCATGAAATAAAGTATTATGCAAAGGTCCCAGGATCGATCCCCGGAAAAAAGCATATTACATCTTAAGGTTTTTTTCCACTGCGAGTCGTCGCATAGTTCTATCGCCTGCTGGATATAGTCATTTTCCTTGTTTTTATTTGGGATTTCAAATCATATTTTTGCAATTTTTTGATTATTTTTTATTTTATGTTTTTCTATTTAGTTCCTACGAGTAGGGCCGGAAACAAAAGGTCGACCCAGCTGGCCGCCGTACCTGGGAAAGGCTATATACAACAGACCCTCCCCAAGGCCTTTGAGGTAGCTCGTTAGAAGCCGTTTTAACCCCAAACTTACAACCTACAGTACGTTTGCTGTCTGCTCACTCCACCACTGGCATTAGGTATGATTTTCGGATTTACTCCCACCTCACCCCAATGGATCACGACATACATTAGAGCGTAAGTATAAATCATTGGCTGACACTAACACTTGGCAGGCGGGTGTCCGCGGGAAGGACTCAAGAATGAGGATTTTTGCCCAAGCCCAATGTTTCACCTGTTACGCCCAGGAAAATCAGTTTAGTTCATAGCAGTGGCGTCAGCCGCCCGGGAGAAAATGTTGCCGCCCTCATTTATGTATTTCAATTTACATACATACATTTTCAATGGCCCGCTTATCCATTAAGTGGGTCGCGGGTGTAGGTTGCTCAAGTGGACCTTCCATAGCTCTCGATTCTCCGCAATCGACTCTAAATCATCAAGGGCAATCCCCATACGGTTAGAGGAGAGATTAAGGACTTGATCTAACCATCTTATCCTATGTCTACCTAGAGGACGCCTGCCTGATGGTACGGATTCCATAGCATGTCGTGCAATCCTGGACGGGGACATGCGTTTAACTTTAACATGACCAAACCACCGAAGCATGAACCGCTCCGTCCGGAGAAGTAGCTGCTCAATATTGAGTTCCTCACGTATTCTAGTATTTCTAATGCCATCTCTATGGGTCACACCAGCAATAAAACGGAGGAATCTCATTTCGGCAGCTTGTATCCACGATCTTATTCTTTCGGTCATTACCCAAACGCCAAACTTCATGACCATATAGATAAGAGTTGGAACAAATACCGAATTAAAGACTGACAACTTAGCGTTGGCACCAAGTTCAGTCCTCCTAATAACAGAATGACTACTCTGTCTCAAACCTGACTCAGCCTAACCAATTCTAAACAGGAAAACTCAGCATTGTCCTTCCATCACCGGTGAATAAGAAACCGAGATACTCAAACTTCTCCAACTGTTTCAATGGGACTCCACTAACATGCAGAATGCATTGAACAGGCGTTCTGGAGACGACCATCACTTCAGATTTGTTCAAGTTAACCTTCATCTCACCTTAAACACAAACAGCTGCAAATATATCGAGTGCGCGTTAAAGTTCTATTCTGAGAGGACCCAAGGATAACCAAGTCATCAGCGAAGAGCAAATGACTTATCCTCAGATCTCCAAATTTGAAACGTTCTTCGCCAAGACTGCGCTTTAACATCCAGTCCATATAATTAATGAAAAGGAGAGAAGACAAGACGCACCCCTGGCGAAGTCCAACGCCCATGCTGAAAGGTATTGATTTAACACTGTTTATCTGAACACAGCTTTCACAGTGTGTCTAATGAGATTGAATGGCTCTCAAGAGAGAACCGCCTATTCCATACTCCTGTAATACACTCCAGAGTTTACCTCGAGGGACTCGGTCGTATGCTTTCTCCAAATCTACGAAGCATGCTTAAACAGGTGTAGCATACTCCCAAGCCTTCTCAAGTACCATTCTGAGAGTGAATGACTGGTCGGTTGCAGCGATGACACTTTACTCCAATTGGAGTAGATCTACTTCACTTTTTCAGAAATTTCAGAAATCTACTCCCTACTTCACTTATTTCTAATTTCTCATTATCTACTCCAATTTCAAATTTGTTATCCATTTCTTTATTCTTTTAAGAAAAATTATTTCACAAATTTCTAAAATATTTTTTAAGCCATTAAATGAAAGATTCATACTTTTTCTGTTCTTAATTAATTAATTTTATTTGTAATGCAATTTGAACAATTCAAATTAACATAATTTAAACCATCAATACAATTACATATGTATTACAGTAGAAAACAAAAAATGTATGAGAGTTTCATTAGGTAGGTGACATGTAAAGTACCTAGCTACATTGGGAAATAATTTATTGAACTTTATCTGGGAAACCATTAGCCCCAAAGTTTTACTTGGCAAATTAATAGGTAACACAATGATTGAAATAAATTATAATTATAAACACAATATCACAAAAATGTATATAAAAATAATAGTTTGAAGTTCAATATCTCGAAAATGAAAGCACGGATGATTATAGTTGTTAACTTGTTTACCAAAGTTATTCGATTGTCGATCAAATTAACCCAGTTTGGTTGGCTCTAGGTTTAAGACACTAGAGTTTACTCCTATAATAATAACCAGTTTGTTCTCCTTAAGGAATAATCTGTGAGATGAAAAATAACTCTGAACGTAGACGAAACTCGAAACGTAGGAATCTAGGAAGATCCAATATAAAAGGGATATACTTAAAATGTGGACTCTTAATTTTAAGCCAAAAGTACTTCCCGAGGACATTTTAAACATTGGTTCTATGGTTATAGTCAATAGCTTGGGTATAGTATTCAGCTAGTAACTGAATATCTACCTAATTGTTGATAGGTACCTACTTCTCTAACGAAGCTATTATTTATATTCCAAAAATTTCTGCGTTATACCTTGAAACAGGTATTTGGTTCCTTTTTGAAAATCTACTCCCGTCTTTTCCCATCTACTCCACATTTTTATGCAAATCTACTCCAGAAATTTTTTCAGAAGTGGTATCTCTGGTCGGTTGTGCTTCTGCCAGAACCAAACCGCTCCTGTCATCTCCTAATCGTGACTCGACCACAGCTCTGCAACGCGTTTCTAGCACACTTTTCCGGGGAGACTTAAAAGAGATGTACCTCTGTAATTGGAGCAATCCCTCTTATCCCCTTTCTTGAAAAGGAATGATTGTGCACCCCAATCTGCCAATCGCTGGGAGTTTCGCCGCGTCATAAGCTTAATTTAAGCTGCAAATAAAGTCAAAATCGGTTATAACGCCCTTCAAGGGACTAGCGAATTTGGTCCGTCTGTTGAAAACACGATAGCGTCCAAACGAACCGACCTAGGCGAATGAAATTTTGTTAGAGGACTTCTTTTTACCGTCGTTAGCTTGGTATTGAAAATGGGCTATGTCGGTCAAGTAGTTCTGGTACCTCCCATACAAAACCACTATTAGACCCATGTGTCTCTCTGTCACATGCGTATACAGTACAGTAGGTCTTAATTAGACCACCAGCTCCGCCCAAAAATGAGAGATCCATAGAGCCAGTTTCAAAAAGTTATTAGGTGGTTAAGTATGTGTGCCATGGTAAAGTAAATGGAGGGCGATTTGGTCACGCATACACTGGCACTAATAACATTTACAGTTATTTCTGTGGTACAACACACGTATTCACAGATAGAAAAAGAGGCGGCGCTACTCATTTCAAAACTGGCTCTATGGAATTCTCTTTTCTGCCCGAAGCTGGTGGTCTACTTAATCGTAAACAACCCCATCCACCCCGCGCCCACTACGCTACGCCACTGGTTCATAGTTTATGGATTATCGTCAAATTATGTTTCTTCATTTGATATTTTTTGTTTAAATTTCTGACCGATTATGATAAAAGGTTAGGTCTTAATTTTTAATTCCATCAGTTCAGCTGTAATTGTGCCGACTGAATAGCTACATCCTGAATTTAAGCTTTTTTCAATATCCTCAGGGTTTTGTCTATCTGATTGTTATTTTACTTGATTGAGTAATCCAAAATTGTGACCGCTGTCCTTGAATGTTAAATTTAGACCAACTGTTATATTTACGAACACTTCGCCTCTGATCATGTCTGTTCTACCATTTAATTAGCCTTCAAGTATATACGCGTAAAATGCCTCCAAGCTAAATTAACTCCGCAAAGTCCTGACCACACATGCACATCCAAAACATTTACTTAAACGCTTTTCTGTGGAAACCTCGGAGATGAGTGTAGGAAGGTGTTCATGCACTTGGTTGAACAATTTTTTTTTGTTCTTCTCCCGTAGTTAACTCAGCAAATGACAAAATACAGAGAGTGATATTCGAAGAAAAAAAAACGAAACGCTTTGCCTCTGGAGATCGCAGACAATTTTGCAAGACACCAAGGAGACTATACTACAGCGAAAAAGAAAAAAAAAAAAAAAAACAAACTGCGCACACAAGTTGGCGTTCTGCGCATACCTGATGTGGATGTGCAATGTCCATCTGGCTACACAGCAACTGCTGCAAATCCGCCAGGTTCCTTGTTTCATCGGAACGTGAACGCATACGATCAACGGACAAAAATTGAGATGAAGACGACGACGACGAGGAAGAAGATGCGCAAGGTCCTCTCGCCTGGTGGAATTCCTTTTCGCGGATACACACGGAACGAGAAGCTACTCAAAATATGGCATAGGTATCCATTGCATGGTCCGTGTTCGGTGTAACGCCTGTCCAATGACCACGCAAAGTCAATAATTCGGTTTTTTAGCTTTTGTCTTTGTCATATTTCATTTTTTCACATGCGTTCCGTGAATCGCCTCTGCGAGCGCGCGAACTTTATGGGTAACTCCCTCGCGCGCTACTCGCCACAGGGTGTTGCTGTGCCTCAAACACCACAGCTGTCCGCAGTACAGCAGCGTCAGATCAGCACACCCTGTCGGAGGGAAAACACTTATAGGTTGGCTGGCCGGAGTCACGACTTTTCAGAGGTATGTGGTCATAATGTGTTGTGCGCGGTTCCCCAATTTAGGAGCGCGCAGCAAGGCTCTGCAATTCCGATTAATAGAATTTTAATGATTTTCATTCTGCTGGCAGAGTGAACAGGAACACAGGTTGTCCTGTGACAATTCCGAATTCAGATTCCTAAACATCGTGGGCCATTGTTAGCTCCTTGCCTCCGCTGCACTGCGCTGCAGTTGTCATAAAACTCTCATAGCACGAGATTCGACTGCTCGCCACAGTATACACATAATGCTCGACAAAGAACAAATGACTGTTGAACACTATCTGTCGTGTTAATCGCGAATTTCAAATGAATTGCTGCATGAGACTGTGTGGAAGTGGAGTTTCGTCTGCGCGCCGCCGGCCGTGGCTCTGTCCCATAGGCCATAGCGATGGTAGCTTTAACCGAAATAGAATAGGCCACATCGCAGCAGCTAGCTATACTCTTGCACGTGCGATTCGATGTGCTACCCTCGGGAGAGCCGTTTATCTGCACAGCACCCATCGATTGCTGCAGAATGACTATTTGGTGAGATCGTTTGGCATAATAGAAGTTCGAAGTTGCATATGGACTGCGAGAATCTGGCCAGCTAATCTGTGATAGCTTGTTGATTTCTGTTGGCGTTTTCTTCGTTTTCTTGTGAAATTTTTGGTTCGTGGTCCTTTTGCAATTCTTGGGATTTAAGTGCTCGACGGACCCCAAGCAGTCTGCTGAGGTTTCGTCTCCTTTGGGTTATGCAGTCGCCCTGCCGCCTTCGTTGGTGTGTAGGATAGACTCATAATCCCGCGGTGCGGCTTGGCGAATACATGTATGCAAACTTTATTTTGAAACGTGGCCTCTTGCCGCTGCCGACCGAGATATTAAGGAATGAAATGGCACTTGAAGTTTATCTCGTTCCAGGCACATGTTTTGAGATTTTTTCGCTCGCGACTTGTAAACAAGTTTGAAAGAGTGAAAATTTATTGAGCTAAGGGCTGGCATAACTCATAGAGTTCCTATTCAGGACACCGGGTTAGCAGGTCGGGGAGTTTCTTTGTTTTGCGACTTTTCGCACGCGGCATATTACTGTTTGTTTCTTGGATGGCGATGGATGTACCTACATATTTCTTTATCCAGTCAAGGTGTGAGAATTTATGGTTTTATGCCTTTTGCGAATGGGGGAATACCTTTATTCGAGACAGGCATCATTCCGCGCTAGTCGATTTTAAATTGATGAAAGGGGAACAACGCACTTGGTATTTGTAAATGAATGTGGACAGTTCGAATAAATGTCAACTAAAAAGATGATTCAAGTAGGCTGATCGATCAGGTTGACCGTTGTTGATGGGTATAACTGAAAAAGGAATAGAAGAATCTTTTGCTTATGCAATTCTTAGTAATTCCAAATTGAACTTGCAGATGAAAAAAGATTTGTTGTAGCCATCGAGGACGAGGTATCCTACCACAAGGAAAACATAAAGTTTACCAGGAATAACACAGAAGAGCTCGAGAGGTTTAAGAAAATTGAAAAATTAATTTACAATTTAGTCAAAATACTTCAAAGCTTTTCGAAGCTTGCCTTCAACTCCTTGATACTGACTAACCCAAAAAAAAAACGAATACGAATATATCTTATATCAAATCTATAGATATAGAATGGATCTTCCACAAACCTTTTAGTCATGATTGCTGATGCAGTTTTTCTGTGATAGGGTTGGCTTTTCTCTTCCGCCGGAGGTATCTGGATCTGGATACTGTGGGTGTGGGTCTACAACGATATCTCGAAAAAAAATTTCGAAAACAAAAATCTCGCATGTAAAAATCTCGAAGAAAAATCTCGAATTAAAAAAATCTAGAAAGCATAATCTCGAATAACAAAAATCTCGAATTAATATTAATTTTTGAGACACTGGTAACAATTTGCGCGAGTTATGTACACATAGCGTACCCCACAAACAACTTACGTTTACGAGTACATCTTAAATGGACCATGCGCATAACACAGCATAGCAACGCATCAAGAGAGCGGCCTGCAGTGAGGGAAGATAAACTCCAGTTGACACTGATGAGAGTTATGTACTTATAGCGTACCCAACAGCCTACTTAAGCTTACATCATGCATTGTCAATCATTTATAAATGGACCATGTACATCACATAGCAACGCACCAAGAGAGCGACCTGCAGTGACGGAAGTTAAGCTCCTGTTGACATCTATGAGCTTGGGGAAATTGGTCATACATACTCCTATATGTTCACTATTATTATGTATCTAAGTTCTGCAATGATCAGTTAAGTGGACGCCAAGCTTATGGTATGACGATCAAGCAGTTCTGATTTGGCGGTCAATGTCGAAAGATCGAAATAAAAAAAATAAAATTTGTTAAAATATTTTGGAAACGTGTTTTTTCTTGAATTTTTGAACTACGGGATTCCATATCCCATAACTCGCGCGACAGAATTAATGACACCAAATCTAAAAATGGTGTTAAAAAGTGAGATATGTATGGGGGGGCATGCTTAATGTGACCATTTCACCCGCTTTTGGCGGGTTTTACCCTCTTTTTTACCTAAAAACCCTCCACCCGCCACCACAACCATTTTTCCGCTTTTTGATAATAATTCCGAATTTAATTCTCTTAAGAATTTTCTTTAGTCCTATTTTTGACTCCATTTGAAGATTTTTTTAATTAAAAAACATTATAACAATCCTGATGGCAGATCTAAGCTGGGTAGACAACTTCAGTTTGCATAAGTGCGCGAAAATTGCAAATGTCATGAGTCAAAGAAACAACCAATGTTATTCATTGACATTCTCTGTAAATACGACAGTACAATTTATAAAGATAAAGAGAGACACACCAACTCCGAGATGCCGAAAAATTAAAAAATTAAAAAATATGTAACGCTTACGCAAGATTTTGAAGCCGTTTTTCCGTATAATAAAAAAACTGATGGCATTTATTTTTAAAGAATTATATTAGATTTTACGTGGCAATTCGTGAAATAAACTTTATTCTACTATTTTGCACGAAATTTTTCAGGTAAGAATCTACTTTTGGGAAACCCGCCAAACCCGCCAAAACACGCCCGCTTTTAGCTTCAAAAAACCCGCCGCTTTTTACCAAAAAATAAATGGTCACGTTAGGCATGCTGTCCCCCTGCAACCTCCCTGCTTGGGTTTACTGTTTGGTTATGGGGTGGGTGCGAGGTTGGGTATATGCATGCAAAGTTTATATTATGGAGTCCCAAAAGAAAAATCTCGATTTTATTTTTTATTTTCGAGATTTTTTCGAGATATAGTCTTTCGAAATTTTTGCATTCGAGATTAAGATTTTTGTAATTCGAGATTACGTCATGATCCCGGATACTCTGTTTACGACTGATCAGTTGGGTTGGTCGCCACAATCAGCGTTGTTATAAATGGTCGTATCGTAAATATCGAAATTGTGATGATTTGGGAAAGCAAATACGATGGTCCAATTTTTGCTTGATTTGTCCTTATTTCTACAATTTGCTGACTTTTAATTCCGATATTTACAATTTAGACGTAAAACATATACAAAAAGGCGAACAGAATCTTAAAAATCTTACTAGCGGACCCGGCAAACGTTTTTTGCCTGCTCGTACATTTTCATTATCCGTCAATTGTTCTGCTTCCGTTTTATTTAACCGATGTGTCCGGACTGATTCTGTACTCCGTGTGTTTTGACCGATATTTCCTCAGACGTGTGCCTAGGCCCACAAATTGTATTGTCTAGACATATTTTTCCGATTTTTGTTATGAGAGGTGTCACGCCCTTTTGTCCAATCCCGCCAGGTTTTGTAGAATGCTTCAATCAGGCAAAGTTCAGATATAGTGATTTAAATAACTTTGTTGTAAGGGTGGTGCTATGGCCCGTTTTCCAATCCCACAACGTAACACACACAAAAAGAAGAGAGAAGAGTTATCTATACATATAATAAAACTGTAGGACTTTTCTTTGTCAGCTAAAAACTCAAAAACTACTGGACAGATTTCGATGAAACTTTTTTTAAAATGTTTCTTAAGACTGTAAGACTGCTATAGGCTATGTCGTTTATAGCTACGTCCTTAGGAACAGTTTTTAGCCAAAATGTATTTTCTGAAGTGAAAATATATACATACCTACACATATACCTTGCTACAAATGGATGTTTATACTTTTGCGATCGTCAAACAAAAACAATACGTATACTATACATTCGAAAAGGGTTGATTTGTTTTCGGAGTGAGTGCTATGGTCAGTTATATGGTTAGGTATGTATATTATGATCGAGAGACGTATAATAAAAAACCGGTTTCATTTCAGAATTTCATTCGATAAGTGGTATGGTAGCAGTGTAGGGTTGGGGTAGGTAGTTGTTCGGATTCCATAGGAAGAGGGAAACAAAGGAAAGGAAATACAGCATTACAAACAAGTAGCATGATCAAGAAGAGGGTGCACATTATATATCCAATACATTACATCCATTATCGATATCGCCACCCCAAAATTGGACAAAACGGGGGTGACGCCTCGCATTCAAAAAACATCTTCTATGATTTTCATGATTCTTTTTTTTTTTTTTTTTCTTATTGCTCTGTATTTCAGGTTTAGGCAGAAAGAAAATTCCAGAAAATAGATTTATTCTCATTTTTCGCATTTTACAAAAGAACGTTATTATCTAAGACCTAAGCAATTATTATCTAAGACCTAAGCAATACAATTCCTGTGCACGGGCAAAGCTGGGCGGGTACAGCTAGTATAATATATAGCGGACCCTGCAGAGGTTGTCCTGCCTGTATTATGCATTAGCTCGAAGGCGTTAGTTGGGTTGCTCTTTATTTGAAATTTTATTTATGAGCTTCTTGCTTTTTAATTTTTTGTTGTTGAGTGTTTATTATTTGAAATTTTATTCATGAACTTTTTGCTTTTACATTTTTTTACTTATTGTTGAGTGGTTACTATTTGAACTTTTGTGGAATCGCAGCGCCACCTACCGGGTCCAATTGTGAATATAAACCATCCCAAGACCCATTCAAACACACACACAAAGTTTCATTAAAATCGGTCTACCCGTTTAGGAGGAGTACGGTAACAAACACGGACAGAAGAATTATATATATAAAGAAGATAAGCATTGGTTTTGCACTTAACTGCTTGTTTTGTTGTTACTTTGCGATTGTCAAGGTTTTAGATGAAGTGCATTAGTTGTCTTATATGCTACATGGACTGGACTGGACATGTCTCATAATATTGCGTCGCATGTCGAGGAAATTCCTCGATTATATGCCATGTTAGTACCTAACAAAGAAAGGTAGAAAACTTGAATAAGGTCCCAATAGGGTACCCCGGCTATAGTGCTGGATTATTACCTTAAAAAAATATTTGCTGCAACAATTATAAATATGTATGGCTATTATAATTATAGGCGAATTATAGACGTCATATTTTAACGAAAATGTCTATATCTACCTAAACTCCTTCAGGCTATTGATCGTTATGTTGCATGT
Organism: Cheilosia scutellata; assembly: GCA_955612985.1. Classification (NCBI taxonomy): domain Eukaryota; kingdom Metazoa; phylum Arthropoda; class Insecta; order Diptera; family Syrphidae; genus Cheilosia; species Cheilosia scutellata. The sequence continues at coordinate 71,436,299 of OY015312.1, forward strand.
TTCTGCAAGTGGAGTTCAACTTCTTTTAGCGTTTTTGCTATACATACCACATTCCTACAATCTACATTTCGAGTTTAGTATGGTTTTCGCTATTTTTCGGTCAGTTTTCCCCATAACACTTCTTGATAGGTATTTAGACTATTCCGTTAATGGGAATCCTGACATATATTGCCTATCTAAATGTAAATGCATCTTTGGATCCAAAAAAGTTACCTTATATCCATTACCGTCTAGTCTAGTTCGATATCATAAACCTAAACCCAGTGATGGGTAATTGAAATTTTAATTACAAAAATTTAAAATTACAATTACTTGCAGAAGTAATTGCCATGTAATTTAATTACTTCGCAATTACTCAGTAATTGTAATTGTAATTTATAATTACAATTACAAGTAATTGTAATTAGTAATTGAATTACAAAAAACTTTCAAATATTTAATTGCAATTACACGAATGTAATTAGGGATGTAATTAGAATGAAGTAATTAATCACGTAATTAAGCTATTCTTTGTCCATTTATTTAGTTTATAAAAAAGAGCATTAGCAATTTTATTGCTCTAACTAGCTATTCGTATTTATATTTCGAGTTAGCTTTCAAAATTTGCGTCGGATAGTTTGTTCCGATGATTTTAATTACATTTTTAATGTGATCAAGGGTAGTACTTTTGGTCATTTGTAAAAAATATTAAGAATTCGGCCTCGTCAGCGATCCCAACGCTAATTTACAATGACACTCCAGCTGTCAGCTCTTTAGACAAAGCTAAACTAAATAAATGGACAAAGAATAGCTTAATTACGTGATTAATTACTTCATTCTAATTACATCCCTAATTACATTCGTGTAATTGGAATTAATTATTGAAAGTTTGTAATTCAATTACTAATAATTACAATTACTTGTAAATTACAATTACTGAGTAATTGCGAAGTAATTAAATTATATGGCAATTACTCGCCGAAGTAATTAATTAACTATTTAATTACAAAATTAATCATTACAACCCATCACTGCCACATGTAGACGTAGAGTACCTATCCATTCTATTGATAATAGACAGAGTGACTTTTGTGACATGAAAAGCTTCAATAATTGTAACTTGAAAATAAGACTTTTTCATTTTATACGAAAGGAAAACAACGACAGGCTTTTTTATTGACGTTTTTTATTACCTTCGATTATTTCTACAGTATAAATCCCATTTGCGGCTTTTATTTATGTCAAAAACTAAAAAGTTCCTCGAACTATAAAAATTATCCTAGGCAATTTCAAAGACATACTACACTGCTTTTTAAACGTTTGCGAATAGGAAAAAGAAAGAGAAAAGAGTATTTAATTTTTTCGTTTTTCGAAATTGTTATGCGTTTCATTTTCTATAGAATCCCTAATTTTTTTTTTAAGTTTTGTTGTCTCACAACTATTTGTGAGATACCAATTAAATTTTTTTTTACTATTTTTCTATTTGCATAATAATTGTAATAAAATTATTTTCTTTAAATTTTTATTTTTACAACTAGAGCTTAACTAAAATTCGTAAAACATCTTTATAATGTAGTTACTTAAGTTAAAATATTTTCTCTCATTTTATATTTAAATTTAAGTGAAAATGCTAAGTTTTGTTATGCACTCTATTTTAAAAAGCTGTAGTTAGATTCTTTCCGATCATAAAATTAAATAAGGCCCCGTTGACGATTTGGGCAATAGGCTTGAAACCTTGATACACTCAGAGAAAAATCTAGTGTGATAAGGCTTGATTTTAGATTTTTTTGTTCTTACGTGCTAAATTTGAATATGACACCCATAATTCTTGATGTAAGAACATAATTCTAATAAAACAAATTTTAATTCTTCATTTAGGAACAAAAAAACTTGATTTGAGATTGCATGTTCTGCATATTAGTGTATTTAAATCTAAATGTAATGATATGTTCTTGAAATAAGCCGAAACAATCTTAAAAGCTGACATTGAAACACAAATAAGCCCCCCAACATCTTGAGTTAGTTTTTAGTTCTTGAAATAAGCCGAAACAATCTTAAAAGATGACATTGAAACACAAATAAGCCCCCCAAAATCTTGAGTTAGTTTTTAGTTCTTGAAATAAGCCGAAACAATCTTAAAAGATGACATTGAAACACAAATAAAGGACAAAATAATCTTATTTCAAGCTTATTCATGATTGGAACAAGCGCAACAGTACATAAAGTGCTTGAATGCATTTTGATTTCTATTCCTTCCTAAAATTCACACTCACTTACTGAGTGAATTCTCATAAGGCAACATTAAAAATTTAATATTATTACATACATATCTATTGATCTACTGATATGAAATGATGTGATGTCCAAAATAAATTTTTTTCAGGCATAATGTAAGAACCACATTCAGTATTGAAACAAGCAGCTTAAACTTACTAAAAGCAATCTCAAAAGTCGATTTTTTGGTCTTGTTTTAACAATTACTTTCTCACTTTAACGTGGCTTCATTTTCGCACTCAGGGCGTTTTCGGGCTTAATATAAATTGACAATGGTCCAAAACGTAGCCTTTGTATTCTTAAAATAAGAACAAACATTCTTAAAATAATCCCGAAACAGGATTGTAGTAACATTTTTAAGCTTACTAAAAATCTCAGAAGAAGATTATTTGGTCTTGTGAAAATGAGCTCAAAATAAGATTTTTGTACTTGGAATAAGATTTTCCGAGTTTACCATACTTTCGTGAACGAGTAGGCGAGTAGTATAGCGCCCAAATCGATGGAAATAACGCAAAAAAAAAACTCGTACAATTTGTTGTTGCAAAATATTTCGTCTTCCTTTCCAGGGTTCGTTTTTTTGACAAGCAGTAGAGCCCAAAATAATAAGTGGAAATGCATAAACAGTGGAATAAGTATTTCCAAGCATCCCCCCGCTTGGGTTTTCTGCTTGGATTTTGGAGTATAGGTGGGAGTCCGTATACTAGAAAACAAACCTTCAATATAATTTCGCACATACTCCAAATCTGACAGTTACAGGGGGCAGCATGTCCCCCCATACGTATTAAACTGCAAATTACTTTTGGGCTTTACATATTTCTATCTTGTTGTTTATTTTTGGGCGCTATGCATTTTTTGGGCGTTATTTCCAAATCGATTTGGGCGCTATTTCCTTGGGCGTTATTGCCTACCGCCGCGCCGCTTGAATGACACTGATATTCTTGATTTTAGCTCATTTTTTTCTGAGTGTAGTGTTGGTTTGGTATACAATTTTCGATTTCCTTCGGAAAGACTAAATATTAACACTTTCTCCTTTTCTCATTAACTAGCCACAATCGCAACTTCATCGTTCTTTGCTCGCCCGCAATTACTTCGACCTTCTTCACGCAATTAATCCAAGCGGCACGGGACTTTCAACAGGGGTCACCGTCACATTAACCGCGCAGTTACAAAAAATGTCCCCACCTTATACGGACCTGTTCCATGGGATGAATCAGACTTGTCAAAAATGTTTGCAAGTATTTTAACTCGTTCGCACCCAGAATAAGCAGATATCACCACTCGTTGCACACATTGAAACGCTACAAGCGTCTCCGGTCGTATAGTCATCATTGTTAGCGGAATTTATGAAAATAATAAGGTCAATCATTTCGACAATACGTTCCTTGTTCTCTTTAAAATTCCACATAACACTGGTTAAGGAGGGTCGCGTTGCGTCGCGCTGTGTTTTGTTCAATTTCAGTCAAATAGCGATGATATTGAGTCAACTTACAAGCCAGCGAACAACTGTTTCTTTACACCTATTGTATTCGTCTAAACACCTAATGGGCCCACTAAGGGGCTCCGAAAATGGAACAATGCAGCGCAATACTGTCAAATCACGCTCCATCAATTAATCATCGAATTGGACTCTTTTTTTTAAATGCTTTACCTTTACCCAAAAGGCAATCGTCTCCCGAGTCACTAAAAATTTTTTGTTCTCTTCTCGGTTTTCGTGGTTCTTCGAAATCCATCTACCAAATCCAAATCCATTGTGAAGCCCTCAAGGCAATATCTGTACGGCCATACTTGGCTTGTTATGAGTGCGACGTTCGCGGCGGCGTGGCGGTACTCCATTGTATAAGTGCACAGCATCTCCTGGAAGTGGCCCAATAGAACATTCTGCTGCCCCTGCCATCTCAATCATTTCGATTAATAGAAAATGAATTAGCTGAGAGTGGCTCAGCCGCGCTCAAATACTGATGGCAGGCCAAGGTTTGTTTTTTGCCGCCATTCAGTTGTAGGTGGAGATGGAGATGTCAAGAGTCAGATTGCCCCCCTCACCCGGTACGACTTTGGTTATTCAATCTTCAAAATGTAATCTAAATCGAAGTTCCGCACGGGATTAAACGCAAACACACAAAAAAAAATCCACACATTTGTAAACATAGTGTCGCAATTAATTTGTTCATAATGCATAGCTTGTTTGATACCAATCATTAATTAGATTAGCATAATTCGATTAAATAAATCGCCCCATCATACAAATACACAACCGAAAACTAATTTATAGTGGGCCCCTAAACTGGGCAGTCCTCATCGTGTTGTCTATATACAGAAAAGGAATAGAACACAAATGGCATTACCATCAAGGATTGTTGTCGATCGGAGGTATAGGAATATGTACCTACATGTGTCGTTAATAATCCACGTCTCCCTGTGCTAAGGATAAAATATTATTTTCAATTAAAGCAGTAGCCAATGCGATGGAAAGATAAAGCGCCACATCAATATTTGATTTAATTAATGCAATTTATGGAGCTTACGGTTGACCGAATGAGAAATTAATATTGATGGACTCCTTCCTTGCATATACTCGTATAGGTACGCATCCAAGCCCCTTACTATGGTATAGTATGGTGACAAAGGTCAGCAATGCGGCCACAATGGACATCAGGCATCAGCGTATAATTTCAGGTAGCCACGGCACGGCCGGCGCAGCTTGTAAATTAAGGTCGAAACAAAAATAATAGTTTATGCGTGAGGACAGATAAAATCTTCTTTGTCATCTGATAGTGAATGTATCTTCCTAATTAGTTAATGTTGAATACAAGACTGTTTAATAGGAATTTCCACTGATTTCGAATGGGGGTAGATACACATTACAGACACAGAAGGAATGGGTTTTCGTTGGAATTTAATGAAATTCTGATTATGAGTATCTACGGATGAGAATTTCCCAAAAACACTAATCTCTATAATATTTTTCCTCTATAATGTAATTTATTAAACCCTTTTTGGAAAAACAAACCAACTAATGTTGGAGACACACAAGAATGTCTAAGGCAGCGCCAATGAGATGTTATTTATTGTTATTTTTGTTTCCAAAATTCTACCTACCTATATTAATAATTTCAAAAATAAAATGTGTTTTTTTTTTCGTAACATTTTTGAACGTAAAATGATACCCAAGTTAGCAAAGATGGAAAAGGAAATATCTTTACATTACTCTAAAGTCCGGGGAAAACTACCGCCTCAATCAACAACAGAGTCAGACATACCCTTATGAGAGAGGATCGGAATCCTGCAAACATCGGGGGACCATGCAGTCGCAGGGACGACCTTCGTCTGATCTAGAAGTAACAAGCTCAGCACACCTATGTATATACGCATCTTCGATGTGAGCCGACGAAAAGGGCAACAAATGCAGGAGGAAACTATCGCGGATTATATTTTAGGCCAATTTACTGGTGAAAGACAAATTTTCAGCTGTAAAAGAAATATAGGTTAGGTTAGGTCATACGGCACTAGGCACCATAGGGGCCCATCGCGATCCCTAGGGGGAACCAATTGCAGTGACCTACAATCGAAAAACACCTAAACACTTGCCCTTGAGAAAGCCCCAATATTCCTGCAAAAACCAAGCAGCCCCTTATAGTTGGTACTGTCTATCTCCTCTAGTTGTTGGAAGAAGTACCTGCCCAGACAGAATCTACAATTGTCCGAGTCTGCCAGCTCGAGCCTTTTGGCATGTTTTCTAAGAAGACAGTGCCCTGATAGTATGCCGATCAGTGTCCTGAGCTGTTCCCTGCCTAGTTTGTGGATCTTTTACGGTCGTATTGCGGACAAAGTGCCTTAGATACTGCGTGACTGATGAGGCCCCCCACCTCCGGTCGGCTTATTTATAGTTTATTGACGTTTTCTCTTGCTTGGGATTTGCTGTATTGTTTAAGAGAAATTAAAATACTGAATTTTTTTTGAAATAAAAAAAAAAAGATTTTAAGATTAGAGTTTGGTGAACTTTTCTATCCAGCACACATATATATATAAAAAAAAAAAAACAATGTAGACGAGGATAATTATTTTGACCAATTGACACATGGCCTTATACGGCAACGAAGTCACAAAGAACAGAAGCCGGAACAGAAACTGAAACAGATCTGAAAGCTCTTTCGTTCTGTAGTAAATTCTGTTTTTGTTTATACGTTGCTCGCTCACCTACACAAAACTGGAAGCAGATCCAGAAAAACATGTATGCCGTCTATTCTGTCAAATTGTCTGATCAGAGGTACGTTATCTCCTTTTCCAAAATCCCTTATTGGACATAATCTATAATTTTTTTTTATCTCTTTTTCCAAAATCTTCCGGGACGAAATCCCCTATGCCAAAATCTCCCATTTACATACTTATCAAATCCCTCGTTAAAATCCCCTGTTCCTATTTACCAAAGCCTTATCATCGATATAGAAGATCTGTTTTATCAAAAGGATCATAATGATATTTAAGCTATTATATAGCCTACAGTAAAGGAAAGAAAAGTCGAATTATCTGCACGCAATAAGGACCACAATGAACTTTTCTATTAGGATGTGTTCTACTTAAGCCGCTTTCGTTGTCATTTCACTACAAAAAAGCTAATTAGCAAAATTCCAAAGGGACATGCTAGAGGGGTCACAAATCTTGCTAACTTCTTGGGTTATGTGCGCTGGTTCCAACAAAAGCACATTACCTATGAATAAAAAAAAAGAAGAAAACCAAAATCAAATAGGAATTAAATATAACACTTACAGCCGATTTCTTCACATGAGTAGTGAAAAAATGACTTGATACATATTTGAGTATCAACTTTTGGTATAATACCGGTACTAAGCGCTAGTACTCTGTTCTGTGAAGAAATCGGCCGTTAGAGAGATCAGTGGTGATCTACGGAAATCACCTGAATATGGAGTCCTAAATTTTGGCAATATGGCTCTTTGGCCACCCACCTTATACATGTAGATATCTGTTGGTATCTATACACTATACCTACTCAATATGCGCATCCTCTCCGGCGAGACCTACCTCGTCTATGTATCGTCAAAGAAAACGTAAGCAATAAGAGTTATACCCTATTCACACCAAACCGAAAACTGGGTTTTCGCGAAAACAGTCGAAAACTTCATCGAAAACAGAAGTTTTCCCATACATATTGCAGTTTTCAAAACGAGTTGTTTGAGGTCGTTTTCCATGAAAACGCCACCAAAACGAGTACAATCGTTGGGTTGTTGAAGCAGACACACCTTTTGCAACATTCATCGAGCTCAGCAAAACTGCTGACAGGGTAGCTCTCTCTCTCAGTGCTGTCGTTTCTTCTAGTTTTTTGTTTACAAATGTGGAATCTTTTGTTACCTTTGCATAAAGAGCAAATTATTCAGTTTTTTCTATAATTTTAGAACGGCAGCACTACCTGCCACAACTAAATGGTATTTTCAGATGTTTTGATTTTGATTGTTTCTTGTGTTAATTATTTTATGCATTTAACCATAAATTAACGATCAATACGAGCGAAGTTTAGTAACTAAAATAAAAGTTTAGTCGCCACAAAAATTTCATAGCTAGTTTCACAGCTAATTGAAACGTCAAACGAAAACGAGTTGGTGTTCGGTGTGAAGTTTTCGAGTTTTGACGAAAACTCGGTTTACATTTTAGATTTAGATTTTAGATTTTTATTTTTCGCAAAATATGAATAAATTACACAACTACCTATCAACTACAAAATGTGACTTTTGAGTTGTGACCTCCCAAAAAGGAAATTCCAATTTCGATTGTTATTAGGTATGATCCTCACATATTGTGAGTATGCTGCCATCAAAATTCAAAAACCTCATAGTGGCGCATAGGATTTACTTAATGATTTTTTTTCTGATTTTATTTAACTTTGGCATTTATTAATACATATTTAGATTATAGTTTGAAAAATTGTTTACATCATGTTTTGAACATAATATATCTCAAATTTTCAGATCTCAGCTTCTTCGCATTTTCTTGTCTTATTAGTCGTTAAATCATGCGAATGGAATGCGGTGACCAAAATCAATATAAATTAAACGTATCTACATGTACCTTTTATTTGATGTCCGTGTGCACGAAATATTGACGATTCTTAAGTTAAGCTAAAATAAATATAAAAAAATAAAATTACAAACAAACACTTGCTCGAATAAATTAATTAATTCCACCAACGTCTTAAATTAAATTTTTTTTATTTTAGAAATGAATCTAATTAAATTTAGTTATTAAATAAATTAATAATTTTAAAATACTTGAATTTCCAGATTTTTTTCATTACCTGGAGATCATTTATTTGTTAACGACAAATATCGTCGTTTTACTTGCCGTTTTGTGGATTTCAACGCTGTAAAGAATGGCAGTGACATTTCTCATTCTCACATGAAATTCGTCGTACACTAATGGAACAAGGCGTTTAACGACAATCGACGTTTCAGGACTTAAAAACGCCACTCGTATTGTAAATTTAAATGGACGTGTTTTAAATTGTCGAAACTTCACTCGAAATAAGGGCGATTTACAGACCTAAATCGGAATTTGTCAAATAAAAATTGCGAAGAAACAAAATGCAAATTATAATTCTTTATTGTTGCTATTTCATTTTAAAACTATCTAATATTCTGATATGGAATTGTGAGTTTCGTACAACTCCATAGCTCTCGATCCTCCGCCATCGACTCCAAATCATCAAGGGCAATCCCCACGGGTAGAGGAGATATTATGGACTTGATCTAACCATCTTATCCTAGACCTACCTAGAGGACGCCTGCCTGATGGTACGGATTCCATAGCACGTCGTGGGATCCTGGTCGGGGACATACCATGACCATTACCATGACCAAACCACTGAAGCATGGACCTTCCGGAGAAGTAGCTGCTCGACATTGAGTTCATCACGTATTCTGGTATTTCTAATGCGATCTTTACGGGTCACACCAGCAATACAACGGAGAAATCTCATTTCGGCAGGTTGTATCCGCGATCTTATTCTTTCGGTCATTACCCAAACCTCACGACCATAGGTAAGAGTTGGAACAAAGACCGAATTAAAGACTGACAACTTAGCTTTGACACCGAGTTCAGTCCTCCTAATAACAGAATGACCAAGCCAGAATGACTCAGCATTGCTCCTTCCATCACTCGTGAATAAGACCCCGAGATACTTAAACTTCTCCACCTGTTTCAATTGGTCTCCGCTAACATGCAGAGTGCATTGAACAGGCGCTCTGGCCATCACTTCAGATTTGTTCACGTTACCCTTCATCTCAGCTTCAACAGAAACGGCTACAAGCCTGAGAGGACCCAAGACTGACCAGGTCATCAGCGAAGAGCAAATGACTTATCCTCAGATCTCCCAATTCGAAACGTTCTTCGTCAAGACTGCGCTGAAACATCCAGTCCATATAAGTAATGAAACGGAGAGAAGACAAGATGCACCCCTGGCAAAGTCCAACGTCCACGGTGAAAGGTATTATGATTTAACGCCGTTTGTGTAGAGAGATTGAATGGCTCTCAAGAGAGAACTGCCAATTCTATACTCCTGTACCATTCTGAAAGTGAATAACTGGTCGGTTGTGCTTCTGCCGGCCGGGACGAAAACCGCACTGCTGACTGCTCATCTCCTAATCGTGACTCGACCTCAATTTTTGTAAAACAATTTTGCTCAAAGTAGTTTGCCCTATATATGGTGCCATTTTTATGGTGGTGCAACTCGGAGAGCTAACCTAAACCCGGCGAACCAAAAACTGTGGGTTTTACTGAAGACATCGCCGGTATTTTTATTGCAAAACTATTGAAGCAGGGTGAGCGGATATAGGTAATGCAATGATAAGGCCAGTGCGAAGCTGGCGGATCGAAGCAGAAAACTAAAGTAGCAGAAAAATGGTAGAAACTATCACAATTACCGTCGGCGGACAGGTAATAACATAAAAACAGCATAGAAAGTACTTAGGGAGTACTTTGGATCTAAAGCTCGCTTTTAAATATCACTGTAAGTAGATATGTAATCGCCGGGCCTTGACGGCATCCTGCCCATTATGCTACAGAGATGTCAAGACTTGACACTCCCATGGCTCATGTCGATTTTTAGAAGCTGTATACTCAATAACCATGTACCTCTCTCATGGAGACAATTGAGAGTGATTTTCATCCCAAAGGCTGGCAGACGCGGTCACGAAAGCGCGAAAGATTTCAGACCAATCAGCGTGACCTCCGTTGTTCCTCGAACGAGTCCTAGACAACCATCTACGTAGCACAATAGAACCAACACTCATACGCTCACACTCACAGCACGCATACCTCAAAGGAAGATCGACAGGGACGGCTCTCCATGAAGTAGTGCGAACGATCGAAAACTCATTACACTATAAAGAATACACCTTAGCGACCTTTCTAGATATAGAAGGGGCCTTCAACAATGTACATACTGAAGCGATTCTAGAGTCCTTAAAGGAGTCAGGGATAGAAAATCATCTTAGCCTTTGGATTGTTTCTATGCTTAACACCAGAATCATTCAGACAACACTAGGAAATAGCAACATAACCAAATACGCCAGCAGGGGGACACCCCAAGGAGGTGTCATCTCAGCACTGCTATGGCTCATAGTGGTGAACAAAATACTCAACAGTTTAGATAGAGAAAGAATCAAGGTAGTCGGATATACGGACGATTTGGTGATACTGGTGTCAGGAAAGTTTCTCTCTGTAATTAGCGAAATTATGGAGAATGCTCTGTCGAAGGTTAGCACCTCGGCCAAGTTGCGCGGTCTCGGTGTAAACCCGAGCAAAACTGAAATGATGGTTTTCACCACTAAGACCAAAACACCCAGCTTTACACTTCCTCGCCCAGACGGCCAACCGCTCTCATTATCCTCCAGTGCTACGTATCTGGGAGTGATCCTGGATCCCAAGCTAAACTGGAAACTGAACATTGAACAGCGGGTAAAGAAAGCGTGCATAGCTGTCTATGCCTGCAGCAGAATGTTTGGCAAAAGATGGGGCCTGCAACCAAAACTGGCCCTTTGGATGTACACAGCCGTAGTACGACCAATCCTAACTTACGGGTCAGTAGTCTGGTGGCCGGCTCTTAGAAAAGCCTACAACATAACCAAGCTCAACAGGGTCCAAAGAACGGCATGCATAGGCACCACAGGCGCTCTCCGGTCAACGCCGTCAGCCGCCCTCACAGTCCTTCTGCACCTATTACCCTTAGACCTTCATATCACAAACATCACAATACATAGCGTGATCAGACTCAGAGAGTCGGGGTGCTGGTATGCGCGACCCTAAGGACATAGTAATATTCTGCTTTCCTTATCAAAAGAGCTAGTACCACCCTCAACGGATTACATCACCTCCAGATTACTCTTTGTGGTACCCAAATGTAAATTAAAATTCAATGTTTAGAATTCAAACGTATATTTTATAATAAATTATTTTTGTATTTTTTATTTGCCAAAATAAAGAATTAAATCTAGGCCTGCCACACTCTTCAAAAAACACTTTGAAGTAGAATTCCCTTCAAGATCAGACTGGCACGACGAACGGGTGAACAGCGACCCGAACTTAACAATCTACATTCTACACGGACGGTTCAAAAATGGACTGTGGAGTAGGTGCGGGTGTTTTTTCGGAGTCTCTGAGCATCTCAAAATCCTTCAGGCTCCCGGACTCAGCCAGTGTGTTTCAGGCGGAAATACTTGCTATCCGTGAAGGATATAGCCAGGATAATCGCCATAACCACAGGCCACTGGCCTATAGGGGACCATGCATTCAGATTAGGCATCCCACATAATACCCACTGTATGTCGTAGTTGTAACGACGCAACCGAAAAAGAAACCATCATTCATTACCTCTGCTCCTGTCTGGCACTAGCTAGGACTAGACAGCGAGCTCTGGATAAACCCTTCTTCACATCCCTCGAGGAAGTTTCGAAGAATAACATCAAAGAACTTATAACCTTTTTGAACTCCACAGGTTGGATCTAAACTCTCCAGTTCGATAAACTTTAACAACCTGGTCAAATGAGTTGTGGTAACAAAACGGCACTTAGTGCTACTTGGGTTTTCTAATAAACCGCCACACCTACCTACCTACCATGTGTACTGCCGATAGATTCAATGGTTTATTTCTTTCTTTTATACTAGAGCTCAACTATAAATTCATATCCTAAACTAGAACTCTTCGCTATAGATGCACGATGTATCACAAGGACAAGCTTAGCATGTTCGGTTCTTGTTCTTGAATGTATTCAAAAACCTTTAAAAAATGCCGATATGTGTACAACAACATTATGACTCAAAAACTTTAATTTTTTATTTTTTATAAACCCATATATAATCCAAAGAAGTAGGTAGTGGACTTAGTAAATTAATGCTTAGCACGGTAACAAAATACAAACGTGTTATTAAAGCAAGATGCGTGCACAAGTGACATCGAATTTTGTGGCACAAGGATTTTGTTTTTCTATTGAATCTAAATGCCTGAACAACTACCTAGATGACTTTGGCCAAAAGCCTGCTAAAAGCAGTAGCCCTTTCATATTTTTTTGTTTTTGTTTTGTTTTACGGCTAATTAATTTTGCGAGCGTGCTCTCTGTAATTAATATCTATTGGCTAATTAGAAGAACGACAGAATTATAAAATTAGTATTTTTTTTGTTGTCTTTGTTTGACTTAAATATAATAGAATGGTATAAACAAAAACCCATATCCGTTTCCGTTAAACGTTTATACCGGCGCATGTAAACCCCGATTAATTGGCAACCATCAGTTCTGGAAGGTGGACCATTACTTGGGTGTATAAGTATATGTATATAAACGCTTCCCATAAATAGGTACCCTATAATTTATCACGAGCAGCAAAGTGAAGCTGGTGTATTAGTGTTTGCTTTTCAAATGATTTTAAATAATGAATTCATCAATTAGCCGCACGAAAGTCACCTGTCGCCTGAGCCATATAGTTTTACCTGTGCTAGGAAATGTATAGGTACAGCACTCGACAGTATTTGTGTAGCATATTTGCGATAAGTCAAAATCATGTGTCTTTTTGAAGAGTTCCTATCTGTAATAATAAAATCAAAACGATATGCCAGAAAGTACAAGCGATTAATCAAAGAAGCACATGAATAAATTTCTGATTGAATCTTAATTAATGAAGTCAACAAATAAAACAAATTATTTGTAAAATATTCAATCTATGACGATAAGATCAACTATCTTACTTCAATATCTGCAAATAGGTAGAGTTACGCAACGAGATACGTTAATTTATTAGTTTATAACTATTATATTAATTTGTTGTGGCGACGATTGAATATATTATAAACTGGTATCGCCATTCGTTTTGTTGTCAACACTTTGCATACAGCATACTGCACTCTTAGATGTATAATGAATCACCGTGAATTCGTTTAAAGGTATTTATGCAGAGAAAATTAGGCCTTCTAGCGTTCTTGACAGATGAGTGTTATCCTAGGCGACAGGCAGTGACAAATAGCTTTCGACAATTTTAATTCTGGGTTGGCTTGATCCATCAACACCAGTAGATAGGTATGTATAGTATAGTCCACCATTTTGAGGCAAAATCTTACAAGTTTATGGCGCATCCGAACGGTTGAATTGGACATTTTTGTTGTAGCTATACATACTTTCGTGAAGTGTGGGCGTGAAGCAATACTAAAATTCAATATTTTCAAGCAACTGGACGATACAAACTGCATGAAGCATCAGGACTCTCTTTCACAAAAAATGTAATTCCTGCAAAGTAAAGTGCGATGTGTTTCACTAAAAATGTAAAGTTCTCACGACTTTGTTCTCGTATAGACTTTGCATTTTGCGATTTTTGACAACTTCTCTGGCTCTGGCATCGGTCGGATAATTAACGCAACTGCACGCTTTCCATGTCTACTGACAAACAGCAAAGAATTGGCTCGATATTTCCGCATAATTTTCTGGCCGGCAAACAGCGTTCCTACTTCAAATTTACGAAAGCGTAGTGCCGAGATGAAGAAAACGTAGTGTTTCGAGCTAAATCGTAGTGAAATATGAAAAATTATTGTAATCTCCATAATGTTTTAGTTTTAAGCCAAGTACGACTAACTGGGGGGTCGATTCTCGTTTTATGATACTGTGAAGTGAAAAGAGTTCTCACAAGTTCGCGCTTAATTCGATTCTCGGTCTATGAAAAAATGAAAACAAATATCAGATTTTTTTCATATGATAGGTAATTTTTTTTTTTTATCATAGCCGTTTCATTTGTGAAGAAACCCAAAATATCTACATATTTAATCGAATAGTATCTGGAGAATAGCCCCGATTTGGTCAATGAAAAGTATTCTATCTGGAAAAGCTCGAAAATTACAAATTAATATTATCACTCCACAGTCACAGAAGGGAAATCGGCCCCTTGTAACCACCATTATTGCGCTGAAAAGTGAATGAGATAAATTAATCGCCCTGTTGTGAATGCGTTAAGACAACTTTTCCAAGGGAAAATATTTTAGAAATCAATATTATTATACTTACTGAAGGAATTTTATACAAGAAATATATGGACACGAATTCGAACGGAAAGTCGTAGTGTTTCCAAATTTTTCGTAGTGACGTAATGATTTTGTCGAACTATGGCAAAATCGTAGTGAAACATTACGATCGTAGTGAAAGTGGGAACGCTGCCGGCAAATGGTGTTTGCAAGAAATTCATCGATTATTGGCGTCCGAAACTCGAAACTCGGGGTACTATACTCTACAAACTGTGGCTTTACTTATTCGCTGCATAGCATGATATTGGCCTCCATTTCCATTCCATCGAATAAAAGTTGCTGCAAGTGACTTAAGCAGTTATTTCTTTGTCTGTTAAACTTTAGCTTATGTCCAATTTATGACAAAACACATTCAATATTTGTCTTTCTTAAACGGAAGTTTTCCAGGGTTGAACAATTATTTGCAGCTAGATGCCCTGGTGAACTTCGTACCACCTAAAATTTAAGTCCCACGCAATCTTTCAACTCCAGTTCCTTGAGATCGGCAATATTAGCCGCACTGTAACGTCCCTTTGTTCAATTTCGACCAATCTTCATAGGAACACTCCCGGGCCAATACCTAGGTTAGGTTAGGTTAGGTTAGAGGGAAGTGCACAGCTTTATGTGCTGTGCTACCACGGGGGCCTTTTGGTCCATTGTGATCCCTTAGTTTTTGGTCGTGGTTAAAATTTACATTTTATTGGACAACACAAAAAACATGCATAAACACTTTACCTGGTTTCTTGGAGTTGTTCCTTGGCGGTGATGGTCTACTAAGTAAACCATCCCGTACTTTTAACAAACCTGATTGTGTCCGTCAATGGTACCTGCACTATGTCCTCTAGGTCTCCGAAAAGTCTGTCTCCCAGATATCGGAGTCGACTAGTTTGGAGGTTTGGGCATTCGCAGAGCAGGTGTTTGATGGTCTCCGTTTCTTCTATATCATGACAGCTCCTGCAGTAGTCTGGTGCGTTAATTCCCAGTCTTGTGGCCATGGTACCAATGGTGCAATGGCCTGTCAGTACACCCGTTAAGATTCGAATATCTCGTTTATTCATTCTCAGAATACATCGTGTTCTTTTTTCATCAATTTTTGGCCAAAGGCTACGGGATATAACACAGTCGTGTCTGTTAGACCAGGTGGTGTTAATTTTTTCCCTTGATTTTTGGTCGATATTTCTTTTTGCTACGCTAATTGGGATGTCTATATTGATGCAATGATATTGACAGCATCAAGCTCCGACCCAGTTCTTGCCAATACCTAAGAATGCCAGAAAATTATTAGCTCACTCGTTTCGAGATATACGATTTTTATTATTTTTATTTTTGTATGTGTAATTTTAACTAAACAGAATCACCTTTGGGAAAATAAAAAGGATTTTCTCAAAATTTCAGTTCAATCGGTTCGGTGGTTTTTGAATTTGGGTATTATTTCGATTTTCCGACTTTGGAGGTTTCCAGAATTTGTTTGCTAAATCGGTCCAGCTGTTCTCGATTTTTTGCGAGGTATCAATTGATTTTTATATGATTACATAGATTTTAAAATTAGCCCTTAATTGTTGTAAAATTGTAACTCATTGTAAACTATTAGTAACTAAGTCTTTGTCTTTAAAGCGTACTTCGAAAAGGTTCAAATATGTTTTAACTATATCCACCAATACTGTTCAACAAAAGCTCAACTGCAAATGATTTTTGATTTTTTACTTTGGTGAATTAGGGCCCAGGTTTCTCTCTTCAGTAAGGCCTCTGAATCTGATAGGTCTAAAAACTAACAGCCTTATTTATAAACTTTATACACACTTTATAATAACTCTAAATGCAAAAACCTTATTTATAAAAATTAAACTCAGTTGTATAGAAGCAGCATAAGTTGAAAAATAAATACTTATAAATTGCCTAACTATACAGTTGTTTAGAAGCATTATAGCGAATTCTAATAAATAAGGCTGTAAAACTTTCTAATATAAATTCAAAACTATAAAAATAAGGAGACTATTCAGGTCAGTATCCAAATGCTAGGTAGGTACACTGTGCAAGCCATCGCTTGAACCTGACTTTGTCATGTCAACTCCTGCAATTCGCAATTGTAGTTAGTGAAATATATCTAATTTCTTCCGGAAGCATTCAAATACAAATATAACTTTCAAAAATGACATTAAAAAACACGCACCAAAGAGCTGAAAAACTCGACTTCTACGCCTTGGTGAAACAAGATTCATTGAAAGGCATGGCAATGGCAATATTATCGCCTTTGTAGAGCTCTTCAAATGCATCTCAATAAGTCTTGTAGAGATAACGAGCAGAACGTGGGCGATGTCTTCAACACTTTTGGCAGCGGTCCAAAAAAATGATTTCCTAGTAAGCTTAATTCTATGCGAAAAACTATTCAGTTTAACGCTGCCCTTATCAGTTTTCCTAAAGAGAAAATCCTTAGATTTCGTTTCTGCAATCGACCGCAACCGCACAAAAGAAGTCCTGAATTCTCTTATATGAACATCCGGAGATTTTTTCAATCCACATCCCAAGCCCAACTTGCCGAGGACTTATTTGAAGTTGAATTAAGAGACGTCGGCAAATATGTTGATAAACTGTAGTGGTTCCCACAAAAATAATGTTAAAATTTTGAAGTTTTTCTTATATTTGTTTTTGCGATATTTTATCCATGACAAGCTACATATTTATAACATCTCTGTCGAGTGGACCGCCTGAACGACTTAGCCGACCAAGCCCCACGCTTACGGCGCGAGCCATTACGTTTTTTTTTTACCATAATGACTGAGTGAAGCATTTCCGGTGATACTCGATTTTGATCGCTCTCTTTTTGCCTGAACCTTCGTGTAAGCGTGATCAAATACGAAAGTTGAGCCTCGTAGTTTCTTATTTTTTTTTTGTGCTTAGCCACCGTAGAGTGTATGAGGATAAGCTAAACTCATTATAATGCTCGCGGTCTAAAATTTATTATAAACGCTAAGAACTAAAAGAAAAGGTGAAAAAAAAGTATCACCGAAAAATACGGCATTAATGTGCCATTCATCCGTGCAGTGTAGAAAATTCCTTGCACCATCATCATTATAAAAAAAAAGCAAAAATAAATCTTCGAAATCAGCAGTGATTTTTATTCAGTCGATTGATTGTGTGAATATACGCCCGAAGTGCAGCCAAGATTACGGTTTTCGTACCAAGCAGCAAGCACTACTCAACTCTACCCAGTTAGTGGCGGGGCATCGTCAATCGGAATAACCGTACGGTACTACTAATAAACCGTAGAAATAAATCATTTTTGTGATTAGCGGAAAGAGCCATCTCTCGGGATCTACAGTGCCCACGCTAAGAAAACAATTCAATGGTCATAAGCAGCACACAGCTTCCATTGTGACAGGCATCTTGCAGTATAACCGTCCACACGCAGCCAACAATCGGTCGTGATCTTTAAACTTAAATTTGGAGTTATAATTTCCTTTAGTTTTGCTATTAATTTCCATAAAAAGTAAACAAAAAAAAAATATATATATAGTAACATAAAAAAAAAAGGAATATAAAAAAATAAAAATAAAAAAAAAATATATGTATAAGTATATGAAAAGCCTTAGTGAAAACGTAAAATCTAATATCACAGTTATAGTGTTCATTATCACAATAAATTATTGTATCCCTATATATTTGATATAATCTAGAGTGTATGTATAATCATTTTTTTTTTTAAAGCAAAGTTCTTGTGAGTGTTATTTTGATGAGGTAACAGTTTTTGATTATATTGAGCCCCCGATCCAGTTTTTGTGCGCACATCAGCTGCTGAGTTTTTATGGTATGTACAAAATTATTTTTTTTCTATTTTTTTCCATTGACAAGAGCTTTCAGTTTTATTTAATTTGTTTTTTTTTTTCTTTTTAATTGACAATGTCATTGTTTATTGAATTAAAGTTTATCGTTTTCATATACCTATGAATAGATTTTGAATTTTTCATGCAAAATAATAAACAATTTGAATTTAAATGAAATTGATTTTCCTATTTGCTATGGTGCACTAAAGCGGTAAGTTTGACTAAGATGAATTGTGGGTGGTGCTCGTGGTAGATTGAGGTAGGGAGGGGTATTATGAATTAGGGACTATCCAGAATAGACAAATGGGTACATGGATAGTACGGAGCGGTGCAAATTTTGCAAGAGGGACAACCCAAGGTAGAACAACACCTACAATTACAACCTACAACTACCAAGAATGAGAATGGATACCTGAGAACACTATTAGGCACGTTAAATTATTTATTTATTTTGTGTGGTAAATTCGGAGTGAAAGATCTCACCCCATCCGGCGAGTTTTAGCTAGGCTACAGGAACGTGCCAAACCCAACTCCAGCTTTAAGGGGCAAACATACATCATGCCCCAACCACCACAAAACATAACTGCAGTTATCTTCAATTTTTTGCGCCCTTTATATATACTGCAACTTTCTTTGTTTTAAAGAACCATGAGAACCTCCGCTAGAGGTAAGGAGCTCAAAATTTCTACTTTTGGAAAATTCTTCTGTTTGTAAAGATTTTACAAATTTGAAAAAATTCCCATTTTTTTTATCATCCGGCCCAAAACACCAATATAGGCTTCTATGGCTGACGTTGTCCGAGTGTGCCTCATGAAAACTGAAAATCCTTCTGGTTTGACCTGCAGAAAACGTAGGTAAGAAAAGGGAAAAACCTAGTCAAAATTTACTTTTTGCATCCATTGATTTTCAAAGTAGGTAAAAAATTTTAAAAACCTTCCTTCAGCATAAAAAGTATTCACACTTTCTTTAATAGTTTCATACGTCGGTCTTATCTGCGTGGATGGTAATTATTATAAGCCTGAGAGCCCGGATTAGATCTTCGCAAAAAGCATGCCAAATCTCTAAATTTGGTTGCTATGTTTCTCCTTATTGCTTGACAGTAATGGAATCAGCATCCGTAAATTTCACCAACGCTAAAACTGTCTTTTATGGCACTCTGAAGCGCTACCTCATAGTCAGTCATCATAGTTTGGCATGTTACATTTATTATGTTGTTATATTGTATGTATGTGAACATAGTTGAGTAACTCTTCTTTGACTTCTTATTCAAGAGGACAAACAAGAATGGAAATACCTGTGGATATATAAATCATTAGGTATATTCAAATTGACTCCCGCGAGCCGCAGCGGCCGCCCCCCCCCTCGGCCGATAATATAGTTGATTTTTATGTTTGGATAAGTTACCTTATTGAAGTATTCAACATAAACAGTAGTTGGTTAAAACATTCAATAGGCACCACAGAAAATGTCCCATCCGCCAGGAAGTTACAGTCTGCCCGTGGAATATTCTCCTCCATTAATTTGATAAACTCTGACGTAAATATACAAAAGGAAATGTCTTCTTCCTCAAAGCAGGCTTTAAAAAAGTTGTATTGCTCATCTTTCTGTAAAGCTACACCGAAATTATTCCAAATATGCTGCCTTTGGAAAGCTTCAACAATCTCAAGGGCAGATTTTGGCGAGGTAATCACCCTTATTCCGAGTGGCGTTTTACTTTCACGACGTTTGTCGTTATTGGGGGCGTTTCATTTTGGAAGACTTATTCCCTAACTTCCACGACAGGGTACGACCGACGTCGTCGGTAAGTAGTTCACATTCCACATACGATCCAAACGAGCTAATCAGTGCTGACAGATAAATTGTTGTTGGTTGTATCAGTGTTTTGTTGTTTATCTTTTTCGAAAGAAATTCTCAATTTAATTATTTTCGGATTCCATAATGTTTTTTAGAATGTAAGGAAATCTTCATTGGACGAAATAAAAGGTAAGCTCGTGGAAAGTACCTACATGGTGGCCGTCTGTGCAGGCGATATAATTTGCTGGGACTGCGAGATTCTTGACTGAGGGTAGCTACCAGAATGGTGCAGGAAAACATTTTAATTAAGGACGAGACGATCACAGCCTACATTTATAAAAAATGTTTTAAAGTGATGCTCACAAAAACTTTCTGCCAATCTTTTCCATTTCTTGATGGTGGTCTAGGTTGGGTCATCATTTAAGACTCCTTTTAAAATCCCTTTGCCAATTAATTAAATTCCATTAAATTGTTTCTGGTTTGGTACTTATAACCCTTGAAAAGAATCTAATTAAATTGAATAAAATAACAATTCAAGAAGTTCAATTTTCAGTCGAGTTTCATTACTTGGCGTTCACTAATTCGTTAACGACAGAAATCGTCATTTTTCTTCTCGTTTTGTGGCGTTCAACGCCTTACAGAATGGCAGTGAAGTTTCTCACATGACGTTCGTCGTACGCCAATAGGTTCCACATGCCGTTCAGTGACAAATGGCGTTCAACGACTCAAAAACGCCACTTGTAATTCCAAATTCAAATTAGCGTTTCATAAATCGTCGTAAACGTCACTCGGAATAAGGGTGAATAAAAACTTTTGCTGTTAAATTCTGCAATGTTCTTTTTATCTTGTTGAAATCCAAGGTTTTTGTTTCGCTTTGGTTGCTACAATTAAAAAAGCCAGCCTACAAATCCGAAAAAAGTTTAATAAGATCAATGAACTTATTTGGAACAAATCGTCTGAAACGTATTGCCACTCAACGCATAACATCGCTTAAGACACGTCCTGCATCAATACACTCTGTCTTAATAGAATTTAACGCTTTTAGTTCTTTATAGAGATCCTCATTATCGGTATGGTTATGATCCACAAACTTCACTGGTTTTGAACATACACTATTTACAATTTCGACTTTTGCCTTGCAATTTTGGTTATAGCATACGTAATGTTGCTTATTGCAAATTTTTGTTTTTTTTAAGTATAATTGTTTTTCACTTTTTACATAATAATTGACTATTTTTTCTCTTTCCACTAATTATTTTGAACTCCATTGTTTTTTTTTTTACACGACCGAACGAACTTGTCAACATGAACACTAGTTACCAATTGATTTCCTAAGCGATTTTAAGTGACGATGGGTACGACAAATTATAGTTTAACGCTTTACAAAAAAAATGCAGTTTGAAAAACAAAAAAAAATTAAGAAATATGATTTTAAGGAAAATGAAATAACTCCTAACATTGATGAAATAACTCCTAACAACATTTGAGTGTAATAGCTCTTAATTAGGTTTTATTTCATTCACATGATTTTAGGATTTATTTCATGATGAAATAATTCCTAACACTAAAACATGCAATAAGTTCTTACTTTGATGTACCTAAATACCTCTAATATTTAGGAGTTCTTTCATTATGTAATAACTCCAAACTTTGTATGTATATACATACATTTTATAAAATTGTAGGTTTTATTTCATTTATTTTGTTAGGAGTAAATACGTTAGGAGTAATTGCATAGAGCCGTAAAATGTAATGCTAGGAACAGAAGAAAGCGCCTTGGAAGGTACATTTTCCACAGTTTACAGGAGATTGGCTTTTTTACAAAATTTAAACCAATTTTGTAGGTTCGCGTAGGGAAATTAAGTGTTTGAGTGATTTGGTTTAGGTTCTGAGCGTGATGATTCCCAGGGATTGCGATGGGCCCAAAATGGTGACTAGTGTTAGTCTATTGTGATGAATTCACACCCTACACAGTACCCATGCCCCATTCGGGAAAGTCTGACAGATTTTTGGTTTCTTAGACCTTTTTCAAGACCCAAAAGAAAACTTAAAAGAGCATTGGGGTTTACTCCTTTTCACGCTCACTGTATGTTCATACTAAAGCTGCCCTTACCATTCTGTTTAATGTTTAATGTTCTATCAGGACCTACAATTTTATGCCGAGTCCGAACGGCTGAATTGAGAAGCTTTTTCAGGACAGTCATACTCTCGGATGTTTGTCAGACGTTCGCGAGAGGCGGCGCAGTAGAAAAAACCTTAAGATGTAATTTGTGTGTTTTCCGGGGATCGAACCTGGGATCCCTCGCACAGTAGTCCAGCACACTAACCACTGCGCTACTGCGCCCTTACCATTCTATAGTTATTGACGACAAAATCACCTATGGATCAACACATATGCGCTGCAAATGTATGAAATGAAAACCAATAGCATGGCCCAACAGATCAAATCAACTACATATATTTATTCCACCAATTACAATAGTTTTAGAATTTCAACTACATTCCCCTTTGAAGCCGCTCACACTCTTAGCCAGTTGCACGACACAATGGCATCTAAATGATGATTCAAAAAGAAATTGCTTGTGCAAGTAACATAGGAAAGAATATAATTTATAATTTGTACAGTACTGCCTACCTCCCTCGAGACCTCATGGGGTTAACATTAACAATCACTTCGAAAACAATATTCTCAATGCGAGGTGGAAAATTTGACCAAAACAAAGCCGAAACCAGACACAGGCACAACCACAGGCATTATTCAGCAAAAATGTTGTTTTTATCCATACACATTCCGATAACAATAGAGACTCGAATATAGAATGACATTTGAATTTGAAGTGCTATGCCGGCCTTTTATTAGCCCGAGTGAAAATGTGTCAAAACAAATCATCATTCACGAAGACGTCAGCTGTTGCCACGATCCGAGGTAACATCTTATTTAACGAGTTGGAGTTTTGTTTTCTTACATCGACTGTTGCCAATCAAATTGGAAACACCTTCAATATTTTTTAAAGCAATACGATGTCTTTAGGCTAATTCAACACAAAAGAGGACAATGTATCGTTTGAGGGCAACATTTTGTAACGTACTCTTTTTTTGGGCAAGTGTAGACGAATAATATAGGAATAGGATAGCTGGAAATATTATTGGTTGTTAATGTGTCTTTTGTGTATTAATAGGACAAAATCTGATTGGTGTCAACTTGGTGTCGTAACTGTCTCATGTCATCAGTTGTGCTTAGGTAAGGCACCTCCGGGCGGCGAGTTGTGTATACCAAATACTCGTCTCGGCCAACCAGATTCGATTTGCCAAATTTATAAGCACGAATGTTCAAAATGAATTAAATGACAACATAATTTAATGTTCTATCAGGATTTACAGGCTAAATGAGTATCAGAAATAGAAGATGACGTATTTGGCGAAAGCAAACGAAAAAAGGACAACAAACTTCGGATTATAGCATATATCCGAAGTCCGAACTCCGGACTCTCAAAAAGCCATATGCAACTAGACAACTAGTGGAGAGCATAGCCACATACCTACATAAGTAGGTGGGTATTACATTTACAGCTATCCACAAGACAACAAGTGAGTTGAGATTGGGAAAGGCAAAGAAACTCTGCGGCGAGTGCCATAATAAGCAAGGTCTATTTGGGCGCGGATTTGTGATTTCAGGAAGTTGAGCAAAAGGATTATAGGCTTCCGTTATTTAATTTTTTTGTCTTGTCCACATTCTGCCACAGAGGGGATCGTTCTACGATCTTCTCGAAAAGACGTAGGATAAATGCCCGAAGTACGACTTTTCTTGCGGGTGACTTTTAAGGCAAAGTCGGGGAGAAATGAATCCTTGGTTCATTGTACAGCACGACAACACCTCCGGAAACGAACTCTTGCTAATCACCTCTGCTGCGAGGCGAAAAGACATGATTGCTAGCTAGCACACGTACACGATTCCCAATATACGCACAAGAAGACTCGGCGGTCATTAATCGTCAAATGCTGATTATGTAGGGATCTACATCCGGCGTAGTTCCAGTGTCTTTTCACTGTCCGAATGTTCCAAGAGGCCAGCAATGACAAATTACGGATGTGAATGAGCAGTACGCTACAACACAAAATGGTTGCTATCATATTTGGCGTCGCAACGCTGCCATTGCAAAAGGCGGCTCTAGATTTCGTCTAATTTATCCTTTTAGAAAGCACTTCGCCAGTATCAAGCGCTGAGGATCAGTGGCAACACTGACCAACGTGTAAGCATAACGAAACCTCTGGTTGGACGAGGAGTAGGTATGCCAGACTAGCACATACCTGTGTTGCCAGAAATGTTCTAAGAGAATATGCCAAATTGAGAAAAAAATATGCTAAATTGTATAGAAGAATTAAGCAAAATATGCTAACGTTTAAAAACAAATTTTTTATTACAAAAAAAAAAGGAATAGCTAAATATAAACACAACATGATGTCTATCTATAATAAGGAACAAAAGGGGAATTCAGTATTTTGTAATGAAATTTACATTTAGTTATTCAAAAGCACGTCAATTAGGTAGATACAGAACTAAAACTAAAGTCCGTATATGACTCTACACTTTTCTCTCAATTTTTCTTCATTTTTATCACATTAAATCATCTTAAAAAATCAGCTGCTTGTAAAAGAGACAAAAAGTGTAGGTATGTATTATGAAAGGGGTAGCAATTGTTTGCAAAGGAACACAAATTTTCAAACGAATTTATTTTCAAAAAGTTAGACTTCAAAGTAACGGGAGGAGAAATGGCAAATAATGTTAAAATGTCAAAGAAAACAAAACTCCCAGGTGAAAAATATAATTCGAATACATTTTCAATGCATTTTTTATATACATTAATAAAGTTGTTGTATACGCAATCACACCTATCGGGAATCTTCTTTCTAATTTTTCGTACTGTTCTAGTTTCATTTTAAACGCGTGAAATATGCAAACAAAAAATCTAGTGTCATACGGGCTTAAGGTCATCATCTTCCCCGTCTTCGTCATTGTACTGATATTTTGCCGAGTCTTTATTTTTTATTCAATAATTTTCTTGTAGTACCTAACAAAGTAACAATTAAAAAACTGTCAGACACTTGACAATTGACAGCTGATTTGAAATTTTTCGACCTATTTGGCATTTTGGTATTATGCGTGCTATTACTATTCCCATTTATGTTTTAATTTCATTAAAAGAAGTTACATTAATACCGAATAAATTTCATCCCTGGATGATTCAGCTAATATTGGTAATAAATTAGCAAATTCTTCGCGTTTATCACACATTTGAAATACCTTCCTACTTTTTTACTACTGCAATTATTAATTATTGTTTTAGTGGTCTGTAGCCCCTAAGGAACTAAAGCCCATCACCAATAATTGAAAAACAAAAACGTCACATCGTATAGGTATTGTAATTTATGGAAAAGAAAATGCATCTGTTATTTTGCATATAGATACCATATAGTTTAGGTACTATAAAAGCTTTCCGTAACTTTTTCGTAAATTTCTCTCACAGTGAGAGAATAATTCAACCCCAGAACCGTCATTTTGAGAGTCTTTTCCATTTTTACTGCAAAAGTAAAGAAATAGACCTCTAGGTACTATTGAGAAGCTTTGATTTCATTCAATTGAATAATTGACATTCACATATTCAGTAATGCCAAATACAGAAAATTTTGATCGATGCATATACCACGAATATGTTCATGATGGGTATATAAACATAAAGTTTTTGATTTTTTTTATGTTGAATCTTGAAAATATGCTAGATTGCATATAGCATATTTTATTTATACTAATATGCAATTTAAGGTTTAAATATGCTAGATCTAGCATAAAAAATGCTAAAATGGCACCACTGGCACATACGCCAGGCTGCACACGAGCCCTACGAGCAAAAAAGAAAGGGGAACATCGACTTCTCACCGAAGCAAGAGAACGGGAAACGGGCAGTAGAATAGACAGACACAGTAGAAACTATACTCTGTTCTCTGTCCCATTTATATTTTCAGTACAGGGAAGATAAGGTATTTGCCTTTCACCCTTACTTTTATGGATTTCAATAAGCTGTCTCCATTATAAAGCTCTCACATGGTTGCCATAGTGAGCACTATAAATTGGCATAATTCTCTCACAAATATCGGTAGGGTTACCAACTATTTATTAAGATTTCATGAACAGAAACATGTAGATCGTAAACTAAATCTAAAAAAATTAAACTAAATCTAAATTAAATTAAATCTATCCATTTTTGGGGTACCCGTTTCTTATTGAGTACCCACTATTTTTTGGGTACCCGCATTATAAAAAGTATAAAAAACTGTGTCTCAATATTTAATTCCAAGAACTTCTGAATTTAGGATACCCATTACCTGGAATTACCGAGTACCCATTACTCGAAATTACCAGGTATCTATTTTTCGGGTACCCGTTTCTTATTGAGTACCCACTATTTTTTGGGTACCCGCATTATAAAAAGTATAAAAAACTGTGTCTCAATATTCAATTCCAAGAACTTCTGAATTTAGGATACCCATTACCTGGAATTACCGAGTACCCATTACTCGAAATTACCAGGTATCTAATTTTCGGGTACCCGTTTCTTATTGAGTACCCACTATTTTTTGGGTACCCGCATTATAAAAAGTATAAAAAACTGTGTCTCAATATTCAATTCCAAGAACTTCTGAATTTAGGATACCCATTACCTGGAATTACCGAGTACCCATTACTCGAAATTACCAGGTATCTATTTTTCGGGTACCCGTTTCTTATTGAGTACCCACTATTTTTTGGGTACCCGCATTATAAAAAGTATAAACTGTGTCTCAATATTCAATTCCAAGAACTTCTGAATTTAGGATACCCATTACCTGGAATTACCGAGTACCCATTACTCGAAATTACCAGGTATCTATTTTTCGGGTACCCGTTTCTTATTGAGTACCCACTATTTTTTGGGTACCCGCATTATAAAAAGTATAAAAAACTGTGTCTCAATATTTAATTCCAAGAACTTCTGAATTTAGGATACCCATTACCCGAAATTACCGGGTACCTGTGAACTTGGGTAATAAATTCAACTCGACAATAAACCTCATTGTTTCGACAGCTGGTGGACTGTATATTAATATCCTCCTCCTCCTCCTTATCAGTTTTCGATTTTTTTTACACATTTTTTGAAGCAGCAATAATAATATTATTAAACATACAAAAAATTCCCTGATTGAGCCGATGATACAAAATAATAAAGTAAACAAATTAAACAGTGTTCCATTTCTGCTAAAAGACAAAATCGAAAAAATGGTTTAACTGCATATTAACAGATCCATCAGAATTACAAAATAATTAAAGGAGTACCTAAAAACTGTATGGCAACATCCCACATAATCAAATTCATTTATTTGCTCTAAAAGCTTTAAAAAGCAACAAAACACCGTAATGATATTTTTGAAAATGAATATGGTAACACTCTTCTGAGGTGCTTAAAACACACACCAACCAGTGTTGCCCCCCCAACTGGTTGAAAATGTAGCGTGGCGGATTTAAAGTGTAGTAAAACAATAGGCGTGTATTACTCAACGATAATTTAAACTTTTAATTCAAGAAGATTATTAAGAAAAATAAATAATTAATAGAATAGTATAGAATACAATATCTTATGAACTAATATTTACATATTATTTCTATAATGTGTTGCATTATGCTGGATTTACATTATCACGCCACGCAATTTTGCGGCCTAAATTCAAC
This sequence comes from Cheilosia scutellata, assembly GCA_955612985.1. Taxonomy (NCBI): domain Eukaryota; kingdom Metazoa; phylum Arthropoda; class Insecta; order Diptera; family Syrphidae; genus Cheilosia; species Cheilosia scutellata. The sequence continues at coordinate 71,464,473 of OY015312.1, forward strand.
TGCTAGGCTTTTGGTCTCACTCTTACACATCATTATCCTTGACTGTGAAAAAACGGATCTTTCTCTCTGAAGTCATGCAAAATTGCGTGGTATGGTGATGTAAATCCACCATTATGGTAAAAAAAACGTATTAGCGTAGGTTATTAATGATGAGGGTGGGTCAAAAACTCCTTCTACATGCCTTAATAATTCCGTCGATTGCATTATTGCATCCACAGTAGAAATATTTAAATTATTTCGTAAGTCGTCTTTAATTATATTTAAGTTTGAAAAGCATCGTTCTGCAGTTTCACTACTATGAGGCAAACTACATAACGTTAGCATGTAATTACATAAGTTTGTAAATTTTATTTATTCGCATTACTGTGTGTAGAGGGTAGCTATATCGAAAATAAAAGTATGGCAGCAAAACTTTGCAGCCGAAGCGTGTGACACCGCATTGAATATGCATCATGTTCTACAGTAATATATAGGTAAGTATAATCACTTGATTTATAGCCCAGAGTAGATCAGCTTAAGCATGAAAATATGAGTCCAAGACATTTTGCGCGCAGCCAAGTCCTTGCCAGACGCGACCAAAGTAGCGGATTAGGCTCATTTTTTAATATTTTGCATAACCACAAAATGTTCTAAGTCTAGAGAAGACACTGCTGAACACAGAAATGTAAGTCCAAGACGTTTTACACGCAGCGAAGTCCGTGTTTGACGGGATTAAAGTACGTAAAATATTAAAAAATTGGTTTAATCCACTACTTTGGTCGCGTCTTGGACTTAAAGTGTTTCCTTCTCAGTGTAGATGGCAAAATAGTGCTAACATTGAATTACCACTTAATCTGTCAAGGATTTAAAGTCTTTTGATAAGAGTTGGGGACTTACGCTTAAAGAACCAAATTATCGAAACATTCACTCCTGCATCTGGAGAAGTACCTGCTCGACAACGAGTAGATCACCTATTCTGGTGTTCATTATGATAAGATCTTCTTCCTTTTCGGTCATTATATACAAATCTCTGACCCAGGTATGTGGCTTGTTATTGCTATTCGCCATTCTCAAATGTATAGCGGATTTGCATTTATTTCCAAAAGCGATAGCGAATAAAAATAACCTAAATTCTTGCTGTTAAACTTTTGGGCAAAATGGAAAATTGGAAATCAGAATGAAAAAAAAATCGAAAGCTCTGGAAATATCATTTTGCTTTTGAAAATAAGTAAAAGCGAAGACGGTCGAAATTGAGGTATCGCTTTCAATACGATCTCTCCTTCCATCGCTCGTGAGTAAGACCCCTAAATACTTCTATAGAACTTCTCCAAATGTTTCAATGGGACTTCACTTATATGAAGAGGACGTTAGATAGGGGATCAGACTTATTCATGTTTACTTTCATCTCAGTGTCAACACAAATGGCTAAAACCCTGTCGAGTGCGCACTGAAGTTGCGTCTGCGACATCCCAAAGATGAACCCTTCATATATCAGCGATGAACAAATTACTTAATTCTTAAGGTCTCTAAATTAGAAACGTTTTTCGCCAAAACTCCGCTGTTATATTCAGAATATTTAACCTGAACCATTGTTTCCCGTAAGCAATGGGGCTGCCTTCCACTTCCCCGTTTGGCCCTATAGTAGCTACGCCACTGGACCAATCGTAACATTGTATTCAAGTATTAATTTGAGTACCTTTAATACCTTTTTTTTTCGTTGCTGAGGACATGGAAAAATCATTTCTGCAGACTGTTAAACGGCGAAGACGACACATATTCCGCTGTCAGGCAGACTGAACCATTCAACCATTCAACGATGAAAGCCAAGACTTCCGTCCACCTGACCAAAATGAGGTAAGGATAGCAATATCCAAACTGAAGCCAAACAAAGCTGCAGGACCGGACGGTTTATCTGCCGAGCTTTTTAAGGCAGCGGGAGATGACTTGGTAGAGAGCATACACCAACTCGTTTCTAAAATTTGGTCAGAGGAAAGTATGCCTGATGAATGGAGCCTCAGCATTGTTTGCCCGATCCATAAGAAAGGAGACCCTCTAAACTGCGCCAACTATAGAGGCATCAGTCTCCTTAACATCGCTTACAAGATCCTGTCTGCCGTACTGTGTGAACGCCTGAAACCATTTGTCAACGAACTGATTGGACCCTATCAGTGCGGTTTCAGGCCCGGTAAGTCCACAACCGACCAAATATTCACACTACGACAGATCCTGGAGAAAACCCAAGAAGTCCAAATCGATACTCACCATCTATTTATCGATTTTAAAGCCGCATATGACAGCATTTATAGAGACGAGCTATACAGAGCCATGTCTAGTTTTGGCATCCCTGCCAAAGTTGTCAGATTGTGCAGAATGACAATGGAGAACGCCCGCTGCTCTGTAAAGGTCGGAAACAATCTCACCGAGACCTTTGATGTCAAAAAAGGATTTAGACAAGGTGATGCGCTGTCATGTGACTTTTTCAACATCATACTTGAGAAAATTGTGCGAAACTCGCAAGCCAACACCAGGGGCACAATTTTCCAAAAGTCTGTGCAACTACTTGCATACGCTGACGACATTGACATAATTGGCAGAACGCAGCGAGCTGTTACTGGTGCGTTTGCAAGTATTAGCACAGAAGCGGCAAAAATGGGTTTAGTGGTGAATGAGGGCAAAACAAAGTACATGCTGTCAACAAGAAGGGACACACAACATCGGCGAATCGGACAGAACGTCACGATAGACAGCTATAACTTTGAGGTGGTTAGGGACTTTATCTACCTCGGCTCCGCTATAAACTCTGATAATGTCAGCACAGCAGAAATCAAACGAAGAGTTACACTTGCCAACCGCTGTTACTTTGGCCTAAGAAGGCAATTGATTAGTAAGGCCTTGTCGAGAAACACCAAGGAGACTCTATATAAGACCCTCATCATCCCAGTCCAGCTTTATGGCGCAGAATCATGGACGTTATCAAAGGCGGATGAAGATCTCATTGGTCGCTTCGAACGCAAAATTCTTCGAGTGATTTTCGGTCCCGTTTGCGTTGACGGGCTTTGGAGGAGGAGATTTAACAGCGAACTCTACGAGCTGTACAGCGACATCGACCTGGTCAGAAAAGTACGTATCAGTCGACTAAGACGGCTAGGACATGTAGATTGTAGAGCGAATGGACACCAACGCTCCGGCCCGAAGAGTCTTCGATTCCAACCCGGAGGGACAACGCAGTAGAGGAATTCCTCGCCTTAGGTGGCGCGCACAAGTGGAAGAGGACCTCAACCAACTTGGAGTGCGCAACTGGAGGCGGTTAGCCAAAGATCGTCCTAACTGGAGAGGCGTGTTGGTTGAGGCCCAGGTCCACCCCGGACTATAGCGCCATCTAACAGAACAGAACCTTTAATACCATTAAGCAAAATGCTATGAAGAAGAAAAAATACCAAACATTTCAATTAAATTTTTTATTTTTATTTTTTTTCTTCTGTTTTGTTTTTTTTTACTTAATTTTCTTATTTTTTTTTATTTATATTTTTTTTTGTGGTGTTTTTGCCATTGTTGGTATTCATTTAAAATCAATATGGCCAATTACATTTTACCTTTTGTTGTTGTTGTGTCAATAGTAATAATAAGAATAATAATACAATATAATAATAATAATAATAATAATAATGTAATAATACTAATATTAACCCATCAAGACATCTTCATTACATTTACAGTGTATGTTCACTCTCATTAAGTTTTTTATTTTTTTTTTTTCCTTTTTTTTTAAATTAATCTTAAACATATTATAATATATATATATAGCATATATCTTTTTTGTTATTTTCCTAATAAACTGCCTTTTAGTGCGGTTTTAATTTTTTTTTTCTCGAACTTATCGCGTGGTGACTATACTGTACAAACACAATCAACTTGATAAATCCTCTCTTTTAGATATATACGACTTTTTTTTTACTTCTTTTAATATTATCACGGTATGTTTTTTATTTAATGTTTTTATTTAAGGGTTTTTGTCCTATTCTGTTTATACACAAGTTTTTTTTCTTTATACTTGAAAAGAGGAAAGATTTACATGATAAATTGGCTGCAAACAGGACGTACGAATTTGATTTGCATCCTCGTCCACGTCCAGGTTCCACAACATTGCGACAAAACAACGTGTGTATGTGTCTATATTTAAATTTAATTTAATTTTAATATTTACAATATTGTTTATCATTTTTTTCTGTGTGTGTGTGTGTGTGTATGATTTTTAGGTCTAAAATTTATTACTAACTATACAAGAAGAAACAAAAGAAATATAGTTTTACTTTTTGAATGCGCGCTATCAATACACTGTACAAATATGGCAGATTGTGGTATATAATCTAAAACATTGTTTCCCATGTATCTCGACCAATTAATAAAAGAATTCTTCCAATTTATATGCAACTCTACCAAGTAGTATAGGTAAGTAGGGCAAAGTGGTAATGGCAACCACCCTACGAACAAGTGAAAAAAAAGGGTTAATTAATGTAATTTCTGCTACTTAGTGAATAAAATTACTTAAAACAAATAGCTATACACAAAATAATAAACATAGGAATATACGTATATATACACCTGTGGGTCCTTAAATAATAGGAATTGCACGCAATTTATTTCGTAGCTCAATTTCATTACTAATAAATTAAGGTTACGCCTGTATAAATCAAAGTAAAACGCACTGGGGCTGGCCCCCCTGGCCCAAAGCACCGCAAGACCCGCGTGGCATCAACCGTGTATTGAGGACTTGGCTGTGGCATGGCAATTCAGGTGACGCGAAAGGGGTAACCTATAACTGTGCGGTGTGTGCGTTTGTTGCTATATTATATGAGTGTCCAGAGCGCGCGGTCACTAATTGCATGATTTTGTGGCATGACGACGATGTAAATATACAAAGCCGAAGCTCATAAATTCACCTGCTGACTTCTGAGACGACGGATATAAGGAGGTCATAACTGATTTATGTCCATACTTTAGGATGACGTCAATGTGTCCCAGTTGTAGATAGAGACGGGGTTGCGATGGTTCTTGGGGTCGTAGGGCGCGAAAATCATCCTCAATTGGTATCGTAGGTATAGTAGGTATATTGGTTTACGGAACATGGGTTTAAATCGGTCTAAGTTGCATTTGAAGTTAGTTTTAATTAAATATATTGCTGTTTAGGTTATTCCCGCTCCATCACGTGTAATCGGGTCTCCATGTGCCCTAGAGGAGTCAACAAAACGAAGAAGAGAAAGAAGAACGAAATAACGAGTTAGTTTTAAGCAATGTTAAATGGACAGCAGAAAGACTAGAGAAGAAGCAGAACAAGTTATCTCAACTTACCATCGAGCTAAGTCCTAAGTGGTATGACTGTGAGTGAGGCACAACACCTCCTCCTAATGAGCCCGCTGTGGAAAAGCCTCCTTGCAATCCACTGGAGGCACTCAGCGCACCCATTCCGCTGGCGTACCAGCCGCCATGCATATGTGCATGGGCTGGATGCAAGCCGCCGGATAGGTGTCCATGTTGTCCTGCAAATTAAAAATAAAATATAAGTTAGTACTTGTGATGTAGTTTCTCTATGAATTATATACTACGGTGGTTATATTTATAATTCAATGAAGGAATACCTAATTGTGCGTAGAGTGGTATGAAGCTAATTAGAAATCTTAAAGGGGGAGGTATGTACGTACGTGTTCAAACAATAAGACAAGAGAGTGACGCATATATTCAGAGAAATATCCAAGAGAGATTTCAAATATTGAACACTTTGATATCCGTCTTACTACTACACCATTGTTAGAAAAATAAATAAATATTTAGCGCAACAGGTCTTTAGTTTCTCACAAGCGATAGTTTTTTAGTTATTTTTTTTACGAATGGAAGGGTCCTACAATGCTTATGCGGACTCCTAACAGCAGCTAATTAATTATTAAGACACGATAGGTATTATGAATTCATTTCAGACGTTCGCAAGAGGTTGTTTTACAAAATAAGGATAACTGGTATATAAAGACAAGTACCTACTCGTATATTGCAATCGAATTTGTAGAGGATAAAAAAAGGCACAAGACTTCAAAGGTTCATTCATTTTTCGATTTCGAAAGTAAAGCTAAATAAAACACACACAGCAATACATTTTTGATGAACATTTTATTTCATTATAAAGTTTGGACTTTGCCATTAAGTGTGAAAAACAATACTAATCAAATGGCCGCCTCGGGAATATTCGCAGGCACATTTCAGTATCTCAGGTATCTCGGCCATAACTTGAGTAATGTTGGTTTTTAATGGGTCTAAAATTCGGGGATTATTCGCGTAAACACGGTCTTTTGCGTAGCCCCACAGAAAAAAATCTAACGGTGTCAAATCGAATGTCTTGATGGTGGCCAATTGACGTCGCCTAATTGTGAAATTACGCGAACAGGAAACTTCTCACGCAATAAAGCCATAATTGGTCGTGTTGTGTGGCTTGTTTCTCCGTCTTGTTGGAAGCACATATATCGTCCAAGTCATGATCTTCAACCACTGGCCAGAAAAAAATCGGTTATCATTCGACCAAATCCGGAAACCCCGGGAAATCGATAAATTCGGATCATCAGCAACACTTGAACTTGCAGCAGCAATATTTTCGACGGAGTGTGCATTACGATGATGCACAGGCCTTACGACATCAGTAACGATTCCACTCTCTTCAAATTTCTTCACAATTTTACCGATTGCTTGCGTAGTCGGTCGATTAGGACGACCATAAACATCGCATAATGCGCGAAAAGTGGCTACATTTGAATCACCACTTTTGTTGTAAGTTTTTATAATTTTAACGCGTTGTTCGATTGTTAAACGATCCATTATCGTGAATGACAAATATTCAACTAATATTATGACACTTCAAATGAAAGCTAAGTTTGACAGGTGTCAAATGCCAGCGCTATCAACTTGAAACCACGAAATAAATGACCCTTTATAATTGCCGGACATGATCTTCAACGGAAAGAGCTTAGGATATCAGAATAGTATGGGTCGGTAGTATTACCAAGTTCTAAAAATATACGAGAAAAATAAAATCGACAAGCCATATCCTCTGAACTTTGAACAGCCTAGCCCAAAATATGTATAGGTCTTTAGGTACACGGAGAGAAAAAAAATTGTAAATTCAACAACTCAAAGTTGTCAAACGCGAATCGGTAAAATTTATTTTTCAAAAATATGTGTCAACAGCAAAAACTGTTGTAATTGCCAATTTTAGGTAAATTCAGCCGATGAATTGGTTGATTTGGGACATTTTTCAATAACTATAGGCTCAGTAAAAGCAACCGAGAGTTTGTTGATTTTATCGAAATACTCTTTCCGCCAAAACGACGTTTCAACTTATTTTGTAGTTGCTTTTAATACAGACTCAATTATGCATGAATATTCCTGCAGCTGCAGCGTGCAAGAAATTTGTTGATTTTACCGAATTTGTCACGTGCATCGGTAGTATCTACAGATATATCAGTTGTTACTGCCGAAGTATCCGTAGATATTTATCAGATCACCGTTAGTTTTCGGTGTTAAGTTTCTTGTCTGCCTTCATGCATCACTTTTCGAAGCGCTTAAAGAGTTCGGTCGTGTTTGTGGACGAATAAATACCTAAGTACATAAATAAATTGTTAAAATAGTAAAATAGTTTAAATGGATCCTGAATCAGCTGGTAACGAAGAACAATTGCAAAGCAATGTATTAACATGTAAGTAATCTTTATGAATAATTTTCTTATAATATCGTCGGCCTGCTGCAAAGTTTATGTCGCAAAGTGCATATTTTAAGTTCTTGCGCATTTAAAGTTATTGGCTCCATAAGAGCGTAAAATAATACCAAACGAATTTCATATAGCTATTCGTGATTTAGTGATTTAACTGTATCGGTAATTATATTTTGTATAAATTGTGCCGCGTTCCGACGATATATTTGTGTCGATGGTTCAACCAGAGATAAGGTATACGAGACCCCAATCGCTCTAACATATTTCATTATAATTTTTGACGTACATGAACAAAGGAGACCATTGGCAAATTTATTGCGAATTATGGGTCTCTCAGCATATCTTGCCTCTGGTTTCAACCATTGATTCCAAAATGTGAAAAGTATTAAAAAAATATTCGAGTGTGATTAATTTATTAAATTGACCATACCTACAATTTAAATAGCACCAATATTGCGACCACCAACGTACGCAAAACTCAATAACGTTGCCTACAACTTTCCTGAAGAGAATCAGGAAAATGTTGTATTCATTTTGGAAGGAAATGATATTGAACAAGTGGGTTCGGTGAAAGATATTACTGCAATCTCTTTACTACCAGATATAAACGAAATTCTTAAGCAGTGGGGTTTATTCGACGAACTAGCGGAAATATTTTTCAGTATGTTTTCATAATTATTAACCTATGTTATTTATATGAAAAGTTACTATATATAGAGCATAAAGTAGATACAGATGTTTTTGCCCACATATCCGAGAATGACATCAATGAGCTTATTCCGCTAATAGGACTTCGTACAAAATTTAAACAAAAATTAATTAAATGGAGAATGGACAATGTAAGAACATTTTATTACTTCATTATGTTTCAATTAAAAAAATTCTTCTCATAGGGGTACAATCCAACAGCTCTTACGAATACGTTGTCAATTAGCTCCTCTATTTCTGACTGGTTAAAAAAACAAAGCCCAATTTCAGAGGAATCCATTTCAAGCCCGCAGTCATTTGCTCCTAAGTCACCAAGTGCATCTGTTGGCACTGATGTGGTAATTTTTCTCTTTTTTATTTATTTAAGCTGCAAGCCGATATATCTTATGTCATAAGCGGTGTACTATATAACTATACTAGTAGTAACTATATAGCAGTAGTATATAATTAAATAACTATTCTTCCTACAAATTATTTAGGATATTGAAGTAATTCTGAAAGAACATTATTTGGCACAACAAGTCTTTGGTTATTACGAAAAAAATCAACACTTAGAAAATGAGCACAGAAAGGATATTATAAGTGCTATTTGCGACCATATTATCCAAAAGAACATCCGCTGCAGCACTGAAGACTTTTCCATTATAGCAGAGAAGATTATAGACCTTTTCCCAAATGAAAATAAAGCATCATATTTTATTGAAAGAACAGAGACTTCTCATCCAAGAGGAGCTTTATACAACAGATATCACAATGCAATAAGAAAGTTAAGAGAGAAAGGAATAATTTCAAGAAAAAACAAAAGCTATAAGAGAAAGTTGGAAGAAAGTGTATCAGACTTTGGTAAAAAATTCTCAAAAAATTTAATATTTCATTTACTATAACATTTTTTTTTATAGAAACTGAAAGGACAACCGACACACAAAAAGATTCCGACAAACTTTGGCTATTGTATAATCAAGAACCTTGGCCAACTGTGGAAAGCAAATGGAAACTAACATACGAGCAAAGAAGAAAGGAACTAAGTCAGTCTTCTGAGTCAAATGTTACTCAGATTCTTAAAGAGTGGCCTTTACTAAAACATGCGTATGGGCATAGATTGGTAATTTAAACAATAAAATATGTAAACAAAATTTAATACTTATTTCTTCTTTTTTAGATTCAAATAGATTTCAATTGTGCGCATAATGAAGCAGTCAGCAGATTATATTCTGAGTGGAAAAATAAAAGCCAACAAATAATAACTGCTGCTGCAAAAATCAAAAAAACAAATATATCAGAAAATGAGGATAATGAAGGTAAGAATGCGAGCTCAGAAAGCGATACAAACATATGTACCTACATATTTACATATTCTTCATTTCTATTTACTTGCAGATTTAATCAACTTCAAGATATTTGAAACATTGCATTACCTGCTGCCACCAGGAAACAGGTATAAACTAAAAACATCTTCCGGATCTTCAATTTACAAGCCATCTATACAAGACTCCATTAATGCTATGTTCATAGTGGCCGCGACAGAAATTGAGGTAAAAGAAAAGCTGTATAGGAGAAGTGAGGAAAATAAAAGTAAGGGCTTAACTCTTCAACCTCTAATAATAATTGTTCTTGAAGCCAATACTATAAGTGCTTGCTTTACCAATATTGACGATATTTTATATAAGCACCACTCTGTTCTCAGTGCGGTAAATTCTTGTTTTAACATATTTCATGTACTTAATCTTTCTTATCCAAGGGATTGCCATAATGTATGGTATTTTATCCAACACTTTCTTTACAACATACAAACTCTATACGATAAACCAGTTTCATGTGTTGCCAATTTAATGGGTTCAATTAATTCATAGGCGTTTATTTGTTAATATAAAATGTTCGTTTGCTATACATGCAAAGCAGAATTTAGTTGTGTATCAACGCTTTGCTTACACATAAATTCTTTTCATACAGGTAATGCTAATACTCGCGCAAAAGCTTATAAATGCGCCGTAAATGGCTGCTTTCAAAATTTTCAATCCATGTATTCATTTAAGAGGCACTTGTTAAATAAACATAAAAATCATGAAGCCGAATATAATGTAACTAATACATTCAAAAATAATATCATAAATACTGGACCACTTCCATTACCCTTAGGCGAAATCTCGACATCATATATTAATGATGAAAATAACCAGTTATTAGAAATAGAAAGTTATACTAATTTAAATGAAAATGATCTAAATCGTATTGCATTGACAAAAATGTGTACCTTATATGGAAAACCTTCTCTAGCAAGATGTCAAGTTGTTGAATTCACTAACTTAATTGAAGACATTTTAAAACATATTTTTGAAAACCTCAAACATTTGATGTCAGAGTTTCCAACCCAATCCTTATTTCTTTTTGAAAAAAATTTCCACAAATATATTACCAGTTTTCAACAAATTAATACAGAATATAAGTTCACTAAAGTCTTAAAAGGCTTAGGATTTTATGAAGATCCAGTTTCATTTTGCTTGAATAATGAAACAACAGTAATATTAAGAAAAGGTATTCCATCTCTTGACGAGAATATTTCTTCAGGTATATTGATGCCAATAGAATTCCAAATTAAAAAATTTTTAGAAATGCCCAAAGTTTTAGATGAAATAATAAATAATGTGAAACATAATCATTTTATCAATGCAGAGAAGTGGAAGAACATTCAATCCAAATATTTAGGGAAACTTGTACTGCCGATCTTTTTATATAATGATGACTTCCAAATAGATGATGTATTGGGATCACACTCGGGGAAGAATGCGATTTCAGCATTTTATTACAGTTTTCCTTCGTTACCCTACTACTGCCTTTCTTCACTTCGGAATATATTTCTAGGAATGCTTGTTAAATCAAAGTATGTTAAAAACTTCGGAACAGATTTAGTTTTATCTCCTTTCGTAGAAATTTTGAAGAAAATGGAGACTGAAGGCTTAGTTATTGAAACAGATTCGGGCGAAAAACGAGTATTCATTGTATTAGCTTTAATAATAGGGGATAACTTGGGATTAAATTCAATATTAGGCTTCAGTCAATCATTCAGCTCGAATTATTTCTGTCGATTTTGTAAATTGCACAAAAGCAAAACTCATACCTGTACAAGAGAAGATACCAGTGCTTTAAGGGACGAAATAAATTATGAGGAGGATGTTCTTATAAGCAACCCTCAATTGACCGGCATTTATAATAAGTGTATTCTTAACAAGTTACAACATTTCCACGTAACTAATAACTACTCTGTAGATATAATGCACGATGTTTTTTTGGGTATATGCAAATATGGACTTAGTGAAGTTTTATCCTTTTATATAATATCTGCCAAACTCTTCACATTAGAGTTACTAAATTATCGAAAACAAAATTTTGACTACCAGGAGAGAGAAGGGAGGAATATTTCAGTCCCCATTAAAATCGATCATTTAAAGCAAAATAATTTACAAATGTCAGCACGTGAGGTATGGTGTTTTGTATGGCTTTTGCCCTTAATGATTGGCGATCTTATACCTGAAGGTGATGAAGTGTGGAAATATGTACTTTCGCTTCTCAAACTTGTTGATGCAGTCTTATGTTCTGAGATGTCTAGTAGTATGATTTTCAATTTAAGTGATGTAATAGAAGAGCATAATCAGCTTTTCCAAACTCTATTCAAAAAAACCCTAAAACCCAAGCATCACTTAATGATTCACTATTCAAACATCGCACGTCAGGTAGGACCCTTAAGACATTTATGGTCTTTCAGATTTGAGAGCAAACATCAAGAGCTCAAATCTTATACTAAAGCTATAACTTCACGTGTAAACATTGCATATTCTCTTGCTGTGAAATTTCAATTTAATTTTAGTCTTCTACTTCTTGATAAATGCGATATATTTTTAAAAATAAAAGAGATAAAATATCGCACTTATAATTTACGGAACTCAAAATGTTATAGCGATATAAAAGATAATTTAGCTTATTACAATATTTCAAACGAGGATTGTAAGCCTGCAAAAAGTTTGTATTATAAAGGGACTTATTATTCTCATAATTACTACCTTATAAGTAAAGATAGCTTGGAAGAAATTTTTCAAATAGAGGAATTATTTATAGTTAAAGAACTTTTGTTTCTTGTTTGCTCTACAACCGAAGTAATAGGTTTTAATGAACATCTGCAGTCGTATTTAGTAGGAAGAAAAATTACAACACAATATAAGCTTTTTTCTATAAAGGATATTATAAGTCCTCCTTTTAACGTGCACACACTTGTTAATGGGCAAAAGTATTTCAGAATTCAATATTTATAAACACTTTATTACAGTATTATAACAAGATGCACTTCTTTTTATTTATTTGGACCCTTAAGCAATATTGAATTTTGTTTGTTATATTAACTTAAAATTACAATTATAACATTAGCTTAAATCTATTGGCTACTTACTACTTATACATAATATGTTTTTTTTTTTTTGTAACTTTTAACAGCTTATTCTTTCTTATACATAACTACTGAATTCATAATTTTACTTAATTAACTTAATCTATGTATGTATGTATATATGTAAATCATAAAAATAAAAAATAAATTGGATTAAACAAATATTTGGATGTGTGTGTTTTATAGTTTTTTTTTTCAGATAAAATATGCAACGGATTTTGGGTAAAATGTTTCCCAAAAAGGGCTGCAAAAAGGGGCGGCAAACTGGTTGTTGAATCTACGATTTTAGGCCTTCTAAATCGGTTAATTCAACATTTGTGATATAGTTAATTTTACAAGAAAAGCTGTTTTATCAACACACAAGTATGTTGGAACAACTGCTAATATATAAAGCTTACTACGCAGTTTGCACTGCAAATTCAACAAACTGGTTGTTGATTTTGAGACATGTGAATAGTTGATTTTACTGAAAGGGTTTTAATATCAACATACAATTATGTTGAGATAACCATTATTATTGTTATTTTCCAATGTACTTTACACGATAAATTCAACAGATTTGTAGTTGATTTAACGATTCAGTCAAATTGTAAATTTAACATTTTATGCTATTAGCTGAAAATCAAGACCGGAAAACGTTGAACTGACTGTCGTTTTCGGTAATTTCAACAACTTTGTTTTCTCCGTGTAGGTATATTTGATAGCTTAAGCAGAATTTTGTTCATAGCTCTCATAATTGAATTAACTGCGCCACGTTTCTAACCACGATGCCTACTTCGTGCTGGTACAATCTAAACTTGGACGAAAAAATAAAAATCGGGGCAGCCGTCGTTGCTATTTGTTTAACATATATGCCAAAATCTGGCAGGAAGTAAAGTTTTCTTCTACGAATCATATAGAATCAGAGATGACTGCAGTATGTCTTTCAGGCAAAGATAGCTGATATAAATGAATCTACTATGGACTGAAAAAGACGCTACTAGTACTAATGTCGACAAAAACTTTACAATACAAGTGACCATAAAAGCTATGGATTCAGTCGTGGTTAAGTGATGGCTTCCAGGGCATAATATTGGGGTAATGAATAGATCGACGAGCTTGAGAGAAATGGATCAAAAAACTGTGCATCTTTGGCCTAAAATCTGTAAGAACTCTTGCATGAAGTATTGATAGTGAATCCACGCTTAACCAATCTCAATACATTCAGCCACAGAGAGGATCTATGCCCAGAGATGAGCCAAAAGAGATCAAAATTCAATATCGGATTGAGTCGCAAGGACAGTCGCATGGGGGTTATTGCTGGACACTGCGTGCGATAGGCGTACACGCGAAATTTGGGGTATGCATCTACTGCATAAGCATAACGATTATTGCAGAAGCTGCAGGGATGTCAAAAAAGTTGAATCTGCTGATCATCTCCTTCGCGAATGCCCAGCCTTTGAAAACAACAGACTAAGGATTCTCAACAGCTACATACTTTGATGAATTGGACGACCTGTAGAACATTGATCTTAATAAATTGAGATTCGCATTCAAATCTGGGTGGATATGACAGCCAAACGGTCTTAATTTTCTAAGTTACTTTCATAGGACCAGGACGCACTGAAGAATCTGGACATACTAGAGCTTTTAGGAGCCCTTGAGCGAGCTGTACATATAATAAACAGGGATTTAATTTTGTCTCCAACAGGTATCTACAGAGTGTCACCGCAATGGACACAGTGGGATGTAAACGAAAATTCTATCTTCAAAAAATCAAAACTTGCTAGTCACCTCACAGGGTTGTCGATCATTAAAGAACTAAACACAATGGCCTACTTTTTAAGCAGATTTCAATGATAGTTGCCAGACTAAGTTCCTATACTTATTTATTACACTTGTGACATTTCATTGAACACTAAAAATTCACATTTTCATAACTTACCCATTGACGCAGAGAATCCACCTGCGAAGCCTTTCGATGGATCCAATGGCTTCATCAAATCGCTCATTCCCAAATGACTACCAATAGGAAGGCATGCACCACCAAGCCCCTTCTTCTTCTTTGACTTAGACGACAGCTTTCGATTTCTCGTCTGAATACCCTCCTTCTTCATTGTTAGAGGACGATTAACCTGAAAATATACACAAAAAAACAAAAACACTCAAATGTAAGTATCATTGAAATAGACAAAATGCAACAACAGCAGCACAATTCCGCCATCAAAAACGACTACAATAGCAATACGAAAAAAAGAAAAAAAAAAAAACCCATCTACGATCTGGCTACGATAAGACACTCTATCGCACATTTAAATCTAGCGCAACGATATTGAGTTTCCACAGTCATCATCATCATCATCAGACATTTCGGGGCGTGAATATACCCCATGGAATGCATTCGAGGGGAACAAAGAGCCGCGCTGATCTTTACCCGGAATATATTTGTAGAACAGCGTAACAAACAACGTGCGACAATTGTTGCAACAATTGCGCTCTACCCTACCCATACACATGCATACCTGGAGAGGATAATACTTGTATTGCATCACATTGGCAGGGACATCCCGATCCCGATGCCGATCCTGATCCCAAGCGATAGAGAACTCTACGGTCTTTGGATCGCTTACATTCGCGCGACTAGTTTTGCAAAAGGGCTTCCGCCTAGGTAAATAATTGTCGGGTAATTGATACTTTTCCGCAGTCCATTGTTGGAAACTGTTCCCAGTTGTGTTTGTGCGATGTTTTGTTATATGTTTTCCCCTATTCAGGAGCAGCCTTTCAATGGGAAAATACGTTGTTTGTGAGGAAGCGGATCAAGCAGAGATCAAGTGGGGTATTAAGTGGTTTCAAGAGGAATGCCATTCAAACCGTCGAGCTTCAGTGTAAATCTGTGAATCCGCAGATCTGATCTGCACATCTGCCATATGCGGGAGCGGGTAAGCAGTCAGCTCATTAACACGCTATTTGATGCGAGTTCTCCACACTGTATGTGTGTGTGCTTTTGATTAATTCAAATCGGCTCGCGCCCATCCCAATGCACGCGTCTTCCAATTCCATAACACAAGCCCCAGTCTGTGCTGACCTAATTGAGCGGAACGCCAGACGCGTGTCTTATATTCCTGAGCTGTGCTGCATTTCCAAATAATTTCGGTCGCTGGTCACCCACCTACAAAAATGAATCGCATCATAAAATTCAATACAATCCACACATAAAGGAGCGGACAATAAGTTGCACACCAAATCCGATCGTTAGTGCAGGCGCCAGTCCAGATCGGATTCTCTGTGACACTTATGCGCAAAGACAATAGAAAGTGGTCACGTCCTTCAAGTGAAAGGTAAGTCCATTGCCAGACAAAACACCTTGTCATTTGTCATCCTGACGCCAAGATGAATGACCACTAGAGCCGCAGGTAGAAAAAGGACACGACTACGACCCTCTGGCCATTGCACAGCGGGCAACGAAGTGGTTTTGTATAAATTTAGCCAGACACTCTTCTGTACTTAGCTGCTCGGTGGGAGGCATTTCACCCCCCAACATGACACCGTCATTAATTCGTAATTAATTCTTCATGTGACATCAACTGGAATTTGATTTTTCTATCGATCGATACTTGCTCGACGACGCACATCATCGCATAGCTAGTTCGTTTTGCTATGCAAATGTAAAAATGACGCTTGAGGAATTTCAATGACAAGTCTTTTGTAAGAGAGGCAAGCCGCTGCAATCGTTGTACCTGCCTATCGCATCTTTACGACGAAAACACTATCACTTCCACATGGTAGGAGTATTTAGGGAACAAATCCACCGCCACCATCACAGGGTGAGATGATAAATTCTGTTAATCTGCGATGCAAACATGACGATAAGCCGCTGGATATAATGTAGCCACTACTGACGCACCACATTCTGACTCTATACTGGCATCAGCTACTCGTCGCAGTTTTTCGATCGCAAACAGATAATCGCGCACACATTTTGGCGACACGACATAGATGCAACAGCAATATTCTCTTGAGGACATCTCTCGCGCGCGAGAACATTATATTTTCTGTCAGACTAATTAGAGAGATTGCCATCTCACAGATACACATACCTATACCTATTGCAGAGGTAGGACGGAACGAAAAATTGAAATGTAGCGAAATTAAATAAATTATATACCGCTTTCGGTGGACTTTGCAATTAAATTGCGATACATGAATGTGAATGCAGTGCCTAAATAGTGACAGTCAACAGCAATAGCAATAGCGTATGCAGCTCGCGAACATTAACGTACTCGTACAGCCATATCTCGGCAACTTATCGCAGAGCATATGTTTGTGCCGTGGCACTGCCACCGCCACCGCGTTGAAATTGTAACGAATATTTTCTATTTTCGTCAAAATCGTGGACATTGTCCGATCACGATAAGACCTCATCAGCGAACGAATTTGCACAAAATTCAGTTGACGTGCGTGTGGGCCGCCCTTTCAACGAAAGAAGTTGATTTGCGTATATGGAAAATCAAATGATTTAGTTTGTATCTATGGACGTTGAATACGTTAGTATCTAGTCTGTATGGTGGTGCATCCGCTAATATAGCTAATTAAATGTGGCGAGCGTTGAGTTCAATTAAATTCTAGTCGATAGATACTGAAAGGTTGACTGGTTGTTGGTTTCTTGATCGTGTCTCTATTGCTGGTTCATCAGAGAGGTTGCCAATTTGTAATCGAGATATAATGCTAGGTAGGTCACTCCCCTTCTTGCGCTCAAGTGTCATGAGATACAAAAGGGAATCAAATTTTGGTTAACGCAACTAAGCAGTTTGGGAAACCGACTACATGAACGATAGCATGAAAGAATGCTACTTCTATCAAGCTACTTACTTCCGAAAAAAAATCTATTATTATTATTTCATATATGTATTAAAAGTGTGCTATATTTTTTGCGACAGAATAATCGTGCGACGAAAATTGCATGTGCCCACCCAGTCATTAGCTATATAACTGATTTTTATGAACATTGCTTAACTTGAAGCAGTCGCAAATATAAAACAGCCCCCACAGTATTCAAAAGAAAGAATTTCCGAACCCAAACTCACAACACTCATAAGAAAAGAAAAACTTTGCGAATAAATAAATGTAATTTGGAGGCATTTCGACACCAAAGGTGACGTTTCTTTTTTCCTGCCGGCCGTCCCGATGACCATTCATTTCACGAAATGTTCTTGTCTGACTTGTGAATTTCACTTTCCAAAAGAAACTTTTCCGCCATTATGTGTCAAGACAACCCCCAAACATTGCCTCAGGCTCGCTCGCCCCCACATAGGTATAGGAATATAAAAAAAATTTCTTTAAATGATCCTATTACCGTCCGTTACACCGTCGGGCACCCCAAGTCCATAACAACAAATGTAATAAATGAGATAAAAATTACCCACTTAATTCATATTTAAAGTGTGCGTTCGCTTTCACAAAGTGTCAACTAATTCATCAATCCCCCGCACGCGCTTCCCAGATCCGGGCACAAAAACGAAGCGGAAAAGGGATGAAATTGAATTTACCTTCCATGCCAGTGAGCACGGTTCATACTGCTAGCTAGCTCTCCCCCTATAGTCTATGCATTGAATCTGAAATCTCATTTATTTAATCTACCGTCGTCGTCGTGTGTTTATCGCGTATCGGCAGACTGCATCCGTCCGTATGTGTGTGGATGTACCAAATACTTTAGCTGGCGGGATTATGTCAACCTATAAACCTCCTTTCCCAGCATTATTTCCCAATCAGCAGCAACACAACAAAAGATGCGCAAACAACATCAGGACACGAGAGAACCAACGATCCTGCTGGGTGGAAACTGGGAAAGTATAATTTCATTCCGAAAGTCACAGATACACCGGGGGGAAATGGTGTGTGAAATCGCTTAAGCACTTAACGAGGGCTGAGACCTCGGATATGTTTTCCGTCTTACCAGAATGTCGATAGTTTTCCTCTTGCAACAAATTTGTTAAGATTTAGACAATGATGGGCTATTTTGTCGTGTAATAGTTCCTTTGCCCCGATGAGGTTGTTGTTGAGAGTGGTGAGCCATACTTCACTCAGTGTGAGACCGGATTTCCGCAAATGCAACCCCCCCAGACTAAGCGTTATTTATTTGAATTCACCCCCACCACCGACCACCGCCTTCAACACACTATCTCTGAAAGGATAAAAAGATAAAAAAAAAACAATACTTACATTGTGAAGCTTAAAATAAAGACCGCAGGCATTGCACACTGGTTCACCGCTGGCGTTCCGCCGCCAAAGGGTTGTTGTTGTGGTTTTGCAATTCGCACAGGATGTCCCCGCACGCTTGGCCGCGCTCTGCAGCGACTGCAAAGTCAGAAATTGAAATTTGAAATTAGTATGATAAAAGTTCCGGGATGTCCCTAAAATTTACTCAAACTTTGCACCATGCCAACTAAAAATGGATATTATATGTGATTGTCGTGTTGTGTCAGATACTCGTATCTGCAACTTTGTACAGCAAAGTCATGTCATGTTGAACGTCTTAATTTATACCTCGGGTCGAATAATTACAGCTGCTGGCAGGATAAAACGATGTATCCTCTCTCGTCCTCTCGCATATATTCAATTCATTAGGCTTGTGGGCGTTGGAATTAATTTTATTTCGCACTCTCTTCGGTCTGTGTGTGCTTTGGATTGGCATCCTTCGATTGGAGACCAACGCATCCCGATCCCGATCCCGACCACCGATTCAAACCAAATGAAATGGGTAAAATGTTACAACATCGTTAACATAACAGATGAGCAGGAACGCGAGAATCGTGTGTAATGTCTCACTTGGCTCGTTTGTTCGCGCGTTGTATACGCTCGTATATACGGGAACCATTTTACACCTTAATTTGATGTTTGTATCGGAATCAGAATCGGAATCGGACTCGGATTCAGAGAGTCAGTTCTCTGCAGGTGAATAACACACAAAACGATTGGAAAAACATCAATTAAAAATCAACGTCAGACATGATCGCAGAGGTTGTTGATGATAATGGTTTGAAAAGGAATAAAAAAAAAAAACACAACGAATGAAGGTGGAAGATACAAGATGAGAACCAGAAGAAGAAAAAAAAAACATAATCTCTGAGGTTGGGATGTTTAGTGACAGAATGTTATGTGAAACCAAGAATGGACTTCCTAAAATCGATCAAAATCGCCTTAGACGTCGAGTTGAACGCGTGGGTTATAATGCATTTTTCTCGCATGCGAACATTTTGCGGGCGTTTGTTGTCTTGTGACAGCTAATTCATTCATCTATGTCATTTGGAGTGACAATCGGGATTTTTCCCCTTTTTTTTGGAACTGAGCATATGATCAATGGATCCTGGTGGAATTCCTTTTGAATGAAATCTGGTTTTATTTACAGTACATGTGGAAAGAGTGCGATGCGTTTGGGAGCACTCCAAGCGAAGCTTTTGAATCGCATATAAATCGGATTTAAAACAAATTCAACACGAATGTCTTTTAACGTCCAGTAACCAACCAAATTATAATTAACAGGTATGTACAATTGTACATACATACAGCTACCTTTTTTTAATTTCATAACCCCATCATGTAGGTATATTGCACATACTACGCAGACTAAGCCTGTGCTAAGATTTTGTCAGCGGAAAAGTAAGATTAGATATTTGGTTAAGAATGAACCAAAATACTGTAAAATTGGTATAGGGAAGGAACCAACGGGAGAAATTCAGAGAGTACCCTAAAATAAGTGGAGCCTCAAGGTGCTCTGATGTTATTGCTGCAGTTTCTAACGGTCGCAGTCTTAAGTGTCCATGTCCAGTAGTTTTTAGGTCAACCTGTAGCAGACATAAAACCCTTTATTATAAATGTGTAGTTTTAATTATTACTAGCTGATCCGTATGCGCGCCTTGTTTCACACTTCAGGCCCTTGGCAAGCCAACAGGCAGGAAACTATTCGTATCTGTTTTGAATTTTTCGCGTTTAAGATAATCGTTCTTTTGGGTAAATGTTACTCTATTATATTTTGTTTGTTATGTCTAAGAAATCAATAAGGATTGCTTGAGTCGTTTTAAAACGATGCTATGCAAATAAGCCCTTAATGCCACATTTATGTATAGGTATACAGACAAACAAATTAAGGACAATTAGGCCTATTCGGCAAAATCTGTTATTCTGTTATGAATCATAAAAGATCTCGACCATAAAAGATCTTTTATAAATCGTATTCAGGGTTTCGAACTTTTATGAAAATCTGTTATGGAAGTTCGAAACTTGAAAATCTGTTTCGAAGCTGTCAAAACAAACCACCGAGTTTTTTGTATGCATAGACGGTAGGCACCTGATCAAATTTGCGCAAAAAACATATTAAAATGCAGTCTGAAAAGAGTATATTTTGAATTATTACAAACTAAATAATTGTGTAATAATTAATAAATACTGGAACATCTTTTTAGGAAATAGCTTGATATGAACTGTATCCGTAAAAATGTAGTATCGCGAGAAACTTGAAATAAATATCCAACTTTACATCGTCATCATTAGAAATACAATTTACCAGAATTTGAAATGAAATGGTTGTATTCATGTTTTGTAAATTGTTTCAAACCAATCCAAAGAGCTGAATAAAACTCATACATTAGGAAGATCAAATGGATTACTATTTATTCTTAGTTCCAGCAAAAGTGATCGGTGTCTTCGCCTAAACCAAAAATATTCATTCAATCATTTTCAATGTTCCGCTTATCCATTAAGTGGGTTGTGGTTATAGGTTGCTCAAGTGGACCCTCCATAGCTCTCGATTCTCCGACATCGTCTCTAAATCATCAAGGGCAATCCTCATACGGGTGTAGAGGAGAGATTATGAACTTGATATAACCATCTCATACTGGGTCTACCTAGGGGACGACTGCCTGATGATGGTACGGATTCCACAGGACGTCGTGCGATCCTGGTTGGGGACATGCGTTTTAACATGACCAAACCACCGAAGCATGGATCGCTCCGTCCGGAGAAGTAGCTACTCGACATTGAGTTCCTCGCGAATTAAAGCAAAAGTAGGTACAAATTTCCAAATTATTTTCTATTACATACCCACTAGTTTATGCACAATTAATACATTTGTCTTCTTTTGTAAACATTTCGTTGACGATAAATTACATAGATATCCATTTCAATTCAAAACTTTCTAATTAATAAAAATCTTTTATGATAAAAGTCACAAATTCTGTCTTTTATTCTGTTATGAATTATAACAGATTTCATAAAAGATTTTTGCACGCAGAATACCAATTCTGGAGATCGTAAAAGATTTTTTCACAGTTCGAACATTTGTATGGAAATTCATAACAGAATAACAGGAAAAATGGATAAAAGATTTTGCCGAATAGGCCTAAATACCTTCTTTGATCAACATCACGTTTATTCAGTCAGATGTAGGTATGTATGTTATACGGATTTATGCAAGTAAAATTATAAATTTTAGTAGCTCAAACGTATGGTTGTGACGTATCCTCCGAGTGGCGCAATTATTAATACAAAAATACGTCATTCACATGCGCATTACTCAGATTCATTTTACCATGAATTGTATATGTGTATATGCATGGTGTATATTTATGGAAGAGAACTCAGACAAATTGATCTCTTTGACTTAGAGACAACTTGAGTGTTTGTTGCTCCTTATAAATAAATGGCGACAATGCATGGCCATACTTTGAATATGTAACCGCCATTTTTTTTTTTATGACATGAGCAAAATAAAAAAATTCGCACATTTCTAATTTGTTTTCACCTGATACATGAACCACGCCACAATGTATCATCAACATGAAATTGAGCTTGCAATCCAAGCGCGACCTTGATCTTAAGTCGGGTGTGATATCTCCGAGATCCGTTTATTGACTACAAATGACCCAAAGTATATCCTACTTAACAAATTTGATTTACTGCAAAAAAAAAATCCTTCAAATTCAACGGCAGACCAACAATGACCAACTCACATGTCTTCCCATAAAAACAAGCCGCCGTTAATTACGACATGACAAGTATTTATTTTTTATTTTTTTATTTGGGGGAGGCGTGTGAAGAAAGCCAAATGGGTAGGCCAGACTCACTTATTTATTAACGTGTTAAGTTTAAATCTCCACCAGCGGAACATTCTACCTCTAAGGTCATAATCATTTCAAAACAGAGAAACATCTCGCGTGGCGGTGATCTTCCTTTTTTGATATCGTGCCCCAAAAGCCAATAAAGAATATATATCACCGAGTTTTATACCCGCACGGAGCTTTTCGATTGGGCAGCGCAAGCTAAAACATAAGTTTTACATTATTTTTCATTTAAACTGATGCTGTAGCTAGGTATTCTGCTCACTGTTCCTACTACTGCTCGTCCGTGGTCGTTTGGCTGTTTTTATGTGTTCCTTACTGGTTTTTATCGGATCTCTTGTGTTTCTTGTCTTAAAAACCTCATTTCCATGTTTGCTGTGCTTCGACTTTGTCGGCATTTTATTCATTGGTTGAGTTTTTGCATTTTTAATCGATGTTTTTATTTTCTTTTTTGTATTCCTCCTTATTTTACATTTAATTTATTCATCCAACCACTAGCCACACTGTATAGAGAATCAGCTATAACTTAGTTTTTTTTTTTTTTTTTGAAAGGTAGGTAATGTCAGTGGCCATAATGCGCTCAACCAATCCAAACTAAAGTCCAATGAAATTAATTAAATTAAGGCAAGGTCCAAAGCCAAGCCGCACTTCAGCAATAGCAATTAAAATTAAAAACAATCTACGAAGACCCTACCTACTTAACGATGTGGATATGCTAATAAGCCGCGTAGTCAATTTGTTTTCTGGAAGCGCAAAACAACTTCTTTTAAAGTGGTCAATAAAATTTCAAATAGTTATTTCATCACCTCAAGAAATATAAATAAATAAATGCCACAAATCTAAAACACTCCCAAAAAAAAAAACGTTTTTTTTTAACTTTTGCAGAAGCCAATTGTGATAAGTGATAACCTTATCGCATCGCCACTATTTTTGGGGTATAAATTTCCTATCACCACAAACAAATTGATTACTTAGGTATGCTATCTATATCAATCATAAGATAAAGTTGTTGGTTGAGGAACCAACAGAAAAAAAAAAATTTAAT
The DNA here is from genome assembly GCA_955612985.1 of Cheilosia scutellata. NCBI lineage: Eukaryota > Metazoa > Arthropoda > Insecta > Diptera > Syrphidae > Cheilosia > Cheilosia scutellata. The sequence continues at coordinate 71,488,481 of OY015312.1, forward strand.
TTTCAAACGAACAAGAAGTTAAAAATTTTCTAATAGATTTTTATCGGCCACCTCACAAAAAAAATTGAAAAAAAAAAAAAAACTGATAACACTATGACAGGTAGACTTCTCAATAGTGTTGACATATCTGGTGTAGAAAGTCGAAATTCAATTTGTTTCCTCAAAAATCCCGTCGGCATTTCGATGGAAGACAGAAAAGGTATCTACATCTACTTGTATAAGTATCTACAGCAAGTAGCAATGCCCTTTGCAATCTGTCCCATCTTTCTGTTAAAAATGCGGACTTTGATTCTAATATGTTTGCTAGATAAGGACCAGATAAGACGATAAAAGATTGTCTGCCAGAATGGGGGGGTAGGTATACCTATTCTATCCTTAGCATCCTTAGAAGCCATCTTCTTCTTTGAAGGCGAATAAAATATGATAGATATACACAGAGCTCATTATATAAACAACCTATATATGTAGAGAAAAAAAAAACGAAACCTAGACATAGCATAGAAGAAGAGAAAAAAAATAATAATAAAAACTGTCAGAACAAAAGAGCTCACTCTCACAGTTCAGGATGAGTGTACATGTATATATACTACAGTGCGTCTTTGGAAAAGGAGGAAATTTCTCCAGGGCGTGGTAAATAATGTTGTCGTTGCTAGGGATGCTTACAGTCCCCGGTTGTTAGGGTGCCTTATTTAAGTCACGTGATTGGTCGATATTCACTCTCGACTATAGTGTAAGACTTTCCCCTGGTGTACACAGTGTATTATGTATACACACCGATAATAAATTTATATTGTCTCTCTTTCTCCTTGTCGAATATCTACACGGGTGTGTGCATGTTTAAGTGCAATGTGAATGAAATCAGGACACCGTATCCGCACCAGAAATCTCTGTGTAAATAAATATTCACAACTACAGCTTCTAAGGCGGATCTTTAAAGCGAAGGAATTTCGCGCAAAGGATACACCAACAAGGAAAAAAAAATCAATACACCCTCCTTGCTCCATATGGCGCAGGGCAATAGCAAAGCACATTCATTTCGTCCTTAAAGAGGTGAATTTTTTTTTTCTTCACAATTTTGTCTGTTAGATATTAAACTAAATAAAAATCGATCAACCCGATCGTGGGAATTTCCCACCAGATATGATGCTTTTGGATACCTAGTTTTGACGACGATGATGATGGTGGGTTTGTATATTGTATAGGTATTCATCTGCAGTTGCACGAGGAAGATGATGATGATGATGACGACGACGCACGACGACGATGAAGATGCACAACACTGTGTGTATGCTGATCAATTAAAAAGTTAACGATATCTGAAATTAGAGTTTAAAAAGATTCCTTCTTCCTTGTTTTCTTTTATTTTCTTATAGCATCCAAACTGGGCGTGCCAATAACATAATGAACAAGGCAAGATGTTTTGCGTTGGTTTTGTTATGCGTATACCTATACCATAGGCCTTGCTTTGGGCTCTGTATAGAAAGCGGAAAGTTTGCAATTCATGTAAGTTTTAGGTGTATCCTTGCATAAATATGGGCAGATAGGTACCAACGTGCGCATGAAAGATTCCTGATTAAGAATATTGTGGAGCAGATGGGTGTAGGTATGTTGTTGTCTTTTTTTTTGTGCACAAAATATACATTATCACATCGTATGTCAGAATCTAATCCAGTGGAGACATGAAGTGCCGCAAGGTTGAATACATCGGCCGGTATTAGTTCTAAATGTGTGCAGCATTAGTGTGATGGCGAATCTCATGCAGAATGTGGTTGACGTCTCGATTCAAATGTTTGATAGATGGCCACAAACGGTGTAGCTTTCCTTAGGCCAAATTTATGCCTACATCGAAGTAACCTGACAAGATCAATGTAACACTATGTGCTTAGCAAACGTCTTCTTCAAATGCCCTGTATCTAATTATTTCCTGTTCTGTATTGCAGGGAGGTACATTGGGTGAAGGTAACGTTAGGAATGAGAAATGCTGAATACCACTTTCAAAGGTTGCACTTTCCACAGTTATAATTATCGTATGAATCAATTAATACCTAACTTTTGTGGGTATGCAATGAAATTTGCACCTCAAAACCCTCTTCAGTTGAAAGCTTTTTAACAGATGTTGGTTATGTTTATACTATACCATAGGTGGGTGTATGTTCTTCAGCTTCCCAGAAGTTATATTAGGTAGAGAGTATGGGCCATCTCCATATGAGGCAAAGAAAGTGAGAGTTAGGGAAATTTTCTTTTCGCCACTGCTAAGGCTAACCATGCTGTTAACTGAATTTCTTGAGTGATTTTCCTGGCTACGAATTAAGGATTTGAGGGAAAGCCGATGAACTGACCAGAAGAGGTTCAGAACGAGCGGAACCCTTCTGCTATATTCCTGAATTGACTATCAATATCATTGAACAATTAAGTAGAGTTATTCGCGAACTGATGACTTTGTTTGAATACCCTTTGAATAAGGAAAATACCAATCGAACATATCCTAAGGCCGAACCACTGTTTGAAATACCAAGCGGGTGCCAAATTAGAGTGGCCAACTGGAAACAACGTGCCCGATATCGAAATGCGGCAGTGTCTTGGCCAGAGTCTCTTTATGGGTCTATTCCGCTCAAATTACAATTCTGTAAAATGCCAAATGATTTCGCAATGAAAACTACCTCATTAGTAGGCACAAAAAGCCCTTACACATGTTGGCCACAAATAAAACAACGGCTTTGTAGAACCCACCGCTTGAGGAGCTTCTGCTGCCTTTTAGTTAAATGTTCATGTCATTAAGGTGGATTCTATATGTTAGGTTATATTAAATCGCCTCACTCCTTGCAACTGGCAACTGCGTGAATAAATCCCACTACCACGCCCTACACATTTCTAAAGTAAAAGCTTCTCTTGCGTTTTATGCGTTTTCATTGTCTGCACGCTGTTTAGAGGTAGAAGCAAAAATTCTCCTTGCTGGTCACTCTATACCTAAACATATAGCATGACCCAAAGCCAATTTACACGCAACTCTTAGTCAGTTGAACTCTCAACGGCAAGTTCAAGTGGAACTCCCCAACCAACACCCCAGTGACGGTCAAATTAATCACATCTTAGCCATAATAAAAAAAAATGTTTATAACGAAAAGTATTATCGATCGCGATGAACAAGCTTCTTAAGCGAAAAACAAAAAACTATCTGTTCGTCGTGACTTTTGCGTCCAGCCGTTCCAAGATTCCTCAAGAGTTTGCTCATGTGTTCACTGCACAATATGTCATAATATAGCACCAAACCGCACTTGACTGCACAGCGTGGCCAGTTTGTTGCTCGATACAGTCGCGCGTATAATGTATGCAATTAGTGGTGATTTTCCCACAATAAATATTGTCATGTTTGCATATTCATGCGCGCTTGTCGAATCGTTCGGTATTCAGTCGTCAGTATCCAGTCGCCAGTAATTCATGTTTGCAGCAAATTAATTATCATCCAAGACGGCGACAGGTGCGCCTTTGCATTGACATCGATGAAGATCTCCAGCCGCAGCACACGGCACATTGGTCTGGTACTGGACCATTACGGTCAGATTACATCGAATAAGAATCCGTACGGATCCAAAGGTCATTCGAATTCTTTAAGGTGCATATGGCCATGCCCATGCCCACCCTCGCGCATGAATAATGTCATATACGTCTTCACACATAGAAATCAATTTTATTAATGATTCAATCGAATTCGTACAACAACAAGAGTCTCCATTGTGAGTGCCACGCAATTACATTCATTAGCGTCGAATTTTACGAGCCAAAGTTTTAATATATTCGTTGTAGATACGAGTACTATGTGCCGCCGCTCGTTCACCAAAGAACGCACGAGCGAAGGGCAGCCAAAGCCAAGAAGACCTAGGGCCGGCCGGCCTATTCGAATCGAAGTAATGGAGTGCATACATTAAAATTGAGTCGAAACGAGGCACGAAAAGTGTCATTAATATTTGTCACTAAACACACGTTCGATGGTGCCGCAGACAAATCCAGCGCACTGCTTCTATACTCAGCATTGAGCAGGGTGCCCTTCCTTCTCAAAGTGTTGTATCTATCGATTTGCTTTCATATTTCATGCGCGCTATTGTACGTTCGGCGTACATAATATAGGTGGTGCATGGTGTACAGTACATTGTTGTATGATATGGCTACTGCAGAGGCAGACATGAACATGCATTTTAATCGATAACAACAATTGACCGCAAGTTCGAGAATGGTTGGTATATAAATGGTGTTGTTGCAATTGCACTGGCAAATGGGGTTGTTCTTCCACCAAAAATACAACAGGAAAGTTATATGCTCTTTGGTGGTGGTGAAGTTGACTGATGATGACTACGGAATGGAAGCGCTTGCATGCTTAGCGGAAGCTCGTAATGCTCGGACACGAACTTGGTATATAGTGGAGAAGACTTGTTTTTATGGCGTTTTTGTTGTTGTTTTGCTCAAAGGAATGGAAGTTATGAGCGACTTTGATTGGACTTTATGTACTACTTGTATAGGTTCCGGTAGCTAGCATTCGTTTTTTTTTTTACACATATAAGTATGTGTTCCTATCCTGTTCCCTGTTGTCTATAGAATCTGTGGCTAAAATCGAAAAAAAACAAGCTCGAAATGCCACAATATATAAATGAAATCAAAATGTCAGCGTCTGGCTAATAAAATTTTCAGATACAATTTAATGGGCGTGGGCAATAAGTTTAAGGCACTTGACGGAACCTGTTTATGTGGATTGTATTCTGCTCACAATGACAATGGCTTAGGGATTAGACTAAGTAAAGCCTCTGCCCAGTTCTTTCTCCGTCTTCTGTATTACTAAATCCGTAGTCGAAGCAACAGTATGTCTATATGATCAATAGCTAAATGGACCATAAATCCGTTCCATAGAAAATCAAGAGAATCCCTAACCTCCAAAAGGATATATAGCTTTTGGATATACATATATCGGTACGACTTACTACCAGAGTTTCGCTTTACATACCCCAAATAGGTGTTTCGAATGACAAGACCGATATTAAAAAACAACTCATGCAACTAATCCAAAGTTTTCTTTTTGATATGTACCTAGTTGCATTTCATCTTTGACATAGTTCCGGGAACTTCAGACTGTGCAACTGAGTACGGTCATATCTACTCTAGCAGAATCCATTTAAAGCAATAACCAGGATATGCCCATAGCGCATAAGTACAAAGATTCTCACCCTCCTTTTTTTATATAAATGTATCACAGACAACATTTTAAAAGTCAGAGGTGTGCAACCTTTTTAACTCGTGGTACAGACCTAGCTTTAATCGTTATTTAAAATAGGAAACAAATAATGTACCTAGAAAAACTATACTGTCTGAATTGTGTCATATCCCATGGCTTAAGGCTTTCAAAGCTGTAGCTCTAAGACCAAGCGAACGCCTGTCCTATAGCAAATGTCAAATTATGATTATTAATTCCATTTTTTCTGCCCGCTTCATCGTGCTTTTTTTTTTAGATTGTGCGCCATTCATTAAGAACATTGCTTGCAACATGCCAACAATAGAGCAACAAACACATCCACTTCGTTTGAATGCTTTGCATGTGAAACATGCGGCCAATATATTCATGTGGAACCACCCACCACAACCTGAAGTTGGCCCATCACCTCTGGGCACTATAATGCACTAAACATAGATGATTGTGGATCTGGCGAGTTCGTGTGTTCAGCGTTAAACGTAAACCCCCAGCAAGTGAGTCAAGGTGAGAGAACCCAACAAACCAATCGGCCAACCGATAGCAATATACCTTACGCGCTGCTGTTACTGCCATTCTTCTTGCGGTTGGTGTTGTTTTGGTTACTCCATGGTGATTGTTTTGGCTTTAATTACAGGTGCCTCTGGCGGAACTCGCGCAAGACAATGTGAAGTCTTCTCGTTCGGAGAGCGGCGAGATGCCCCCGCTGCTTTCCGCCATCAACGTGTCACATAAAAGATACTTTATTAGTGTTTCGTTTCGGCGCTTTTCTTCTCCTGCATCAGCCTCAACTTCGTTCAGAGTCAGAAAGGAATCGCAAATTCGCACAAAAGGATCAATGTCACCACCATCAGCGAGCGGCATGAACATAGGCCCCGGAACGGGAACGGAACGAAATTATATATTTAAAGTGAGCTATAAATTATCATTGAATAAGAAAATAAGTCAGCAAATGCGGCGGAACTCCGGAGGCACATCAGATGGCCCAAACAATGGCGAAACGCGCGTCACAGCGCAGAAAAACCGAAACAAATGCCATGTAACCTTAAATCAATTCAATTGCCACCCAGTGTTGTGTCGTCCTGTGTGTCACCGCATATACACAAAGAGGGCACAAGAAGCTGTATAGAATGTGCACTGTCTTCCCAGAGACTGAAATGGTAATTAGGAGTGGATTGGACTCGGATCAGATGGCCGTTGTCCAGTTGCGAATTTTTTTTTTGTCTGCACTTCACATGCACCTGACCGTAAAGAGAGTATACCTTACATTGCTAGCGACTTTCTTCCAAAGATGGCTGCAGCGAACTACACAACACAACAACTATGAGACCCTCGTTAATTAATTTAAATATTTATGTTCACCGTTTAACACTCAATCCCAACATTGGATAGGAAATTTATGGAAATCACCGTCAGCAGCACCAGCAGCAACAACGGCAGCACCAGAGGAGGGGCGCATGCATTAGCATCCAGGTAGATACGGCATAGGTGCAGATGCCAGATATGTAGGCGCACCATAATCATCCGTGTCAATGGGCCTTTTTCCACTGATATGGAGGTGATGGCGCCATACACCCAAAATCATTCAAATCTGAACAGTCGATATCTATACTTTCGAATGAGGGACTCTCTCGGAGTTTTTCCTGGAAGACCCAGACCCAGACCCAGACAGACACTATTATGACATTTGAGATGCCCAATCCGATGGATGTCGCAGCACCACCCTGGAGGGGAAATTTACATAAAACTCACGCGCACAGACTATATCGAAGAATTTGGAGACGATCTTGTTGGGGACCTGATGCTAATCATTGTCTAAAAATGTTTCTCACATTTTTTGTTGTTTCTAAATGTATTCTCCTAATGATTTGTTTGGGTAATTAAGAAGGCTGCTGTGCCCGATGATGGGAATGATGATGATTTTGCGTTCTTGGGTTCCCGTCTCGCATCTTTCGCTAAACAGCCATCAACACACCTCTCTTGGGATGTAGGAAAAATTAAATTGCCTCGGCTATCGATAGAAAGAACATTCATCCACGACCTGGTTATAATTGACGAATATGCCTACACGTCCTTCTGGCTATTCCCTGGAATATATACATTGATGTGGAGTGCGGAGAAGAGAGAAGAGAACGGCACAAAACTGGTCTCTAAGCCCAGAGCCGACATTTAGGGGTTGTCATAGAGGAGGTTGTTCACCTTCGATTTGAAATTGGTTTTTCAGGAGATACGGTGTACAATGACCTGAGGTTTGGTTTCAATATCCTATAGTTGGCACAGGGTAGATTCTATTGACAGGTTGTTGTATATACTTACCAGTCTTCGCTTTGGCTTAATCAGTGGTCTATTTTGTCCATTCATTTTGTAATACAGTCCGCATGCGTTGCACAGATAGTGTCCGGTTCCGTCTCTTCGCCAGAGTGGCGTTGATGTGGCCCCACAATTCACACACTCTCGGCCTTCTGTAAAGAGAACCAAATTTAAGTATAATTAGTCGTATCGTAATAGATACGTGAAACACTTTTAAACATAAATATAATGGAAAACAAATCATGGTTGCTTAAATAAGGCTCTTAAGCTGATACAGTGTAACGTAACTTTCGTTTGGAGCCTTGGACTACTTCATCAAGTTAGTAGATGAAGAAAGTCGATTTATATTAGATACCTTACATATTATATACTAGCAAGCCTTTTTAACATGCATAAAAAAGTCTTTAGAAGCTGAAATAAAAGAGTTCTATCGAAAGATCGTTTCCATTCAATTGAAAGAAATTGGCCTTAAGATAAAAGTCAAATCAAACCTGAAACTATACTACCTTTAAGATAGGTATCACCGGGAGCTAATTAAATTTAGTTGGAAGACTGGCTTTTATTTTTGCCATCATTTCACCAAATTCGACAAAATGTTAGGTACTTAGAAGGCACACTGTGTCAATGCGGTATCCGCGGAACCAATTTTGATTAGGAACCCTTAAAAGCTCAAATAATATGACTAACTACCATACCTTTAACAGACCTTTTAAGTTTGTCTCTATTTGAGTTAACCCAGTAGGTACTAACCACTGACACCCTACATCTAGTTTCTGTTTAAAAAGTGCAAACGCTCAGGAGAGATCTGGACCATTTAAACTCGACACGTATTACTAGACCAGTGTGTCCAATTCGACAAGAGTTTTCTTCGAAGGTCACGCCTTCAAGTCGTATCTACGGGACCAGTTTTCAGTGATAACTCTTAGATAGCATTTACAAAGTTGGAATAAATGAAATGCCGTACATGTAGACTTGAGTTTATGACCTTTATCTCAGTACTCAGTGTTGATTTGAGATAATTCAAGTTCGTCCTTCTTACAAGACAAAAGGATTTTTGCAATTCAGAGCCTCCCCCATCATATCCAGACAAAGCAAAAAAAAATATGTCGGCTGGTTGCTGCCAAGACTCACGCACCAATAATTGTAGTCCTACAAGCTAGCTCTGTTTATTGTGTAAGACACAAATTTAAAAACCTAAAGGGAACGTATGCAAGTGTCTGAAGAACAAATAACCATTTACCTATTCTAATCTGACCTAGTCAGGAGCTGCCGCACAATGCTCAGAGCATTATGCGCGCAGAACCAAGTCGGATTATGTTGTGTACCCGGACACTGCCAAAACCGGAGCAGAGCTTCCACTTAATGATAGTAATGAGGGCATAAGACCACCAATAGCCGTGGCCAAAAGAATCATTGTCGAGAAAATTGAAAAGAGGGGAGATCACAGATGGTTGGATATAGTCGGGCACAGGGTCTCAAAGGCTCTGTGGCCTAAGCTAGATCGGAAAAAATCTGCGAAATTACTAAAGCTCAGCAGATCAAAGCTATACGAACAGCAATAGGGATACTCTCTGGGCACTGTCTTCTAAGGAAGCACGCTAAGAGGATATAACTCATCTGCTCTGTGAATGTCAAGCTATTGCTCGGTACAGGAGAAAATACCTTGGAAGGTACTTCTTCGACAATTTGGAGGAGGTTGGCCTCGCAAACAAAATTGAAACAATTTTCAGTTTTTGCAGAGAATTTAATTGTTTGGGCGAAGTGGTTTAGGTTTGTTGACCGTTAAGGTCCCCCAGGGATGGCGATGGGCCCAATATGGTGCCTAGTCCAATGTGATGAACTCACACCCTACTCAACCTAACCTAACCTCACCTATAGCTTGTCTCTATGGTAAATTTTGTATACCTTTGGCGCAACAGGTCCATATAAGGGCCTACCCCTAGCCTTTCGCAATCAGTCGCTTGTGTCAGGTTTTTAGTTTTGGTACGATTGATTTGGACCTAAAATTGTATGCAGTACATTTACATACATATCCGAACTACATACAATTGTAGGTCTATCCAAAAGACTGACTGAATTCTTTTCTTATATCTACTGCGAGAAGCCTTATATGGTTCATTTGCGAACGATTTGCTTGACATCTTCAATCTGTAAGCAATTTAGAGAATTTGTAATAGTTGCTCTAAATTTTCCAATTTTCTAAACAATATCCGGTGCACTGTGTCTTTCAAATGTTTGCCAGTTAGGTCCATTAAATTTCTAACATCGACACAAGCATAGCTTCGCAGTAACCTGACATTAGTTGATTCGCGACTAGAATGCAAAACATGAACTACTTACCCAATTCAAATGGAATGGCCATTTCAAGTGAACAAATGAACTGTCAATTAGCTCAATTCATTGGAATGCTTGAAGGCTGTATATATAGTACATAAGAAACTTACTGTCTGTGATGACCTGACTATTGGGCTTGTGTTGCTCATACAATACATATCTGCACTAATTGGAAGTAATCCGCCTTCAATCACAATTGCGAGCGAATGCAATATGAGGCCATACCTACTACGCACCTGTCAACCATTTGAAACGGTGCAGTCTCGCTTTCTTAATTCCAACAGGACTAACAGTATCAGACTATTATACCATAACTAATCATCTTCAAATGAATAAAATTATCATTCAAAACTGAAGCAACCAAAAAATGTTCACACATCTGTACCTCATACTCCGCAACTAATGACCCTCTAAATGCTAATTTGCATTCGACTTCAGCGGTCATGCTGTGGAACACGTTGTTTTTGGGTCGAAATCGCTATAAGCCAATGGAGTTGTTGTTAGCCGGTGCTTGTACAACGCACTTGTGGTCTTCTTGTGGGTGACTAAGACTGGTGTGTTGAGAAGGAGAAAAAACCATGGAAGCGGAAATGATGGATACATTCTCTCATTTTAATAACTTGGTGGAACTTGCAAGTAAAAAATAAAAAGGAAATGAGTGAAACCGCATCAACTGCACACACACGCATACTATTTGTTCAGAATCGTAATGATGACGAAAAAGAGGTAAATTCGCCACATAACACACACACACACACATCAGCAGTACCTATAACAAGTTGCGAAGGCAGCGAAAGAAGCATCGGAAAGCAGTGAACTCGCGATGTTTACTAATTTGGCAAGAGCCTACTTATAGTATTGCAGTGAAGGAATTTCGCTGGCTCATAGAGAAAAACTTGTCTTTTGTTAGATTCATAAGAATGAAAAAAAAAAAACACTCATCGCTATTGTGAATCATCCGCAAGATTTGATTCTTTTATTGATTGACAGCAGCTGTCACTTTAAATTTAACTCAAGTATAGGTACCAGCAATCCAATGTAAACTTAAATCCAAATTTCATTTTGCCAATTTTTCTTAAATCAGTCATCTGTAAATGATTACAGTTGTTAACAAATGTCTAATTATTTGTGAATTAGCTGAAGCTGACCCGTGGTCGTATTGCTTGGCTGCAGGAAATAAGGCCCCAATGAAATAAGGCTCCAAATATGGGGTGTTATTTCATAATGAAATAATACCCCAATTTCAAATATGAAATAAGGCCCCACTGCGATGAAATAAGGCCCAAAAAAAAATTAAATAATGCCCCAAATCTGACAGTAAACTTAAGCAGGGGGGTTGCAGGGGGGCATCATGGCCCCCCCCATACGTTTTCGTTTGGGGTATTATTTCATTTCTTCTTTTGGGGCCTTATTTCATAATGAAATTAGGCCCCAATTTTCATTAGGAAATGAGGCCCCAAAAAAATAAATAACACCCCAAATTGTATTAAAAATCGTTGTTGTTGTTTCCTGTATTATTTTTTGAACTTTATTTCAACAATTAATTCGGTTTCACAATTTCGTTTAAACCTTGAACAGAGTTCATTCTGTAGTTTAAGTTAAACTACAGTATTCTGCCGTTTAAACCTCAGAACAGCCGATCGTCAAAAACACAAATATTTGACGTTATTTTGCGTGTTCTTTGAAAGAAAAGACATGGAACGATTTTGAAAAGGTCGTAAAAAAGCTAAGCACTGTACAATAGTGCCAAATTCTATACAATCTGCTCTAGAAAGTTGAAATTTTGGACAGAGGTTCCCTTTATGATGTATACAAGGAATAATTATGTATAATAATGAATATTTTCAAATTCAACCCTTAAAGGGGTAAAAGGGGGGGGGTCAAAGTTTGTATGGGAACATTTTAATTTTTCATCCGATCGACTTCAGACTCGGTTTGTGTACTCTCTATGAGTCCGATTGACTTCAAACTTGGTTTGTGTACTCTCTATTTTTCTATCTATGAAAAATAAAGAAAACCAATTTCTCCGATTTTGGAAATTCAACCCTTAAAGGGGTAAAAAGGGGGGGGGGGTCAAAGTTTATATGGGAACATTTTAATTTTTCATCCGATTGACTTCAAACTCGGTTTGTGTACTCTATTATAAGAAATAAAGATAATAATTTTTTCGATTTTGGAAATTTTGTTTGGGGCCCGAGTTATTGGCGATGACCCATTTTAAGGGGGGCCTTTTCTTAACTCACGAACCGTTCGTCGTATCGATTTGAAATTTTTTAATGCATCCAAACTTCATCGCTGTTGAATATTCTGATCGGTTCATCTAACTCCAGCGTAGGTACTCCAAAGATATTCAAGCGGAATTCTGTAAGAATGGGGTTATATACTGCTAGAAAGTGGTACACATCCTCACGATCTTTCCGGTTGCATATGTTGCACAGTATAGGAAGATCTGGGCAGTGTGGAATATAATTAAGGATTTGCTAACTAAGGAATATGTGGTGTCCCGCAGATAGTGGCTCCGTCTGCTGTAGTATGATCTGTGTTGAGATGTCAGCGCTTCACCAACAAATATTGATCATATAATTTTTGAACTGTTTTCTCCAATAGGGCGTTAGACATATTTTTCAGAGATATTAATTGCTTCTTAAGTACTGTCTTAGGTAGGTTTCCTGCACGATATATAAATATAAGAAAGGCAACTAACTGACTGTGAAGGAATCTCTGTGTCCAAATCCTGAGGACTGCGCGAGCGAAGCCGCGGGCAAAAGCTAGTAAAAGTAATAAATGAAAATGAAAATAAGACCGAGATTGCATTAAAAGTCTTTAAACGACTTCAAGTCACCAATACCTATGTATTTGAAGCCAGAGGATAGATTTTACTGCTTTAAGGTAGCATACTAAATGAAAAATAAGTTGAAGCTCACAACAACTGATAGGAGACTGAATTTTCTTAGACAAACTTCTTACGTAAAAATTCATTTGTTTCGACAGTTTATCTGTGGAACATTTTCAGTATGCGATTTCTTGCGTGTTTTAATAATGAAATATTCTAGCAAAGCAAGAATCACGTTCAGGAAGGAGCTGGTTCAACGAGTAGGACGAAATTTTTACTAGATTCATATGTTATCACAAGGGACCTTAATGGTCTAAGTGTGTCGGCCTTTACCCGGCAGCCACTTCAACCTAACCTAACCTAAGACTGATAATGGATATGTACCAACAGACTGAAATGTCCACCACTGCACTACAGATCAATTCAACGAACGACTCGAAGAACCCAAAGGAGTTTGCACCAGAGTTTTCTCCGAAGATACCAACACTTTGACTTAACTTTGAACCCTCTGAAGCGTAGCAAAGTCTTCCAATCATAGCTAATAAAAATATTACAGAGAAACTGTCATGTACATCTACAGGAAAGCTTCTACAAAAGTCTTAGCGGAATAAAATTTAACATTAGTGGAACTTAATTGCGTATATCATAAAGAGTAAAACCTCAACCTTTATTAAGGACGAATTAGCTATACCTACCCTATGGTCCGCTGGCACCTTTTTTTTTAAATTGTAGTCCCTTCCCTTGCCAACCTTAAGAAGGCTCATATAGAAAATGGTTTTCTCGCAATTATTTCAGTGATGGCTATACACTCGCAAACAATTTACGCAAGTGGATAGCAAAGGCAACCTGGCGCGGGTATTCACAACATGTAATTGACTTTGAGCGAACATTAATTTAAAACTGTGACGTATCACGTTATTTGAATGTGCTAAATATCGGTTGGGGGCGATCTTCGATCTATGTTCAGTTCCCTTTGATTTCTTGTGAAAAACCATTAAAGGTATTTGCCGTAGAACTGAACTCTTAATGTTTGTGCCTGCCCTTGTTTGACTATAATCAAACACCCTTAGTCTAGGGATCATCGGTAGAAATTCACAAAACCCCATATAAGCAAACTTCGACTAAAAGAAACACCAAGTATCATGGCCATAAAGCCTCTTAAAAAGTTGCACCTTCCCAAAAGCCATTAATAACTCGCGATGAGTTTTGCTTTCTTCCACCTCTGTGGGCATTCCAGCTCTCTCACTTTTTGGATTAATAATTTTTCCAACTGTCACAGAGAGCGTTTGTTTTTTATTGATCTGTCCACAAGGACATGCATGCAACAGCAGCTTTATATATTTTTTTTTTTTTCTTCGACCATTATGGATGGCTTCCGTCCATGGTGTCTTCCCTGACCAAATGTCATTAAGCATTTTCTGTATTTCTCTGTTTGTTTTTCTGGGCTATGGTATTATGACACAATTCCGACACGATGTCCTTTATTTAAGTCGAACCCCTACCAGGTTAGATGGTCTTCCTCATTCGTTTTATAGTGATTTCAATTTCGTGGAAATCCCAAACCGGGCATTTTTATTAACCTGATTCCGAATGTCAGTATTGTGTTTCGAAACAGACTATACTAACCGTACAAATAGCTGTGGCATGTGAAGACAAATGAATCTAATACGCGCGCCGCGATGTTTATAGATAAGTTACAGGAATTTTAAGGATCGTCATAAACAGCTCGTTGTGTGTGCTTTCTAATTATTCATTGGCGGGTAAGTTCCTCACTTCTCGGTAGTCATCATCAGTGCGGGTAGTATATCTATTTGCGGTAGAATGTGAAACGATTTCAATTACAAGTTGTTTTATCGCATCGCATTCTTATCGTGCCTGACTGTTGCGAGGTGATAATATCTCCAGGTTTTGCATATAATATTGTGGGTTATAACTAATTAGCCGATGCCCGATTCCTATATCCCATAACATCCATATAAATGTCTGTCGCCGTCATAAACGCCACCAATAAAATTAAGAAGAAAACAAAACGTCCACGGCGATACAGAATGCATAATATCTACGCCTTTGCGTTACGGGTATAAAGATGCAGGCTCTCCATATGGCCTCCCCTCCCCTCTCTGACGTTCCGATCCGTCAGCCTCAGCCACCTTTGGAAATCCATAATTTCCGATTGTTTATGTTTTATCGCTTTCGGTTCGGTAGCAGTTAAATAAATTAAATGTTTATTAATTTACAAGTCAAATAAAAACAAGATAAGAACCCGAGCAAAGATTAGGCGCAGGTTGCTTAATAAACTGCAGAGCAGATCATCCACTGCGACCATAACGACCATGTGGAGTAGACAGAGAGGTAGAGGAGAGTTTATACGAATTCGGGGGAAATATAATAATAACGATAATCACTGGATTCAGTGGAGAATGAGTGTTGTTTGGCTGGGGGAATCTCGTATGCTTCTACTTTCTGGATCCAGATGCGCTGCTATGGCTTGGACCATGCTGCACCATGCAGACGATACACTGTGACAACACGACACACGGACAGACGACATATAAATTTGAAATCTTGTTGAAATGTCTCATGGTGGAAGGCGGCTGGCCGTGGAAAATGATTTGCCTTCTGGGGTCTTTCCCTTAGACCATGGCCCAGACGACGACGACGACAACGACCAACACAGGAACAACAACCAAGACGATGACGACGACACCATTATAGTTATATACAGGTAAACGGTAGATTTCAAAATTTTGATTTTCCTTTTAATTTCGTTTTTATTGTCTCTTGTTTGTTTTTGAATTTTTTTTTTCTGTCTTAACCCATGAGTTGATGATGATACTGATGCTGTTTCTGGTTAAAAAAAAAAATATCACACACACACTCAAAGCTAAAGGGAAGCACAATGAATTCACATTTTACCTGTTGCCCAGGTGACCGCTAATAAATCAGTAAGTTAATGATGTTGCCTCAACAAAACAAAAACAAAAAAAAAAAAAAATTAAGAATTGCTATTTTGTGTGACCTTTTCTACTCCTCCTCCTCCTCCTCCTGGAGGTATTGTTTTGTTTTTTTTTTTTATGGCTTTCTCTGTGTCCAATTTGACTGTTATTTTGTGGGCACTGTATCATAGTTGACATTTGGTCACAATTATTACGAAATCTAACTGTAATTGAGAGTGAAAGACGCAGTGAGCAGCGTGGTATACATTGGCATTTCAAGGAATTCCTTGTGAAAATCTTGGTTTTTTTTTCAAAAAGATTTATGTGCGCTCAACGAGAGGACGACATCAGTCTGGCAACAGTGAGTAATTGTTATTACATGTAGTTTTATTTTTTTGTTTTGTATATAGGCACATCTTAATGGTATATAAATAAAAATTATGTTAGGGATGAATTATATATTGCACCCTTACATTTTGGACGTAGAAATACAGTACAGGGATGAACGTGTGCATATCTCTATTTTTGGGGTAAAGATATAGACACATTCTATTAATTTTGTGCATCTCTAGTTTTCCACAGACGTATATAGCTACCAAAGTCCTTTTAATTATTTTAATCTTCATTTAACTTTATAAAACTTTTTTAGATCTAAAAGCAACATCTTGTGAAAAAATTTACAGATTGGGTATTCGTCGTGGCTGACCCCAGACGTGTTTATTGAGTTTAGCAAGCTTATTAGGATCCTTGATAGGTGTAAGTTGCGATGGCTGACAAACATTTTTTTCAAATAAGAAGAGAGAAAAATATATCTAAATCGAGTAAATATACTACCTACAGTTCTACAATACAAAAGACCTCGTTTTTTTTTCTCAAAAGTAAAGCCTACGTCTGAGGTATGATTTGAACCTGTTTCAAACTATTTGCAGACTATAAGAGGCTATACCTAACTTTGTTTCTATAAGTGTACCGAAAAGAAGGTTCCCTTAGCTATCGATCGACTGCGACATAACTACTATTTAGGATCCAGAACTCGCATACAAGGCTTGAATGTAGTGAGCAATTCGTCCTGGAACTTGCTTTTATTACGTGTGTAAACTCAACTTGATTCCGGAAACGCTTCATGGAAGCGGCGATCTGATACCTGATATTATAATTTTTACTATTGGCATTGAACGGATTTAAAAGTAAAGCCCAAATAACCATACCAAATGGTTCTATTTAAAAAAAACAACCGTCAATAAAAACGGCTCCAATTTTTACGCGTAGTAAAGAACCTTTTGAACGTGTGAATTTTTTTAGAGTGGTGTGGTTTGGACCGTCTAGGATATCGGTTCATGTGAGCTGACGTTTCGCCACCGTCTTCGACAGGAGATGTACATACGATATAAAAGTTAATGATCCATTGTCAGTTTCGTTGCACTGGCCGTTTATGCATTCTCTATAGGATTCGAGTCAACAAGGCAAATTACATTAAGTAGGTATGCTCTTCTGCTGATGAGACCAAACACCAGGTAGAGAAACATTTTTTGCCATTATATAGGGGAAGGTGGCCTAAAATGGCACACTAGGGTAAAATGGCACACTTACCAGAAAACTCATAAAATAACTAAATGATGAGCTTTGGTGAACACAGTCCTTTAGATTACTTGACAGCACCTAAGCAAATGAAATATTGACATGATCCAGCCATCATATCACAGCCGGCGGATCATTTTGTGTCGAACCGGCTTTCAGTAGTGGTGTAAAGTAGTGGAGTGCAAAATTCAATTCAATTTTTTGTGGTCAAAAACGTTAATTTTTTATAAGTTGGTAGCTGAATGTGATTATAGTCTATTTGTGTTGGCTTAATTGATGTCAGTTGTGTAATATATATTACATTTCAGTATATATAATATAAATAAAAAAAATTGTATCCATTTGGGCAAAATGGCACACTGGGGTTTTGTCTAAAATGGCACAGTGTTCACAGAGTGCCATTTTATACATACATTAAAGTATGTATTTATTTTAATGCTAGGCAATAATGGTTGGCCGTTACATACGGTGCACTGATACGCAGTCCTGATCGGAGGAATTAGTATTGATCGCCATAAAAGCCATCGAAACTGGTGAAATGGGCTGACTGAAGGCGTCAAAGATATTTGGTGTTCCGTAATGTACACTACGCAGGCGAGCGAGCAACACCAACTACTTTTTTTTTACTTTTTGTTGCACCTACCTATACAGGGTGTCCCAGTTAAGAAGTATAATCCTTTAAGGGGTGATTCCTGGAGCTCTGCCGAACAAAAAATTGTATGGCAGGGGGGTCTATTTTCATCGTATTTCCCGTTATAGCTCATCAAAGTAGGTGACCTCTAATTTGGAGGTGTTACGACTAAAATCGCTATAACTTCTAAAATATTATAGCTACAAAAATAGTTTTGTACATTTTAAAAAGACAATTTAGTAGCGCATACAAGTCTTCAGCACTTCGGCTACATCTGGGCAGCTACAAAAAAGTTCTGGCTCCTTAAACTCAAAATTTTGAAAATTTTTGTTACAATTTTTAACTTAAAATGACTTTTTCTCAAAATTTTGACTTTATAAATTTTCATTTTTTTTATGAAATTTTTATCTTTGAGAAATTTCCTAAAAATTATGTTAAGCAATTTTTTACGTACGATCAACAGAAGTTATAGTAAAAGCCACTTTTTGTCAGACAAAAATGGTAAAAAAGACTCGATATTTCACTTTTTCTTTGATAGCAAGTACCCCAGAACAAAAAATCCATGGTTGTTAGCTCAGATCTAGTCTTTTTTACCATTTTTGTCTGACAAAAAGTGGCTATGAATTATTTTGAACTGTTGTGTTCTTTATTATTTTTTATGTTTTTGTTTTAAATATACATAGTTGTTTTAAAGCAGTTTAAACAGGGTTTGTTATACTTTGGTACAATGGCACACCAGTATGCCATTTTATACAAGTGACCTTTGATATGTGTCACGGGTAGACATTTTGAAAATTAATAGTTTTAAACACTTTTTGGAAGTATTTTAAATTTTTGAATATGCAAATATTTGGGCAATTGGATATTCTATTCTATGTACATACAGCTTGCAGTGAATTTCATTTTAAGTGCAAGATATTGAGCTATTTGCTTAGGGTATGCCATTTTAGGCCACCT
This sequence comes from Cheilosia scutellata, assembly GCA_955612985.1. NCBI lineage: Eukaryota > Metazoa > Arthropoda > Insecta > Diptera > Syrphidae > Cheilosia > Cheilosia scutellata. The sequence goes on from OY015312.1 coordinate 71,507,293, forward strand.
TCCCCTACACTTTTGACCATCTCAATGTATCTTCTATTTGACTGTAAATGTTAAAAGCGTAAATAATTATTTGAAATTTTAAATTTGCAAATTTGACTTAATCAAAAAAATACGTTACCAACTTTGTCCGCTTTGAAAAAAAATGCACTCTGGAAATTCTTTTAATATCTATTGTTAAACTTCGCTAAAAGTTTTTAAACGTTCAAAAGTTTATACACTGTCGACGACTTTGTTGGACTTTTATAATTTATTTACCAGAAATCTGCAAGGTTAAATTGCACCAGAAGCTGTTTGAGATTATATTACTCTGACTAGTCAGAGATCCGAATAGTCAACAGTTAATTTATACCATCCAAAGTCAATTGAAGTATGCACCAGCAATGTTAAGATTCCATCTAGAGACGATTAAAAGACCATCTATATATGCCTATATATGAGTCCTTTCACAGATGGACTTACATACCTTTATGGGCCCTATTATACAATCATTCGATTTTGCAATCAAATTAAAAAGAAAATGTGTACATATAGTTAGTGGTCCATAAGGCTATAGGGCTTGATAGAAGGCATATCAGCGCCACAATAGTTGTCATTACGAAACACTGCGTTATAGGCAGGCATGCAACAACGCTTGGCGTTTTCTCAAACGATTTTTGTGGAAGCTGTTTGGACGAGGAGGAGGAGGAGGAGGAGGAGATCATTCATCACTTCCTCTGCACTTGTCCGGCACTCTCCCGAAAATGCAAACGCCATTTGGGAGGCACCATTACAATGATCTAAACGATCTAACAAATCTAGACATTCGTAGTCTCCTATGCTTCATCAGAAGCTCAAACTGATTCAACGAGTAGGGCGAAAGTTTTACGAGATTCATGTGGCTGCCTTTTGCCGGCAGCCACTTCAAACTATAACCTAACCTAACCTAGTGGTCCATATATAGGCCCATAGGTATAGGTCCCTTAGCACAGCATCTATACCATTTGAGGTAGATATTTCAACACCATGCACTTATGATTGATCATATGCATGAGTGGTGTAAGGGATTTATTAAATGAAAAATATCTTTTTGGACCTAGGTATTCGATAAATTCGGGAAAGGTTTGTTCACACAGTCATTTAACACTATCATTTGTACAGAAGTAAAACCTATATTCGTGCTTCGAAAACCGCCATTTTTTAATATCAAATTCGGAGCAACCAAATCATATTTTAAAAGTCCATATTACATCTTGTCTACGAAGGTATCTACTGTAGATATCTAGTGTAGATCCACCTGCAAAATCAATCTACAAACATGATCATTTTGATCACTTATATAACGTATTCGATGAGTTAAACCGACTGACAAATCCGTGACTGCAACAAACTATATTTAAATTCTTGATAGAAGACTTTATGCAAAAAAGCAAGTTCAAGTGCATGCACACCACAATTAATACTGAATTCAGAAGCCGAAATTAACACAAAAGCGTAGCAATCAATTTGTGTGCGTGAGCAAGACAAAGACACATGATGTGAGTAAATTGTTACAAACGATAACAAAAAAAAAATATATATATATATAAGGAAATTAAACCAACAAAATTGTTAAAAAATCAAAAGAGAGAAAATTTAATTAAACCATAAAATTGAATTGAAATCAACACAAAGTATTATATTGAGAATGCAAAGAATTTTAAGTATCTGCATCTGCACCTGATCCCATTCCAAGGCAGTATCATAATTTCACCCGGCGTGTTGTGTCAACCAAAAGTGTAGATGCGCCTAAATACAAATGAAAATAACCATAAAGGTTAACTGGCATCGATTGGACATGTGTTCTTTCGAGCCCAATGTTGTGTGTACGACAAAGGACGACAAAAGACGGAAAAACAAAAGTCAAACACAAAACACACCAAAAATAAGCACAGAATGCGAGCGAACGATATTAAAACAAACACGATGCACTGTGCGCATCGCAGAGATACATTGTGCAGTTGCTGACTGAAAGAGGAGTAGGCGAGAAAGAAGGAGTCGTAAAGTAGGATTCTCGAAAACCTCGTAAAGACAAAAAGGCGCTGTCACCTGAAAATATATGTCCCAGCAAGCGTCAGTAAATTTTCTCATCCTCCCGTGTTGTGTATGGGTGTGCTATGTGCTGTACCAGAAACAGAATCCTTGCTTTCTTTTATTTTAATTTTTTTTTTTGTTTCGCTGTCTTGATGGTTCTCTTCATTATTACGGTTATCGTTTGTTATTTCGATTTTCGAGATATAAAAACAATTTAAGCGCAAATGCGGGTGGGATAAGATGCAAAAACTTAAAGATACAAATGAAGCTACCTTACTTTTGCTGAAGGGTGCGGATGCGGAAATGGGGAGAAGCTGGCGGTGAACTGATTTCTTAAGCATGCATCAGAAGGATGGGGTGGTTGGATATGTGCAGATATCTACTAAAATTATGATGAAAACTGAAGAAGGGTGTGTACTGTGTACCATGCTTAGGATGGATGTAATATGTGCGTTTTCTCAATACTACCCGCATAGCCAATTTACGAGAAAGTACACCTCACCTGAATGTATGAATAAATTGCGTGACTTATTGAACAAAATCCATGCAAACTCGTTCAAGATGCATTTGTATACACAACGCCAATCTTTTGTGAGAACTACTTGTGGTTGACTACAAGTGCCTGTAACCAGCCCAAACAGCGTCTTGAGTCATGCGTCACAAATTTGCTTAATAAAACGCTTCGTCGTGAATTTAAACTCCAGTTCCCACGTATTCCAATCAAAAGTGCTCAAGTGCAATTTGAATGAACTGAAGCATGGGATCAACTAAGCTGTATATAGATGGCTCTTCAAGAAACGTGTTTATCCTAACTACAAAACCAATTGACTGAGCTTAGTATTGATCCAGAAAATTTTAAATATTTTGAAGCCCCTTATATTTGTACTGTGTACTGCGAGACGATCTCAGTCAAAAAAGTGACATAAGTCGAGCTTAATAAGTCTGTCAAGAAAATTACAAGAGGATATCTAGAGTTTAGCGATCTACTGAGCGAGACAACATTAGTTTAGTAGACAAAGATATTGCAAGTCTCGTATAGATTATTCCTACGAGATTAAGTTACCAATCAATCTAAGCCAAGAAAGTGGTATGACGTATGAGAATAGCTAAGCTCGTGTCCAGTGATTGGACTAACTTTAACCTCTAGTCCATGCCATGTTTAACTCTGTCTGCCTTTATGAGCCCAATTACACCCAAAAGTGGATCCATCTATATAACAGAGATTATTACCATTGACAAGCAATGCCCAGCCAATGTTACCACCAAAATAATACATTAAAAAAAAAAGAAAAAAATTAAATATCAAAAGGAAAACTTTTAAAACGAAATGTATAAGAAAAAAAAATCATATCTATAGATTCACCCACACCATATGTATATGTCTTACCGGCACTTGTGCGTGGCTTCGTCCTTTGTGGCTTCACATCCGTGCTGCTCATACCCGCTTGCCTGGCAGCTGTTTGAAACATTCCAGTCGCCTGATGGTGTGAGTGGTGATGGTGATGATGGTGATACGCTGCAGCATAGCTGGGCTCATACCCAACACTGCTTCCACCTCCACCGCCACCTACCCCGTATGCAGCTTGTGTACTATCAAATAGGCTGCTGGTGCCATTCAACGCTGAATTGTTGTTGTTGTTGCTTGCATTATTCGCAGCCGTATGCGAATTGTGATTATTGCTGCTAGTATTGTTGTTATTGCTATTACTGTTACCCGCATTCGTACCTTCGCGTTGTTTTGGCGCAGGAACTTGATTTGTACCACCTCCACCGCCGCCGCCACTACCGTTTGGTATCGTCGGCTTAATATCCAAAGCGCAACTCGCATCGTTTAGTGAGGTAGTTGATGCCTGTGCCTGGTGCATGAAAGCGTTCACAGCAGCCTAAAAGTAAAGACCAAACAAACCAAAAAATTTAATCGTATATCCTCACAAGCAAATTGAAAAGTTGGTCAACAGTTTGATAGACGACAAAATTCATACCTGATATTCGGATGGGCCTGTTTGTACTGAATCGGGCGTCGAGTCCTTTGGCGGTGTTGGAGGGAATGGAAATGAATGTTGGCCCGTTTGATGGCTTTGTAATTGGCCGCCAACCTTGTCCTGTGGATCCTGTGGACACGCAAACGGACTACCCCACGGACTGCCAGGCGGAAATGATTTATGATCGCTGGTTAGCCACGGACTTAAGGGCGTATGAAAGTGTGGTCGGCATACCTGAGGCGCTGTATGTGACGATGGCATTCGAGAAGCTGCAATACAAAAAAAAAAACAAATGTATTATAAGTATAAAAATATTTAGACCAAATTAGAGAGAGAGAATCAATAATAAGGCGGTTCCGTGCACAAGCACATACATACTACCACCGGTGCGCTGTCAAACACCAGAGGGTATGCAATTTTTCGTAATAAAATTTTTGCGTTAATAGTTGAAATTACGCCAAGAATAAGATCATACATCACCAGTCATCGTTCTACTGCGCGCGAGCGCAACATGAAACATGCCTCTTATCCAGGAGGCAAATATAATATAGAAACCGCAACCTGACTGGGTGCGTCCGCACAACACAAAACCCAGATGCAGATGCATGCACTTCGTGTGTATAATTTCAAACACTCTACAAGCTGAAAATAGCCGGAAGCTTCTGTTTCGCAAGGGCGATTGTCATAAATTGTTTAATTTGTATCATAAACAATCGCGCTAAAACTTATTCGCGAGCGTCGAACGTCTATCTATCCGCATCCGCATCCTTTGTGTTTTGGAACGCGCATCGCCCCAAACCCGGTAAAGGCTTTTACGCAGCGTATAATTTACCGGACACCAAGTGAGATTTATGTACGGATTTATGTAATACAGATCGGGGATTATAATAGACTGAATCTGAATCTGAATCAGAAGCACAAAACCGAAATGCGTGAGCCGCAGCCAACCGACGACCGACCAATGTCGCGCACACCTTGTGTGTGATACCCGCACCGATTTGATGGATGGATGGATGGCAATCCGCGGCACAACTATACCCAGAGTCCCAGATGATCGAGACTGACGGTGATCTGCCACGATCGATCAGTTGGCACGATAATTCCCATTTGATTATCCTAATAACAGCTTTTTGCCAATATTATATGTACGTGGACCTGATTATAGATATTATGACTGCGGTCGTCCGGCGATGCTGGAAGATCGATGGACGTTGCGGACAGATCAGTCCGTTCGTTTACCTTTGCCACAGATTGCCAGAGCTAAGTTGCGCAAGTAAATCAACGGATCGACGATTTCAACAATCATCTTGAGATAATATTTAATTTGGCTGTTTTCTGTGTGCTGAAGCGCACATTTTGCCAGGTTTTCGCCGGTATAATACTGAAGATATATACTGACGGTCCCGTCTGTATCTATCCATCTCATTTTCCACCACTGGAGACTTTTGAGTAAGTAAATTTCACACTTTTTTTTTGTAGAGAGTGATGCCCCAGAGTCTGCAAGTTACGGTTTTAAGCATCCACCCAGGAATCCATCCACGTAATAGGGAGCCAGCATGTAATTTCCCAGAGAGCGCGCAAATTTCAGGGAGCGTTGTGGTTGAGATACCGAAACGGGTAAAGTTATTATATTTCCCGGAAAATTATAGAGGGGTAGGTACATATTCAATATAGGTAGATACTTGTGGCGTGTTTCTGTTTTGTTCTTGCGGAATAGCAGCGATTTTTGTTTGACATTCAGGCACGTACATGTGTACACGTACCAAGTGGAAATTTGCGCCTATTGCATTGTAACAAATTACCGATGAACACATCCCCCGTCAAAAATGTGACAGCAGGTGATGGCCATAATAATAACTATATGGCAATTATTGGCGAGTGTGATTGACGGCGAGAGGATTTGAGTTTTTAGCGGGCTTAGGGCGCAAATAGAATTAGATGATTATGACAGCTATGACAATTGGAGGCAGGTGACAGTCAAAGTTTTATTAATAATCGAAGTGGTATAAATAAAATCCAACTCAGATTGAATGTATTTATACACTTTGCATATATTGACACTTGTCAGTTACTGTCACTTTCAATTTAAACTGGAATACAAAATTTGAGGTTGCTATTCCGAATTGAATAGCAGTTGTTAGGCATATTGAATGTTGGTTCGTAATGTTGCCACTTGAGGTTTTTTGTTTGAATTTTTGACTCACAATTTGCATCAAGTCGATAAAGGAGCCAGTTTAATTTTTGACAAATAGAATGTACCTACCATTTGAGGCGAACAGAGAAACTTTCTCAGTTATATTCACTAATAATTTTGAGACCTCCGTGAGCCATATCGAGTATGGTGTGGAGATCAGTCGTTCTAGCAGAAGCTGACGAATGATTAAAAAAAATAGTTTCGCGGTTTGAAACTTGTACATGCTCTACTAGTGAATTTTATCACACCATGACCATAGTTTGCTGAATAACTTACTTCGCAAGTCACACCTTTTGCCAAATAAACTCGAAAGATTTAACGTAAGCTTCGAATAAGACTTCTTTCAGTAGGATAAGTTATTCCAAGGCTACACTGCAATAATTTCCTAGCATACACACTTCAGGACCGAAAGCAACCGAATTCTCCTTACATTCGATTGAATGTCTTTTGAATGGCTTTTGTCTCTTAAGAATACAAATTTTCACACCTGAGGCTGTAGCCTAAAGCAACTTGAGGGTTATTTCATTATTTTAGTCATCGGATTTTCTCACAACCTATTCATCGACTTCAAAGCCGCGTATGATATCATATACATCGTCAGGAGTTTTAGGTATATGGCGATGGCCGAATTCGGAATCCCGGCAAAACTGATTCAGATGTGTCGCGTGACGCTGGAAAACTCGCGCTGCAACGTGCAGTTTGGAAGCAGCTCTTCCGATCTATTTCAAACTTGTACCGGATTTCGGCAAGGAGACGCTCTATCATGCGACTTCTTCAATCCCGTACTGGAGCAGATAGTACGCAGGGCAGGTGTCAACACGGAAGGCACTATCTTCAACAGATCCGTCCAGCTGCTGGGCTATGCGGACGATATTGACATCATCGGTCGCTCTCAGCGTGCCGTGATAGAAGCGGCGATTGAAGAACAGGCGAAATCCGTTGGCCTTGAAGTAAATGAGGACAAGACTAAATACATGCTATCAACAAACAAACAAGCATCTGTCCACCGCCTAGGACAAAACGTCACTATTGATAGCAAAAACTTTGAGGTAGTTAAGGAGTTCACCTACCTCGGAGTAAACATGAACTCCATACGAATGACACCCTAGGTGCTACTTCGGTTTGGCAAAACAACTGGGTTCAAAACTCCTGACTCGAAGGACGAAATGTGTGCTCTACAAAACCCTTATCCTGCCAGTTCTGCTTTATGGCGCCGAGTGCTGGACGATAAGCAAGAAGGGAGAGCTGATGGGCTGGGCTCCTTCGAAAGAAAAATACTTCGGCGGATTTTTGGTCGCAAATCGCTGTCCTTCTAAAACGTAAGGCATTCCAAAGTACTTTAGGAGGTCCCATTTGTGTCCACATTGAGAAAAATTGCCTGCAACAAACAACTTGTATCTCAGCCAAGTTTCACACATCGAAACCTAAGTATATCTACTGGCACTAGAATTTCCCACAAAGTCGGCCGGCCGACTAACAAAAACAAAAAATTAAAACCTTTTCGTAACATTAAATGCTCTATTAAACCCGTGCAAAAAAGTTTACCTTACCACAACGGAATACATAAGAATATTCACCTAGAAAATCGACCACGCAATCTTCAGCAGGAAGGCATACTCGTACCTATACCTAGTTCGGTTCAGTGGATCATAATGGATGGCAAAGTATTTGCATCATATCAGGTAACACCTTCGTCATGCAATAACCGCCCATCCATTCATCTAGCCGTGTGCGCCGGCGACTGACATAAGGTGTTGCACAAGCTTCTGTACCATCGGCTGTCGTCAGCGTCCGCATGTCTATCTTCAACATTATAGTCGTAGATTTGAATTCTTAAGATGGAGGGCGCGTTTCACTCTACATACCCCGCAGAAAGTTTCACTTTCTGGCATTTGGCGCCTTGTCGTGTTATCAGGCAGTTTTTGACTTGTAACTACACTCATCAGCACATACTCCACTCTGCATAAATTTGTTGAAAGAATTGCGCGCTCTCGAGCAATATAATTAAAACAAATAAACAATTAAACTGCAATATTGGGGTGAAGTATAGTATATATTTTGAACGATTGAATGTATACAGAGAATTTAAGTTCTGCGATGCACGGAAGGACCTCAAGGTAAACGAAACACGAAGAGCAACTGGGACAGGTGCATGGCGATTATTATTAAGTCGTTTGTATAAAGAATACGATGGTCAGGATGGAGGAATACGACTCGCGCCAACTACACACAATGCAGTCCAGTTTTCTTTTCTTGAAGGCAGGTGGGTTGAACCACCGCCACCGCCACGCATAAATTCAAGAAGCCCCTCCACATATACAAGACAAAAACAAAACGACAGTCAAACAAAAAACACACTCACCCCAGTGAAGAAGTGTTTTTTTTTTATGTTGTAATTTTCCCATTTAGTATGATTGATTATCCACTCTTTGAAAGAAAGGAAGCAGGTGAGATTAACATCCAAAAAAAAAGAAGCCAACCTCTAATAGACTCGTTAGATATACTGAACGACCCTTCTTTCCGTCATCAACCCCTAAATGGAAATGGAAAAGGTTTTCATCCTTAAGTACCAATCACATTTCCTCCTGAAGCGAGAAAATGTATCAAATCTCATGCCGACTAATCCGATTGCGGAATTGATCTAAACTGAGAGATATGGGCATGCCTGATGCCTAATGGCCATGAGAACGATGCGAGACTGCAACAATATGCTTGGTGTTACCGAAAACGGACGAAGGGGTAGCTCTCAGCTCAGCCCTTTGATGTTGTGTATTTTGTATGCGCGTTTCATAATCAAAATTGCAATCGTTTTCGAAGAAGTGTCAGACAGTATATACCCCTCAAGATTGGCAAAGAGATGCTCGACACTGATAAAAGGTGGCGGACACTCAATTCAATTTTTTTTTTGCGTCTCCGAGTTTGGTGTTGGAAGTAATTCATTTGACTAATTGAACAAAGTTATGGCAACCAGATGTAGGTACATATACGGATATCGGTAGGATCTATACTCACTTTTGTGCATTAGTTGATGGCGGGTTTGTTTTGGCTCTCCGTATAAGGACCTTTTCGTTTTGCTTTTATGCATTAACTAATGAGGTGCCGCTCTATCGAGATGACATAGATTTGCTTGTGTCGAGACTCCTTTGTTTGTTGTCACCTCATTCATCGACAGGACGATGTGTATAGATACATTTTCTGTTTGTAAGAAGCACCAGCATCGTCTTCTTCTCGTTTTGTTTGGTAATCCTTCAAGGAGTCTTTGCATCCGTTCATAGCATATTTATAGGATTTTTAAGCACAAAAGTGACGATGGCAAAAGGGGTTAACCAACCCCTAAGCTAGGAGGAGACCGTTAGGTAAAATTTTTCTCACAAAATGGACGTTTACCTAGACTGAGGTGCTTCTATATAGACAATGCCCTGCGCACCCAGATGGCTTAGATATGCATGCGTATGTACTCGAAAAATGATTATCACTGCACTCTCATCAAGGAATTTTTTTTTATATCACATTGTACTATGTACACAGAGGGTAAGGAAATTAAAATAAGGGACGCAATGCAAGTATGCCTACTATATGGTTGACATCACACCACCAGAAGCAGCTGCGAATTTAACTAAAAACTAGTTGACATCCTCCCCAAGGGGTGTGCAGATGATGTTCTCGAAAAAGAAATAACATACAACGATCAAATCTAAGCCAAAGACTGCAGTGTACGGCTGTCGAATAGATTTTCCAACTAGCACATAAAACACATAATACCGAACGAAAGGCGATTAATTATGTGGTTCACGTAAAAAGCATTTATAGCTGCTATTCTAACAATGGTCAGTGCGGCTTAAGGCTTTATGGTGGTCAATGCTTGCTTGTGTGCAAGTTGCTTGTCAAATGAGTATTCACTAATAGTAATGGCAATAGGAACAGCCGCCGCAAAATAGCTGTAGAGTGTTGTTATAAAAATGATCGGCAACGTTTGATCTCTTAGCCGGATTGTCGTAAGTATATATACCTATGTGTATGTATACGATGGCGAAAGGCGAAATGTAATTGTTTGTATCGTGCAATTAACGCGACAATGTCAGGAGATGCAAATTTTATTTTCTATGCAGCGCGGTTATGCTGGAATGTTATACATAGGTAGATTTTTTTATTTTTATTTTCTTAGTCAATTGGAGCGCAAAAAATTGGCATGTGCTCGTGGAAACTGGGCTTTGCATTCCTTTGTCCAGAGGTGCCTACAAGTGATGGCTCAACTTTTTGTTTACCCAATTCTTCTATAGGTTTTCTAGTTTTAAAATGGATTAAATGAAACCTGTGTAGGTAACGATTGAACTGTAGGTCAAGTATTTATATGATGTCCGACATTTGTCATAAAAGCGGATCATGGTCGGTTTGAGCGCAAACTCTTAAGTGATTTTCAGTTCCACTTGCATTGACGGGATTTGGAAAAGGGGGTTTAACAGCGAAGACTACAAACTGTATATCGACATCGACATGGTCATAAAAGTACCAATCAGTCGCCGAATATGGCTAGGAAATATAAAGCGAATGGATATACAAACGCTTCGGCTCGACCCTTTGGCCTTAACTGTGAGTGAACATGTTTATCCGGCTTGAGCCTCCTACCTTAAAGGCGTTTGGGAAAAAAGAATGGTATCAAACATGTAGTGCATATAATGGACAGTTTTATTTTTGACGTAGTTGATATTCCTTTTCTACCTAGACTGTACGGCGAGCTTCAGAAATGACATTAGCGCTGAGATCAAGCAAAGTCAAGAGCAACCAAGCGTTGTATAAGACCTTTGTCATCATTATCCTATATGGCGCAGAAGCATATCAAGGGTTTCTTAGAGTGAAAATTTCTTCGTGTGGTTTTTGGTGCAGTTTGTATCACAGAGTTTGGAGGAAAAGGTAAAAGTATGGGCTGTTCATTTCAGGGCTATAGATACAGTCCAAAAGACTAGATTTAATCGGCTAAGATAGGAGGGATATACAGAGCGTACAACAATGCACCAGCCCGGCGTATCTTCGACTATTCTCGAGGACGACTTACATAAGGTAGCGTGCGCAGTTGGAAGCAGACCACAACGAACATGGCGTGCACAACTGGAGGCTATAGTGATAGATCGAGTTTGCTGATGGGGGAGGCATGTTGGTTGAGGCCCAAGTCCGTCGCGGTCTACAGAAAAACTGAGAAAATTTCTACAAATAGTGTTGGCCTTGTAAAGGAGAGAAACAGAAATCTAAAGCGTCGGCAAGTCAGCATTGTGACTTTTTTACTCTTTTCAAAACCATTATGATTCCCACTTAAGTATTCTGATAAAATAAGAATTTATATAGGTAGGTACCATTGGAGTAAATTAGTACCTACTGGATAAGCAACGATGGAAAAGAAGTTGTTTGCATCTAAAGTTACAGATGCTTCTCTTGGGTAATCAGTTGCGGATTATTGTTCCGACGGTATAACATGATATTTTCCAAAGTTAATGTAAAGGTACCTGGATGATGGGATATCTGTGCTAAAGTAAAATTCTTCAGAAATGTGTAATAGTGGCCAAATGACGCATGCTAATTTCCATATCGACAGCAGTCTTCCATTAACCACCAAGAATGCTTGACCCAAAGCTATTCCTCTAATTTATCCATGAGCGCAACACTTACTGCAAGACAAAACTTTGACACATTCGTCATAATCAGAAGCATTTATAACTATCTATATCTATTGAGAAGGAGCATTTGTCAATATAAATTGGAATCTGAAACGGATTCCTACAACGTGGTCCACCTGAAGAGCGCGTTCGACTTTCAATTTGGATATAGCAATTAAAAACAACAGACATAACAAAACCCTATATACACACAAGACATTTTGAGACCTTTTTTGTGACACAAGACACAGGTTCGTCGCCAGTCAAACAGCCGCCAAGTATGATAGAGTGCATTTATTTGTGCCCTCAGATGAATGGCCTTCCTTTGCGCCGGCCGGCCGGCGGCGGTGGCGCGGCAGTGCCAGAACAAGTCATATTTTTATCCAATTGATAGTCCATCATTGGACGCGATTATAAATTCAAATGTGTCATGTTAGTCTGACAGCTTTTTTCGTGCAATTTAATTTGTTCGTTCGCCTTCGCCCTGGTTGCCGATGGTGTTCTTCTCCCTTGAGAGCGGGACAAAAAGTGACAGTGGTGGTGGGTATACCTAGTATTGGCCTGAGAAAACATTCAAAGAAACTGGAAACCCTGACAGAAACAGAAGGATGCGCATTCACTCATCTTTTCAAAAATGCTTTCCGTTGTGTCGCTGACCAAGAAAAACATAAGAGGAACAAAGTCTCCACCAGCACCAGCATCCACCACCCAACTTGTGATGTTCATTGTCGTTCGCGATTGCGCGAGCGCACCAGCCGCCCCATCATCACGATGATAAATTGACTAGCGATTGCTATCGAGATGCTGAGATGCCGCTGTGGCTGCTGTAGCTGCTCCTGCTGTTGCCGTGTGCACAAACATACATAACGAGTATGTGCTGGGATACTGCTGTGCGCCTTTATTTCCCGTGTTCCACGGTATTCGCAGAATCCGTTCTCGTCCTCGCAGACAATCAGGCTGCAATATGAGTGCTTCTCATAGCCGGCATGCTTGGGGAAGCATCATCATAGGACTTCGGCCCATAGTCCCTAATCAAATATTCAACGTTTTGGGGCAAATGTGTCGTCGATAGTGTCCAAAAAGCCGCCTGCGCGCTATCGCGCAGATGGAAGCGCGCGCAAAAATTTGCAAAAAGGACCTCCTTGGAATTTTTCTCAACGACGCGACGACTCGACGCACGATGACAACGACTGCGACATCCTTTAGTTCTCTCTCACGAAATTGTCCGCCGTGATGTGCATAATTTAATAAATAAATTATGATTGTTGCCCTTTTTGGTGGGCCTGGACGCCTTTGTCCCTCCGGAGGTATAGTCGTATCATTGTGATTGTCCGCGCTCTCTCATGTATTTATGGATTTATTCCAATCGATGCGGCGGTCAGATCTGCGCGCTTCTCGCGTGTTTTGTGATAAATGTGCCAGGATACGCGTTTATTTTATTATAACGCGCCGCTCGCACACATTCCCTTTGGCCCATTATACAATAAATGTCAACAGAATCGATGGTGGTCCAGACTGCTCACTAGGCGTCTTTAGGAATTCCAAATTTGACGATCTCACAACTCCTCGGACCGCATGAAGAGGCGCTTTCCACATTTTTCGTTTGTTTGCTGTTTGTTTGCTGTCATATCCCGTAAATTAAATCGATCGCTAAGGTGCACACCGTTTTTGGGACACACGCAACAAAGAGACACACAGCAGACAAAATCGGACATAAATGAAGCAAAAACAAGTTGTACGACGAGCAGATTCAATGTGCGCGATGCTTTATCTTTGGGATTTTCTCGTCTCGTCTTATGGGTTGGAGGAGATTTTTTTTTTGTTGAGCGCGAGCGCGCGCGCGTAAGCATCCAACTCAAATTTAGCGTGTAAACGCGATTAACAACGCCTTGCCACAGCTCGAAACGACACTGCGATCAAACGTGATTTTTATTTTTTTCTTTTACTTTTTCTTTGCACTTTCCTTGTTGTTGCTTTCCTCTCGGCGCGTCGCGTCGCGTCGGTCGATAGAGTGCGGTAGGACGGATGCGAGTGCGCGAATCTCTTGCGGATTGGTTAACAAGCTGTGACGCGCAATATTTAACGCCATGAAAAATTATGATCGCGACGATCGATTACGTTTTTGAAATATGATCACGAACTTCTCTCTCTCGCTCGTCCTTTCGATCTTGTCTTCGTATTTTGTTTGTCGACGCGATCACCACGACGACGACGAAGACGACGAAGACGCCTCCTTGCTACAATTGGAATTAGGATAAAAATAAGAAATGACCAAACGAATACATGATGTATTCGGTGTGATCTTACATCGATCGAGTGAGGTGTGTGCGCGCGCGGTACGCATTGTGATTATTAGTATGTTGAGCGTTTCCCTTCGACTTTCAAGTGTGGAAATAATAATAAAACATAATAACACTCTGCTGGACATGGACAAGACAAAGAGAGATCCTCGTTGCGCGCCTGAGACAAGGGCGAGAGATATAAATCGGGAGTCTGATGAACCTCCGCCATTCCCAGGCCATCGATTTATTATAGTGATGTGTCCTCCTCATCAGCAATTCCATACTGTTCGCAATCAAAATTATATTGACTCCAAAGGGGCTGGCCGGCGGCGGCGGCGGCGGGGAGGGAGGCTTCCTTTGCATGTCCCTTTTCTTTGGTTTTTTCTTTTGGCTGGGAATCGGCTATGCTTGCGAAAGCGTCAATTGAACCGTTCTCATAGATTTTTCGGATTTCGAATTCAAAATTCGAAAATTCAGATGAATGAATGAATTCCTGGGATGCGAATTATAGGGAATTTTGTTAAGCACTCCACTCTGTCTATATATGTGTGCCATCACCACCTACGAAACGAACCTGGTGCAAAACGGAAGAGAGATATAAATCAACCAGTCCGATCAGCGTTGCCGCAAAAAAATGTTCTTGGGTGCCATTGACGGTAACCAGAGGTGCCAACTAGGTGCCACCAGCCCTTCAACGGCAGAGAGATATTTAAAAACACAAGAAACATATAATTTCGCATTAGTATCATTACGATTAATATGAAATAAGTGTTCGCAGATGAAAGAGAAAATGACTTGCACTCTCAATCAATTTTAATCATTTTAAGAAATGCTTTTTTTTTAAATATTATGTATTAAAATGTATCAAGCTCATAAGCAGAGATGATAATTTACTTCATATGTAGTAGAGCTACTTCATTTTTTAATTATTGTTCATCTGCTACGTAGCAACTTCTTTCTACTTCGTTTACTTATGGTTCAAAATATCATTTAAAATAGACAATATTGATCAATTTGACTCTAAATACAACAAAAACGACGAAAAAATCAACGAAATAAAAATATCAGGAAAAAATGTGTCATGTAGGTATCTAATGCACTATAGAATATCATTTATGTGCTTCTGTCGCATTACACATTCATCTATAGATCCCATTATCCCATTGAAGACCTAACTTTATCATTTTGAGCATTTCGCCAAATGTCTGCTTCGTTTTTTTGTAAATCTTCTTCGTTTTTTCGGACAATTTGCTACTTTTTTGGGGTTCAGCATTATCATCCCTGCTCATAAGGTGCCAAATGAGAACTGAAGGTGCCAAGGTGCCAATCGGACTGTAGGGTGCCAAAATGGCACAATTGTGCCACATCGGCAACGCTGAGTCCGATGTGTATAGTTGTTGCCTTCCTTTTGGGGTCTCTTTTGGGTTTTTGCTCGTTTTTTGTTCTGCGGTTAAAAGTGCAAAAACCCATCCAACCGACGGATATACATATATACACAATCATTTGCAATTGCTATTCCTATTTGTTTGTTCCTTTCGGATTGTTAGAGTGTGGTGTGTGTATGTGTGCTCATTCACACAATCCAAGTCCACTAGCATCTTTTGCATGACAAAATGGAAAATTTCAAGCCTTTGGCTTCCACTTTGGCAAACCTGTTCCCTACCCATATTGAGAGGCTAGGATTGTTGTCTATTTTTACCTGTTATCGATTCAGTTGAAAGGCTATTGGATTCTGGTGGATGTATCAATTTACAGGCTTCGCAGTTAGCGACCGATTTACTTCAAATTTAGACTGATAGTGCTCTCGTATTTCACACATCTATACAGATCAGTGATATATTTACGTACCTACATTACTTTCGAGGGTTGTAATTTAATGAGACTCTGTCCTAAGTGGGAAGTGGTTTAGTGATGTTGATTGCTCCCCTCTGTGATGCTATTAGATGTCATTTTTGATGATAGTAGGTATAGATATATTTGCGAGATAGCTCTTTTAGTATAATACATATGTATAGATACATTTTTCATATCTAATTTATAAATAAGAAATTTATACCTACTTCTGGTCCCAATTCTACCGAGAATGCTTTTTTGTAGGTTCCTAATATTTTCTTCTGGCTAGTTTTTCGATAATCCAAGTACAATAACGGGCCTAGTACCTATAAGTGTGCCTGGCTAAGTCAAGCATCTAATCTAATTCCAGATAAAAGAACTGGACGGTACTGTTATAAGTTGCTGATCACTTGGCGTTTTTATTCACATTGACATAAATTTCGGGAATACCAAATTTTTGTCATGTACAAAGATACCTATGTAAAAGCGAACGTTTAGTCAAACGAACATCTATGACGCGACTATTGGTAGGAAATTGTCTCCATTTAAGATACAACATCAGTTTGACCCCAGGATGTTTATTTTGTCATCTGTGATCAACTGTAGAGAGGTAAATGTCGCCATTATCTGACATGACATCGATATACCACTTTTTGGATAAGAACTTGGTAGGTTTTAGTGTATTCGACTCAACTGAATGAGTGAGAAACACCTTCCAGTGTGCCCCAAAGTCATCAGATGCATTTCCATATGCGACGAAGAGGGACGTCGACTTTTGATCGACCTATAAATGGATACTGGGCTTGATTAGAATCCGAAAAGTTTTGAAGTCAGAGTAGAAGCCATCCGTTGTAAAGTTGTTGGTACGCAGAATTCAGTAAATTTCTACAAATTTCAGATCTTAAGTAATAAATTGGCAATATAAATGTACTGATGAAATGTGGAAACAGATCTACAAGATTAACACATTTTGACTGCATCTGCGCGAAATTGCAGATAATTTTTTTAAAATTTCCGAAATTTCTATAAATTTTGTGGATTGCATAAAAACAGACTTTGTCCTGTCCAAATTGCAATGTACAAATTGATAGGGCCTACTACAATTGACAGTTTTGCAACAAATCGCAACTTGAAATGTTGATTGAATAAATTTGAAGAAAGTATTCACCCCTTATAAAGCTCGAAAAGCAGCGACATTTTTCAGCTTTTAAAAACTTTGCAGCAATATCTACACTTTGCAGTTAAGGCCGAATACCTACATTTTCCAACTTTGGGAACATTTCCTATCAAAATGAAGTGGATCTTCTATAATTTGACTGAGAGGCTCCCCTAAATTTTGTCTCGATATTTTACAGAATGGCTTTATACCGACGACTTTTATTGATATTATGGTTGATCATGTGGCACATTACAGTTTCAGAAGCTTAGATGACACTAATGCTTGTATGTATATCAATTGACAGCAAGATAATCAATAGCCATGGCCCGGGAAATGGGCTATACGTCACAAAGCGATTTCTTGCTCCTCTGATGCGGACATTGCTCCAAGGGGGATACATTTGAACAACTAAACGACCCGTTCGCTGGGTGACATTTTCCTAGAACTGCGAAACAAAAGCCCCCAATGTGCACCATCAATCGCTCTCTCTCTCTCTCTCTCTTTGCAACGGAATACCAATATTAATTCCATGTCTCAGGACAAAGCTAAGGACACATTAATAACACATATTCCAGCCAATTGAACATGACTTTGCGTAACCAACCACCACCCGGCAAACAGGTAGATCCAAAACCAAATTACTTGACACTGTGCTTCCACTGTTGTGATTTGTCATTTTAATATTACGTTCTTAATTTTATTGTGCGCACCAGAGGGCACAGGCAGCATCGCACCGCAGGGGTACCAAACAGCTAACAATATCAAATGTGGCAGCGTTCATTAATTTCATGCGCACAGCTTCCAGACGCGGCTCGCGCGTATGTTGCGTGTACTCTAATGAAGTCACAGTGACACAAAGTGTACAATAAATTGACAAATCGCTGGTGATTTCTTTTCGCATTCGCTTGCGTATCCACAGGAGTAACCAACAACAAACGATGCATCCTTCGATGCGGGAAATTTGCTTAGAAATGATTTTCATTTCGATATATCAATTGGATTGGGCAATTTCGCTGTCGAATACGTATAGTCGTATAGTGCAGTGAGGAGCACCCACATCCATGACTCTGGCAGGCTGCCCATGTCCACTACTCACTCATAGCACTGTTGTGTGGATGTGAATTCGGACTCGCAGTCCTTGTGGATGCGTGCCGGTAGTTAGTGAGTTTAATTTCATTGATGATGATTCGATATTAATTCGGTTGGAGCGATGTTCATCGCTGGAGGAAATTAGTGAAATTAGCTAAAACAATTGGAAATCAATGCGAACTGTATGATGTGGAAAATTTTAGAATGCTATGATTGGGGATAATTGTTAAGTAATTTTTGACAAGTCGAATGCGGACTGTATACAAAATAGTGACTTGCGATTGCGAGGTTGACAATGGATATACTTAGTTATTGCAATTTTAATCTATCTGTATGTTTAGGTTCTCAGTTAAGTATCTTAGTATCTAAATATGTATATATAAAAATGGACATGCCTTTGTACGTACCTATGATTATATATATGCCATAGAATGCAAAACCACCACACCGGTTGAGCTAACATTTTCAGGCAATCTTCGATATTTGCCCGAAAATGTTCATGTTGAGTGTACTCAAAATTGGAAAAATGTGCGCAAAATCAAGGATAGCAAACTATAAATTAGGCGCGATTTTCTCAATATCGCTCGAACGAAAAATGTTGCTGATTGCGGCAATAATTATCGCTAGCGATACACAGCTCATGTTGAAAACCAACAAATATTGCTTCCTAGTAGTATCAATATTTGTGATTATTGACACATTTGGGCATACTACGTTCTATAAAGTTTTGGAAAATATGTCGGACGATCCTGTTGTATCCGCGCAGTTTATATTTTGTTCCAATTGTAAAATGTGTCTCGGAGACTAGACATACGTCAATTTTATTACTTTACTTTAGTTCACATTTTTGTTTGAGTGTAAATTTTCTTTAGCTTTATCTATTTCTTTATTCTTTTGGGCCCTCGATTTCGGTCCTAAGTCTTTTTTGCTTCAATTTTTTTCTGACTTTAGGCGCGTCTTTTTGGACAGGCTTTTGCATTTTCTTTAGCTTGTTATCTTTTACCTGTTGCACCTCTTTTGCTACTATGCAGTCTCTATAGTTGGCTGGGTGTCTTTCGCTACAGTTTGCGCATTTTGGGGTTGCCATTTTTTCCTTAATGCAGTCCTTTGTATGGTGGTCTCCTGCACATCTAACGCATTTCGAGTTTGAGTTGCAGTATTTTTGAGTGTGACCATACTTTTGACAGTTCTTACATTGAAGAACTAGCTTAGGCGGCTCTCAGATTGAGGCAACAAGCAATAACCAACTATAGTTGCTATAGCAACTGCCAATAAGCAATCAGCAACATTTTTCGTTCGAACGATATTTAGTAGCTTTGATGTGAGACCTCTAATTTAATTCAAAGTAAAATAATTGTGAGCGTTAATCTTGCGTGTTTCCTATTGCCAGTTGCTTATTGATTGTTGCCTCAATGTGAGAGCCGACTTAGACTTACGCAAAGGATGAATTTGTACTTTCATTCCAAGGATCTCTTTAATTTCATAAATTTTCTTGATGTCTTCATCTTGCTCAAAGGTAAGCATGAACATCGGCAGTGGTGCTTTGATTTTATACTTAAGCATATTGACAATTTCTAGTATTTTGAAGTTTTTCTTCTTTAGGTCATTCGCAATGCGTTCAGGTGTGCATGAAAAGTGTAGTTTCTTTGCATCAACCTTTATAGGGCTTTTTTGTTTATTTTCAAACGAGTACCATTGCACTTTTTTTCTGATTTAGTAATTTCGTCAAGTTTCTATAGGATTCTTCGTCTACTACATTAATTTTGACATCATTATTATTAAGGAGAACAACTGTACTAGCCCTTAGGTATTTTGTTTTCCTCTACTATATTTAACAAGCCTTCGTACTTCGAAATACAAAGTACTATAATTTGGGGGAGGCTTTATTGACTTAAGTGGCTTGGTTTCTTTGTTTTTTATCTTTTCTGGGCTTTTTTCTTTTACTTTTGGTAGCGAAAGCTTAGGGGACATACTCATTTTTCGTTTTTTATTCATTTTTCTCCTACTAAATGATGGTTCTGTCTCACTGTGTAATTCCTCTTCGTCCGTGGAATACACGACAGTTTTTGGTATCTGCTCAATTTTATTGTTATTATTGACCTGTTCTTTAAGCAGCTGCAACTCAAACTTTAGCTTATCAATTTCGATTGTCAGCTTTTCACTGAGTTGCTTATACATAGTTGTCCCTTTCTTCACAGGATCTTTTGTAATTAGTTTCCAACATTGTTGCTTCCTTTGTTGGTTTGGATGGTGGGGTTCTTACCATCTTACAACTCTTTATGAATGGGACATCTTTTAGCAATAAATGGTTCCCCCCAGAATCTATGGAACCGACCTCCGAAGAGGGTGGAGTCACCAGTTTACCTGGCGTACAACCTGAGGTAGTTATATTATTTGTTTTGTTCATTGCATTTTTTTTTTTGTTTAACTTTTTTTCAAAAAGCTAAACAAAAAGTTTAAAAATTTTGACTTTAGTCGCCTCCTACGACAGGCATGCCTACCTCGGTTAAATTCTTTCCCCTATAACCTGTGACTTCTCGAAATTATTTATCCCTAAATGGGAAATTATATCAAACACATACGTATTCACATGAGGTGAAATAGGTAAAAAAAAAAAAAAAATAGGCGGCGCAACAGGCGGTAGACACCCAAGGCCTAGCTTCTCGCAACCATTCGTTTTTGTGTGAGTAGTTTCTATTTTTGGAACGAATGGAAGGGACCTACAATTTTATGCCCAGTCCGAACGGCTGAATTGAGAAGCTTTTTCAGGACATTCATACTCTCGGATGTTTGTCAGACGTTCGCGAGAAGTGGCGCAGGGGACACGATCACATTCAATGTGATTGAAATGTTAATGTAATGCAATTTCCGCATCCAGTTCCGTTCCACTTTGATCAGACCAAAAGAAGAATCTTTACAATTTCCATGTCCATCACCGAAATTGTTGAACTCCAAATCAGATTAGTCTGTTCGGGCTAACAGCTTCGTTTAAATCGAGTAATACTGATACAAATCTTCATCCCAATCCTGATGTCCATTTAAATCCCATTTGTGAGCAACTGCGATTTTTATTGACTCGGCAATTCCGAGAATTCTCGCTGGTAAATGGCTCAGATTCGGCACTCAATTGCTAGTGCATTGCTCTTCCAAGGGAGTCACTCTGGCAATTAATTAAATTTATTTAAATAAATCATTTCGTCTGTCGGTGGGTCGGCAATCACTAAACTCTCGACGACCGCGACATACTGGTAACACACCTCTATTTGTACACACTACACGTCGAAGAATCATCACCATGTTGTGTATGTGTACCTGTCCTATGCTCTTGAACAGGGCTTGCCAAAAAGCTCACGACTTTTATTACGCTATTGCCCATAACAATAAAAGGAGTACAAATGGAACGACGACCATGGTATAGTTGTTGGGTAATTAAATCTAGGAAAGTGTGTGTGGACAGGAGAAACAGAAAACTGGCCCGTTGTTTGGTTATCTTTATGTGATTGACCATCACAGTGATTTTTTTTTTGTTTTCAATTCATTTTTATTACCTTAATGATGTGTTTTATTGAAATTCCACAAATGAAGTCCAGAAAAGAGGGGCCATCTAACATAGTGGCCGCCGCGTCACACAAAAGAGGAGAAAGTCTTTCTTTCGTTTGTGGATTCATAGGAAATCCAATAAATCCATTGGCAAGACAAGTGGCGATAAAACTACTCAAATCGTTAAATAAGCCGTAAAAGTCGCGCACATCGAATTGGCTTTTAAACTATAGTGATCGGTTCGACTCGATACGAGTGTAATTACAACGATATTATCCCCGGCGGTTTATTTGCTTTTAATTGTTGATCAGAGTTTGACCCGGCTATCTGTTCAGATGCAGTTCGATGATATCGCCAATTGAATTCGGTGTCTATCGACAGATTTGTATTTCGGCGGTGCCACTGCTCGTCAGTCGTTATCTTGAGATGGAACCGTGGAACAATTAAAATGTCACCAGAAAATGCAGTTGGCATCTGGACGCGGCAAATGGTGAAATGAACGAGGCAATAGCACGCATCCATGCAGACACATGGCCAGGGATGCGAAGAAGCGCAGGGGGGACGACGCCGACGACCCCCTCTGCATTATGCTCATGTACCATGCAACGGAACTGATTTTGCAACAGTCTAGGTATGTGCTAGGTGTACCGTGTACCGTGTACCTGTGTACACATTGTTTAGTGTCCCTTGTTCCATGGCCTGGTCATGTGAAGTTTCCATCTTTAAGTCTCACTATTTTACTCTTGAGCTTTCAACTGGCTGACAAAAGACAACATTAGTCCAACGGTGTATATATATGTATAACCTCTTTAGATACAGATACACTATACACAGCAGCCAGTGGGCCAAGCCAGGTGAAGCTGGTGGGCCTCTGGTAATAAATTTCCATAGACGAGTGCTTGTGGAGAGGCAGTTTCTGTGGAAAACCTTAGCACACAGACTGGTTCTTTGCTGCTCTCTCGTTGGAGGAAAAATGAAATGTTTTTATTACCCCGCGTGTAGCTGAGAAATCACTGGAAAACAGACGTCGTCGTCGTCGTAGTCGTTGTCGTTGTCGTTGTCGAGACACAATAACGTATGTGTAATAGTTGGGTAATTCACGTGAAACACAGCCCACAACCACCAACAGATCGGACGCATACAAATCATGGAGCATGCGGCTGCGGCTAGAGGTTATGAATGCACACCTAGCGCACCAGGTAAACCCAACGAAAGCCGCTCGGCATGGGGTCGACGGAATTTCGATCCGCGATCGATGTGACAAACTATGCGTAAGTTTGACTCCCCAAAACACCTGGCCAAAGAGCGATCGTGCATTGATTGCAATGATTGATGAAATCCTTGATTTGGGCTCGTGTTCATCGAAGAATTCGCGCTCGATGCTGCTGCTGCTGGTCGTGGTGGTGGTGATGGTGGTAGGCGTTTGTGCTGCATATAGACACATTCCAATTCATTTATCGCTGCAAGCAGCATGCTACATTAATTATGACCCAAATTCCTGGAAGAGACGATCCGATCTGATCCCCACTTTAGATTGACAAAGTGCAGCACTGGTATAGAGAAGTAGTATAGACATGACTTGAGTCTGACGACGACGGCTATGTGGCGGCGGCGGCTACGGTGGCGGTCACTTTCAACACTTGCTCTGATGTTGTTTTGTTTTGCTGACGATGGTGATGGTGCCACGCCTAATTGCCGACCAGCTCTCCCCCTCGGAATCTAATAAGCGCACAAAGCGAATCCTTCAGAGCTCCAACTGACGCATTGAAGACGTTTTAATTAGAATTTTTGTGCAATCTTATATGACCGGGGGCTGCCACTGCAACGCGCGCACATGTGCGGTCGCCGGCTTTTTTCTGATGTGCAAGACCGCGTTGTGTACTCATTGTTTCGCTAAATGACATAATTATTACTTTGCCTCGTTCAATTTATATCCCCAAAAGGAATCTGTACACTGCACGTTCGCGATCGCGCCGGCTCTCTCGGACTCATCAACATCATGCCAACCAATTAAGTCCCTGCAATGTGTACACTGTACACAGCTGCTAAGACAAAATAAACTTGTCCATGTGCAGCAGCAAAAATACGACAAAACGCTAAGGGAAACAGAACTGCGCGAAGCGCGAGAGACAAAGTGACACGTAGAACGCTCATGGAATATCACATCACCATTCTGCACACACAAACGCACGCACACTCGTACATGTGTGGACGGACGGTGTTGTTGCAAAACGATCGTTGAATTCTACGGCGAATAAGGTGTCACCTTAATAGCACCGACTGCGCAACGACATGTGAATTCTAATTTTACCATCGAGGAGTTTACTGCGGTATCTCGCATGAGTGTCCTCAGGCGGCGCGGCAGCGCAGTGACAGCAACAGCGACAATCGCAGTGACATCTCGCAATGGCTGTCATCAAATTCGCTTCAAGTGACACTTTTATAGAAAAACCTCATCCGCGCGCGCAAAGTGGGCGGTTTTCCGAGAGGAGATCGTCAAATTCCCAGCGCTACCGTCCCCATCATCTACTTGACAGACGAGTCAACTACTAGCCGCTAATATGTTTAAGAAAATCACTTCGATTGAACTCATTTCAATCGAGTATGGCTATGGCCGAGTGTGGTTGCGGTGGATGGTGCGGTGCTCCTGCTCGCCTGTCAACATTTGAAGGCGCATGTGAGCGTACATAAAGAGCGACATAAAGCGGCTTAATCCGCGTCAATCGACTAATTTGCATGACTATTTCAAGTTGACTATACACAAACACATACACACACACTGACACGTAATGACATCTCATTAGAAATGCGTGCCAAATTTGAGTATATATGAAACATGCTGTGCTGAGTACCATGATTAATAGATGTGATTGAAATTCGAGACCACAAATGGTCCACACAGATGGTCGCCGAGATTGGACAAAGTGTTGGCCAAAGAAGAGCTTTTTGCTTCTCATTTTAATTAATGCTGATTAACGCGATTAATTACGTGCGTACAAGGCGGCTTTTGAAGTTCGAAGCTGAAACTGAGGTACCTACCTATACCTACTTCTGGTTGTTCGCATTGCCGCGACTTATAAGATTGCTTGACAAATTATGATTGTCAACGGCATGGAGACACTGTCATTTGTTAGTATTAAATCGGTTTCTGTATTTTTGTTTGTTGTATCTTTGAGTTGTCACATTAAAAGGGGAAATAAGTTGGATGTATGTGAAGTGTACGCCACGGTGTTTCGATTGTCAGTGGCACCTTTGGTTACAAGGGATATATCATGAAATATATAAAGTTATGCCAAGTGTGCGTTGGCGTCTCAAATGTGGATTGTATTATAAATTTCGAATGTTCAAAGTATATTTCATCGGATCTGCAAGAAATGGGAGTTATTTCATGAGATGTATTGTGCTACTGACAAAAAAACTGCTGTCTTTTCGCGAGAGAAAGGTGCAGGTACCTATAGTTAAATTTAAGGAAGAAACGTTATATATCATAAGCATAAACAAGTTAGCTAATAGGAGTAGCTGAAAATTGCCCTATTTTATCACTGTTCTTTGTTATCATTGTAACGACGTGATATTGATATATATCATAAAATAAGTTAGCTGGGGTCTATAACTTTTTAATGCAGCACTGATAACATCCCCTGGTCTTAGGTACCTGGGTGTCTTTGGAAGTGATCAAGACATTTGCCATATACCTAATCGTGGATTTGTTTTTCAATTCTATATGATATACATATATCATGATATAAGTGAAAATATAAATTTGCACAATCGGGTTTACACTTTGTGCAGTCAAAAAATGCACAGATGTTTGCAGGTGCTACAAACATATCATGAAATGTGTCATGCAATTTGAGTATTTTGAGGCATAGTACAAGGGAGTCTATCTTGATCACTGATAAGTAGGTGCCTACGTTGTCTGGTATGGTGCATGCAAACAGTTTCATTCAATTCGCAGCCGGAGACATCCTGAAACATCTAATTATAATAATTATAGCTGCTCAAGACCAATGTTGGTACTTTATGCTTCATCCTTTAACAAAATTATGGTTAGAGTCAAAATTATTGTGAAAATCAATGCAATGTTGATGGAATTTCTTAGTTTGGAATTCGGATTAGAGCGTACAAAAAGCAAACAAAAATAATGAATGTTAGGATTAGCGCGATATTCGTATTGACGGTGATTCGGATTAGCGAGATATTACCTACTGTATAATCACTGGATAAGAAGTAAAGACACAGGGGTAGGTATGCAACAGATGCTCTGCGGCTATCACGATACAAACGCAAACATAAGTAGCTACTAGCTAGTGTTCAAGAACAAAAAATTGTAATATTTGTGTCAGATAGACCCAGTTAGTAGAGTCTTGATTGATATATGGATACCTCGTTAGATCTGGCATGCATCCTGTCTATGTCCATTTAGCATCTGCTACCCGCTACATGTGCAGTGGCTCAGGTGGTTCGTGTGCTGGTCCGTGTGCAAGGTTCGATACCCGGAAAAACACAAATTACCCACATCTTAAAGTTTTTTCCACTGGGTCACCTCTCGCGAGCACCTGACAAACATCCTAGAGCATAACTAACCTGAAATGCCGTTCGGACTCGGCATAAAATTATAGGTCCCTTCTATTCGACAGAAAAAAAACTCACACAAAGCGAATGGTTGTGAGAAGCTAGGCCTAGGATGCCTTACCTGCTAAATTTTTTTTTTTTTTTTTTTAAATACTTCTCTCGGGAAAGGCGAACCTATAACGGTTCATCAGCGCCCCGAGATGCTTGCAGATGTATGTTAGTTCTGCACTTAAATTGCTGCAAATTGTATACTTCTGGAAATATATCCCCAGGAAGTGAGTTCCAAAGTTTGCTTGTCCCGTAACAAAAAGAGTTTTGGAAAGTTGATGTCCTCGCGGTTGTCAAGTGTACTGTATGGTCATGAGCATTAGCAGCCTGTCTTGTGGGGCGCCCAAAAGTTGCATTTCGAGGGATAATATCCTTGAGTTCCTCGGAACATCTACCATGGAAGTACCTATAGAACAAGCAAAGGTCAGCGACTTGTCTTCTGTGCACCAACGGTTGAAGATTTGATGTGAGTGTAGGGTCTCCAATAATTCGAACTGCTCGTCTCTGTATGCTGTCAAGTAGGTTAAGTGAATGTTTCGGGGCCGAGCTCCATATATGGGAACAATATGCCAGGCCTGGTCTAACCTGTGCTTTGTAGAGAAGGAGAAGTTGCTTGGGGCTAAAATACCTACAATAGAAACCTAGGTTCAAACATACAGCTTGCATATATAGCTTAAACTTCGATCTCTAAAAACGCAATACAGTTCGGACCGTGCAATAACGCTCTTCTTTATTCTGACGTGACTTCTGACATCTACTTCGACTGATACTTTTGTCCTAACTCAGCACCTACTTCAAAGGCATGGTGGTATTTTATGGCTCTTGTCACACATTCCGATCAATCGCTTTGATTTACTACCAAAATTAAGAATATAAAGTCATTTGTTTTTGGTAAACATTGTTCCCGCTATCGTGAATTTTATGAGTGTGATTGCTGTTGGCCATTCTATTTTAACTTAACGATTTTATGCTCACAATATCAATTGGACCCCAATCTAGCCCACTTATCAGAAGCCATTGTAGATCAGAGTCCATATTTGTTCATTGATATTTCAGATTATCATGGCAAGGTTTATTTATTGGTTATTCAATTTCCGTATTCGACATAATGTTATTCATATATCTGTAATAAATAAGGACTAACCCAAATATAAGACTCTGGGTTTTTGTTAATTCGATGAATGAATATATAATTATATGCCTTGATATTACAAAATCAATTTGAAGCCATTTCACAAAAAAATACATGGTCGGTAGTATTGAAGGACAAACACCAAACTCTAATGAAAATCGTCCCAAATAATTAGATAACCCAACAAATTGGTTCGAATTTGGAACATTCTAAGCTAATGAACGCTGTAAACTATTAAACCAGACTAAGAATGACAAACTGGTCAACAGATGGTTTGTAGTTGTTTACATTTTTCAGTGTACATATTGCCAATTTTAATAAATACCTGCATAGTGTAACTATCACCGGCCAACTCTCATTGGTTACGTCACTAATAACTTCTTTTAGTTTCGTCGTTAAATTTAAGGGTTTCACAATGGCTTATGGAAATTTAAGAGATGTGAGCTTTAATTTAATATTTATCTTTAAGTATCCCTACTTCTCTTGCTTTGCTGTCAAAGTGTATATTCGTCCTTCCTCCTCTATTCCCAGATATTCATGGTAAACAATCTGTCGAAAGCAGCATTAAAGGCTATATTTGTACAGCTTACTTACAGGTTGCCACTGCCCCCAAATTAAACGACGATCCATGCACTTTCTTATTCCATTAGAAGTCGCTTAGCGGGCGCCCGACCACAGACGCGACTCGAATTTAACATCCAAATGAGAAGACACACTTAATCCATCTTAATCTGCTTAAGTGTGTAACTATTACCCACAAAAAAAATGCCTCGGACTACAAACAAAACCCTTCCATCCCAACAACACACAACAACTTAAACTCTCATGCAACTTTGTGACACAAAAAATGCAAAAAAAAAATAAGGAAAATCCACTCGAAAGGGCAATCTAAAAGAAGGCACAAGTAAAACGCCACCGATTGATGCTCAATTTTTAGTTTGACTGTCGAATTAAATTCGAATAATGACAACCTGTACAGCCTGTCGAATATAAAAAAAAAAACATACACCTATCCCCAATGACGAATCAACAATAGAACCAACACTGTGATTGTGCTTTTTTCCTGCACTCCTTCTGCACAATACCACAAAGTGAAAAAAAGGCACAACGTCTCACAGAAAGGCCCGATTTTACAGGCCAAAAGAGGAACTCGCAATAACTCCTCGCTCCTCGGAATAAAATTCCATCTCCTGTCGACTGGAGTGTGCATGTTTGACAACAATGGCAGTGCACAAAAAAGAAAAAAAAAAAAACAATCGAGTTTCCAGTCATAATGAAGGCGAAAGGCGTTTATTTTATTATTTTCAATTTATAGATCCAATTACCCCTGTCAAAATTGTACGACCGATTTTTTGCTCTTTTTGAAGAAATTTCTATCAAAAACTAAACTGTCACATGCTTGGACAGTGTTGTTGTGGGCTCGTGTCAAATGTTAACCTAAAAATGGAACAAAGTCTGAGTACGCATTCAATTAGCAATACTAAAAGTCGTAGCTTTGCGTAGCGCCAGTGCCATTTTATGACCTTTTTGCAGTCCATCTCTCATATTTTTAGAGTTATTACTTTCTTTACAGCCACAATTGTTGTCTGTCAAAGCCATACAGAAAAGAAACATTACGATGACCTGACTGACAGTACATAAGCAACATATACAAAAGCCCACAAATAGGCATGGGGCCACAAACACGACGTATTAAGTTGAATGAGTATTTACCCAATGAGGCGACGCATTCCCCACCCCCTGGCCCATAGATACATTGGTAGACCTGGTAATTTAACGTTTTCATTTTTCGAAACGCCATGGGCCATCTCATAAATCTTTGAATAGACATGAAAATTACAATGACAAAGTGAATAGAAAATGAAAATTGTCGGCTTCTAGCTGAGCGTGTACCTACCCCCACACCGATGGTGGATTGTCAATTTGCACTCCTTGTTTTTTTTTCTGTTTTTTGGTTGGGCGGAGTTGTTGTCCGTGTTGGTAGCTTTTAAGGTGGTGACACATACTAGGGTGCCCTTGCAGAATAGGTGTATGTGTTTGGCCTTTTGTTTGCGTGGTATAAAAACGCAGTACACAAATATACGTGTGTAGTGTATATATATCGATCGATTGTTTACCTATATGGAAGGGTGTGAGCCTTCCGTAAGAATGCCATTAAAATCGCATTAGGCCGACAGAAAACACAGAAAATGGGAAATCGAAAACAAATGAACGGCCACCGGTCGGTTATAGTTGATTGTGATGAACTTGGGAAGGTAACCTTACTGCACACCCTTAAAGCGCACCCTTGAATGAGTTATAGATAGCTGTAGGGTCTGTGGTAGATATGTACAATGAACGCCTTTAAAATGGTGTCTTGTTTGTTGGAATGGTGATTTTTACAAAAACAAAAAAAAAAGCGTTTGTATTAGAGAAAAATGTATGGAATTACGGTGATGCCTCAAAATGGTTGATCTGAAATTAATGGTTTGTTGCCATTCACTGACATTATATCCAGTTTATTGGCTAAAAGCATTGAGAGAGGTATATCATTGGCTGAATGCACCTAGGTAGCTATATACAGATAAGGCCAAGAGACTCAATGAATTTATGATGAAAAATAAAATTTATTTAAGCACATGTAATACCAACAACAGAAATAGAAGGCTGAAGCCTAAACACAGAAAATATGGTTCTGGTTTTAATTTAAAAAGAATAAATTACATATTCGTTTCAATCTCGAACATTCCCATATAACCTGATTTTCTTTTTTAAAAAAATACGCTAAGACTTAGCCAACCGCATACCTACGTTTAAATTTCAGAGTCAGACTCAAGTTCTGGATACAAATCAAGTGGCTACCTAACGCAAGATCTCAAACCAGGGTGACGAAAAAATTGTTCGAACGCAACAGAAAAAGGCGACTTACCAATCGATAATTTACTTTGTTTTATTAGTAACAATCTATAAACAATGTTATGTAGGTATCTAAATACCCATACAAATATAACACTACTCTCCGGAAGCAATCCGAACGCTTCTGCGATTGCCACTCAACTGACAGTTCTTCTCCTGAAAAGAAGAGTAATTTGCTTCTGGATTTGAATTCAGAATCGCGTAGAGTTCTTCCGGAAGGCTCTGAACGAACAACCGAAAACGACATTAGTAAACATGATACGACACCTCGATATCTTCAGTATTTTCAGTTGACGTTTATGTCGGCAACACCGATAATTCAGTCAAGAATTTGTTGACTTACTATACTAAGTTGACATCCGTTTGTGCCAAGTCAGTTTTAACATTTCTATTGGATCATCGGAGAGCACATGCTAGATCGCCAGCGCATTTTGGCACTTCGATTGCCCTGACGTAGAAAACTAGTCAGAAAAGCCCTTGAGATTAAAATACTATTGGTAAGAACTCGCATACCGACAACTCAAGTTAGTTTTCGCGTTCAGGTCCATTTAAGTCCAGACAATTCAAGTCGACGATTTTTGAATGCGGCCGGTATGACATTAACATAGCGTTGCCATCCGTCCGGGTTTTCCCCTTCCCTTCTCACCCTACAGTGGAACGACTTTTGCTTATGTTTGAAACCCTAAAATAATATTTCGAAAATGTTAAAAATCCATCGAAAAATATTTTTTTTTTGTGTTGTTCTTTCAATGAGAAATAATTTTTTCCAATATTTTGAAAATATGTGAATGGCAAAATTCACATACCTAATTTATAGCACAATCTTTTTGTTTGTAAAATACCAAATATATTTTGTCGCCAATAACTCGGGTCGCAAGCTAAATTTAAAAAATCCCAGAAATTGAAATTGATTTTCTTTATCTCTTCCCCCTTTCCCCCAATTGGAAGTTGGAAAAATATGGAGTAACTGACTAAGGAAATAATATCTCCATTTTAAGATTTTAGCTTAGTGAACTTCTTTTTTCAACACTTTCAAATGTGTCAGAAAATCAGCCGAAAATTATTATTCAGCACAATTGGCACACAGCCCTCGACACGGCCTTAAAACATGAAGTTCAAATCTTGCTGTAACAAATAGTACGCGCATTTTGATCATAGTTTCGTACTCTTTTTTAGATCTTATTTTGTCCGGGAAAGTCCGGAATTTTCATGCGCGATAACTACTTTCTTCAAATAATTTCTGGCAACACATTAACATTAACACCAAGTAGAATTGTATCTAAACATTGTATCCAAACGAACATGTCATGGAAAATTATCTTAACTCAGAACACCAGTATATGAAATCGATAATCAGAAAACTTTTAAGCGATTTTAACCGCTTCGTGTACACCCTACAGGCCATAACATATAGTATTCGCTGTTTAACGTATCTAAACAATGTACCTATTATTAAGGCAAAACTTAACTTCAAACGATTAAAACTTAAGAAAATTATAATATTGGTCGGCAATATTGATCTATTATTCTATTTTTGTATAGGACATAAAGTAAAACATTTGTATACCTATATAGAACATGTTATATATGCGGTGCAACTGGTTTAATGGCTAAGTATGTACCTAATGTTTCGTTTAAATAATGTATCTAAACAATGTTTTCACTGCATCGTTTATGTAAGAATGTTTTTGGAAACTTCTTCTAGTGCAATCGAGTGAAAGAAGTTGTTTTTAGCAGTGTTTTACAGTTTTACCGGATTATGTATATATAAATAATATTGCTATCCCTCGACAAATACTTAGCAACATGTTGCACAAGTTTAAATTCATATAAAACTCAATAGAGGTAGATATTATAAATTAAAAAAAAAAAAACTCACCATGTGTTGGATGGTAGCTAGTCGAATAGTATCTCCGGTGATGTCCAGAACTTTCCAGGGCATAAAATGCACCCATATCGGATGCATCAAGGCCACCCGATGTCCCACTCGATAGACCCTGATGAGCGCTGCCGCCCGCTCCTAGTCCATTGGCATTTGGCGAGCCACCAAGCCGCGGACTCTCGTACCAACTGCGAGCAGCTTCCGCTGTAGAAGTCATATCCATTTCGAGAATAATTTTGAATGTTTTTTATTTAAACACTTGCAACACGAAAAAAACTGTCTTAACACTTGTGAGTGTTTTACGTTGTTTTTTTTTTTTTTAATATTTTAACTAGTTTACGTCACCGTTTGTGATGTCACTTCATTTGTAGTTAAATTCTTGATTTTTCCAACTTGACGATACAATTATGTTGACACCTAAAAAAAAAATTAATAAAAAGATAACAATTAGGGAATACTATCAGCATTTTAAATCAGGGTTTCTCCATTGCACGCAGTTGGTCAAATACAACTTCATACCGCCACCGATATATACGATACGGGAACGTCAATAGATATTTTTTAATATAACACATAGATGTGTATTTATCAGATCGCACACAATTTTTGACTCCTGCACACAGCTCTTATATTTTTTTTAATCAAAACTTTACAAAAAAAAAAAAAACATGAATTTGTAGAAAATTTTTATTTATGACCAATGACAAGTGATTGAATTGAAAGTAGACAAACGAATGCTATACAAAAAAAAAAAATATTTATCAGTGAAAAATATCGAATATCATTATCAGCAACCACCGTAGTAGTTGTCGAATGGTGCGGGCGATAACGCCTCAAACTAAGTAACTGATGATGATGACTTACTTATAAAATGTTGTTGTACCTAAGACTTCCCAAAATAATTATCGTGTATTTTTTTTTTTTTTTGTAGTCGATTGAACAGGTACCCTATACACACTTTACAAGTAAGGTGATTTCCCACACACCACACAGTTGGCAATCAAGGACTCTATTGATGTGGAACGAAGAAAATAGAGGTTTTTTTTTTGGAATATCTAGATATACCTGTGGTTTTTCACACTAAACATTGCATTCAGTTGTTGTTGTTTGCAACAATATAAATGGATAAAGGATACTCGACTCGTATATGTTTATGCTGCGGTAGGTTACGATGAGTTGGCGCCCGCAAAGGTGTTCGCCCGCATTGTTTGAGATGAGGTGACACTTTGTTTGTTGTTGTTGTTTTTGGTGCTGATTGAGTTTTGATGGGCTGTGTGATTAATGGAATGATGATTAGTACCCTTCGTAGACAGCGATGGGTAAATATTTTCAATTTATTGAGTTGCACCTCACAGGATTTGCAAAAAAAGACTGCAGCAGGCTATAAATTGGCCTCTTGTTAGGCGACGGTACCTTATTGACTTTTGTTTGAGATGAGAATTGAATTGTGTGAATTTTGTTGAATAGGTTTTTCGACATTTTTATTGTCTCTCTTGGTTGTCAAAACAAGCATGTAATTTTTTGGGTGTTTCTGATGATTGGTTTTGAGAAAAACTCAGAGGCGTATTGAACTAATTGCTAAATAAAAATTAATGTTTGTTTAGATATACATATAAGGATTTCAGAAGCTGCACTACCACGAAATCAGTTGGACGATTATTAAATTTATTTATTTATATATTTAACCACAACATATACATAATAGAACTAATTTTCCTAAGGAGCATAATTTTGTTACTTTCTGAAATGTCGGATATCTGAATCCATATATCACACAATGACCTTAGATAGGCCAGTTTTGCATGGTTCGGCTATTAGTTTCTCCAAATTTCAACCCATGTTCTAAGTGCGAGTAGGTATATAGGTAGATATAAATCAATCGAATAAGAAATGTAGATACAACTCTGTGCAGCTATGCTGAATGTAAATGTAACTAAAACATCAAATAAATAGGTTAAACAGGACATAAGGACCACCATTCACTAGACACCTTTATAGGTACTTAATAGGATCTTCAAAAAATGTATGAAAATAAGTAAGTACGTAAATTTTCACATTTAGAGCAGAAAAACTACAAGTGGTGTAATTTATTTTCATATTTCAAAAATAAATAATTATTTTTAGGAAAAATCATTCGAACTATGAGTGATTAGGTAGATACATATTTTGATTTTAAATGTCAAAAAACGAGGTCTTAGAGAAGAATTTTAAAAAATTATTTCAATTACTATATACAAGTGAGTTTAATTTAATTATATAGTATTTCCTCATCATTGGAAAAGTATTTAAAATGTGAATGTTCTTAATTTGATATAACCTACTGTGTTTTAAATTAAAATTTCTGGTAAGTAATAATGAAGCAAATGACATTAAAGCAATTTGAACGAACGCACGCCAATGAAATTTGAAGGCCCACCTTGTATTTTTGATTTGTAGGTGGGTGTAGGTATACATTGTTGATGGTACATTGTTGATGTGCCTGTACAAAAAAACTGTGGAAAGACCAATGTAAGGCAAACTTTGTCCGGAGTACCTATAGTTTTTAACTGAGTTCGGTTCTGTAAAATTTGTTAAAATCATTCAATAAGGACTGTAATAACCCCTTAAAACATTGTTCAACTTGATTCTGGTCCTATTATCACGTATAGATTTTCAGACAGGAATATTTATATAAAATGCCTATACGTTAAAATGACCTAAAATTGGAGAAATTAGTTCCACTAAGGGAAAACTGGACTTAAGTAGTAAGTATAAAGTATATGAATTCAGTTATAAATTAAAAACCTTTTACACCTAGATGTCATAAAGGTGACAAAATATATAAAATATATAAACAATAGCTACCAACTGATTGGATATCGATCTGGGTTTTAGAGGTGGCCAGCTTCGCCGGAAATGTAGTATCTACCGTTCAAACGCTTAGAGGGAACATTTTAGAAAATACTTCCTTTACGAAAAAACCTATTTACACTATGAATAGTTAACAACAGAGATCATTAAAAATGTCAAATTTATGACTCCGAAGAATTAGATCATAAAACCGTTTGTCTCTCAAGTAAACTTTTTTTTTACAACCAGCATTATCCAGCTAGACTGGATACTAAGCGAGGGTGCTCTGGTTCAACCGTCATAGGATTGGAGTTTTTTCTACTGCCGTGTCTCTCTCGGACATATGACAAAACATCTAAGAATAGGCCGTTAAATTCAGTACTTGGGATTCGGCATAATATGCTTTATTATAAAAGAGAAGTGTTTTTTTTTTTAAATCATATTCAATAACCTCACTTCTGATACTAAAAACTAAAAGAAGCGCCTATGGCTACCTCAGGTGCATGTAAGTATGTATATTATAAAGAATATACAACTTAGCGTATGCGTTTTAGAAAAGATTAGAGGAATCTTATTTTCTACAGGATTAGGTCTTTATCAAATACATGCTTCTCTGTACAGGTATGAATGATGTAGGTACTTAGAGACAAAATCATGGGTGATTATCTTGAGCCATTCAAATAATGGCGTTTAAAATCATAAACGTATAGATAAGTACAGCTGTAAAAGAAGTCATATTTGGAATGGATAATCCGCGGTACTAAAAATCATTTTTAGTGTCCATGCTAACTTTTACGAAGTCACAATGGCGACAATTTCCATATAAAATTATCCATTGTGACCGTAGAAGTATTTAAGTTGAAGATTAAAAATGATTACTGGTAAGGCCCATTGTAAAAGCACGATTCATATACGTTACTGCATCTTTTCCAGTGGTGTCAAAAATAAAACGAATCGTTATGTAAGTCTATGCCTAGGGTGGGGGTCTTCTGAGAACATTTTGTGACCATTCTTCGCTGGGTGTGCCGAAGCAAAGTGAACTATCAACTATCATTCGAAAATCTGCAATAGCGACATTTTTAGTGTCAAGAAATTTGGTTAAAATTCGACTTATTTGGACTTAGTTACTGCAAAAATGCTAAAATTATTGTTGATGATTTAGGTACATAAAAAATGCATGCTAGTTGATCTGCAATAAAATGTATTGACACTAATGGTCGCTGTTATACATTGTTCTAGATATGACTGCTATGAATATCAGAAATTATTGCTGTTTTCAACATATGGTAATAAAGGCATTAAAAACCGTTCTTGCTGGCCGTAATTAGGAACACGCTAATTAAGATGCTTTTTTGCTCGTGCTATTGTCACCTTTAAATATTTTTTGGGGTAAAATTTGTTCAAACTCAAAATGACTAAACTTTCCATTATTATCTATTAGTAAGGCTAGGCCCATAGAATATTTTTCAGAATTACGTTTTGAATTTTATAGAGCCCACTATACCTCAAATGAAATAATCTAAATGCATCGTAAAAAAATGAAGACTCGATTTGAAGGCACAGTCGATTGGAGTCCCTTTTTCTGATTTTGAGTGGTGACATCTATGGTGTGTTTCTATAATCATATTTCGTTTAGTTTACTAAGCTGAACAAAAAACCCATCTCATTGTTAAATATGAATAAAATGATATCCATTTAACGTAGGTATTTCCTATGCTTGGGTAGGTACATATTTGCTCATCGTGTAAGATCATCTCTGACAAACATGAATATCACTATCTACATCTGACTTAAATTTAAAGTGACAAGCTTTTAGGATAAACAGATAATTAGTCTGTCTGTTTGTCATGACTGTCAAAACACCCATTTGTCAAAACAATTACCATTAAATGATATTTTACTAAATTAGCTTCATTAGGTATTTACTATGAAATCTTTTTAAATCTAAATCTTAAATCTATTTAAATTCATTCTGAGGTAGGTACTAATATTTTTATTTTCAATGTCTACCTTAAATTTAACGAACTCATAATGTTGGTAAATAGTTTTTGTATACCTATGCAATATGAATTATTGTGAACAATTTACAATTATTTTTAAGTAGGTAAAGATAAAAGGATCTTTTGGAAAATTCAAAGTGTGTGAAGAAAGTAAGAAGACAAAATTAATATAAATTCCATAGAAGATTTCCGAATGCACATTGAGATAGAAACTATTATTATATGTAGATAAGTGACATCCACCAATAATATTTAATTATATTTCAAGTAGGTACAATTTCTTAAAGCAACGCCAACCTAAACATAAATATACCTTACCTACCTACTCAAATCAAATGATTATAAAAAAATCAATCAGATATGTACGAGTAACAGATAAGATGCGGGCCAATAGGTTTTTTTGATTTTATGAAAATAATTATTAAACACAGATAAGAATAGATAGAGGACTTAAAATTATGTCAAATGTATGGACTCATTTGGTAATTTTTTTTTATTTAAATTGGTAGTGATAGGACGCCAAACCAACAGTCGCTTATTATTACTTTTGAAAAATAAAATTAGGAATTGATTGAGTGAAATCTCAATACATAATTAAATAAATAAAGAGTCAATTGAAAATTTTCAAAATATGCCCTCAAAGTAAGCAATGATACTAATATTGAAATTTGTTTATAAAACGTTCAGAAATATGCTCAAAAAATACGCACAATGATACTAACACAAGATACAAAGTACATATAATCAAGAACAATTACACAGCAGGAAGGACTTCGTCGGGAGAACATTATTCAACAAGGGCAACTTCCATTTTAACCGCGTGGATAAATAAATTGGAGATTTTCAAATAGTTTTGCCACTTCTACAACAATTTTTTTTGGAATATTTTCGAAATCTACTACATTATATCACTGCAACAAAAAATGTTACCACTCTTTGTCGTTCTACTGTTGAACAGCTCTTTCTTCTTTCTCTGCATTTTCACGTGACAATATGAAAATTAAATCGTGTAGCATTTTCATTCCTCAGTGCCACATTCCAGCAAACCAGGCAATTCGTATTTACGTTCGCCCCAAGATACCTGGGAGAAGATTTTGTTCGCAGGCGAGTTTATCTAAGAACTCAATGCGATACATTTTTTTATAACTGATCGCTCCTCTTTGTGAATGATCAGTATTGTCGCCAGATATCACATTAAAGAGAGATGGACTAAATAATTAGAATTTTTTTAAATTTCACCAAGAATCTTTAAATTAAAAATAATTCGTTATTGGACGAAATAATGTCCTTGTTTGCAAGTAAGGCGATTCACACAAAAAATAAAAAAAAGGAATTAATGTTTATCTTAATTTGACATTAATTTAAAAATATAAAAAAAAAATTCTTTCTCCCAAAAGTTAGAACGAACAGAACTTAAGTATTAGTAACCTGCTATTAGTAGATATTGATTAATTATTATCATCGTAGCCCACTCTAATAAGTTGACAACTCGTTCCTGTATATTCCGAAGATAATGAGACAAAACTCATAAAAATGTATATAGCTTCCTACCTACTAAAATAAAATCAGTGTAACTAACCGATTTGAATAAATTTGAATAACTATAGCTGTACAGATACGCACAATAGTATGGAAAACGTTTTACATTTTCAGTTAAGAGTTTACAAAAGGTAATTAAATCCAACCGGAACTTTAGTGAAGTTGTGGGCTTGCACTGCAATGGCGCGCATGGCTCGTTGAGCAGAGTAGTTTTGAAATTATTTGATTCTCATATTTGTTATAAATTTGTGCAGCGTAGAGTTTATTGTAAAAATATATTATCTAAAAGGGTATAACTTACTAAGTTATATGTGGTGTGAGATGAAATCGTTATTTCCAATTACTAACTCGTAATTTTATCTACATCGGTTTGAACGCGATTAAATGGACATAGAATTTGATACGCTTTAGCCAATTGATTGGTTTGACAGATATTTCCCAAAAAATGTGGAATAAAGGACGAAGCTATAGTACACAAACAATACTTGTCATAGTATCACTTTGAATATTAATGAAGATGTGTGTTTTTTTCCCAACGTTATAATTTATATAGATACAGAGTGGCTAAAAAATATTAAGCGTAGATAGATATTTTAAAACTCGTAAATTGGGATCAAATCAATATTTTAAATCAAATCATTATTTATTTCTCGTTTCCATTAAAAATATTCATTCATGTCACGGTTCATGGGTGTGAAATGATTGATCTACTATATAACCGACTCTATATACGGTTAGAGGAGAGATGGCACCAACATATTTCGATTTTATATGTAAGAAATAAGATTGTCAGAAAAACAGTATATCTTAAAAGGATAACATAACTTAAATTATTTAGGTACATATTTTTGAGCAAATATTCTTTCTTAGAAATAAACTGCGTCTAAAACTTAGACTTTCTCCGAAATGAGCGTCTTTTTAAGTGCTTTCAACAATGTGAAAAATATTAATAAACTTTATCCTGGTATCGTTATAAAATGTTTTCAGTGACTCATAGTTTTTTAATCCAAATATCCCTCTTTAATTTTCACTATCGCATGAGTGCAATGCTGTATTAAACGGCGAATATAGTTTGTAGTAAATTGTGTAGTTGTTGAATTATGTATCTTCGTGATTGGCATAATGAGATCGTGTGCATAAAATGTGGTGTCAGACTCTGAATTTAGATTATCTTGCAGGGCGAACTTTTTTCTCACCTATAGAGTTCCCCCATTCATTGCAGATATGGTCAAAAAGAATTATAACATAAAATGACTCGAAACGAGCGTACAAATCAGTATAAGTAGGCGTAATACAGAGCTCTATATGGTAGGTATATGAAGATTGAAAAAAGATTATTTAGCTAAAATATTCAAATCTTTATTAGCCGTGTCGATGAGATATACAAATACTCTTGGTATGAATGGTTTGTTATGTTCGATTTGATTTAATTTATTTTTTCGGCGCTATAGTCCGATGCGAACCTGGCCGATGTATCTCTCACAGATTGCTCATTCAGAAGTTTTGTTTTTTAACCACTGGCAACTTCCCAGTATCGTCCGTAAATTTTGAGATTTTGTGAATCGTAAAAAATACAAATATACAAAATACACTACATACTTCTTTAAAAACAATAGTTATCCCACACATTTCTCATAGTCTACGAAAA
The DNA here is from genome assembly GCA_955612985.1 of Cheilosia scutellata. Lineage (NCBI taxonomy): Eukaryota > Metazoa > Arthropoda > Insecta > Diptera > Syrphidae > Cheilosia > Cheilosia scutellata. Next base: position 71,547,617 of record OY015312.1, read on the forward strand.
CTCTTTGTAGTTTTGAATGAAGCCTATCGAAAACTTATACTGACAAAGATTCTTTAATATTTTAGATTTCTTAAAGATTTTGCAACTATCATAAAGATTCAATGAACAAAATATAATGTCTGGCACAATTTGTGTTTTCAATTTAATTCAAAGGAAATATTTCGAATCATTGAGAAGCTCTGACATATTGAAATGCCATCTGAGTTCTAAAATATTTGTGTGACACTTTTTCAAAAACGTCCATTGGAATAGGTATGTAACGATGCTCTCAGGTTGCTGTCACTTGTCAGACTTATAGGTATCTGGGTAAATAAATTTTGAGAGCATCGACTAAAAGTAACTTTGCCCTTCTAAAGCCAACAGTTTTAGATGAGAGTCATGGTCCATTTGCCACTAAAATGATAAAATATGCGAATTATTAAACCATTTTGGAAATAATGTCGTTTGAGCGATCTTTGTTAAACGGGATCTACCTCCGGAATTATTGCGAAACAGTACTTATATTTAATAGTACTGATTTATGATAATTTTCTTAGTTACAGTTCTAGGCAACGTAGTCCAAACAAAGCTAGTCAACCTCACTTGACTTTCGAATGCTTTCAAAGTTCTTATGTCAACGAAACTATGTCCACAAATGGGACTTAGTGCGTTAACGCGTTTTGATATCGAAAGAAGAGAAAAAGGGAAAATATAACACATCTTATATGCTTTGCAGAATATTTAAAAATTGCTGGACCGATTTTGAAGTTTGTGAATGCAAACTGGTCTTTCTGAAAAAGTGGCGAGTTGAAAGTTGTTAAGCTTTTCTTAAACTCAAGGTTAAATTTGGCAGCCTTATCATGTTCACATTGAGATTATATATATTCAAGACAACAATAATATTAGCATTTATTGTAAGGAAGTGCCGTTTCTATAATAAATTTAAGGCTTATAGCATAAAGATACAAATAGGTAGATACCTGTGTCGAAATGAGGCAGCGCTGAATCATACCATTCTTTCTTTTAGTAGATAAGTCAAATGACGTAATGCGACTCGATATTATGTAGATATTATATCCAGATATAATGAAAAAATAAATTCCGACACGTAGTTCCTAAACTCTCGTTCACGGATGTGGTAATTTGTCCCCAAATTAGTGAAAGTCAACGACACATCATAGGATTTCAACTTTTGTGCGTAAAGTGGCCCCAAATAATCTCTTGGTCAGATAATTTACGCAATTCTCATGATGTGTTTTAACTATACACTAGTGCGTTTCGTTATTTAAAAAACAATGATCTCACTTTGTGCAATTATATAGTGCCTACTACTATAGTACATACCTACAAGTTGTTCTCTGACTTGAAAACGTTTCAATTTGTGGGTCTAGCAAATTTGTTATAGCTTGACATGCAATTGTTGTTATTCGCAGAAATATTTCGTTGACACGATTATGTGGGCCGTTGGTAATTTATGCGAAAAAATTAATTCTGACAACAAAGTTAGTATGTATACCTAGATATACATAGTGGCAATTTTAACGAGTATAGATACATTCATCTTTCAAGGAACGAAGTCAAGTAGGTATACAAAGTTAAAGATGAGCCCGTTCTTATTTGATGGTTTGAACAATAATCGAGCTAGGGCTAAGCCTGGAAAAGGGTGTTGAAATGCGGTGCACTGTGTAGAAGCGCACTGTGTCTTAGCATAGACAAACACTTAGGGCAAATTAGTGTCTTCATTGTGATACCAAGTGAGAAGGGTGGCTAGACGATTAGACCAGCCCTACTCACTTCATTTCAAGAAGCGATTAAATAAGAAGCTAAAAGAGTGTTAGAAACTATAGGTTACAAAGAAAAATACTTCGACTGTATCACTGGTTAAAAAGGACAACCAACACATGCATTCCAAAAAAAAAATCCATGTTGAGGTTAGAACAGGCCTGGAATATTGTTTTCAGATAGATAGATATATTAGGAACAGAAATTTCTCAACAAGAGCTCGTCGTAAAAATGATTAATTTCTAAAAGTAACCATACAGGATACAGAGTGCTAGATCCTATTTCTTTAGGCCATATTTGTGGCCAATTGAAAAAATCTGTGAACTAATGAAACATTTGTCAAATTTGACGTAAAATGTAGCTGGAGCTGTAGCCAAGGACCGCGCTAACTTGCGAAATGCTTATTGGTTAAGGCCCAGCTCGACCCCGTACTAAAGCGCAACATAAGTAAGTAATTCATATTGAATACAGCTAGTCGTTCGCAAACGACTCCGTTTAGATGATCGTCGTCATACGCGTTCTACCGCCGACAGCTGTTAAGACCACTCTTGGATAGAGTCTTACAGATTGGATTTATTGCGACGACTTTTATTAACATCTATACGTTACGTAGGTAGGTCTAGGTACATACCGATGGGAGAGGTAGTTTTAGATTTTTTAAAAGTTGATACTCATTTTGTCATTTTTAAATGCGTCACATTTAAAGTAGACAAAAATTGATTGCATTTTTGGAAACAAAATGTTGAGTTAGAAGTTTTAAGGCTATCAAATCTTTACATTCTGATTTTGCCTTCAGTTCTAAATTTGTGCGGGCGCACGAAAACAAGGTTGGTTCTGCTAGAAAAAACCCCGGTTGAGTCCTTACCTCAACAGTACAGTTTTGACAGCAAGACACAAACATGCCGCGCTTGGCCAAATGTATATGTATTCACTATTCAGGGTCCTGTATCATATGTGATTATCCCAGCTCTCTTATGTAGATGTGGTAAATGCCGACGCAACTTGGCAAATTTTAAGACCATGCACCTAAGTACCGATTTCTTATACCTATACCTAAATATATCAGCTATAGACCCGCTTACAAAGCTCATACTTCTAAACTTCTGTGGCAGCTGTTTACTTCAACTTTTCAAGTTGATCAGATAAGATCTCCTGAACGGATTTTATCAGGTTTTCACTTTTGGAGACGTTAAGACGTTAAAGAAAATATATAGGCTATCTATCATCGCTATGAGGTAGCGAGTTATGATATAAATAAAATCAAACCCGCCTTTTACTAGCTACAAAGTGGCTTCTGCGTATAGGGTAGTAGTAGTAGTTACGCAGTTCTTATTCGTAAATTTTAAAACAATTTCATTTCAACAAGCTCATAGTTTTACATAAATCAAATTGGACAAAAATATGCTCCTAAAAGGTATTCGGTTTCTAAGAAAAGTGTGCAGAATAAGCGCAAAAAGCATAATCCACTTTATCGAACAATGATACATTCGTATTTTGGCGACGGGAAATAATCAGCTATGAAGTCTAAGTGTGCAACTCGTCATTTGAAAATGTTCCTAACCATCAATGAGGCAATGAAATCCTCTAATAATGTCGAATGTCGGTTACATATACTTCAAACGAATATCTACGCCAAAATCTGGGATAAGGTATCGTAATTCCAACTAGATACCTATCGACAGTAGATATATCTATCATTCAAGAACTCGAAGTAAAATTTAGAATATCTAAGAGAAAAGAAGAGGCGTAGATAGTCACTTATTTTTGAGTACCTACGTATATTATTCAATTCATGTTTAGATACCTAGTGACTCCGCTTTTCCAGCGGCAAATCTGAGAATCAATCCGAGTTCTTAATTACATTTGTCACTTCCCCTAGATGAAATTTAAGGGTATACGGTTTACATATCCAACAGATAAACACTTCAAGAACCTCCACTAAATGTCAACAAAATCCACAGTAAATATTTACATTTTCACTTCAATGAGAATCAAATATGAGTAGGTACGTGTGGCCTATCGGTGGTTGATATATTATGTTTTTTTTTAATAAAACAATGTTAGATATCCTTACTCTCACAATCAATATGTTTTTCGCTTTGCATAATCCACTCGTTTTTATAGATTTCAATCACAAAATATTAGGAACACAAATAAAAATATTTATCAAACAAAAATAGGTAATAATAACACATCCTTACGGTTTTACGACCGCAATGTATCTACCACCAACCGCACCTTATCCACGACTAGAATCAATCCATTCACACGATCCTGTCGATCAGAGATTGACAGGTAGTCATGGTAACTGTTAGTTATAGCCAATGACACTGTTTCTTATCGCTGATAGATAAAAACCAAAAAAAATAATGTAAAAAAAATCACTCCAAAGACATCAACAAGAATACAGAAAAAAAAAAAATTAAGAAATTGGAAAAATAAATTCGGCACCCCGATAACGTGTGTATTTCCTCTCTCTACCAACACTGATAAGGAAGGCAGTACTGCGCGCCGATAGACAGATAAATTGTAGATCGATCGATCCCGCGTCAGGTAGTTAGATGGGACACTATTTGCTGGTGCGGCGGATTGAGGGCGAAATGATAAATACACTGACAATTGATTTTATTTTTTTTTTTTTTTTTGAATTTATTTATTTTTTTTTTATTTATGGGCAAGTCACTATAGGTATATCACTTTGGTGCGTGGTATCGAAAGCGGTTAGCAGTTCCTAACCAAACTGTGCGCAATGGATTCGATTGAGATGCTTACATTTTATTTTTGTTTTGTTTTGATGCACAATCTAAGATTATCGACGGATATGCATCTGATCATCATCGATGCTGATTACGATTGCGATTGCGATACAGATTTAAAGGGAAATGAACGCGGCGCGAAAATGCCACATGGGGTGGTGTGGCGTCTGGTGTATATTGGATCGGATAAGCAAAAGAGCGCGCGCGAGATTAACCGCAATTAAAGCCGTGATACCGTAGCGTGCCGGATCTGTTTTTGTCACACAGGGGCACACACAAAAAACTCGCACACGCAAACACGTCAACGGTCGCAGACCAACTGAAGAACACGTAGGAACGTTGGAAAACCGCACGGTGGTTGCGGGAACGATGACAACGACAGCGTATCCAAACAGGGAAAACGAGAATAGCAAGCTGCTGCCTGCCGCCGACAGCCGGTTGGTTTGGCCAATCCCACTGGGAATTGATGGTGGCAATGGTGGTGGTAGTCGCAGGCCTGTGTTCTGTTGGCCAGTGTAACCATGCGCTCAAGGGGGTTGGAATGAGTACATTACTCGTTCTTGTATCTACGGACAATGGGCGTTACTGATGTTGTATCTCGGTCTGCTTGACGTGTAGAACAGAGATGGTTGCATTTGAAATTTTGGCTTGGCAATGATGTTGAAATGTTGAATCGATGTATCCTTCTCTCTCTCGCTCTTTGTGGTGCACAGCGTAAGCGGCTAAGCGCCCATTTGCCGACGAGTATCTCACACAGATACTATTTGAAAGTGAGAACGAGAATTTGTGCGGTTGCCAGGCTTCTTCTCACTCCCTCCGACTTGGATTGTTGTTTGTCATCTGGCCGGGAAATGTGGAAAATAAAAAAGCGACAGCGACGAAGGAGGATTTTTTTTTGTTTTGCGTAAAATTGGCCGTTTTTTTTCAGTTTTTTTTTGCACTTTTGTTGGAATTTTCTTCGATTGTATGCACTGGGCGCTTCGGGTTGAGATGGTCGTGGCCGTGTTTGTGGGTTTGGGTTCACAAACGTAGGTGCTTTTGGCTTTTTGGTGCAGCAGCGTGGATACGCGTCGTACTTGTTTTCTTCTGCCTTTGTCTAGTGTACACTTTCAAAGCGAAATGTTCATTTGAAGTTCGGTTTGTTTTTTTTTCTCGTTGTTGTCGTTTTTTTTTTTTTTTCTTGTGGACAACCCGCTGGCTCGGAAGGACTCCATTAGGAGGTTGTGTGTGGTTGTCCCGATGATGATTTTGCTCCCCGTTTTCCGCTTCCTTTAGTTTTATGGAGGTTTTGCGAAATTCTTGGAAAATTGGATCTACTACTGGGGGTGGACATGGACACTGGGCACACAGCATCTTGCGCACCAGATGTGTGGAATGTATCTATAGGTACTATACATTTGAAGAAATTGTAAAATTATTTTATTCTGTCAGATTGTCAGAGAGCGATATGGTTGTGAACATCATTTTCCAAATGCCATATTTGTCAATGAATCGATGTTGCAGATGTATCTGATATGGTGAGAGATGTGTGTTTCCAAATGACATACAGGTAGACCTGCAGCCAGTGAATAGGTATAGTATAGGTAACTATATCATCTGCCCGGCATAAAGCACACACATTTCGGACGCATGTTCCGTGTAGTGCATGATGATATCGGATTGTTTAACCGTTTTCGATATTACCACAAAAAATAGGTACACGACCTACGATTGTATACCTACCATGTAGCTGGCGTGCGGATAAAACTCCAGCTAAGGCCGTATACCTATATAGGTATATGTAAATTGTTCAATGTTAAATAAATCATAGGTGTATCTATGAGTTCGTTTCGTGGTTTATTATTTGTTTTCAGTGTAGTAAAATAAACACTTTGTTTATTTTTATCGAATCTACGCAGTTTGTCAATCAAAAAGTTCAAAGATTGACATCTTATCTTTGAAGGTACCTACTATAGCAGCGACAAGTGAAAGAAATAGCTACTGATATGAATAACAGTATACTTATAGGTACGTATATCTAGATTCCTACTTTGGGAGATTCTACAGCTAAGGTTAAGAGACCGACATTTTAAATGATTTGAAGTAGAATGATAAACCTACTACCTATTTTGGCGACTATAACAACCTACTTAGGTAGGTACCTACTTATAAAAAAGAAGGGTAGGTATACCTACCCAGAATCATCGGAACGCGTGCAAATTAAAAGAAGTATCTAGGTAATAGGTACATATATCTAGTAAAAACAAAAGAACCCGGCAGCATTGAGCTTTAACTGGTAATCAAATATTTAGTAGAAATTATTAACAAAACAAAGATTGTCGATGACATCGTTTATCTGAAATACTTATACCTACCTAGGTAGGTACGATGACGTTGGGAATTAATCTGTTCACGCTCTATTTCGGTGGTAGATTACCTACAATTACGCTGATGACCATATCAGATTTCCTATACCTACTTAGATGCAATCTGCGTCATTTTTGATTAAGTTTAATTTGTTAGATATCTAATGTAACGGCGTGTGCTCCTTTATTCTTCTGTTGACAAAATATAAGTCTCACCCTGTTGTAATGGAATGGCCATATCTACAAGCCATACAATTAGAATACATATTGTAAATTATACGTACCTATAGGTAGGCTACATAGAATTATCTCATAAAGGGTAGGTATTCATATACATAGTTCATTTTATTCAGACTAACGCCCAGTTTCACAGATGGAGTTTAAACTACACTTTGGTTCAACAATTAATTCTGTTTCAGAATTTCCTTTTAACCTTGAACAGAGTTCATTCTATAGTTAAAGTTAAACTACAGTATTCTGCCGTTTAAACCTCAGATCAGCCGATTGTCAAAAACACAAATATTTGACGTTGTTTTGCGTGTTCTTTGAAAGCAACGACAAGGAACGATTTTAGAAAAGTCGTATAAAATCTAAGTACTGTACAATACTATCAAATTCATTCATTAAATTTAGTTGAACTGAGTTCAATTGAACTGAAGTTTAGATTATATTGTGAAACCGGACGAGTAGAACTTCAAGAGTGTCGCACCCCCCCCCCCCACGCTTTTCAAGAGTCGGCAAATCAACGATCAATTTTCAAAAATTAGGTATTAAGTTTGGATTTCCATTTAGGTTTTTAAACTTGTAAATGTATACAAAAGTCGGCATTTTCAAAGGTTTCAGATGAACTCCTTAAAATCGGTGAATCGGTGAATTTGCCTACTGAAATCCTTAAAATTTAGCGAGTTTCCATTCGATTTTAAAAAGGACGGTTGGCATCGGTGAGATTGCCGACTGAAATCCTTAAAATTTAGCGAGTTTAGATTCGATTTTAGAAAACGGTCGGCATCGGTGAATTTTGCCGACTGAAATCCTTAAAATTTATCGAATTTCGATTCGATTGTAAAAAGGACGGTTGACATTTCTAATTTGAGGTTAAATTCGAAGGAATGTGTTATTCGCTAATTCGCGGCTTATTAATGTGGAATGCGAACTTTAACAATTCGCGGCAAACGTGTGTTTGGCAAAGAGCAGGATAATTAGTTTATAAACAGTTTAAATAACGAAATTTCGAATTCCAAACTTTTTGCCGCAAACGAAAACACCCGCGCGAATTGTCAAAGTTTATCCGCAATCCACATCATTTAATACGCATTCCACAAACTAGCGTATTAAACATTCGTTCGAACTTAACCTCAAACTAGACATTGTGGATAGAAACTGATGGCTGAAATTCGCGAACTGCCGCGACCTATAAAAGTGTTCATGTGAACGGACTGTCAAAGCTTGCGAATAGTCGTTCGATCGTAGGTAGTTGGTCGCTCTTATGTGAATGGTCTTTTAGGTATTAGCCCAGGGGTGTTACTGTTAAGATTGGTCAAAATTGGACAAAGGGGCGTGGCGCCTCCCATACAAAAAACATCTTCTATGGAGTGAAACTCGTTGACGTTAGATATAGCTCGATAACCACTGGGCCGATTTTCATGATTTCTATACAGTCGGCAAGTTCCTGAAATAAGTCGGCATTTCAATGAAAGTCACCCCCTCACGGCTCAAACCCTCGCTACGCCCCTGCGTTCAGGTTCAGTTTAACTTTAGTTTAAACTTTCAATGTGAAACTGGGGGTAAGACAACTTCCAAACAGCGCTATTATTGTTGACAGTTCTTTGATATTCTTCAGTATTTTGTTTGCAAATTAAATTATTAGGAATAGATACGCTTTTACCCAAGAGGGCTCTAGGTTTTTATAGTGAACATAGTGAATTTTGAATATTGCTCGACAGTGCTTTTTTTTATTAACGAATAATAACATTATTAAACATACCTAGACTACAAAAAATGCAAAATAAGGCAATGCGAAATTTTAAAATGTACCTAATCATTACACAAGTGTCGTTAATATGTTAAACCGTCTAAATTGGTTAAGTGTTAAACAACAATTGGTGTTAGATGTTCTTTTGTTTATTTATAAGATGAGATTGGAGAATTGCCAAGTTATTTTAACGATCTAATTAGATATTTTTGGTGAAGTATACAGCCATATCAATTAAGAAATGTTAACAACCTACGATTACCTTATATCATAGGAATACAATAGCAGCTAGAAATAGCATTAGGCTATTATTAGGCATAGGCTTTCAAATATTTAACACCTTGCCAGATGAGCTCATATTAGAAACTAATTTTAATACTTACAAGCGCAATGTTAAGGAATTTGTAAAAAATCAGCTTTAATCGAATATAAGTAGTAATTATGTAATATAAATAGCTTAATACTTTAATAGCCGGTTTTACAGTGCGAGTTTAAACTCAGGTTTAGTTAAACTCACAAGCAAGTTTAAACCAAGTACTTAAACCGTGAGTGTAGATATTACAGTGGAATTTGAACGAACGTTTAGTTAAACTTCGGTTTAACTTTTCTAGCCTATTTTGTACGCCACTGTAAACGTAGAATTCATGTGTATTTGAAATTTCAATCAGCTTTATTCATTGTGTCAGTTTGGCAATTTAAAAAAGTGGCATATTCAGGTAAGAGAACAAAAAGATCGTTCACCATATTACGTGCTCTGACTGTTACCATTTAGTTACCAGATGTGTTACCCTGCGTTGACCCTGACGATAGTCCAGAGAACCTGTCGATGTCACCATGGGTATAGAGGTTGGTTTTCTATAGGACCTCATGTCGATAAGTACAAATCGGGAAGAGCGAAGTGGTAACATGATAAACCTAGGACCAAATCAAGCCAAACTAACTGCCACGCCTGACTGGGAGGGATGCAAAAAGGCCGTTCAACTTAGCCGGGAAATAACTCATCACCTATCGTTCAATGTTATATTTGTTAAACTGTTAATTTAAGCTAGAACTGCATTTTTTGTATAAATGAAGAACAGGAACTAAGTCGACAATGCCTTGTGTTGAATGTATGTGCACTTCTAAACTAAGTTGCAGCTTCCAGCAGTTCTGCCTGTGGTTGTTTCGACTTTGGAGCGCCGCCAGGTACGGTGCCACGACCACGGTACAAATTACTTCGAAGATTATTAGAGAAGTTGTGATCAATGGTATTGGCGAGGGCAGTTTCGATAGCCGCGTCAATGGTCTCACGTGTGATGAATGTTTTCGGATGGCCAACACGTAGCTAGCTTGCTGACACCACATTATGCATTTAGTACAATATTTATCGCTAAGCCAATATTGTTTGCGACGGTTTCCGAAGCCTGCATAAAGTGACATTAGGACGTTACACTTATGAAAAAGAAATGGCGAATTTTGTGTTGTAATTTTTGATTATACGCCTCAATGTTGATGAGTCCCGGCTGGAATCGGTTATGCTACACCGCCCTATAGGTATACAAGAATTTCTAGAAACAGTGAAGTAAAATCAAAGATAAAGGATTGCACTTGCGAAATAATTGGTTGCATACAAACAACAATGATGCAATGTTGCTTTGTTATAAACCAGGAGGGAGATCGTACTACGAAATTCCGGAAAATAAACTCAGTTAAAACCCCCATCCCTGGCCGGTTAAGTTAAACTCGGTTTAAACTCTCGATTAAGTTTAAACTAGCACTGTAATACACCTTTTCGTCTTAAACGTCGGTTTAAACTTGATATCTGGTTAAACGGAGTTTAAACTTGCACTGTAAAACCGGCTATATAAGTAGATATGCTAAATAAAGAATGAAATGGCGAAATGAAAATATGGTGCCCTACTTTTTGTTAGATATTAGATAAAGATATGTTCTGCAATGATTTGTTCATAAAGAAACAAGATATAATAATTGAAAGATAAAAATGATGTTGATCACGTTCGATGCTGAAGCTTTATATAGTGTTTTTCTCTCGATGTTTGTAGGTGTACTGAATGTACCTACCATTTTCGAAAAGCTGAGAAAATATAGTTTCCCCAACCCTATGCAGAATTGTAAAATCGTATACCTACACTCAGAGGAAAAACGAGCTAAAATCAAGAATATCAGTGTCAGATCAAGCTCGTTCGTTGACGAAAATATGGTAATCTCGGAAAATCTTATTTCAAGTACGAAAATCTTATTTTGAGCTCGTTTTTTCAAGACCAAAAAATCTTGCTTCAATCCTGTTTCGGGATTGATTTAAGCTCGAAAATTCTTAAATCAAGACCAAAAATCTTACTTCAATCCTGTTTCGGGATTGATTTAAGCTCGAAAATTCTTAAATCAAGACCAAAAATCTTACTTCAATCCTGTTTCGGGATTGATTTAAGAATGTGGTTCTTACATTATGCGATGCCTGAAAAAAATGTATTTTGGGTATTCAAGATCTAAACCTAAGATCTTAATTACCTATCATCTTATAATATATCATCACATCATTCATTCACATTTCACATCAGTAGATATCATAGTTAATAATATTAAATTTTAAATGTTGCCTTACCTATGAGAATTCACTCAGTAAGTGAGTGTGAATTTTAGGAACGAATAGAAATCAAAATAAAGTACATGCGCATGCAGTTTAAGTATTGTTGCGCTTGTTTCAATCATGAACAAGTTTGAAATAAGATTGTTTCGGCTTATTCAAGAACAAAAAAACTAACTCAAGAGCTCATTTGTGTTTCAATGTCCTCTTTTAAGATTGTTTCGGCTTATTTCAAGAACAATTGGTGTCATATTAAGATTTAGCACGTAAGAATGAAAAAATCTAAAATCAAGCTTGAGCATACTTGATTTTAGCTTGCGATTTTTCTCTGAGTGTACAATACTATATTTATATTGAATTCATATACCGATTTCTTTGGCGTTAGGCAATAACGCCCAAGGAAATAGCGCCCAAATCGATTTGGGAATAACGCCCAATAAACAACAAGATGGAAATAAAGCCCAAAAATAATGTGCAGCTTAATATCTATGTGGCCCCTGCTTGGGGTTATCGTCAGATTTGGAGTATGTGCGAAATTCCATATAAGTATCGAAGGAATTTTTTGCAGTACAAAATCCCACCTACTCCAAAATCCAACAGAAAACCCAAGCAGGGGGCTTACAGGGGGGCAACATGGCCACCATACTTATTCCACCGTTTATGCATTTCCACTTACTATTTTGGGCTTTACTGTTTGTCAAAAAAACGAACCCTGGAAAGGAAATAACACCCAAAATGACGAACAATTTTGCAACAACAAATTGTACAGGTTTTTTTTAGCGATATTTCCAAATTGATTTGTGCGTTATTTTCTTGGGCGTTATTATGCCTAACGCCGATTTCTATATCAAAATCGTTACAAGCTGATTGCAGTCTTAATTTTTAAAAATGTTTACATTCAAACTGAATGTCGACTTTCCAATTATATCTAATGCCGTGGCCATGACTAAAATTTTGCCGTAGATACCTAGACCTACCCATTAAGTGGAAAATTGGTTTTGAGTTTTAAATGCCGTTTTCTTATTTGAATTTTTATAATTAGCTATACCAATTTGTTAAATCCGCTTTTTGATATCGATCTTAGTTTCCAAAATAATCAGCTTGAATTTTGTCATATGTGCAGGGTTAGGATTACTAACGGTTTGAGTGATTATTTGTACCAAAATGCTGGACATACGAAAAAAACACTACTGCGCCCGCACCTCAATCTACTGCATTTTTTTCAGAAAAGAAATTTAATTTTTTTAGTTTGAAAATTAAAATATATTTTCGGTTTAATTTCCGATGCGTATCTATTTACCTAAGTAAAAACTAAAAGGAAAAGTTCAGATGACACTAGATAAATGAGATCATTGAATGAGATTATTAAGTCTTATTAAGTTGACTAGATTTGTCTGGACTAGATTACCAGGAATGCGACTGACATGATTGTTATGTGTGTACAGTTATCATTCTGGATATTCACTTATTCCACAAATTATTTTGAATTTGAATGAAAATTCCGAAAGTCGATTATCCGTATGTATTCCTCTTTCTGAAGGCTTTTAATTATTTTTCCAGAATGTGAAACTGCACTGATCGATGAGCACTTGATCTCTCACTCTTTCTTTCAACTTTGTCCCTTCTTTCGATTTTACATAGCTAATCTGAAAATGTCTGGAATTTTATTCCGTTAGTCATCTGCGAATCTAGGCCCTGACTGAATAGAATTCGATTGCACAGGCAAAACCTGAATCTGAGAGAAGAATCTGACGAGCCCAATTGAAAACGCTATAAAAAACTGCTCTCGTCATCAATAAAGATCAATAAAGATTCAAACAGATCGATTTATGAAAAACTAATCATTTTTTTTTTAAATGTAGGTACATTAAATGCAGGTTTCCAATACAAACAAAAAATCGACTGCACTAAAATTGGTTTTACTGCTGTTTTTTAGAAAAAGCTACTGCACAAATAAAATTCTCAAGTCCGAAAAGCCACGTAAGCAAAATCACGGACTCTCTTTCATCGGTTCACTTGGGGATCAATTAATTTGGAGAGGAGTATTTCAGAGAATTAGAGGGGAGTATTTCGTGTTTGTGGGGAGTATTAATATTTATTAATTTTTTTTTTTTAATTTGTATACTTCATTTCAAATGCACATACGTTCCTGAATTCATAACTTAAACGTGAAATGAAGCATTTAAGCCTTGGACGAATCAGATGAGATCTGTGATATCTAACGCTCGTATCTTTTTTCAGTACAAAAGCTGTATATCTACGTATTAGGTAAAAAAAATTTGCCGAAGGCCGTCGATGCTCTGTTTATGCAGCTGCCTTATAATTTTAATTATAAGTCAGTCATTGAATAATAGGTAAAAACAAATTAAAAAAAAGCATTAAATCGATTTGGAAAAACAATATTTTTCACGGTATAAATTTTATTTAATAAAAATCAAAGACAGAAAATTAACTCTTATAATATCGGCTATACCGCTTTTTCTGAACAAAAAAAAAAAAACACTTTTACTTCTTCCAGAGTATTCATTATACTTTTAACCTAGTTTTACGTTTAATACATTTTTAATTCTAGTTTTGGGGAATTTTTATTCTTTAACTAGCGGACCCGGCGAACTTCGTCTCGCCCCAATTTAATGCCTTCAGATAAACTCCAGAGTCATAATAAAACACAGATAGTTCAAATTTCAATGTGATTTATTTGAATGGAATCGAAATCAGTAGACAGCGATGTGATAAACAATAATTTTCGATTTGTTTCGGCACAAAAACAAACAACAAAAAATTTGGATTTTACCAAGCTTCAGCAGTTGTCTCGAGAATACAGCAGCAGAAGGGTCGTTCTGCAATGCGACTCTCATGTTCGTGGCCAATTTCAACCTCTTGACATGCCGCCACAAAGACGACGATTTCAGGCATGACAGGGAAGCGTTTGACGAAAATCTCCGGAGAGCAATAGCCCCACCAAATCGTCTCGGATCACCTCGTAAATCCTTCATCGTTCGGTCAACTACCTCCAAAGCTCGTTTATGCGCCATCGTGCATTCATCCCAAAAATTGTTTTTCCATTCTCGCTTCAATTTCGCTGTCGCCGAATTCTTGGTAATTGTGCACGTTGGCTTGTTAACCGTGAGAAGAATCATCGGTAGCTTCAAAGCGGAATGTGCAATTCGACCGCCTTCCAACAATGTGGCAGCAATGCCAGAGGATGCAACAGATGCAACGAATTTTGGGATCTTGACCAAATTGTCGCCAGAATCAAAGAAAATGCCTAAATTTCCTCGAAATAAATTCAAATTTTTCGCGTGTTTCCGGAATTTTCCGAGTTTTCGCCACTAAGAATTTTATATTTTTCCTTTCGAAAAGCCATTCCGGAACAATTGCACACAAAATTCCATACAAAAAATCAATTTTCGATTTTACCAATTTCCCGACTTTTCCGGAGGGTTTTCCCAAAATTTTCTTTTAGAAGAACCTTCTCCTGGCAATTACGAATAACTGAAAAGAAATTTGAGCCAAATCGGTCCAGCCGTTCTCAATTGATGAATTACTATACATTTTTGCCACCATTTTTATATATATAGATGACGATTTCCATTGAGCTTTTAACGTTTTGCTCTCAGATCTCAGATTTTTCCTGCCCCAATGTGACATGAAATGAGGTTACTTTTTTTTTGCATTTGTGTTGGTGTGTTATTTGACAGTCAGCTATTTTTTTATTGCAATTTGTGTTTACAAATCTCACTTGTTTTGGTTTTGGTGAAACTATGTGTATATCTCGCTCTCAAATCGAGATTCGCAAAAGTGATCTGAATCTTAAAAAAATGTTTTTTTTTTTTTTCCGTCCAATGTAAAACGAATTTAACAGACAGCTGATTTCTAGAGCAGAAAAATTGATCTCATTCTGAAAAAATTCTTGCTCAATGGAAATCGACATTAGTTTTCGTTGGTAAACTCGAGCTGATAGCAAATTTATTAACTCATAGCTGTAGATCCATACCCCTGGATCCGCCACTGTCCACAGAAAGGAAAGGTATATTCACTTTGTTATTACATTTGTAACGCCAAGAAGGATTCACCGGAGCCCCTGTAAAGTATATACAGGGTGTCCCAGTTAAGAAGGACAATCCTTTAAGGGAAGATTCCTGAAGTTATAAGGCAGGGGGGGTCTATTTTCATCGTATTTCTCGTTATAGCTCATCAAAGGAGGTGACCTCTAATTTGGAGGTGTTACCACTTAAAACACTATAACTTCTAAACTATTATAAGCACACAAATTTTGTACATTTTGAAAAGCCAATTTAATAGGGCATACAAGTTCTAAGCACTTTGGGTATATCTGTGCAGCTACAAAAAAAGTTTATGGCTCCTTAAACTCAAAATTTTGAAAATTTGTTGTTACAATTTTTTACTTAAAATGCCTTTTTCTCAAAATTTTTACTTTATAAATTTTCATTTTTTTTATGAAATTTTTCTCCTTGAGAAATATCCTAAAAATTATGTAAAGCAACTTTTTTACGTACAATAAAAATGGTCAAAAAGACTCGATATTTCTCTAAAATACAATTTTTCTTTGATAGCAAATACCCCAGAAGAAAAAATCCATGGTTGTTAGGTCAGATTTAGTGTTTTTTGACCATTTTTGTCTGACAAAAAATGGCTTTTACTATAACTTCTGTTGATTGTACGTAAATTTTTGTGCTTATAATAGTTTAGAAGTTATAGTGTTTTAAGTGGTAACACCTCCAAATTAGAGGTCACCTACTTTGATAAGCTATAACGGGAAATACGATGAAAATAGAACCCCCCCCCCCCCCTGCCATACAATTTTTTGTTCGGCATAACTTCAGGAATCTTCCCTTAAAGGATTGTCCTTCTTAACTGGCACACCCTGTATATTCTGAATCAGGATCACATTCTGAATCGATCTAGCCATGTCCGTCTGTCTGTTGAAAACACGCTAGCGTCCAAACGAATCGACCTAGGCGAATGAAATTTGGTGAGATGAACTCTTAATTACCGTTGTCAGGTCGGTATTGAAAACGGGCTATGTCGATCAAGTAGTTCTGGTACCCTCCCATGCAAAACCACTATTAGACCCATGTATCTCTCAGTCTGTTCAAAACACCATAGCGTCCGAACGAATCGACTTAGGGGAATGAAATTTTGTGAGAGGACTTCCTTTTACCGTTGTCACGTTGGTATTAAAAATTGTTTATGTCGGTCAAGTAGTTCTGGTGCCTCCCATATTAGATCCATGCGTGTACTTAGTAAATAGTAACTCATATGGCAAACATTTTGCATGACTCGTATGCAGTGGAGGGTATCAAAGCATCGGCCAGGCCGATGATAACACTTCTACCTGTTTTTTTACTCACGTTGACATCATTATTGCTGAATGTCATCGAGCCGCTTATATTTTAATACGTAATAATTTGAAGTTGAATAGTTAAGTAAGTATCTTAAAGCCAAAAGTGGCATCATTGAATTGTAATTTGAATTGGAAAAGTTAAGTAGGTATTTTAAAGCCAAAAGTGGCATCACTGAATTGTATAGGATAATTATTTAAATGTAAAATATCGTAGTATTGTCATCTGAAAGACGATTTGACAACTGGAAATAGTTTGTAAAAGGCCACATTTCTTTTTGAGTCAACCCGCCACCGCCATTTCGTAAGGTAGTTAAACCTAATTAATTCTTGTTCTTTAATAAAGGTAATTATATTAATTATGAATTTATACTATTGTGATGACTTATTGTTCGTTTATTGTAGATTAAAAGTCAAATATATATTTTGTAAGTATTTATTGAATTTTTTAGTTAATAATATCGTTTTTTATTGGAGAGAAAACCAGTTTGTTTTCATTGGAACTCCACCACGATAATTATTAAGGACCTGGGAAGTGCGAGCGGCTGCTGGTGCAACGACACTGAATATTATTTGGATAGGTACTATCACGAATTCAAAGATAAAAACATGAAAAAACGATCAGTTTACCGAACATAGTTTAACCTTTTGGGTTAAAAATCACTGATCGAAGTTGTTTGTCCTATATTTATATTTTGGAAATCTGCTCCTTTGCTTTGCATTTCCAATACTGAATTGTGTAATCGAATAAAGCTGAATAAAAATACCGCTGCTCATCAGATGTTCCCATCTGCATAAGTGCGAGGGCGTCTATAGATTATGTACTTTCGTCACATTTGTGCATCCTATTCTACGCTATGTATGCTTATTTGTTACCGACTTTTCGGCTGAAATTCAAAGCCTAAGTATATACGGCAGCACGTGAATGTAAACTTTAATTATTTGTCACTTCCAAGCATTAGTTGTAGGTACCTGCGAAGATACTGTAAAGAAGCTATTCTTCTCGGATGTCAATGCACGCGCTCATAGTAAACAGATAACAACGTCAGTCAAATACCGCTTACCTACCGGTTGTCTTTTTATAGTCGAAATGATCTAGATTACGAAACACACGGGCACGAAACTTTAAACGCTAAAAGGAACCAACGATATATTTGTAGGTCTAGGTAGGTACCTACTTTATATGTCTTACAAGTTATTGGTCAATTTCAAGAGTCGGCGTCCAATGCCACCCGCATATTTATCCAACATCATCATAAAACTGTGTCAATCCACCTTAACTCAACTATATCTATATATATACTCGTAGATAGGCACTTTCTCGACGATTTTTATTGCAAACAAAAATGCTAGTTGGTCGAGCCAACCTCACCCAAGCTTCACTCATCTTGATGGACTTCTCCGCAACCACCACATTAATGTGCCCTCTATCCTAATTAACAAAGTCGAAATGAGCTTCACTTTGGAATATAAAATCCCAATCAACTCTAGAAGAGATACAAATAAATAAATGGTTTTATTGAACTACTTATAGAGTGAGTATAGATACTCGTAAAATGCTAATTCGTTGTTTTATTTAAACTAATTAGCCGTTGAAGCCGACACTAGCCGACTGAGCCCAGATTCATATCAATGACCCTTAAAACAGAAACATCTAATTTCTGTTAAACACTCAAACCAATCACTAATTTACCAATGAGGTGTTGAAACTAGCATTTTTGATCGCCACAGATATTGACAGATGATAAGATAAAGTGAAGTGCATGCACCTTATTGATTTTTTATGAAATTAAAGCTGTATTCAAATAGATGGAGGCTATTAAACATCTGGCAGTAGCCGACAAATATAATTGGACCAACTGTTAGTTTGATGTTATTTATTCCTTTTTAATAGGAGTGCATTTCATTTTTTTATGTAGTTTAATAATTACAGCAGATAGAAGGTATTTCTTTTTTTTAGCGGGTTGCTGATAGGAGGTAGTCGTGGTAGGCATTACTGTTGAGAATTCTTTATTTAAACGAGTTTCAGAGATTTTTTTATAATTTTATTAAGATTTAAGAAAACACACTTGAATCTAAAGAATTTAAAACAATAGTTTTAAAACATAGGAAAAGGATAAAAACTTAACATAATTAATTCAGTCAAAGGGTATTTTTTTACTAATAAAAGTAAAACGTAACTTTTATAATAACCGACAGTTCGAATCAAAAAGTGAAATAGCAATATGTATTTATTTTTTAACGAAGTTTTGAATAAATATTAGGTGCGTTTTTTTGGCTATTCTATATAGGCTTAGAAAAATAATTTCATACAAATCCAGGCTAAAGCATTTGGACATAGACACTTATAGACATATTTCTTATCACGATAAAATAAAAGATAAAAGCAATTATCCAGTATTCGAAGTTAATTAGTTAAGAAAATAAATAAATAAATAGGCGGCGCAACAGGCGGGCGGTAGACACCCAAGGCCTAGCTTCTCGCAACCATTCGTTTTGTGTGAGTTTCTATTTTTGGGACGAATGGAAGGGACCTACAATTTTATGCCGAGTCCGAACGGCTGAATTGAGAAGCTTTTTCAGGACAGTCATATTCTCGGATGTTTGTCAGACATTCGCGAGAGGTGGCGCAGTAGAAAAAACCTTAAGATGTAATTTGTGTTTTTCCGGCGATCGAACCTGGGATCCCTCACAGTAGTCCAGCACAGTAACCACTGCGCTACTGCGCCCAGTTAATTAGTTAATAAGATAAAATAAAGTAAATAACTTTATGGTTGGTTTGGTATGGTAACTGATCGTAAAAGTGTCGACAATCCTCAGGAATAACCTGCTTAAGTTGCTGAAGATGAATCCATTTCTGCTTTGTGATGGGAATTTTGTTTTTAAACAGTTGAGGGAAATTTACATCGAGATTTTTGGGTCGCACAGCAAAGACCTGCCCTTCGTCATCACAGTACAGTTCAAGAACTTCAAGAGCCCATTTTCATATTGGATTGCTCGCGGGTTTGTTGCAGTGGGGTTTTTTTCATGGTCGTATTGAGGTGTACCTACAGGTGTAGTCTTTTTTGTAAAGATTTGACTTCATAGGCTAATGGATTCATGCTTGATTCTTTTGATATTTTAATATAGTCCGAAGGTAAATAAATATCGCGATTAATTTTCGATCTATGTATGTATATTTTTTGTATAATCGTCAATTTATGTTGTACAGAAAAGTGTAACAAATCATTATAGACAGTGTTATTTCTATTTGGGTAAGTGCATCCATCTGAGTTTATTATTATCGGTAGCTGTTTGGAAAGGCAATGGATTTCGATGTAGTTAATAGGGCAAGAAACAAAAGTAGAACAAGTTCAGTATCGACATAAGAAAATCAAAATGAGTATCAAAAACTGTGAAGTTATGACACGAACATTTTGTTTTGTAATAAACGGAGCAAGGATGAACAAATTTTAACTGCTTTCAAATCTATAGTTGAAACAATAAAAAACCATTCATAGCCAATTCTTTATCATTTTGCATCTCAGTTCTTGCTTTGTTTTTAACCTTCGCCGTACAAGATCGATGATAGCGTGCCAACTTCAAACTGAGCAAGTATCACTCTGATCATTTTTAGTTTGATATAATGATTTAATTATTTGATTAAAAACCCTTTTTAACGCTTAAGCAGTTTTCATTGTTTACTTGGCATTCAATTTTGTAAAACTGATACAGCTCCACAGTATGAAAATAATTTCACATTTGAAAAATCAAAATATGAATATAGTGGAGTGTCAACATAATTATGATAATTATAATGTGTGGCATAATGCTACAAAATGCGTTTCGGCCCGATGTGGTGGGTGGGCTTATTTTTCCTAGAGAATACACCTTGTTATCAAAAATCATAACCACTGTGTTTTTGGTAGTTTTATTATAAATTTCAGTTCTAACGATTATTATCGTTTGAATTTTCAACAGCTTGTAAGGAATAACGTGCTGATAGGTGGTATTCAATAAGGTATAAATGAAAATTCAAACATGATAATACCTTCTATCAGCAAGCATTAATTAAAGGATAAATTCTTCGGAAAACTCTAAATACAATATAAATATCTTCGATTGAAATAACAATAAAAACAATAACGCTACCTTTGTAATAGTTTACAACCATATGAAGTCGTTAGTAAAAGAAAAACCAAGGAATTACCTACCAGCACCTGTTTCTCGAGCACTTTTGAATGGCATAATAGATGTTACGAGGTATTTTTGGCGCCAAGATGATAAGTGGTTTATTTTAATTTGACATTTCGGATAGGTTTACCCACTAAGGTGGAAACACAATACCTTTAAATGACGCAGAATTTAGTTGCTCGAAAAGTTGTATCGAAATGTGAAATTTGAAAAAAATGCTGATATGAGGTATTTATCTTTGGTAGTCGCGATGGCTTTGCACCAGTTCTCAATATTTTGGTATAGGTACTAGGCGACCTTCAACTTTACTTCCAGCCAGGTGACCTTTATATTCTACTGACTCGTTGGAAACAATATTGATGCCGAAAACATAAATGTGGTAAAGAAAGATGCGTCTATAATATTAGCAGCAGTTTTGGGGACAGCTCAGTCGAGAAAACATTTCTTTTTAAGGGCCTTCTAAATCATGGAGGATTCAGATTTCAAACCAATCTCGGTCCATTGTATCTACTACCAAGTAGAAACCAGGTCGAACCAAGAACACAGTTCGGGCCACAGCAATTAATCTAACCACTACACCATGGCCACCGCCTTGAGAAAACAGTTAGTCGAGGTACGTCTGCGGGGGGGAATTCTATCTCCACTCCTGTGAAATATCTTAATCAACAGTATTCTTAAATTTATTGGGTATCGGTATACCTACTGGTTTCATGAAAATATTTTTTCACTATTAGCGAAGTTATGAAATCTGCGTTATCCAGAACTGCCAAAGATGTCGAGGACCAACGGTCTAGCGGTTAAACTCCAGCTAGACCGAACTCATCCTGTTTACCAGGATCAATCCCTCACCAGAAGCCAAATATAGCCCGTAGGTAGTATCGGTAGGTGGTTGGGTGTGTATGAATCGGGTAGGCGCTGATTGGCATCAACTTAACGGTGCCCAGCTGTTGAAACTTTTTCATACACATCAATTGTGCTTATTTTACATCCGCGTGGTAACCACCGGGTACTAGCCTCGCCCACCTGGGCTTGGCTTGCTAAACTTGTAAGCGCGAGTGTTGAACACGAAGAAAATAGCAACACTATAATGCTCTGTCGGAACTGACTGTCTGTTCGAGTCTCAGAAGTCTAACATGAGCCCCTCAGAAAGAGGACATGCGGCGGAAGAATTCACGCGATTGAATCAACGGTGACGTCAACAGTCGGCATGGCACTATGGCAGATACCTTAATGAGCTATTTCGACGTATTTGGAGCTGAGCTGAGCTGGAGGATAGCAACATCCAAACTGAAGTCAAACAAAGCTGCAGGACCGGACGGTTTATCTGCCGAGCTTTTTAAGGCAGCGGGAGATGACTTGGTAGAGAGCATACACCAACTCGTTTCTAAAATTTGGTCAGAGGAAAGTATGCCTGATGAATGGAGCCTCAGCATTGTTTGCCCGATCCATAAGAAAGGAGACCCTCTAAACTGCGCCAACTATAGAGGCATCAGTCTCCTGAACATCGCTTTCAAGATCCTGTCTGCCGTACTGTGTGAACGCCTGAAACCATTTGTCAACGAACTGATTGGACCTTATCAGTGCGGTTTCAGGCCCGGTAAGTCCACAACCGACCAAATATTAACACTACGACAGATCCTGGAGAAAACCCAAGAAGTCCAAATCGATACTCACCATCTATTTATCGATTTTAAAGCGGCATATGACAGCATTTATAGAGACGAGCTATACAGAGCCATGTCTAGTTTTGGCATCCCTTCCAAACTTGTCAGATTGTGCAGAATGACGATGGAGAACGCCCGCTGCTCCGTAAAGGTCGGAAACAATCTCACCGAGACCTTTGATGTCAAAAAAGGATTTAGACAAGGTGATGCGCTGTCATGTGACTTTTTCAACATCATTCTTGAGAAAATTGTGCGAAACTCGCAAGCCAACACCAGGGGCACAATTTTCCAAAAGTCAAAGTGCAACTACTTGCATACGCTGACGACATCGACATCATTGGCAGAACACAGCGAGCTGTCACTGGTGCGTTTGCAGGTATCAGCGCAGAAGCGGCAAAAATGGGTTTAGTGGTGAATGAGGGCAAAACAAAATATATGCTGTCAACAAGAAGGGACACGCAACATCGACGAATCGGACAGAACGTCACGATAGACAGCTATAACTTTGAGGTAGTTCGGGACTTCGTCTACCTCGGCTCCGCTATTAACTCTGAAAATGACATCACAGCAGAAATCAAACGAAGAGTTACACTTGCCAACCGCTGTTACTTTGGCCTAAGAAGGCAATTGATTAGTAAGGCCTTGTCGAGAAACACCAAGGAGACTCTATATAAGACCCTCATCATCCCAGTCCAGCTTTATGGCGCAGAATCATGGACGTTATCAAAGGCGGATGAAGATCTCCTTGGTCGCTTCGAACGCAAAATTCTTCGAGTGATTTTCGGTCCCGTTTGCGTTGACGGGCTTTGGAGGAGGAGATTTAACAGCGAACTCTACGAGCTGTACAGCGACATCGACCTGGTCAGAAAAGTACGTATCAGTCGACTAAGATGGCTAGGACATGTAGAGCGAATGGACACCAACGCTCCGGCCCGAAGAGTCTTCGATTCCAACCCGGAGGGACAACGCAGTAGAGGAAGACCTCGCCTTAGGTGGCGCGCACAAGTGGAAGGGGACCTCAACCAACTTGGAGTGCGCAACTGGAGGCGGTTAGCCAAAGATCGTGCTAACTGGAGAGGCGTGTTGGTTGAGGCCCAGGTCCACCCCGGACTGTAGCGCTACCTACTTACTTATATCTAAGTAAGTAAGTAGGTAGTATCGCATTCAGCTACAAATTAATTTGCGGAAACGGAATACAGAGGAAAGAATGTTAAAGGGACTTAACGCTTTTTATGCCTGCAGGAAGGGTTTAATTAATAAAACAATTTAAAAATAAATGAATAATGTGTTGAGATGTTTTTTGAAAGCAATGACAAAGAAGAAAACAAGAAAAAAGAGCTTGAAAAGCTAAAGAAGGATATTTGAACAAAATCCAATTTGGATGATCTTCAATTAAGCGAGGACAAAAACAACTATTAAAAACAACATCTTCGAAAATGGGTTAAAAACTCTCGACTCAAATGATGAAATGTATGTTTTAAACAAACCTCGTTTTGCCTGCTCTGCTTTTTGGCGCCGTGTGCTTGACGATAACCAGGAATGGAAAAAACTATTCTTCGTTTCTGATGTTTGGTGTTGGTCCTAACCTATACTCCTATATGCTAGGAGAGCGAATGTAGAATAAGATAAAATGACGAACTATACCTATGTATACAAGTACAGTTGGGGAATGTATGTACATAGTTGAAAAACCGAATAGATTAGATACGCTCCAGTCAAGAGGATCTTGAAATACCAAGACATTGCGAATGTCAGAGCGGTTGAGATGCACAACTGAAAGCCCGCGCATCGAAGAGGATTGAATGCTGCCGTCTTCCCCAGGTAGAAACCATTAAGTCGTATTGTTATAATTTATAGTTTATATCATTTCAAATTAAAGAATGTCGGCTTAAATAATTTTCTTTGTTTGAAAAGTTTTAGCAAAATAATAATATGTAGGTATCTACTGCTGAACTTAAATTTTATATCACAATCACAACACTTTAAATGGATAGTATTATACCTAATAAAACATTAGGTGGAACACAAAAGAACATAGATATGTATTAAAAGAAAAGATGGACAAAGACATTTTCGAACCGGAAAAAAAGGACATTGTAACACTTACCTCACTGTGGGCATTATTTTGCATCACTATATTTTGATCCTTGTTTCCGAGTTACCTATAACTAGCAAGCTCCACGTCCCTTTCCAAAATATATTTTGGACCAGTGTCACGTTATTGTCCAAAAATGTTCCAAATGGATTTTAGATGTTCTTAAAATTTTTCTTTAGTTTTTGCAATTCTTCCAAAAAAATTACCAAATCCACAAATCCACGTGTTTGGACTATAAGAATGTAGAATATCTATCTAATTATGCCAGAAAAGAAATTGAGATACTCAGAGGTAGACGTAGGAATTCTATACCCACATTTTGTTTAGAACTCTTCTTTATGTCTGTGATAAGAGGAAAGAAGATTTTGACCAACCAGAGAAGTTTCCAGAATCCATCCTGTAGAACTCGTTCTTGCGATGCCGTTATCATGCTAAAAGCTGTTTTTTTTTTTCAAAAGTTGTTGTCATTGAAAGTATTGAATCACTCACAACTGCGGATGCCCAAGATATTGAGCGGTCACGCCACACCACAATTAAATAAATGGGAGATCAATGTACCAACGTAATGTACCGATACTGATATCTGCATTATGGTTGTGCTTCGCTCGATATTTTCTATAAAATTATAAATAAATTAAATATTTTATCCAGTCACATTTGAAATGACAGTGTGGGCACACTTGATTTGTTTTTCACTCTTTCATTTAAGGCAGTAGAAAGTTGTCAGTCTTTTTAGGAATTTTTTCCTCCCTTGATTAATGTTGACAAATAAATATAGAAGGTACACGAAGGCGTTAATCGGAATCGGTAAAGATGAATCAAGTAAAAAGGAGTTAGGTTGGTATGCAAAAATAGGCTGCACAAAAGAGAATAATCTTGCTTCTCCGTCAAAAACGATGGACGTGATATTCTCTATTGTGGTAGTTAAAACCTTTGAGAATCGAAATACATCATACTTCCCCCGCCCAAATCGAATGCATAGAACATGGAAATAGAATCTGTGGATGCTAATGATTTGGAAAAGCTTAACAAGAACAAGAAATTCGTAAAGAAGCTACCAAGTCTTATGACGCCTTCTTTGCATCGTTGAGCCGTTGATCAAGCAGATCGAAACGTTCTCAGGGTCTCGGTTTGAATAAGACTGGCAGTTTCACTGGTCTCCTTGAGTGAAAATTGGTTGGTGGCCCTGACTTGCAAAATGTCATGTAATGCCACCATAAAGTATTAAATGAAGAAAGTATTGTATCGCTCTGTCGCTGTTGCTTACATAGACATGAAGCCCGATGAGTTGGTCGAGAATATTCAGTTGTTGAAAATCACTGGCAGAAGGTTCGTTCTGTATAGGACATGAAGTATACGTATACGTATACTCAATGTATACACCCTCTGTCAGTGGCTGGAGCCGGATATGGTAGGTACATGGAAATCGTATATTGAATTACAACGTCTACAACACTGAATCAAAAAAGTACGTCATATTAACAACAAAGTTCGTCATATTGAAGAAAAAGTTGTTATTTTTGAGCCAACAACCGTAGTTGTCAATATGATGAACTTGAGTTGTCAATTAAAATTGAATCAATTAAATGTTCATATTGACAATCGCCGTTGTTGATTTGATGAACGCAGTAGTCAAATTGTAGGAATTGATTTTCATAATGAAAATCATGGTTGTTAAACTGAAGAACTCGATTTTCATAATAAAAATAAAAAATAAATAGGTGGCGCAACAGGCGGTAGACACCCAAGGCCTAGCTTCTCGCAACCATTCGCTTGTGTGAGTTTCTATTTTTGGGACGAATGGAAGGGACCTACAATTTTATGCCGATTCCGAACGGCTGAATTGAGAAGCTTTTTCAGGACAGTTATACTCTCGGATGTTTGTCAGACGTTCGCGAGAGGTGGCGCAGTAGAAAAAAACACTAAGATGTAATTTGTGTTTTTCCGGGGATCGAACCTGGGATCCCTCGCACAGCAGTCCAGCACACTAACCACTGCGCTACTGCGCCCACTTTCATAATGAAAATCGTAATTTTCAATCTAATGAAGGAAGTAATTGAATTAAAGAATTCGATTTTCAATAAAAACGTCATGATTTAAAACACCTGCTAGCTAGATTAAGGAATTTATACTTACAGTGGAGTGTCAACATATTATATTGGTAATACACATATACACACCCCTGAATGCGTTTCGCCCCGATGACCCACCACATCGGGCAAAGACGTAAAAACGCAAAGATTTCTCGACGTTTACCGAGACTATCATGTGTTTCACAGTCAAAAGTGACTGTGAACTATAAACCTAAACGTGTTTTCTTGAGTATTCATATTGACAACTGCGTTTGTCCATATTACAACAAAGATCATCAATATAAAGATTTTGAAATACTATGCACTTATGTGGTAGTCATATTGACAACCCCGATTTTCAATTCAACAAACACATTCTTCAATGTGATTACAATGAAAGTGCATACATCATATTGACAACTGCGATTGTTAATCTTACAACTTTTTTCATAATGTTTGGTACTAAGAATTGACAACCGCCCGTTCTTCATATTGACTATCCGGTTGTTAAATGTATTTGATATTTTCAAAAAATGTTCATCATATCGACAATTTTGTTCGTCAATTTGACAATTTCCAGTTAACAACCACCAATTTTCAATATGACAACCAATCTTTTTTTCAGTGAAGACAGAATAAGTCTATGATGGAGGCGCACTTCGGTCCCGACACAAGAGCAGCTATCTTGCTAAACCTTTATGTCCATAATCAAAAGTTTTCCTTAAAATGTCATTTTCAGTTTCGGCGAGTACGAAATCCTAATTCAAAACAAGAAACAAGAAGCCCCTACTTCACCCACTGAAGGTGAATACCACAACAAACAACTGAAATTGGACGAGCAACAACAAGTCAAAGCACCTGACGTCTATGTATAGTAGGGTTTGTCATATTTTTGAACTTTAGAATTTTAATGTCTAATAGTTTTCAAAAGTTGCATTACTGAGTTAAATGAAAAACTACATTTATAGTTTTTATTTTGGTTAGTACTTTTGGGTCCCTATATTGGTGCGCTATATTTTTTTTTAAATCTATATCCAAAACTAAAGTTAAGCCCTGCTCAAATAATGTAAATGCATTAATTTTATACTGTTTGTCAAATACCGACACATTGAAAGATAAATATATTTTACAACTACTCGTTCTGTACACCGGCAAACGCATTTCGGGTAATACAATCTTCTTTAAAGTATAAAAGAAACAGCCGCCCGTGTGTGCACTCATAACTCGAGAACGGATCGTTCGATTTTCACGATTTTGAGCTTGATGGATTTGTATTGGCCCAAAGAAGAAATTAGGGAAACGAATTGGGCAAAGAGGCGTGGCACCTCCCATAAAAAAAACATACAAAATCTTATATCTCGAAAACAACTGAACCAATTTAGCTCAAATTTGCAGGCCATCTGAAGTATTCATCCGGAAGTTTTTTGTCTGTGAAGTTTTGTCAAAATTGGACAAAGGGGCGTGGCACCTCCCATACAAAAAAAAAAAAAACATTGCAAACGCTTTTTCCCGATATTTCGAAAAGTAATCGGTCGATTAAGCTGAAACTTACACAATAGGTCTGTTTTATTGGCAATCTATCTCAGTGAAGTAAAGTAAAGTAGAATCTTTAACACGCAATTACAACAACTACACGCTGTTTGACACTTTCGAGACTCTATTATAGTTGTTGTAATGGCGTGCTGAAGATTCTACTTTACTTTACTTCACTGAGATAGATTGCCAATAAAACAGACCTATAATCGGTTAGGAAAAGAAAAGTACACGTGGATCAAACGTTTTCGAGTTTTCCGATAGATGGCGCTGAACACCAAAATCTTAAAATTACACTATATCTTGACATTTGCGGCAGCTTTAGCTTTGAAATTTGGTAAATAGAGGTTTATTGCCTTTAGAAAGTATTGAAAATACTATGGGCGGGATCGAGAAAAGGGTCGTGGCACTTCCAATAAGAAACTGCAAACGTTATTGCTCGACACTCGTGGGAGCTAAAGTCTTAAATTTCAAATATTGATGTAGATTGTCGGCATAGGCAATTCCTGCGTACGGGCAAAGCCGGGTAGCTACAGCTAGTAATAATAAATAATAAATGCATTAACCTATATCTATGTTTTTCGTTTTATTTCCTAAAAGCAATTTATGTTTAACGATTTCAATTATTTTTTTTTACAAAAATTGACATTGAACATTATCTGAACAATAAACCAACAAAGTACTAAAACTCATTTTTTCCAAAACTTCAGCTGGTTTGAGGAAGCCAAAAGTTCATAAAAATCCAACTTTTTTATATATTCTGAAGCCTAAGATCCCAATTCAACTTTTGGCAGGTATTAGATTAAACAATTAACAACTTTTTTTTTCGCCATACTAAAGTGACACACCCTAATGTATAGGCACCCATCGTTTGTCAGTTGAGTTTTGAGTATACGATGTCCACTGTTTATCAGTTTGACACTACACTACGGTTTGTCTTCTTGAGACCATCTGAAAGGATAGTACACAAAATTTAAATCGTCGGTACCTAAGTCTATAGTCAAATTTTAAAAAAGCAGACCGTGGGCATTTAGTCTCTTGACAAGCACGTTCCTTGTGTGGCGTAGTACCTAAACGACATTTCTGTGTTAAGATGATTTCCATTTTGAAGGACCACATTATAGGCTTTGTCGGGGAACAATCCGCGATGGTACATCACTAGATTGTAGGTTAAAGTCCAAACAGTCGCTTCGTATATCAGGGTCTGTACTTTCGAACCAAGTTTAGTACCTACTTGGTCCTTTTAGGAATTGTGCAAACACTGTCAACACGTCGCTTGGTTTCCCAATATGACTAGACGACCATAACGAAGTCTCTATTTCGAAGAGAAGTCCCGATACTGGCACATCCAGCCAAATATGAGGTCCATCAATGATGATTCAGTTGGTAGACCACAACCAGAGCTGGATGAGAGGGCAGCACTCGAGGTATACCGTATACCGTATACGTGCAAAAAATATGGAAAGATGAAGGAACAGGCACGTAGCCAGGGGGAGGGCTTGAGGGGTTGAAGCCCCCCCCCCCCCCCGAAACGCTAAGCAAAAAATTAAAAACTAAAACTTTCTAATATAAATTCAAATCTTCCGCAACCATTCAAATGCAAATATAACTTTAAAAAATGTAATTAAAAACACGCACCAGAGAGCCGGAAAACTCGACTTCTAAGCCTTTATGAAACGCAAGATTCATTGAAAGGTATAATAGTATTATTTCCTTTGTAGAATGTAGAGCTCTTCAAATGCATCTCAATAAGTCTTGAAGAAATAACCAGCAGAACGTGGGCGATGTCTTCGAAAGCATCAACACTTTTGGCAGCGATCCAAAAAAGTTATTTCCAGAAACTCCTTTTCTACTGAAGCCTATTTTAGAGTGTCTCTACTGATTCTTAGCATAGGAAACATCGTTAAAACAAAATCTTACGGACAGATTCATGGACAACGAAGACGTTCTACCACCATGTCATGTCAAAAAAAAAAACAAAAATCAAGACGTCTTCTGCTTTGAAAAAAATAATTTTAGTATGTTCGTTTAGGTACATACGATTTAAAAACTAATAAGAATCAGTGAATTGGAATATACAGGTATCCCAGTTAAGCAGTATAATCCTTTAAGGGAAGATTCCTGAAGTTCTGCCGAACAAAAAATTTTATGGCTATGTCTATTTTCACCATATTTCCCGTTTTATTTTTTATGGAATTTTTATCGTTGAGATTTTTTCTAAAAATTTTGTTAAGCAACTTGAATTTGTAGTAAAAGCCGTTTTTTGTCAGACAAAAATGGTCAAAAAGAGACTCGATATTTCTCTAAAATCAACTTTTTCTTTCACAGTACCCCAGAATGTTCTTGAGGAAGTGTCCGTACCGGTGCTAAATGGGAAGGGTGTAACCTATTACTCTGGAGAGTTCTGGGGAGTTCCAATTGCACAGCTTGTCCTTGGACCTGACTAAAGATTAACTTCCGTAGCATGCAAAATCCCACCCCCAATTTCTACCGCCGCTGCGTCTGAACGTCGTTTTTTTTATTTCGAGGAGCTCACCCGGTATCAACAAGGCGCTGATACGCATCAGTACCCGGCTACATGGTGTACTACGATTTGGGTATCGGCGTTAGACTCCTATCTTGCCAACAAAGCGTTTCCATGGCAGAACCCGTTTACAAACACTATGTCCGCGTAATCATGTTTTTCAACTTATCAATGTTAAGCTTTTTTTTTAATGCAAAACAACAACTTCTGTTGTTCGTACGTAAAAGAGTTGCTTAACATAATTTTTAGAAAATTTCTCAAGGGTAAAAATTTCATTAAAAAAATAAAAATTTATTAAGTAAACATTTTGAGAAAAAAGCATTTTAAGTAAAAAAATGTAACAAATGTAAATTTTCAAAATGTTGAGTTTAAGGAGCCATAACTCCTTTGTAGCTGCACATATGTACCTAATGACTTGTATGCGTTTCTAAATTGTCT
Organism: Cheilosia scutellata; assembly: GCA_955612985.1. Taxonomy (NCBI): domain Eukaryota; kingdom Metazoa; phylum Arthropoda; class Insecta; order Diptera; family Syrphidae; genus Cheilosia; species Cheilosia scutellata. The sequence continues at coordinate 71,578,899 of OY015312.1, forward strand.
TTTCAAAATGCACAAAACAATTTTTGTATCTCTAATACATAGTTTAGAAGTTATAGCGTTTTAAGTGGTAACACCTCCAAATTAAAGGTCACATGCTTTGAAGGGCCATAACGGGAAATATGGTGAAAATAGACACCCCCTGCTATAAAATTTTTTGTTCGGCGGAACTTCACGAATCTGCCCTTAGACTCTTAGAGGATTATAATGCTTAACTGGGACACCCTGTATATAGTTTTTTGTTTAAAGAATTCCTCATAAGATTTGGAAGAAAGCCCCCCCCCCTACGGCTCTGTGAAGGAACATCGATTTCTTACCACGATGAGCGGACGGTCAGTTTTCTTAAGGGTTTTGCTGGAGATGTAATGCCGCGCAAATTATACCGAAGGATAAAACGATCGTCCAAGGATACATGAACCAAATAAAATCCTGCAGTGGTGAGCAAAGAAATACGATAGTAGGATGAAATGAATGGCCTTCCATCGACACTTTAATGTTGCCTAAAAAAGCGTTAGTTATACAAAGCCATGCCAAGCTCCGACAACCGCGCCATAATCCCTCCATTTTGCTAGTTAATATTGGAGAAACCTCACCGCTTTGTCAAAGTTGCACCCTACCGTTTGATGTCGAAAAAGTTCAAAACAAAGTGATCATTCTTGAAGCACTTGCACGAAACGGTTGCAAAGTATTCAAATTGGGTTGGCCTAAAGCCTAAATCTACACATTTGAGTATAGGTATCGTGCTATATATCTGATTTGGAGTTGACAACCATTTTGTGGCGCACATTTTCATCCGCGCGTTCTTATTTGTTTGGCCTGTAATCACTCCATTGGTATTTTCACTCTCAATTAACATGCCGCATCCATATGTAGTCCCCGTCAGCATTTTTATTTTCTACGTGTAATCTATGAGCTTCCACTTATACTCTGACAAGCAAAACGCAGCCAATCAATATCCTATGATGCCACATGTGCGTTCATACTCATACGTTCTCAGTCTCATAAATCGTCTCCTTCGGCTGGCCTACTTTGTCCCAATTCTCGACAAGCGACTTGTCGTTAGATAGAAGTATGTAGGTACACACACACACCATACTCCATACACCATTCCATGCTTTGAAACCGCACAAAACAATACGACAACTCCGAATGAAAATGCAAATTTTGGCGAAAGCTCGTTCAGGCATAAGCTCAAATTCATCCGTGCACAGTCTCGAATGGGTCAATTATGCAAATGTGTTGAGCTACATCGCGATGAATTGATGTCGGACATGCAGAGTTCGTCGTCATGGCCTCCTCAACTCTTTCGCCCACCCACCATACCAGCAACCATTCAATGAACAGAAAGAGAGACTTCAGTCGGGTTGTTAAATTTACGGTATTATATGAGATTTACACACGCGCACGTATATATAGGTAGGTATACCTCCATCAGGAGAGCCCTCAGCTCGACTCCACTCTTCAAACAGAAAATCCCTCCAGCCCCAAAGGGCCATTGTCTAAAAGTTGAAAGTAGCCAAGCTTAACAAACGGGCTCACGTACAGTGGGTACATTAACCCTTTCCCTCGGTGCGGCATTACTATGAGACTGTGTTGGCCTATATGGCGGGAGAATGAGCAAAGAAAACGACCCATGACACGGCAAAGGGATGTTTGCGAACAGTCTGCTATGCTAAGAAGCCCGGCCTGCTGGTGTGTGTACCGATGTCACCCCTTTTGTACTGTACCATACCGTCCACCACCCCTAGTTAGCAATTCATTTCGGTCTGAGGGTGAAAGTTATTCAATGCACTGCATGTGAAAGGACTCGTGTTTTTTTTTGTGTGCGCCTCTCTCCTTTCAGCTTCTGCCGTCAAGGTTAAAACGAACTATGCGGACGTACGTCTCCCTGCCAGTGTGTGTTTGTGTGTGAAAGAAAAGTTACGACGTGTCTACCAGGATAATTTTACGATTTCCTCGAATGCAAATGGCCTGATTAAAAAGTGCTTTATGTGGAAGCGCTGCTGTGCAAATAAAACATGAAGACACACATAAGAAACCTCACTGGCTTGAGGTTTCTGTTGGCCTCTCTGCTCTGATCACGTTTGTGCCACAATTACTTCATCTAGATACAATTTCCACTTGTGGACTTGTGGTAAATTTTATGGAAAATTTGAAGTTAAATCGTCATGGCAGGAGAGATACACGATCGAATTCATTTGATTTATGCTGACACAAAAAATGGTGCCACATTATTTCTAAGACAGTATTGTTGTTTTTGGTTTTGGCCGAAAATTCGTGGTTATGGTTTTATATGCCACGCCTTTCAACCATGACAACAGCGATAGCTAATGGACTTGTACGCCCATCAAATGAAGGCGAAAACGTGATTTCGACTCAAAGTGGTCGTAGTTGTTGTTTAATCGTTGTTAGGTAAGGTATCTTCAAAAAAAGTATCTAATCATAGATTCGTTCCGGTTTAACGCGACCAATGAAAATGGCCATCAGAATTAGTGGAGAAATATGCTTTCACATTGATTAGAACTGTCTTTTTGTATGGAGTATAACTTTTGGGGATTTTATTTATTAAATGATCGAGGGTAGAAACGTATGTCTATATGTACTAATATTTTAGTTTGTTAATTGGGTCAATGAACCAACCTCCAGCACTTAACCCAATGGCGGAACAAGCAGTACCCTACAATAAGCCACCACACAATTCTAGCCACCAACTTTTGAGAGAACATCCCTAAGGGTGGCGGAGAGTGCAAAATATCTGGGAATGATCCTTATTGGATCCTTAATTATCCGGATGTACTAAATAATTTTTTCCTGGGTAATAATCCTACTGATAGTTGTTTTGCTTTTAATCAAACTGTGGACTTTGTAAGCTCTGTACCTATACTTGAGGATTTTTTAGTAGCCACCGAATTCGAAATCACTGAATGCGTAACAGCTATTAAGTCCAATTCCATTGGTGAGGATGGCCTTCAAATACGGTTCATCAAACTTATCTTACCTCAAATTATTTCCCATTTCACTCATGTGATTAACTGGTGCATAACAACATCAACTTTTCCTCAGTGCTTGAAAATTGCAAGAGTACTGCCAATAGCAAAGAAAACTAACCCATCTTCTCCGGCCGACTTTAGACCGGTTAGCATTCTTCCCTGTCTATCAAAGGCATTCGAGAAAATTATTGCGAAGCAGATAACGAAGCACTTATCCCTTAATAAACTGCTTTACGCTCAGCAATCCGGTTTCAGAGCTAACCATAGCTGTTCTACAGCTGTTCTACAGCTATGGTCAATTTATTAGAAGAAATAAGGCAAGACTATGACAGGGGTTATGTTTCGTTGCTTTGCTTACTAGATTTCTCGACAATGTAAATCATGAAATCCTGTGTTGGAAACTGAAGAATAACTTTGGTTTCAGCGAAAGTGCTGTGAAATTGATAAATAGTTTTCTTTCTGGCAGATCGCAAAGGGTTATATCAGGTGAACGCTTTTCATATTTAAAAGAAATTAAGCAGGGAGTGCCTCAAGGGTCAATATTAGGGCCGATACTCTTCTGCATGTTCATAAATGACCTTCCTTCAGTGTGTAAATATGCTTCGATACACCTATATGCAGATGATGTCCACCACTCAGCAACCTAAATGAACTTGTCCTTCTCATTAACGAGGAGTTAAGACATATTCACACTTGGTCAGTAGCTAATGGTCTACTACTAAATCCACTAAAATCCCAGATAATTCCTATATCAAAAAATAATTTTAATTTGTGTCTCCTACCTGAAATACAACTAAACAACAATAAAATTAAAGCGGTTGAGTCAGTCACTAGTCTTGGCTATACAATTAACCGAAACTTATCTGGTTATAATCATACTAATGTGATCATCGGTCTATCTATGGATGTCTGCGCAAATTGTGGATCAGTGCTTATTTTACTCCACAGGAAACTCGACGAAAGCTGGTATTGGCATTGATCTTACCACTCATAACATATGCTGAGGTGGTCTACAGCAGTCTTGACTCACTATCCAAGCGTAAACTTCAAGTTGCCTTTAACGTGCGTTATATTTATGGCATTCGTAGATACGACCATATTTCTGAGTTTGCCAGGGGTTTAATTGGTTGCACCCTGCAAGAATATATCAACGTCAGGAATTGTATATTTTTACATAAAATCATAAATACTCAATGTCCGTTGTACTTGTATAACAGACTTAATTTCACTCGATCCTCTAGAACTATCGGCCTCATTCCATCTCGATGTAATTACCTTAATTCCTCACGTTTATTTTTCATCCATACTGTTCGACTGTGGAACTCTTTACCCTCTCAAATTAAAAATATTTCTAATCCGTCCAATTTTAAAAGTGCAATACTACAACATTTTTCCAACTCCAACTCATCCCACTAAATCTCAACCTTTTATCCCCTTCCTTTCTCAACTCAGATTCTCCATCCATGTCTCACCTCTTAGATTAAGATACTTGATATAAACTAGATTTAAGACATTATTTTAAATTTTTCTAATGTACAATCACTAAGTACTATAAAAGATTATATCTTAATGTACAAACCATTAAAAGCAATAAATGAAATGAAAAAAAAAAATGAAATAATTGGAACTCGAATGTCAATGAAAGCGTAAAGAAAGCAGCTAATGCTTTCTACGCGTGCAACCGCATCTTTGGCAGGATTTGGGGACAAAACTCCCAAATTCTGTGGATGTAAACGGCTATCGTGAGGCCATTACTCGCACATATGGCAGCATATATAGTCTGGTGGCAAATCGCGAGCAAGGCGACCAATCTCTATAGTCAATCACCCCTATTGTCGTCGTCGTTTACGTCTCTAAAAAGAAACGACACGACTGTTTGGTATTGTCGACTGAAAATAAACGACTTTTGTCGCGGCGACGATCGACAAATGGCGTCTGAAATGTCAAAAAATGTGGATTGTATTTTTCGACGACGATCGTCGGTATTGCGTGAGGCGTTTTGTGACGACGTTTGTCGTGGAAATGATACATTTCTGTCGTCGACTATTTTGCGGACGACTACTGTGTGATAAATGTGTTAAAAAAAGTCAGTAACCCTTAATTTTTAATTAACTAAAAGACAATTATAGTTATTTTGCAGAATGGAGACAACAAATAAAAGACAATTTCTACATTTATTGAACGAAATGCAGAAAAATATTCCTTTGGCAAAATCATTCACGAAGGCCTAACAAAAGTGATGTTAATCGGCAATGAGACCACATAGCCTTTTCTCTGAATTGTCTTGGACCATATAAATCAACGCGCACAAGTAATGAGTTATTACACGACGTCCCTTAATTAAGGCCATAAAATCATTTATGATGAAAAACCCAGAAAGCGGAAGGATGCAGTATCGTTTTTTGTATCCCTGCGGATGTGCCATAGGGGTATAAAAAGAACTGCAACTATATCAATAGTTTGCATTAATTTTTTACAACTGCGTGATCAAGGGTTAAAGAAAAGTAGGTATGTGTATTTAATATTTAACTAACGAAAGATTATTCTTTAAAATGAGAATCACAAATAAAAGACAATTTCAATAGTTAGTGAAAGATATGGGGAAAAATATTCCGTTGGCAAAATAGTTCACAAAGGGCCTAACCAAACGTGATGTTAATCGGCAATGGAACGAAATAGCCTTATCTCTCAATTGTCTTGGACCACCTTCGACTTCGATAGTCTAAACTACATTTTACATCTGAAAATAATTATTGTAATTAAAAGAATGTTTGCAATTTAAATTATTTCTACCACTTACAATTTGGATTTTGTTCGAATTTCCTTCCTTAACTTTACCAGCTTTTTTTTCTGGTTATCTTCTTCGTCACAGCTTTCAAACAACATCTCAACGCTATTAATTTTTGATTTGTTTTATTAAATAATTAACCAAGTCACAAACAAAACACAAGACCAAAGTATAAATTCGTCGACTGAAATGTCAAACCACATGTGTCATAGTTTGTGGAATGTAAGAGTTCAGAGAGGAAAAACACAAATTACATCTTAAGGTTTTTTCTACTGCGCCACCTCTCGCGAACGTCTGACAAACATCCGAGAGTATGACTGTCCTGAAAAAGCTTCTCAATTCAGCCGTTCGGACTCGGCATAAAATTGTAGGTCCCTTCCATTCGTTCCAAAAATACAAACTCACACAAAACGAATGGTTGCGAGAAGCTAGGCCTTGGGTGTCTACCGCCTGTCGCGCCGCCTATTTATTTATTTTTATTTAAGAGTTCAGAGAGTCGAGTCGTTTCAGTTACGCAATACCAAATTCCAAACGACTCGATACGACAAACGTCGCCAGTCGTTTGCGACAGACGACGACGACAATAGGGGTGAATATGATAAGAAATACACAGACTGGCATGTATAGAGACAATCAGCGCAAGGAACAGCTAGATTGGAGGCAATTTTAGATCTGACACCTCTAGACCTATACATGGAGGAATCTGCTACGAAAAGTGTTATCCCAACTACCCACATGGAGCCCAGACAATGTTGGCCATGCACAGATTTAAAAAAAAAAAAAAAAAAAAACGTAGAGTAGTCATTTCAAACTATTATATGTTTCCCCGTTTGAATAGACCTTTCTCTTGGGTCTTTTCCCAGTAGGGAGGAATGGATCACAATAATGAACCCACGAAGAGAAAATCAATAGGTATCCATCTACACAGATAGCAGGGCAGCATTCGCTTCCAAGCCGAGGTTTAACAAGATGTAATTGTTGGCAATACCAATATTGATAATATAGGTATATGATACTATTTCCATTTTCATTGACAGCAAGGCGGCAGTCTCTCTTATCACAACCGCGAAGAACTCAACGTTATTTGCTCGCAGCACACCAGGAATCTCCGCTGCGTCCCTGTGCTCCGAGACGAACCCGGCAATAAGAGGAAGAGATCTACAGTTTGACATGTCTTCACTATCTAAGCTGTAGTAGGGGCTCTAACGAGTCATTAAATCTCAAAGATGACAATACCTGTAAGGCTGCGGAGACGAAGAGGTCCATGAGGACACCACCTCACTTCCTTTGTCATTGTCCGAGTCTATGTCACTTGAGGAACAGAACTTCCATGACCTAAATGAACTTTTTGATGTTTCACTTGCTGATCCTTACAGATTTTTGACCATAGGTAGGTATCACAACGGCTGGACAACAAGGAGCCACAAACCGCATCTATAATGTACAATGGTTAACCCCCATAAAAGGGCATCATAGTGGGTCCACAAGGACCTAAGTGGGTATAGTAGGGTTCACTGACCGCTGACCTAAGTTAATCTAACCTATAGCACCACGGTCAAAACAGATGCAATTCATCAGCATGTTTTTAATAGTGACGCACATCTGCATTCACATCGCATTAGATCTGATCTGATTAGAAATGGAGACAGAAAGATTGGGGACTGGGACATCTATTTTTCCTATGCAACCGACCTCACCTCTAAATAAAGTGTAGTGCTGCCTTTACGTAGCAATTTTCTAACATTTCGCTATCATCTGATGGGTATTTTTAGTTTTAAACACTCGCTTCAAGATGATTTGAAATAATACCTAATCTCTTCGCAGGAATAGTGAAACAAAAATCCCATCGAATGGTACTTCACCTTTGGGAGATTACAGATAGACTGACTCAATTCCGTGGTTTACTCTTATCAGTCACACTCCAATTTAAATGTCTCAATGTATAAATACTCATCTCACAGCAGAAACATCATCACAAGGCAATAGTGCGCGTACTACTAAACACTGATTAACGGCTCTAGCTACCTATATTTAAACACTTTCAATATGAACGTAAAAGTTATTCTATTGTTTGTCTTGGCGTTGATTGCTGCAATTTCTACTGGATGCGTAGAGGCACAGCAGCGCCCGCCCAAGCGTCACGAACCCCCACGTCAATTAGGATATGGACATGGATTTTCAAGATCAAGATCCAGCACTGGCCGCGGAGGTCCAAATCCAAGAAGAACGAGAATTTATTAACCAAAAAAAATTGTCTACTTACATTATCTATAAATTATTATAATTTATTTATATATTTTTTATATACCTAACCTATACATATAATTATTCAATGATAGCCAGATAAATAAATCAGTTTGTTTCCTTATCAGTAAGAAGCGTTGTTCATTCGCATTTCATCGTGAATATGAATGAATTGTTCTCAAAGTCAAAATGTCAACTTAATCAATTGAGATTATAGTTTACAAAAAGCTATATAATTTTGATGCTGTGTAAGTTAATTTATACTCAAATTGAGCTGAAACTAAACTCTTTAGAGACGTAGGTAGGAGAATTGAAATTGCTATTATTGGCAGTGTGGTAGTCACGATTACCTACGAATATTTATTTGGCTCTAACTTTTCAGATTTGGGATTAGAGTTAGAAAATATCCACTCTACCTATCCTGATTACAGTCTTACCACAGCAACAGTTAGTGGTGAATACCAGTGGTAATTGATGGCACGATTAATCGAAAATTTTTTATTAATCGATTATTTTCTTTCGATTAATAATTTAATTGTATCGATTTTTCCCTTTCGATTAATCGACAAAATAATCGATTAATTCAAAAAATAATCGAAAGAAAACTATCATTGCTAAAGCAATACTGTCTAGAACAAGACTGCGCAGATCATTGCGGAAACGCAAGCAATAAAACATCTGCGAGCACAAGTAATCAGTAATCAGTATTGTGGAAATGCTAACCTTATTGAGACCATTGGAAACTATGACTACTCAAATAAATGGAGAGAAATACGCCACATTAAGTCAAGTTATTACACTCGCTGATTGTAGGCGTCAACAAATAATACAAATTTGTTGTAAATCCGTGGTAACAAACAAATTAAAAACAAATATTTTTAACCAGTTTGGCCGTCGCTTTGGACAATTGGAACATTTGTTTCTACTGGCAGCATCATCACTCCTAGACCCACGGTTCAAAAAAATCCATTTTCAGGATCCCATAGCTTTGAACAAAGTTATGAGAACCATCAGAAGCGAAATGGCTGAGATTGGACGAGGAGACGACAGCATTGGGAGTGGAAGTGAACCATCTTCCACTGGTGATAATGAGTTCGATTTATGGGCTCACCATAAGACTTTGGCACACAAACGACGAAGAACGACGAACTAAGATTCTTTCTTAATGCTCCGGTTCTCGAGTTAAAACGAAATGTGGTTGATGCTTGGAAAGAGATGAAATCCGTTTAACTTAAGCTATACACTCTCCCTAAAATATTGTTTGTTAATTGGAACTTCTGTACCATCCGAACGGCTTTTTTCCAAAGCAGGTGGAACTGCTACAAAACTCTTGTTTTTCAATTCAGTTATTAATAAATACATAATGTATTTTTTTTCTTTATGTATAATTTAGTGAATTAAACGCTATAAATTATTTTTATACTTATACTCATCAAACAATTTATTTTCTTTTTCATGACAATATCAAATTTTAATCGAAAACACCGATTAATCGATTAATTTCGTTGCAATTAATCGCAATTAATAATCGATCCCTTCGATTAATCATTATGATCAATTAATCGATTAATAATTTTTTTTTTGTCTTCACTTTAGCTATCACTGCCAAAAATTCATTAGGAACTGATGTGCTGGGTTGCACTCGAACATCTCCGCACAAAACCAATGGTTTAATGTCGACTAGAAAACTAGAATAATAATAATAGAAAACACAGCAAAACAAGAGGCGTATAACGCGAGCGCGACGCTGCAAAAGAGAACTAGAGGTAGAACTGATCATGCACGGTCACGGACTTTATGAGCAAAAGAGACTCGAAGACCATCCGGATCATGATGGAATAATATAATATACTTATTCCATCATGATCCGGATACTCATTCCTCACGAAGATAAAGAGAGATTGAAAAAATTGAGAGAAGCTCCAGAAACATTGGGTTGTATGCAAAAAGATGAGTTCAAGCTGTTTGCTCACTTTTCTAAGATCTTTCTTAGCATGGTATGCAAAAAACAATACACTGACCGAGTTAGATCTCATCTTGTGAGCTCGATCTCAAAGTGCTGAGATCGATCTAAAATTGAAAGCACGATGTGAGACGGAGCTCGTTTTGATATGCAAAAAGATGACAAAACGATTGATTGTATGAGTTCGATCTCACAAATAGTTAAGCATGGTATTTCTCTTACTCAGTTCATATAAAACAATCAAGATGACCAAATTTTAACCAAATTTTGTTACAAATCAAATTTATATAAATAAAAGGAGTCAAGTTAGTGAAGATTTTCGTCGTTTTGTAAAACTACTAACTGAAAACCCTAAAACACACGGTTTTTCTTGGATATTTGAAAAAATTACCGTAATGCGTAAAATTATATGCATTTTTATAGGTATATGAAAATTAGCAACTCTTTTTCCTAACTGAAATATTTCTTTTCCGGTTTTGTTGACTATGTACTATTTTGTTTTTTAAAACTTAATATTCCCACTTTTATGTCTTCACCAAATTGGTTTTTAAAGTACCTACCTATAATTTTAATCACTCAATCAATCATCTTCGCCCTAAACATTAGGCGTGATTTTTTTGCTATCCTATCCCAGTCTTATCAAAATATTTTCATACAAACGTCAGCCAGGATAATTAAGCCCCGAAAAAACTGTGCTCGCAAGCTATCATTGCTTCAAAAGTTAGCGCAAATTGCTCTCGATCATAAATGACATTTAATATTACAAAATTAATTAAATATACGACTAAAAAAGCAAACAAAGCATTTGCCAAACATATACCCACAATTTACAAATTTTTATGTGCATTTTTCATATTTGGAAAACGTTTTTATTCGCGAAACTTTTGTTTGTTTTTGTTTGTGTACATATTCGCATAATCTTTTTTCTTGTGTTTTTTTTTATTGTTCTGAGCTAGCTACATTTTCCATATATCAATGATGAGTGCTATAAGGTTTTATGTAGAAATGACTAGCCCAGACAATTTCTTTAAGCCTATATGGGATAGCAAAACGAACACGTCGTCTATTGGTAGGTAGGACCTAATTGTGATTTTTCGAGCAAAATTTAAATTTTCTTATTTAACCAAAAATTGATTAAAGTAACCCAATTTTCTTTTTAATATCATGCTCCCTTTACACTTTTTCTCTCAGAAGACATACTCACTTGTCACTTCTTTTATTTACCCAGAGAGCTTTGAGATCGATCTCTAATCCATTGAGCTAGAGCTGTTGAGAAAGAACTATTTTTTTGCATATGAAACTGAGTCCGAGTTTCGGTTTGCACAATCGATCTCTCATGTGAGTTCAAGCTCGTCAGCTCTGACTTTGCGATCGTGCTCATCTTTTTGCATACTACCCATTGTATGGAACATAGAAGTTATATACCAAAAGCTTAATTTCTTACCAGGGCTAAAAATCTTGCACAGAGTTGAGAGGGATAGAGATAACGAGAGAAACCATATGTAGAAGAATCACATTCAAAGCTGAGAATATGGAAACATTATTTTTGCAGATTCTATAATGGCGACGAGGACTCAGAACCCCTCTGTTAGGCAGAATGTAACATTTAATATTGACGAAATGACGATGATAGATAAAACTTCCGTCCCCCCGCTCAAAACCGAACAAGGGTATTGCATCAATATCCAAGCTAACAATAAAGCTGCTAGCCTGGCGGTTTACCTGCCGAGCTTTTTAGAACAGCTGGAAATGACTTGGTGGGAGAGAGCATTCATCTTTTCATTTTTAAAATGTTGGTGAATAGGTATATGACTGATGAATGAAATCTTAGCAGGGTTTGCCAGGTACACAAGAAATGAGATCCCTACAGATGCGCCAAACACATATCAGTTTCCTTAACAACAAGCTTGCATACAAGATCCTATTTGCCATATATGTACTGTGAATGCCTAAAACCCTTCGTAGATAACCTATAATTCTACTATTTCCCACGCAAATGTCCTGTGAGGAAACCTGTGACCAGTCGAATCTGACTTCTCTACTTCTCTTCTGGCTTATTCGTCTGCCTTTTTACTGTGTCCTGACATCCAAATCAGATGGACTTTGTTTGTAGTGCCCGATAGTTGTAGGAGTTGAAGACAATTCCAGATCAGTTTTGATGTTATTTCGAAGGGATCATGACGTAATCTCGAATGACCAACATCCCGAAAAGTTTTTTTTTTAATCTCGAATGTACAAAAATCTCGAAAGACTATGGGTGGTATGAATAAAAATCGAGTTTAAACTCCGAGTACGTTCTCCTGAGCATGAGCATGAAGTGATAGTTTGTTCTCAAATTTATATGAATAAAAAAGATTTTAGTTTGAAGAGTAGATACGTGCTCCTCTACATATAGGAGTAGATAGATACTCGTCATTTTATTTTCAAACATTTCTGAGTCTGTAAGGATAACAATAGTATTGCAAATGTTGCCATGTTTATGCTAATTTTTGGAACTTTTTCTATGGATATCCGAAATTTATATTGAAGCATCGGAGATCGTTGTTTAAGTTGACCAAAACATCTTTCAATTGTTTCACGCTCCTTTATTATTATAAGCACGATCTTGCGGTTTATTATGATTTCTAATACTCAACATTATCCACGGTTCTATGTCATATCCTTCATATCCTAAAAGTATTGCATCCAACATCGGAAAATCATTCCTTTCATTGTTATAAATTCTGAGTTGCTCAAAATCCGTGAATCGTAGACAGATCCTGGCCATGATGCGTCTACGCTTGTAAACCCAACTGAATTTAACGTGTGGCTTGTACATTAATGCTATCATATCCCTTTCGATCAATATATTCGTAACCATGAATAAATGAAATGAGAATTGTGTTTTTTTAGAGGTTTGGTTTTTAAACTGTGAAAACTGTTTCTACAGATTGTCATTTTGACAGTTGAAAGTGTATTTGTGGTTAGTATAGGTTTTGCCATTTTACGATGAATAGATTAACGCTTTGGTTTCAAGAAGATAACGCAACATGCCACACGGCGCGCGACACTATCATTTTATTGCGGTAAACATTTTCTGAGCTCGTAAAATCGCGTAATGGAACTGGTGATCAGGCCTCCACGATCCTGTGATTTATATTACTTTCTTTGGGGGTATGTGAAGTCACCAGTCTATGTCGATGAGACCTTGAACGATTTGGAAATCAACATTTGCCGTGTTTTGCTGATATACGGGTCCAGTTGTTCGATAAGGTTATCGAAAATTGAACTTCACGATTGCGCTTCATTCGAACTATGGCGTAACAGTAATGGCGTAATTATCTATTAAATAAAACTAATATCATAAACATCGACAGTAGCTTCAACTGTTTAATTTCATATTGAATTTTTATACCTCTAAAAAACACAAGATCCAATGTCTACATTTTTCTATTAACTTAACAGCAACTTCCGTTTGGTGAAGTTTAGTGAACACCAACATCGTTTCCTACTCCTGTTTGAAAAGACCGGGTCACCCAACCCACATATCTCAAAATAGATTTCCTTTTATCAAAGCTAGGTACATACAGAACCATCTCTTCATTCTCCAGATTATCTACACCCAAAAAGTGATTGGATGTCCTCTTGACATTTTCTTAAGTAAATCGATACAATCCTTTAATTATTAATCACACGTTCTTCTAGGTTTGTAATATTTTTCGGAAGACAATTTAAGGATGAACTCAGCCATTGTTCAAACTGAAGTCTACTGCCTATCAGACTCCAAATTTATGGAGTATATTCTCACCTAGAAGAGCATGAACAATGTTTTATTCATATCAAAACTGAGAATATACTCACAACAAATTCGAGATTAAATAAGAGTACCTACTCTAGCGGAGTATCTGCTTCTGATTTTTAGTCATATCATATGGAGTATTTTTACTCCAAATTATCGAGTATAAACTACATGTTCATTTTTATTCATATGACCCTATATCTCGAAAAAATCTCGAAAATAAAAAGTAAATTCGAGATTTTTATTTGCACCCACCCCATATCCAAACAGTAAACCCAAGCAGTGGGGTTGCAGGGTGGCAGCATGGCCCCGTATTGTATCTCACTTTTTAACACCATTTTTAATATTAATTCGAGATTTTTGTTATTCGAGATTATGCTTTCTAGATTTTTTTTTCGAGATTTTTGCTTTCGAGATTTTTTTTTTCGAGATATCGTGGAAGACCCTTTTTCAAAGGCAGTATTGCAAGAAGGGCTGCCCTGCTATCGGATCGAATGTATGTTCATATTTGTTATTGACCTGTTTAGATGCAAGGTTTCTGTTTGTGGATGTAGGTATCGGGAAAGGGATGTTCTAGGGCTCCATCTCCAACTCCTTCATTTTCTTTGGATCCGTCCGAATACCATAGGTACATGTGAGTCTGTGGCAGTTTTTGTTTTTGTTCCCAGTTAAGACGATATGGAAATGTAACCTTGAAGTTATATATGTAGTTGTAGATATTTTTGGTTGTTTATGTTTGTATGCCAATTAGACCGAGTTAATTTTTTCTGAATTCCTGTAGGATGGCAGTATGGATTACCCTGAAATTTGGCCTCAGCATTGCTATATACCACCAAATGCCGGCTGCATACGTGACTATAATTATAGGTCTCGTTATTGCAGTGTACTACATCCAAAGTGTCATTTTGGGTTATTTCTCCAATTTTTACCGAGTAGACTTTTTTGCTGGTCCATAAATGAGGTTCTGGCCTGTAGGTTATTCATTCAGTGTAAGTAGTTAATTAATAGATACCTACATTTGTTATGATATCTAAAGCATTTGTAAATTTCTTGTAGCACGTTTCCGATTTCGAATAAGAACTTCGATTGAAGCTGTAACTATTTTAAACAATTTTATTTTTCCTCCAACTTCTTTATAAACTTTTGCTGTTAACTTTCTTCGGGCTTAGAACATATTTATAAAAATGTTCTGAAGCTTTCATCGACTATTTTCGAAAACTAAGGTGAACCTTACTGTCTCTCTCGATACGGCTTTCACGCCCTTGACCCTGTAATATAGGCCAATAGGTAGATACCTACCTAACCTACTTATCTACTATCAGCAATTTCAGAATGTTTCTTTCTATCCAGCTGAAACTTAATTTTCAAAGCTAAACATTTTTTGGATGACTATAATATTTGTAAAACCTTAAGGAACTCACCGAATTTAGTGAATGATGAATCTATTGGTAACATTCTGGCTGCCCTGATGCTTTAGAAGATCCTACGCAGGTATTAGTATCTAAATAAATTGCTATATATAAAAAGACATCAGATAGTCCTGTTAAGTAGATATTTATTTAAAATAATATAAATCTTTAAATTGGCCAACAAGTTTGTTTGTTTCTCTAGGAGCAGCCATGGATCCGACTTACCTACTTCAGTCTTTGAGAAAGTCTGCATCATAACTTAACTTTTACCTAAAGTTAAGTGCTAAAGTTCGGAGTGGACCTGGGACTTAAGCATCAATACGCTTAGAAGACTTAGGTCCAACTATCTTCAGTTGCGCACTCCAAGTGCAACTTCTCCATGCATTCGCACCACAGCTGGAATAAAAAACTCCTAAGACCAAAAACCCTAGCAATACCTAATGTAGGTATATCCGTTCAACACATCTTAGCCATCTGACCAGAGGCCAATTTTGAAGTAGATACGAATACGGCTAATCCAAACAGGACTGAAAATCACTCGAAAAATATTTCGCTCAAAACGACCATAGGATAGATATATTTTCATGCGGGTGGATAAAGTCCCCAACCAGGTACCTCAAGGTTAAAGTTGTCTATTATTACGTTCCTTCCGATTCGTCGTTGGTTTGCGTCTGTTCTTTTTGATAGCATAGCCATAGATGCCTAACTTGGTTTTGCCCTTATTCACGACTACTTAAACCCATTTTACCCATTTATCGTTTCTGTGGCAAATTTTCAAACGCGCCAGTGACAGCTCGCAATAATGTCAATGTCATATAGTTAGGTAAGTTATTTTCAAAAATTGTCCCTCCGGTGTTGCTGTTGGATTGCGCGATTCGGACAGCCCCATACCTACAGTGGGTTAAAAAGTATCTACTGCCCTCTACAGCGAAATGAGCAGTCCCTACCTGGATCTATGTACTATCTACGAGATACAATATCTACCATCGATATCTCCTAATAGAATAGGCATATTATGTACATTTCAATAGGTAAACTACCACAAAATTCCCTTTCAATTTGATTCACTAACAGCGCGCCTTCATCAATCGATTCTTAGACAAAAGTTTCACTTCCCAACTAAAACTAATTATGACATCAAATTCGTTTGGCATCTATTGCCCTCTTAACCGCAGCACAGCATATGGAAACCAAAACACTTCGTCATCTACAGAAAAGAATCTCTACCCTTCCGATGATTCGCAAACAAAACCATGCCGCGTTCACTGAACTCTGTGTAATTCGATTTGCGGATGGTGGGTTTGCCGGAACTCACCACGAAGGGGAAATCTGAGACACCACTACTATCACATGCTAAATGCGTTTACTGCGCGGCATTCAATAATAGCTACCCGAGTGGGGAACAGATGAGCAGGTACGCATGGTCGAGACCAACCACATGGCGCAGTATTCGTTAGACTCCGCCCGAAAATAAAATGGCGTGATACGAACAGATAACTGCGTGAAGCTGCAGTGGGAGCAAAAGAGGTAGACATAGTACAGCCGAGTCTCCTAACAGGTAAGAGAGCATGCATTGTGGATGTTGGATGGAGTACGAAGGTGACATCCATTGCAGTGGCGTAGAGGTGCATTCATTTGAAAGGATTTTCCGGGACTTGGTTGTTGGTTCTCGTTTTTGTTTGTGTTGTCGTTTGTCATTGCTTAAAGCGGCTGGTATCCTGCGCCTCTGAGTTTCGCAATCGAATTTGCTTGAATGGAATTTCGATGCAGAGATTTTCATACTTTCATCCAGTGGTGCTGCAGGTTCAGGTATTGTGTGGTGGGAGCGAGCGAAGTTGTGACTGCGAGTTCATCTGTTTTTTAGATGACGCTATTTACTTTGACTATCAATGCGAAAACAACGACAATGGATGCGATAATTGCATTCTGTCGATAATCATGTTGCCCTCAGCGCTTTGCCTTGTTCATGTAGGTAAGGCATCCCGCCCTGCCCACCCCGAACCACCGCCGAGGCACGGATATTTAAGGCATCAGTGGGCTGATTGATTGAATTGTTTGCTGTAAAACAAAAGATTTTAATGGAAATATCGTCTCCGAGGGCATTGGGGATGAATGATTGTCGAAGCTCCTGTGGAATATTGAATATTTTGAACATGGCCAAGTTAATTTTGTACACACAGTGAGTAAGGAAGAGGGAGATAGGTACAGAGTGAATGAGTTTGTATATTGGGTGCTTTGGTTGTTTGGATTTAAGTCCTTGTGTTTAGGGTATGTTGTTGCATGGAAATAGGAGGCGATAATTCCAGATATTCATCTAACTGCGACGATTGTACATGTACATGTGTGTTTGTGTTATGATTTGCTTATATTGCTGAAGCTCTGTTGTGTAGGCTGGTATAATTGTGGATGCTAGATAGCTATATTGACAGTTAACGGGGAGCTTACCTACCAATATCGATCAATTGACAAATTCAATTAAGTAGTCGCTATAGGTATCTACTTTGTATACCTAGGTATATGTGTCCAGATGGCATTTAGATATTTTATTTTTTTTTTTGATATTTGTTGCTATTATTGTAATGGAAGTAGGTACCTAGACAATATAGACAGATTTTTTTTTGGTTAGAATTTGATTAAAAGAGAGGGTGTGCATATAGGTAGATAGTAGTAGGTAATGACTTAATGACTTAATTATTAGTTGATACTGACTTCTATAATATTATGGCGTGGGAATAGTTAGTGGAGTGCTTCGAAGAGGGAAAATGAGAATGGTACTTACTTACTTACTTAGGCGGCTCTACAGTTCGGAGTGAACCGAGGCCTCAGATAACAAGCGTCTCCAGTTAGCCCGGTCCTTAGCTAACTACCTCCAGTTACCCACTCCTAGTCGGTTGAGGTGGCCTTCGACTTGCGCGCGCCACTTAAGGCGAGGTCTTCCTCTACGGGCCGGAGCATTTATTCCCATCCGCTCTACATATCCTAGCCATCTTAAACGACTTACTCGAATTTTTTTGACCAGGTCGATGTCGCTGTACAGAGCTCGTATAGTTCGTCGTTGAATCTTCTTCTCCAAAGCCCGTCAACGCAAACGGGACCGAAAATTCTACGAAGAATCTTTCTCTCGAAGCGACGCGAGGATATCTTCATCCGCTCTAGATAGAGTCCAAGCTTCAGCGCCATAAAGCAGGACTGGAATGGTCAAGGTCTTATACAGAATCTCCTTAGTTGCTCGGGATAGGGCTCTACTACTCAATTGCCTTCTTAGCCCAAAAAAAACAGCGGTTGGCATGAGTTATTCTTCGTTTAATTTCTTCCGAGATGTTTTTGTCAGAATCAGGCAGAGCCGAGGTAGACAAAGTCCCTCACCTCAAAGTTACAGCTGTCGATCGTGACGTTTTGTCCGATTCTACGATGTTGGGTGTCCCTTCTTGTTGACAGCATATACTTTTGCCCTCGTTGGCCGATAGACCCATCTTAGCCGCTTCCGTTTCTATACTAGCAAACGTACCAGTGACACCTCGCTGTGTTCCAATTATGTCAATATCATCGGCGTATGCAAGTAATTGGACGGACTTTTGAAAGATTGTGCCTTGTGTGTTGGCCTGTGAGTTACGGACAATTCTTTCAAGTATGATGTTGAAAAAGTCGCACGACAGCGCGTCACCTTGTCTAAATCCTCTTTTGACATCAAAGGTTTCGGTGAGGTCGCTACCGACCTTGATGCAGCAGCGAGCTTTCTCCATCGTCATCCTACACAATCGAACGAGTTTTGCAGGGATGCCAAAGCTAGACATGGCTCTGTATAGCTCGTCTCTATAGATGCTGTCGTACGCGGCTTTCAAATCGATGAAAAGATGGTGGGTATCGATTTGGACTTCTTGGGTCTTTTCCAGGATCTGCCTAAGTGTGAAAATTTGATCGACGGTGGACTTTCCTGGCCTAAAACCGCACTGATAGGGGCCAATCAGGTTATTTACAAAGGGTTTAAGGCGTTCACACAGTATGGCAGACAGGATCTTGTATGCGATGTTAAGGAGACTGATACCTACCTCTGTAGTTGGCGCAGTTGAAGGGGTGTCCTTTCTTGTGGACCGGGCAAACGATGCTGAGATTCCATTCATCAGGCATGCAGAATTTTGCAGCCAAATTTTGGAGATGAGTTGGTGCATGCTCTCTACCAAGTCATCGCCAGCTGCTATAAAAAGCTCGACAGGTAGACCATCAGGCCATGCAGCTTTGTTGTTCTTTAGCTTGGATATTGCTACCCGTACTTCGCTTTGGTCAGGTGGACGGAAGTTTTGTCTATCATCGTCTATATTGAGTGGTTCGTTCTGCCTAACAGCGGGATTCTGGTCTTCGTCGCCATTATAGAGTCTGCAGAAGTAATTTTTCCATAGGTATTCTCAGCACCGACTGTGATTCTACCACAAGGTTTCTCTCATTATCTCTACAGGTTTCTGTACGGGATTTTCTGCCCTGTCACGTTTTTTTTTACCTTTTTGCAAAACTTCCGTACATTGTTCCTGCAGTAGCATCTCTCAATTTCTTCGATCGTACGCTTCTCGTTGTCTTTCTTTTTAAAATGAGAATGGTAGATATCTAACACTTTTGATGCTTTAAGGTGGTAGCTTATTGTAACACGAAACTTTAAATTGGAACATATTCCATCGTTAAAAGGTATATATAGAGTAAGTGCGGCAAATGTGGCCCACCCTTAACATAACTTCAGTCTTTAATATCTAAAATACATAGGCAATATAAAAAAATCGTAGGTAACAAAAAGATATAAACAAAAATGTAAAGGAACTCCATTTTTCAATTTTAAAAGAAGTACGGGTAATATGGCCGACTCTGTGTTAAATATGGCCCAGGGTGTCGGGTGGCTATCTACTATTAGCTCATGGTGGGCCATTTAACACTATCGTTTTCAAGAAAATTGAGTTTGGTGCGCTAGAATTATTTCTTCTTTGACCCTGGTCTGTTGTTGTTTTGTGCTCTTGTTGGAGCTAGAAGCCATTTTATCTGTCAAAAGTTCAATTAATATCAGGTGTCAAATATGGCCTACTGCGCCACATGGGTGAGCACCGTGATTTTTTCACTCATTTTTATTTTTAATACAACTGATAAACTTTTTT
Organism: Cheilosia scutellata; assembly: GCA_955612985.1. NCBI lineage: Eukaryota > Metazoa > Arthropoda > Insecta > Diptera > Syrphidae > Cheilosia > Cheilosia scutellata. The sequence goes on from OY015312.1 coordinate 71,599,203, forward strand.
TAACTTCTGATGCCACACAAAATAAGAAAAGATTTAACATTATTCACTCTTAGAAAAAGATTATGGAATTTAAGCAAAATTCAATGCGAAAAACATTAACACAACTTCCCAAAAATTTACATCGAAAACGAAAAAAAGCTACTATGGTCTATATTTTACAGATCCGTCGAGCTACGCCTACTATAATCGACAGAGACAAAACCGGTCTGAACTTGTTTGAAATGTATTAGTTTTTATCAACCTGATGTGCTTTTTGATTCAGGATATAATGGTGGACCATATTACCCACCTGGGCCACATTTGCCGCACTTACTCTACTCATAATACTGTATACTGTATACATAATACGTAGATATACTTAGGTTAGCTTAGGTTAGATTAGGTTAGGTAGATGTATTAGAAAGTCACACTTAGACCGCATATTTATAGATAATGAGCCTGAGTAGGTCCATTGTGTTACCACAGGATCGCGAATGATCTCAAAACTAACATCAGGAGCTTAGAATAAAGCGCTGAAGGCGGTTGATTCTTATTTTAGCTAGTTTCCCAAGACCGCCGAAGAAGTGTTCTTCATAAGATGTAATTAGGTACTTTAATTCGAGTTGAGAGGGCTTGGGCACCGAGCATGTGCATAGGAGATGAGGAAAAAATGCAGCTTCTTCATCATCAACCTGAGAGTATCCCTTCCAAAGACGCAGTGTCACATATCAACACCTACTACATAATGTGATAAGGAATATTTTTAATGTCTCAATTCCAAGGCTCAGTGGGCCAAGTTATTGCCTTTGATTTGACCATGTTAAGCGCTTCCTCTCAATATCTACGAAGGTATCTTCTACCTTTTCTTTTTAATCTAGAGGTTTTTTCAATATTTGTTCAAAAACTTCTACTGTGTTGTATCCCGTAAACTGTTTAATAGCCTTCCTTCGAATATTCGTGTAATTAGATCTTTGCCCGATTTTATGTACAAAGTCAAAATTTGGCTTCTCGGTTTCGATCATGAAGAAATCAAAGTTTTGTTGCGCTATGTTATTTGATTTATTTAATTTATCTTCCTCTTTCTATGTATTTTTTTTTTTTATTTCATAGATAAGTTTATATATATTTGTGTAGTATATTTGAATTTAATACTGTTCACCCCACTTCTAAACGATATTTTTCAAGATGTGACATTATCACTATTTTATAAATGTCAAATTATCAAATAAAAATGTCACTACCTATTTTTAATTATAACTTTGTTAGATTAAGAATTTATACAACAATTGTTAAATTAAAAATATTGAAATAAATAATAATAATAATAATAATAATAATATTTGTGGGGGGGGGGGGCGGCGGGGGGAAACGTCCTTCCTGATTTGCATTCCAGACATTTGTTTCTCACTAATACACCTGAACTTTTTAGCCAACCCATCATTATATAAATGAACTAAGCTCTGACCATTTGCCAGTTAAATGCTGCACTGTTTTTTCATCTAAACACTAAACAGACTAATAATTTAGTTTTCGATTACCCGAATGTGATTTGGGATCGATTTAGGAGCAAAATGCGATTAAAATAATTGAGAAACTGTCAGGCAATGTTACCTCATGAAATTAATCAGAACCAAATCATTGGAGCTCTGTGCTAATCTAAATACGAAATTCGCCAGTACCAGATGGATATAAGAACTAGAATTTACTATTATTGCACTGAGGCAAACTGTTTAACAGCAACCAGAAAACCTGTAATTTCAAGTTTTAGTAGCAATTGCTGGATATTTTTTATTTTTTTTTTAAATACTTCTCTCGGGAAAGGCGAACCTATAACGCTTCAACAGCGCCCCGAGATGCTTGCAGATGTATGTTAGTTCTGCACTTAAATTGCTGCAAATTGTAGTCTTCTGGAAATATATCCCCAGGGAGCGAGTTCCAGAGTTTGCTTGTCCTGTAACAGAAGGAGTTTTGGAAAGTTGATGTCCTCGCGGTTGTCAAGTGAACTGTATGGTCATGAGCATTAGCAGACTGTCTTGTGGGGCGCCCAAAAGTTGCATTTCGAGGGCTAATGACTTTGAGTTCCTCGGATCATCTACCATGGAAGTACCTTACCTATAGAACAAGCATAGGTCAGCGACTTATCTTCTGTGCACCAACGGTTGTTAATTCGATGTGAGTATAGGGTCTCCAATAAGTCGAACTACTCGTCTCTGTATGCTGTCAAGTAGGTTAAGTGAATGTTTTGGGGCCGAGCTCCATATATGGGAACAATATTCCAGGCCTGGTCTAACCTGAGCTTTGTAGGGAAGGAAAAGTTGCTTGGGGCAAAAGTACCTCTTTGCTCTAAATAGGTAGCTCAACTTAGCGGACGCCGATCTTGCGATAAAGGAAATGTGGTCCTGCTATATGATTCCTGAATTGACTGTGACTCCTAGAAGGTGCATTGAGTCCTTGGGATGGATTGGATGGTTATCCATTTGGATCTGAAGAACTGTTGATGCATTTTTCCTAGAAAATGTTGTGAGCTGTGTCTTGTTTGCATTAAATACAACCAAGTTGTCTTTTCCCCACTTCTAGATTTTGTCCAGATCATCATTTAGAGAACTAATTTGTTCACATCTCTTACTGTGTGATGTAGCCGCATTCACAGGCCCACTGTTCGAGATGGAGGATATAAGGGTGCTGTCATCTGCAAAGCTATAGATATTATTATTTGTCGATCCAAGCAAATCGTTTATGTGGAGAAGAAATTGAGTTGGAGAAAGAATAGATCCTTGAGGCACTCCTGCATTGATAGCAAACGAATTAGATGATACACTATCTACAACAACTTGGATCGATCTTCCCAAAAGAAAATTTTGCATCCATCTGCAGAGTTGTTGTGGTAATCCATAAGACGCTAACTTGCCTAATAGGGCTCTATGCCATACTCGGTCAAATGCCTTTGATATGTTCAAGGCTACGGCTCTGGATTCGCCGTTTTGTTCAATTGCTTGCGTCCATAAGTGCGTTACGTAGCTTAACAGGTCTCCAGTGGACGACGCCTCCGAAATCCGTATTGCCTGTCGCTTATTAACCGGTGGCCTTCTAGATATTTCATTATTTCGACATTTATTGCCTTTTCCATTACTTTTGAGAGCATTGAAAGTAACGCTATTGGACGATAGTTTTGTGGCAGACATTTTCTCCCTTTCTTTGGAATATGTTGAATCCGAGCGGTCTTCCAGCAAGAAGGAAACGTCTTCTGGGAGTACGACATGCTAAACAGCTTACAAAGTACAGGTGCAAGTTCTGGTGCACAGCTCTTCAGTACTATAGCCGGGATTCCGTCGGGTCCCGTTGCCTTATTGCAATCTAGTTCTTTAAGGATGCGTTGAATTATTCGAGGCCGAAATTTCACTTCTGCCATCGATGATTGCTCCCTCGGAATATTTGGTGGATCTAGTTGTGCAGAATCTAGGGTGGAATTCTCTGAAAACATGCTAGCGAAAAGATCTGCCTTTTCTGTAGGTGTTGTTGCTAGCGTGCCGTCTTCTTTTACTATAGAGGTGGAAAAGAAGAGCAACTAAAGTTATTACTGATTGCCTTTGCCATGGACTAGAATGCGCGTGAGCCGTTAGGATATCCAATCACTTTGTTAGTGACTCTTTCGCTGTAAGTTGTCTTCGCCGATTCAATAATTTGGTTGCATCGTGTTAAATAATATATAAACGGATTGAAATTCAAGGCTTAAAAATCTTGGGAGTGCACTTTGACAAATCACTATTTAAATGTCTGCAGACTGCAGGTTCAAGAAACAATTAAGAAAGTACATCTTGCTATAAAAATGCTATAACCTTTACCTTTTATAAACTGTAGATCAAAATTGAATATCGAAAACGTACGTTTTATTTTTAAAGTAATTTTCAAAGCAATAATGTTTCAAGGATTCCCAGTTTGGGGCAAGTGTGCAATTGACTAATATCATACTGAATAAAGGGTCGTTTTAACCAACGTTGAGAGGCTGACAGAAGATTTGGAATAGGACTGAGCATGTATGGGTGTGGAGAATGAAATGAAGAATCTACATATATAGGCAAATGTGGCTCAGTGGGTAGTGTGCTGGACTACTGAAGAATGGATCTCGGGTAGTGTTCCTGAAAAAATACAAATAACACATCTTAATTTTGTTTCCACTGCACCAACTGTCGCGAATGTCTGACAAACATACGAGATTATAAGTGAGGAAGCCTCTGAAATCAGCGGTTTGGACACAACATAAAATAGTAGGTCCATTATATTCATACCTCTATTCAACTCGCTCAAACTGGTGGTTCTGGAGAAACTAGAGTTAAATGCACGTTCCTACACAGACTTTGTATGCGATCTATATTTATTTGTATTTATAATTGACAAATATCTATACGGCACCTAATAAGTATCGAAGAAACCAAAATTTTCGCTCTTTGAAAATTAATTAGTAGCCAAAAGCCAGGTACCTACTCGGTATGTTAATATAAGGTTAAAAGTGAAAGGTTCTTGCTACAAGTTTGTCTGTAATGTAAAAACATCGAAAATGTTTTCCAATTTGGGAAAATTCTTAATTTTAAGGCAAAAGCCCCACCAATTGAACTGAAATCCCTTTGTCCACATTTAATGTCGAAAATCTCGCAACATGGAATATTAAGACTAAATGTATATTTATAGTATAACCCGCTACTAATTGTTGACACCAGACTCCACAGAAAAACCAAACCACATTTCCAACTCTCTGTATCTGTATAGTATATATCTTTAGATTGAATTCAAATCTCCAGCTCATAAGGAAAATTATATTACGTACCTACACTATATGTACTCCAAATCATCGCACGGCCATTCATTACCCAAAGAATAGTTTGAATACTAGGCGGAAGGGTGCGAGCTCCCTATACCTGCATCGGCTTGTAAAGAATAGAAACTCATGCTATTATTCTTTTTTTCTACCGCTTCCTTCTTTTAAAACTCTTGACGCGAGTGCACATATGAACATGTCTTATCTACAATCACTGTCATTGCTTGCAACCGATGACACTTTCAACGTCGTCGTCGGTAGCGCATCATTGGTAGGCTCTCCTTGATCCCAGCGAGACAATACGTAAAAATAAATCAAAAGTGGAATTTCCTCGCACGTAAGGTGACACATCACCGATGAAGAGGACACTGCCTTTGCTGAATGATGATGTATACTTTATAGAGAGAATGGGGATCCCAAGAGCAGCAGATGCAGCGGCTCAGCATATAAGGTTCATATCATGGCACTTTGGCCTTAATATTGCCTCATCAGTTCATGTCCATGCACTCGAATGCAATCGATGCTATATATGCACTCCATGGCGGGACCACTTTGTCCAAAGGCTCCTTTGCGACTGCAGTGCTGACACTCTCACATTATACGTGCCCCACGGCCGAGTGAAAGGTGTACGTGTTAATTGGCGTTTCTTACAACATCTATTTCCATCAAACGTTAACTGTTGTTAATGCCGTTTGGAGGACCGCGCAGACCGCACTGACTGCATTTCTCATTTTAATTGCCTGAGTAAGCGAATTGAGCTGCCAACACTCGGATGTTTGTTGGCTTTAGTTGATTGAGTATCTGAAATGAATTAGATCGCGAATTGGATATGGCACAAGAACCATGCAGATTTTGTCGCCAATATAATTGGAAACAACCTCAGTTGGGAAGGCATTATGTAAATATATGTCTGTTTTGGGAACTTGATTGATTTTGGGGTTCCCTGTTTTTCTGAGATCCAAGAAGTACTAACAGGTTGCAATGATTGCACTACACTACACGCTGATATTAACTTTTCCTTTGACAGCCAAGCGGCTTCAAAAGCGGAGCTTGTATAATTCGCATCATGTTCTTAGCCTGTCACAAAGGACAGGATTCCCGGATGCAAAAGTATACCGCTAAAATGTGAACTCTGATGAGCATGCCGAAAAAAGAAGCATTCTTTCCGGTCGAAATCGATATCCTATGGGTTGTTCGTTGTTGCTGACTTGCTACGGAATTCTGATGGGTTGTAGAAGAAGGTTCTGCTAAGTGTGCCATTTCTGGTTATAACTAGTGCCGGATATTCATGACGACAGCAAATAATGATTACCTCATTCTTATGGTTTCTTGCAACTGCAGCTGTGGGTCTTAGAGAAGGTCCCGGTGAGAATCGATACCCCATAAATGTACTTTTTTGCGAGAACGAAACCTTGTCTACAAACACTTCGGTTGGAATTGTAGATATGTACTTCGAATTATGTATATACAGCAAATTCTCAGTGGTAGCTTCGATGCAGATAAGGAGGGCTTGGCATGCCGATGATTGCGCGGCTCAGATCGTGTCACCAACCGTTAAAAACGAATTTTGAAGCATGTCAACTTAAAAAATATGTATAATAAAAAAATGGGCAAAAACTAGGACCTTTTATAGGAAGATTCCAGAGACAACACTCTCAACTATAGATACGTACTCTAGCTTAGCTCTACAAACCGAAACTAACATTTCGTCGTGAATCAAAAAGCGGGAAGCCTTCAGTCGCAAAGCTTTGTATTGTCTGAAATAAGGCGTATTTTTTTGAGAAGTGAGTATAACAAAACGAAAAGTGAGTATAACAATTTTGCATGTAAAACCCAGTGATGCCATTCTGACCGGATTCCTGTCATATCTGACCGGAATCTGTTTACTCTGACCGGAGAAAATTTTGAAATCCGATCTAACCGTTTTTTGACCGGAACGAAAAATGTTTTTAACCGGAAAACCCTTTTTTGACCGGAAAAATAAAATTGCCCTACTGACTATAAATAAAGATAGATTTCTATAATTTTAATATAACTTTGCCATTACATTACGAACATGCTCCCAAGTTCAAACAGAAACCAATTTAATGCGAATAATCGGACTACAACATCACGCATGGAATTCTGCTCCGGGAGAAGCATAATAAATTATCTTATAGGCTAATTTCTTGACGTTTTCTTTTGCTAGAATTTTGAAGAGGAAATTAAACAACGAATTTCAATTAATTAAAGTGTGAAATTCGATAAATCTCAGATTGGAGTTTGGTGAACTACTCTTTTCAAGTGTCAGAAAATTATCCGAGAATAATATTATTTAGGCCAATTGACACACGGCCTTAGTACATAGCCGGGCCATACACGTCCTCCCATGACTTTCATTTTCATTAACGATTTGGCTAAACACAAAAACCAGTCGTCATTGCAATGAAATAAAATTTGGCAGGTAAAATAATAGTGAAATTGAAAACACAAACAAATTTTATGGTTAAGCCGAAGTGGACGCCCGTTTTTGACGTCCTCACTCTATCAACGCAAATATCATGAAAATTTGTATCGAAAGCACAATGGTGCGAAAAAGAACGTGCCAGAATTATTTCTGAAAGTAGATTTTCTAAGCTATTTACCTTTCTCCTTTACTCACTCAAAATCTACCTGACACAACGTTCATTGGAAGGCGTGTATGGCCATGCACTAAAAGTGTATTTCAGAACTTAAAACATGTCATATAAAATGAAAAATTAGTTTCAGTAAATTTTAAACAAACGAAATAAAAAACAAGTTCACAAACTCAAAATTCACATATTATAAAAACGTTTTCTAAACATCGATAATGCAGGTGAACATAAAAATTCGTAAATTGTATAGGTGGGTATAGGTATTTTCTCTTTTTGACCGGGTTTCAGGTCAAAAATTCTCATTTTAACTTTTGACCGGATTTTGTAACCGGATTTAGAAAATAAAAATCCGGTCATTCGGTCAAATTTGACCGGATTCACTTTTTTTAGTGGCAACACTGGTAAAACCAAAAGTGTGTATAACGAAACCAAAAGTGAGTATAACAGTTTTGCATGTAAAAGTAAAAGTGAGCTAGCTATAGATTCCCAAAAAAATACGCATATAAGAGTGAGTCTATTGTCAGCATTATTATACACTTGACGATATGCCTTTTTTTCTATAATGACATCAATAAACAGTTATCGTTGACTGTATATCATAAACCGATATAACGAAGCCGTTGGGACCGCCAATACGCTTCACTAGGTATAGGAGAGCTAAAAAAAAAGAGACGATAATCACAACTTGAAGGGCAAGCGAAAATCAAATGTACAAAATTTAACATTACCTTGCCTGGCGTTGATAGAAAAATTATTCTATATGAGAAAGCCTATTTGCGTGAGTCTCGCACACTGCTCTACTATAAAGCACTCCATATTCACCAGGTTAGGTTAGGTAGCGTTGCCATCCGTCCGGGTTTTCCCGGACATGTACTCTTTTTCGCCTATGCGGGGAACGTCCGGGATAGTTTTTCTAGATTGTCCGGGTTTTTCATTTTTTCATAGTCAAGAGAAAAGGAAATTCGAAATTAAAAGAGCTTGAAAGTGCCAATTTTATTCCGGCTGTTCGGTAGTGATTTTAAATTGTAACTTGTTATTGAAAGGGCAGTAGCGGAGAAAGACAACATTTTCTTTATTGAACAAAAACAGATTTAAGGATGAATAAATGAAATAAATTAATTTCAAACGTCTCTCAAAATTAATACAAAATAATACTTGATCCAAAACTGATATTTTACAGTGATCTCCTTATCAACACTTGTTGCTTCTGAATTCTGCGTCATATATTGTAATACCAACTTTGGTAATCGACAAAAGAAATGATCGAAAACACTCAATGAAAAATTCTAATGCTAATTGCCTATTGTAATCACTTTAAAAATATTAAATATTTTGCTGAATTGCTCGGCAATGAATATAGAATAACAGTCAATTTCATACCATTCAAAAAGAAGATGACTTTCTCTTCACCCGACAGTGGAACGAATTTTGCTTGTTTGAAACCCACAAAAAATAATAATTTCAAAGATGTCAAAAATCCACCGAAAGTATACAATTTGTTTGTGTTTTTTATGCGGCAGGGTTTCTTTCAATGAGAAAAACTTTTTCCAATATTTTGAAAATCCGTGAATGCCAACCAAAATTCACGTAATTTAAAGCACAATATTTTTGTTTGTAAAATACGAAATATAATGTTGTCGCCAATAACTCGCGTCCCACGCAAAATTTCCAAAATCCCTGAAATTGAAATTGATTTTTTTAACTCTTCCCCTAAGGAAACTAAAGAAATCTATATATATAAAAATGGATCCTGATTTGTGTTCGGATACGTATAACTTGAAAACCACCGACTCGATTGTGCTCAAATTTACAGATAATCTTAGGTATTGGCCCAGGAGTGCACTGAAGGAGATTCGACAAGCAATTGTTCGTATTGCTGTATTTCAGGTTTACACAGAAAGAATTATTCTCATTCTTGGCATTTTACGAAAGAGCATATCTAAGACCTATATCCGATAATGGCCGCTGAACCACTGAAGCCTTCATTCCTATCAATATCTTGAAATATTTAAAATAACTACTTTAGGCAGAACAACGTTTGACGGGCCAGCTAGTGATCTCTATTTTAAGATTGAATTTTAGTGGACTTCTTTTTTCAGAACTTTCATATGTGTCAGAAAATCAGCCAAGAATAATTATTCAGCGTAATTGGGACACGGCCTTTAAACATGTAGGTATCCTACCGCAATGAAAACGAGAAAGTTCAATCTTTTGTAATCTTTTTGTAATAAATAGTACGCGCATTTTGTCCTAATTTTGTACTCTTTTTTAGATCCTATTTTGTCCGGGAAAGTCCGGGATTTTCATGCTCGATAACTACTTTCTTCAATTGATTTCTGGCAACCCTAGGTTAGGCAACCCTAACGGTCAAAACCTACCAACACACCAATGTGCCCAAACACTAAATTTCCCTTCACAACCTAAAAAGGTTTCAATTTTATTTGAGAAACCAATCCCCTTTAAACTGTCGAAGAAGCTTGTCATTTACAGAGAACATGAGTATTATCCTCTCCAACATATGTATATAGATCCCCGCACAGGTACAGGTACTGTGCCCCTATTTGTTAAACCCAATCTCCTATAGTGTCCAGAGAGTAGAGTATCGCTATCACCATTCGTAACTTTGATCTGTTGAGTTTTAACCATTCTTCAGACTCTTTCCGATCTAGCTCAGGCCACAGGCCTCCCTTTATAGCCTTCTATATAGGTATGACTATTTTAAGTGTCCTCTATTTTTGGGTTTGTCTAGAAAACTTCTGCTCAACTAAATTCCTTCATAGCTATTTGCTTGGTGAAACCACTATGTTAACGCCGGCACCAAAAAAGGCGCTTTAAAAGACTTTTAACATAATCCACTAATCATAGCATAGTGGATGTACTTTGCTTAATATTTTTATTTTTCAATCGTTTGCAATTTCTTTTCATTTTTATTATTTTTTCTGTTATTTTTTTAATCAATAAAAAACTTCGTACAAACTCGTCTGTTCGTCTGTTATTTTTTCCTTCAAGAAAATTTCCAAAACAGGAGCAGCAAAAAGAAAGAGCAGGTAAAAGATAATATACAGTCCACAGATTGTCTGATGGCTATCGAACACACTGATTGTATAGGTCAGGGTCTGGACAGGTAATCATATTAATAACCATTCTACGTGTGTCCTATTTTCGCTACTCATGATGTCTCTACTCTATTTAGCCTTCAAATCAAGACGTTGTCAAGTCCAGTCCAACTGTGCTACAATGGCGAAGCACAATTCTTCGATGTACTGATAGAGCTACAGAGCTACATATAGTACCTAACCTATATCAGTCCCTGAATGCGATTTATGAAAGTCTTTTTCTAGGTTTAAGAGGAGCTTTGTGTCATCAATCGAACTTACAACATTCAGATAAATATTGCAAATTTTGTAGGTGCTCCTTCATGCGTATGTACTCGTAACACAGTATGTACATAGATACTTACAATGGAGTTGGTTTCTTTAACGTTTTGGCTATCTCGTCTGGATTCCTGTTTAGACAGCGATGTAATGACGAAGCCGAGGTGTTCTTTTTAGCATACCTATATGTAGACTTTTAGTTAAATTAGTTGCATAGTTTTTTTTGCTATGGCTCTGAAGTTTAAGTTACTATCTACTACTCACATAACTAAACTAGTTCTTCGAATAATAAGTCAATAAATAGTTCCGACAATCAACCATAGCAATCTAAGCAATGCCCGTCAAATCTTACATAAGCCGACAGTTAACCTTGTCGTTATACAGCCATTGAATTGCCTCTTCAAGACAATTGTGCTGTAATATCCGCATCTTCTTGTAATAGTGGGGCACAAATTTAATGTGTTTGCCAATTCTTGGCTCTCTTTTAATGCTTACTCCCATACTTGACCAAAACTACTAATGTACATCGTTTCGCTACGAAATCAATAAAGATCCTACCGAAATTACCCAGGCAATCTGTGACTTTATGTTCGGCAACTCACATCGCATGGATGACATCCCATAGATATAGCTCAGATCTGAGATAGCTACACGAAAGATACACAGCAGCACATAAATCTCCGTCTGATTTATCTCTCAAGGAGAAAACCAATTCCTTGTGTCGCGTCATACCCCACAAAATGCCAAAGAAAACATCAACAATATACACTTTGGCCATACTCGTATATGTGGGCCCAATCTAACGTGCAATGTTCCAGATTGCTATTGTAGGGGGGGGGGGGGATAAAATAGCAAAATTTCGACTGTTAAAACTCCTCCTTGTACTAAGCGATGGCATGAGTGAGGATGGGTGGGTGGAGAAAGTTCGCCAACGTCGATTGTCCCACAAGAAAATCCAAGTAAAATGGCGAAGAAAAATTCAACACAGCATTAAGCATTACAAATGTCCTGTATACATCTGTGTATCTAATATAGTGCATCTATGTGTAAGTACTGACACACATAGCCGTAGCAGGATACTAGCGATGTTATTCTTAGCGAACGCTCCCCGTCCCCCATTCCATTCCTTTTGCTCGACGAATATCTGAGTATTTGTATCTATGCTCCGGTTGAGAGATAATTTTTGTAGATACTTTTGTGCGCGCGTGTTTGTATGTACTTGTAAGATATACATTTGTGGAGAAAGCTCGTATATTATCATAAAACGAGGGATGTGAAAAGTCGGATCGTAAATCTTCCAGATAACACTTTATGTGAAACTGAAAAGCAAGCGGCGGCGGCGCTGGCGGAGGGTGCGGGGAGGGAAAACCGTTCCAAATCAGCATTACTGATAAAATAAGACAAGAGAGCGCACCAGAGATCCACATTGAGAGGTGTGTACTGTATGTGTTCCTTAACCAAAGTCTAGAAAATATTCCCGAATTCGCGTCGGAAATCCCTGGTCCAGCTTCTGTGTGCACGAATAAATTTCCTCTTGCCTTGTTAAGTATAAGTATACATACAGTCAGCTCAGCACTGCTATTTGGCCATAATTACCTTGTCATTAAGTTCTTCCCCAGTTGATTGACGCATGCACCATCACGACCAGACCACCCCAAAAGCAAAATAAGTCGTTCTATGGTTCATTGTCATCGTATATACGAAGAACGCACCCCTCAAACGGAAAATCCATTCCACCCTCTTGTGGATGTCACATGCGATTGTCCTCTATTAAATCAAAAGACGTAAAAACTGCACAATTGAGATAAGACGAGATACCCCACGAATCTCGGCGAGCGTCGAACGGCGAACGCCGTTCCGTGTGTTTATGGCCGAACTTTGGGCCAGATCCTTGCACTCCGGTAGATTCAGTTCAGATTACTATCGTCATGTCACAATCTTGTTCAATTTAATCTGTAACCACTACCAGCACCATCACTATCGCGCACACAGTCGCCCTAATCGAATCATTTCGTCTTGTCCTCCGAAACGTTTACGTTTGCCTTGCCACTATGTGGATTGTGGATGGTGAGGTGACGTGTGCGTGCGTTGCCTCAAAAATCCATCCCCTGGCTGACAGACAAGTGCGTTGCTCTTTTTATTCGACGGAAATGAATGAGTCTTTGCGGAGGTGTAGCGGCAGGCGGTGAAGAAGTTAGTGGTGGTGGTGGTGGACTGGTAATCTGGTATCGTATAGAGTATCTTGTTGCAAAGCCACTGATGCCATCGATTTGGCTGAGAGTTGATTGTGATGATAGTGCTATACTAGCTGATGGCACACAGACGTGGTTGAATATGTTGGCTTCAATCCTCTTCATCTACTTTTTTCCGTTCACTGGGTTTTGATTTTTGGTGTTTTAATCGCTTTGACCTTAGGCATTAGATTTCGGGGGGAGATTTGTAATTTGATTTCGCTTTACGTAACGAGTGTGAGATATAGGTCTATATGCGGCTTTGTTGTCACGAATATAACTTATAAATAGCTGTCGGACTAAGCCAGTAATAAGTTAACTAAATTATGTATTGCTGGAACAGGAACTTATTGGGGAGGGATGTGGCCGAAGATGGTCTTGTATGCTCCATTAACCTAAGTATATTATTTATGGCTAGTGCTTAACTACGACGTAAATGGGTACCTATAATATTCAGGACTCAGTTTTGCCGAACAAGTAGAGCCAACCCATTGTTGATATCTATAAAAATTAGGGAGATTGTTGAATTTAAAATCCATCAAGAACTCTCGCCCAGGGCTTTTAGGCGCCCGTTAAATAGAACAATATCTTCTTGGATGCATATTCCGCAAAAAAACACATATTTCAACAAAAAACTAGGAAGGTGTTGGATTTTGCAAAACTGCACATACAAAAATAATAGCAATTTTAGAAAAATGGAAAGTGTATGTATGTTAGGAACCTTAAAACAAAGAAATGCAGCCAAAGTAGGTACATTCTTCAAACCATAAAACATTGAGGAGGGAAAGTAATGGTCTGCGGGGCATTCTCGGCGCAGGGACATAAGTCCCCGGGACATAAGTCCCAAATTTTTATTTTGGGACTTATGTCCCAATTAAGTGGGACATTATGTCCCAATTAAGTGGGACATTAAGTCCCAATTTCGATTTGGGACTTGTATGGCGAAGGGCGTTTTGAGTTATGAGGACTCTTTGCTTATGATTTTGATGATTTGGTTTTCCCTGATTCCTCCCAAGATGAATTTCAGTGCCCACTCAACATTTTAATTGCCAGGCATCATAGTGGTCCAACGTCCATTGGTAGTGCCAGATTGGTACAGGTTAAAACTACCTCCTTGCCCGATTCATCAGCCAATTACTTTGAACCCGCGGAACCTACATTGATGATACTTTGAAGGGGAGCGTATCGGAATCCCGTTTTTTGAAATCCCGCTTTTCAAAAATCCCGAAAAAAAAATTTTAAAATCCCGTCTGCTAAAATACTGCTTTTTTAAAATCCCGTCTTCTAAAATCCCGATCTATTATAATCCCGCTTTTTAAAATCCCGCCAATCCGGTTTTTTTACAAAACATTGTTATCAAAAAAATAGATGTTGGTTATATGCGCTTTTTTATTATATTATTATATATTTAAAAATATTAAAAATACTCGACCAAAAAGAAAATGCATCCGAATGTTTTTAGTTTTTACTGTAAGCACACATTTGTTTTTGCTTACATATTCTACATTGTTTTTACGCATTGCGAAAATAGTATATAATGCACATAAAAACCTACCTCTTTTACCCTTATTATATTTACTGCTGTAACAATAATTGGAGTTTGCGCCAATTTATATTGTGTAGTATTGGATTGAGTGCGCACGCAGAACTATTGACCGCGATGAGTAATATTATAAGTGAAGTAAAGTCAAACAAAGGTGGCAAAAAATTAATAGTTGACGGCTACGATTATCACCTTGAAAAACAAGTAGGTAGGTGCAGTTTTCCGATGGTGCTGTTCGCAGAGAAAAAATAAATTTTGCAAGGGAAGAGTCAATACAACTTTAAAAGACGGAGAACATATCATAAAAAAGGCACCATCAGAGCATTGCCACACTCCTGGTTCATGTGTTAAAGAAGTTTGCAAAACAAATAGCAACATAAAAAAAGCTGCAGAATCACTCTGTTTTAATCCATCGCAGATTATACGTGATAGTGTAGTGGAATGTGAATCTTCTGTGAGACCATGCTTGCCATCTTCTTCTGCCCAAAAGCAAAAAATATCTCGTGTTCGAGCGTCTTCGATTAAGGAACCTCAAAGTGTAAATGATATTAATATACCAGAAGATTTGACGCATCTTGATTGCGAATTATTTGTTTTGTTCGAGAAGGAAAGCGACGGCAGCAAAATTATTTTGTTAGGAACAATGTCTAGTCTGGTTCTCCTAAAAAGAGCAAGATGTTGGTTGATGGACGGTACATTTTATGTCGTTCCCACTGTAATGCGTCAATTGTTTACAGTCCACGGTCAGATTGAGAAAAGTGTTGTCCCACTTATTTTCTGTTTTATGTCAAAAAAGACAATGAAGTGTTACGAGCTATTTTTTTCCGAATTGTTAAGAGTTGCAACTGAATTCAAAATTGAGTTACAACCCGAAAGAATAATAACTGATTTCGAAAAGGCAATAGTTTCGGTTGCGAAAGTGTTTTTTCCGCTCTCAGATTTTAGAGGATGTTTGTTTCACTTTGGTCAAATCATTTGGCGAAGAGTACAACAAAAAGGATTTGCGACCAAATATGGTAACTGTAACGAGTTTGCATTAAAAATAAAAATTGTCAAAAGTTTAGCATTTGTACCACCAGAAGAAGTCTCTTCCTATTTTGACTCTTTGCGAAATAGTTTGAAAGATGACGAAGACGCACTTAGTTTTGCAGATTGGATTAAAATTAATTACATTCGTAATGGAAGTAGACAAGTGCAGTACTCTCCTAACTTTTGGTCTGTGTTAGGCTTGCCACCCGTCCTCCTTTGAGGAGGACAGTCCTCCTTTGTAAGGTGATGTCCTCCGTCCTCCACAAGAAGAAAAATGTCCTCCACACACATAATTACTAAAACAAAAAAAATCAAATCCTTTCACTTCTCAAAAAGTAGGTACGATTTTATTTTCCAAATGTGGCAACACATATGTACAATAGTCAAGTTTTAATATAAACGGCAGCACCTGCAGAAAAGCAAGAGAGTTTTTTCTCTCTTCTTCAGATACTATTGTAATTGTATTGACTTCTGCTTTCTGCATCTGTTCGACGAACGCAACAGACAACACACAGTGTCAGCTGCGGTTTGCGTGCGGTGTATGAAGGAAAGAAAAAGCAGTAAATAAACAAAAAGTGAATAAATGCGCGTAGTTCCTAAAGTTTTGTTGAAATAATTTGTGTTACAGAACCAGAATGTCGGAATCAGACGAAAAAGAAGCAATTTCACCAAAACCGAAGAAGAAAAGGCTCTGTCGTTTCAATGACGATTGGCTAAAAGTCGCAGAATTTTCCTGGCTGAGAAAATCGTCACATTGTAGCTCGACTTAAGCTCACTGCAGTGTTTGTAGGGTGGATTTTTCAATAGAATTCAAGGGAATCTCAGCGGTCCGATTACATCAAGGAGGGAAATCGCACCAATCGCTTGTCTCGACTGCTGCAACTAGTCAACATTTGGAGAAATTCTTCGCCAAAAAAAATTCTGCGCAGGAGGATGATGTCACTGCAATAGAAATTGCTCACATTTTCCATGCAGTGAAACATAATTTGTCATATAATTCGCTAGACTGTAGCTTAAAGCTTTAAAAAAAAACAATCCCTGATTCAGATGTTACTAAAAAAATTGCGTGTGGTCGCACAAAAGCAACAATGGTTGTAGAAAATGTACTTGCTCCCTTTGTGATTCAGAAGTTAACGTCGTATTTAATATCGAAAAACGTTTATTTTGGTGTTCAAACTGATGCATCTAACCGCAAAAATCGAAAATTTTTCCCAATTTGTGTTCAGTATTTTGATAAAGTATTTGGTATTCAAAATATAATATTGGATTTTGTTGAAAATGCAAATGAATCTGCTTTAGGCATGTGTGAAATGGTAAAAAGTGTACTAGAAAAAAATAATCTTAGCTTAGACAAAGTCGTGTGTTTAAGTGCGGACAATACAAATTTTGGGAAAAACAATTCGCTATTCACAAATTTAAGAAAAGCAAATGCAAATATTTTGAAAGGTAATTGTTATGCTCATATATTGAACAACGCTTTAAAGAAATCGATAAACAATTTGGAAGTAGACGTCGAAAACATAATTTTAAAAATTTACTCGCATTTCTCCAATGCCGCAAAACGACGAGAAAAGTTAATCGAATTTTGTAACTTCTCTGATATTGAGTTCAAGGAAATTCTTCGACATGTAACAACAAGATGGTTATCTTTATTACCTGCCATAGATAGAATCATACTTACTTGGCCAGCATTATATTCATATTTTATTAATGAAGAGATTTCAAAACAAATGCAACAAGTTTTACATATAAAAAATCAAGTGATTTCGCCAAAAATTGAGGTATATTTGCTATTTCTGTCACATATTTTAAAAGTTTTTTTCGAAAATACAAAAAATTTAGAGTCCAATTTGTGTTCAGCTATCGAAATACATGATATTTTTGTAGATTTTAAAGATAAACTTAATAATCGTATGGAGCAACATTTTTATGGGTTTGAAGTTCGTAAACTACTGTCTAAAATCGAGGATTTAAGTGAAAGATCTTATATTGAAAATGATTTTGATGAATTTATAAAAATAACTTTGCAATAAATATTGATGAGCGATTTGATTTTTCCAAAGAATGTTGGCTTTATAAAGTAGCCAAATTAAATTTAAAATCAGAGTTCTTCACATTCGATGATATAATTGAAGTTATTGAAGTGCTCAATTTAAAAGATATTTTACATTATTAATGTTGATAAGTTATTCGAAGAGGTTTGCTTAGTAAAAAAAAAAATGTGAATATGTTAAATTTAAATGAATTGTCGAATTCAAATGAAAAATTTTTAAAAATGTTTAAACCATTTCCGGACATTTCAAATATAATTCAGATAATTTCCTATTTATTTAGTATTTCTGCAACAAGTGCCTTCACAGAGAGAGTATTTTCTGTTATGAATGCTAAATGGAGTGAGGAACGGGGAAAATGCTCGACAAATTTAATAAAAAGTGAATTATTAATATATTTTAATCAACAAGAATCCTGTATAGACTTTTTTGATGATGTAAAGGGCAATAAGGAGCTTCTCAAATTATCGAGAACGAATGAAAAATATGTTTATAAACAATAATTTCACTTTTATTCTGACATGTTGATTAAATCAAGCTATATTTTTTTAGTCGAGCTAGTGAAGAACTATTTTTTTTTTCTAGTCTATTTATTTATGATTTTATCATTGAATTGTTATTTTATTTTTATTTATTTTATAATAATTTGCCAATATACGCATTTTGAGTTTTAAAAAAGGTTTTATTTTTTTAAGTCCTCCACAAGATTTTCTAAAAGGTGGCAAGCCTATCTGTGTATGACAGTGCCGAAAAACAATTCCCGAGAACACAAAATAATGCTGAAGCGTGGCATCGCAGACTGAAAGTTTTGGTTGGACGAAAAAGTGCTGGCTTGTATAAACTCATTGCAGATTTGAGAAAGGAAGCACAATTGTGCAAACTGAAATACAAAAATTACAAAATGGACAAGAAAAATTATAGGTATAAAAAAACTAATGTTATAAAGTCACGCGCTGTAAAAAAAATAATGAGAAATAGAAAAAATATGAGTAAAACAGGTTTTTTGCGTCGCATTGCTTATAATATACACTTGAACTAATAAAATAAAAAATCGTGTTAATAGTTTGAAGTTTTTTTTTGTTCCCTTTTGCAGAATATCATATAACATTACTTAATATTTTTTTTTTTTTTTAATTATTGAAGATTGTCATATTTATTACTTAAAAATGTATTTTGATATTATTTATTTCTTATTTTGTTACTTCCTCTAAAAATTATAAATGTTAAAATAAACTGCATTTCAAAAAAACACTCATTGCTTAATTTATTTTAATCGCGGCGATTTTTTAAAATAAAGCAACTACTTTTGATTGTAAAAGCGGGATAATAAGAAACGGGATTATAAAAAACGGGATTATAAGAGGCGGGATTTTAAAAAGCGGGATTTTAAAAAAGCGGGATTTTAAAAAAGCGGGATTTTAATAGCGGGATTTTAAGAATCGGGATTATAAAAAGCGGGATATCGAACCCAACCCACTTTGAAGAGATAGGATCTTTCCGTCACCTGTCGTGAAGATGC
This sequence comes from Cheilosia scutellata, assembly GCA_955612985.1. Classification (NCBI taxonomy): domain Eukaryota; kingdom Metazoa; phylum Arthropoda; class Insecta; order Diptera; family Syrphidae; genus Cheilosia; species Cheilosia scutellata. Next base: position 71,618,357 of record OY015312.1, read on the forward strand.
TTAGCCCTAAAGAAGAGTAGGTTGCAGACTTTTGTTATTTTGATGAACTAAAAGATCTGATATGATAATCTTATGAACTGGTGGACTTAAAAAGGAAAAGCGGTCTATAGATATTTTCTGTTCGTATATTTTCCAAGGCATCAGACAAAATTGGAACTATATGAACTCCAATAACTGTTGGTTTAACGTTTAAGCTGGCCATGGCGGCACTACTCTCTGGGACAATTATCTATTCTCCTAAACAGAATACAATTTGTTGAATCAGTGAGAACGCATCATCATTGAAAACTTGAACGGCTAAGGTCAACGAGGCTGTCATGTGCAATTCCTACGCCCGTCAAAATAAGTTAAATATTTGGAACTGGAACTAAACCTAGCAAACTCATTTGGAAGATGTACACAGAAGAGATAACAATAAGGGATGATTATGTAAGTGATTGTGATTGCTCTAATATAAATGTTCCTGGTGCTGATATAACAATGCTGAAACTATCCTTTAATAAAGTTCTTTATACGATACTATGCATATATAGATTACAAGGATCTAGTAAAGTCAGCTTTATTAAAGAATTAGAAGATATATTAAGAGTCACGAAATCCACAAATCTAATTGTCTTAGGTGATATCAACATTGACTTATTGAAAGTGTCTGATACAGATACGGAGAACTATATTATGTTTATGATGGCATCATATGGCTTAAGAAGTATTATTAATGCACCAACTCTTGTCACGGATTCGACTAAGAGTTGCATAGATCATGTATTTACACGAACAAAAGTAAGTAATAATAATAAACTGATTAGTGGTGAGGTCTATGATTATATAATATCAGACCATCATATGGTCGCAATAAATATTCTCACTGACAGTGTCTGTTTAGATAAAAATAAAGGTAGTATTAGGAAGCAGCACATAGATTATAATAAACTAAGGGAGAAATTAAAATATGAATTTTGGACTTCAGTCTACGCGGAGAGTGATCCTTCTATGGCCTATGACTTATTTATTTCGATTCTAAAGAATCATATGAATAGCTGTATAAAAATATCTTCGCAACAGCCAAAATCATGTTTTTTAAAGCCATGGATGACTTCTCTATTACTAAAACAAATAAAACGTAAAAATGATATTGCTGTTATATGTAAAAAACAACCCACTAATAAGAACCTGCAGAAGTACTATAGTAAATTGTGCAAAAAAACTAATAAATTAGTTTTTGAAGCTCGAAATAACTATTACACGAACCAATTGAATAGATCTAAAGGTAACATCAAAGAAGAATGGAGTATTGTTGATAAAATATTGGGGAAGACAGTAAAATCGAATAAGGTTAACAGTATAAACGTGAATAATGTAAATATATCTGATCCCGATATCATAGCTAACAAGTTCAACGAATTTTTCGTAGATATCTCGGAAAAACTAAAGCCAAGTTATACACTAAGCAACAACTGCAACTGCAGTATTTCATCGAGTCTCTCTCCTGAACCGTTGCTAGCAAATAGCTTCGTTTTTGAAAATATTTCTTCTAGGGAACTTTATGTTCTCATTTTGTCCCTACCAAATAAAAATTCCTGTACAAGTGATTCAATTTCGAATATTTTTCCTAAACAAATTGCCTTATATGTCGTCGACGTTGTTAGTTATTTGTATAACCTAAGTGTTACCAGGGGCGTGTTTCCAAATTCATTGAAATGCGCTGAAGTGATTCCTCTTTTTAAAAAGGGAAACAGAAGTAATTTATGTGACTATAGACCTATTTCCATACTTCCTACCTTTTCTAAACTTTTTGAAAAATTAATTAAGACTCGATTGGTTTCGTTTTTGGAAAAAAACAAATTCTTTGCATCCAATCAATATGGCTTCAGATCAGCCAAATCAACGGAAGATGCCATTCTAAAAGTCTGCTGTCAATTATATGAAGGTATAAATAAGGACAAATCAACTATGGCAGTTTTCGTAGACATGACAAAAGCGTTCGATATGGTGGATCACGATTTATTATTAGATAAATTGTATAATGCGGGCTTTAGGGGATTTATTCTTAACTGGTTTGCTTCATACCTAAAGAATAGGAAGCAGAAGCAAGTGACTATAAATGAACGATTCAGTAGGTCACTTATATTAAAGAATGGCGTCCCGCAAGGATCCGTCCTAGGACCACTTCTGTTTTTAATTTTCATTAATTCTCTGTTCTATCAGAACTTTAATGGCAGGTCCACTGCGTTTGCTGATGACATTGCATTTACTTACCTCGGGAACTCTATTTCCGATTGCATAACTTTCATAAATGAAGACTTGCAAACTTTAAGATGTTGGTTTGCATTCCACAAGCTAATTATTAGCGAAAAAACAAAAATGATGAGTTTCAAGTTATCGGGTGCTGCTCCGACAGATCTTAGTGTCTTTTATCACTCATATGACTGCAAAAGATATTCGCTACCTGTGCATAGCTGTGGTAGAAACAATTTTGTCGAAACTGAGCAATGTTCTTCAAATTGTTTCAATATTGAATTAGTTCAAAACTTTAAATATTTAGGAATACTGATTGACTGCAAGCTGAATTGGAAAGATCACATTCAAACAGTCAAGTCACATATGATGCTTGTGTCACGTAAAATGTATATGCTAAGAGCCTATTGCTCAAAAACAGTACTAACTATGATTTATCATTGTCTTGCTAACTCAAAGTTACAATACGGTATAACTTGTTGGGGTGGAGTATACTTCAATACTTTTAGGACACTTTTAGTAGCGCAAAAACGTCTGATTCGACTTATTTGTGGTAAAAACAGATTTACTTCTAGCTCGCCTCTTTATTGCGAATTGCGTATACTTCCGCTTAGACATCTCTATGTATTTAAGGTTCTCAGGGAGTTCTTTAAGCAAAGTGGCAACATTGCAACAAGAAACTCCAGTCTTTATAATTTACGTGTAAACAGTTTGAGCCTTGTTGATGTACCTATTGCACAAAGGACTCATTTTTTGAATTTTTATTATGTGAGTGCGCCTAGACTATTTAATAAGCTTCCTGTTTCTATTAGAGCAATCCACAGTTTTTCTGTATTTACTCAAAAATTAAAAGGTTGGCTCTTCAGTAAGAATAATGATGAGATTGAGCTACTATTTAGAGTTGTTGTATAAATAATATCAAGAGCAGGATACTTTTAAAATGGTTGGTGATTGGTTTTGTTTTTCTTTACTTTCTTTATTTTCTTTATTTTTGTTATAATTAAATTTAGCTTCAGTATTTCACTAATACATTATTTTTTTTTTTTTCTTCTTCTCCATGAAATTTTATTGTACATTATGCATACATTATAAATATTTTCGTTTTTTTATGTAAGGCATTCACAAATCATTATCTGATTGTTACAGCACATCAGATTTTTATCTAATAAATTTATTTGTAAGGTCGTTCACCGCTAACTGTCAATAGTTACAGAACGATCATTGGATTTATTCGCTCCATTTACCGTATGCTGTTGATTTATAATTTGTATTTTTGATATTGTTAGTAGGTAAGTGATAATGAATAAACAATAAATGAAAAAAAAAATAAAAAATATATGATGAGCCTAGTGGGCAAGCGTGCCATGACATAAGGCCATGCGACGGAAAGCCATACCATGCGATGAGCTTAACGATATCCCAGCGTCTGCTAAGTTGAGCTACGTACTTAGAGCAAAGAGGTACTTTAGCCCTAAGCAACTTCTCCTTCTCTACAAAGCACAGGTTAGACCAGGCCTGGCATATTGTTCCCATATATGGAGCTCGGCCTCAAAACATTCACTTAACCTACTTGACAGCATACAGAGGCGAGCTGTTCGACTTATTGGAGACCCTACACTTACATCGAATCTACAACTACAACCATTGGTGCATAGAAGACAAGTCGCTGACCTATGCTTGTTCTATAGGTACTTCCATGGTAGATGTTCCGAGGAACTCAAAGACATTATCCCTCGAAATGCAACTTTTGGGCGCCCCACAAGACAGGCTGCTAATGCTCATGACCATACAGTACACTTGACAACCGCGAGGACACCAACTTCCCAAAACTCCTTCTGTTACAGGACAAGCAATCTCTGGAACTCGCTTCCTGGGGATATATTTCCCGAAAACTACAATTTGCAGCAATTTAAGTGAAGAACTAACATACATCTACAAGCATCTCGGGGCGCTGTTGAAGCGTTATAGATTCGCCTTTCCATGGAGAAGTATTAAAAAAAAAAAGAAAAATGTGCTGATGGTATTGCCCCACAAAAGACTGAAATATTTGATTTGATGAAGAAATACTGTCACTCATTCTTACATTCGTTCAGGAAACTGCATTAGATGGAGTGCTATAGAACATACTTCTTCCGCCAAGGTGTAGATAGTAAGAGATCTTCAAAAATGATTCCGAAACGAATCTCAATACGAAAATAAATAATCTATCTATCTATCTATTAATACGAGGGGATCTCTAAAGACGAAAAACACCTCTCAATCTGTAGTCATCAGGGCTTAATAAACTAATAATGTCGCAATACCTAATAACTCCGCATGCTTAAATTATTTAAACTTTGCGGTACACTACTTTATTTTCTTCTTTTTGCAACGATTTTTTTTTAATAAACTTGATGTAATGGGTTTTTCCTTCTCAAGGTATTTTATTTTTCACTTCCACCTAAGTGGACCGGTAAGCACTGATAATCATACTGATGCGTATGAGTATTTTCAAAATTGTCGAACTTACACGAGCAATCGATAGTTTTAACTTTGAACCATCGAATTACATAATCCAATCAACACAGACACTAATTAACTAGTTCACAAAAATATTTTTTTATTTGTCAGCAATAACAATTTTACACGCAAATGAATATAATTTAAATACGTCTTCTTTGATTTGGATTTGTGGGGGGTCCTGTCCCAGAAACTGGTCTTGGGAATCTTGGAAATCCGCGTTGTCCTTTCTGATGGTGTCTATTACTCGTCTGCAGAAATGAAGCAGTTGTAGCAGCAATCAGAGCGAAAATTAAAATTAGGACAACTTTTATATTCATGTTTCAATATTGTTCGTGCTGAGATAAGGTATTCTCTCGTTATCAGTGCGGCAATTACTGAATTTGTGAATTATTGTGATCATTTGTTTATTAGACAAGTAGGTACCTACCTATTTTCAAATTTTTGAGCTTTTTACATAATTAGCAATAAGACCAAGTAGACCTATTCGGCTACAGTCTCTCTACTCAGACTCACTATAATGCTGTATTATCGGCATAGAAAAGTGATTTTGAATTGTGAAATGGAAGACGCCATTCTTTCTCATAGAAAGTCAAAACATTTTTAACCAAGCGTCAGATGATAGCAGGAATTAGCATGTTAGTGTGTCGCTAGCAATATTTAAAACATTAAAAGCTCTGTTGGAAAAAACTACGGAAAATCATTTTGCCTCTATATTTACCATGTTTCTGGAATAATTTGGCTTGTGCATATATAGGTATAGGTAACTATGGGTGGTACAGAATATCTTCCTGCAAAAACCTTTCATTTGCGAATTTATAAATAAACAAATTAGTATCTACAAGCTATAGTTTCCAAGCAAACGGCATGCTTTGAAGCAACTGATGTGTAACGTTTGATTTCAATTTTACGCAACGTTTATATTATAGAGGAAAGGGTAATATGGTCTATAATTTAATCGCCTATTTTAATTTCGCGCCTTTGAACTATAGTTGCGGTGGGTAATCAGCCATTCCATTCCATCTTATTTCTAATAACGCACTTATTTAGGTTAGGTTAGGTTAGGTGGCAATTATCCGTTAATACGGAGTAATTCACTTAGACCAAGTAAGGTCCATTGTGATACCACAAGCAGAGTCGGTTATTTCCGCTACTCTTGAAACCATTTCGAATTTTGGAGAAATTTCCGTATTTTACTGATATCCGTTTCGGAAATATCAGCAAGCTCCTAAAAGAAGTACTCTCCTAGAGTTTGCTTTCTAATCGAGGATAGTGCCGGGCAGTTACATAGTAGGTGGAACGGAGTTTCCTCTTCCTACTCATCCATGCAACTGCGACAGAAGTCATTAGCGGTAACTCCAAGCCTTACGGCATGTCTTCCTAGTACACAGTGGCCTGTTAGTACTCCGACAAGAGTTCCGATATGTTTTCTACTGACGTTTAACAGGACCTTTGTCCTGCGCCGATTTATTCGTAGCCAGGTCTGTTTTGCGTGGTTGCAGGTGTCAAGATCGCGGCATCTCTCATTAGCCTGTTGCAGTGCTAGTGTGGAGATGTTGTATCTTACCGTTTCAATTGGCACATGGGGCTCTCCTTTACCAGTAGAGAGTTCCATTTTCGTGCCGTTCCTTGCTAGTTGGTCTGCTTTACAGTTACCTGGTATATCTCTATGACCAGGGACCCAGCACAGCGTTAACGTGCACATATCCGAGATCTCATTTAAAGATTTGCGGCAGTGCCTGAGCAATTTGGATCTTAATATTGGTGATTCGAGTGCTTTAATAGCTGCTTGACTGTCGGTGTAGATGACGATGTCTGAATTCGATATCGATCTCACCTTCAGCAGTTCAGCGGCTTCGCGAATAGCCATAACTTCTGCTTGGAAGACACTACAGTTATTTGGTAGTCTAAAAGACTGGTTTAGGGAGAATGGAACTGAGAAAATCCCGGCTCCTACTCCGTCCTCCGTCTTAGACCCATCTGTGTATACTTCTAGCGTATTTTCATCTATAACCGTATTCTCTTCCCATCGCTGTCGGTCGGGAATACTGGTCTTGTATTTAATATTGAAGTCCAGGACCGTGGTTACGTAGTCTGTAACTTCTGTTGTAACATTATTAGTTTTTAGAATATTGGCATGCCCTGTGTCACTGCTTCTCCATTGCTGTGATTCTCTCAGACGCAATGCCGATTTTGCCGCCATCTCTTAACCGTGTATGTCCAAGGGCAGAATGTGGAGCATGGTTTCCAGTGTTGCGGTTGGAGTTGTCCGCAGGGCACTGGTCACACAGACACATGCCACTCTTTGGATTCTATTTAGTAGAGAGAGGCAGCTTCTTTTATCCAGTGCTGGCCACCAGACGATGATTCCGTACATGAGTATCGGTCTGACTACTGCTGTATACAGCCAGTGCATTATTTTCGGGCTGATGCCCCATCTGAGGCCCAGGATCCTTTTGCAGGAGTAAAGTGCAGTAGCGGCCTTCTTAATGCGTTCATGCAGGTTTAGTTTCCAGCTCAGTTTCCTGTCCAGAACCAAACCTAAGTACTTGGCGCTGTCAGAGAAGCTGAGGCGGATCCCCTTTAGTTTGGGTGGACACTTATTTACTTACTTACTTAAAGTGGCGCTACAGTCCGGGGTGGACCTGGGCCTCAACCAACAAGCGTCTCCAACCAGCACGATCTTTGGCCAGCTGTCTCCAGTTTCGCACGCTAAGATGGTTAAGGTCCCCTTCCAATTGCGTGCGCCACCTAAGTCGCGGTCTTCCTATACTGCGCCGTCCCTCGGGTAAGTGGATTCGAAGATCTTCCGGGCTGGAGCATTCACGTCCATTCGCTCTACATGACCCAGCCACCGCAGTCGTTGGACCTTCACTCTTCTGGCTAGGTCAATGTCGCTGTACAGTCACTTTAGTTGTTCGAGAGAGGGCTTTGCTACTCAATTGCTTTCTTAGCCCAAAGAAACAGCGATTGGCAAGAGTTATTCTTCGTTTAATCTCAGCGCTGGTGTCATTGTCTGAGTTCATAGCGGAGCTTAGGTAGACAAAGTCCTTTACCACCTCAAAGTTATATCTGTCTATAGTGACATTCTGTCCAAGACGTCGGTGTTGGGTGTCCTTTCTTGATGACAGCATCTCCTTAAACAATTTTATTTTTAATAATGTCTTGTAAAATGGTTCCAAAAAATTGATTTTTTATATTATTACAGAATAACAAATAAGGTAGATAATAAAACGTATGCTTTGTTATTTTCAAGAATGCCTTAAAAATCTCTTTGGGATTTTAACTTTTTTAGCGAAAGATCCGTGAAATCCTGAAGGCACGTTACCAAATTGTTTGAACAAATGAACATCTTTTTTTCAAGGCTATTTTACCAAGTGATATCTAAAACCAAAAAAATATATATTTTGTACTTATGTACTAGGTTAGGTATATACCTACTTGCTCGTGAAGTCAAAAAATGTGGATGTTGCTCGGTTAGCTTATCTCCTAAACCTGCGATATCATAGGATACCTATACTAAGCTGGCCAGTTAGCGCATTTCAATTACGCCCCAATTATATTATCTTCATTTTTTTTCTGATGGGAATTTTTAAGTACTTGTGATACAACACTTATGCAAAACGCCCTTAAGATAGTCATATACTGGTGTAGAAAAGAAAGTCTTTCTATAAACCCCAGCAAGGCTGTTATCGTCCCTTTTACGAAAAGGAGAAATTTCAATCAATAATACAGACATTGAGTTCTCCAACGAAGTAAAATATCTTGGAGTGATCCTCGAAAAATAACTTAGCTGGAACTCCCACATAAATAGTAAAATTCAAAAAGCAACCAAAACTTTCTGGGCTGGCCGTAGCATGTATGGTAGAACCTGGGGGATCTCTCCAAAGATCACACACTGGATCTACACGATCATGGTCAGGCCCATTATAACATACGCTTCAATAGTATGGTGGAACAATGTCACCCAAAAAACAACTATAAATAAATGAAATATAAGGTACAACGGCTTGCCTGTCTGGGCACTGGGACTGTCCGGAGCCATGCGTACCTGTCCCACTGCGGCTATAGAAGCCTTAATAGGACTAATGCCCCTCCACATCTATATAAAAAAGTGGTAATTCGCAGCTCAGCAAGTTTGACACAAGCGGAAGAGTTAAATATTAGCGGACACCCAGAACTAATTGAACTGCTTTCCGAACTTCCAGAACTTGACATGATCTGTGCGGTTAAAGACTGCTTACCAAAGACACTATACTTCAACAAAAGATACTCAACGAAGATCACAACCAGAGAAGAATAGGTTAGCAATAACCCACCAAATTGTCAAAACGGCCTAAAGTGGTATACGGATGGCTCTAAAATGGACTCGGGGGTAGGAGCTGGTATCCATGGACCAAGTCGGAACGTCTCAATAGTCAATACCTATGGGAAAAAGCCCCAGTGTATTTCAAGCAGAGCTCCATGCCATTAAAGAATGCGCAAACCTTATAATTCAGGTATTAAAGGCGCTAACATCCATATATTCACGGACAGTCAAGCAGCTATATAAAAGCCCTTAGCTCACACATAATTGACTCCAAATCAGTACTACACTGCTTCAATTCCCTCCAAACACATAGTTCCAGGAACAAAACCAGATTATGGTGGGTCCCCAGACACAAGGGGATTGAAGGTAACGAAAAAGCTGATGAACTAGCCAGAAAAGGCTCGAAAAACCCCTTTCATTGGACCTGAACCCTTCTGGGAACAAAACAAATGTAATTCATACTTGGAGAACATCCCAGGTCTTAGACAGGCCAAAAGAGCTATTCAGCCCTTCAAAGCAGATGCCAACAAGATACTAAATCTTCGTAGGCATAGGCACGATATCAAAAACTTAGTAGGCTACCTTACGGCACGGGTCACCACGGTCTGCGATATCACCTAAATTAAATGCATTTAGTCGACTGACCGGAGTGCAGACAGTCTAGAAGAAGACGATCATTATGTGAATGCCCGGCCCTTTGCGGTATAAGAAAGGAAATCATTCTTCAGGGAAATAATAAGTACCGAAGAACTAAGGAAATCCTCTGCTGAATGTACTGTAACGCAATGAAAAGAACTTTATTCATTTAGCAAAACTATTAGAAAATGTTTTATTTAATTAGGTTATAAAATTTTATCTTTTCCGCACGTGGGTTACTGACGTCTGCTCGCTGTCGCTGTCAAGAAAGAAGAGAGAGTAGCAGTAGGTCGAAGTGACAACTCAAACAAGATGGTTGAAGTGGAGAAGTTGTCGACTGTCGAGAAGTTGTTCACTGTTGTGGCTGTGTCCACTGAGAATGTTTTCTGTTGGTGAATTAATTGTTGTACGCCACAATGCTCCCCCCTTAGGAGTTAGTGAAGCGAACAGGAGCTCTGATGATCCGTCCGGAACGCTTAGTGATGACTGGGGCATCCCAGTCCGAGCTGCTTGTCTGAGGCACCGGCGCAGTAGGCGACGGCGGTGATGTCTCATGGTCCGAGATTTGATAAGCTGGTTTCAAGCGTTGAACGGAAACATATGCTTCCTTACTCGGCATGGCCAGTTTGTAAGCTAGTGGCCGACGATCTAGGACTGGATATGGTCCGGTGTAAGCAGGCTGCAACGGTCGATGGCTACTGTCGGTACGCACATACACATGCGAGGCAGTACCGAGGTCCTTAGGTACGAAGAGTGCCTTCGTCTGTCGTGTGGCGTAAGTAGGCGATGTTCGCTGAAGTGCCTCCCTCAGTTCTTGAAGAAAGGCAATGGGCTCTTGAATGTTGTTAGGTGCCTCCAAAAAGTCTCCTGGGAGTCGAAGCTCAGCACCATAAGCCAATTGCGCGGGTGAAGTACCTGACTCGTTCACCATTGAACGGAGTCCTAGTAGCACGGCTGGCAGTGCCTGCATCCAGTTCTCGGGTAAGTGAGTGGTTAGTGCTGTCTTCAAAGTACGGTGCCATCGCTCAACTATCCCATTTGCCTGTGGGTGGTAGGCGGTAGTATGAATGCGGTGACATCCGAGGAGCTGGGAAAACCTTTGAAACAGTGCGGACTCGAACTGCCTGCCCTGGTCAGTAGTCAGGCGGAGTGGGCAGCCAAAACGCGCAACCCAATGCTGGAAAAAGGCGTCGGCGACTGTTGATGCAGTGATGTCTTCGACGGGTATTGCCTCTGGCCAGCGTGTTGCACGGTCGATGCAAGTAACGAGGTAACTGAAACCAGAGCAACTAGGCAGTGGACCCACAATGTCCATGTGAACGTGGTCAAACCTTTCGGCGGCTGGAAATTTTCCCAGAGGTAGTGAGGTATGCCTGTGGATTTTGCTTCGCTGGCAGGCAGAACAAGCACGAACCCATTTACCAACGTCTGCGTTCATCGATGGCCAGAAAAACCGGAGCGCGACTGACTTCCGAGAGGCTCGTGTCCCGGGATGACTGAGGTTGTGAACAGTCTCGTAGGCAGAGCGTCTAAATGCCGGCGGGATGTATGGTCGAGCACGCCCGGCTGATGTTTCACAGGTAATAGGCGTTTGGGATTCTGGAAGAACAATGTCGATAAACGTAAGTTTCTGACTCACCGCTTTTAAATTCTGCAACTCTGGGTCACTGCATTGCATCTTTGCGATGGCGGCATAATCCATAACAGTGGGACTCGCGATCGCTGCAATCCGTGAGAAAGCGTCGGCGGCTGCATTGTCCGCACCCTTGACATGGCGAATATCGGTCGAAAATTGGGCGATGTAGTCCATATGGCGTTGACGACGAGGTGTTTCGCTGGGAGATGATGCGTTGTGGAAAGCAAAAGTCAACGGTTTGTGATCTGTGAAGATTGCAAACGGTCGACCTTCAACGAAGCGGCGGAAGTGTTCGATCGCCTGCTTGATGGCCAACAATTCCCGATCGAAAGTACTATACTTTTGCTGCGCAGGCGTTAAAGTTTTCGAAAAGTATCCTAGTGGTTCTGTTTTACCATCGATAACTTGGAGTAACACTGCGCCAACTGCGGTATTTGATGCGTCGCACATGAGGTGTAGTTCTGCGTCGGGTAACGGATGAGCGAGTGAAGCAGCCTCCGCAAGCGCCTTGCGGCAACGTTGGAAAGCGGCTTGTGCTGTTGTAGACCACGAGAGCTGTGAGCGGTCCTTCTTAGTAACACCCTGTAGCATCTGCGAAAGTGGTGCTTGTTCGGCGGCTGCATGCGGTAGACACTGACGAAAAAAATTGAGCGCTCCCAAAAAGCGACGGAGTTCACAAACGGTGGTTGGCTGTGGAAACTCCGAGATAGCCTTGATAGTGTCCTGCGGTGGTCGTATGCCAGTGCTATCAACATGGTATCCCAGGAACTCAAGTGCGTTTTTGCCGAACTCACACTTGTCCATGTTGATGGTGATCCCATTGGCCTGAAGGCGACTAAAAATTTCTTCGAGATGCTTGTGATGTTCTTCAGGAGATTTTGACGCGATAAGCATATCGTCGATGTATGTGAAGGCGTAACTCAATTCGCCAAACACAGAGTTAACGAAGCGCTGTTGAGTTTGCGCTGCGTTGCGCAGCCCAAACGTCATGCGCGTAAACTCGTACAACCCAAATGGCGTGATGATCGCTGTCTTCGCTATGTCCTCTGGGGCCATTGGGATTTGGTGGTATGCACGAGCGAGGTCTATTCTGCTGAATATCGTCTTACCCGGCATAATGTTTTGAAAGTCCGTTAGTCGCGGCAGCGGGTATCGGTCGGGAAGCGTGACGGAATTGAGGCGGCGATAGTCACCACATGGACGTATGTCTCCGTTTTTCTTCACCACGATGTGCAGCGGACTAGCCCATGGGCTACTTGATGGGCGACAAATTCCCAAATCCAGCATGCGTTGAAACTCAGTTTTGGCGAGGGCGTAGAATTTTGGTGGAATAGGCCTCGCGCGGCAGGAGAGCGGCGGTCCAGAGGTTTCAAGATGGTGGCGAACGTTGTGTGTAGGTTTGTGTTGAGACGAAAATGGAAGTGTTATGGCTCTGTATTGCTTCAGGAGGTCTGCGTATTTATGGGTGTGATCGATGGAGTCTACGACAGAGTAGTCAGCGGAGGTGAGTGATGCTGGGGAACAGATATTTGTAATCTGATCAATGAGGCGACGTCCATGGATGTCCAAGAGCAGGCGGAAATGTTGAAGAAAGTCTGCTCCTAGAATGGACTGTGGCACAGCAGCACGAACGAAAGTCCATCTGAATGAGCGTCGCAGACCCAAATCTAGCTCAATTGTGACTGTCCCATATGTGCTAATCCTTGTTCGGTTGACTGCATACAACGCATACGGCTGTTCTTGTAGTTTGCTGTTGGGTTTGACGGCTAAAACCGAAATAGCAGCTCCGCTGTCGACTAAAAAGGGATGACCAGTAACTTTGTCCAAAATAAAGAGGCGACAAGACTTACCAGCAACTGCAGACGCCTCCACTAATGTTGCTGGCTGCCGTTTCCCTGCGTAAATGTGCAAGGTTGCGCGCAGTTACGTGCACGAGCGCCAAAGCGTTGATGGAACCGACAGATCCCGTTTTTGTTTCTGGATTTGTCTCTGCTTGGTGTACGTGCGTGACCATTTGAGCTTCTTCTTCTGAACTGCTGACGAGACCTTGATCCTCCTTCTAGTGCGGCTAGTCTCTGTTGAATATCGAGCAGCACATCGTTGGTAATGGCCGATGTTTGATTTGACCTTGGCGGAAACTGGTGCATTGCCGCTACCGTGGCCGATGGGTAACAGTGGCCAATGACTTTGTCGGCGATTTGGGCGAGGTCGTTTAGATCGCCCGTGACCGCAGAAAGCACAGCCCTCACGTGAGACGGCAATTTAGACAACCACAGTATTTGAAGCACTGCATCTGGTGTGCCTGAGGACCCGGAGAGGTCTCGGATGCGCCGAAGTAACTGTGATGGTTGTGAGTCGCCTAGGTCGATGCCTTCCACCAAGCGCTGAAGTCGTCGTTCTTGGCTCTCTTCATACACTTGCATGAGCCTGTCTTTAACAGCACTATATTTGTCTGCCGCCGGGGGCGATAGAAGAATGTCAGACACTTGCTCGAGATCTCGCCGCTCCAAATTGGCGATAACGTACTGATATTTCATGTCATCAGAAGGCCTGGATGGAGCGAGAATGGCTTCCACTTGCGCGAACCACAGTGACGGGCGGTCGCGCCAAAATTGTGGCAATCGCGCTGCAATCGAAAGACCTGCGATGTGTGTCTGCGGAGCGGTTGCGTTGGAGTTCGACGATGGCGTTGTGCTTGTGCTTGCACCTGACTCTGCTTCGATTGGTGGCGCTTCATCTTGCTTGGTCGTGGTGCGAGTATCCATGGCGAGTCGGGTATTGGCGAGAAAAAAAAAAATGCAAGAAAAAAAAAATCTGACACAGCGGCAGCGAGTTCGAGTAGCTATTTCGATTTTTTTATTTCAAAAAAAAGAATGCAACGAATTCTTTCGCGGGGTCACCAATGTAACGCAATGAAAAGAACTTTATTCATTTAGCAAAACTATTAGAAAATGTTTTATTTAATTAGGTTATAAAATTTTATCTTTTCCGCACGTGGGTTACTGACGTCTGCTCGCTGTCGCTGTCAAGAAAGAAGAGAGAGTAGCAGTAGGTCGAAGTGACAACTCAAACAAGATGGTTGAAGTGGAGAAGTTGTCGACTGTCGAGAAGTTGTTCACTGTTGTGGCTGTGTCCACTGAGAATGTTTTCTGTTGGTGAATTAATTGTTGTACGCCACAGTACTATCAGCTACATTAGAAAAGTAGAAGCGCTACTAACCTAAACAGATATCTCACGGCAAGCACAATATATCTTTTAGGTCGACGTGCATCTTAATGCTCCGGCATATCAGAATTAAAAAAAATATATATTTGTTATCCAGGGTGAGCATCCTCATAGTTATCCGGCTCCATGAAGTTTCATTTCAATCCCCTACCTTTCAAGTGATCGCATCCAGAACTTCATGAAAACTGCCTGCGTGATACGGAAAGATAATGATGATGAAGTAATGGCCAAAAAACGAAAGTGTCTTAAAGGCATTCTTGCGACGACGCTATACGCTCGTGTCGTCGTCTTAGCTGCTGATGGCCACATCTGAAATGATTCGCTACATTTTCATTTAAATTAAACTATAATCATTGCAACTCTGTAAATTCAGTTGAGATCACACAAAACGCTCTGTTTGGCATGTCGTGTACTCGTAAGCTTTACGGAGGTATGCTTTATATAAAATAAATACCAAGAAAAATTACAAAGTGAATACAATATGTTTGTTGACGCCATCTATGAACGTGTAAGAAAATCACAGTCTAAAAATCTAGTAGGTACGTCTAGTGCATTTTTTCTTACTCATTCATAGATGCCAACCCCCAGCCAACTTCAACTGAACAAGCCGCCTAGCTTCCGGAATCCCGACCTTTTTTCTGCCTCTTTTTTGTGGTGACCATTATATGGCGAACACTTCGTCCGACATCGTTAAATACGAATTTAGATTCACTCCTAACAATGTTATGTAATAAAAGATGAGGATATTTTCCACAATAAATAAAATTGAGTACCGAACGGAGTTTATAGATCTGACGTGAATACAAATGCCGCGGCATTTGTCGTTGTCGAGGCGAAGCATAATTATCCGTTAAATTTTTAGTCGCAGTCTTCAATTATAAGTCGCAATTATAACATCTCTGCATCTGCGAGTCATCTAGGCATCTTATTTACAGGGCCGCAAACAAAGGCTGAAAATAAGACATTTTCGTCTCAACACTCGTGTACTAAGCTTTTGTGTACCCCAATGACATTTCATTGCATAGGTATATTCGGCCCTAGCGAGGTATCCGTCGGAACGGAAAATTCTCCGCAACGCATACTCCGTCGGAGACTCAAATTACATTCGAGGTATCCGCTTTCGGAAAGAATAATTAAAATGCGACAACGCATTGATTTGATATGATGTTATTTCGTGCTACATTTGGGTTTTCCCATTAAGTGCTTGTTTTTTCGTTTATTCACAAATTAAAGCGACAAAAACAAACAATTACTTTGCTAAAATGTTTTTTTTTTCATATTTGCTTTCATTTATCAACACTTCACTGCAAATCGTAAACAAATTCCGCAACTAATTCCTGTCGGAGCATATCGGAAGAAAATTCGTATGAAGCTGTCAAAAATATCAGTAAAAACGCACTTCATCGCACTGAAACGCAAAACGCCAGTGTGCGTTACATATTTGTCGGAACAAAGTTCCGAAAAGCTGTTCCGACGTATACCTCGCTGCAAAAATCCTCCGATTCGTATAAAATCGGAGAATTTTCCGTTCCGACGGATACCTCGCTAGGGCCGATTATACCTACCTACACTCTAAAAAATGCGCGTAAAATTACTAATATGTAAAATAGGCAATTTGCGTTTTTATACACACGGCAGTCGACAATAGATAAACAAAAAATGTAAACACATAATGTTAGATATTACAAACATTGGGTTTTTCTGAGTGCTGTTGGAGAGACTAGTAGGCTTTGCGAAATAAATGAGTTTATAAAATCAAAAACAAAAAATTAAACAAAAAGAAAATCAACAATTCAAATCAATTTAATAAATACTAAACAGTTAATAATATTTGCCAGCCCCTTTAGTACACCTATTGAAGATAGTCACAAAATTGGACGAATTAGAGAAGAGCCAAGTTGGCAGAACAGTGCAAAGTTCGAACTGTTGGTGAACGATCAAGATGTAACCATTATAAAATTACAGATTCAAGAAGTGTGAATTTTTATCAAATATGCGTACAAAGCTACTGAAAAGGTAATTTCGTTAGACATGTTTATATTTAGGTTTAGAAACTTAACCGAAAATGTGTAACCATCGTCACATCGGTTCGCGAACGCCTCAGCTTCAAGAGTATTTCGCCAACACATTGGGAATCAGATCCACGACATTGGGTTACACCTGGGTGCCACCAGGTATAATAACATCGTCAAAGGTCCAGCGTTACTTTGATAAGATCCCTCAGGAGAAAGTTCCAAAACTCAGTTCAAACGGTAATATGTAAGAACCTTGAATATTTACGTCTCTGTAATTATTCAATCAGCTTATTTACGGGTTTAGTTTGTCGCTATTCTACGATACCCGGAGGCCCATCAGAGCTTAGCTTCAATGAGGGCCGAGGCCTGTGCGTAAAAATACTGCAATTATGGTTGGCAAGTAGATTCCTCGCTTAATGATAGTAAAATTACGCGATTTTTTCTTAGAGTGTACGTTGATATCAATTTCCTCTCCTTTGATTGTCCGCACTTTAACTTAATTGATTGTGGCTGTTCTTCAACGTATGGTGAAACATTTAATGACAATGCTTCATGCGACTGGACATTTTTTTTCAAATTGAAGTTGTTAAAAATGCAAATCATGTAAGTATCTCGGTACAACAATATTCTTCAAAACATGAGTTGGACACATCATTATTATCAGTGTTGAAGCAGTATCTACCTACCTATGTTCTTCTACTGTCTTTATGGCCTCAGAAAGCATAGTTCAAATATAACTCTTAAAACGATCTATCATGGAATTCTCCATTTGGAATTGCAATGTTTTTCAAGAGTCGACAAATCAAGGAAGCTACATTTATTAACTTGAGCAACTAAAAAATATATTTTTGAAGTTCTTTTTAAGAACATAGTGTAGCGCTTCAAGTCATATCTCTTAAGCACTTAAAATGTTACACTTTCGATGTGATTATAATATGCTTCGTTATAAAAATTTGTTCGGTTTTGAGATGAGATACAATTGGTACTAAAGACTAAACTGGCCTTCCCTTCTAGGTGTAACGCTAAACGAAGGCCATCGCTGCCTAAAATTTAAAACCTTCCGGATGTTATGTTTCTCGTTAATGCACTGCAGCCGGATACATATAAAAAAAGAAATGTAATACAAAATTATCCATACCTGTAACAAAGGGCATCCAAAATTAATTTACTTCAGTCTCATTAGCTTCTGCATTGTATGCGATATCCGATCTTGAAAACTTATTGAAAATTTGAATCAAGTCTACCTTCGCATGATTTTTCGCATGTGTTCATATTTAGCTATGTATATAGTTTGACAGATTTGCTGGGTCAATAAAGGCGTTTCGAAATGTCACGATAAAATCACAATAAATAATTAAAATAGCTGTGATTATGTAGATGGATGGAACAGCGGGCAACATTTTTCACCTGCAAGAGTCATAAATCACACGTGTGCCCTCAAAAAACGAGAAATCTCAAAACAAACGCCGAGAAACCAAAAAAGAAACCAACTCCATCACCATTATTGAGCTCGGAGAGAGAGATAAGTCCCACATAATCCCAGGTGAGCGCGCGTAGGTACAGATTTCTCAAGAAGCCGAAGTGATCCTAAACCAGATCATCGAACACCGATATACCGCACCGCGATGGAGAGATTAAATTAATTGTAAGACTACTTTATGTGTGGATATAACGACTTCGTAGCCATCAAACAGAAGTTTCCAATAACAAGACGACATGAGTAGTTGATTGTGATGATCAGTGATCCAGGGAGTGGCAGAAGGCGAACACAATTGCGCACGGCAGAATGCTATTGACGACGCGACGCCAACACAACACACAAGTGAATTAATTTCGGGACAAGAACTCATTCTCGCGCGCACCCCCTCCCTTTCAGTTCCTCGCTGTGATTGTGTCGTCCGCGTCCCTCCATCCATAATGATCGAGCCTGAAGCGGCGGAGTACGCGCGATCGTATTGGTGGACAAATTCATTGCGACCACTATTCTGACAGCACCGGCTTTTGATTTATTAATTCTTCAAATTCCAAATGACATAACGTAATTACTCTTCTGCCAGAGCCCGTGACTGGTATGGGGGACCAGTGCGATCGATCTCGGAAGCAGCATGGTTATCTTTTCGCTTGTATCTCCGGGTCTGATATCACAGATCCACTTATGTATACCTTCGGGGAGTTTATTCAGTGCGTCCTGTGTGGCTTTGACAATTTCTGATCGTCTAACCGCCTACACACCGAATCCACACATCACACTCCACAGGCTACTTCAATTGATTCGGGGAACATTTTTCGAATGACTCCCAGCTAGGTGTGGTTGATGTAAATTACTCGTAAAAGGAAACCACAACAAATCCCTTTCTTCAAAGTACATTTTTGTTTGCGAAACGCATGAGGACTACTGCGAGGAGGCGCATTTAACTCCATTCAACGCAGCAGCGCACAATGAAGTCATTTTAGCGGGACTTCGAGGTCTTTTAATTAGCATGTCAAAATACACTTTCATGTTCGGTCAGAAGTATTGACATGAGGACGCCCAATGTGGCCACTCAAACATCAAGTTGAAGTGCTTCAGTTTCGGTTTGGGACTAACATCTGAAACAAGCCCGTTGAGTGACTTGCAAGAAGAACCTTTTCATATACCAGACGGAGGATGGACGCTGGACAAGTGCTTCTACCAGCGGCAGCAGGCAGTCGCCTGATCGAAAGTGCCTATTGAACTGATCGAGAGGCGATCAGGTAGCCTGCTATACCTGAACCCAAAGGATGCGCACTTTGTTATTAGCTTATGAGTTGGGTAAATGGATCCATTTCAGCCTCTGTAATTAGCCATGTTAGCCGAATAGAATGCAGAAGCAAATTTCACGGTTATAATGAATTAATATGCATTCATCAGCAGATTTAAGGGATCGCAGCACAACGGTAAGTAGTTCGTTCGTGATCCTAGTCATGGTAAATACATTTGTTTACGTGGTCTTATGCTGGAAAATGGGAAACAATTATTTTTTTTTATATTTAAATCAGCTCTTTTAAAAACAAATTTGAGTGGTTTTGTACCATAAAACTACAGGTAAATTCAATAATTCTAAGAACAAAACCTAACGATTGGGAAATTCTAAATTTACGCACTTATGGGGAGGTCCCCAAAATGCGTCTGTGTATGTTCGCTATAATTTAGAAAAGAAATTAATGGATTTGGACGCAGTTTTCACTGTTATGATCTGCATTTCTTGGGGCAGGTTTATTGCTCTATCATTTGTTGGAGCTGAGCATTAAAAGTCTTAGGTGTCAGAAAGTGGGTTCAAATCGAATTTTCCCTCATTGTAAAATTGCTTATTAAAGTCGTGAAGCTGTGCAATATTCAAAACAAATCAGATAAGATCACAGCCAAGTTATACACTGCCGCTCAACAGAATAGGTTCAACATTTAAAAAAAAGTAAAATGACAATATCTCTTTAACCAACTTTCCGATTTTAATGAAATAATTTTTTTTATATAGAATAATCAATTGTTAATGAAACACGTAAATTTGCAGTTTCTAACAGACGTACATATATATTTATTATTATTTTTGCAAAAACATATCAAAAAATCCCCATTTATTTTGGCTCATCAGAATAGGTTCAAGGGCAATGACTTTAGTTTGTGATCTACAACGGTTATGTAATGACGTCAATTCTTTTGCTTTTTTAAATTTAATGTAATTACTGCCGTTTTTTTTCTAAAACTAGTCACGGAAAGCAATTGAACGACTTTGAAAAAGGCCAAATAAAGGGATACTTCGAATTTGGTTTAAAGCAGCGTCAAATCGCTTAGAAGTTTGGCCGAAGCCAAAATGTTGTTGTTAACTTTATTCGGGATGAATTAAGCTATAATAACAATATGACAGGAGGGACTCAATATGCGACAACACCAGCAGCCAAAAGACTTATCATCAGAGCTGCTTCAAAGTTCCAACGTTCTGCTGCTAGAATCAGGGAAGAATGCGGTGCTAATGCAAGTCTGGCATCTGGAAAAGGCATTATTCGGAGTGGCAAGCATTTGAAGAGACTGAAAGTAAAAAAAAGAACACAACTCAATGATGTGCGCAAAGCTGCACGACTTCAGTTTGCTCGAGAGCATATGACGTGGAACACGGAGTCCCAGACTGTCGTGTTTTCCGATGAAAAGAACTTCAACCTGGATGGACCGGGTGGCTACATCTATTACATTCACGACCTGCGAAAGGATGAATGTGTTTTAGGTAGCCACCACACCTCTGCAGGGGGCATTACGGTGTTCCGCACATATCGTATTATGGGACTTGTGAGCTGCAGTTTGTTACATCGAAAATGAACGCGAATGTATACAAAACTGTACTACAAAATGCTTTTCCAAATTTTTCGAATATTTTTGAACGGATTCCGTGGACAACGGCCCCATTCATACCTACCGGTAGGGTCGTTAAACAGTGGATAAACGACCAAACGTAAAATTGCTCGAGTGGCTGCCATACTCCCCGGCAATAACTATCATTGATAACGTTTGGGGACTATTGTCCAAAAAAGGATATGAAAGCAGGAGACAATTTGATGATCCTGCAAGCTAAATTGGCGCCATTAAAAAAGCCGGGTCAAAAATTTCGCTTGGAATTATTAAAATATAGTATAAAGTATTTTCCAAATCGTATATATGAAGTTATATTGAACAAAGGAGGTAGTCCTACATACTAAATTATACTTAAATATGTAGGTAATGGCGATATGGCGAATGAATAAACAGTCAATATAATTGATTAATTAATTTTATTAAAATAACTTTGTTTAGGCACAACGAACAACGAAGTGACTTTTGTTTAGGCACAACGAAGTGACTTTTGTAGGTAAAACGAATTGGCTTGTTTCCAAATTGTATTTTTGATGCGATCTCGGCGGCTACCTATCGTTGACTGTTTTATGGTTGGTGGGGGCCCTAACACTCCTCCCCCCGTGAATCACCCTGGGATTCACCATCAATGGTTAGGACAGCGAGTCTCGTGGCTGGACGGCGAATCGATCCGTTGCATGTTTTTACTTCGGCAAACCGTATTTGTCCATCTTTGGCAGGAAAAACCTTTGTTATGCGACCTTTCTGCCATCGGCTTCTTGGCTGATTAGAGTCACAAATGATGACCAGATCGTTGACTTTTAGTGGACGTACTTTATCATGCCATTTTGGCCGTCGTAAAAGTTGCGGTAGGTACTCTACGGTCCATTTTTTCCACAAACGGTCTTTGAGATTTTGCGATATTCTCCACTGCTTTTTTAGACAAATTTTCTCGTCAACTGGATGAGGCGTTTGTGTGGAATTGACGCATCCTATCAAAAAATGGTTGGGTGTAATGGGTTCATCATCTTCCACGGTTAGCGAAACGTCCGTAAGTGGACGTGAGTTTATGATATTCTCGGCTTCGATGAGAACACTTCGGAGAGTCTCTACTCTCGGGGCTTCTTCGAGAAGTGTCCTTTTCAATAGACGTTTAACGATTCGAATAAGTCGCTCCCAACAACCTCCTGAGCTGGGATTCGAAGGGCAGTTAAACAGCCATTCAATATTTCGACTGGTGGCTTCATCACTTATGCGGTCAACGTCTAACAAACGTTCGGCTTCCTTAAGCTCCTTTTGTGCGCCTATAAAATTGGTACCATTGTCGCTTCTAATCCTGACTGGTGTACCTCTGCGATTAATGAAATTGCGGAGACATAAAATGAAGGCGTCTGTTGAAAGATTTTCAGCCAACTCCAGATGTGCTGCCCTAACAGTAAGGCATGTGAAAATGACTGCCCATCTCTTTTCTCGTCGGCGACCAATGGCAACATGGAAAGGGCCGAAGAGATCAACGCCAGTAATCAGTATATGAAAACGGACGAACGTATGGCGTTATGCGGTCTGGTGGCAGCTGACCCATGAGTGGTGGTACTGGTTTGGCTCTTTCGATTTTGCATACCAGGCATCGTCGTTGTACACCTTTCAGCAGTGCTCGGATATGCGGAAACCAGAATTTTTGGCGAGCTTCGTTAATAATAACAGCAATGTTTTGATGATGATGCTTTTCGTGAAAATAACGCATTATGAGTTCAGAGACTAAATGTTTTTGAGGCATTAGAATTGGACGTCTGGCATCAAATGGTAAAAAATAGGCTTCGTCAATGCGACCTTGAACTCGCAAAATGTTGTTTTCGTCTAGGTAGGGCCTTAACGAATATATCGGACTGTGTTTGGAGATTCTGCCGTGTGACTTCAGTATGGTGATTTCTTCGGCGTATTGTTCTTGCTGAAACATTCGACACAATCGGTTTTCAGCGATGTTAAGTTCAGATACTGTGAGTGGTCCCCGATTTGCAGTTATGGAACTATCCTTTCTTAAGACCAAGAATTTACTGACAGCACGGAGCACCCATGCCATGGTTCGCTTAAGCTTTAAATAAGAGGAAAATCGATTAGCATCAATAATTTGATTACTTGTCTGCGGTTGAATGACTAAACAAGGCTGGACTTCTTCTATTAGGTCTGGCGGCGGCGGCTTGAGTACTATTTCGGGCCAACTGTCTTCTGGCTTTTGTAAAAATGATGGCCCAGAGAGCCACATATTTTTAGGCTTTAACTTTGGAGGCGAATTAGCACGGGTAGCGGCATCTGCACTGTTTTTGTCGGTTGGTACAAAACGCCATTGGGAGGACTGAGTTGTGGTAAGTATCTCAGAAATGCGATGTCCTACGAAGGCTTTGAACTTCCGTTCAGATGAATTGATCCAATATAGATACGTTTTTGAGTCTGTCCAGTAGGTAACTCGGGAAAAGTTGATATTGTGGTTGCGTATTATAATTTTGCTTAGACGCGTACCCAACACTGCAGCTTGAAGTTCTAACCTGGGAATAGACATCAACTTTTGAGGCGCGCCACGGGTTTTTCCAAAAACAAAGACAACATCGATTCCTTGGGCATGAACTATTCGGAAATAACCGGCAGCAGCAAAGGCGACTTGACTGCTGTCTACGAAGATATGTAGCTGGATATCGGTAGAGTCGTGTAAATATGTGGAGTAGCATCGCGGAACTTCAAATAAGTTGATTTTTTGAAATTCCTTCCACCAAGCAATCCACTTCTTATGTATATCTGCAGTGAGCGGATCATTCCAAGCAATTTTGCTTTTCCATGTGTCTCGTACCAAAACTTTTAAGAACAGCAAGAAATCGGCTAGTAACCCAAAGGGATCAAAGATTGCCATAACAATCCCTAGGAGTTCTCTTTTTGTTGGCGGGCGTTTACCTTCTAGGACTTCTTTAGGAATACGATGAAATTTTGTTTTGAATTCGAAGACATCTGCTGTGGTGTTCCAGAACATTCCGAGAACCTTTTCGGATTGTGCTTGGCGTTCCATGTTGACGGTATTGGCTTCTGCTACTGGTTTCTTGTTCATTCTTGACTGTAGATTGCTTGAATTGGATGTGAAGTTCCTCAAATCGAAGCTGGCTTCAGCGTTGACCTTTACCACTTCTCTGCAAACACGTATGGCTTCTTCTTCGCTACGAAAACTGGCTACAAAATCGTCCACGTAGTGGTGGTTAATGATTGCTTCAGCGGCATCCGGATATAGACCTTTGAACTCTTCGGCATTTCTATTTTTGACGAACTCGGCACTGCATGGTGAGCAAATAGCTCCAAAAATCATTGACACCATTGCGTGATGTTCAATTATATCTCCAGTTATCCACAAGAATCTTTGGGCCTGTTGATCTTCCCGACGTATTTGGATTTGGGAAAACATCTCCCGAATATCTGCAGCAGCTGCTATGACACCTTCTCGAAATTTAAACAGGATACTCATTAGAGGTTTAGCTTGCTCGGGTCCTTTGAGGAGAACAGAATTGAGAGACGTCCCATTTACGGTGGCTGCGGCGTCGAACACTATCCTCAACTTGTCAGGCTTATGTGGACTTTGGACGGCGAAGTGTGGCAGATACCACACTGGCTGGCTGGTATTACGTAATTCTTCCTCTGACAATTTTCTGGTATATCCCTTTTCGAAATATTTGGACATCTCCTTTCTGTATCTGGCGGCAAAATCGGCATCGAGACTCATTTTTCTTTCTATTCCACAAAGACGCTTTTCGGCCATCTGCAAACTGTTTGGCAATGCAGGCGGAAAAGTCTTCCAAAGAAGACCCGTTTCGAATCTATTTTCAACGCGTATTGTTGTTTCCATTAGTATCTGTCGAGCTTGTTTGTTGTCTTCAGACTCTAGTGTCGTAGATAAGTTGTTGATCCCAAAGTTGTCAGCAGCGAAGTATTCCTCAACCATGTTATGCAAATCGTCTAATGGTTGTTTCTCTCGTATGTGGAGAGTATTTCTGTTGACTGTTCATCATGTAGACTGCGATGATGATAGCGGCGACAACCCTGAATACTACACATTTTTTTCGATCGGCAGTTCGTAGTGTTATGTCCTTTGCGCAGACACGAGAAACATAATCGTAAGTTTTTAACTTTTTGCCAACGAGTTTGCACATCAAGAGACTGATTAAAGATGTTGCAATCGTATATGGAATGTGCTCCACCACACTCGTAGCACTTAAGCAATTGTTGTCCTTGCTGAGCATGTACATTTTCGTTCACATGCAGCATACGCCGCGGCTGTTGTGGCTGTACCATAGTACCACTACCTTTGAACGAAGTTGATGTATGTGGCATAAGACATATGACTCGGGCTAATTCACTTAACCATTTAGAAAAGTCGGCAACAGTTGGAAATGGCTTAATCGTCATTGCATGTCTTATCCACTCATACTGCTTATTTAGTGGTAACTTTGTAACTAGCTGCTCCAAAAGTGCTGTGTTTGACAGATGCTGCTGGCAGTTGGCTGATGTTAAAAAGGCGACGACGTTGCGTACTTTGGTAGAGAATGAGAGGACCTGATCTATTTTATTGTCCGTGATTACTGGAAACTGTTGAACTTGGTTGAGTTGATGTCGAACTAGTAAATCAGGTCTTCCAAACCGAAACTCTAACTCTTCGATAGCTTTAGGGACATCCTGTGGGTAGATGAGCATTGAAGCGACAGCTTCCTTAGCTGGTCCAGTTAAGGACTTGTGTAATCGCATGAGGTTTTGTCGTTCACTATACTTGAAGGATTCTGTTGTGTCTTTGTAATTTGCCAAAAATAAAGGCCAATCTTCGGCGTTGCCTGAAAACGCTGGCAGATCGTAAAGTTTCATAGTTGAATCACTTACCGAGACAGGGGCTGTTGTGAACTGACTCGTCCCACTAGTTGTCGCTGATAACACATCACTTGGCGGCGGCGTTTGTGGTGCAAGTTGCACCGCTTGAGTGACGGCAGTTGTGTCTGCATTTAGCTGGATTTTATTGCTAAGCCTTTCGATGTCCTTTTGGCTTTCTACTGTGCTACTTCTAAGGGATTCCACTGATGATTTCAGAGCATTTATGCTACTGATAATTGAAGCAATTTGTTCGGCGTCCATTACTACTGTTTGGTATTCTATAATTGTCTTTTCTAGCACTGATTCTTCACCTTCACTTTCACAATCACTTAAGTTATCAACTCCTCCGCTTCCGCTTCTTAAATTATATCCTCCGGGCGGCACTGACATTAGTCCTTTTTTCACTTTTTAACAAACTTTTCTTATTTTTACTTGGCGTCTGGTGTCTGTCTTCTCACTTTTTTTTTACGTTGAGTATCGATAGAACGGCTCTTCTGATTGGCGGATTGATTTTATGACATATGTCGTTGGTGGCAAACAATGGCGTCTAAAGTCTTTTACGCACACAACAACACACTAAGAGAACGCACTAAATTTGGAAAACGAATGTAATGGCGATATGGCGAATGAATAAACAGTCAATATAATTGATTAATTAATTTTATTAAAATAACTTTGTTTAGGCACAACGAAGTGACTTTTGTTTAGGCACAACGAAGTGACTTTTGTAGGTAAAACGAATTGGCTTGTTTCCAAATTGTATTTTTGATGCGATCTCGGCGGCTACCTATCGTTGACTGTTTTATGGTTGGTGGGGGCCCTAACAATGTAGTTAAATGTTAAAAAGAACCAAAACTGTGAATAAATACTTTATATATATATTTCTTTAATTTTAAGTTTTTGAACCTATTCCAGTTGAGCCAAAATAAATGGGAATTTTTTTTATATGTTTTTGGAAAAATAATCATAAAAATATAAATACGTTTTTTAGAGACCGCAAACTTTCGTGTTTCATTAACAATTGATTATTCTATATAAAAAAATTGATTTCAATAAAATCGGCAAATTGGTTAAAGAGATACCGTTATTTTACTTTTTAAATAATGTTGAACCTATTCAGTTGAGCGGCAGTGTAGCTAAGCTACCCATGCCTTTTCTTGCAACACTGGCTATAATGATGCCAAATAGATGATGTGACATTTCTCTTCGAATTTTTCTTCATCATGAATAGGTTTTCACGGCAAGCGGTGGGCCTAAGAACGAGCCTTGTGGCACACCACCGTCCATCCCTTAATTTTAGTGGAATATGATTCTATATTAAAAAAGCAGAATTTTGATGATTTATTTGAGAAATCAACAATTTTGTTAACAATCACTTTGGTTGCAACTATTTCGAACTAGACCACAAATTCACCATCAGATTCATTTAAGTGATTTGTTTAAATTGAATAGTGGAATTTTGACAGTCAATTCTCCGTATATTTGGAAAGTCGTTAATGCTGTTTCCCCTGATAGAAAAGTGAAGCTGTACACATCGATTCGCCATCATTTGGTCCAAGCGACAACTTAGCGATGATCATGAACACTATGGCGCCACCAATTATTGAATACAACAGAAAGGTTGCCGACGGTCATTGGAATTTGGAACTTGGAACTTGCATCTTTGTGTGCCTTGCGCGCAAATTCGGATCGGTGAAATAGCGATTAGTGATACATACCTCTCTCTCTCTCTCTGGTGTCTAGATTTTCGGATCTAGCATCATTTGCCAGCATCGTAATTCAATGGAAATTCGCAGTGATCTTGAATCGATCGAGGCAATCTGTCACTACCTTCGACTTTATTTGCTATAGATAGGGATGAGGGACCTGATAGTTGCGTGACTGACAATGTATCTATTCCCAACTGTTCTGTGCTGAGATAATGCTATGCCCTTAAGTTGTTGTAGACTTGTAGGTAAGTTGTGTTATCCTCTGGAAAGATATTTCTAGCGAGTTTCAAAGTTGACTTGTCATTTCATGTTGCAAAAGAAGTATTGGGTAGGTAATGTCCTCGAGCTTGTTGAAAGTATCTTCTGATAAGTGATGTTCATTAAATGACTACCGTGCCTATCGTAGGGCGCTCCTATGTAGGTACATTATATTGTAAGGTAGGTATGTCGCATTTCGAGGAATAATTTCGGTAAGTAGTCCCTTTTAAATTGTGGCACAATCGATGCATTCTTCTTAGAAAAAAGTGGTGCGATGCGTCTTCTGAACATTAAATATAACCAAATAAATACATTTTCTTATATTTTTACCAAATGCTCATTTGACTGTGGGACCGTGATTGGTTTGGTTTAGATGGCGCTCACAGTCCGGGGTGAACCACGGCCTCAACCAACTCCAACCAGCTCGATCCCTAGCTAGCTGCATCCGCAGCTACGCACACCAAGTTGGTTGAAGGTCGCCCTCCAATTGTGCGCGCCACCTAAGGTTGGGTCTTCCTCTACTACGTTGTTCCTCAGGAGTGGACTCAAAGACTCGTTGGGCTTGTGCGTTGCTGTCCATATGCTCGTCGTGCCCCAGCCATCTCAGTCGCTATATTTTGAGCTTTATAACTAGATCAATGTCACTACATATATAGCCCGTTAAGTTCCTTAAATCTCCTCTCCCACACTCCGGCGACACAAACTGGACCGAAAATCACTCGAAGAATCTTTCTCTCAAAGCGTGCCAAGAGGTTTTCATCAGCGTTCGATAAGGTCCATAAGCTTGTGGACCATACAGCAGGACCGGGATGATTACGGTATTGTACAATATTTTCTTGGTTTTGCGAAAGAGGGCTTTACTTCTTAGATGCCTTCTTAGCTAGAGTGATTCTTCGTTTGATTTCTACGCCAACGCTGACCCCGACGTCGTTTTTTCAGGTAATTCTAGAGCCTAGGTAGACAACGTCTTTAACTACTTCGAAGTTATATCTTTCCACTGTGACGTTTTGTCCGAGTCGCCGATGTTGAGTGAGCCGATGTCGTTTTGTCCTCATTAACAGCCGAACTCATCTTCGCCGCCTCCATTTCAATGCTTGTAAAGGCCCCATTGACAACTCGCTGAGTTCTCCCAATTGAAAAATTGTACCTCTGATGTTTGGCTTGCGGGTTCCGTACAATTGCTTCAAGACGCTAATTTGCTTAATAGAGCAAGACCCGACCAAAATGTGTTCGATGTCAAAGGCTACGGCTCTGGGTTCGTCATGTTAGCTTGACACTAACATGTCTCCAGTACAACGACGACGTTTCGAAATTCGTATTGTCTGTCGTTCAATAATCGGTGCGGTCTTCTAGATATTTTGATTATTTCGGTTTTTATTGTTTTTTCGATTAGTTTCGATAGTATGGAAAGTAAAGCTATACGGTAGCTCTGCGGTAAGCACTTCCTTCATTTTTTTTTTTTTTTTTGAGAAGAAAAGGTCTTCTGATTTTGCGACATCTGGAATAGCTTACATAGTTCTAAGTGCACAGGTTTCGTGTATTATGTATGGAAATTTGTCGGGTCCCGTTGAATTGCTGGCGGGCGAAATTTTACATTAATCTTCCACTTTCGGGATAGAAGGCTTCTCCACTGTAAAGTTGTACAGAGTCTAATGAAGACATTACACTGCAGGGACTGGTTGCACATATGTCGGAGATTGGCAAAATTCCAATTCAATTCCAATTTTTTTCCGATGGTTGTGAACGGAATTCATTAAATATATTTAGAGGTATCGTGAATAAATTCCGATGGAAATTTTTCCCTTGTCAGTATGTAAAACAAATTGCTGAATGGGAAACATTCCCGGGGAAATATTATTGGCGATAGGGATGATTGTTGTTTTCTGCTTAAATTCTCTGATGAACCAGGATTTGTTCAAACCTGATGTTTTAGTGGAATGTTTGTGACAAGCTATTCCCTATGGCTGCTCAGATGACGGCCATACCTAATATCACGGATTCCATAACACGTCTTGGAAGTTAGACCTACACCACATTCTGTCTTCATGGTAACAGACTCACATAGTTGTCTCTAATGATCCAGCTTGATCAATCTCATCGTGAATAAGTCCCCAATATACTTATATGGGTTCTATTGTTTCAATTGGACTCCACTAACATGCAAGTGTGAATGAGACAACCACCAGATAAGATTTGATCTAAGCACAGTTCTGTAACGTGTTTCAGGTTAAATAAGTTGGACAATTTTCTTTGGTAGCCTTTCAAGTACTGAATAACAAGTAGGTTAGGTTAGGTTAGGTTGAATAGGGTGTGAGTTCATCACATTGGACTAAGCACCATATTGGACCCATCGCCATCCCTGGGGAACTTTAACGGTCAAATAACCTAAACCACTTCGCCCAAACAATTAATTTCCCTACAGAACCTGAAAATTGCTTAAATTTTGTTTGCGAGGCCAACCTCCTCCAAATTATCGAAGAAGTACCTACCAATGTATTTCCTCCTGTACCGAGCAATAGCTTGACATTCACAGAGGAGATGAGTTATATCCTCTGTGACTTGTAAGTCTTCGCAATACCTGCATATGTCTGTATCTGTTAGACCTAATCTCATGGCGTGCTTCCTTAGAAGACAGTGCCCAGAGAGTATCCCTATTGCCATTCGTAGCCTTGATCTGCTGAGCTTTAGTAATTCTACAGATTTTTTCCGATCTAGCTTAGGCCACAGTCCACAGAGCCTTTGAGACCCTGTGCCCTAATATATTCAACCATCTCTGATCTGCCCTATAACAAGTAACATTTTTTAAAAAATAATAAGGTAGCCTATAGCCTAGACGGTAATTGTAAACAATGACACAAGGGGACTTGAGAATGAAATTAAGCCAATTTTTGTTTTCACATTTTACTGCCAGGCAATTGTTCTTTCACATATTTCCCACGACTCTTCTTCTTCTTACACTGAAAATTTACAGCCACTCAAACTTACTTCCATTGTTTCCTCGGACCAAGATTTAAGTCGCTATCTACCAATGCTTTTGCTTGATTTCTTAATAGAATAATTGGCTTCAGTGCACTCTTCACAATCTTGGGCAATTTAGTTCAAGGGGTTTCGGCCTATAATAATACCGAATTTGTAGCAACAGCTTCGATTGGCAACTTAAAGGACCTGTTTAGATCGTACAGCCCATTTGTCCTCAACATTTGTTTACACAATAGTTATAGATAACAATCAACTATATAAGGGAACAGCACAAATTTCTTGGAGCGTGATGAAACTGAATACGGACGACTATACAAATGGCTGCAATTTTATAAACTGTGTCGAGTGTTTTCCCTAAACAAACACCGACACTTCAAGATGCAAAGAAAACTTTTCGAAATACGACGCTACCTGCGCAGAAAACGGAGTGATGTGACATTTTTCAAGTGACTACAACCTGAGTGATCCTTTTCTTATGTTTTGGAAAAAACCCTCTCGAAGAGAGTTTTCGGAATGACACAACTCGACTCTAATTTCACAAGGTAAATACAAATATTCAGCGCCTTTGTTGATGGGCTCTCTCGCATTTAAAATACAAATCTGAGGTGCGTTCGGAATTGGAATGTTCCATTTATCGGTGCTCTGACGTGTGTAGGATCCTCCCTTTTACAAGCAGCTAGTTGTCATAAATGTCACAGGCGTTTTGTAATTTTTTTTATGTCAGTTCGCTGCCAAACAAAGACAACTTGGAACAGCAGGTCCCTCTGTGATCTGATCGGATGACACAAAGCCCGCCAACGGGTATATATTTATTCTTACTCTTTATTTTACGGGCTTTGCATTGTTTCGTTTGATCCATCTCCAGGACAATGGGGAAACTCTTGCTTTTATTTCGCATACCGCATATCCCGAAATGGATTTTCATTCAAATTCAAATGGGTGGAAATTTACCATTTACTCAAACACTCTCTCTCTCTCGCACTGGAATTATGAGTCCTTTCATTTGCAGTTCATGAGGACTCTGCCTCTTCATCAGTAGGTTCGTCTGCAAGTGACGACGGTGACAGCGATGACAATCGTTGTTCATTGTTCCGAATCATAGCAGATAATCCGATTTTGAATTATTTAATTATTTTTATTCATATCACAGATTGAAATCCTTTTGAAGCTGTAACATGCAAGACCTACATTTGAGGGCACTACTATCTATAGGTACAATTTTTTTCTACTTCTATAATTGCCATTGAATGTGAGAACTGGGGGTGAGTGTGGTTGCAATTTATTTGGGAAACTTGCGTTGGATCTTATGCCACGAATATAAAAGTGCAATAAAATTGTCTCGGTTCGTTTTTGCATAGCTCTGGTGTAGAAGGACGAAATTTGGCATATCGCAATTAGGCCGTGTTCCCACAATCAAAACTGTCAAAACAAATCAAAACAAAGTGCTCCGAGGTTAGTGGTGCGGTGTGTTCTAACATCCCCTAATTGTTTGGGCGACTGCTACTGCAATGTGATTGAAATGTTGTCACGCGCAATAAAATACAATTAATTTGTTCCACCGGGAAAAAGGATGACTTCTTGCCATGGCGTGGTGATATTCAGTTGTTATTGCTGGGAAGTAACTATTTTCGGTTTGTTATGGGGTTGGTTTACATCCAAAATATTAATAATTGCTTAGAAGATACATGTATAAATGTTAGCATACATTTTAAACGTCCGCATGTCTTTGAAGTTATAAAGAGCAGTAAGAAAACTAAAAATGCTACAATGACTTACCTTAGGTATTACCAGAGGCTTGCCCGTAGGTATACCCAAAAAGCCGATTCCTATTAGTACCTATCTCTGAAAAATATGCGTTTAACACCCTATTGATACGTCAAAGATTATATGATCAATTTGTAAGTAAAGCGCTGGCATCTCAACACAGATCATACTATAGCAGACTGAGCCAAAATCTACGGGATAAAATATATGTCTTAGCTTAGCCAATTGTACTCTTTTCCGCCTATGCAGGGAACGTCCGGGATAGTTTTTCTAGATTGTCCGTGTTTTTCATTTTTTCATAGTCAAGAGAAAAGGAAATTCGAAATTAAAAGAGCTTGGCTTGAAAGTGCCAATTTTATTCCCGCTGTTCGGTAGTGATTTTAAATTGTAACTTGTTATTGAAAGGGCAGTAGCGGAGAAAGACAAAATATTTTATAAGTCTTTATTGAACAAAAACAGATTTAAGAATGAATAAATAAAATAAATTAATTTCAAACGTCTTTCAAAATTAATACAAAATAATACTTGATCCAAAACTGATATTTTACAGTGATCTCCTTATCAACACTTGTTGCCAGGGGCGTAGCGAGGGGGGGGGGCGTTGGGGGGTGTCGCACCCCCCCACGATTTTCAAGAGTCGGCAATTCAACGATCAATTTTCAAAAATTAGGTCTTAAGTTTGGATTTCCATTAGGTATGGGTTTTTAAACTTGTAAACCTATACACAAGTCGGCATTTTAAAAGGTTCCACATGAACTCCTTAAAATCGGTGAAATCTGAAACTGAACTGAAATCCCTAACGAGTTTAGATTCGATTTTAAAAAAGACGGTCGGCATCGGTGAGATTGCCGACTGAAATCCCTAAAATTTAGCGAGTTAAGATTCGATTTTAAAAAAGACGGTCGGCATCGGTGAATTTGCCGACTGAAATCCTTAAAATTTAGCGAATTTCGATTCGATTTTAAAAGGACGGTTGGCATTTCTAATTTGAGGTTAAATTCGAAGGAATGTGTTATTCGCTAGTTCGCGGTTTATTGATATGGATTGCGAACTTTAACAATTCGCGACAAACGTGTGTTTGGGCCATCAGAATTTATTAAGAAAATAAGTTTATCAACGAAATTTCGAATTCCAAACTTTTTGCCGCGAACGAAAACACCCTTGGCGCGAATTGTCAAAGTTCATTCGCAATCCACATCATTTAATTAGCGTTCCACAAACTAGCGAATAAAACATTAGTTCGAACTTAACCTCAAACTAGACATTGTAGAAACTGATGGCCAGAATTCGCGAACTTCCGCGACCTATAAAAGTGTTCATGTGAACGGGCTGACAAAACTTGCGAATAGTCGTTCGATCGTAGGTAGTTGGTCGCTCTTATGTGAATGGTCCTTTAGGTATTAGCCCAGGGGTGTTCCTATTCAGATTGGTCAAAATTGGACAAATGAGCGTGGCGCCTCCCATACAAAAAACATCTTCTATGGAGTGAAACTCGTTCATGTTAGATATAACTCGATAACCGCTGGGCCGATTTTCATGATTTCTATACAGTCGGCAAGTTCCTGAAATAAGTCGGCATTTCAATGAAATTCACCCCCCCACGGCTCGAACCCTCGCTACGCCCCTGCTTGTTGCTTCTGAATTCTGCGTCATATTATTGTAATACCAGCTTTGGTAATCGACAAAAGAAATGATCGAAAACACTCAATGAAAAATTCTAATGCTAATTGCCTATTGTAATCACTTTAAAAATATTAAATATTTTGCTGAATTGCTCGGCAATGAATATAGAATAACAGTCAATTTCATACCATTAAAAAAGGAGATGACTTTCTCTTCACCCGGCAGTGGAACGAATGTTGCTTGTTTGAAACCCAAAAATAGTAATTTCAAAGATGTCAAAAATCCACCGAAAGTAATTGCCTAATTGCCTATTGTAATCACTTTAAAAATATTAAATATTTTGCTGAATTGCTCGGCAATGAATATAGAATAACAGTCAATTTCATACCATTAAAAAAGGAGATGACTTTCTCTTCACCCGGCAGTGGAACGAATGTTGCTTGTTTGAAACCCAAAAATAGTAATTTCAAAGATGTCAAAAATCCACCGAAAGTAATTGCCTAATTGCCTATTGTAATCACTTTAAAAATATTAAATATTTTGCTGAATTGCTCGGCAATGAATATAGA
The DNA here is from genome assembly GCA_955612985.1 of Cheilosia scutellata. Lineage (NCBI taxonomy): Eukaryota > Metazoa > Arthropoda > Insecta > Diptera > Syrphidae > Cheilosia > Cheilosia scutellata. Next base: position 71,653,046 of record OY015312.1, read on the forward strand.
ATAACAGTCAATTTCATACCATTAAAAAAGGAGATGACTTTCTCTTCACCCGGCAGTGGAACGAATGTTGCTTGTTTGAAACCCAAAAATAGTAATTTCAAAGATGTCAAAAATCCACCGAAAGTATACAATTTGTTTGTGTTTTTTATGCGACAGGGTTTCTTTCAATGAGAAAAACTTTTTCCAATATTTTGAAAATCCGTGAATGCCAGCCAAAATTCACGTAATTTAAAGCACAATATTTTTGTTTGTAAAATACGAAATGTAATGTTGTCGCCAATAACTCTCGTCCCACGCAAAATTTCCAAAATCCCTGAAATTGAAATTGGTTTTTTTTTAACTCTTCCCCTAAGGAAACTAAAGAAATCTATATATATATAAATGGATCCTGATTTGTGTTCGGATACGTATAACTTGAAAACCACCGACTCGATTGTGCTCAAATCTACAGATAATCTTAGGTATTGGCCCAGGAGTGCACTGAAGGAGATTCGACAAGCAATTGTTCGTATTGCTGTATTTCAGGTTTACACAGAAAGAATTATTCTCATTCTTGGCATTTTACGAAAGAGCATATCTAAGACCTATATCCGATAATGGCCGCTGAACCACTGAAGCCTTCATTCCTATCAATATCTTGATATATTTAAAATAACTACTTTAGGCAGAACAAAGTTTGCCGGGTCAGCTAGTGATCTCTATTTTAAGATTGGAGTTTAGTGGACTTCTTTTTTCAGAACTTTCATATGTGTCAGAAAATCAGCCAAGAATAATTATTCAGCGTAATTGGGACACGGCCTTTAAACATGTAGGTATCCTACCACAATGAAAACGAGAAAGTTGAATCTTTTGTAATCTTTTTGTAACAAATAGTACGCGCATTTTGTCCTAGTTTTGTACTCTTTTTTAGATCCTATTTTGTCCGGGAAAGTCCGGGATTTTCATGCTCGATAACTACTTTCTTCAAATGATTTCTGGCAACCCTATCTTAGCTAGAAATCTTTAATTAGATATATTCCACACAGCCCAGATCTTCATGCAACATATAAATGTAACCGGAAAGATCGTGAGGATGTGTAGATACCACTTTCTAGCAGTAGATATGCGGTATGCAGGTATGCCAAAGAAAAAAAAAATAGGTGGCGCAACAGGCGGAAGACACCCTAGGCCTAACTTCTCGCATTCGTTTGTGTGAGTTTCAATTTTTGGGACGAATGGAAGGGACCTACAATTTTATGCCGAGTCCGAACGGCTGAATTGAGAAGCTTTTTCAGGACAGTCATACTCTCGGAAGTTTGTCAGACGTTCGCGAGAGGTGGCGCAGTAGAAAAAACCTTAAGATGTAATTTGTGTTTTTCCGGCGATCGAACCTGGGATCCCTCGCACAGTAGTCCAGCACACTAACCACTGCGCTACTGCGCCCACAATGCAGGTATGCTGCATGCCATTTATTTATCAAGGAAAAATAGGAAAAATCAAAGAAAATTTTTCTATTACACAGGATTTATATTTCCGAATACATTATGATTACAGGATAGTTTTTCTTCGAAATCTAATATGAATAAATTAGTACCTAACCTAAAAAATAAAATAAGAAGTTTGCGCAACAGGCTCGTAGCTTCTCACAACCATTCTTTTGTGTGAGTTTCAATTTTTGGGACGAATGAAATATTAAAATATTTTAATATTTTAAATTTTATCAGAGTCAATGGTTTCGTTGTCTATAATTCGTCTTCAGTTCGACCAACTGTTTGATCAAGAGTTTAACCCTAGAAGGCGAATGCTCGTGGCTACCCCTAATAAGCTAAACATTTGTCGAAACAATGAAAAAGCACTATTAAAAAATTGCAAAAACTAACTTTGCTATGTGCCCGTGTTAAGAAGATACCGCAAGATCCAAGATTATGATTGAGACATCGTCGAAACGACGAACATTAGCCTTCTAGGGTTAAACGGAATACAGAGAAAACTCTCTCCTTAGGGATACCCCTCATAAGCGGACACCTCTTATAACCGGACATATTTCAAAGAACCGGAAATTTACCTACCAGATTTTTCAAACAAATTACTCTCATAAGCGGACACCTCAACCTCACCAATTTTCATAACGGCAAAAGAATTTCGTTCTCTTTTAAACGGTCAAAATACAACAACAAATTTATTTTTCGATTTTATGTTGCGCACTATGATCAGTGTGACCATCAGCTTCTCTCTGAAAGTGGAATATTTATATAAATTTATATTCCACTTCAGCATTTTTTTTTATACAAATTAAATAAATAAAACTAATTTTAAGACATGAATACAAAACAAATAAACTTTTATTTCAAACAAAGTTAAAAAAAAATAATAGATAGGTACCCCTCTTAAAAAAAACTTAAAAACTGCAACAAAAAATATTATTTCATTATTATTAGATATTCAAAAAAAGTTTAAAAGTTTAAAAGTAGACATACAAATTTGACAGATCAGCGAAAAAATATACGGAAAAGAAGATAAGCGACATTAAACAATTAGCCTTGTCGAGCTCTTCCCCTTCGCGATGGATCGTTTTATGCCGTTAAAATATTCTGCAATATCACAGATGGTTATAGGCAAAGTTTGAGATAAATCTCGGTTAGTTGGGTCCTCCATTGGTATTTGGGATAATGCTACACAATAAATGGAATATTCACAATAATTTAAAGAACTTTAAACAGTAAAAAAAGAGTCTAATCCAAAAAACAAAATTTTTTACACGAAACCAACACAAGTTTTTCATTTCACTTTTAAACGATTTAAAAATACATATTTTATGAACCCGGGGTTATTTTATTTTTCATAAACAATACTTGAAATTAGACCGACAAGGCGTTTACACCAAATCAAATAGTTTTTCATTTATAAAATAAATAAATTACCTGTACCAAATTACACGCACCGCTTACCGATGACAGATTCCTGTATCTCTGATAGGGTTCTTTACTTCGCCACCAGATATCGCAGGCCAACTTGTACATTTGTCAATACATTTATGGGCAAATGAGCATAACTAATGTTACCAGAGCTCAAAACTTTAGCGATTTAGAAGTAATAACTTCAACTTCAATTAAGAATTGAAATCTAATTTACCGAGAATATTTTGTTATCTAAAAATTCCTTTTGGATAACAAAATATTCCACTTTTATATGCGAATATTTTTTGGAAAAATTATATTCTCTGCAGCTTAAAAATATTCCACAAGTGGAATATTATATTCCACTGTGGTCACACTGACTATGATCGGCTTCATTTTTATTCAATGATAAAAGTCAATCCACGTGCAGTGTACGACATATTAAACTTGATCTCAGGCCTGAGATGAGAATGGGTTTCAACGTTTTAACTTTCTACTGCGAACACTCGTTCAACAAAGTTTTCAAAAGTTTTAAGTCAATGGTAATAAAACAGGATAATTACAGGATATTTCCAGGGTTTTTCAATAAAAAAACACAGGGATCATTCTTCAGGGGTATCCTGTACAATACAAATGATATGATGAACGGTTCGTGAGTTATGAAAAATTGGATCATCGCCAATAACTCGGGCCCCAAGTAAAATTTTCAAAATCGGCAAATTGATCTTCTTTATTTCTTATATAGAGTACACAAATTAAGTTTGAAGTCAATCGAATGAAAATGAAAAATGTTCCCATACAAACAGGTTGAATTTCGAAATATCCTTCCTTATTTCTAGTATACATTACCTATATAAAGGGAACCTCTGTGCAAAATTTCAGCTTTAGCAATAGCAAAGGGTTTGGGCTGATGAGAGTTAATGAGTCAGTGAGTGAGTCGTAATTTCCAATCTTTATAAATAAAAATGGATCCTGATTTGTGTTCGTATACGTATAACTTGAAAACCACCTACTCGACATGGGGCTTATCTCCTAAAAGGGTCCTTTGGATCTATACGGCAATGGTAAGACCATCACTTCTCTCATATGCATCGGTTGTATGGTGGAACAGGCTTTCGCGGAAACGTGTTTTGCCAAACTTCAAAGAACGGTTTGTCTTGGCTGCACAGGGGCTTTCCTGAGCACTCCGTGCTCTGCTCTAGATGCTATGATGAACCTCCCCCCTTGATATTTTTATCATGGGGTGTACGCTGAAAACCATCTCTCGGTTAAAGATAGGTGGCTTTTGGTACCAAGTGCATTGGAATTTTGACGAACTTGAGCGAGAATTATCCTTTAACCCCTGTCTTATGGATATGCCGTCTGACGCAATGACACCAGAAATCCTACTGCAACAGAAACAGGACAGGGGTCTGGTTCTGGAGTCTTCGTGGAAAGAGAGAACATTAGACTATACTATCCCTTGGGTAACCATGAGTCTGCCTTCCAAGCGGAGATTTTCGCTATTCTTATGGCTATGCGCTGTATTGTAACAAACAGGAGGAGGGCTAGAAGCATATTCGTTTGCAGTGACAGCCAAGCTGCACTTAAAGCGCTGCTCAACCCTTTCACCTCGTCCAAGTTAGTGCTCGAACCCAAGCTTGCTTTGAACTTGGTCGGTAGGCTAAACACGGTCAAACTTGTTTGGGTCCCAGGTCACACTGGTATCCGGGGAATAATGTTATCGCTCATGACATGAGCTTGTCAGGCTGGGTTCAGAAGAAGCTCTCTCAGGACCTAAACCTGCGTTGGGTCTCCCTATATCTGTGTTAGGTCATCCATTGATACTTGGGTTTCTTGGGTTTCTCGTGAACACGAGTTTCGGTGGCGCGACTGTGCTGGGTGTAGAAAGACCAAACGACTGCGTCCGGACATCTACCTACAAAAGGTCCGCGTCCTTCCTTCTGTCTCTCAGGATAATCGACTGTAGACTGCTTGTGAGCGTCCTTTCAGGCCACCAAGCTTTTGCCAAACACTTAAATGTATTGGTGCTTATGGAGTGGACGTCGATACAGCGGAACACTTCCTCTGTAGTTGTCCTGCCTTTGCTCGCATCAGGTGGCGGATCTTTGGGGCTGACGTAATGAGTGCTGAACATCTTAGCTCTTCATCACTGAAGCTCCTTCTCATCTATCTTCGAAAGACGGGAAAACTAAGTAGAGCAAAGTAAGGTGTCTGTTTGGCAGAACAATGGACCAGTAGTTGTATCTGATAGTAACAACCTCCGAAAAAAAAAATCTACTCCCGAAGCAGGATAATAAAAGACAGCTGACATTTTCGTTTTCCGCCTTTCCTAGCTTTGGTGACTCTACATATCCAAAAGCAAGGAACGAATATGCGCGAGAGCATTTCAGCGAGTGAGCGGCTTGCGTTTTCTCAACGATAGCTACCTAGCAATGAAAAAATTGTTATAATCAAAGCACACAAAATCTGACAATAGCAAAATTGTGTGATAAGACGATTGATTGGCAGATAGCTGGCAATTTAATTGTCAGGGTGTCTGACAATGACCCTTCTTCAATATTGTTAGACAAAATTGTAAGTTCACTCGGTTGTAAGACAATTGGGACAATTTTTTTAAATGGCAGACTTGAGATGTTGAGAATATTGTCAGATCCGGCAATCGTCTGAACACAGCTTTACCAAATCCTGCTGTGCTATTTCTTAGCTCACTACATGTTGTATATGTATACGTTCACTATAGTGGGCGTGGATGTCAGTTAATATTACTAATTAGTCGGCCTTACCAGTGACATTTTGCAGAGCATGGTTTCCACAGGATCACTCACCTATCTACAACAGTGTTTTGGCGGAAACAGTCGCAAACTTAATCGAAAACAGAGGTTTTCCAGAACATAGGTTATTCAGTTTTCAAAATATTCTGCTTCGGGTAGTTTTAAATGAAAACACCTCGTAACGTTCGTTATGTAAAACAATATAAAGAATTCGCTTATATCAATCAAAAAGAACATCAAAACAAACACGCGGAGCAGACAATTTTTACAAATGACTCTGCAAGGCAGCAACGAGTTCCTGTAGGTGGTCCATTGCCATGACACTCTGCATCAATTTTCATCCGCTTCATATTGTCCAGCCAACCAGTGTGACGTGTGCGTGCAGACAGCAAGCAGCTACTGTAACCGGTCCAAGATTGATATTGCTCGCAGTATCTGCTGATCTATAGTGGGATGTAATAAATTGCAAAAGAGCTTCAGCAATAAGAAACCTGAATCTGGAACTGATGTATACGAGTATATAGGATGAATAAGTCTAAGCGAGGGAGTTTGATGATTGCATCACTAATGAGTAAATTGGATGGGATACACCTCATTCTCTATATACATTATAGCAAACATTATTTACGTCTGTCCATCAAATGATTGTAGTTAATAAATCAACTCAATATGATTTGGAACAAGCTTGAATGACTTTTAAGAGTTTTAAATTTTTTTTTTAAATAAACTGAAAGGTTGTACGAACAAAAAATTAATTACCTACCGCAACAGGCCTGAATAGGCATCATATAGGCCTGTGACGAATGAAAGGAATCTATAATTTTATAATGAGTCCGAACTTTTAAAAAAAGGCAATTTGTGTTTTTCCAGAGATCGAAGCTATCCACTTTATCAACTTTATCAACTTTATTTTATGCGATTTTATATTTGAAGACAATTTCCGGGGCATGTTTATCGAGGCTTTCGCTTACAAACTACATGTGGGAGGTCCATTTTTTACTTGAAGGGTGTTGAAGCAACGTATAATTGATTTAGAATCAGTCAGGTTAGGACTTTAAGCTTAGAGTTATAAATGCTGATCGACTGTCAATGATTATGCGGATTAGACCACATTTCATCGCCTAGATTCTAGAATGATACTTGTACATTTTTGAATACCGTGAAGTTCACCTATAGAAAGACATTAGATCTTTTTCATACGGACTTATAAACAATAAAATTGCTTGTCTGTAGACCCTGGCTCATACTCCGGTGTCCACTTTAGATCCATCCGGATGCAACTTGTTACCTTTAATGTTTGTTGTGGACTTTTTGAAGTTCCGCTTGGAATTACTGTAGATATTTATCCTTCTACATAGAGTATTTTCTAAATGGTAATTTACGGATCATGTCGGGTTGTCAGAGAGAGAAGACTTGTTCGATTTTGTTTCATGTGCGATCAGTATTATCAGCCAAGTTCTCTAGTAAAGGCACTTCCCCTTTTTACAGGAAAAAACTCAGGCTGTTTTCGACCCCCCTCTAACTTCGGAACCGATACAGCGAAAAACTCTTCAAACTTGAAACATTTATCAAACTCACTGAAAATGTCAACCTCACCAAATTTCATCTCTATAGCATTAGTAGTTCTCAAAACTCATGACTTCAAAAATCGCAAAAACCGTAATTGACTCACTCACTCACTCACTTAGATGATCATCAAAATTATGAAGCACTTCCGGCCATCCTATAATCGTGAAATTTGGCAGAATGCTACATCCGTTGGGTTGGGGCAAACACTGGGAAAAGTCCAAAGCTTGAGATTTTCCATTCAGGGGGCGTAGTATACGCCCACTTTTGAAAATCAGTTTTTATTTATTTGGGCCACTTCCGACTGCCGTAGAATGTTGAAATTTGGTACAGCTGTAGGACTTGCAGTGTACAGAAAGAAAAAAGTCAAACAGTTTATATTCTCCCTTCAGGAGGCGTGGCATCCGCCCACTTTTGAAAATTGTTTATTATTTATTTGGGCCACTTCCAGTTGCCGTAGAATGTTGAAATTTGGTAGAGCGGTATTGCATTGTACGAAAGGAAATATCAAAAATTAAAGAAAATTGTCCTTTTAAGGTGCTTGGACATCTGTTCATATTTGAAGAGGACAGCTTCAAATCTACCTGCTGAGTATAATTTTAATGAATAGTTTAAAAGAAAGAAAGCCAAAGTGATGGCAGTCAGTGTCTATTGACATAATTAAAAAGCGAAGATGTATCAACGTTGTTTGTGAAATCTAATAAAAAAAAATTCACAAAAAGTAGTGAAATCACACCAAAAACATAAATGTAAAAAAAAGAGCCAAGTTCTCTTATATATAGAACAAAAAAAAATTAGGTGCGTAACTAGTCAGCCACGAAAAGTAATGAGATCTAAATGTACGCCAAGTTCTTAGTTTAAGAAGGTTGAATGTTTAAACAAATTGGTAGGTTCACAGGTCAAGTTTTCAAATTCTAATATATTGTATAATAAGGACTGTACGAGAAAAAATCCGGAAACATTTGCGCGGTCTGACAATACTGAAATATAAAATCGTAGTACAGTTAAATTTTGATCACATGATCTTATACTCATTATAAATAAATAAATTGTTGTAAATTACAAGGTCGCAAGTTTATTTTATTGGTTTTTAATTTATTTTATTATAAAATTCAATTTTAATTTTGGTTTACAATTCTCGCTGTTCTCAGAGCGAAAGGTTAGAAAAAAAGAAGAATGAAAATGGAAAACGTCTGTCAAAGTGACAGATTGTAGTTTAGTAATTTAGTTTAGCGGAATGAATGGAGAAGGAAACTAAAATATTATCTTCGGATAATTTTTTATCGTGGTCGAAAATGAATTTTCAGCTGTCAGCGATTTATCCTGCTCCGGGAGCAAGATAATAAATTATACTATAGGCTACTTTTTGACATTTTCTTTTGCTAGAATATTCAAGAGGAAATAAAACACTGAATTTCAAAAAATAATACTGTAACATTCGATAAATCTCTGTTTTTTTTTTTAAATTGGAGTTTGGTGAACTTCTTTTCAACACTTCATAATTGTCAAAAAATTAGCCGAAGATAATTATTTAGCGCGGCCTAATAAAGTGTAGAAAAAGTAGTTTAAAAAAATGTTAAGCATAATCCGTTTCTTTCAGCATTAAAAATTGTCAGGACTAGTTTCTCTTTCCGGATTTTTTCTCGAATAGTCCTTATAACGAAGCTATAAGCGAAAAAATTGCCAAGTAAACCAACCAATTTTTTTTAACATTTCACCTTCTTAAACCAAGAACTTGGCGTACATTTAGATCTCATTACTTTTCGTGGCTGACTAGTTAGTAGTTACGCGCCTAATTTTTATTGTTCTTATAAGAGAACTTGACTCTTTTTTTTTTGGTTTGATATATCTCTCAAGTTTATACGAATGTATTGCAAATAGCTATCTTTTTTTTTTATAAAGATTTGGAATTTCGTTAGTCAAATAAAAGCTTCTATGCTGTAGGAGAGGTTCGCTTTGCGTCCCTGTCGACTGTCGAGACATGCGAGTCATTGTAGCCGGTGCAGTTTTGTGATGGATTGATTTTTCATTAGTTTGGCTCCATGAAATTACGCATTCTTCTTACCATGTTTTTGTATGTCCAATGTGTTACCTAGGGTGGGATGTTGGCGTACATTCGACGACGTTTTAGTTTCTTTGTATAGTTTAGATATGTGCTCCAATTTAGTCTATTATCATACGTTTTCTGCCTTCGTACTAGATAATTTCTGCACTTTGTTTTTCTCGAACATAGCCAAGATTGTCTGTTTAATTTGATCAGTCATCACTCATCAGTGATGACCGACGAATGACAATAGGAGAGGATATACGGTGATAGCACCCCGCCTTGTGGACAGTCCTCCGCACAAAACGGAATGAATGGAATGGAGGCATCAAAAATCTGTTTATTTTCCTTGTTTTGGAACCTAACCTAACCTAATGTATGTATCTACCTGTTCCAAGAATCATTCTTTTGAAATGCGTTGCCAATAATTATAACAGGCTTTTAGTCGGTGCCAACATTACTTACATACAGATAGAAAATTTCGATCACAACAAACTACTACAATGAATTTCAATCTATGACGCACATAGACAACATAGAACCCACTTTGCTCAAAGGGTTTCGTGATTTAATGACCGACAATTAAAGCGATTCCATTTGTTTTATGAAGGACCTCAGTCAGATAAAATAAATTATTTTTATTTTTTAGGCTCAAAGATAATAACTGATTTGGTAATTTCATTTCTCAGTTATACGCTTCCATTGTTCTGTGTTCCGTGAACTCATAAAATCCCCATAGCATCTCGCATCTTCATATACATCCTTGTGCCATGGTCATGCTGTGCTGCGAGTAACCTTTCCCTTCTGCATGAGATATTAGATTGTGAATGTTGGTCCACCGCTATATAAAAAAAAGGAGCAGTTTATGAACGTTTTTATGTTCCTTCCATCCCCCAGAACAGAGTGGCGCACAGAGTCAAGGATTAATAGCTGCAAAGCAATGTGACTGGCACCTTTAGAATAGCACCGTAGTATACAATTTTCTAGCTAAAAAAATAAATCCATTTACATTTTTTCCCCAACCTGAGTCATATACTCCTCTGCACGGTAGCTCCATTTTATTTTCATTGTGCTATACTGGCCAGTGTAACTCGTCGCTATAGGCCATGCCATAGCCTAGTGTAATTAAGGTCCTTTTCCTTGGTCTTAATTGCTTTTTCGTTAACCAGCCATACCTTTGTAGTGAGGTGATGTTACAATATGGAAAATAAAAAAAAAAAATAGATTAACCAATGAAATACTGCACATGATCATGAGGACTGCGAAAATCCTCTCTGTTCCATTCAACAGTTGGAGGCTTATAGTACTCACTACTCATTTGTCAATTTGATCAATAGGCAGACGCTTAATCAATTTACCGGCGAAATATGTGATTAACTTCTTGACAACCGAATTCAGGCATCGCCATATAGAGCTCCTGACGATGTATGCTAACATACGCGGCTTTGAAGTCGATGAAAAGATAGATGATGACTTTCGACTTCAAATTACAAAAGTTTGCAAAGTTTGCTTGTCCTGTAACAGAAGGAGTTTTGGAAAATTGATGGCCTTGCGGTTGTCAAGTGTACTGTATGGTCATAAGCATTAGCTGCCTGTCTTATGTGGGGCGCCCAAAAGTTGCATTTCGAGGGATATTGTCTTTGAGTTCCTTAGAACATCTACCATGGAAGTACCTATAGAACAAGCAAAGGTCAGCGACTTGTCTTCTGTGCACCAACGGTTGTAGATTCGATGTGAGTGTAGGGTCTCCTATAAGTCGAACTGCTCGTCTCTGTATATGCTGTCATTTTGTCAAGTAGGTTAAGTTAATGTTTTGGGGCCGAGCTCCATATATGGGAATAATATTCCAGGCCTGGTCTAACCTGTGCTTTGTTAGCTCAATTTAGCGGACGCCGATCTTGCGATATAGGATATGTGGTCATGCTATGTGATTCCTGAATTGATCATTGGGATGGATTGGATGGTCATCCATTTGGATCTGAAGAACTGTTGGTGCATTTTTCCTAGAAAATGTTGTGAGCCGTATCTTGTTTGCATTAAATACAACCAAGAAGTATTTACCCCACATCAAGATTTTGTCCAGATCATCATTTAGAGAACTAATTTGTGCACATCTCTGACTGTGTGATGTAGCCGCATTCACAAACCCACTGTTCGAGATGGAGGATATATATATGTAGATATTATTATTTGTCGATCCAAGCAAATCGTTGATGTGGAGAAGAAATAGAGTTCGAGAAAGAATAGATCCTTGGGGCACTCCTGCATTTATAACAAACGAATTAACACAACAACTTAGATCGATCTTCCTAGAAGAAATCTTTTGCATCCATCCGCAGAGTATTTGTAGTAATCCATAAGACGCTAACTTGCCTAATAGGGCTCTATGCCAGACTCGGTCAAATGCCTTTGATATGTCCAAGGCTACGGCTCTGGATTCGCCGTGTTGTTCAATTGCTTGCGTCCATAAGTGCGTTACGTAGCTTAACAGGTCTCCAGTGGAATGACGGCTCCGAAATCCGTATTGCCTGTCGCTTATTAACCGGTGGCCTTCTAGATATTTGATTATTTCGACATTTATTGCCTTTTCCATTACTTTTTAGAGCATTGAAAGTAACGCTATTGGACGATAGTTTTGTGGCAGACATTTCCTCCCATTCTTTGGAATAGGTTAAATGCGAGCGGTTTTCCAGCAAGAAGGAAACGTCTTCTGGGAGTACGACATGCTAAACAGCTTACATAGTACAGGTGCATTACAGCGATGCCACTTCTGGAAAAATTTCTGGAGTAGAATTGCCTAAAAAAGTGGAGTAGATGGGAAAAAACGGGAGTAGATTTTCAAAAAGCATCAATGTACGTACCTTTTTCAAGGTAGAACGCCGAAATGTTTGCATTTAGCGAATATAATGATAATGGCATGGCTCGGGAGTAAGTCCCCAAAGGATTCTATTCTCTAACTAAAATCAATATTTGATACATGGTTAGGTTTGGTTGAAATGGTTTCCGACAAAAGGCCGATACACTTAAAACATTATAAGGTCCCGTCTTCTGATACCACATGAATCTAGAAGGAGTTTCATCCTACTGGTTGAACCAGTTTCAGCTTCTAATGAAGCATAGGAGATTACGAATGTCTAGGCTTGTTAGATTGCTCCCAAATGGAGTTTTCGTTTTCGGGAGAGAGCCAGAAAAGCTCAGAGAAAGTGATGAACGGTCTCCTCCTCCACCTCTTCGTCCAAACAACTTCTACAAAAACCGTTAGAAAATTGTGAAATCTTTTTTATTAAACAAAATAAAGAAATGGATAACAAATTTGAAATTGGAGTAGATAATGGGAAATTAGAAATAAGTGAAGTAGGGAGTAGATTTCTGAAATTTGTGAAAAAGTGAAGTAGATCTACTCCAATCGGAGTAAAGTGTCATCGCTGGGTGCAAGTTCTGGTGCATAGCTCTTGAGTACTATAGCCGGGATTCCGTCGGATCCAGTTGCCTTATTGCAATCTAATTCTTTAAGTGATTCTTGAAGTGATTTACAACCGAATCTGTGGTAGAAAAGCTGCTCCCGCTATTGTGTCATTGGGAAGAAAAACCGCACTGGCATCTGTTGTTGAAAACACTATCGCAAAATCCCTAATCTCGCGCTGGTTACTCTTTGCGATAAGGAGGATCTTCCAAATTTAGTTGCCACATATGTTACTACCAAGAACATTGTTACTCTTTTTAAAACCGGAAACCCAGGAGAAGACTGATAAGAAATTGTATTTAAAGGTGTCCTAACCTTGCACTCCAGTGATTTAGTGTGAGGATCATTAAATAACCGTTGAACAATTCGTTCGTTTTCCAAGTCATTTAACGAAAAAACTACAAGCACTTGAATGTATATGCGGAGGTATTTATAGAGCGTTCTTAACATCTAACTTTATTTAACCACAGTATTTCTTCCTTGCCTGATAATTGATACTGCAATGTTCAAAAATTAAAAGGCAATATGTTTCTATGAAACAATTAATTCAATATAATATTACTTTAAAATTATTTGGTCAAATATCTTACCCATTATATCAAGGAGGCATATTGGATGTTATACGACGATGGTTCACGGTCACCGGGACTTCTCCATGCTTTAGGTAATAAAACCAGTTTCTGTTTTGTCCAAATGGAGGAATTTATACCTTGTTCGAGGCCTTTATTGTTGCCTTGAAGGCTTTGTTGGGATCTCCATCTGGGTCTGAACATTGTTGTCACCTACCTATCTTATTATTGACACTCTACCCAGTGCCGGCTTTAGGGGTGGGCGACCGGGGCGATCGCCCGGGGGCGCCGGCACCTGGAGGGCGCCGAAGTTTACTCGCGCTATCTTAACTTCACTGAATTTGAATACCTATCTCTATCGATATAAAGAAAAACTAAACTAAACTAAATTCAGCGTACCTATTACATTTTATGAACTTATATTGTAGGAGTGAGTATGAGTTGAGTACTCAGCATTTATCTACCACGCCACGACCTGTCATTGTGTTGCTTGTCTTGTCGTATTCCTTTCTAACTTATGTGGGGCGAAAGAGATGTCCACTCATTAAGACTCATTAATAACGTAGACTTGGTGAAGCATCTGTTGATGAACCAATAACTGATAAAAAACAATTTTTGAAGTCGATTTTTTAATGGCTTTTTTGGACACCGTACTTATACCTATGAAGGAAAGATTTCAACAGATGCATGATTTTCCTGACGCGTGGAATTTCTTGTTTTCTTGTTTAAATTAAAAAATAAAAATAAAGAAGAAGAAAAGTTAACGATCAACTTTAAATCTGATATTGTTGGAGATTTGTTGTGCGATGAAATCATGAAAAGCACAATCTTCAAGAGTTATATGATCCGGAACAGCTGTATATCGATACATATTCTGTTAACAATACCAGTGACAGTTGCAAGTGGCGAACGCAGTTTTTTTTAAACCAAAGTTGATATAAACGTACTAACTTATGGTCTACAATGTCCCAAAAAAAGATTAATTAGTTTGTTTGGCCTCACTGTCCATTGAAAATCAAATTGCAGAAAGCCTAGATTTTGACAGTCTTATCAGAGAATTTGGTGACAAAAATCTAAAACATAAGATTTTAGTTGTTTTTTAATTATTTTTTTTTTCGTTTCATATGACTAACACAATTGAAAATAAGTTTTTTTTATAGTCGCTCGTCAGGTTGGTATTGAAAATTTGATATGTCGGTCAAGTAGCTCTGGTACGGGTACCTCCCATACAGACCCAAAAATAGATCCATGCGAATCCGAGTACATTATACTAACCCACACGGAACACATTTTGCATGGCTTATATGTAGTGGAGGATATCAAATGATGACACTTTTCTTAAAATATAAAAGGGCGCCAAGTGCATGACTCGCCCGGGGCGCATAGACCGTTAAGGCCGGCCCTGACTCTACCCTTTGATATTAGTCAAATCTGTACTCCGTACCCCAAGGCGTATAAGCAAGAGAAAAGTTTAGAAGGAATTTATATTAAATAACAAAAAATAACAGAAAATTAACAAGTAGAACAAGGGAAAAGCTGACGCTTAAAAATTGTTATAATTAACAAAGTAAAGTGAAATGGAAACTTAGAAGCGGATTTTATGGAAGCCCCGATTTCAAAATTCTGGATATCTTGACCTTCTTGAGTAGTGGTGCGTTTTTAACTGACATTTAATGATAAATTTGTCATTCAAAATTTCGTACAAAAGCTCTTAGTCGAAAGATTTGTCTGTCCATCAGTCATTAGTCTAAATTGAAGGAAAGGCGTAAAGTCTGCTTTAAAATATGTATAGCATTATTATGAAAGTTAAGGTTATCTATTGCAATCCATTCGACCCTAAAATAGGTTGTGAGAGGCTAGGCCTAAGGACATGTTGTTCTCTACTATGAATTTATTTTTTTTACCAATTACAATGGTCGCGTGTGTAGAATGCTCAAGTAAAACCAAAAAAACAATCGATCTCCTATCACTGGATGTCTATACCGTTTTGTTTTGAAGATAGCTAGTTTTGTAACTCCTTGATTGAACAATGTTCTGCTGAAATTTACAATCGCATCATAAACGACAGTGTGGTATAGAACGTAATTGCATGCTATAAATATTAAGCAGACTTCAAATTCAAAAGACGGTAGTCACCCGCAAAACACTCCTTCCTTATACAATCTTTTGGTGGGTGTACCTATATTTTATGACGTTTGTTCAAAAATTGTTCTATTTACAAATGCACAACTGTAAAACGCCCATAAATCATAAAAGTAGCTTACCGTAAGATCTGGCGCATAGTGCTATCCAGAACTGCACTCCTTTTCCAACAATACCCTCTGGGATTACGTCAAGAAAACCAGAAGAAAAGAGAGCCACAGTCGCAGTTGCTTTACGCCGGACAGTCACGGTTCGAGGAAGTCGTTAGTGTGACAGGCCTAAGCCCTGTCTGGCGCCAGCATTAGACAATATATCCACTCCTTTGAGGCGTCTTGTCTTTATACAATATGAAATATGCGTCACCAAAACCGCTCTACACTGCAATCTCCATTCACCGCCATTGAACCCTTATTTGCTAGAATACCTGTCGCTGTCGCAACCAAAACTACAGGTACACCAACAAACATTTAGCAAAACTATATACAAAAATCAAACAATAAACCCAGATTGTGTTTTTGAAACTGAAACTATGACACACAGCGGGATGGGAAGCAGCATCCCTTTCGAAAGTTGGTTTTTCTTAATTTCGGTGCATTCTGCATGTGATAGGTTACGTGAGCCCTCTTTCAGTTGGTGTTGTGACAGGACCTTCTATAATTTATATCGTAATAAATTTTAATTTTTATTACCATCCACAATTCTGTGACTGCGCAAGGACACAGTGTGTGTGTGCAGATGGGGTTGACGTTTTGTTTTTTGCTAGTTGGTTGGTGTCCCTTAACTCACAAAAAAAAAAGGAAACCTGCTCTAATTTCTCTCTTCTACCTGCGTTGCCTTCATTCGACTCGCCCACTGCCAACTCTAATCTAATCCTGGCGCAAAACTATTTTGTTGGCATTGTTCTAGATACAATGCTCACAAAGGAGATGTTTGCACTGATTATCAGATTAGACATTGTGCATACAAATTGATATTGTCAGTTCTCAAGTACTTCGGGGCTTTTGTCTCAATTCATGAGACGGATTAGGATGCGGATTTGTAGATTAGTCGCTTGCAACAAAGGTCACTTTAAGGATTTTCGATATTTAGGCACTAAAGTAGAGCGAAACATTATCGTTTGGTCTAGTTTTGGTCCTAGGTCTTAGAGAATTTAATCTGAGCTAGCATCGATATGGATTTCCCTGAAGATGCTTATATGATGATATCGATCAAAGTTTGTCGAGATGAAGACTGAAAGATATCCAATGAATCCTTAATCCTCCTAGGAAATTTCCATGGAATACTACCCTCGCTCGTCGGTTGGAATTTGTCAACATATGCGAATCACGCAGCGAATATACCACTTAGAATAACTATACAGCCCTTTAGAGGGGTTAGCGACGAGGATATAGAATTGAGTTGTGAACATGTGGTTTTATGTCACAATTGTGGTGTAATTTCGAGTTGCAATCCTTGCTTAATTGCCCATTTAGGAAGGAAGTGTATTTAAAATTGAACAGTTGATACAAGGCACATAAATCTCGGCGGAGCGGTGTAAACAATGCATTTGAAGAGTAATTGCAACAATAGAATTAATGCGGCAAGTGGAATTGCCCAACAAT
The DNA here is from genome assembly GCA_955612985.1 of Cheilosia scutellata. Lineage (NCBI taxonomy): Eukaryota > Metazoa > Arthropoda > Insecta > Diptera > Syrphidae > Cheilosia > Cheilosia scutellata. The sequence goes on from OY015312.1 coordinate 71,670,081, forward strand.
TGCTGTATGAATACGAGTTGTGGTTTTCTTCCCCTAATGTAAACAAATGTTGTCCCTTTTATTGGAATTGAGAAATGTAGATGGAGTGTAATGCAATAGCGATTTAAGTAAGTTCTCTAGGATGTATGACAGGAGGTAATGTTCATGTTGCATCTGTTTAGGTGGTCAAACGCTTTAGTTTACAAATATGTAGTTTGAAAATAATGTTGACCCGAGTTTTTTTTTTTTTTTTTTTTGAGAAAACAACATCTCGTTTACATCGATCGACTCGATTGGAATTATATCTAGCTATATTTCGAAGTGCTCTAGTAATGGTTGTGTGAACAGTTGAATTCTGACAGGCAATTCGCCGTTTGGTATACAATCGTTTTGGCGAAAGACATCTGTTCCCTATAAGGATATCAACTTTACACTTAGATCCGCAGTCAATTAAATTGAAACGCTTAAGTTGCGATTACAATAATTGAGGGATGATTTAATTTTTTGAATATACAACAGAAAGGATGCATGTATTTTTCTGGCTTACAAACTGTTTCACTGTCTCCCGGATCTTTGTCCCTTTCTTCACTTCTTTACCGTTTTTTTTTTGTCGGGTTAGGAAGCACATCACTGGAGCACTCAGACGTCAGTTCAAAACGTCTGGTGACGATACTAGACAGATTCTGAGCAGCATCCTCGACCTTCCGTCTCGTTCTGAATTTAGAGGGAGATTTCACACAGACTTGTCTAGCTCGTCTCTAAAGCGTATCCAGTTAGTTTTTCGGGGGTTCCTTCTCTCCTGCAAAACAATGGTTTCGCATTTGATTTGGAAAGCGATGTATCTATGATCCGACAGGGACACTTCCGGCAGAACTCTCCAGTTTATAATCGACTTGAAGTACCGATTAGAAGCTGGAAGTGACGATTTGGATCTGTGCACTGTGTATAGCGAGGGATCTTCTAATGAAGACCAGTTCGCCGAGTTAAAAGCATTTTTAACGACCAAAGTTACTACTGCACAGTACTCCTTTGTCCCATAGAGCTGTCTTTCCCCTTCGATGGCGCCTTTTGCTATATCAACTACTGCTCTTATGGCATCAACAGTGGATCTCATTTTTCTAAAACCAAATTGGTAGTCTGAAAGGGCACCCTTTTCGTCTGCCACTGCGAGTAATCTATTGTAGATTATCTTCTCGAGGATCTTTCCATGGTGTCCAATAGGCATATTGGACGATGGTTCTCCTGGAGGCTTCTTTCCCTTTGGTAGCAGGACCAAATGTTGGATTTTCCACTTTTCGGGAAACGTTCCTTCATCGAGGTACTTCTGCATCGTCTTCATAAACAAGTCCGGCCTCTTTTTAATAGCCGCTTTTATTGCCTTGTTTGGGATGCCGTCGGGTCCGGGGGCCTTGTTGTCGCCTATCTTGCTGCATGCCTGGAGCAGCTCCTCCTGGGTAATTAGTGGAATGTCATATGCACTGACTTCTCCCACGATATTGCACTTGCACATAGTAGTTGGTACTTGGGGGAAGAGATGCTCTACTATGGATTTCAGTATTATTGGACACGTTATTGGAGGGGTTCTGCAGCCCCTCATATACCTATACCCTACGATTTGTAGTCTCTCACATTTAAGAAAAGTTTCGACTGTTTTAAAAACAGTTTTTCTCACGATCGCGACTAGGTTTTTAATGATCAAATGCCTCGGCTGCTCAATACATCTAACTATTCGATAAGTACATTTGCATCGGCACTCATTGCTACTGTACAAAAACTCTAGTATGTCGTCTTTGAAGTACATAGCTTATACAGTTGAATGCGATCGTGTTATTGTTAACTACATACCACGGGACAATATTTCCACAATGAAGTTCATACATTGTTAATTCCCTTACTTCTGAAGAAGAATAGCCGTACAAAACAATGCAATTAACCTGTGCGAACAATATGCCAGGCAGGAACACCCGCGTGGCACACTCCATTCCCTTGTGTTCCACCCTTGAATGTGCCCTTTTTCAACCAAAACCAAAACATTTTATCAAGAGTGTCGTGTACTCACATATTCATCGGAATTTCGAAACAGATTGTAGGCACGCGCTAAATCACTTCAATCTGATTTCAAGTGGCGTGCCTCAAGTGCACCACACAAGATGCGAAAATGCACCAGTTGTGCAATTTCTATAGTTATAAGGAAAACCGCACCGCATTGTATAACACTCTGTAGTCCGTACTATACTGCGCGCACGTTATTCTGTCACCGTCGACAAATGAAGTGTCCTTGTATCGGATTTCAAGTCGAACAGAAAATACAAATTCTGAAGCCGACATGGTGGATGAGGATGCCTCTAAGTATTAGTTTTGGAATCGCGCAGTATAAAAAAAATGTATTATCGATGCTGGCTGATATTTAAGTAATGAGGTAATTTAAGTACCTACTTGCATATTTATACCCCAAAAGAGTAATAGACCATCCCATGCGACCAAGCCGACGATATATCATTTTGGAATACCATCCAACTGAAGGATAATGATTTATTACACCCCATCCACTGCGGAGACGTATGCCATTTTGGTTACCGACAAGACTCACTTAAATTTAAATGGAAATCACTAACGTTCCTCGAATTAGAGGACAGAAGCTGGTTTCCATCAAATTGATAATCGCGATTCAATCTGTCAACCAAATTAATAAAATCGACTGCAAAGGTAAAGGTGGTTGTTGTGTCTTGTGTGTGTGACGGACGGGCATCTTATTTCGACCTTGTGCTGGGGCTCCTTCGATACTGCAGAGACAAAGAAGACAAATCGGTTTAAAGATACCAGTAGATGTAAATAATTGAGTTGGTTCCGATATCTATAGATTATCTTCGATCGACAATTTCTTTTTTCTTGTGGTTATATTGTGCTGCTATACCACACCTTGTCAGAATAAACGGAAATAGTTAATGTGATGAAGAATGGAAAATATTTTCAATCTAAATTCAATATACGAATACGAACCATTGTTGGTGTATATACTGACATCTGTAGTAGGGTTGGTGAACAAAATCCATTTTCGAGCAATATCAACAATGACGGCGACAACAATGTGAAGGAAGAAAATAATAGAATGATAATACACGACAGACTTTGATAAGAAAAAATTTAACGGGCGGAACAAGCATATTTCCAACGAATAGTAATATTTACGATTTAGTCACATTTTCCATCAGGCATTCGCAGAACCATTATATTCCATACTAGCAAATGCCCGCGGCTCCGCCCGCCGGCCGGATTCTTTTCTTTTAAATAAAACTAAGCTATATTTTAAGCTTGCAAAATATTTTATCGCAATGCCTTTTTGTAAACTATACACGTTATCATTTTAGTGGGCGCAAGTATAAACAACTGCAGCTCACACGCGAATATGCAACATTAGCAGTCCATGCGAAAAACATGGCTGTCGGAGTCCAACTCCAGCAATGGCCGAGTAGTTTAGAAGATAGCCCCTATACCTCCGTTTTCCATTCCCCCATCCTCTCCCAAGTAACCTATACTGATCCGGAGGATGTAGCCAGTACAATGTTGAAAGAATTTTTAAAATCGGCCAAATAGTTCCAGAGTTAGTCCCTATGACCCCTTTACCCCTCCCCAGTCACCAACTTAGTCCTTACGCAACCTGTACCGAAGTCCTAAGTAAATGGACATAATAGCTATTTCACATAAATGAAAACTCGTCACAGGTATGATTTGATTATTTATACTAGTGGTGTGCAATTTGATTACTTTTGAGTAACGAATGAGTAGTGATTACTTCAAGTTCAGTATTTGGTATTTGGTATTCGATACCTAGTACTTTGTCTCGCAGTCAAATGTATATAGGCTATAGGTATACATGTAGGGCTATATATGTACGTACTTTTACAAATATCACACTTAGCTTTCCCTTATCCTTCCACCGTAAAATGCAACCAGGTGCTACATCTTTTTCTTTTATACACATTCGCATCTATCAGCGATTGTTAAGCCTATTAATTAAATGTTTGTTTGTACCTACATATTCACAAATGAAATGTACTTAAATCTACTCACCTCCAAAAAAGTAAACTCAGTAATCAGTAATCAATAAATTCGTTGAATCTTGTTTCTTAAAAGTATTCAAGATCAGTTAATATACATAATTACTTGAATGCTTGCATACAACGAGTCCTGGTATTTGTATAAGACTCAGTAATCAATACTCTGATTAGGTACAAGGTACTTTTTGATTACTTTGATTACTTGACTACTGATTCCTGTGATAATGTGGTATAAAATATGTGTGGAGAAAAGTAATCAAATTGAAACTGCATGAAATTGGAACTGCATACACAACACACCCAACAAACCTCGTCTCCCTCGTTCATTATGTCTCGCAGTCACATACTCACTCACTATCTTCCATTCTCTTACAATGGTACATGATACTTATACTCATCCAGTTCCAATTTGATTACTTTTCTCCACACATATTCTGGTATTTGATGCAGACTCAGTAATCAATAGGTAGGTAGGTACATACTTTGATTACTTGACTACTGAGTACTGATTCCTAGGGAAATATGGTTTAAAATATGTGTGGAGAAAAGTAATCAAATTGGAACTGTATGAGTATCAAGTACATTGTAAGAGAATGGAAGATCATATGAGTATGTGACTGCGAGACATAATGAACGAGGGAGACGAGGTTTGCTGGGTGTGTTGTGTATGTTGCTTTGTATTTGCAGGTAACATTATGTATGTGTATTTTAAATACTGATACTGATTGTTTATATGGAGTTAGTGCTGCATGTTAGTAGTAAGCAAATGAGTATCAGTATCGAATACTTATTTTGAGTAGTATTCGGTATCGATACTCACTTCAAGTATCAAATACTAAATACCGAATAATTACTTTTTGCACATTACTAATTTATACTAAGCATCACAAATTACTTATATTGTACGTATGTAAATATGTAGTTTGTTTTATGCATATCCATTCGCTACATCAAATTCAACTACGTCATACATACGCAACGCATATACAATGTGCACTCTGAATGCTTGTCGTGCGAGGTGCGAGTAATCGTTCTATTTTTAGAACGCAATATAAAACTACCCCTGAGCACAACTCGTCGCTACAATGCAGAACTAGTCTAAGTCACAATTTTAAAAATAATCAGGAGAGCGATTTTTAAATTTGAAAATGTATTTACTCCTAAACTATTTTATGAAAAACCTTGGCGTAAAAAACATATATATTATTTGTTTGTGCTGCATTTTAACGGCACTAGATTTTTCAAGAATCATTTTTATTTTAGTTGATTTTGGGACATAGGATTATTGTGCATATATATTTTGAGTGTAGAACGAGCCTATCTTTTAAAAGTGGACATAGGATTAACTATTTAAAAAAAAAATGTATTGACGGTGGACATAGGATCTACGATGCAATATATAAAAAGTTAAGTAAAGTAAATAAATACAAAATATTTACTGTTTTAAACAATTTTATTTTTAATAATACAATATAAAGGTAGCGATTATTGTTTTACATATACTCAGTCTAAACAATTTATGTTTTGAACATAAAAAAAAAAAAAACAGTAGTTATCACTTCAAAAAAATTAAATTAAAAATAACAAAAGTGCATTTATTCTTTGCGTTAAAAATAATTATTTGTAGTAACTTTTTAGTAACTATATAATTAAATATTATCAGGTCATAGAGTTCATCATCAGGTTATTTTGTTTAAATAATACAAAAATTAAAATATTTTCATTAAAAATAAAAAAAAAATGTTTTGAACACAAAAAAAAATAATACAGTAGTTATCACATTAAAAAAAATAAAATAAAAAATAACAAAAGTGCATTTATTCTTTGCATTAATAATAATTATTAGTAGTAACTTTTTAGTAACTATATAATTAAATATTATCAGGTCATAGAGTTCATCATCAGGTTATTTTGTTTAAATAATACAAAAATTAAAATATTTTCATAAAAAAATAAAAAAAAAGTTAAAAAAAAATTTAAACCTTGACGGGAGCCAATGTCATACACCGTCAGGTTATATGTAGACAGCTTACGTCTGTAGTATAATTGGGAGACTTCCGCTTTTGGGGACAAAAGTGCTTTCTGCAAGTCAAAAGCAGCAACGCATAAATCAGGAGAGCTTTCAGATCTGAGTTTGTCATTGGTTTTTTCTTGTCGTGCCAGTTCTTTAGCCTTAATATGACTCGCGATCATTTCTTCCATGTTGTCTTTTTCAAGGCCAAACGTATTTTTAAATTTGTTGCAAAGATCGCATTGATCTTTTTTAGGCACATGGAATGACAAATTAAACTCCGTTAAAAATACCTGCCGATACACGGAGAAGGATGCCTTTCGAGTGATGTTTGAATCCTCTTTGTACATTTCGTACAACCTCGTCATATTTAGTCCAGGTGGTAGATACTCTCTTTGTGAGTTGGACCGGCAGTAATGGCTTTCTACCCTTTGAAGGCTATTAATGTGATCTCGAACTGAATTTTTAACTGAACTTGGAAGAAGTGAATTCAGATTTGTGCGCCCACGATTATCGTCCTCTACTACAGTCATTCCTTTTTTATAAGACTTGCAAACCACAGTTTTAACCATTTGATGGCTTATGGATAGTGTATTTATAAAAAAAGTCTGGCACACTTTAATTTTTTTATCAGTTTGTACGATCGGCATATAGTAATAATACGAGAGATTTCTTCTACTTTCCACGTTTTCTCCACTACCATCAGATATATTATTTATCGTTGGTCTTACCCGTACTCGCTTTTTTTGCTGAACTTCTACATATTTCGAAATGTAATCTCTCTGTCGATTAATGTCTCCCAGTTTCCAAAACTCTTCGAAAACGAGTTGTCTAGAAGCTTCGTCAATTTTAGAGTTGCATTTGAGCCTACATTTTTCATGGCAAGGAGGTTTCATTGCTCGTTCGCAAACCGTTATATTTTTAGAATTGACGTACTCCTGTCCACTATTTCTGAGCGCTTTTCTCTTGTTTCGAATCCATTCTGCCTCTTTGCGAACGCGTTTTCTTGAAGTAATACTAATAGACTCACCGGTTAATGTTGCGTCTGCTCTTGAGATGCTAACTGAGTGATCATCGTTCATTGAAAGATGATGACTTGAATCGTTGTTGTTAGATGAGGACAAACTGCTGTTCGAAGGGCAATAATCGGAACCACCATCATCTGTTTCGAAAGGATCGATGTCGTCATCTTCATTTAAAACTTCATGGCAGTTATCTAAACAAGAAATAAAATTTTTCAAAATGCCAAAATAAAATTGTTTTAATCGTACCATTTTGATTAGTTGTAACGTTTTCAAAACTGGACTCATCCATTACAGATTCTTCAGCAGTAACTACTTGTGTTCTTTGTACTTCAAGTGTACAGACCACGAAGAAAAGTTTTAATTAGTAAGAATTATTCAATTATGTGCTATTAATTATAGGCTGTATACGTACCATTTTCATCAGTTATGTTTTCAAAGTTGGACTGATTAATTGAATTTTGTTCTAATGTTAGTGGGTCTGTCAGAACTTCGAATGAATCTTTAAACAGTTAGAACAAGTTGTAATACGTTAGAATTGTTATTCTGCTTTTATTAGAAGTTGTTTTATATTGTTAAAATAAAAACTGTTATATTTTTCACACAATCGTTATCAAGGAGAAAATTATATAATTTGAATTAAAAATAATACTAACCTGTATTACCCCGTCGTTTTAAGACAAGGCTAAGCATCTTTTGGCCTCTTGACATGTTGTTAAACATTTTATAACAAACTAAACCGTTTCACTTTACGTACAAACTATCCTAAGTCAACACATATACAATAAAGAAGGGAACATAAATTATTTATTTTGTTTTGCAGAACTAAGCTATGTCCATACTGTGGACTTAGGCTATTTGTTTTGTAGAGCAAAAAAAACCTAAGTCCGTGTAGTGGACATAGGTTAGTTCTGCACTATAAAAAATATCACTAGATACATAGGATTTTTTTGTTTGATTAAAACGGTGAACGAACTACTGCGCGTAGGAACACGGTCATCACACAGGCACGCGCAGAATGCAACTGATTTTTTTCTGATGTAAAATTCGCTAATTTCGAAATTTTGGACTTAGACTAGTTCTGCATTGTAGTGACGAACTGCAATCGATAAAGCAAATTTTTCGCACTTGGCCAAATAAGATCTATTTTCAATTTTTTGTATCTCACCCTCTGGATGGACCGGAAAGATGAATGCTAGCTCAAAATGCTCATTGAAGTTGGCAAGTTAAGCGTAGAAGGTCGAAATAGAAAATTTTGTTTGAACAGTTTTTTAACCCTTATAGGACGAATTTTGAAAAATGATGAATGAGACATGTAATAATGTTTGCTTATCTATCAACATACCAACTTTCAAGTTCATACGGCTAACGGTTCGTGAGTCCCCCCTTACTCCCCGCGACTCCTTTACTCCTGAGCAATTCTTACCCACCCTACGGACTAAGTTGGCCACACATCTATAAATCAGAAAAAAAAACATGAAAATCGGACGAATGGTTCTCGAGTTATGGAGAAACGAACAGACGGACGTTGCATTTTATAAGTAGTATTTTTCGGGAAACTCGTAAAAGTTCTTTCAAAAGTTCTTGCTAAATTTGTACAATACTGACAGTAAAATTACCACCTTGTCTCCATTCTTATATTCCGGAAGGCATAAATCGTATAAAAATTGGTACAGTAATGTATCGCTAATCGCAATCACTTTTAATCCGAATATAGCGTTAATCCGAACATCCATTATTTTTATTTTTCACATTATGTACTCTAAAATCCGAACCCTACACCAATTTTTGTACCACTTTTCGCTTAGAAATTATTTCTGAAACAGGTTGAAAACAAAAACCCGAATTGACACTGACGTTATTTTTGTTAAGGGGTTATTGTCTGTAGAATCCATTGTTTTATTTGGTTTAGTTGCACTATCAGACACCCTCAAAATAAAACTCCTTCAAATTTTACAGCGACGTTTCGTTTATTATTTATAAGTTGACAAAATAAAGCTTGATATAAAGTTTATAAATAATTGACAAATGTACAAGTTGGTCAGGTGGCGAAAAAAGAATCCTATCAGACATACAGAAATCTGTCATCGATAAGCGGTACTTGTATTTTTGTACACGTAATTTATTTATTTTATAAATGAAAAACTATATCTATTAATCTATGAAAACGCCTTGTCGGTCTAAAATTCAGGTAGCTATTGCTTATAAAACATAAAATAATCCCGGGTCCATAAAATATGTTTAAATCGTTTAAAAGTGAAACTTGTTTTGGTTTCATGTAAACAATTTTGTTTTTTGAATTAGACTCTTTTTTAACAGTTTAAACTTCTTTAAATTATTGTTGATATTCTATTTATTCTGCAGCATTATCCCAAATACCAATGCCGGACACAACTAACCGAGATTAATCACAGACTTTCTCGACAAACAACTGCGATATTGCAGAATATTTTAGCGGCATAAAACGCCCCATTCGCGAAGGGGAAGAGCTCGTCAAGGGTGATTGGGCCTATGTCATGGGTGTTATACCAGATTCAGCAAACAGTTATGTAACTGGTCTGTTCATAAATGCATCCTCGATTACTTCAAAATCCCACGAAATTAAACTAAGAATTTCGTACATGGTTATACCATTTTGTCTATATGAGTTGCATTATGGGTACGGTGACCATCCGTCCCGTATTTCCCGGGACAGTCCCGTATTTCAATCAACTGTCCCGACTTTTTTTTAAAAACATACGGGACGTACAAATGTCCCGTATTTAATTTTTAGTCCCATATTTTTATTATAAACTTTTTAAATTATTATTCAAATTCAATCGAGTCAGCTAGTAAAGATTACTAATTATGAAGGATGTGATTGTATCCTGGGGCCAGATTATGTAAGACGAAAACGATCGAACGTTTTCGTTTCGACAATAGCAGTCTCTGTCTATTGCCACAGATATGATAGAGATAGGTTTAGTGAAAACGAAAACGTTCGATCGTTTTCGTCTTACATAATCTGGCCCCTGTTTTGATTTAAAGCTACGACGTGAATACCGATGCTTTCCCTTGAGATGTAAAAATTAAGCTAAGGAAAATGAAGGTACATTTGGATGGGGGCTTAATTTTAGTGCGGACAGCGTACCTACCAGACTTAAAAGAAAATCGGGGGGGTTATTCCCAAATGCGCGGCAGATAAGTATATATTTGGGTCGCGGATCGCATAGTTTCTCTATTCATATTATCGGAAAAAGTATACTGAAAGGGTATTTGGTATCTTCTTTTTTTCTGTAGGTACATATTTACAATTTAACATGGAATCATCATAGCTTGATTCAGGAGAAATACTTTTGAAGAACACGTCTCATTTAAAAAATCGAGAAGTTACTGAAATACAGTTTTCAAGTTGGGTTTCAAAGAGTGCGGAGAATTTGTCTTAGACATGTGTACGACAAATGAGTGCAACATGTTTGTCGCTATTGTGTTGTTTTTACGTCATGACTAACCAATCTCAATTTCGTCAAAAAGGAGGGATTTCCTTCCTTATTCTGAGTACATTTCTTCAAATTCATCTTCGTCAACCGTTTGTTTGTCGCTAGCCACATTATATTTTGTTTCCGATGACATTTGGCGAGCCATAGCTGCGATTTGATGAACGAATAGAATTCAAGCAGCTACACATTCATATTGCTTCTTCGTATGTAAATTGCGCTAAATAAAAAAATATCCTCAGATAATTTTCTGACACTATTGTGGTGGAAAACGAGTTTTCAGCAGTCAAAAAATTATCCTGCTCCGGGAGCAAGGTAATAAAAATTATTAAATTATTATTAGGCTAATTTGTTTACTTTTTTTTACTTAAATGAGATACAGAGATCAATTCTAAATTTCCATTTTAAGGTTGGAGTTTGTTAAACTTCTCATAAGTGCAAAATTTTATTTGATTTTTCGTTGAAAAGATTCATATTATAATTTCAATTGGAAAGGAGGATGATTGGAGGGTAAAAGGAGGATTTAGGGCTAGAAAGGAGGTTTGGAGTTTTTGACATTTTTGGTTTAAAAAAGGAGGATCATCCTTCTAAAAAGAGGATAGATGGGATGGTTAGACATGACTCATGAATTCATGAAGGAATCAAATTTGAAGATTATGTATTCCCTTCAAAAAGTAATAATTTATGGAATAATCCAATACAAGTGTTTTGTTTTTTTCCTGTTTGTTGTTATAATTTTCATATTTCTTTTTGTTCCGGGTTTGGCTTCTAAAAATATGGTCACCGTCATTATGGGGTACAGCACAATGAGAGGCTCAATGCTACGACTTTTACTTTATTTTTCATTATTGTAAACTGGTTAGTAATTTATTTATTTTATTATTATTTTTATGTTTGTACAACAAATGCAATTATTTTTCACGATATTTATTTATTTAATGTCGCGTCGCTGTAAAATGGTCGCGTTCCATTGACCGCTAGATGACTAGCGGCATGCCAAACTCCATATAAAAACCAGTAAGACAATTATCTTCGACTATGCCGAAGCTCAAATACCCGGTACTATATTACTGTAAAATAAAAAAAATATTTTAGTATTAAAAAATTATATATTTGTATGGGAGGTATGGGTACTTTTTAATCGACCAAGCTAATTTTTTGTCAAAAATGTTTAAATATTATTAAAACAATATGTGCAATGTTTAAACTTGCTACCTTTACTGTAGCTATTTAAATTTAATTTTTAACATAAAAAGCCATATAAATCTGATATTTTTGTATGGGAGGTAGTAGTAGTTTTCGTCCGATCTTGCTCATCTTCGAACTTAGCCTCAGTTTGGTGGATAAAAGCTTACGTACCAAGTCGATAGCTCTTAAATTACGACCGTAATCGTGCGGAAAGACGGACAGACAGACGGACATCGCTAGATCAACTAAGAAAGTGATGCTGATCAATAATATATATAGTTTGTCATACCTACAACGCCTCCGGCGTTACAAATGGAATGACAAAGTGAATATACCCTCACCACAGTGTGGTACCGGGTATAATCACGTGCGACAAAAAAAAAAAAACTTCAAAATTTTAAATGTTTTGGTTAAGGACCTATAATTTTGTAAGCTTTTTTTCACTACTTTCTTTTAAATTTTTTAATGAAACCTTTTTTTATTTACTATAAAAATGCATTAAATAAGTCGTTTGTAAATATATTTTGTTAAAAAAGTTATTGTTTTATTAATAAAAGAGGTGCCAATAATTGGGTTAAAAAAAAAAACTGGGGTTCAATTATTGGCAGGGGGTGCCAATAATTACCTACATCCTATGTAGCTACAATTATTGCCACTGCCAATAGTTGTACTTTTGTGAGTGGCAATAGTTGTATCATGCAACCGTTATTCATTGATTTTTGTGGTAAATGCGTTTTTCTGCACCAATTTCCGGTTTGTTCAGAGCAAAAAGATCTAACATCTTGTATGATATCCATAGGTACATATTGCTTAACGGTAAATTTAGGTTGCCTTTTTTGAAAAATACATACTATTTTACTTTTACTTTCTTCTTAAATTCTACAATGATTTAAATAATATTAAAAACAATTTTTTGTTTGTTTCATTTAAAAAATATTAATTTTATAATACTTATTTAAATTAATTAAACTTCCAACGAAGAAAATAATATTTTTTGTTTATTTGCCTTAGGAAAACATGATGTTTTTCTGTTTTAAATAGTGCCAATAATTGTAGTTTTTGGGGTGCCCATAATTATGTCAGGGTGCCAATAATTGTGGTTTTTTGTAAGCTTTTACCAAAGACAATATAATATACAGATGGCGCAATGTAATGTTAGCTGATGTCCGCATTGGTTGCGATCGTGCAACAACGATCGTGCAACAAAATGCTCTTCTCATTGTCCAACAAAATAAAAGCTTTTCTCTCAACGCGTAATCCTTTGTGTGTGTGCATAAGTGCATCGTGTATGAAGTATGGTATGAAGCTTTTCTGTTTTCGTTTATGCTATGCTTCTCGTTCTCCATAATGAATGTCCTCTTGAGGAAAACAACAGTCGCCGCACTTGATAGATCGGTTTGTATTATTATTATTATGTCACTATACTGTCTGCTCTTGTTTTATGTATTTAGTGTGTGTGAATAAGAAGGAAAAAGGGACAAACAAAACAGAAATCCTCGTTCCTCGATGAAAAGAAAATCATCGGTCGGCTATTTCAAATTGTTAGCTGTGCTCATGCAAAAGATATACGTTATAAATTTGTTCCTTTTTATGACGGCATACCAAACTGAGCCATCGTATTTTTAAAAAGCAATTTGAAATTGAATTTGGTTAGTTTTGTTTCCTTTTATAAATACAATAGACATTTGAATTAATTTTATAACGTTAGTTTTGTCTTAAGAGTAATCTATACATATATGTATAAGAAGACTAAATATACCTATGTTAAAATATGGCTTGGAGAGCAAGGTGTGTAATTACTTGTTGCAGCGCAAGTGCCGCATAGTAGGTATTCAGGGGTAAAATTATTTTAATTTCCTGATAAAGAACTAATTTAGTTATTGGTTTACATTTTTTTCCCAAAGTATTTATCAAATTGGTTACTACAAATAAGTTTGTTTTTCTAAATCGTCGCAAGATCCCCTACTTTTTCCAGCCAGTCATTAGGGGTATTCATGTAAACACTTACGAAGTTTACGACGTTGTAAATGAACTGTCAAAATTTGTATGGAAAATCATTTACGACGAGATGGTAAACCTACTACGCGAATTTGTGTGGAAAACCGAGATGGTAAACTTACGACGAGGTTATTGTGACATTTCACACTTGAAATAAAGGCGCGAAATCAGAAAACAATTACTTTGCATGCATTTATAATACTTTTGATGCATTTATAAAAAATAGAAATTGCACATTTTACTATTCCAAGTGTAGGATAATTAGTTAGTCCATCAAATTGTATTAAGAAAACAAGTTTTAAAAGAGATTAAATAACGCAATTTCCAATTCCAAACCAAGGGAGTTTTCGTCCGCGGCAAAAAGATTGGTATTGTAAATTTCGTTATTTAAACCCTTTTAAAACTTGTTTTCTTAATATAATTTGATGGACTAACTAACTATCCTACACTTGGAATAGTAAAATGTGCAATTTTCTCTTTATAATTGTATCAAAAGTGGTTTGTTCGCATTTTATCAATTCGTTCGTTCCCTCTCATGTGAAACAACTGATTGGTTTACCACCATTTACCACAAACAGCAAATTGGGGCGTTCATGAAACGTTTGTTGTAAACTTACCATTCTACGCAAATGGTAAACTTACGACGTTGGATGAATACCATTTGTGTTTTTTAGTTCCTTTATCAGGAAATTTAAAGTAATTACAGACTTTGCTCACCAAGTTTTATTTTAACCTCTACTTAGGGCCAGTTTGTTCAGATTAAGTTTAACCCATGATTGTATACTTATGTCTGTGTCTGTGGTAACCAAAAAGCGTTTGTTCAATTATTCTTCACTTTGGCCAGCAAACCGTAGATTTGCGACAAATCGTTCCAGTTTTCCAGTTTATTTGTAAATTCAGTTGTTTTGTTAGAATTAATCCTTGGTTAAAATTGTTTATATTTTGTGTACGTTTCGGTATTTTATTGATTTATGTCTTTTTTTTAATTTAACTAAACCTGAGTGATTTCAGCACAAAGCCGCAGCAATGTATTCAATTTTGATCCACACTGTGTGCATCGTATTCAATTGTGTCAGCTGAAAATGCGTGGACAAACCTGATACGAAACAACACACTATATTTTGCGTTTATTGTTGTGTTGTTGACGGCTATGTCAAAGCTTGAACAATCAAAATTCCAGAACGAATTTGGTTAAATACCTTTAACCGACCAAAATGGGCTGGTTATCGATTTCTCGGGTTAACTAACCAAACCATAGATTCTGTGCTTAAAATTTGCCTCAAGAAACTGATATTGTTATCAGCTAAAATAGCCGTTGATTAGAGTTAACCAAAGATAAACAAACCGGCCCTAAGTCGTCTTATATTTATTTAGTCCTAAAATTAACTCTTAAAACAAAACTAAAGTTCTAAAATCAAATCAAAATTTTATTGTACATATTTATAATTCTTTGTTTCCACTTGTCGATTTGAAATTGACAATTGACGTATTTTTGTGCCAATTGAAAATTGGCAAGTGGAAGCAGTGAAAAATAGCTTGTCAATGAATTGCAGCGCTTGTCAATAACTGACAAAGAAAC
The DNA here is from genome assembly GCA_955612985.1 of Cheilosia scutellata. Taxonomy (NCBI): domain Eukaryota; kingdom Metazoa; phylum Arthropoda; class Insecta; order Diptera; family Syrphidae; genus Cheilosia; species Cheilosia scutellata. Next base: position 71,685,392 of record OY015312.1, read on the forward strand.
CACTAGGGAAAATATCCCGAGTTTTTGAGTATTTTTATGTTTTTATTATATTACAGAAAGTTAATATTACATTTAGGAACAAGAAAAATGCGTCTTTATAAATACATAGGGTAATTAAGTACCTACTCTTTTTTAATATACATATTATATAGTTTTATGTGTACACAAGTATGGAGTCTTTTACCTCGCTTCTACAACAAGGACATTTAGGGAATGGATCTCGTTCAACGATTGACTGCGCCTGCAATTTTAAATTGCATTCAGAACAAACTTTCAAATGTCTGCATGGCATAAATAAAACATTTGGCGTCAAATCTTGACAAACGATGCATAGGTTTTGAGGCCCTTCATCTACTGGCGAATCTTTTTCAAATTCGTCTAGAGAGAGCTCATTGTCATCATCGTTTTCCTCAAAAATGTCATCTATGGGCTCCATTTCCTCACAGATGCCTTGGTTCCGGAAAGTCATCCTATTTAAAAATACCATGGGAGTGATCTGCCCCTTTTCCAACATTTCACTGGCTATCAAAATTTTAGCATGCCTGTTTTCGGATGTTTTTCTCCTTTTTTCGCCACTCGTTCCCCCACTTTCGGCAAGCAACTCAAGTTCACGGGATTTAAAGAATTCTTCATCCCGAATAGCTTTGACAAATTTGAAGAAATTCCCATTTTTCTGAATTATACGCCCTAGCACACCGTTATATGCTTCAACAGCCGAGATAGTACGTATTTCTTCTTTAAAAACAGAAATATTCTCAGGACCGACCTGTTAGAAATAAATAATTGTAAAATAAAAGCATTTTAAGCTAAACGGAAGAATATAGTAAACATAGGTACTTTTTGTATCCACTGGTTTTCAAAGTATTTAAAAAACTCCGCAAATTTAATTTTCATCTCCGATGTATTAATCTTTGCTTTTAATTCCATAAAAGCAAGTTTAATGCATTCTTTGGGAAGCAGGGGTAAAGCCAACATTTTGTGGTATAAAAGTGATGCCTCTTTAGAAACTCGAATGTGTGCTAATAAGCTCCTGAATTTCGCCGATATATTACGCCTAATAGCCTGGCAATAATGAAACCAGCAACCTACTAATTTCGCATGTGGATAGATGCCTTTTAAGGCTGTACGCATGCCACCTTCGTAGTCCGTTATAAATACGGATGGACTCATCTTGAAAATATTTTGCTCGATGTATTCAAATAAGTTGGTGTAACTGCTCTTGGATTTATGTGTCATTAAAACAAAGAATAGTGGAAATATCTGTAATTAAATTTTATCTCATTTCAATGTTTATTTTTTTTTTAACAATTGAGAATGTAAATTATTGTATCTACGCGCTACTTCTTTATTTTATATCAGAAGCGGGGCGTTCGATTTTTAAGAATTTAAAGAAAATTAACAAGCAATTGCAAGGCTACAGTTACGATTATTTTAAATCAGATCTGCGAAGGAGGGAGGGGGCGCGCCGGCGCATGTTCGCAAGAAGTAGCGCGTAGATACATTAAAAATCTATACACATATTACACTTTTTTTTATACTTTCCTTGCCAAAATATTCCACGTACACTATTATCAGCTGCCGGAAACATCCCTGTGGCACAACCTTAAATGTTCCATCCATCAAATAACGCCTGATACCAATCGATATATTTTCTTCGATGAATTTCATCATGCGATTTGAGCCAAAAATGCAAAACGCAGATGATCTATCATCCGATTCGATGCAAGCTTTAAAAAAAGCTGTTGGATGCTGTTCGTCTTTGGTCCTTCCAAAATTACTCCAAATCGATTCTCGTTGAAAAGCCTCAACTACTTCCAACGGAGATTGTGGTGAAGCGACGAAAAGTTTGCTCACTAAATACTGCAAGCCACGTTTCATTTTGGGAAAATCAAATTTCGTTGTTGCTTCTTGATTCCTGAGTGAAGTCAAGTTTATTTCAAGTTATGAAATTCTAATGAATCCAATAATATAACACACTGACAAACATTAAACAACGAACATAAAAATAACATAAACGAGTTTACAAAATTATTTACATATATGAAGGACATGTTATCAGAAACATATTGTAACTACGCGATACATACTTTTCACAGACGTGTCTAAAAATTGAGCGAATGCCGCTCATAGCGTTAACATCACTTAACACGGTTACACTATTCACACAATCCATTTTCATTGTATTAAGCGCTTTGAATTCTTTAAAAATAATTTCACTATCACTATTGTGATTATGTCCACAAAACTTTTTTGGTCTTTGCAAAGTGTTGTCCGGCAACAAATTAATACGTGCTTTACAATTTTTTTCATAGCACTCATATTTATCAACACCATTATACACTGATTTTTTTTGATATAATTGTTTTTCATTGAAAACATACAAAAGTTTGCTGCCTCTTCTTTTGCCACTGACAATTTCAAAGCCTAAGCCACTATTACCGTCCATCTTCGCAAATAGAACTTAAATGACGCCCTGATGTGCAGCAGATGCTATTTTTCTGGTCATCATATTAATAACAACAGTTAAATTCACTGCTAAGCATCAATGAAAGTTGAATTTCACTCAAAAATAGAATAGTGAAATAAGTCCCCAAATTTGAGGACTTATTTCATACTTAAATTTGGGGACTTATTTCATCATGAAATAAACCCCCAATTTTAAGTATGAAATAAGGCCCCAAAAACCCATGAAATAAATCCCCAATTTTGGGGATTTATTTCATATGAATAAAATCCCCACTCCATACAAAATTTTGGGGGGATATTTCGTTTTCATTTTGGGGGGTTATTTCATTGGGGGGTTATTTCCTGCAGCCATTTATTTCATATGAATAAAATCCCCACTCCATACAAAATTTTGGGGGGATATTTCGTTTTCATTTTGGGGGGTTATTTCATTGGGGGGTTATTTCCTGCAGCCTAGAAGGTAATCCAATCTTTTTCAAATGAATATTTCTTTATTTTTGATGAATGATGGTTGAATCCTTCGCAAAATAAATTCGAAGTCAGTTTTCTTCATTATACGCATTTAGCATTTTGTATTTTGAATATTTTGCAAATTTTCGGCTTTGTTCGTCTTCTGTCTACAGCTAACTCAGATTTGACCAACAAAACACAAAAAGCGACAGCGATTCATATGTATCTTTTTTGAAATAAATAGTTCATTTGATTTTAAAAAAGAAAATGTTATTTGTTTTATGTACCTACATTATGTACCTATAGATTTTAAAAATACGATGGCTCAGTTTGGTATGCCGTCATAAAAAGGAACAAATTTATAATAGGTACATAACACAAATGATCGACGATTTTTTTTTCATCGAGGACTTCTGTTCTGTTTGTTCCTTTTTCCTTCTTATACACACACACAAAATAAAACAAGAGCAGACAGTATAGTGATGTAATAATAAGAATACAAACCGGTTTTAAATCTATCAAGATCAAGGGCCAAGGGGAAGGGGACATTCATTATAGAGAACGAGAAATATAGCATAAAACGAAAACAAAAAGAGAGTCATTAACGATGCACTGCAGAAGTGCACATCTAGACGATACACTCGCATCGCAAATTCGCAATTCGCATACGCATTGATATGACGTCAAATTGCATATAAAACGCAGCACGTCCGACTTCGTCGAAGGACTAATGCCGAATAATTAAATGAAATGAAGAACTGCAAATGCATGCAATGTTCAATTATATTTATAATATAAGTGGTGTGTGTGTGGCTGGACTCTGATGGAGTCAGTTTAGTTCCGTAGCAGTGGTAATGTAGTGGTAGTGGTGTTGTTCAGCTTCGATTTCATTTTTTCTCAGCGGTATAAGCTTTTTCGAAAAGCTTCTTAAGGGTATCGAATTTTGATTTCATATAACAACAATTGCCATTTGAATGCGTCATCTAGGTGTTTTATTATCTTTGCTTTTACTAAATTGGCATTTTAAATATATTTTTAATAACTAAACCGTTATTTATAAAACTTAATCAACGAGGAATTTAATAATTTATACTTCTGTATACAGCAGATTCAAATAGTAACTCTATAAACAAAAATGTTATAGTTGATCAAAGTTGAAATTTCCTTAGGGGTGCCAATAATTGTAGTCGTTACGCTAATACGAATTCAAATTGGTTCTAATGTCACTTTGCCGCTGCCGCCTCCATCAGGGATATTATATGCTAGATGAGTAGCGGTCAATGGAACGCGGCCATTTGAAGGAGTTTTATTTTGACGTTATTCTTTGACATTTGAGTTATGTGTCTATCAGTCTTACTTGAAATCGAGAAGCAGAATTCTCTTCTCAGAATCAACAGAAGAGTATTTTGTTGTGCCAATATGAACCGGCTTCAGAAAAGATTTTCTTAATTCTGGGCGCTCCCCGACGCTTCTTGTTGCCCAAACGGCATAAGTAGTAGTAGTAGTAGTAGTAAATTGTTTTATTTATTTTCATAAAAAATTACAAAACATTTCAAAACATTACAACTTGACAATTAATGTCGTCTGTTGGAAAGAGTGGCTAATTAATTGAATATAACTAAAATATAATTAAATTTACGTGCTTATTTTATGAGTTGTACTCATCTCATATACCAAGCTTTTTCGATAGAAAAATGCACCCACAATGTATTTATGAAGTGCGTTCCAGCTCCTTTCAGTTTCTCCGTTGAGTATATTGGTGATCTCGTCCTCCTCCAAAAACGGTTTTCCAAAAACACTTTGTCGAAAGGGTCTCAGAATTGGGCATTTTCCAACGAAGTGAAGAACAGTTTCTTCCTCATGTAAATTACACAAAGTGCAGTTTCTTTGTTCTCCTTCCCGAAATTGGTTTGCATTAAGACCTAAGATACCGGCACGCGTTTTAAATGTCCACATTATCAATTGTATACCATTAGCATCATCGAAGTACGTGGGACCAATTGAATGCTTCAGTTTGCTATAAATTCCATGAGAACTTATTTGTGCATCCCGCAGATTTTTTTTGGATTTGGTTCTTTCTTAATGTCTATTGTTTTGACAATGTTGGATTTCCAAGCGTCTTCGTGAAATTGCAAATTGGTCCAATTTATTCCATCACGTTCCCCCTTATTTTTCCATTATTCAAACCAGTATACATTTTTCTCTATTATCTGGAACTCCTGTTTCTAGGCTAAGTATGTAATTTGGGGTGAAATCAGGCAAACCAAATATTCTTTTAATAAAATATCGCTGCATTTTATCATCGGCGTCGAAATTTGAAAATCCCCAAACTTGAGACGCATAGCAAAATTTCGCTGAAAGCTTTACCTCCTTCTTTCCGATGAAATTTTTACAGGTGCTAATTAAGCAATTTTTTGCCTTTGCTTCTCTTTCTTTAAGCTGCCCCACTAACGAAAGTCCCGGTGTTATAATCATTCCTAGATATTTGTACTCCTTGACTATTTCTATTTCCGTCCCGTTGAAATACCATTTCTCGTTTTTTGCTCTTCTACCTTTGCTGAGGATCATAATTTTGGATTTTTCTAGGTTGATTGTGAAATTCCAGATTTTACAGTACTCTTCCAACTTTTTTATCATGCCTTGTAGCACGAAACCCAAACGGCATAATTTGTTTCGACAAATGGGTTTGAACTGTAAGACCGAAAACTTAACTCCCTTAATCGAATGGCTTGAGTTACAGCTAAAGTCGTACCACGCATTTCCTATAGATTTTGTCGAAGTTGACAAAATAATTCAGTAAACAGTTCGAATGGTTAAAGTCACTCGTCAATGCGTTCATGCCGTCTAACAACTGTGTACTTTTTGAGCATATGACACAATTCGCACAATTAGTTTACTCACACAAACAAGGACTATAGACTTCTCTAGCAAACAGAGAAAATTTAGGTACACTTGTACGATTATATGCAGAATTTAGAATTCGATTGACCACCATGACTTGCCTTTTACGCACCATGCAATTAAGCAATTACGCCCATTAAATGCTGCCCAAATGTTTTCCTCACATCAATGCTACCCTATATCTGTAACACCAATATAGCGCCCAACACCTAAAGGACATCAATTATGTTCATGTTCAAAAACACACAAGCAGCAAGAAAACAAGGGTCATATAGTCATAGGTAGCACCAAAAAATGTTAAATTGGTCTCGTCGGGCCCGGTTATTATACTGAGGAAAATGGTAAACATTCACGGATTTCTTATCGGCTGGCATTCTGTATAGAGTGAATCTAAAATCAACACCAGCCGTTACAGAGATCTTCAAACACTTTTGTAATCAGTTCATCTTGTTTGTGGCGCTTATCAAATGCATCTACAAATAAACACGACCGTGTCGTCGTCGTAAGGCGCTGCATCTCGTTCCTTCAATAAAGATGATGATTTTATTATTTTATCTAGATCGGTAGTTCTGTTGCAGCACACTTGTGGGTTACCTACTTCGAAGTGTGTATATGAGCATGAGCACCACTAAAGTCGAAGCAATTGACAGTTTATCTAGATGTGTACTTGTATCCCAGTTATGAAAACTTACCCAAACGATGGTCATTTGTCCGAGTCACGATTGATTGTTTTCCCAAACATTTTATCAATTATCTGCTAAGTGGAAGTTATGGTGAACAAAATAAACCCAAAGATAAGCATTTTGTTTGGGAATCTAATCAAAGGAGGCGTGAAGACTTTTAATCAACCTATCGATCGATCTTAAGGTTCATTAAATTAATTGCGTTGCTTTGCCCTAGCAAATCAATTAAAATATGATGATGGTGATTTTTTTTTCGGTTAAAGCCTTTATTTATATATCATGCTGATAATAATATTACACTTTTGTGGAAGATTATCGATGATTTTTAACTGTGCGTGGTGTTTATCGCTGTGTGATGTTATCGAATGGACGAAATTTATTTGTCAGTCAAACAGATAATAGGCTTGGATTTATTTTTATTACTGTATGAGTAGGTATGTAGGTAGGCAGCTTATTTATTTCCATGAGTGTCAGACAGTTTGACAAATAAATAAATTTAAAATTGTGAAATAAATTTGATTTTATGCTTAGAAATGGTTTATCAGTAATTTAGAATCTTGATGGCTGAACTGCATGATGTCAGGAATTGCAGAAGTACCACGTAATTCGAAAATGTTAGTAATCAATTAACCGAAGTTGCCTGTAAGTACTAAAGCTACTATTGCACATGTCACGAAACGTGTCAATTTTTGACATGCTCACTTCCGAAAATTTAGTCTCATCCGAGCATTATATAAATGTAACTCATTAGCGTCCAATTGACAGCCAATCGCATAGTGTCCAACGTGTGGTCATGTGCCAGGTGTCACGCTGGTGACAGAGCTGAATGACAAAGCCGAGTCAAAGGTAAAAGAAGGGAGATTACATAGCGTGACACAGTGACACGATTGACAATATGGGTGACGCGGGTGTATTAAGTGACATTTCGATATTTTCTATCAGGTGGAATAGACCAACAAAATAATGAGAACTAATTTGTTAGTATTTGTGAATTTTTTAGTCGTAATTTTTCTAGTATTAATGTTTCATTTGTTTTTACTTTTGTTATTTAGTTTAAGATGTCGGAAAAGAGATTCCGAAATGGCAATTTTTTCGATATATATTTTTCATTGTATATAGACAAGGAAGACCGAACCTCCTTTGCAAACACCAAGCCAAAGCGGATGCCGGATAAAAGGAGGTGTCTGTTATGATTTCTACCGTCCATCGAACAACAAAAATGTATTTTTAATTATCTAGACTCTATTTTGAAATTGAAAGAACAGTTATTCGCATGAACAATAATAACAGGGGAAAAATGTCAATCGTGACAGACACTGCAGAAAATCGTGCACTGTCATGTAGTTGTCAATCTCGGACATGCTGTTACAAACAGTTGGTCATTCAGTGAAAACAGTAATATAAATCTGTCATTTGATCGGGATATTCAAGTCTGTCAGAATGACAACTTTCGGGAAAAATCTGGCGGAAGCAAGACTAGGAATTGTATGTAAGATGGTAAACTTTGTATTTGACAAATATTTTGACTGGACTTTAATTAAATATTATAAAAATTCGAGTAAATAGTGCGTCTAGGCAGATGTGGTGGTTCGTCTACTGATGAGCCCACCCACCACATTGGGGCGAAACGCATTTGGAGTTGAGGCCACTTAAATGTTTTTTATAATATTTAATGCTTACTCCACAAACATTTTTCATTTCTTGAATTATTAATTCTTGACTTGAAACATTTTTGGTATTGGACTTTAATTAAGTTAATTTTTCTGACATAGTGGGTGTAGTCACAAGCATTAGCATAGGTACTCTCTGTTTTTCACAACTTTAATTACCATTTAGAGGTGAATGGAAGTACATATTTTAAATGTTTCATTTTTTAAAGGACCAGTTCACACCTCGAAAATCTAGCGGAAAATTCATCGAGAAGAAAGCTCATGATACCATACTTGAACATTCAACAGGCGTTTTCTCACAAGGATAACTAGATACAATGATGAGTTGATGACGAATGGCAGAATGACATGTCACAATATATAGTATTGACGGTGACCATCCGTCCCGTATTTCCCGAGACAGTCCCGTATTTCAATCGACTGTCCCGATCTTTTCTTAAAGACATACGGGACGTACAAAATGTCCCGTATTTAATTTTTAGTCCCGTATTAGCCCCGTATTTTCATTATAAACTTTTTAAATTAAGATGAGGATAAGGCGAATGTATTCGCCACTACGTTTTTGAAAAATTATTCTGTGTCCCAACATCTAGGTGACGCCGTTACCAATTAGTTAGTGAGGCTACTACAAATTTTATTGAACAAACAACTGATACGCCTCGTGAAGAGCTTATATCTCAACAGAGCGTTGAAGATATTTTGTGTTGCTTGCCAGCAAGAAAAGCTGATGGTATGGATGGTATTAAAAATATGTGTCTAAAACAACTTCCCAAATCGGCCATTGGATACTTAACATTTATTTTAAATGTATGTATTAAAATCCAATACTTTCCAAGGGCTTGGAAAATAGCTAAGGTGATACCTATTCCAAAACCAGGAAAGCCACCTGATAAACCAAACAGCTACAGACCAGTTAGTCTGCTGAGTAGTCTTAGCAAAGTGTTTGAGAAGGTACTAAAAGAAAAACTTACGATAGTTATCGAAGATAATAATATACTTCCAAATGAGCAAAGAAATCATAGTACATCCCATCAAGTACTTAGAGTCTGCCATATATATTAAGCAAAATCGTTCTTTGGGAAAATCAACTGGCCTGGTGTTGCTGGACATTGAGAAAGCTTTTGATTGTGTATGGCATTTGGGTCTCGTCTATAAGTTGTTGATATTTCGTTTTCCCCCATACCTCATAAAACTTGTCCTGAGCTTCCTTTCCGATCGTTTTTTCAAAGTTTTCGTGAACTATTGTTATTCTGTTTGTCATAGTGTTGTTGCTGGTGTGCCTCAAGGATCAGTTTTGGGTCCAATTTTGTATAATATTTTTATGTCTGATATTCCAAGACTCCCTTATTGTGAATTAGCTATTTTTGCGGATGACAAGGCAATATATTCTTCGCATGAGTTTAGTCTCAACGTGGAGACAAACCTGACAAAAGCGATTCAAATATTGCTAGGTTATTACAATTGCTGGAAAATTAAATTAAATGCCGAGAAGCTGCAAGCTATCTTTTTCAGCAGAAAACGAAAGTCTTGTTTTCTTCCAAGCAATCCGCTAATTGTAAATAACACAAGAATTGACTTGGTCCCATCCGTGAGATATTTAGGCATATATCTGGATACAAAACTCACATTTAAAGAACATACTGCTAAAACAATACAAAAAGTGAATATAGCAATAAACATGTTATACGCATTTATTAACAGAAAGTCTTTACTGAACAAAGCCAACAAGATCATAATTTGTAAGGTAATTTTTCAGTCAATCCTCTTATATGGTTGCCAAGTATGGGGTAATTCAGCAAAATGTCATATTAAAAAACTACAAGTTTCGCAAAACAAAATCCTTAAAATGATGCTTAATCTTTCCCCACATCACTCAACCGCTGATCTTCATACCAGAGCAAATGTTGACTTGATTCAAGATCGAATTACAAAGTTAACCATCAAAATTATCCGCAGCTGTGAGATCTCTGAAAACCCACTTACCTATCAACCAACTAAATGTTTAAATGTTTTTTATACCCGGTACCACACTGTGGTGAGGGTATATTCACTTTGTCATTCCATTTGTAACGCCCATAAAGAGGCGTTGTAGGTATGACAAACTATATATATTATTGATCAGCATCACTTTCTTAGTCGATCTAGCGATGTCCGTCTGTCTGTCCGTCTGTCTGTCCGTCTGTCCGTCTGTCCGCACGATTACGGCCGTAATTTAAGAGCTATCGACTTGAAATTTGGTACGTAAGCTTTTATCCACCAAACTGAGGCTAAGTTCGAAGATGAGCAAGATCGGATGAAAACTACTACTACCTCCCATACAAAAATATTACATTTATATAGCTTTTTATGTTAAAAATTAAATTTAAATAGCTACAGTAAAGATAGCAAGTTTAAACTTTGCACATATTGTTTTAATAATATTTAAAAAATTTTGACAAAAAATGAGCTTGGTCGAATAAAAAGTACCCATACCTCCCATACAAATATATAATTTTTTAATACTAAAATATTTTTTTTTATTTTACAATAATATAGTACCGGGTATTTGAGCTTCGGCATAGTCGAAGATAATTGTCTTACTGTTTTTTTTTTGTTCTAAATGCTTCTTGTGTATCAGGAAGTTTTATTTGTTATTTATTATGCTTATTATTTGTTATATATTATTTATTATTTTGTTATTTATTATTTATTATTGTTATATTATTTATTATTTGTTACTTGTTGTCTACTATTTGTTATTTATTATTTAATACTTATTATTTATTTATTTATTTATTTATTTATTTATTTATTTATTTATTTATTTATTTACATTTATTTATCTATTATTTATTATTCATTGATTATTATTTACCCATTTCAATGTACATGCTTAGCTTAAACTTGTTATTTATAATTTATTCACTACAATGTACCTGATTATTTTTTAAGGTTTTCCTTTTTAATTCTATTTGTATTGAAGGTTTTTAACGAGGTTTTTAACGTATTTTTCCTTCAAAGTATATCATTCCATAATATAATTATTGTTTTTAGTCATGATTTAAAATTAATTGTTCAGTAGAAAGATATAATAAATATCAAATCTCTGTATGTAAACTGCGCGGTGGCCCACCAAATGTAAATTTCAATACGAAAATAAATTATCTATCTTTTTAAATTATTATTCAGACATTTTATTAACATTAACATGCATTTCCATATAACTGAACAAAGTTACGACTGGTGAGACTAGTAGGCTTTGCAAAATAAATTAGTTCATACAATAAAAAAAAAAAAAAAAAATAATAAGAAAAAAATTAAACAAAAAAGAAAATCATCACTTCAAATCAAGTTAATAAATACTAAATAGTTATTAATACTTGCCAGCCCCTTTAGTATACTGAAGATAGTTACAAAATTAGGGCAAATTAGAGAAGAGCCAAGTTGGCAAAACAGTGCAAAGTTCGAACTGTTGGTGAACGATCAAGATGTAACTGTAACCATTATAAAATTACAGATTCAAGAAGAGTGCATTTTTATGAAATATCTGTACGAAGCTACTGAAAAGGTAATTTAGTTAGACATGTTTATTTTAAGTTTAGAAACTCATCCGATGTGTAACATCGTCACATCGGTTCGCGAACGCCTCAGCTTCAAGAGTATTTCGCCAACACACTGGAAATCAGATCCACGACATTGGGTTACACCTGGGTGCCACCAGGTACCTATAATGACATCGTCAAAGGTGCAGCGTTACTTTGATAAGATCCCTCAGGAGAAAGTTACAAAACTCAGTTCAAACGGTAATATGTAAGAACCTTGAATATTTACGTCTCTGTAATTTATTATTCATTCAATCAGCTTATTTACGGGTTTAGTTTGTCCATTTGCATTGGCGCTATTCTACCCAGAGGCCCAGAGCTTAGCTTCAATGAGGGCCGAGGCCTGTGCTAATGTCTCTATATCGCGCAGTCTTTAACATGAAATTCAGTTTGCACACGACACAATAAACGTATGCAGCATGTCTACGACATGTTCCTGCAATAGTCCAAGTAACGTTTTTACGAAAAAAATATTGAAAACATTTCTTGGACAATTCGAAAATTCGAGAAAACAGAATTGTTTTCTTAAAGGATATTTTGGTGTCTTCTTTTTTTCTGTACATATTTACAATTTAATACGGAATCATCATAGCTTGATTTCGAAGAAATACTTTGAAGGACACGTCTCATTTAAACATTTAAGAAATAGAGAAGTGACTGAAAGACAGTTTCTTAGTTGGGTTTCACCGGGTGTCAAGTATTATTATACCCTCCACAGGAAGGTATATTCACTTTGTCATTACATTTGTAACGCCAAGAAGGATTCACCGGAGACCCTATAAAGTATATATATTCTGAATCAGGATCACATTCTAAATCGATTTAGCCATTTCCGTCTGTCTGTCCGTCTGTCTGTCCGTCTGTTGAAAGCACGATAGCGTCCAAACGAATTGACCTAGGGGAATGAAATTTTGTGAGAGGACTTATTTTTACCGTCGTCAGGTTGGTATTGAAAATGGGCTATGTCGGTCAAGTAGTTCTGGTACCTCCCATACAAAACCACTATTAGACCCATGTGTCTCTCTGTCTGTTGAAATCACGATAGCGTTCAAACGAATCGATATAGGCGAATGAAATTTTGTGGGAGGACTTCTTTTTACCGTCGTCAGGTTGGTATTGAAAATTGTCTATGTCGGTCAAGTAGTTCTGGTACCTCCTATACCAAACCAATATGGCATGGCGAACATTTTGCATGACTTTTATGCAGTGGAGGGTATCAAAGCATCGGCCAGGCCGATGATAACACTTTTACTTGTTTTGTCTTAGACATGTGTACGACAAATGTGTGCAACATGTTTTATGCCTATTGCGTTGTTTTTACGTCACGGCTCATGAAGAAATTAAGTTTGTAGATTATGTCTTCCCTTCAATAAGAAATAATTTATGGAATAAATCATTACAAGAGTTTTTTTTCTGTTTGTTGCCATAATTTTCATATTTAGCTATTTTTGTCCCGGGTTTGACATCTAAAAATATGGCCACCGTTGTATTGTGTTAAGCAACCAACCATCAAGTTCTGGAAAGAAAACAGAGGTGAGGTGATAGAAGAAATAGGAATATGTATAGGAAAAGGAAAAACTGCAGTATTTTCAATAAAAAAGAGCTAAAATCGAAGAAGTTGATGAGGGCTTAAGTTTTTTTCAAAGTTTGTTGCCACACAAATATTTTTGGCGTGTCAGAAAATGGCTTACAGAATAAGTTATGAAAATAACCCACGATTATTTAAAACGAGCCCAATTTATTACTCCAGATTCCTATTCCACAAATAAGGGTGAGACAAAGGAAACAATAGTAGGTAAGCGATTATTCTGGATATTGTGCAACTACGCTTTAATCCATCAGAACATGTATCGAATTCCTACGTAAACTTGTAAGTGATTTCTATTATGGATTTCTCATTATTCACTATTCTTATGTGTTTTTCTTATTATCAATTAATTTGTAAGTAAGTTTTTCTTTGTCAAAAGTAATAAGTAAATTCCATGAATAACGTTGAAAAAAAAATGTCTACCTACCTTATTGTTATCATTATTTGCTCCTCTTTTAAAATGGGTCTACTATGACAATTACTCTTTGGAGTTTATCCGAAATTTTCATCAAAATGTAGTCAAAAGTTGCTATTTTCATCCGCATACCTACTCAGAAAATTTAGTGGGATGCTGCCTTAAATCTTCATAAAGATCAACTTTAATAAATTCTCAATATTGTTTAACATTACTTACTTACTTACTTAGGTGGCGCTACAGTCCGGGGTGGAGCTGGGCCTCAACTATCACGCCTCTCCAGTTAGCACGATATTTGGCTAACCGCCTCCAGTTGCGAACTCCAAGTTGGTTGAGGTCCCCTTCCACTTCTGCACACCAAATAGTCTTCCTCTACTACGTTGTCACTTCGGGTTGGAATCGCAGACTCTTCGGGCCGGAGCGTTGGTGTCCATTCGCTCTATATGTCCTAGCCATCTTAGTCGACAGATACGCACTTTTCTGGCCAGGTCGATGTCGCTGCAGAGCTCGTAGAGTTCGCTCCTCCTCCAAAGTCCGTCAACGCAAACGGGACTCGAAGAATCACTCGAAGAATTTTGCGTTCGAAGCGACCAAGGAGATCTTCATCCGCCTTTGATAACGTCCATGATTCTGCGCCATAAAGCAGGACTGGGATGATGAGGGTCTTATATAGAGTCTCCTTGGTGTTTCTCGACAAGGCCTTACTAATCAATTGCCTTCTTAGGCCAAAGTAACAGCGGTTGGCAAGTGTAACTCTTCGCTTGATTTCTGATGTGATGTCATTTTCAGAGTTAATAGCGGAGCCGAGGTAGACAAAGTCCCGACCTACCTAAAAGTTATAGCTGTCTATCATGACGCTCTGTCCGATTCGTCGATGTTGTGTGTCCCTTCTTGTAGACAGCATAAATTTTGTTTTGCCCTTATTCACCACTAAACCCATTTTTGAGGCCTCTGTGACAGCTCGCTTTGTTCTGCCAATGATGTCGATGACGTCAGCGTGTGCAAGTAATTGCACAGACTTTTGCAAAATTGTGCCCCTGGTGTTGACTTGCGAGTTTCGCACAATTTTTAACATCAAAGGTCTCGGTGAGATTGTTTCCGACCTTTATGGAGCAGCGAGCGTTCTCCATCGTCATTCTGCTCAATCTGACAAGTTTGGCAGGGATGCTATACCAGACATGGCTCTGAACAGTTCGTCTCTATAAATGCTGTCATATGCGGCCTTAAAATCGACCGCACTGATAGGGTTCAATCAGTTCGTTTACAAATGGTTTTAGGCATTGACACAGTACGGCAGACAGGATCTTGAAAGCGATGTTAAGAGACTGATGGCTCTATAGTTGACGTAGTTTAGAGGGACTCCTTTCTTGTGGATCGGGCAAACAATGCTGAGGCTCCATTCATCAGGCATACTTTCTTTCAACTTTAACGTCGTACTTAGGACATTGCTCATAAGTTTTGTCGAGGAGCTCGTAGAAACATTCGTTGGTATTGTTTAATATACCTACCTACATTTCTTCATTGATAGGATGAACTGAAAATTTATCATTTTCAAGAAAAATGTTTCTTTGGAATTGAATTAATAATAAATTGTTTGAAAAAAATGTTTTTGTGCACAGAAGAAAAATGATTAAAATGAAAAGTGTTGGAAAAAATAAATGTGTCAAAATTATTAATTTATAAGTTCTATTGATGAAAACGACGCGTCAAATTGGAGAATATTTTTAGTCAATAATAATAAAGTATAAAGTATTAAAATGAAGATTTTTTTTAATTTGAAATGAATGTTTTTTTTATTTGAGAAATCGAGTAAATTAAAATGAAGATATGCTTTTCAATTTGAAGAAAAGTTTTTTTTATACAGTGGGTGATCAAATTATTACGGCCACTGGAAAATATAACTTTTTGAACAAAGACCAATATAACTTTTCTGTTTTATATTTTTTAAGTTTTATTTATTTTTTTGATATTAGAAGCGACTTATTAACTAATAAAATAATCTAGTTTAATTGAAAAGAGAACAGTTAAAATGAAAAAAAATTCACATTTTGTAACATTGCCTTTTGCAGCTCACAGCCGCAACCCTTTTTGGCATACTTTGAATGCATTTTAAGCAATTAATTAAAACTTTTAGGCTCCTATGCCACACTCTATCAATGCTCGCTTGTTTGTACTTTTTTTTCCCAACTTCTCTCTTCATAAGTTCCCAAAGATTTTCCATGGGGTTAAGGTCTGGAGAGTTTCCCGGCCATTCCAGGACCTCGACATTTTTTTCCTGCAAAAAGACAGTCACTCTTTTTGCCTTGTGACAAAGGCACAGAGTCATGCATGAATAAAAAATTGCCGTTTGGGAACCATTCCTGCACTCGTGGCAGCATTTTCGTTGATAATACCTGAATGAAAATTAGTTATTTTTTAAGGTGGCCGTAATAATTTGATCACCCACTGTAATGGTTAAAAAGTTATGTTTAGTCGAGGATAAAGAATGATGAAACTGCTGACAAACTTGTGTGGATTTAACACCGCACAACGAACAATTTTAGGCATTTCTACAAAATGGCAATATTTATAAATATAGGTACATATACAGTGGTTGGCACAATTATTTGCACAAAAGTAAAGTTAATTCTGCTCATAATTTGAACTTACTTCATGTAAATTTTGGCACCAATGGAAAGGTCATTTAAATTCCGTTTGAATGGTACAAAACTTTCCGTAACCCATTAAGTACCCATTGAAATTTTGGAACTTTTGTAAAAGTCTACTTTTTTGACTTTTTTCCTCGGTCAAAAAAAAAAAATGTTTTGATGCAAAAAGTTTCTTCAAACAATTTTAATAGTGACTGACTAAAAATGATTATTTTAGCCACTTTTTCATCCTTTTCATACAAAATTTTTCTGAGATCATCCCATTCAAAAAATCATAAAAAATACTACCGAAGAGATTTTTGAAAAAATTTTTTTGCAGTCACTATTAAAATTGTTTGAAGAAACTTTTTGCATCGAACATTTTTTTTTGACCGAGGAAAAAAGTCAAAAAAGTAGACTTTTACAAAAGTTCCAAAATTTCAATGGGTACTTAATGGGTTACGGAAAGTTTTGTACCATTCAAACGGAATTTAAATGACCTTTCCATTGGTGCCAAAATTTACATGAAGTAAGTTCAAATTATGAGCAGAATTAACTTTACTTTTGTGCAAATAATTGTGCCAACCACTGTATATATACATAATACCCATTCGTCAAAACACCGGACAGTAGGTGTTGAACTTATACTGATCAGATCACCCTTTGTGATATCACAGATGGTAAGTTGCCTATACTAGTATACTATATAGAAAGCACGAGTTTGAAGTTTATTATACCGCCCTACATTATATTTTAAAGCAGTTGCGCGCAAAATTGTTCAATTTAATCATAGTTTGTTAATAATCTACAAATATTATAAGCTTGGTAAATTCTAACTACAATTACCATTGCCCTAAACATACATAATTCATTGGAAAAATATATTAAACGAATAATTATTTATGAAAATACACGTACCTTTCATCCATGAAGCAGTATTGGATTCTCAGAATCATCAAACACGATAGACCCGACACGTACGCAGAACACGGCAGACGTCCACGAGTTCTAACCTCAAAAAGAACATGTATGCGCATCTTGACAAGGGTACACCCCGTCAACTATAGGCATACAATAATAAATCCACACGAATCATATCTGCCATCAAATCCATATAAGTAGAAAATCTCAATCAAGATATACTCAAACAATGTAAATAGATACGAACATGTCCTTGCCGACTGCGGTACAGCAGCAGCATCTCTTCTTGTCGGACGAAAGGTGACCCTTTGATTAAAATCTTAATCTTACTTCTCCTCGAAGAGCACAGCCCTGCTAATGTCTTTGCGTATTGTGTGCTTTCTCTCTGGGAAAGGGAAAGACAAATTTTTGTGTATTTTCGGTTTTTTTTTTTTTGCGAAGCAGATTTAAATAAAACATTTGATCAGATATAAACAACAACACAGATCCTGGTTTCACATCAGGCGGACATATTAACACCTCTAAACAAGCTGTTCTGAAAATGTAGCATCACATCGCAATGCCAAAATGTTGAGACAAGAATACTATCAAGATCAATCGGGAATTCAGAACTCATCATTGTCCTTGTCGTTGGAGAATGGAAGGATGCTTGGGCGTATAGCTATTGTGGTTTATTGGCGGTCAAACATTTTGTTCATTCTTCTCTTCTCTGCAAACAAAAATGTGTGTACCAATCTTAGATTGAATCGCAGGATTATGCGATTGTGGGTAGGTGCCCTTGAAACATGATGTAGGCATAATTGTTTCGCTGAAATTGAAAATTCCTTTTGAGTTCCGTAAATAATGATTTATATTATGTAAACGGACGCTTATCGGAAGTCGGAAGCATGAAGTGGTTAATTGTTGTCTTTATTGCGATCTATTGGCATGTGGGTCTGTATGTTGGATTGCAGATGGTTTAATTTAATTGAATATTATACTCTTCAGTGAGACGTTAGGAGGATTTGGTATATTTTGATTCCGCTCAGTGATATCGGAGCGTAGAGGGAAGGAATCGATATAAAGCGGACGAAGTGTAGTGTTTGGTGTGTTTGATCAATTTTTCCTGTCTAATATTGTATTACATATTATGGTGTACTTTACAATAATTAATACATGTGGCATTTGAGTTGCATGCTCTGTTATCTAGTGGGACACTAGTGAAGAAAAACGTTTGTCGCCTGAAAAAAGCAAACCGATGGCGGATAGACTGCAATCTATCTGAGTAGAGTAACTCAAAAATTTAGTCGTTCACTTCGTCTTTCTGCAAGCGCCCAACTTTTGACCACGGTAAGCTGGGTGCAAAAAGTACGCCGCCATTGTAAGATTGTTGAAAACTTTGTGAACATAAATGTTTGCGGCAATTTTCCAAATTTGGTTAGCTAAACAAAAACAATAACACCAATTACCTATGTTGTTAGTTTGGATTTTAAAAGTAGGTACACTACCTACCTAGGTAGTAGATACTAAAAGGTTTTATATACATAAATAAACAAATATCTTATTTTATGTTTTTAAGAAATTTAATCTGTTAAAAAGGTAGATCATTTTTTTCTTATTATGGAGATATTTATTTTCAAAAATCCACGAATCCAACAAATGAGAGCAGAATGATTCTTCAACAGCTTGATAGAATACTTTTCTTGATACTTACTTAGATGGCGCTACAGTCCGAGGTGGACCTGGGCCTCAACCAACACGCCTGTCCAGTTAGCACGATCTTTGGCTAACCGCCTCCAGTTGCGCACTCCAAGTTGGTTGAGGTCCCCTTCCACTTGTGCGCGCCACCTAAGGCGAGGTCTTCCTCCACTGCGTTGTCCCTCCGGGTTGGAATCGAAGACTCTTCGGGCCGGAGCGTTGGTGTCCATTCGCTCTACATGTCCTAGCCATCTTAGTCGACTGATACGCACTTTTCTGACCAGGTCGATGTCGCTGTACAGCTCGTAGAGTTCGCTGTTAAATCTCCTCCTCCAAAGCCCGTCAACGCAAACGGGACCGAAAATCACTCGAAGAATTTTGCGTTCGAAGCGACCAAGGAGATCTTCATCCGCCTTTGATAACGTCCATGATTCTGCGCCATAAGGCAGGACTGGGATGATAAATTGATAAGGGCCTTATATAGAGTCTCCTTGGTGTTTCTCGACAAGGCCTTACTAATCAATTGCCTTATCTTAGGCCAAAGTAACAGCGGTTGGCAAGTGTAATTCTTCGCTTGATTTCTGCTGTGATGTCATTTTCAGAGTTAATAGCGGAGCCGAGGTAGACGAAGTCCCGAACTACTTCAAAGTTATAGCTGTCTATCGTGACGTTCTGTCCGATTCGTCGATGTTGTTGACAGCATATATTTTGTTTTGCCCTCATTCACCACTAAACCCATTTTTGCCGCTTCTGCGCTGATACCTGCAAACGGACCAGTGACAGCTCGCTGTGTTCTGCCAATGATGTCGATGTCGTCAGCGTATGCAAGTAGTTGCACAGACTTTTGGAAAATTGTGCCCCTGGTGTTGACTTGCGAGTTTCGCACAATTTTCTGAAGAATGATGTTGAAAAAGTCACATGACAGCGCATCACCTTGTCTAAATCCTTTTTTGACATCAAAGGTCTCGGTGAGATTATTTCCGACTTTTACGGAGCAGCGAGCGTTCTCCATCGTCATTCTGCACAATCTGACAAGTTTGGCAGGGATGCCAAAACTAGACTTTGTATAGCTCGTCTCTATAAATGCTGTCATATGCGGCTTTAAAATCGATAGATAAACCGTCCGGTCCTGCAGCTTTGTTTGACTTCAGTTTGGATATTGCTATCCTTACCTCATTTTGGTCAGGTGGACGGAAGTCTTGGCTTTCATCGCCCAGGTTGAATGGTTCATTCTGCCTGACAGCGGAATATGTGTCGTCTTCGCCGTTTAACAGTCTGCAGAAATGGTTTTTCCATGTCCTCAGCACCGACTGTGACTCCACTACAAGGTTTCCTTGTTCGTCTCTACAGGTCTCTGTTCGGGTCTTGTTCCCGTGACACGTTCTTTTTACCTTTTGGTAAAACTTCCGAACATTGTTCCTGGAGTAACACCTCTCTATTTCCTCGATCGCGCGCTTCTCATGCTCTTTCTTTTTCCTCCGGAGAAGCCGGTGTTCTTCCCTCCTTTTTTGCTCGTAGAGCTCACGAGCTGCTCTCGTCCTTCTCTGCAGCGCCGCTTTGTAGGCCAGTTGCTTCGCTGCATGTGCTTGCCGGCACTCTTCATCAAACCAAGGGTTTCGTGGTGGTGGTCGGGTGAAACCGAGCACATCAGTTGCGGCTTTTCTGACGGCTTCTTGGCATCGATGCCACTGGTCTTCAGCACTTGATGAAGTCTGAAAGGACTTCTCGAGAGGTTGAGGGAGACGCGATCGGCAAAAGTTCTGGCGGTTTGTTGCGTTTGTAGCCGTTCAACGCTGAATCTCCTCACAGTATTTCCTCGTTGTTGTGGTGTCTGGGATATCCGCATACGTACCTTGGCTACAACAAGGTAGTGATCCGAGTCTATGTTGACCGCTCGGAAAGTTCGAACATCTAGAATACTGGAGGAGTGCCTTGCGTCGATCGCAACATGGTCAATTTGATTGACGGTTTGTTGATCTGGTGACCGCCATGTTCCTTTGTGAATATTGAGGTGAGGAAACCGTGTGCTAGCTATAGTAACATTACGTCCCGCAGCAAAGTCAATTAGCCTAAGTCCGTTTCCAGACGTGGTGTCGTGTAGGCTGTGCTTTCCGATTGTGCTACCAAAGATGTCCTCCTTTCCTATTTTGGCGTTAAAATCACCTAAGACGATTTTAACTTCGTACTTCGGACATTGCTCATATGATTTGTCGAGGAGCTCATAGAAACATTCTTTGGTAGCATCGTCTTTATCTTCTGTGGTTGCGTGAGCGCATATCAGGCTGATGTTGGCGAATTTAGCCTTGATGCGGATAGTTGTAAGGCGTTCACTAACGTGTCGGAAGCTCAAGACTTCTTGCCTAAGTCTGCCGCTTACAGCGAATCCGCATCCGAATAGGAGCTGCTTCTGTTCTCTGTAGCAATCACCGTAGTAGATGTCACAGTTTTTCATCCTTCTTTTGCCGGGCCCATCCCACCGTACTTCCTGGATGGCGGTGATATCTGCATTGTAGCAGCCTAGGGCCTCCGCTAATTGTTCGGCTGCACGCGGTCTGTTCAGGGTTCGAACATTCCATGTGCAGATCCGAAAGTCATTGTCCTTTTTTTGTTTTGCAGGGTCGTCAACAGTAAATCCATCAATATCCGAGGCTTTTGGTTGCTTCGTAACCGGTGCTTTTTTCCGTGGTTGGGTAGTTAACCCCACGCACAACCCCCAACCTGGAGGGCCAGGCTCTTTCTGTGACCCCTTGGACAAAAGGAGCCGGATATTCCGGAGTCAGTAACCCGCTTCGGGGATTTGAGTGCTGCCGTTGGCCTATTAAGGGCTCTTCCGCCACCATCTCTATTTCAACACCCTGACTAAGAATGTTTTGCTTCATGTAACTTCAAAACTACAGTTGTTCCTGAGACGCTAATGTGATGGTCATATCTCATATGCCTATAATCAAAGAGCTCGGTAGTGCCCAGCCAAGTTATTTAGCAAAGGCACACACCCTTTTTCAGCTACGAGGATTTACAAAGCTCATTAAAATAACCTCACTGAATTTCAACTCTGCAGCATTAGTGGTTCTTAAGATAAGGGATTCAAAAATCACTAAAACCGTAACTGACAGATTATTAAATTATGCAGCACTTCCTGTCATCCTAGATCCTGTGGTTCATATCTACACTCGAAAAAGAAAACTTCATATTTTCCATTGAGTAGGCGTGGTATTCGCCCACCTTTGAAAATGGGATATTATTTATTTGGTCCATTTCTGACTATCGTAGTGTTGAAAAGGGGTTTGAAAATTTTGTGACTGTATGCTTCGTAGAAATATAGACGTAAGTTTAAGTTTAGTTTGGTAAATGCATACATAGGAACGCGAACAGTGCAGAAATATAATGCGATGTTGTCAACAAAAAAAAGGCTAAAGGGATTACAATGAAATACCTACAGTCATGGAATAATTAACGATTTAAAGCCATTGAAAACCAAATTTTAAGTCATTGTCCTAAATCCTGAAAATGCTCTAATTGATATTGGATCCTTATCCTTATTTTGTTTTGGCCAGGCTTACTAGCTCTGTTTAGAGTAAACTTAATGATGTGCACTTAATATGAATTTGGAGGTATTACAACTTAAAACGCTATAACTTCTAAACTATTATAGGTACAAAAATTGTTTTATAGTACATTTTGAAAAGACAATTTAGTAGCGCATACAAGTCCTATTTTTAGCGCATACAAAACTATTTTTGTAGCTATAATAGTTTAGAAGTTATAGCGCTTTAAGTGGTAACACCCCCAAATTAGAGGTCACCCACTTTGATGGGCTGTAACTGTAAATAAGGTGAGAATAGACCCCTCTCTGACATACAATTTTTTGTTCGGGTTCGTTTAAGTGAAAAACCCGTTTAAGTGAAAGAAAGACTGTGATCTGTGACTTTTTGCTGTTTCTCTTAAGCGGGTCTTACTGTATATGGAATTTAGTTGCTATTTAATTGCGGTAATTTTGATTTTTTTGTTCTTCGGAAAGTGGTAAATTTTGTGGTTGACCTAGGTTACCGGTAGAGCTGGATCCACCACATCGCCTTTTCAAAAAAAAAAAAAAAACGGTGAGCCATATACCGCTGATTTAATTGCTCTGGAAAAATGCAAAAAATTTTCCGATCGGACAAGCCTTTGCGCCAGAATTAACAGTTAAAGTTTTAAAACCCCTGTTCGCTACCGAACTCTTTTGTTTTTTGGAAAAATTTAGAAAAAAAAACGATTACCCCGTTCGAATTCTTCTGTTTTGAATATTGAAAAATAATTGTCTATGCCCAGGCTATCTTACCACTTAATTTGTCGCTCTTCGATAAGTTTGTCAGAAATTTTCAATTTTTTAGACATTTTAAATTTTTGTCAGAAATTTTAAATTTTTTACAAACTTATCGATGAGAGACCAATTATTTTAAGATGGGGGTTGATAGCCAATGAATAGACGGTTCTTTTGTGATATTTGGAGTATGGAATCTTAACTCTTTATGCCCAATGTCGATAAGGATCAATCCTCGAAAAAAAAAACAAAAATTACAAAAACTACTGGCGAACGTCTGACAAACTCTCCTCGCAAGGATTAATTATAATCCACCTGTGTTCGTCTTTGGCATCGTGAGCGCTTATATTCCTTCCAAAAATAAAACTCGAAACGAATGGTTTAGATTTAGATAAACTATAAGTCCACAGCCCTATATGGACCTGTTGGGCTTTCGTTTTATAATCTCCGCTAATATCAAATTAGTTTGACATTGAATATATTTAACTGGATGTTAATATTGCTTCTGCGCTTGTTCGCCCATATAAAAACTACCCCCATCAGAATTTTCACTTGCAGCTATAAGAACTTGTGATTTGTGTTTCTTTGTTACATATGTCTCACTCCTTCTTTGATTTTATAGGAAATACTTTATATTTATGCATATTGCTCGAAGCATATGACTTCAAAAAACATGGGTCAATGGGGTGTAAGATCAAACCGATAAGCGCATAGTTTTTACATAACCACCGTGGTCGCTTCTCATCCAATCTACTCAATCTACCGACGGAAAGGCATCGTCGCATAGTAGCTGCTTTTATACTCTTGGCCTGTCTCATGCACTTCAAATTCGTTCAGATCGTCGAAAACAAACGAATTCATCATCATGTGATGATTATAATGTTATGTAGCCCTAACCTAACCATGGTTGTGCCCACTTATGCTTACCGAGTCCCATTGTTTGATCCTTTCAGTTTCACTGGTGCTGGCTGAATGTTATCAGCAATCTGGTAGATTCATCTTTATGATAGCATGCAATGATTTAAACATTGAATGTGTAATTTTTTACGTTTCTCGATGGTTTCGGGATTTACAAATGTTGTGTATGTGTGTTTTGTTTTGTTGTTCGAGCGGTTGTTATGTTTGTTCTTCGTGTGAAGCTTCCTATAGTCGAACACGAACGCTGTGCTATTACTTATTGGGATACATAAATAGGAGGCCATCATCATCGTCATACACACGCATTGTAGTCCTTTAGGTAAAAAAAAGACAAGGAGGTTCGCGGAGGGTTACGTGTGACATTGAAGAAATTTTTTCCCCTTAGATGCCCAATGAAACGCACGTAAAACTATAGAACATCTGTCGATCCCGATAACATTTGATTCTGTTTTCCGTTGGCTAAGAGGTATGTATACGCGTATACATTACTGTCGGTTGTCCTTTGGAAATTATGCATTTGCATTATGTCAAGCTATGAGACCAGCATAATTTATTTGCGCAAATAGTAGGTATGCGCATTTTGGCGAGATCAAAATCAAGCAGCTTTCGCAGGATGCGATTATAATTTCTTACATAATTTCCGCAAATGTTTCCGGTATTTAATGGTAGAGAGCGAGTTTTGTAAGTCCTAAGAAAAGGAAGGTAAACTAATAAATAGTATACCTACTACTTGTTCATGCTTTCCTAGTAGGTATATTGAAACAGTAAGACATGAGCTAAGCTTGATAATTATATAACTAAACCTAGAATTTAGACGGAAGACATTTTTTAACATTATACAAGGTGGGCCAAAAGAAGTCATCCGATGTTGTTTAGCTCTCATTTTTTTTTTCTAAATGAAAAACTTCGATTCTGTTTTTTGATTATGTTTATTTGAACCTTTAGAATTTTATTGGTCAAGTCGAGAAGATGATATCGACTAAATGGGCGCCGTCACAATTGATTGCCACACGGGCTCGTTTTATGACATTTTTCATCACTTCGGCGAGAACTTTGGGCGACAGATTCTCGCACTCGTGGTGAATGTTGTCCTTGAGGGATTCTAGGGTCTCGGGCTTGTTCACGTAAACACGGGACTTCAAAAATCCCCACAAAAAAAAGTCTGCAACGGTTAAATGCGGGCCAGTGCAACTCGCCAAAACAAGAGATGTGGCGACACGGGAACGCCGCCTTCCGAATATCGGTTGTGGCTCGCGCAGTGTGTGCCGTTGCTCCGTCATGTTGGAACCACATGTCCTCCAGTCCTAATTCGTCCAATTGCGTCAGAAAAAACTCGGTTTAACATGGCCCTATAGCGCGCACCGTCCACTGTTGTCGTTTGACCAGCGGCGTTCTCGAAAAAAAAAGGCCCCATGACTCCTCCAGCGTGAACAGCGCACCATGCAGTAACTTTGAGCGGGTGTAATGGCTCCTCGTGGATTTTCGGTGCCCCAGAAGCGATAGTTTTGCTTGTTCACGTACCCGCTGAGGCTGAGGTGGAAATGGGCCTCATCGCTCATTATGATTATGGTCGAAAAATCGTCCACTTCGTCCTCGAGATTGAGGATGGCTTGGGCGTAGGTTGCACGCATTTGGCGGTCGACAGGCAGCAGCTGATGCACGGACTGGACTTTTTACGGGAACATGCGCAAGTCTTTGACCAAAATTCGCCTTAGGGACGACCGGCTGATGGCTAATTGCGAGGCACGGCGTTTGGTCGATGTTTCCGGCCACAGCTCGACATCCTCGGCAACAGCGGCGATATTTTCGGCACAACGGCCGCTCCGGGGCCGGCCACTCTAGGCAACGTCTCATGTGTTCCCATACTCTTCAAGGTTGGTGGCCAAATGGTGCAGTGTTTGCGCAGTCGGTGTCGGGCGGCCGGGGAATCGGCTACGGAATTCGCGTTGCGCCAACACTACAGACGAATTGTTACGCAAAAAAATAGACACGATTATTCCGCGTTCTTCATGAGTGTATCGCTCCATGACTTGTTCACTTGTATTCTACATCTGTCTAGTCCACAAATGTCAAAACAGATTTCAAATTGGCGGCCATTTGCAAAAATAAGAGCATCTTCCAATAGGGTAGCTGAGGTTAATTAGGATTTTGCACGATTAGTCAGGGGGGTTCTGAAAAAGAGATGGAATCTGCTGTCCTAGAGTCATTCAAGGGTCTGTCCCTCCAAGTTGGGGATTGTGCTTTGGGTTAGTTACCAAACCAATATACATAATGTAGTTAAGGAAGGATTTATGTGCTGTTGTTGATCCTGCGAAATGGGAAAAGGACAACGACATTCGATTACCTCACCTCATAAAGAAACATGGCTCGCACCAGATCAAAAAACCTTTAGCCAATTGGATCTATTGATATAAGACCGTATCCAGTAAGTATTTCAGATGTTCGAGAATTCCGAGCTGCCAACCCCAACATAGACTTGAACCACTACCTTGATGTTGTAACATGTAAAAAAAAAACAATATTACTGCCAATGCTGCAGTCTGTTGGTAGAAGCAACGCCATCAGATGGCGCACTCGGCATTAAGAGTAAAAATTTGTGAACGGGTGTGATCGGAAAGTGTGAAAGCGATTCGAACATATTTGCCTCATGATAAATGTTGAAAAAGTAAAAAATAAGTGAAATAAACAAAATCAAGAAAAAGGCTGTTGACTTTTATTAAAATTACTTATCTTAAAATGTTGTTTCATATTAATTTTTAAAAACACCATATAGAACCGAACTTTTAAGTCTCAGTATCTATTATTTCGGCTTAGCATTTGTAAACTGCTCTTAATGGAGGACCAGTGTTCTTTGCCGGTAGTCTGCAGTATGTAATGTAATATTATGTTAAGCCCTAAGTTTTGTACTTATCGACATTGAATAGAGTATCTACAAATAATGAGTTTTCTCTGCGCATTGCCCTATTGTGACCACCCCGCTCGTACCTTGCAAACGTTCATGCCCTTTTCCAGAGCCCCATCGCATTACAGTTCCATTAAGAACCGTTTGAGGGTCTTTACTCTGTCTTAGCCTTGACAAGGATACATATCAACTTTAGAGCACTTCAGTTTCTTTTATGAATCTGAGAATGAGTAGCGGGTCAATGGTTTGCATACCCTTTATCTGGTATCTGGTACTTGCCCAGATGTTTAGGTTAGATTAGATTAGTGTGTTGGAAAGGCAGGAGAAACCTGTACGTGCCACACTTAGGTCAATGTAGAACCGTTGTGATGCCCAGATGTTTACTCCTCTTATGGATCAGTGCTCCACAGGACTACTGCAGAATGTGATCTGTGGTTTCAACGCTCTCATCGCGGAATCTGCAGAGACCTTCTGATAAACCTATTTTACGCAGATGTTCCCTTAGTCGTCAGTGTCCCGTTAGGAGACCTGTAACGATTCTTAGGTTGTTTTTACTAAGATCAATTCATGCTTTGAATCTTTTCTGGTTAAGGTTGTAGATGTTTCTTAGCTTGCTTCAGGCCTTGAGGTTTTTTTGAAAGCTGTGGTTCTTTTTTCCTTCTCTATCCTCTTGAACTTTTCTCGTATGCCGCCAAAGAATCGGCAGCCTGGTTACCTATGTTGTTGTTATTATCATATTCGTTAAGCTCGTGTTAGCATTCCCATACGTCCAGTGCCTTAATAGCCGTTTGAATAATCTCACATCACTATTAAGTATATTACAGTTTCTGTAGTTTTTCTTGAGAGTGATCCGAACGCATATTCTGTCTGTAGTGCATATTTCAATTTGGAAAGTTCTGGTACATTTGCTCATGGATTTATAGTGCCTAGTTCCTGGCCCAAACGTACCCTCCCTTTTGGTTGGGCAGAGTTCTCATCTCGGTGGAAAATAGTACTCAAATGGCTTCCAAGGTAGTATGTCTCACAATGCACCTAAACTAAAGTGTACTTTCCAGTTACAAGTATAAAAGTGGTCAAAATCAGAATTTCTATCAATTTCTAAGCTGTTTTTTCCAAGCTGTTAGAATTCGTATATTCAAACAATATCTTTTAAGACTAAAAATTTATTAGGGACGTTGTTCAAAAAGCTATAACTCCGACCAATGTGACTATATGGTATTTTCTTAACATTAATTTCTAGAAAATTCGACTTTAATTTCCCAATATAAATTGTTTTCTTACTTTTACAAATTCACAAATAAATAAAGACGAAGTTAATTTTTCTTTATTTCAAAACAATATGTATGTTGTTTCGCATAGCAAATTATATCTGATTTGTTAAACATCAAATAAATTTGTAGATATGAAAACAAAACCATTTTTCACAGTTTTCTTTAAAAATTGTTGAAAAGGTGAAATATACGAAAAGTATTGCAAAAATTGCGCAAACATAGAAGTTACCTCCCCAATAGTATGAAAATACATAAAAAAAGGCAGTGGGCAGATTCACCAGTCAATTGGACTTTGCTGAAGCGTTCACTTAGTTCCAGTGTATACAGAGTCAACTTCGTTTCAAATAAATAGTTGAAAATCCTCATTATTCCTGAAAGTTTTATGTAACGGAGTTTACTCTAATCAGTGCGTCAGTGCTTGACCATTCTAGCTCCATTAGTAAAAAATAATATTTATTGAGTAAGTTACACAACTTCTTTAAAAAAAAGTGGGTAGATACATATAACATTAGAATTATGTAGCTTACAGTTTTAATTTAATTTAATTATGCACATTTCAACAATTTTTAAAGAAAACAAATCTCTCACTATATAAAGCCAATTTCTGTTCTCTTAGAAAACGTTTTCTGATTTTGTGTTATAATTGGGAACGTTTTAATCTATGAAATTGACAGTTCATAATACTAAAATTGTATGGGAAAGTAAAAAGGTCCTTATAAGTAGGCAATTAAATTGTCAGGTTTAGGAAACAAAAATATTATGTATTTAAAAATGAATTATGTTTATATGTTATGAAATAGTAGTACGCGGCGGCTTCAAAGTAGTATCCGTACTCAGTTCATAAAAATGGACTCAAAATGAGCAAATGAGTACATTAGTAGCACGGGAGGGAACGCTGCGGCTGTACCAGTTCATTCGTCCGTTTTCGATCCATTTGACAACCACACTGCAGCCCAGTCCGTAGATCGTAGATTCATTGCTCCAGTTTTTTTATTGCTGAGCTTCGTTCTAAAATTCTTCTCAAAATTGAATTTCCTGATGCTATCTATCATCCCTGAGCAGGCGCTATATTATGACTCCTTTACATAGTTGCAACAATCCTCAAGAAACATTTTATAATGAATCTCAGATTAGAACAAGAAATTGTGTTGAACGCTCTTATGATGTATGGAAGAGAAGGTATCCTATATTATTAACAGGATTTAAAGTAAAATCAACTACAATTCAGATCATCATTGTAGCAATAGCTGTCCTACACAACCCGTGCGGGTCAGAAAGTGTATGCGTTTTCGTATAAAAAAAAAATTAATGTAGGTACGCATCAGCTCAATATAGATTCGCTTCTAACAATTTTATTTTGTCCTTTCGGGTCGAATGAAAGAGCCTATATTTTTACGAGGAATCCGAACGGTTCTTCAATATTTGTGCAAGAACCTTAAGACATAATTTAAGTTCTGCCGGCGTTGAACCGGAGCCTGAGACCCTCGCTCAGTAAGTAGTTCAGCATAACCACTGAGCGCACGTTTTTGTGTGATAGGATACTATAGTGCAATTCAAATCACTACGATACGAAGTATGATCCTCTCTCAATCATATTTCTTACCAGGGATGGAAAAGTGGATACAATTGTATCTTTTGGATACAATCAGAAATTAAAGTTACACAGTTACAATTCACTCAAAAAAGATACAATTAACAAAACGTATTTTTGCTTCAAAAGTTACGCAGTTACAATCCTTCTTAAAAAGATACAATTTCATACCCACGCTACGAATACATCCAGAATTTGTAATAAAGAATATAAAATGGATTCAGCTTGAAGCTTCAAACTTTATTCTACATTCGGCTAACCAACTAAGAAACAAATTTTATAGGACATGCGCAGGGGCACTGCGAAGCACAGTGCACGCATGCTCTTGAGTGTTGAGATTTCATTTTCACTCACAGAAGATAATTTCACAACACTTATTTACATAACAAAAACCTAGCTTTTTATTCCCTGTGGCGTTTATGAGCGCGTGCGTTAAAACATTATGTAGAAACAACGTGTTCATAGGTACAAGCTAAAATGCGACTTCAGGCTTAAATATCGACTTTAAATATAGTAAGGTTCAACGCATCGCCCTACTTTCTGCTTTTACGTGCGTTTGTTTCATTTTCGATTTCACTTGTTCGATTGTATTATGTTTAAAGTAATAGAGTAGGCCCTTCAATCTTAAAGTTCCATAGATTCAGAGAGTATAATTTTCCCGAGAATGCGTCTTAATTCAGTCGTTCGTATTCGGACTCATCATAAAATTTAAGCTAATTCAAACAAAACGAAATGTTGTGAGAACCCATTCCTAGAGTACTTATACGCACCAAGGAAGGTATATGAAATGTATACAAGTTAATATATTCGAGAACTCTTTTTCGTTTCGATCTGCAATCTGTCAAAAATGCATGCTTTTTTCATAGAGATACGAATAGTCACAATGCGTTTATACGTTTATTGTCACAGTCACAATAGACCGCCATTGCAGTTGCGCAATAACCTTTAATATTTTATTTTCATTTGGTATACATATCACCAGTACATTTTTCAAAATACATAATAGCAATTTTTTTTTTTTTTGGAATTTAGACAAGTAGACTAAGAAGTCGATTTGGTATCGTAAAAAAAAATTTGGAGGATCATCTGTAAAACCTCAATTTAGATTTTTTGAGATTTCTAATTTTTTTTTCATAAATCCGTAAAATCGAATATTTAAAAAAAATCCTTGAAGACCGGTCTAATTTTTGGATTTTTCATAGATCTCAAAAGTATACAATTGCCCATAAATGTAGCGGCTCAGCTTTCGATTATGAACACTTTAAATACTTACACTACACCAGACTTTCTTTCTTTCTTCTTTTCCAATTTCCACAACGATAGATACACTTCAGTCCTAAAAGTTACAATTTCAACTTGAGAAAAGTACAATCTGAAACGTTCATTTTCCATCACTGTTTCTTACCCTGCCTAACTTATTCTTCTCTCTCTCTCTCGTTAAAAAAAAAACAGGAATAGAAAAAATTGGCTGGAAAATGGCAAAGATTTAGCTGTTTACCAAAAAATTAATAACCCCACTTAATGTCAACTTATCGCAGACAAACTGGCGCCTAAACCCTATAACATCATATCAACGTCGTCGGGTGAAAAGCTCATCCAAATCATCAAAATAGTTACCAAATTTGAATATATTGTAGTGTGGATTGAAAAGTACTACTTATTGACCACAGCGCCATCTAATGGAAAGTAGACGAACTTATTCAACGAAACTTCGAAACTTCGAATCTTCGAAACTCAACGAATGGTGAATGGTCTAAAACGAAACTAGTACATTCTCGATTGTTCCGGTTGGAGTATAGAATATTCGAGAAGCTTTAGTGGGGAGTATAAAAAGGGTTGCGAAATCCGACGAGAGGCCAGTTTATCTTTAAACCGTGTAAAGTAAAAGTTCGAAGAGTATCGGTAGTGTTATAAAAGATTGTAAGAAGTGGAAAAGTTGATTTTAAGTTATATTGTCTTGTAATAAAAGTGATTTATTAAAGTTAAGAAAACAGAATAGTGTTTTATCTTTTCGAATCCCAGCCGAATATTACAATATAAACGAGCAAACCCTGACGAGCTAACCATTTGTGTTTATTCAAGCTACGATGGAAGATCGAACGCTTTGTCTAGAACTACTGGGAGCTATCCTCATTGGGGTAAGATGTAATTTATAAAATAATAAACCAATTCCATAACTAATTCAAATAATTTTTTAAAAGACGTGCCATTGCCATGGTGACCCATTGATAACAGACGAATTGTTAGCTAGAAACTTTGCCGACCAAGCCAGTGCTGAGCTATACTTCTTATACAATCACATAGCCTATGCTACCTTCCATATCGGTGAATACTTTCCACCTAATAAAATTATTGAGTACGAATACATATTTACAAGCGCAAAAGATGAAGGCATATTTCTGATAAAATAAAAAAATCCGCAGGCGAAGCTATTCTTGAGAGATGGGACCGGGGACTAATGTTAGAGGCTCAAATTGGTCTCGATCAACTTGCTACTGATAAGAACGTAGTAGACTATCATGACAAGACCTTGAAGCTGTCATATTTTCCGGAAGTACACAATATCATTGCGAAAAGTAACGACTCAGAAGAATTGAAATACTATTGGAAAAGGTGGAGGCGCAGAATCGAAGGTTACGCAAAGATGCACTTTGACATGATTGCTACTACTTTAAAGGACGGTGTCGAGTTGAGTGGTGTCGGTGAGTTTTTTTTTTGTTATTTTCAATAGTGAGTTTTAAAAGTGTCAACTTTGACCAAAAATAAACCAACTTTTTCTATTCACATAAACGGCCTCTGGTATAAGTTAGAATTATAATTATGGTTTTATACTGAGCACTATTTGTTCACAGATGGCGGAAAAAAAGATTAAGGGAATAGGGGCAATTCTTTCTATGTGGCAACTAATGCAATGAATGTCGTCTCTGTTTTATGCGAGAAACAGATTACCACAGCAACAGCAACAGCAACTTTGACAGCAACAGCAACTTCAACAGCAGAAGTCGCATGAAATACATTGGAAACATCGACAGCAACTTTGTCAAGGGAGGAAAAAAATTTGTTGTCAGTTGATTGCAACACAGCATTACCAGATTATGTACCTTTTATCAAAATAAATGACGAAAGCAAAAAAATGGTATTAGATACATGATAACCTGCAAAATGTTAGAGCATATTAGAATATTTATTTAATTCATGAGTGTTAACGTACTTATTACCTACCAGTAGATACGTACCATTATATGTAGGTACTTGGTGGTAGCTAAAGTATAAAATACTGAAAACATATCTGATGTCATTTTCGACTGGGTATTTCAGATTTCTGCTGCCCAACATCAAATTCAAATTTGTATGTACTTTTGTTTTAATTCCTTGTCAAACATTAATTTTAACACAGCTCGCGACGATTGAAATAGAAAACTCGTTTCCACATTGCAATAGCAAAATTGAATTCAAAATCACGTCCCTTCGACAGTAAATAATTTGACGCCTGCAGTATGTTATACAAAATTATCAGTGGAAGTCCGTGTATACTGACACGGATCACAAAAAAAGAATTTAAATTTTTGCCAATCGAAAATGAAAGCAATCTAAATCAAAAGAAAACGAAAATAGTATTTTCTAAATAATTTACATAAGAATATTTTCTAAACTGCTGAAACCTAATTGTAGATATCTGGTAATGCCGTCACCGTGGTGTTGGTAGCATTTGCACAGCAACATTGAATTTAGGACTTAGCTCTAACGTCGATGTCGATGTCGATGTTGCTGTGGTAATGTAACTTCAGCCATTAAAAAGCATGGGCTCTAAAAAGTGCGCTGTGGCTGTCAAAGTTGCTGTTGCTGTTGCTGTGCCAATCTGTTTCTCGCATTACTTTTTGTGTACTCCAAACTTTCATTTTTTTCATCCTTATAAGAATAGTTTTTCGCTAACATTTTAGGACTACTACGAGCCCAAACGCAAAATAGTTGGTCTATGCTATTTTATTACGTATACATTCTGTTGAGAAACTCAAAGTTGTTTTATTTCTTCAAATAAAAAGTTTTGTTAATGAAAATAAATTTTTATTTATTTTTTTGATACAAATAAAAACAAGTTTAATGAACAAGTTGTTAGCACTTGAAGTTATTACAGGATAAACATAAGTAGAATATTTGGTCTTCTTTTGTTTGGGCGCAAAATAGTTGGTCTAGAGATTAAAAATTCATTTTTACCACTGCGTTACATCACCTTTCTTTGCTATCACTGCTTGAATTCGCTGAGGCATTGTGTCCACGAGTTTTTGGCAATCATCGGTTGTAAATGATTGCCAAATATCATTGATTGTCTGTCGTAGATCTTGGCGGGTCCTTGCTGGTTGCTGTCGTAACTTTTGTTTCATTTTGTGCCACAAAGTTTCGATGGGCGAAATATCAGGGCTGCTGGATGGCCATTCCATTAACGGAATGGCTTCAGTAGATAACCAGGCTTTTGTTGACTTTGCCGTATGGCAAGATGCACCGTCTTGCTGAAATACGTAGCCTCCCGCTGTTGACTGAAGCTGTGTTATTGATGGAAGCAGATGCTCTTCCAAGATGTTGCGATATTTCACAGAATTTACAAGGCCATCAACGAAACATAAACTACCAACACCACGCCCAGACATGCATCCCCATATCATTTGTGATGCTGGAAACTTTATTGTTCGTTTTAAACAGTCCTTATGGAACGCTTCTTTGGAGGTGCGAAGTACACGCTTCCGCTCATCGCCCACACAAACCTCAAATCTGGATTCATCGCTCCAAATTACTTGCCGCCACTGATGTAAGGTCCAATTTTTGTGCTCTTTAGCCCATTCAAGTCGCTTTTTCTTTTGCCTTGGTGTAAGAAGGGGCTTTTCTTTGGCCTATAAAGATGGGTTGAAAAAATCGCATTACAAAATTAACAGAAGATTTTTAAACAAACCTTGTAAAATTTATAACCCATTTTATTCATGTTGCGTTTGCAAGTGTCGACAGAAATTTCTTTTTTGATGCGGCTTTTCCACTCTACAGTTATCCCAGCAGCAGTTTGACGACGATTTTCTTTTATTATTTTTTTTAATACCCGACAATCGCGGGCTGTAGCTTTTGGTGGCCGTCCAGTTTTCTTCCGGGTTTTAATGTTACCATTCTTATTGAAGAGCGAAATGATATTCTGGACTGATGAACGAGGGAGATTGAAATTTTTAGCAATTTTGTAGCTTGAAAAACCATTTTCGAAAGCTTTAATAATTGATTCTCTAAGATCTTTGGATAAGGGAACACCACGCGCCATGATCAGCTAACAACTGAATTCGAACTTATTGAACAAGTACACTAATAACATGTCAAAGCAAGAGTATGCTTGTTTTTGCTTAATTTCTACTAACGGTTAACTTAATCATACGATGATGTGGAGTAGACCAACTATTTTGCATCGCGAATGACGTAGACCAACTATTTTGCGCTTATTAACAAATGAGAAAGCACACAGTTTTAACGGCACTTGTAGTGATTTTGCTTATTTGTGTCATTCATTCCATCAAAAAGCATATTGTCTATGATATATTTTTTTTGTTTGTAAAAAATAAATACCTATGTATGACAGACTTGAAATATAGAAGTTTTCATGTGCAAAAAAGTGAGTGGACCAACTATTTTGCGTTTGGGTCGTAAGTAACTTAAGATGTTTTCTTTTTCCAAAATATATAATTTTTAGGACAAATATCAAGTTGTATATTGTTTTTGAGATCAATTTGGAAATTATGTTAGAAAAATTATGTTATGAGCAAACGGCTAACTTTGACCGAGCCCTTTCAAACTTTGACCGGGTGGTCAAAGTTAAACGAACATAATGGCTAACATTGACCACTTCTATTTTCGCCGTTTTATAGGCTTATCCATAGGTAAATAAATAAATAAATCGTTGGCACAACAGGTCTGTATAGGCACCCTAGGCCTAGCTTCTCACAACCATTCGTTTGTGTAATTTTTATTTTATTTTTGGGACGAATGGAAGGCATCCACTCTATACAATACAACGTCCGTCTGTTGGTTCATCCATAACTCGAGAACCATTTACCCGATTTTTTTGAATTTTTACCGATTCATAGATTTGTTGCCCATTTAGGTTTTAAAGTAATGATTGGTAAGGGGGGTTGAGGGTATCTCTAGACCTACTCTTGTCATAAAGACACCCTTCGGATCAGGACAGGTTGCGAAGGGAGGGGTAAGAGTAAAGCGGTGGTAAGGATCTCTGGCATTATTCGACCGATTTTAAACAAATTCCGTGTCAATAGATGTTACTTAAGGAGGGTGAGGTGGGAGAGGTAAAGTGGGCCGAGTGGTAGGACCTATCTGTGGAACTACTCGGCTGAAGTTAATATTTCTTTCAACTGTGTAATGGCGACACCCTCGGAATCAGTATAGGTTACTTAGGGAGAAGGGTAAAGTGGGTAGGATCTGGATCTATTCTTCCAATTTTAAACATTCTTTCAGTCTTGTAATGGTGACACCCACCGGAGCAGTACATATACCTATGTTACTTCAGGTCGGAAAGTCGAAGTAAAGGGGGAATAGGCTGATTTTAAAAATTATTCCTATTGCTTTAGAGTTTAGACGACTCCACTGCCTAGAAGAAAATTGTGGCTTTATGAGTCTGAAGATTTTTTTTTTAAGTAAGTATTAGGTAGGTATGTATTATATAAAGTATTTCCTAACTTAAATTTATTTAAAAGCTTTGTGAAATAATATCAGTTAATAAAATAAACTAAAGTTAAATAAAACTACTTCAACTTATGATTTTTGATCAACAATAAACATGCCGGTCAAAGTTACCCAAAACCAAGTCAAACATTGACCACCCTATTTTTGATAAGAAACTACCTCTACGTTTTTATTTAAACATATTTAAGCTTTGGAATACTAAAGTACAAAGGTAAGTCTCTATTCTGGTGTAATTTATTTCCTGCTCATGCAAAAAACGTAAATGATACAGCTGTTTAAAATTTAAAAGTGGTCAATGTTAGGCAGTTTGATGGTACACATGTCTAACAGCTAGGTTCCAGAAATCGAGTGAAATGAAATCGAAATTGAAAATCGAATGAATTCGTTTTCAGTGCTCTGCATTTCGAGTGATTCGGTAACTCTTTCGGTAACTTTTCGTGAAATTGCAGACAGCCGACATCTGTCATTTGGGACATCGTAAAAGTGTTTTTATTTTGGAAAATTGTTTGTTAATAAAATGTTGTTATTCGTGTGTCTTAAAAGATTAGTTTTATTATAAACGGATCTTATAATGAGTACTGTGTTAGTTGCTACGGCATTGCAGATTGAGAGGAATAAATATACACAGGAAAAAATAAAAAGACGAAGGCTGAGAGATATATCTATCAGTGATCTATTTTTTGTTTTTCTATTTTTTACCTTTTTCCATCCACTCGCATCCTTCTGTGGTGGACCATGACAGTTCAGCTCATTTGTTTAAATTTTCCCACAAATCTTCCGCTACAACTCGATCACCCTTCATAAAACCAATTGCGAGATCTTTATGCACTGCTCCATAAAATAAATAAATATTCCTTCCTTTGCAGTATTTTTATGTTTACCCCTGTTTTAAATATATTTTTTGTGAAATAAGCTTACCAAGTTTGTTTAAAATTGAATTTTGTACCTACATTTTTGATCGCGTTTTTTCGTTTCCACTATTTCACATCGAATGACCAAGATCGATTTGAAATCACTTGGAAATCGTCAAAATCGATTTGTGGAACACAATAATTTCACTTCGCCTCAATTCCGAAAATTTTGAAATCGAAATCGAATAAGTGAAATGTAGAACACAAAAATTCATTTCCGATCGATTTCGATTTCATTTCGAGTGAAAGTGAAATGTGGAACCTAGCTGTAAGACAAATGCTCCGCACCCGGTGAAACCCAACTTGAAAACTGTCGTTCAGTTAATTCTTGATTTGTTAAATGAGAGCACAGTGTGCGATTTTGAATATTTAGCGAGACAAAATTATTTGTATAAATAAAACAATTAATTCGTATTTGTTATTCAAAGCTGTTAAATAAATATAAAATAAACATGAAATGGAACCTTATTTACATGTATATTTACATATCCGGGCCACTAGTATCATCTGAATCACTTGTTTCGCAGCTGCTGGGGAGGTTGCTCTCAGTTTCCTGTGTCTGTGCTATTTCTTCCGCTTCCATATTTTCAAAGTATAGTAATTTTAAAACTTCTGGGTCGAGAGGATCTGTTTTAATATTTTCTTTTGACCTTAATGATGTCACGACTGGGTCAGAAGTAATTAGAAGTTAATTCAGAATATCCGCATTTGTCTGTAATCTCGATATTTTTCTTGAGTGTTCAAGCCTAATTTTTCGGAATTCTTTGTGACGCGACTCCTGCACTTCTTCTGACATTTGTCCAATTGGAAGTAAAAAATTTTGTATTACTTCAGGTCCATGCAACAATATTTTGTGTAATGTTACTGGCATCGGATACCATTTATACAAACGAATGTATAAATTAGCAGTTTCATCACAATATTGCTTAAAGGCAGCTACGTTTATTTGATAACCACAGCTTAAAGTACGTAAAATTATGCCAAGTTTCTCAATTAATGATTGATCAACGCCTGTTATGCTAGATGCCACAGACGAATTTTTGAAAAATCTTCTCGCGCTATTTCCATCGTTGGTATTCCCTCCTCCTTGTTTTGGGGTGTCTAGTAACAATCCAGTTTATTACAGATAATTTCTCTTCCGGTTTTCGGCATTGCCATTTTTGTATGTCCAACCTATAGCCAATGTGTAAAACACATTCCATTAGCCTTATTTGAGCATGTAATGTAGATAAGCCCCAACCAAATGTCTGTGGATCACTTCTCCTATTTTCC
Source organism: Cheilosia scutellata (assembly GCA_955612985.1). Classification (NCBI taxonomy): domain Eukaryota; kingdom Metazoa; phylum Arthropoda; class Insecta; order Diptera; family Syrphidae; genus Cheilosia; species Cheilosia scutellata. Next base: position 71,724,262 of record OY015312.1, read on the forward strand.
AAATTATTCATATCCTTGGCTGTTGCTTGGCATATATAACATCTCTGAGTAGATTTGTTTAATGCTAGTATATTGCATACTTTGCCATCAACCATTGTTTCATCAAATCTATGAAGTACGGGAATAATCTGGCCGTTAACGTCCACCAAGGTCGGTAAAATCGCTGTAATCTGGTTTCTGACATTTAAAAATTCTTCTAAGACTAAATCGTCAGTCTCCTTAGCAAATCTAAATCTTATTGGTCTGCGAGGTAGATGATGGCCGTGGGTTTTGCCATACTTTAACCAATTGATTGTCTTCATTAAATCCATGTAGTTGCAAAGGAACCAATGAAGTCGCTAAAATAGACAAGTCTTCGAAATGATTTATGGTGGTCTTTTGCTTATATCGACTTTGCCACTTCCACCACTTCCATCACAACCCCATTTAAAAATCATTGTTAAGCGTGTCAGAAGACATTGTTCTTCAAAAAAAAATCTGTCAAGAGAATCCCTTTGCGCAAGACACAGTCTCTTAATCGTCAAATCGACTATTGATTGCAACCTAATTTCAGCAAGCGATTCAGTGATTATGCAATCACTAGGGGAAGGATAGCACTTTGCTTTTGCAAGCTTTATTTGCTCGTAAGATGGGTAAAGTTTAAGTCCTTTTCCTAAAGCCGATTTTCTAACTAACTCGTATTTTCGATAGCTCAATTGGCAGGCGGTTATCAGGGCCAAAGCTTCCTCAGGAGAATATTGCTTATCAATAGAAATTTTCCTTTCTGCTTCCTGAAATGCTTTTTTGATTTTATTTGCTCTTTTTGGACTTGAAACCATTTGTCCCAATATACAAGCAGCATCTCTATTACCAGATTGACTCAACTTAATGTTAGTAGCGTGAATCAACTCACTTAAGTTGTATTAACTGAGCAGTTTTTGCAATTTCCTCGTTTTTGATTTTGAGCAACTTGAACTAAAATTTTTTATTGGCCGTCCAATTTTTTTAACTGTTTGCATACCGCTAGTACTGGGGGCATCTAAGTTGTTTATTGCTATATTTTGATTCAGCCAATCGTTATGTTTTCTCAAAAACGAGTTCTTATTGCGGTGACAGGTTTTCCATCTGTGATTAAATGCTGTTACAAATGAATGGATAATCCTCTTAAGTTCATTTGACATTAACTCAGATGCGTTTTGAAGATTGAATATGACTGAAAGGTGGTCGAGACAGCCTCAGACTTAAATGATGACATTCCGGAGTTATCTTCATTACTTCTCAACACCACGTATAGTTCTTTTCTTGATACGCTTAGAAGAAACGCAATTTATTGCACCGACAATTTTGTTTATTCAAATGTGCAGGACCCATAGATTACAAAATATATAAAATCACGATATACAGTCGTATACAAAAGTTTCTGCGGTCCAATAAACCCAAAACTTTTAATTAATTTTCAGCTATGTGACCAATGCACTTTGGTGCAGTTTAGTATGCTAAACGTTGTTTTAGAAACAGTTTTTTTTTAGTAATAAAGAAAATACATACCTTGATTATGTAAATTATTCATTTTTAAATCTTTTACAAAATAAACACTTGTAGAAACAGAATTCACAACGTAACACGGACGAAAACTACTACTTACGATATTAAGATTAGTCAATAGACAGTTGCCTTTGTCAGCCGATTATCAACAGAAGCAATCTTTTAACCGTTATCATTTTTTGCAGAGCCCTTCTTCAGCGTATTAGCTCATCAAAAATCAACTTAATATTGAATATTAGCGTTGTAGTTTTTTTTCCTTTTGACTAGCTAGTTTTGGTAAATCGCACACTGTGCGACGTGTCGTTCTACTAACGTAACTTTAAACAGTTTTGAGTTCGTACGGCTTGGCCTTTGTCTGAGCATTTTTCTTTGTCCGCGAATCAAATTGCCATTGTCAACGATTGATATAATTGCGATTGGAAGTAATTCTTTTTTGCAATTTCACTTCCTTTTGTTTCTGCAACGAACAGTAGCTATGTACAGAAAAAAAGAAGACACCAAATACCCTTTCAATATAGTTACATAAGTACATTTTACACTGAAGTTATTCATCGGTCTAAGGCCATGGAAGACATTGCGTCAGTTTTCTCAGCTCTTCAACCGAAAATATTGCTGTATGGAACGGAAAAAGAACTGCGTACTGTTCAATGCTTACCTTGACATTTACAGTACTAACAGACAACAGTATCATATTGGAAATCGGCCGAATACGGTGTCACATCATGGTACCTGCAAAAATAAATTTAAACCAGTAAGAAAATTATCTTCGACTATGCCGAAGCTCAAATACCCGGTACTATATTATTGTAAAATAAAAAAAATATTTAAGTATTAAAAAATTATATATTTGTATGGGAGGTATGGGTACTTTTTATTCGACCAAGCTCATTTTTTGTCAAAAATTTTTAAATATTATTAAAACAATATGTGCAAAATTTAAACTTGCTATCTTTACTGTAGCTATTTAAATTTAATTTTTAACATCAAAAAGCTTTATAAATCCGATATTTTTGTATGGGAGGTAGTAGTACATAGTTTTCATCCGATCTTGCTCATCTTTGAACTTAGCCGCAGTTTGATGGATAAAAGCTTACGTACCTAATTTCAAGTCGATAGCTCTTAAATTACGGCCGTAATCATGCGGACAGACGGACATCGCCAGATCGACTAAGAAAGTTATGATGATCAATAATTATAGTTTGTCATACGTACAACGCCTCCTTATGTGCGTTACAAATGGAATGTCAAAGTGAATATACCCTCACCACAGTGTGGTTCCGGGTATAAAAATATTTGTTCGTGATTTTTTCTTAAATAGCTTAAGGGGTGTAAGCTTTCTTTACCGCCCCGGGTGCCACTGCCTTTTATGCCCAAGCCACAATGGCGCTTTGCGGCGTGCGTGCGTTGACAGATAGAGTAGAACCAATGCTTTCATATGGTGCAAGCCAGAATGGGGCTTCAGGCTTCGGGTCGCGTTGTGATCGTAAATATCGTAAATATCGGCGCCCCCCAAGTAGAGCAACTTTCTACTTTCAGTGGCGTTGGACGGCTTTGACGTTTACTTTCGGTTTGGTTTGTTCGATTTGATAATATTTAAAGTGTTAGAGCATATGCCGTACATTGTTGGAGTTGCATGGATTCACTTAGGTATATACGTATCTACTCGTTTTTAGTAGCCTATGAGGTATTTTCAATACAAATTAATTATTTTACTGTGTGGAAATGACGAATATTATTTTTGTTGTAATGCTACTAGTGATTTCTTTGGATTGTTGATAAAAAAATATGTGCTCAAATGTTATGTACACGCTTTTGTCTGAAACTACTCTATTCTTCATACAATTTATTAACGAGATAAACATTTTTGTTTAGAATATTTATAGTTTCTTTTTCTAGTTGAGGGTAAATCTAATTTCCCGCTATGTGCAAATGATAGGTATTATTTTATTACTTGGTTTACCCGCCCAGGTTTGCTCGTGCCAATGAATTGCATTGCTTAGATATATTTTGTATTGTCCATCGGGACAATGCACATGAATATGCGCACCTTAGTCCGACTTTGACCCAACTTCACGGGAATTCTCTGGCCAATAGATATCGAAGATTCCCTGTAAATTTGAACTCAATCGGCTGGTAGGGTTTGAAGTCCGTACATAAGAACATAAAAAAATGTCTGGACAAGACAGCGAAGATCTTACCCTAAGAAGAAATTACCCTAATTAGGTCATAAAATCCTTTCAATATGCATTGTCCGATGGGTGACCGGATGTGGTAAAAACCCAGCGAGCGACGAGAAGCAGTACCTGCGATCGCAATCGCCCGAATGTCCAGCATACCACCAGATGTATACATATAATTGAAATAAAATATAAATATAAATTGAAAAATCAAGTAAATCGTCGGTATCCATATTTGATAATTTATTAATAGGGGTTTTTTTTAAATAGCCAAACCAAGTTTTTAACAAAATTGCACTTCTCTATTTAAGTGACTGAACTTCTTTCCACAGCTCAGATAAATGCTGTCCATTTGGTAATATTGCTCACTTAAATCGTTTTACAAGAAGTATTCCACAAAGTAATCAATTCACAATTTTAAGGGAAGGGATTTTCGATGTAATTTACCCATATTTTCTCAACTAAACTAAAAATCTACCTGACTCGCCTGAAACGCCTTTCATGTGAAGGCATGCACCTGTGTACATTGAATACACAGGCAATTCTTCCACAAAAATATTCCACGACAATAAAAGTGAAAATACATTTTATTGATATTTATTTATGCATTTTTTTTACTATTTTGAACAAATTTGCTCTTAATTCGTGCATTAAAATAACAATTATAAGCAAAAGGAGTAGTTGCATTCTGCTCTGAATTCGTACATAACGCACGTACGCAACATAAAGCAAACAGAACTTTCAATTAGTGATGCGAATCACTCGATTCATCGATATTTTCGTAACAAAATATCGATTATTTCACTTGATAATTTATTTTCGATATTATCGATGCATCGATGTTTTCATCCCGATTTTTTTGCGCACTCAAACTCCACTGTCTCAGCTATAATAACACGTCTCGTTACTATTCAAAAACCTTACATTTTATTATAATTACAATATCGGATTAATGTAAATAATATTTGTACAATATACTATTTCAAATAAGCTATTTATTTATTATGTACATATTTCTGAAGAAAAAATAGTTTAATTGGTAACTATTTTAATTCACAAGAATTGGATGTTTTTTTCTGTAAATTTGTATCTTATTGCTTTTTTGATTTGCTTGTCCCTGAACTTTTAAATAAACAGAATACATATTTCAATATAATCAGGAGTTCCTATACATAGTTACTAGCCAAAATCTGTACTTACATATCCTTGTATTTTTAATTTTTTTTTTCAAGAATTATTAAAAAAAGTTAAATTCTTGCCTTGAATTATTTCCTTTGTCAGATAGAAATTGATTGAGTCCTCTAAACTAAACAATAAAAATATATTTTTTTTTCAATAAAAAAGAATAGAAAACTCAGGAAAATTTTAAGTTTGCATATAAACCGATATTATCGATACTATCGATTTTTTTGGGTCGATTTTTGTTTGCATCGATATTTTCATCTTGATAGTAAAATATCGATGTATCGATGCGGTTTTGGATTATCGCGCAACACTACTTTCAATCTCTCCTACTCTAATCTCTCAACGCGCCAACGCTCTGAAGCGCCATTTAGTTTTGGAAAAGTGCGGCTTGCGCGCGTTGACATAAAGTACGGTAAAGTTTCTAAAACGCCTGTCAACGCACGCAAGCGGCAAAGCGCCATTGTGAATTGGGTATAACTTATTAGACTTTAGTCCGTCCCTGTCCCTGTCCCTGGGTATAGCTAGAAGTGAATGTTTTTCGAGTAATACATCCTATTCTTTTGAACCGATTCCTTCTTTTGCCATCCGTAGGTTTGCTTTTTCTGTCGTATCCTCAACCTCTAAGACTACATTCTTTTCTTGCTTTAAATTCGGAGCATGAATATTTTATCGACCCCAAAACATATACCTAACTAGCGCTTAAGCAATGACGTGTTAACTTTTTTTTTGGTAAGAATTTCTCCGAACGGCCCCGATCGGTTAACTAAATATGTAGGTAGATATTCAACTTATGTTCAAGTTATACCTATACATTTATACAAGTAAATATTTTAGTTAAACTTATTTTTTAAACTACCCCAAATGCAGATCAAGCTAAAGATACAAACCATAATTGCCAGCTTTTAAACATCTCAATTAAAAAAAAAACCTTTTATATGTTTTACTTGTCCAAAAATGAACAAAATATTTGTAGGTTATACTAGACGGTTAAGAAACATTTTCAGTCGCGCAAGCAACACATATAAATTTCGCAAAAATGTTGTACATCTTAACAAACACCTAACATGGGTTGGTTTTGGAAACTTTTTGTTGTCATTTTGTTTTGGTTGTGCATTTGCATGTGGCTAAATCTGATCTTGGCTTATCTTCACTCGAATTCCCCAATGCGTTTGCATTTTCTCATTTTTGTCCTTCGCGCTCGTGCCCCGCGATTCGTTGGCCAGAGGAACCTGTAACCCAACCAGACACCTTTTGCCAGTCTCTCTAATTAAACAATTCGTAGAATTTCATGTTAATTGAAAAGGAGAAGCCCACAAGATTCCACCAAAACTGGTGGATGTGCTCTCTAAACTCCAAAGGACAGTCATTGGACTGCGATGCGACTGGTGTTGTGGTACTTTTACTTCGTTGACATTCATTTCTTGTTGTTCTTCCATGGCTATATTCGTATTAATTATACTGGAGCCAAAGGTGGGGGCGATTCTTTCAGCAGCAGTTGCCTTGCTGCAATCGACCTCGAAGTATTCACTGGAACCCGACTATACCAATGTAGGTATACTCGTGGCGTAAAATGTTGACGCTAAATCGCAAGGCGGGAATGGGCAACGGTTTTCCAAGTAACTTAGCTGATATCAGATAAAATTAAATAAAGCTAAGCTGCAGGTTACATTGTGTGTCTGTGTACTGATGTGTGTAAAGTGCCATAAAATGCATAAAACTGTATAGATAAACCGTTGGTATAGGTATAGTGCTCAATTTGGGAGCTTTAATTTGGTAATTGTACAGATCAATCTTATATCAAAAACAAGTCTAATTTATGTTTTATGTTTTTAGTTAGACATCTACCACAGTAAGCTGTATAACAAAGTTCCATAAGGCAAATTTGCTTACATCTACAATTTAATTTTTAACCTTCCTAAACTAAGGACTTGGCATACATTTAGATCTCATTACTTTTCGTGGCTGACTAGTAACACGCTTTTCATTAAATGTATAACAGAACTCGGCTGTTATTTTACATTTATGTTTTTGGTGTGATAGTACTATCACAGATAGAACGTCTTAACGTAACTAAACTATAGGTATCGGTCTTACCGGTCCAGTCCTGACTAAGCACAGAATAGCAAGTATGGCTACAATTACAACTTTTAACGTGATATACAAATAAACTCAAATGAAGGTATTTGTAGCTCCTCTAGAAACAAAAATCACATACCTTCATAAGTCCGTAGTAATAATTGACTTAATGCAAAAAAATTATATTTCTTGGTTTGTGGTACATTTCAGTTTTTCGGGCACTTCACTTCTGTACAAATAGTACACTTACGCCCAGTAGGTAGGTATATAATTTAGCATCTTTGCTATAACCGCCAGTCAGGCGAAGTACATACTTTCGCAGGCCCAGCAGCGTAAAGTCTATATTTGCGCACTTCATGCAGGGGCGTAGTGAGGGGGGGCGTGGGGGGTGTCGCACCCCCCACGCTTTTAAAGAGTCGGCAAATCAACGATCAATTTTCAAAAATTAGGTCTTAAGTTTGGATTTCCATTAGGTATAGGTTTTTAAACTTGTAAATGTATACAAAAGTCGGCATTTTCAAAGGTTTCAGATGAACTCCTTAAAATCGGTGAATCGGTGAATTTGCCGACTGACTGTTTTTAGATTCGATTTTAAAAAGGATTGCCGAATGAAATCCTTAAAATTTATCGAGTTTCGATTCGATTGTAAAAAGTACGGTTGGCAATTCTAATTTGAGGTTAAATTCGAAGGAATGTGTTATTCGCTAGTTCGCGGCTTATTAATGTGGAATGCGAACTTTAACAATTCGCGGCAAACGTGTGTTTGGGCAAAGAGGAGGATAATTAATTATCCTATCAAAATGTATTAAGAAATTAAGTTTATAAACAGTTTAAATATCGAAATTTCGAATTCCAAACTTTTTGCGGCGAACGAAAACACCCGCGCGATTTGTCAAAGTTTATTCGCAATCCACATCATTTAATTCGCATTCCACAATCTAGCGAATTAAACATTCGTTCGAACTTAACCTCAAACTAGACATTGTGAGTAGAAATTGATGGCTGAAATACGCGAACTGCCGCGACCTATAAAAGTGTTCATGTGAACGGACTGTGAAAGCTTGCGAATAGTCGTTCGATCGTAGGAAGTTGGTCGCTCTTATGTGAATGGTCTTTTAGGTACATATTAGCCCAGAGGTGTTACTGTTAAGATTGGTCAAAATTGGACAAAGGGCCGTGGCGCCTCCCATACAAAAAACATCTTCTATGGAGTGAAACTCGTTGACGTTAGATATAACTCGATAACCACTGGGCCGATTTTCCTGATTTCTATACAGTCGGCAAGTTCCTGAAATAAGTCGGCATTTCAATGGAAGTCACCCCCCCCCCCCCCCCACGGCTCAAACCCTCGCTACGGCCCTGACTTCATTATTCACTAGGGATTCCTCGGTTACTTCCAGGTCCAAAAATTCAGTTTAGCTAGTTTACTGGTTTTGCAGCGTTTGAAGATTTTCGACTTTTACCAAAGTTCGAGCTCAATAATTTGTGAGTGCATAAAGAACCCGGTGGTCGAAAATTAAAGCAATCGGGTGCGTCAGTGGAAGTAGAGTGCTGGGGTCTCATCGCGTAAGAGCACTATCGTCTGACGATATTGTTTCGGCGATAGTTTTGCTTCATGTAACGTTTAATTTGGCTGTCGTCTTGACGACATCGTTTCGACTATTAATTTTTTGCTTTACGCAAGAGAGAGAACTGTCAAATACTATCGTCGCGCCGCACGACAGAATTAAGACGATAGCTAAATCATTGTCGTCTACCATTTGTTGTTGTTTTAATATAGGATCTAGTGTTAGTATTGCACAGAAAAAGAAAATTAAGAAAAATGTTTAGACATTGGAATGTATGATGAAGAACAAATGGAATTACTGCGAAGACTAAAAACATTGAGAGATGCATAGGATCCTTTAATACCTCCATCAAAAAAGTGAGTTAAAGGTATACAAAGTATGTCAAATATGTTTTTTCAATTTCATTTATTTTTATAATTACAGCTTTTATTCAGAGACTCCGGTTGACCAAGGAAGTGTGTGTTCTCTGCTTGGAAACCATCAACCTAAATATGGTCCACATACATACCTCCGATACTGAGGCTTGCGGCTTCTTTGGAAGTTTTAGTGGCCACCAGTGGCTTACAGGAAATAATTTCGGTGTTTCTGTCGCCAAAAGTACTCTATCTGAGATAGTTACAGAGACAACATGAAATCGCGAGGTTTCGATGAACTTTTACCGAAACCTTGTGAAACGTTCCCACCGAGTTGAGATGAGTTTCGAAGTTTTGATCTGTCAATTTTGAAGTGGCTTCAAAACAGCTATTTGTTGACGCAAAATAATAGTGTTGGAAAGAGGAATCACAAAAAATGAGTTCTAGGTCCAAGTCGTTGCAATGACTCGGAAATATATGAGCGTTCCAACTTAAAAGTACATCATCAAAACCCCATTCTGAAGGAGAGCTCCAAGAATATTTGTCATATTGACGTTCCCGTGGCTCTGAATGGGGATATCCACATTCCGCTTTTCGGAAATGGTTATGAAACCATACCCATATAGCTTAACAGCAAGCGCCGAACAAAAAAAAATTTCAACTATTCATTATCAAAATGCCGAAGGGTTGTTGAAAACGCGTTCGGGCACTTAAAAACGCGACTCAGAAGAATTGGCAAAGGGTTGGATAACCACATAGATAACATAGATAATAGTGAAGTCCTCCTGCGTCTTGCACATTTTTTTAAATTTGCACAATGTCCAAATAAATAATCATTGGCCCTTCGGCTGAAAATTTTAGAAAAGCTATCGGCAATTACTTATCAGGTAAGAAATCACTATTTATTCCTTTTTTAATTTTTTAAAATATTTATTAATGTCTTTAAATGCTCATTTCTGCCCCCCCCCCCCCCCCCCTTTAGGGGGACAGTCCCCTTTTTTCATACAAAAATGCTGGTTGTCTCCCCTAATACAAGCCACTGTCCCCTTATTAAGTCAAAATTCAATAAAAGAAAACATTAAATTGAAAACTTTTAAAATACTTTCTTTTATTATTTTTTATAAGATTCACATCCATTTGACCCTCACGAACTACATCTCACTTCACGTGCAAAAGTTGTTCTCCTGTAAGTTTTTGTTTTGTACTGTCTCTCTGTCAGTTTTTGTTTTCAAACCAAAAACTTATTTTTATTTCTATTTTTTTTAATCTGGTGTCCAACATTTAATTAAAAAAAATGTTGTCCCCCTTTTTGAACACTTGTACCCCCTATGTTCCCATTTTCGTATTTTTTAATCTGGCAACCCTATTCAAGAAATTTATAAATTATTTCTCTTGAAAATATTATTTACCCCTTTTTTTGATTCAGATTAAAAATGCAGATTCTTTTCTTCTTTTCATTTGTAATGTCAGATTGTCACATTTGTTTTGGCGCCTAATATTTTGACATCCACAAATGAACACAAAATAAACCAAATTTCACGCTGTAGGCTTGTGTGATTTGATAACCTCTCATACGGACGGATAAATTCAGAGGCGTTTCAAATACGTTTCGCTGAAACCCCGAAGCTTAGACCCTTCAAAAATGTATGGCGAAACCTCGGAGGTTAGGAAAAATTTTAAGAAACCTCGCGGTTTCGTTTGGTGGGAACATGGCATAAGATGGGATACCTATTACAGAACAAAAGCGAGATGAAACAAAACAATGGTTTTATCAAAAATGTGCAATACCAGGTGGTAGATAAGTACAAAGTAGTAGTTCCTAGAACGAGCGTCATTTGCAAACATTCTGAATGAGCGTGGTCACAATTTATGGCTTTTGGGTAATTATATGAATTTAATTAATATCATATCTTTTTATCTAATTTCAAATTTTGCTCTATTAGGGGACAGTGACAGCGGATAACCCCTCGAACCGTGGTTGCTCACACCATATCGATCATCTAACAATCCACAAAAAACTCATTTTAATAACATACATGCAAAGGCAAGGAACATAGTCGAAAGAACTATCGGTATCTATAAGGGTATCTAATGTAACCCATTACTATCACTTCTGATTTTATCTTTAATATTTTGGTTTCTTCTTCAGGTCGATGGCGAATCCTAATAAAAATAATACATTGGTCAATTGCAAACAATGTATTATAGGCCGCAAGTACTTATCTGTCAGCAGGGGCGTAGCGAGGGTTTGAGCCGTGGGGGGTGACTTCCATTGAAATGCCGACTTATTTCAGGAACTTGCCGACTGTATAGAAATCATGAAAATCGGCCTAGTGGTTATCGAGTTATATCTAACGTCAACGAGTTTCACTCCATAGAAGATGTTTTTTGTATTTCTATGCATCTCACCCATCAATTTCTACTCACAATGTCTAGTTTGAGGTTAAGTTCGAACGAATGTTTAATTCGCTAGATTGTGGAATGCGAATTAAATGATGTGGATTGCGAATAAACTTTGACAAATCGCGCGGGTGTTTTCGTTCGCCGCAAAAAGTTTGGAATTCGAAATTTCGATATTTAAACTGTTTATAAACTTAATTTCTTAATACATTTTGATAGGATAATTAATTATCCTCCTCTTTGCCCAAACACACGTTTGCCGCGAATTGTTAAAGTTCGCATTCCACATTAATAAGCCGCGAACTAGCGAATAACACATTCCTTCGAATTTAATCTCAAATTAGAAATGCCAACCGTCCTTTTTAAAATCGAATCGAAACTCGATAAAATTTAAGGATTTCAGTCGGCAAAATTCACCGATGCCGACCGTTTCTTAAAATCGAATCTAAACTCGCTAAATTTTAAGGATTTCAGTCGACAATCTCACCGATGCCGAACTCGCTAAATTTTAAGGATTTCAGTCGGCAAACTCACTGATGCCGACCGCCCTTTTTAAAATCGAATCTAAACCCGCTAAATTTTAAGGATTTCAGTCGGCAGATTCACCGATGGCGACCGTCATTTTTAAAATCGAATTTAAACTCGCTAAATTTTAAGGATTTCAGTCGGCAAACTCACCGATGCCGTCTTTTTTAAAATCGAATCTAAACTCGCTAAATTTTAAGGATTTCAGTCGGCAAACTCACCGATGCCGACCGCCCTTTTTAAAATCGAATCTAAACCAGCTAAATTTTAAGGATTTCAGTCGGCAATCTCACCGATGCCGACCGCCCTTTTTAACATCGAATCTAAACCCGCTAAATTTTAAGGATTTCAGTCGGCAGATTCACCGATGGCGACCGTCATTTTTAAAATCGAATCTAAACTCGCTAAATTTTAAGGATTTCAGTCGGCAAACTCACCGATGCCGTCCTTTTTAAAATCGAATGGAAACTCGCTAAATTTTAAGGATTTCAGTCGGGAAATTCACCGATTCACCGATTTTAAGGAGTTCATCTGGAACCTTTGGAAATCCTGACTTTTTTTTATCCATTTACAAGTTTAGAAACCTATACCTAATGAAAATCCAAATTTAAGACCTAATTTTTTGAAAATTGATCGTAGATTTGCCGACTCTTGAAAAGCGTGGGGGGTGCGATACCCCCCCCCCCACGCCCCCCCCCCCCTCGCTACGCCCCTATCTGTCAGCCAATTCAATTTGAAAAAAATATATGGTAGGTATGTATTTATATTTACCTATTAATATGCAGAAAACAAAATGTATGATCCTTAAGAGTTGTTCCGCCTTACCAATAATCAACTTTAGTCTGGCAGCTAACACAAAGACTCGATACTTTCCAAAATGCCCATACCAATAAACAAATTTAGTTGCCAGAATATCGTTAACTGTAGGGTTAAATGTTAATGTTGAGAAAGTCTTGTTTATCTTGGCCATTAGCTAAATAAATCCACCCTAACGTCATTTTCAAGAGGAGTGTTGCCTATACAATCAAAATTAGAGTACCAAAATTGTAATAGGAGTGAATTTAAATACTCTGCATCTGCTCTGCCTGTACAGATCATTTTGTATTAATTAATTAATTTTGGTAAATTGTAACATGATTCCTTATTTTATTGGTTAGGATAAAACAATGCAAATGGTTTTTGAGTCGGTTATACCATTCAAATCTACACAAAATAATAGAATATTCAATTTCTAAACACAGTAAAAAACAAAAATCGAATCGAAAAAAACGACATAATTGTATATTTTTCTGAGCAAGTGCAAGGTGTAAGCATGTGCTCTTTTCCTTAGTCGACAAAGGGATAATATAATATAAACAGGTAGGAGGTATTTCAACAAAACTATAACATTTCTTGCACTCTTTTCTTTTCTACATCCGAAAAGTATAGACCATTAAATTGGTAGACTATTCAAAGCAATATTATACCTACATTTCTTATGGCACGTAAAACTCAACCAAATACGCAAAATGCAATGCAATGTCTAAATTGTAACCAATATTCGAATGATTCAAGTTTTATATATCTCAGTTCATACTACTTAAATGCATACCATTTATACCTGTCCAACACCAGTCCCTCCAAATTATTTGAAAGGAGGTTTTCATTCGCTGAGAATCCTTGGTGAAACATGTTTTGTGTAAAATGGTTGATGTCGCGGCAAAAATGTAGTTGTAAGAATTGCCGACGACCTTAAGAATATTACGTTTACATTATTTAAATAACTTCTCAAAGCTAAGTTTTTTTCAAGTACAAAGAATAGTTTATAGAATGTGATGGCTTATACACTTATATATTATTTCGTGTCACTTTCATTCATATACGATATTTTATATATCAGTGTGATTTTTTTGGAAACAACGTTCCATGAAGTCGGCAGAAAGTATGTTCACATATTCGTGTGATGTTTCAGTTGTTTTTCTATTCGTTACATTGTAATTGTGATTTGTATACTACAAACAAATTTCTTTTTGCATCAATAGCCTACGAATAATTTAAAAACGGTGTTTTTATTATGATGCAATAATCTGAAATGAATTTTCGAAATTAATACAAAAGTACCTAAATGCATAGGATAACGTGTTGTAAATAGTACTGAAAATAGATCCGAATTATAATATGATATGGCAGTACTAATTTTCGTATGAATTTGACAAAACAGCTGACAATTTGTAAATTTCCTAATTGGGGTTTTGGTTTTTGCTTTTAATAAGCGCTGTAAAGCCTTTGGGAGGAATCTGATGGGCGAATTTAATTGTAATTTGTGTATAAATTCGTTTAGAATAATTTTTCGGCAGAAAAATGATCAGTGGCCTTGTTTTCCGCGAAACCAAATTGTGCAATTTGAGTCCTGCTATGACAGAAAATGTAATAGATCCTAATAAAGTTGTCGCACTAGTAAATGTGGAGATCAAATTGTTTATTGGTACCATTTCAATAAAGCTATACATTTTAGGTAAACCTGGCAGCCAACTAGAAGTGTCGGAATTAGGGTTTGATTATTAGTAAGGCCGATTGTAACGAATACATTGCTCCAATTGCTTTGCTGCAATTTCCTTCCTCCTTTCAAGTAAATTGATTACTTTGGCGTGAAACTGAGCCTCCTGCGTGTTGCGTAACGTCAAAATGGATAGCAAATTTCTTTGAAATTAAGTATCTTCTTCCATTTGATTTTTTAACAATTCCACTTTTTCGTCGTTTTCCTTTGGAGCAACGCCGACGTTTCGGTTTACACTCGTATTCACTGAAAGAAAAGTTAACATAAATAATATAGGTACATATACGTACATTGCATTTTGCATTGTCGAATTCTTCTACTTGCGATTATTTACTTCATATCTGGCTTTCCCCTTTCCTCCATGCTGGTATTTTCCGCATTAAGTTGTTGTGCAATTATTACTAAATTGTCTTCTTGCTCTTCGTTACTGAAATTGTGAGGAGCAGGAGCACCGAAAAAATCTGCGCTGCTATCAGCTACGGCTCTTCGAAGGGATGCCATCCCGATCGTTTTTTCCTCCAGATTCGATGTAGGAACTTCTTCTGATGGCCCGCCTCCGGTCTTCTTCAAAGACATTCGATTTTGACTGCATTTCTTTTTCGCCCCATATTTAAAATCCGTCCATACCTTGAATTAAATAAGCAAACCAAATAAAACATTGTTCTACTTTTAGTTATCTATATTCTATATTACCAGTACTTTATACGTCATATCTACCTTTCTCCATCCAGTCACCGATTTGTTGGGCAGTCCAGATGCGTTTAGTAATCCGGCCAAATTGTTCCAAAGGGTATTTCTAGTGTGTCTGCCCTGCCCTGTAGGCCTGTTCTGATTGAGGGTCATAATTTTTCCCAAGTTAGGAGTGTTCTTCCATGAAATTTATCAAAATCTCCATCTATGCTGGTGTAGCCGCCCCTAATATTTATTTTTATTACATTTTTTATTAATAGAATTTACTAATTATAATAAACAAATACTTTATTATAGCTGAAATTATTGAAAACCCAAAGCACAAAATATAGAGTCAAATATCATTTTTGACGTCGCTGACATATTTTTCTGTAGCTTTCAAACTGTTGCTAATGTAATGACAATGATAGACGACACGAGAACGATTGAGTTACATGAAGTAAAGTTAAAACGATAGCGTTCAGTGCTATCGTCGAGACGATGATCGTCAGAAAAGTTGAGACCCCTGGGCATTTGATCGTTATATTTTCTTTCGAACTTACAGTGACAGCATACAGAGACGAGCAGTTCGACTTATTGGAGACCCTACACTCACATAGAATCTACAACCTTTGGTGCACAGAAGGGGGCGGGTTTCCATTACGAACACTGAGCAAACATTTTTTATACCCTCCACAGGAAGGTATATTCAGTTTTTCATTACATTTGTAATGCCAAGAAGGATTCACCGGGGATCCTATAAAGTATATCTATTCTGAATCAGGATCACATTCTGAATCGATTTAGCCATGTCCGCCTGTCTGTGTCAGGTTGGTATTGAAAATGGACTATGTCGGTCAAGTAGTTCTGGTAACTCCCATAGACACATTCGTGTACCTGTACAGTACATCGATACGATATACTAACTCACATGTCAAACATTTTGGCATGACTTTTATTAAGTTTGATTGATTTGGTTCATTATTTAGCTTCAGCTATTTTATTACAATAATTAACTTAAACTTAAGATACTTTAAAGAAAACTAAGTCTCTGTTTAATTATAGTTAGTCCTAACATAACATATGAGTTTCTTTTTGAATAATATAATATTATTTTCTGACTTAAGGTCATTTGGTAAGGCATTAAATAAACGGAAACCTTTATGGAACCATATATTCTGAGATCTCTTTGTAGATAATAATGGTAGTCTAAAGTCTCCTATATTTCTTAAATTATATGGCTGTACATTTGCTACATAAACGATTTGATTATATAAATAATTAGGTAACAATTGTTTTTTATTTTGAATATAAATATGAGCACATTCATCACAGTTCTCTGGTTAATTGTAAGCCAATGTAAGGTGTTTAGCATGTGTTGTTGTTGCATATTACACATCAAAATACATCGCATTCCTCTGTTTTGCAACTTTTGCAATCTATCTGACATTCTATTATTCCCTAAAAACAAAATTGTTAAACAATATTCAAAGTGCGGTTTAATCATAACAATGTATATTTTTTTTGCGCAAACCATTGATACCCTATACGCCTTATTCTTTGAAAAAAAAAAAAAAACAATTTTCTTTGCTATTTTTTTACATACATAGTCTAAATGCGATCCAAAGCTTAGATTTTTATCCAAAATTACTCCTAGGTACTTTATTTCATTATTAGAATGATAATAGCTTTTGTTTTACCTGCGTTAAGTTTTAACTTATTAATTTTTAAATAAACTTCTACACGTAGCCCACTCTTGTTCGTTGGGTTCTGTTCGATAAATAACCTTTGAACCATTCAAGTTCTACACATCCAATACCATACTTTTCAAGCTTCTGTAGCAGTATACTCCTGTCTATGGTTTCAAACGCCCTTTACAAGTCCAAAAAGACTGCAACTGTAAATTTTTTATGATGAACTTCTGTTTTCCATTGCGCAACTACCAAATTTAACAGTGATTCACACCTATGTTGTTGTCTAAATCCCGACTGATAGTCCGTTATGATATTATTTGCTTCCATATAGTTTTCTAGCTGTTTATGCACAACCTTTTCCAATATTTTACTCTCCGTTCTTAACATGTTGACTGGTCTAAACTCTTTAGGATTAACTGTGTTTTTTACTTTTTCTATTGGAACTACTATTGATTCCTTCCAGTGATGCGGGAAAATGCCATTACTTAGGGATTCATTTATTATATTTACAAAACAGGGTCCAATAGTGTCAAAAGCACACACGATCATCTTAACTGACAAACGATTAAAGACCTTTTTACTATTCATGCTTTTCATAATATTTTTAAATTCACTCATGTTCACTAATTTAAATTTAAAGATTTGTTCATTGTTTGTATGCACTAAATTCGAATATTGTTCAAAGGGTATTCTATCATTTAACTCTTCCACACTTCTAACAAAAAATCTATTAAGTTTATTAGCTATTTCAGTCTCATTTTTTATACTCTCGCCATCACAGATAATTTCCTTTATTTCATTTTTTTCTTCATTGAGCACTAGCGTTTTTATTGTTCTCCACATTGCTTTCTGATCCGTTGATTGGTCAATTTTCCGGGCAATATAATTGTTTTTTGCTGCTTGAATTTCACTCGCGTATTTTATTTCTACATAGCCTATATCTATACCAGTGGCTCGCGTCATTTGTCCAAACCGCTCTTTGATGTAGTTGGATTTTTGTCTGCTTCATATGTATTAAATAAATATTGGTTAAACCAACTTATGTTAATATTTGTTCCACTCTTTGTTTTCAATGTAATCAATTTCTCTAAGATACTTTTTAAACGATCGCTTAAAGATTTTGCTATATCATTTAATTCATTGGCACCTAAATTTTCTTAATTATTGATGAGCTCCCTACATTATTTAACATTTTATTATAATAATTCTGTTCAGAAATTATTTCTAAAGATTCATGGTGACTGATATTAAATTTTTTTTTCACTTTTGCCCGTATATTTTTCATGTTTGTTATAACGTAATCTATTAAAGTAGACGAGTTTTGGTTTGGGTTCTTGTTGGTTCCGTAACTATTTGTTTAAATGAAATGTCCGAAATACTTTCATAAATTCGTTTCTTGGATGTTCCATTTTCAAACCAGTCTATATTAAAATCACCCATTATTATAGTTTCATTATATGTGGGGGGTATCAAAGCATCGTCCAGGCCGATGATAACACTTACTTATTTTTATTTTTTTGTGTTTTAAAATGGCCTAAAAGACATAAATATAATATTTTTTTCTTGAGAAAATGATTTTTTTTTTCTAAATTTTAATAATTTTGTTTTTAATCAAACCATGTTTATGTGACTCATTCCATTCCAGTTACATAGCAGAATAAGTCTATACCAAAAAGTGTCAGATAGGAGCCTGTAAGAAGGTCTGGTGTATTTAAAGTATGGGGTGGGTGGCTACAAAATTTTAACCCTTTTTTCGCAGGGTTTAGCCAGACAGGCGCCTGGAGCTAAAGTTTAAATATATTTACTCTGGGGTATTTAGCAGTAGGTATAATATTTTCAGTCAATAAAAATACATGCACTTTTCTGCGAAAATTGAAATCTTTAAAAGTAAAAAAAAAAAAAATAGAAAAAAAAAGTTTCTGCAGAAAAGTACAGTACATCTTAGAATAAGTCAATTTAAACAGAAAAAATAAAAAAAATTATTTATGCTTAGTGTTCATAATCGAAACCTAATCTCACAGAAGACAAGTCGCTGACCTTTGCTTGTTCCATAGGTACTTCCACGACCATGGTAGATGTTCCGAGGAATTCAAAGGCATTAGCCCCCGAAATGCATTATAGGTTCCCTTTCCTGGGAGAAGTAGTATTTAGACAAAAAAAAAGGTAAAATTTTTCAGAAGTCTGTTCAACTGCTTGCATAATGCTGACGTTTTTAACATTATCGGAATTCGGAAGATCGTAGATTGAAAAACGGAGGCGGCGAAGATGGGTCTGGAGTCTCAGCATCGACGACTGGGACAAAACGTCACGATGGACAGATACGACTTCGAAGTAGTTAAAGGTTTTGTCTATCAGGGCTCCACTATCACCTCGCAAAATTACATCAGCGCAGAGATCAAACGACGAATCACTCTTGCCAATCGCTGTTTCTTTGGGCTAAGAAGGCATCTAAGACGTAAATCCCTCTCTCATAGAAGCAAGGAGATACATATTATATAAGACCCTAATCATCCCGCTCCTGCTTTATGATGCAGAAGCATGGACTCTGTCGAAATCGGATGAAAACCTCCTGGGATGTTTTGAGAGAAAGATTCTTCAGACGATATTCGCTCCAGTTTTTATCGAAGGAGTTTGGAGGAGAAGATTTAACTACGAGCTCTATGGGCTATACAGCGACGTTGACCTGGTCGAAAAGCTGAAGATACAACGGTTGAGATGGTTCGGGCACGTGTAGCGTATGGACAGCAACGCACCAGCCTGAAGAGTAATGAGTCCATCCCTGAGCGAAAACGTAATTGGAGGGCGACCTCAACCAACTTGGTGTTTGTAACTGGAGGCAGCTAGCTAGGGACCGAGCTGGCTGGAGGGGCTTGTTGGTTGAGGCCGTTGTCCACCCCGGACTGTAAGCCAAGCGCCCCCAAAAGTAAAGTAAAGTAAGTAAATTATTTTTAATTGTAGTACACATACCTTAGGAACTTGCTTCATTGTTATGATAAAATGCATAAAACTGGGTTGTTGTATGTAGGTCGATTCTCAGAAAGACGATCTTCCTTTGCGGAGCTTGTATATGGCGAACCTGGAATGCTGTACTGTGAGTATTGTGCTGTGTACACTTCCGCTCAAAGAAGTGCTTGTTGATTGAAGTGCATATTCTGGGGAACGCAGGATATTTGTTGATTTACTGCTTTCATTTGAGATTGGTTTGGACATTGAATTCAGTCTGAGCAAACTTTAGAAAGGGGTTGAATATTTCCATTTGTTTCGCTAATTGCAAGCTTTTATAATAGCGATTAGATGGTGCAGCTTGGCAGGTAGTGGTCTTCTCGGCTCATTTAAATTTTGGATAATAATCCCGAAGATTCTTCTAATTCTTTTTGATTGCATATCCCAAAATAAGGTGTAATGCTAAATAGGTATCTATCATAAAACTATAGTATTATTTATTTATAATACAGCATTTTAGCTACGGGTGACAGTTATGTGACAATTGGTAATGGCTACAGTATGAGATTTTGTACGGTTGGGAAAATCAATAAAGAAGTTAGCGAAATGCTATGCAAAAAAACTCCAACCGACTTACATGCCTGAGCCAACTAAGGAAATATGGGAGAACTCTGAGCGTGAGCGCATATGTACAGGGAAGAGTAAAGTTATAAATAAAATTCCACAAACATACTGCATCGACGTATTTCTCGTATTTACAAAAGTTTTCAATCGTTTTATTGGATGCCAAATTTATTACAAATTTATACCTATGTATTGATATCGGAGAATATGGGAAAAATAGTGACTCTGATATTTTTGAATTTCGTCTCGCCGAATTTTATGATCTTTTCGTGATTTGAGAAATTTACAAAAATCCTCCACCTTCCAATCTTCCACCTAAAAATATTCGTGACGTGTTTTTTGGTCGTCAGAAAGTCAGAAACTCCAGTTTCCTGGAGAACGTCAACGTAGATCTAAAAGTAGAATTTGTTATAGAATTAAACATTAGGTCTGTTTTTTCCTCATCGATCTCAGTGAAGTAAAGTAAAGTAGGATTTTCTGCACGCAATTACAACAACTGCACTCAATTTGACACCACTGAGATTCACACAAGCTATTCATTTCCAGCAAGACCAACTTTGGAGCATTCTTCAATTCTGAACACCAGGTGAACACATTTTATGTTGCCATTTGGATCTGTTCACAGAGTGCCTCCATTTATGATACATAATATGTGTCGGCTGTGGTGGGTGTAAAATGCATAAAGTGCATATATTTTAAACAAATTTCAAAATAGCAACTGAATATTACGGAAAGTAATAAAATATTAAATATTTTCTGTTTTGATTTAAGTTGTACTTTGGTAACAAAATATATAGGTATATATTATATACACCTAGACTTATAATAATTGAAAATAAGTATGTTATCTTTGATGTTATGTCATTATGGGATACATTTTTTGTAATAGTACATCCTCCCATTTTGTATTCCCTGTTGATTTTTTAACTGAAGTAGATATGTAATGAAGGCATTATTTACATACTCTTTTTTTTAAATGAAAATCATTCGATTTCAGCCAACTGACATTCCAACTTTTGATTTCGATGGAGATTCGATTTATTTGTTAATTCCTCCGCACATTCTCATATGTTTTTCCGACTGAAAATTTGTGGTCTAAATCTTTATTTAAAAAATGTTTACAGACAAATTTACATAAAAAAATGTAAAATTGGAAGCAACATTTGTTCGTCTTATGGAAAAAAATTTCAAATGAAAATAATCGCATGTCGCAATCAAAATGAACAGAACAAATCAAGGACAGTTTAAAATGTTAATTTATAATAATTTATTTAATCTTTATTGCATTTTTATGTTCAGATCGAAAATCGATCGAATCTCAGAATTTGCGTGAATACTCTTTTGGACTCACCTAACAAACACACCCGCGTGTGTTTTTGCTTTTTTTATACCCGGTACCACACTGTGGTGAGGGTATATTCACTTTGTCATTCCATTTGTAACGCCCATAAGGAGGCGTTGTAGGTATGACAAACTATATATATTATTGATCAGCATCACTTTCTTAGTCGATCTAACGATGTCCGTCTGTCTATCTGTCTGTCTGTCTGTCCGCACGATTACGGCCGTAATTTAAGAGCTATCGACTTGAAATTTGGTATGTAAGCTTTTATCCACCAAACTGAGGCTAAGTTCGAAGATGAGCAAGATCGGATGAAAACTACTACTACCTCCCATACAAAAATATCAGATTTATATAGCTTTTTATGTTAAAAATTAAATTTAAATAGCTACAGTAAAGATAGCAAGTTTACACTTTGCACATATTGTTTTAATAATATTTAAAAAATTTTGACAAAAAATGAGCTTGGTCGAATAAAAAGTACCCACACCTCCCATACAAATATATAATTTTTTAATACTAAAATATTTTTTTTA
Source organism: Cheilosia scutellata (assembly GCA_955612985.1). Taxonomy (NCBI): domain Eukaryota; kingdom Metazoa; phylum Arthropoda; class Insecta; order Diptera; family Syrphidae; genus Cheilosia; species Cheilosia scutellata. The sequence goes on from OY015312.1 coordinate 71,746,414, forward strand.
TTTTACAATAATATAGTACCGGGTATTTGAGCTTCGGCATAGTCGAATATAATTGTCTTACTGGTTTTCTTTGGCAATAATTCGCAATTTTATTTTGACCATACAAGAGAAAAACCAGTAAGACAATTATCTTCGACTATGCCGAAGCTCAAATACCCGGTACTATATTATTGTAAAATAAAAAAAAAATATTTTAGTATTTTGTCATACCTACAACGCCTCCTTATGGGCGTTACAAATGGAATGACAAAGTGAATATACCCTCACCACAGTGTGGTACCGGGTATAAAAAGTAAGCAGAAAAAGTAAATATTCTTTAGAAATTGATAATCATTATTATTTTTGCGCTAAAAGGTTAATTATCCAGTTTTCTAGAAGGAATTTGATTTTGAAATTGAATTTTTCATTGATGGCCATTTTGACAACAATGCCAGCTGTTTACTTTTCAGGGGTAAAACCGACTGTTCAGAAAAGTGGTTGGGGACCAGTTTGGGACTGTTTTTTTAACATTTTCTTACTTTACTTTACTTCACTGAGATGGGTGAGGAAAAAACAGACCTATTATTGCTGTAGTGTTTGCAAAGTGATAATATCTACAGGAAAGGCACTTAAAATGTATTTATTGAATACTTCAAAATTTGTATTTATTTTTATTCTAAATCGGAGAGTGACAGTATGAATTTAATATAAACATACAAATATTTAAAAAATATATTTCGAAATAGATTCCAATTTGTTCGTAGAAAAATTTCGTGTACCCGCGTACAATTTGTTGATTGCCTTACTAAAAGTTTCTCCCATAAATTACGTTCTCCAACTAATAAAAGCAAAGTGCTTAGTGCTTTTCAAGAGTCGGGAAATCAAGGAAGCTATATTTTTTATTAACTTGAGCAACTAAAAACAAAAATCGACAAAAACGAGCAATTTTCAAAAATTAGCTCGGAGCAAAATGTTAAAAAATAAGAAGGTAAGGTATAGGGGTACCTATAGGAAGTGTCTACATACAATGGTATATGTTTTCAAACTTTGGATTGGTTTGTCCTATCAATATTGCTTTTCGTGGAGTAAAATATATTTTATTGTTTTTAAATAGCTATCCAAAGTTCTTTCCATAGTTTAGTAAATAGTATGTAAATAATATTGACAAGAAAATGTTTCAGGTAAGTAATAAGAGCGATGGATCATGAAAGCAAATATTTTAATGATACAAAAATGATAACTTTATAAAGGTAGAATACCTACAACGACCCTGGTTACCCAGAAAAGACGTATTTTTTATTCAGAATCATTAATGTCCAATCGGCACATTTGTACCTATTTTCTCCGACTATCAGAGTCTTTCGGATAGAAAAAAGCGACAAACGACCCGTTCGGGTTCTTAGCAGTTATTATTTCCTAGTATTCAATAACTATACCTACCTATAATATACTTAACGCATTTGTAGGTTTTATCGAAATGCCAAAGCCCTCGCGGAAAAGAATACAATTTGAATGTCAAGAATGTCGGAGCCGAGTCGACTATGACTACAAGACTCGGCACGAAAAACATAATGGCAAACATGTTAAAGTCAAGAATGTCGGAGCTCCGTTAAATCCGTTTGAAGTGTCTAAAAGAAAAAAATAAATCCCATATGTCCTGCCTTCTTTATCTTCATCATGTCCTAATGCTGCTGCATCTAAACTTCCAGGTGAACCTTAATTTCCAGCTGCAAAAGAAATTTAGGTTCATCTGGAATCGCTGAATCGTAGTGCTACTTCAAAGCAGAGAATCACCTTCACCAGTCGTTTCAATTCTAGTTTCTCCTCAACCATCTATTCCACAAGTAACTGCATCCTCTTCACTAATACCATCATCAGTGTCGTTGGAAACACAATCGTCAGTTTTGTCCTAATTAACATCAGGTTCATAATCCAATGAAGTTGAGGTTAATTTTATTTGGATTACTTTTTCTGGCCAGGTTGCAGAATTTATGACAAATTTTGAACGAGTGAATCAGATCTTGAGCAACCTCAAAAACGAAGCACAGCCAAATTTGACAGAATTTTTTGTCGATGTTAATGCCTGTTTGACAAATATCCACCCAGAAAGTGATGACTTGTTGGAAACTGCAAAAAAAGAAGAAGAAAAACTCGTACGTAATAAAACTTACAATCTGCACGTTGGTAGTTAAGTTTTGATAGAACATGACCCTGGAAAACGCAATAAAATATTGACTGCTAACGTACGTAAATATTTAAGTTCTCTTGGGCCATACCAGCCGAAACTTGAACTTTATCCTACCAATGCAGATATACCTTCTTATAAGCAATGCCGATTCAACCCAGCATGGTATTCCGAGTATTAATTTTTAGAATACAGTCCTTATAAAAATGCTGCATTTTGCTTTGATTACATTTTATTCTCAGAAGGAATTGAAAGACAAAACATTCAAGAAGAACAAGAAAAAGCATACTATTTAAGACAAGAGTCTTGCAAGTTTTAATTGATGTCGCGAGAACTTTCTGAAGGCAAGGATTAGCTTTTCGTGGTCACGACGAATCACTACAGGACAGTGATAGAAAATTTCGACAAAATGTTCATTTGATTTCACGACATTGCCCTTTAATGAAAAAATGGTTGGATGAATCATCAAATAGACCACGCCATGTGACGTCCCTTAGTCCGGCTACCCAAAATGATTTCATTGATCTCTTGGGAACTATAGAACTCAAAAAGTCATTGTAAATAAAATCAATAAAGTGGGTATTTTTTCTGACACAACTCCAGACTCATTACATAAAGATCGTCTTGCTATCAATATTCGATACTTAGCGTAAACAAACTGCAGACCTGTCCCTATTGAACGTCTTCTGAAAATGGATGTCGTCCTGACGAAAAAAACGGGAGAGAAGAGTTGGCTGAAAAAATCGTAGTGGCCTTTCAGTCACTAAGAATTTCAGAGAAAAACGTCGTCTTTCAATCTTATGACTTTGCCAAAACATGTCTGGGAAGTATACCGGTACGCAGCAAAAACTGTCAGAAAAATGCGGTAAGAAAATCCCTTACATTCCATCCAAGCGCATCGGATCAACATATTCATCGAAACATCATGAGAGTGTGTTACTTAAAGAGTTTTTCAATGTTTTGGAAGTATTGTATGTTTTCTTCTACGGCAGCACAAAACGTTTTGAACATTATATGCGTGAGGCATTCAAAAGAATTGAAAATTCATTGCAACTAAAAAATTTGTCAAAAACTCGATGGACAGCTAGAGCTTAAACAGTCAAAGCTGTGTGGATTTCTTTCGAAGGCTATCTTGCATGCTTTGGAAGAAATAAAAATCGATGCAAGTTCTTTTGACAATAATACACGTAGATATCTTCGCTTCTGGTCTGCTGAAAAAAATTTTGGATTTTGATTTTATCACTTCTTTATACTTTTGTAAAAATGTCATGTTCATGTTTAAAGTCAAAAATTTGACAGAAATGAACGACGATGACGACCAAATCGATGCAATAATCAAAAGTTCATCTTCATTCGAAGTTAAAGATCAGTCCAGAGTATGATTTTCTGAAACATCAAAGAACGCGCCCTGTATAAAAATCCAGAAACCGCTTTCGATTTCCAAACATTTTATAGAAAAGAATTTAGAACGGTTTTGCAAGTTTTTATTAAGAGTGTATAAACGATAATTTAAAAAATACTTTTCTCTTTTTCCACTTTCACACCTTTTCAAATGATTTTTGAAATACCAGTTGACAGAGGCAATGTCACAATAGGGTGTTCACAGTTTATATTTTTTAATAGAGATTTCATTACTTATATTTATTTTCATTAATTTAGTTTTATTTTCGTTCAATTTCAGCTTGTTCATCTTCCGCCACATCGTTTGATATTTTCTAACAACTTTGTTCTGCATTCCTCAGCGTCTTTCCTCTCAGATTAAACTAACGTATCATCTACATATTGCCCCTCTTTGCATTCGCTTAGTATGGTTGGCATACCGTTGATGTATATTAATATAAACAGTTCAGTTCCCAGAATTGAGCCCTGCGGAACTCCTCCACCTCTTTTAAATGTGATACTTTGCCATTGATTTTTGTCCTTTGTGATCTTTTTGAGAGAAGCGATTTAAACCAGTCCAGTTCTTTATCTCTTACCCCGTAAATGTTTTGAAATAAAATATTACGGTTTCAAATGCTCTCTTAAAATCTAGAAAAGGTGTTGTTTTTCTTATTTCCTTCATTTGTCCACTATGTAATATTAATACATAATTCAACACTGCTTCGCACGAGTAACTTTTTTTAATCCAGATTGATAAAAAAGAAAATATTGTTGGTTTCCATGTAATCCATCAGCTGTCTTTTTACCACACTTTCCAGTATTTGCAGTGTATTTACTGGACGGAACTCTTCGCACTTTTTTGTATTCGGAACTTTCTCTACTGGTGTAACCATTGAGTCCTTCCAGGCATTTAGAAACTTTCCCTCCTTCAATGAGTTGTTCATAATCTGTTGTAATGTATTTCCTAATTTATTCAAGTTATCTAGGATTATTTTAGGGCTTATATTGTCGAAATGCGATTTGTTTTTTATATCCCTACAAATTTATTTCAACTTTTCTATGGAAATTAGCTGAGATTTAAAATTGCGCACTCATAGCTAGATATTGAATACTATCGTTCACACACAATGTCTTCAATTTCGTTTCTTATCTTCTTTACACATTCTATAAAGTAGGTATTCGTTAAATTTGTTAGAAATTTCTTCCTCATCTGTGTAATTTGTTTGTTGAAAAATTATATTACTTATTAGTGTCTTACTTTGTTTTAAAACCAATATTTGATTAATTCTCCTCATTTTGCTATGTTAATTTTGCATTTTATAAATTTGTTTTTTTGCTTTACTAATTTTAAACTTGTAATAGTTCCTTGCAATTTGATATTCGTCCCAGCTCTCTCCATCGTTTAATATTCTAGCCTTTTGATACATTTCAATTTGGTTATTTCTTAAAGTTTTAAGTTCGTTCGTAAAAGAATCGTATTTATTTTCATTTGCATTTCCATATATGGTTTTATTTCCTTCGAGAGTTTTACTTCTATGTTTTTATGTTTGTTCCTGTGAAAATTGGTCGAAATTGGGAAAGGGGCGTGGCACCTCCCATACAAAAAACATATTCTATGGGGTGAAACTCGATGACGTTATAACTCGATGACCGCTGGGCCGATTTTCGCGATTTCTATACAGTCCACAAGTTCCTAAAATAAGTCGGCATTTCAATCAAAGTCACCGTCACAAGAAGCATAGACACATAATTACTAGATGGTGCATTTCATATAAAGGAAATGGTTATTCCCAAACACCCCAAAATCTAGATGGAGCCACCGTGAAAATATACCTCAAACTCGGATACATGCTGCAAAGCACTTTATTTGTGGTGTACTGTTGTGAAACATTTCCGATCAACGTGAACCGTGAATTCGTTGGCTTCTCAGTGGAGTTTATACCTGATTCTTCTTTGTTTTCCTTTTTCGCAAAACAAAATGTTCCTTCGTTTTTACGGCATCATGTATCCTAATGAGACTTTTGATATAGCATTGGGCAAATGTTTATAAAGAACAAGAACACAAAAAACAAAACAAAAACAAACTACTGGTTTGCCTCTTCTCTTTCTGCATTCATTATCGCCATCCCCATCTGTCAGTATAAAATTATTTCTGATGTGATGTAACAGGGTAGGGAACTGCAACTGGTTTGGTTTTTCTTGTAGAAGAGGGGAATAAAGGAAAGGAGATGCAATATTATGACAAAGAAGCACGGTGTAGGATGGTGTAGGACTTGTTCGTGAGAAGAGGGGGGGACGATGCAAGGGTCAGTTGGGAGAGACAAATTGAATAAAAACTGACTTTGGCTTGTTTTCTGTCATTGCAGAAGATTTTTAGATTGTGCATATAGGACTACCTATAGGTATATTAGACTCTCACTATTTTTCCTATATTTTTGTCAAATATGCATCGATTTAAGTGATTTTTTTTAATTGATTCGCAAATGTTATATGTGTCTACTTTATGAAGTATGTATTATAATGTAGAAGCATTTTATGTCGGTAGAGCGAGCTGCCAACTATTATATCTACATCTATCTCTAGGTATATAAAAATGAATTGTTATGCCTTAAGCTAGTATTAGACGATATGTTGAATCATCATACGTATGCTGAAAATTGTGTTCCAATCACAACATATCGTGCATACTTTGATGACAGAAATTTTTTTTTACACGATATGTTGTGATTGAAACACAATTTTCAGCATACGTATGCTGATTCAACATATCGTCTAATACTAGCTTTAGTCTCGAGAAAGTCTAGAGGCTAGACCGATTTGGATGATTATTTTTTTTTTGTACCTATTGATTCAGGGTTTGGGAAAACAGAAAATTCGGGGAAACCCAAATGAAAAGCCGAAAAATCGAAAAAAAAAATCTGAATTTCTATTTTGTATGGGAATATACATAGGTACACCGCCAGTGATCGTGTGATCGTTGATCAGCGGTCAGAAAATGAGGCTAAAGCTAAGTACACACGATTGTCAGATCTTACAATATTGTCAGATCTTTCAGTGAAAAATGTGTCCCAAATGTCTTACAACCGTCTGAACTTACAATTTTGTCTTACAATATTGACAGAAATGTCATTGTCAGCCAATTGTAAGACATCCATCTGACAAAAAAATTGTCAGGTTGCTGACTATAGTCTGAACAAGTCTGAACACACATTTTTTGTTATTATCAGACAATCAGGATATTGTAAGACTCATTGGATATTGTCAGATGTCGTTGTTTATGGAAGCTGACAATAGTTTACAATTTCTTCATTGTCAGCCAATATAACGAGCGAAATCGAAGTTAGATTTTAAACGATGGAAAATAATTCAGAAGATATTGGATATGAACAACTTTGGAAATTGGAATTTAAATTCAAAAGTCGAAAATAAATTGTACAGGAAGAAAGTACAGAGTGAATGGGGTTGTTGAATGCGCAGAGTATAAACTACCCAAAGAAGCCATGTGGTAAGTGGTATATGTAATAAAGGAAAAAAAAGTTGGGTCAAGTTGCCAATGAAACTGTCTCGATTTCCTGGATGATCGCGCGCATATTGGTGTCTTGATGTGTGGAGTCACCAAAGCTAGAATTCCATCGGATTGTGTTGAGTCCATTCGCAAAAAATTGCGATAAAGTTCAGGCTCCTCAGCTTGCTATTAGGATTACAATCCTTCCTTCTGACAACGGGCCACCCAATCCTTCTTCAAAATATTACGTCGTTTTCGTATCAATTCATCATCCTCGCAGTCTTCTAACATGTAGGCAGTTAAAATCTCGCAAGTACAATATTTTGTTCCATTATCCGTACTACAAAAAACAACCCACAAGACTTTGAATTTATCTGACAATGTCTGACAACAGATCGACCAATTTTTCATATTCAAATATCTTCCGACCGTGTGAACACCCAATTTTCAACCTGACAAAGTTGTCAGGAAAGTCATTGTCAGACCATTGTAAGACATCCATCTGTCATTGAAATTGTAAGACTTTAGGACAAAATCTTACAACCGTTTGAACGCACAATTTTGTGTTGTAAGGTAGTTGGCTATTGTAAGCTCATTGTCAGTCATTGTCAGAGCATTGACAGATATGACAATATTGTAAGATCATACAATCGTATGTACTTAGCTTAGACTATCCGTTTAGGGCTGTGCATTGATGACTGAGTCATTTAGGACAAACACCAGAACCAGCATGGGTTGGTTGATTGCTGCTTGCTACAATAGCTGCGCCAACTGCCTAGTTGCTCCTAAAATAATCATAAATATAAAAAGGTTAAAATTAAAATTAAAATAAACAAATGAACTGGAACTGTCAGCCTACAAACCGCATATATGTAGGAGTAGGTGTATAGGTACTTATGCACAATTTGAACCATTTTTTGGGAATAACAACAGAAATTAGTATAGGTAGGTACTTATAGCACTTTTATTTGTGCGAATCATTTTGAAGAGGAAATGTTAGGTAAAAAAAACCAAAGAAAGGTACATACATACATTGCCTATTTCGAATCAAATAGGCTTACATACTTAATACTTTAAATAATTTATCATAATATCCTTCATCATTACCCATCCTAATATCGAAATATACATACACACATACTTACTTACCTAATTACGACATTTCACATTTCCATAGACACATTCCTTCCATATTGTTGATTATATAAGATACCCCATCGTCTTCACTTCATCAGTCTCGTAATGCTAAAACTACCCCTGCACTACCACACACACCATATCATGCAAAATGTACTCGATCTCGATCTCCATCATCGATTTCATTTGCTGTTTCTTCCTCCATTCTCTGCAACATTTTTGTGTATCTTTGGTATCTTGCAAACACCAAAGATACAAATATGGAAATATGCAAACACAAAATATGTTTATAAGTTGACCAACTGCATTGGGACGCCATCTACTAGGAGTAAAATTGTGAGGTATACGCTGTTCCAGGTTGGGGTATGAAATGCACCATCTAGTAATAATGTGTCTATGCAAGAAGTCAGTTCTGCAATAAATATAAATAAAATTGAATTTCTGAAACAAGTGTGTTGTCCTGATAGTATACATACTATAGGTTAGGTACATCTTACCGCATACAGGGCTTTTTTTGTCGAATGTCGGAAGTTTGCATGATGAATAGTACGCTATATCAAAAAATGGAAAGTGGATGGAAACCGTTTCAAAATATTATTTCCGTAATATTAGGAGACAGCTCTTACCCATTAATAACGTGGCTTGTACCGCCTTCACGCTCAACTATAAATATAAACTATATAACTATAAATTTATATTCCACTTTTTTTTTGGAATACAAATAAAATGAATCCAAATTTTAAGACATGAATACAAAACAAATAAACTTTTATTTCAAACAAAATTAAAAAAAATAATAGGTAGATACCCCTCTTAAAAAAACTTAAAAACTATAATTTCAACAAAAAATATTCACCCCGCTATTGTCGTTGTCGTCTGTCGCAAACGACTGGCAACATTTTTCGTGTCGAGTCGTTTGGAATTTGGTATTGCGTAACTGACACAAACACGACTCGACTCTCTCAACTCTCACATTCCACATAACTTATGTCGTTTTCGATTGGTAATCCAGAAGCGTCCGGAAGAACTCTCCGCGATTCTGAATTCAAATCCAGAAGCAAATTTCTCTTCTTTTCAGTAGAATAACTGACAGTTGAGTGCCAATCGAACGCTTTCAGAAGCGTTCGGATTGCTTCCGGACGGTTCTGGATTACCAATCGAAAACGACATTAGAGACACAAACTATGACACATGTGGTTTGACATTTCAGTCGACGAATTTTTTTTGGTCTGTTGTTTTGTTTTTGACTTGGTGATTTATTTAATAAAACAAATCAAAAATAAATAGCGTTGAGCTGTTTTTTGAAAGCAGTGACGAAGAAGAAAACAAGCAAAAAGAACTGGTAAAGATAAGAAGGAAATTTGAATAAAATCCAATCCATTGGATTTGCCCGACGTTAAGTGAGTGGTAAATATAATTTAAATTGCAAGCATTGCTTTAATAACAATTATTTTCAGATTTAAAATGTATTTTAGACCAATTCAGAGATGAGAGGCTATGTCGTCCCATTACGGATTAACACCACTTTTGTTAGGCAATGGTGAATGATTTTGCCAAAGGAATATTTTTCACCATTTCGTTCACTAAATGTAGAAAATGTCTTTTATTTATTATCTTCATTCTGAAAAGTAGCTATAATTGTTTTTTGGTTAATTAAAAATTAAGTACACAACTTTTCTTTAACACCTTCTCACACAGTCGTCCACAACAGTCGTCCACAAAAGATGGACGACAAAAATGTTTCCACGAGAAACGTCATCACAAAACGCCTCACGCAATACCGACGAAAAATACAATCCACATTGCTCCAAATATATTTAAATGCTGTGTTTACGGAAACACTATAACAAATCTTTTTTTCAACACTAATTCAGAAATTTTCTGCATCTTTCTGGTATGAACACGAACACATTTGTAATTAAAGGTAGAAACAGTGTTGTTAGGACTCTCTCTTCATTTTTCCCACGAAACGTGGTCATTTTTCCCTTTTTTCCCATTTCACCGAACTCAAATTCCCACAAAATTCCCACGATGCATTAAAATGCAAAAAAAATGTTTAATTAATTTTTATTATATATATTGAAAGAAAATCACAATGGCTGTGTTCCATTGACCGCTAGAGCTAGGTCTAGCTTCTCACAACCATTATTTGTGTGACTCCGAACGGCTGAATTGAGAAGCTTTTATTTATACTCTCGGATGTTTGTCAGACGTTCGCGAGAGGTGGTGCAGTGGAAAAAACCTTAAACGTAATTTGTGTTTTTCCGGGGATCGAACTTTGGACCTCTCGTACATTAACCGCTGGGTCACTGCGCCCACAAAATTAACTGGTAAATTGAAAGAAAAATAACGAACTGCCAAAACGAATCTATCAAGTCTAAATAAATTTAATAAAAATCAAGGAATAGTGGAAGTGTAGAAGTTACACTAAATACATTTTTGATGCTCATGAAGATTAAGTAATAAAAATTCAAACTGGTTCCATTCCAACTTCAGCTGGCGCTGCGCTTCTCCAACAGATTGTTTTTGTACTAGAATTTGTTTTTAAGAGGCTATTTACATGAGTTCTTTTTATTTGTGCTGATAATTGTGAATTTTTGAATTAGTTTTGATGAAATTTCACAAAAATTTGGTTTTAAAATTTTTTTTGTCAGATTCCTGAAATTCCCACGATTGTGGTGCTTTTTCCCTTTATCCCACGGAAGGCTTTTCGGACATCGAAATTCCCACAAAAAGGGATAAATCCCACGATATAACAACACTGGGTAGAAATGACAATGATGTCTTAAACGCGGAAAAAATATATTAGAGGTTTATTCAAGGTGTTTAAAATATATTGGGCGAATCTCTGGATGAGTTTGGTTGTTTTACATGGATGGATTTAAACAAAATTCCTAACAAATTCAACGAAAATAAATTGTTTGTCCAATTTTGTAACCTAAAAATGTTTGTAGAACAAGAACAAAACAATAATAACTTTTTAAATGCATGAAAAATGGATAGAATATTTAAAAAAAAAATTACAATATTGAATTACACAGTGAGCCTTTCATAATTACATAACATATACTGCACAGTTTGTTTTTTTTTTTTCAATTTCTGCACGGGAGCGGGTCATAATCATAATATTGCATTTCAAAATTCAGTATCGACAAAATTCTGTATATTTATTCTTTGAAAATACTGTATGAACAAAATTCTGTATTTCAAAATGCTGTATATCCAAAATGCTGTATTTCCAAAATGCTGTAAATGCAAAATTCTGTTTTCCGAAATGCTGTTTATACACCAATATTGTATATTTTGAAAAAGTGTTTGCATAACTGAAAGCAAGCTTTGATATAATTTTAAAATTTATTGAGAAAAAATATGTAAAATAAATTGAAAATCGCTTAGGTTTAGGATAGGTGCCTAGCCTACATAATTTAACAAAATCATAAGACAGTGGCAGTGGCGTGGCGGTGTGGCGTAGTGACCAAGTGGTAGGTGGCATTTTTAACCATTTTTTTTTAAATACAGAATTTTGAAATACAGAATTTCGAAATACAGAATTTTGAAATACAGAGTTTTGTTCATACAGAATATTGAAATATGTAGGTACAGTATTTTGAAATACAATATTTTGAAAACACAATTTTGACCATACAGTATTTCAACCCCAACTTTAATGTTGAACGAATATTTTCTGATAACTATCCAATAGGCTGAAGAATGCAATAAACTTAAAGTCGAAATTGTAAAAGCATTTTTTTTTTTGTAAATATAATTTTAGAAATATGTTCTGCTCAGAATTTTACGACTAGCTACCTATCTATATTCTAAAATTCATTTGAGATTTTTGATGGTGTCCTCTTTTTGGAGGATAAGATGGATCTGGTCACCCTAACCATGAAGGCAATTTTTGTTCCGATCGGAATTTCGCAACGCATCGGGATTTTGTCCAAACGGATAAATACCTCGATAAGCATGAGGCTTTAGTTGAGTGTACATCGGAGTTCTGAAATAAAAATTCCCGCATGCCTGAATCATTTGATGCGAGTTGCGTCCGTGTTTGCTCCAAATATATTTCTCTTTGCAATATTTCTCACAGTTATATGACCGACACATTTACGGTGGAAGACAAAAGGAAACAAAAAAGAAATGAAGCGAATATGTTATTCCCATCACCGTCCCATAGTGCACAGTTAAGAAAGCAGCAGCTTATGAACTTCTTTCAAAACCAGGAAAAAAAAAACAAGCTATATAGGGTGTCCCCGTTAAGAAGGACAATCCTTTAAGGGAAGATTCCTGAAGTTGTGCCGAACAAAAAATTGTATGGCAGGGGGTCTATTTTCATCGTATTTCCCGTTATAGCCCATCAAAGTAGGTGACCTGTAATTTGGAGGTGTTACCACTTAAAACGCTATAACTTCTAAACTAGTATAGGTGCAACAATTGTGTTGGGCATTTTGAAAAGACCATTTTTGTCTGACAAAAAATGGCTTTTACTATTACATACTTCTGTTGATCAAACGTAAAAAAGTTGCTTAACATAATTTTTAGGAATTTTCTCAAGGATAAAATTTTCATAAATAAAATGAAAATTTTTAATGTCTACCTGTTATGTTATGTCTACCTGATATTTTGCGCACAGGGTTAAAATTAAAAGGAGACGAAGAATTACTCTGCGTCATACTCATATTTCCACTTCCAGTAGGACGAGAATCTGAAAAAAAATATACCTATGTAAAATCTCTATGTAAAAACAAATGAAATTTTGTTTGCTCGAACCATTATTTCCTGGGTCTATAGAGACTTTAACTCAGAGACCAAAATCAATTATAGCTTCTGAATATGTATTACGATATTATCGCAGGAACTCGGTTTGCCGTCTTTACCTCCTCTAGAATCGGTTTTTTCGGGTTACCTATATTATTTCCCTTTTCATATGCATTTTCGACTTTTTTTTTGCAATCAAAACTTACCACAGCATATTTCCTACAATTTTGCCAAAACACATCCCTGATATTGGACGTAGGTATATCATCAGCTAGCTATGTGTTTTGGCAAAGTTGTCTTTTCCTTCAGGAACTACATTTAAACTTTGTGCCAATGTGAATACTTCCCGCCGTTTTTCATTTTTATTAGTTTTTGTCAGTAAATCTACAATTGCCTGTTGACTTAATTGTTATATGCCCCATATCGTTGAAAATTCAACAGTTGGTAATACGGTTAAGGTTGCATGGCTTGAATCCCGAAGAGTGAAATACGAAAAGAACCCAACAGATGATTTAATTTCCCATGGGGGAGTCTGGGTTTTATGTAGTTTCCGATCAAAATAGGCTATTTAGAAACAGTAAAATTTATCAGCAATCAGTGAATTCGTATAGAGCTGATATCTCTTACATTGAAGATATTATCAAAACAGCATATCCTAAATGCAGAAAATATCAGGAAGAATCTCAGACATCAGGAAAAATGGTTCGATGTAGAATGCGACAAAGCCATCCTTCGGGTGGCTGAAAGTTTTCAGAAAATATAGTTATTGTAATTACTTTAAAAGAATGTATATAGAAACTAACAGTGCTTTCAAAAAAATATGTAAAAGGAAAAATGTTTATTCTACGAAACCGAAGCTTTAAAATTATCACTTTGCAAAGAAGCTATAAAGAATTTTGGGGGGCGGTAAACCAATTTAATGGAGAATAGTTACCAATAAGTACAAAATTGAACATCCAGCCATTTTAAATTGCTTCTGAATCCTGAAAGCCTTACTCCTCCTATTCTTTATGCCAAACCTGCATACACAAATGCAATATTGACATCGCAGTACCGTTATATTTTGATCACATGCTCTTATAGTCATTATAAATAAATAAATAAATTATACATTTTTGATCTTTAGGCCGGGTGTTAATTGGGATAAATAATATTATCTTCGGATATATTTTTTATTGTGGTGGAAAACGAATCTTTCAGTTGTCAACAATTTATCCTGCTCCGGGAGCAAGATAGTGAATTATCGGGTTGCCGCAAATCACCCATGAGTTGTGAGCTAGTAGCCTTCCGTTGCAGAAAACACGGTTTGCAGGTGTGCACGATCTTGCGAATAAGGTTACGGCTTCCCAGTATCCAATACTGTTGGCGAACGATCTATAGGCTATTTTTTGACATATTCTTTTACTTGAGTTTTGCTAGAATATTATGAAGAAGAAATAAAACACTAAATTTCAATAAATTAATACCGTAAGATTCGATAAATCACTGTTATAAGACTTGCGTTTGGTGCACTTCTCTTTTCAACACTTCATAAGTGTCAGAAAATTAGCCGCAGATAATTATTTAGTGAAATAGTAGAAAAAGTAGTTCTAAAAAATGTTTAGCATCATTAAAAATTGTCAGGCCTAGTTTCTCTTTCCGGATTTTTTCTCAAACAGTTGCTAATTCGCCCGAAACCTTATAGCCGAAGTTTACTACCGATTATAGAATCTAAAAATAAATTTGAGCAAATTAAAGGTGATGATTTTTCGGAAGAAGTCCGATAGAAAGTATGAAACAGTCGAAAATCTTCTGAGGTATTTTATAAAAATATGCTATTTTTTACCCAAAAAAACTCCTAACTACATGATCACAATTGAGACCGGTCTGTCACCACTTTTCACTAAAAGCCTTAAATATCATATTGATTATATCATGAAAGTATTGGATATACCAGATGAAAGGCTTCCTAAAATTATAGCATTACAAAAAATACGAATGAAAAACCTTTGGTATAAAACGCTAGACGAATATGGAGAATACTGTCAAACAAATTTTCTTCCACTGCAAGAAAATGGAAGATACTGCAAAGAAGACCTCTTGGCTCTTATTTCAAAAGTAGATGAGCAATATAGAATTCACTGTACTGTTCGCCCCGGGTGGCAGACTAATAGGGGGTGCCATCAGTAACAGTAAAATAACTATTTTGCATATTACACAAAATAAAAACACAAATAAAACGAGTTTTGGGCTTTATGTCATTTTCAAAAGTGCAATAAAGTCCAAATCGAAGTATGTATGTATGTATGTATGTATTAGAGACATTAGCACAGGCCTCGGCCCTCATTGAAGCTAAGCTCTGGGCCTCCGGGTATCGTAGAATAGCGCCAATACAAATGGACAAACTAAACCCGTAAATAAGCTGGTTGAATAATTACAGAGATGTAAATATTCAAGGTTCTTACATATTACCGTTTTAACTGAGTTTTGGAACTTTCTCCTGAGGGATCTTATCAAAGTAACGCTGGACCTTTGACGATGTTATTGGGTTGTTACCCAGGTGTAACCCAATTGTCGTGGATCTGATTCCCATTGTGTTGGCGAAATACTCTTGAAGCCGAGGCGTTCGCGAACCGATGTGACGATGTTACACATTTTCGGTTACGTTTCTAAACTTAATATAAACATGTCTAACTAAATTACCTTTTCAGTAGCTTCGTACAGATATTTCATAAAAATGCACTCTTCTTGAATCTATAATTTTATAATGGTTACATCTTGATCGTTCACCAACAGTTCGAATTTTGCACTGTTCTGCCAACTTGGCTCTTCGCTAATTCGTCCTAATTTTCTGACTATCTTCAGTATACTAAAGTGGCTGGCAAATATTAATAACTATGTATTTATGAAATTGATTTGATGATTTTCTTTTTGTTTAATTTTTTTCTTATTTTTTTTATTTTTGATTTTATAAACTTCTTTATTTTGCAAAGCCTACTAGTCCGTAGGTACCTACAAATAATCACAATAAAGTCCAAATCGAAGTGGAAATAAAATCCAAACAACAAATATATGGGGAGAATTGAAAGAAACAGGGTGCAGTTCCGAACTTTACATACAAAAAACCTCGCACCCACTCCAAATCCTACAGCGACCACAAGCAAGGGGGTTGCAGAGGGGAGCATGCCTCCCATACATATCCCACTGGTATACATACATATATTATATCCACAATGCATAAACAGCAGAATATGTATGGGGGGGGGGGGGTGCTGCCCACCTTCAACCCCTCTGCTTGGGGTCACTGTAGGTGAACATGAAAAAAAAAATACAAGTAAATAAGACCACTGTCAGTGGAAAATATTTTCTTTTTTATTCTGTTTGTGGTTATCTTTTAAATAGCTGAGTGCAATAAAGTCCAAAATTACGTTTTGAACCTTTTTGCACAAGACTTTATTTCATGGCACAGTTTTTTCCTACATCTGGAATGTCTGCCAAAGAACTTATAGACGGTATTTTAAAGCAACTCAACGATATTAACCTTTTCCTGGCTTAGGGATAGGATAATGCTGCGACTGTGGCGTGGCGGGTATTCATGGAGGAGTTCAAAAATGAATTTGGCAAATTAATCCAAAAGCTTTGTTTACGCCATGTGCAAACCATTTAAACCTTTGTGAAGTTCACTCTTTGGGAAGCACTCCTTCAAATACAACGTTTTTTGGGACAGTGGAAACCCCTTACACATTTTTCTCAGCATCTACGCATCGTTGAGATATTCTCATAAAAAATGTAGGTTGTCAGTCAAGAGACTTGTAGACATAGATGGAGCGCTCATCACGAGGGTCTTAAGCCATTGAAGGAAAATTTCGTGAAGATAGTTTTAACTATGGAACTCCTTTGTGATCCTTAAAAGGACAACTTGGATACAAGAGGTGCTGTAACCATACTGAGAGATGAGAATTTATTTGACAATTTGCGTCTCAGTGGCATCGTGTGAACGAAGCTTTTCAAAATTGAAATTCATTAAGACTTATCTTATCGATCAACAATGGACCAAAATAGGTTGCTTAATCTGGTTATACTTTCAATCGAAAAGGAGCACACAAAAATTATAGATTTTAAGGATTTAGTCGATACATTCAGTGCAATAAAAGCTCGAAAAATAAAAAAATAAATAAATAGGTGGCGCAACAGGCGGTAGACACCCTATAGGCGCTACGCCTAGCTTCTCGCAACCATTCGTTTGTGTGAGTTTCTATTTTTGGGACGAATGGAAGATACCTACAATTTTATGCCGAGTCCGAACGGCTGAATTGAGAAGCTTTTTCATGACAGTTATACTCTCGGATGTTTGTCAGACGTTCACGAGAGGTGGCGCAGTAGAAAAAACCTTAAGATGTAATTTGTGTGTTTTCCGGGGATCGAACCTGGGATCCCTCACAAGGTAGTCCAGCTCCAGCACACTAACCACTGTGCTACTGCGCCCCACTCGAAAGCACCTTTAAATAAAATCTTTGTTCGTGTTTTTTTCTAAAATTTTTAAAGGGTAAGTGGACAACTATATAGGTAATGTATAACTTGATAATTTGCTTAGTAGATAGTAAGTCTCATAAACTCGGCACGCACATATTATTGCTTCATTAATTAACAAAAGTGGAACTAGGAAGTTATCAAGCACACTTCTTTAGTACCTATACTCATTGAAAAGCGGTCTTGTTCGCCTGTTTTAATTTGCAAATAATACATATATGCCTATAGGTGTGTGTACTCATTAATTTCTAATAGGTATCACATCAGCGCGGTTTATTAAATTTTTTTTTATAATATACCTTTGAGGTGAACGATCAAGAAACAAATCAAAACAGTGTCGCAGCAAAAGCAAGGGACAGACGCTATCGCTTCGCTATCAAAGAAAAAGGAGCCGCGTTATAAGGAAGCTATGAACAAACATAGTAAATCCTAAAAAAAAAATATCATCCTGTCAAAAGCAGACTCATGAAGCTTTTATGACCGGCAAACACATAGTCAGAAGTTAAATATTTTCTTAAAACGTACCCCATTCAGCAACCCCCTAAGGAGAAAGTGGTTGGCATGACACGCATTCAGCTTTTTCCTTCTTTTGCAAAATAATTGAAATTTCCATAGAAATTTGTTCTTTTCTCTGGTTTTATTTGAACTCCTTTCATTTCTGGGTTTCTCTCCATTCAAAGTATATTCTCACAGATTTCGCCCAATAGCAACTTAAAAGGCAGAAGAAAGAACGACAGACAAAATTAAAAAAAAAACCCCAACGTTTTACCAGATCTTAGATAATCAAAATAATTGAAATAATTATGCTCTCAATTTAGCTCGGTAGAACGGACCCAAACGAGATGACATATCTTTCCAGCTTTGTGACAAAGACAACCCTTGCGGTAGGTATATATGTATGTAGATGATTGCCGGCATCGCTGAACACTGATGGACAATCTATATTTATAGAATCCGTTTAAACTTTGCGTTGTTGTTATGAATTACCGAGTCCCGACCACAATACAGTTGGAGTGCGTTGCTGCTTTAATAATTCAATCACAGATAAAAGATTAATTTCGCATCAGAAAGCGAGCGCCGGAACAAGATGAAGATGATTATGTTTTATGCTTTCGATGGCCTACCCCTGTCTCTAAAAATGCTGTGGATACAGATATCAATCAGTATAATGTCAGAGTTTATCATCGTTGGTTAGCATTAGTCAGCTATTAGCACTTAATTTCAATTGCGCGATTGTTGTTGACATGGGAACTGAAACTGCAGCTGATTGTATTCAAGCGATTTATAGAATTTTGTTTAGATTTATATAGTGTAAGAAGGTCTATTTAAGGTATGCTTATTTAATAGTTATTATCGTCCTGCTTCCAGGCGAAATGTAATATTCATGCTTAGACGATTTTCCACTAGGTAGGTAGGTAGCAGTGGCGGTTCACTTTGAACCCAATTAGCACTAAGATGTGCCGTTTTGTTACCACGACTCGTGTGACCTATTTTCTGGTGATTGTTTAGGATGTGGTCCGGTCGGTGCCTATAGCCAACCTTTGGAATTGAGAAAACAGATGAGATCCTGTATCCCTTTGCCCGAGATGTCGCTAAGATCGTCAAAAAATGGTTGGTTCAGTGCGCGCAGTCTGGCTCTCGCTAGAGCTGGACTTTTGCAGAGGAAGTGAGAGAGAGTTTCTTTGGGAGTCGGACAGAATCCCGAAAAATGTAATCCCGAAAGCCCAGAATCCCGAAAAACCAAAATCCCGAAAAGCCACAATCCCGAAAATCCACAATCCGGAAAATCCAAAATTCCGAAAGGCCAAAATCCCGAAAGTGAAACTAAAAATTTGATTGTAGCAAAAAAAAAATATAAGCCAAATTTATTTAACAAAATAAACAAAATAACAAACTTCAAATAAATAAAACATAACAAAAACAGTTTAATAAAGCCAGTATTAGACGATATGTTGAATCAGCATACGTATGCTGAAAATTGTGTTCCAATCACAACATAACGTGCATACTTGGTGACAGAAATTTATTTTTTACACGATATGTTGTGATTGGAACACAATTTTCAGCAAACGTATGCTGATTCAACATATCGTCTAATACTAGCTGTCTTATTAACAAAAACATATAAAAAATGATGCATGACAAAACAATATCTAATACAAGTTCATATTGTACGCAATTCCTGTTAGAAAGCTTATTTCAGAACGCTCGTTACGTTCCGCGTAAAATTTTGTAATTTTTTTTCCTTCGTCACGTAACGTTTTCTTAGTTGTTGCATCTCACCGGCAGTTATTTTAGCCAAACATGTTTTCACACGGATTTGCTCTTCACATAAAATAGCAATCAGTGAATATACACCAATGTGTGAATGCCCTGCGAGAACTTTCAGCCGGCGGCGGAGCCACGCCTCTACGTTGTTCTGTGTCCGCGTCAGATTTTGTTTCAAAAGGTTACAAACCGACAAAAAATTAGGGGAGTATGCAGGACTACCTGTAAGTCCGTAACGTTTTCTTTTTTTACTCACTTTGTATTACGATGTTCACTGGCTAAATTCTAGTCGTTCAGCTATCACACTATAATGAGATCAGCACAACTGAATGCACATTGCGAATTGCAGCGCAACATTACAAAACATTATTACGGTAAATGGAATGGACAAACACTTGTCTATTTTACATTCAAAACAAAATAAAGAATCTCGTTTTTTGGTTTTTTGGGATTTTGGGTTTTCGGGATTTTGGATTTTCGGGATTTTGGATTTGCGGGATTTTGGATTTTCGGGATTTTGGTTTTCGGGATCGTGTCCCCAATCCGAAGTTCATTATCGAATGATTTCATTGGATGAATTTTATTTTCGAAGTCAATAAATAATAAGCTGTCAGATCAGTTGTTGTTGGTTTTAATTTGAGTAAAGATGGCATTATTTATACGATCATAAGAAACGATAAAATTGAACCGAAAAATACTACGAAACAAGTCTAATCCACTTAATGTGCCCGAAGAAATATAGGTTTGCGTTTTGTATTTCGTTTGTAATGAGGCAGGCTTTATTGCACTTTTGAAAATGTAATAAAGACCAAAAATTTGGACATTATTGCAATTTCAGAAGTGCATTAAAGTCCAAAATTACATTTTGTACCTTTTTGCATAGGACTTTATTTCATGGCACCCTTTTAAACATTTAAAATGATAGCCTGAGACTTTTATATCACACATATCGGATCCAACTAGTTTTGACATAAAATTGGCGTAGAAAAACACATTAATAACAAAAACAAATGAATAACGGTTGCATGATACAACTATTGGCACTCACAAAAGTACAACTATTGGCAGTGCCAAAAATTTTAGGTACATAGCTAGGATGGAATTATTGGCACCCCCTGCCAATTTGAACCCCAGTTTTTGTTGGACTCAATTTATTGGCACCCCTTTAATTAATAAAAAATAATTTTTTTAACAAAATATATTTACAAACTATACTTATTTAATGCATTCTATTAGCAAATAAAAAAAGTTTTCCTGAAAACGTATAAAAGGAAGTAGTGAAAAAAGCTTACAAAATTATAGGTCCTTAACGCTTAACCAAAACAATGAAAATTTTGAAGATTTGTTTTTTTTTGTCGCACGTGTTTTTATATTCACTCATAACACAGAAGGAACTGGATAGGAATGTCTCCAAACTAAAGACACAGAAATATAAGAAAAATGCGCAAATTGAATATAAAAAATAAATTGACTTATTCGAACAAAGAGGGTTATTGATAAAATCACTGTTGAATGATGGGGTGCCAATAGTTGGGTAAAAATTTGGGGGTGCCAATAATAATTCGACTACAATTACGCTATTTACATTTTTAATTTTTTTTTTCATAAGACGAACAAATGTTGCTTCCTATTTAATTCTATATACATTTTGTGATAAAAGTAAGCAACAGATTTTTCGATTTATGCAAAAACAATTATTGAACTTACATTTTTAAATGGAGCTTTCGTCTACAAATTTTCGCTCAAATACAATTTGTCATTTAAGTCGATCCAATCGAAACTGAGAATGTGGGGAGCAGCGATGCCAACTCAAAAATGTGATTTAGAGCCAGAAATGTTATTTCAGGGCTAGTTCAGGGCCAGACCAAACGGCTTTAGTATATATTTACACTGTTTTGACGTTTTTGACGTACAAAATACTGAAACAAAATTTTAGTTTTAAAGAATTAACTAAATTGAAAGTTGGAATGTCATGTCAGTAGGCTGTGTTGAATTCAAAAACTTAAAATTCGCTAAATTCCAAGATAAAATTGTTTTTTTTTTTAGCAAATTTCACTTCCCGTTGAATATACCTACTGTAAAACTTTCTAGAATATTACGGAAAAGAAACGCAACTGAATGTCGTAAACGTCAGAAATACATATGTGTAGCTTGTATTTCGAATTGCATAATATACTGACAATTGTGTTTATTTATATACAAAAAGTTTGGAGATTTATTGACAAGTGTCAAATCAATAATTTGGGGTTAAATACAATTACATTTTTGTATATTTATGTCGCAACTTTACTTTACTTTATATTACATACAGTTTGTCAAGGAATTCTTTTTCCAAAGGAAAACAACTGGTAATTTAGACAGTTTTATAAAACAAAAGAGCTTCTTTGATGTTTTACTTCATTTTTTTAATAAATTTCATTTTATTAATATATCTACTAACGAACAGTAACAAAAAATACTACATTATGAAAGTAATAAAAAATACGCAAAAAGGAGCTTGTCAAGAAATTTGTAAAAACAATTTCGTGACAAACTGTATATTATATTTTAATTTCAAACTGAACAGGCTGTAATCTCAGAATGGGCGAATGGTTTCTAAAACATTTGTAAAAATATATTTTGTACAACTGGAAACAACAAATTGTTCTAATAAATATATGTATTTTTCTTCTTTCATTATGTGAGTCTTAAATAAAACAAAACAATGTTTGATCAAAAGAACAAAAACAACCATTTAGGTATTCTTATGTAAAATAAAATGTAAGGTGTCTAGTTATTATAATATTAATAAGAATATTTGGGCGTAACAGTTCGGTAAGGTACCATAGGCCTAGATTCTAACAGCCATATTCGTTTATTTGAGTTTTAATTTTTGGGGTGAATGGAAAAACGACTTACAATTTTATGCAGAGTCCGAGCAACTATCAACTGAGTCTTTGCTTGTAACCCGAGCGGTGCAGGCTGCAGATTCGACATAAGCAAACAGCAATATTCTGCCACCGACCATAAAGATAAACGAATTCCATCATAGTTTCTCCACCACTAAATAAAACAAGTAAAAGTGTTATCATCGGCCTGGCCGATGCTTTGATACCCTCCACTGCATAAAAGTCATGCAAAATGTTTGCCATGCCATATTGGTTTGGTATAGGAGGTACCAGAACTACTTGACCGACATAGACAATTTTCAATACCAACCTGACGACGCGACGGTAAAAAGAAGTCCTCTCACAAATTTTCATTCGCCTAGATCGATTCGTTTGGACGCTATCGTGATTTCAACAGACAGAGAGACACATGGGTCTAATAGTGGTTTTGTATGGGAGGTACCAGAACTACATGACCGACATTTTTACTATGGCAGGGGGGGATCTATCTGGCTTCGTTTAGGTGGGAGGGCATTTAAAAAAAAAATACTTAATACTTAAAATGAAAAAAAAAAAAAAAAATTGAGAAACAATGGCAACACTTACAATAAAGGTCTTTAGGAATTTTGTAAGCCAGAAATCTGTTCTTTGATATCATTTTTAAATCAAGTTCTAGCCTTGAAATGCGTATGGCATGCAGCCCCCCTGCAACCCCCGCTTGGGGTCTCTGGTGCATTTTGGGATGGGTGCAAGGCTGAGTATATGCAAACTTTCTTTAAATTATATTAGTTTACCCAATGTCAACAACATTCTTCAGATACAGTCTCTGGTCTGAAATTTCACATTGGTAGACAATTTTGCTGATTTGCATTTTAGACAATTTAGAACGGATTCCTGGCTTTGAAAAATACTATAGTTCGTTGTTGTAAGTGTTGCCATTGTTTTTTAATATTTTATTTTAATTTTATTCTTATATTTTTTTTAATTACCCCTCCCGCGGAGCGATATAGACCCCCCTCCCATAGTAAAAAATGCTTTTATTTAACTCCTCTACATAAATCCGTCATTAGTTTTCATCGCCAAAATTATATTACTCACCCCAATTTTTGTCCTTAAATTTCAAGTTTGAAATTGTTTTTTTTTTTTCAAAAACAGTTTAAGGGAATAACTTGATTTAAAAATAATATGAAAGAACAGGCTTTCTAAAATGATATAGACTTTTATTATAAGTGTTACCATTGTTTTTTTTTATTTTTTCCATTTAAAGTATCATTTTCTTTAAATTACCCCTCCCGCCTAAACGGAGTAAGATAGACCCCCCACTCCCTCCCATAGTAAAAAGTGCTTGTATTTAACCCCTCTAAAAAATACCGTTATCAATTTTTGGCGCTGTAGTTATCGTACTCTCCCCAATTCTTCAGACGTATTTTCTATAAGTAACACTTGATACGTTTCGATAGAGAGCAATAGTTCTGCCGCCTGTGGTCCGGTCACATCAAAGATACCTCAGTATTTTGTAGGTCAATGTACCCCCTCCCATTCCAAAGAATCTATTTACCTTTTCTAAATTGTCGAATACATTTATATAGGTACAAAGTAATGGAAATTTGTTCACAAATCATTAAATCACTACATCTGTGTGTATAAATAAACAAACTCAGTTCTGCAGCTTAAATACTTGGTATAGGTACATAATTTAAGTTTCGCTTTAACATCTCCTAGCCAAAGTCAAATTTTGAGGATCGTACTTTTATTTCACTACGTTAACCTAAGTAGGAAATGAAAACCTCTCCACCATCACGATAAGTATTATTTATTTAGTATCCCACACGGTAACACTAACAAACACCTAAAATAAAACAACAACACTATTAATATATTTGAATAATTCGCGACCTTTTCGTAAAACAAAAGACAGAAGAAGAGCAAAAAATAAATAAAATTAAAACCGACAATAAATAGGATAAAATAGGAAAAGAGTTGAGTTGAAAGGGGGAGCACTATAGGAATTGTCCCTGGGGGAAATGGCGACCATCTCCGCACCAACAACCGCACATAAGGAAAAAGTAATACTTTTGCGCATAAATAACCACCATAAATCGAGAATGGCTAAAAATTCTGTATTTATAGCCGAATGATAAAAATAAGATTTATTAACTTTGTACGGCGCGGCGCCCTTCTGGGGGAGGATGCCTACATGTGGTTTGTACGCCTCGTCGTGATATTCCCGAAAAGGCCCTTCCATACGGAATCAGACAGAGAGAGAGGAAAAAAAAACGAATTAGCACGATTCGCGTTTCCTCTATTTCTTTGCTTTGTTCTTTTGCCACTATGGAAATAAATGGAAATTGTCTTGTTTAATGCCTGTGAAATTTATAACTAGGGATAAATGCGACTCTGCTCAGACTATACGTATATGCACACCAAATGCGGCCAAGACAATGATTAGGGAGCAGTTTATATGCAAATTTTCACAGGTGCTTATACTGTCAACCGTTTCGAATTGATTGCACACATTGTCAGAGTGGTGTCATTTCGAATTCGTATATAGTCAGAGTCAGGATCAGGAATCCCCCTCTTCACTTGGGATGAATGGAGTGATATCGAAGAGTCGAACTTATAACACGGATTTCCGGCGTATATGTTTCCGGTTATGAGATGAGCATTGTCCGTTGTACCACATAAAAGGTAACTATTTCGACGCGCTTTCATAAGATACATAATGTATTATGAGATATCATATTTCTTACCTATGTGAGTTGTGCATTTTTTGATTGAAAACCCACACGACCAGCTAATTTTCAAAAGTTGCCACGTGCCTATATCTATCTGTAAATATGGGATACTGGATACACCATCAAGCTTTTTAAGGAAATATGTATGTTTAGAATAGATTTATTCTGATTAGAGAGAAACAAGTAAAAGTGTTATCATCGGCCTGGCTGATTCTTGGTTGATGAAAATACAGTTCCTTCAAGTGGTTCGATAAACGAGCAAAATAAATAGCACAACCGAATATTCTACCTGTCAAACGGAAGCAAAAACAAAAAAACAAACGGCCATATAACTTTTTGCTAAACAAGGCTAGTCAAAATGCAAAAAGTTATGGAAATAACATGATAGCTGCAACCAATATTCTCCAATACGTCGCTGGAAATCTTAAAGAGGACATACCGCTCCTAAGATAACCTTAATGATACCTATAGACAACAAACAATTTAAGGAGATGGAGAAACATAACGCAAAAATAAGAAAAACAGAAATCAGGAAACTGGATTTAAAAGCTAAGATCTTAGTCAGATATAGCTCGAACTTAAAAGAACTGTCCTGATGTTAAAGCTAAGTACGCAGCTCGAGCGAAACTAAATTTTAGCTGGTCTTCAGTTTTTCTCTCCAAACAGTACGTTTGTGGATATATGTAAGTGTCACTGAGCCTTACCAATAATCATTCTTAACCTTCAACTTAAATATTTTGACGGTCACAATAGATTATTTTCTATGAAAATGTTCGCCATTGTGAGCTCGTAAAAGTTAGCCTGGACAGTAAAAATGATTATTAGTACCGCGGACTGAAAACAGCTGTTGGTAAGTAAAGTGTTATCATCAAGTAAAAGTGTTATCATCGGCCTGGCCCACTGCATAAAAGTCATGCAAAATATTTGCCATGCGAGCTAGTATGTAGGTACTGTACACGAATGGGTCTAATATTGATTTGGTACCAGAACAACTTGACTGACACAGCCCATTTTCAATACCAACCTGACGACAACTGTAAAAAGAAGTCCTCTCACAAAATTGCATTAGCCTATAGGTGAATTTGTTTGGACGCTAGCTTGTTTTCAACAGCCAGACAGACAGACAGACGGATATGGCTAAATCGATTCAGAATATATGGGGTCTCCGGTGACTCCTTCTTGGTGTTACAAATGTAATGGCAAACTGAATATACTACCTACCTTCCTGTAAAAAAAAAATAAATAGGCGGCGCAACAGGCGGTAGAAACCCAAGGCCTAGCTTCTCGCAACCATTCGTTTTCTGTGAGTTTCTATTTTTGGAACGAATGTAATGGAAGGGACCTACAATTTTATGCCGAGTCCGAACGGATGAAATGAGAATCTTGTTCAGGACAGTCATACTCTCGGATGTTTGTCAGACGTTCGCGAGAGGTGGCGCAATAGAAAAAACCTTAAGATGTAATTTGTGTTTTTCCGGGGATCGAACCTACCTTCCTGTGGAGGGTATAAAAAACAATACGATCTTTCAAAATTTAGCTTGAGAAAATGTCTCGAGCCACATAAATGGGCGCGGTAAATTTTGATAGATACATACATGCGGTACAGTCTGAAACGAAAATTTGATATTTTAGCTGAAGCAGCCAACCGCTCGGCTAAATGGATTCGCTTAAATTAAGCTCAGCTAAATTTGGTAGAGAATTTTGTATGGGAGCTAAAATTTAGCTCGAGCAGCGTACTAAGCTTAAGCAAGAAATATGCTAAGTTGTCAAATCTATTTCTAGCTTTAATTTAACCTTTTATGCCTTCTCTATCTATAGACTGTTTGGGATTTTTTTTTTGTCGGGTCTAGGACAGGTTTAGAAAGAAGATTGAATTTACTCTCTAGCGGCTTATTTTCATAAAGGACATAAAGAGTTGGAGGAATTTAGTGATGAGAGAAGCGCAACTGAGATATATGTAACTAACCGACACTTGATGTACATTGTACAACCCTCACACTGTACAGTACAGTGCAGTAAAAGTGTAGTTGGTGACATAAACATAATAAAATATTAATAAGTTGGTATCTACAGTGGACGCAGTAAGTCCGAAAAATAGCAAAAAATAGAATAGAAAAAAATAAAAAGGCGAATTACGAGTATACAGAAGCATCCGAAGACAAAGGGATCAAGTAAGAGAGGTGTTTTTGTGTTTTGTTGGTCAAAAATGTATTTAAAAATTGTGTTTTTTAAAACAGGCGAACAATTTTACGGCAATTCCTCAAGGCAATCACGAACCAGTTAAAGAAAGGATTCGTTATCGCCATTTTTCTTTAGTGAGTACAGCATAACTAGTGCCGTGAAATCACCATCTTTCTACAGTTCCATAAAGCCGCAAATTAAGGAATTGTGGGTTCGATAGTGAAGGTCGTCACGCGTTCAAATAGAGCAGGGGTCAGTAAAACACCTGAAAGAAATTCGTGCTATTGCCCTTGAGCTATTGACCCCTGGCTTAAATCGACAATTACGTAATCAAGTAACGACCAGATTATCGAATAGTTTGCCCTTGAGCAATTGGCATCAATATCAACGACCGCCATCAATATTAGCGGTAACCATCTTTATTGGCATACAAAGAAAATGTTAGGCCTGGTTTAAACGCAAAACGCACACATTTCGTAGCAATCGCCTACAAAAATACCTACATCTTCGAAGTTGATTCCTTTTTTTTATGTACGCTGCATTAAAAAAAAAAATAGGTGGCGCAACAGGCGGTAGACACTCTAGACCAGCGGTTCCCAATCTTTTTTGGTCGCGGAGCATTTTTCAGGAGATTATTTCCTCGCGGAGCACTTCGTTGTCCGTATCCTATTTTTCGCAGTTATGGAAATCGCAATAACTATTTTCCAATTTTTTTTAATTTTATTAAATTGAAGAAATAAGTAACATGTAGCTATGTGACCTTTTTGTTTATAAATAGTTGGGTGGTAGTGGGCTTTAGTTCTACAATGAAACAGTTAATTTTTTTCGCTACGTTTCATCCATGTCTACAGACATCATCATGAAAAATATAGATTCACTTCTTCAGCTGATGATGTTCATAAACATGGACAAACGTAGTGTACAAAACCACCCAAAAACAAGTAATTTAAATGAAAAAAAAATTACTTACTTACTTATCGGGCTCCCGACCCGTGAAGAGTCTCTGCCTGAGACACTGCAGCCTTCCATCCTCTACGATCCCGGGCACGCTGCTTCCAGTTGTCCAGACCAAGCGCTCTGGCATCCGCGATGGCTTGGTCTTTGAAACGGAGGTTCGGTCTTCCTTGTCTTCTCTAACCTGGGGGCTGGGATTCGAAGATCCTCTTAGCTGGAGCATTATTGTCCATTCGCTCGATGTGGCCGAGCCAATGTAGTCGACGTGTTTTGACTTTTTGGACTACATCCACATCTTGGTACAGCTCATAGAGTTCGCGGTTATATCTTCTTCTCCATTCGCCCTCCTCGCACACAGGACCAAAAATCCGCCGAAGTATTTTTCTTTCGAAGGAGCCCAGTATTAGCTCTCCCTTCCTGCTTATCGAAAAAAAAATTAAATAATAATAAATATACCTATATATTAACTTAAAAAAAATTAATGCTTAAATATTAAATATGTACCTATATAAATGAAGTATTTTAATAAATATTTCATAGTTCTAAAATTTTTATTTTAGTGAGAGATACCGTGGTGACAAGCGAATTACAAATCGATGTCTTTATATCACTTACAAACAAAATATTTCTTTTAGAAACAGTCTCCACAAAAAAAGTGGTTAAAAGTATTATATACATTTTAATAAATATCTAAATTTAGTAGATACCTACCTATTTAAAAATAATAATTCAAAAACCTTTTTAACTTATTTTCGAGTTGGTCACAGAATAACAAAAACTTTAGGGTTCCAGTTTCCAAAACTTAAAAAAAAAATAATGCCAATATTTAGTGGAATAGTGTTTACTTTCTAAAACAGGAGTCAAACTTTTCTTAAGATTTTCCACTAAAATACGGCATCTTATTGGTGATTAGATAAGATTTAGTGTTCCAGACCTGCTTAATATTTTCGAAAAGCTTTTCAGCGTTTCTTGGTTTTTTAGCTTTTAAAGCTCTTTCGAGGTATCGGCCAAATAGATTTTAATTGGTTTTAGGTCGGGACTTTACACGGGCCAATCCAAAACATTAATGTTGTTATCCGTAAGCCATTGCTTCACTATCCGCGGAGTATGCTTACCAAGAGAATGCCCGGCATACCATTACTTTCCCTCCTCCATGTTTTATGGTTTGAAGCCTGTACTTTGGCTGCAGTTTTTTGTTTTAAGGATCCCTAACATACACTTTCCATTTTACCAAAATCCCTATTATTTTTGTAGGTGCAGTTTTGCAAAATCCAACATCTTCCTTGTTTTTTTTTGCATACATCCAAGAAGATGTTGTTCTATTTCGGCGCCTAAAAGCCCTGGGCGAGAGTTCTTGATGGGTTTTAAATTCAACAATCTCGCTAACTTTTATGGACATCAGGTCAAAAATGGGTTGGCTCTACTTGTTCGGAAAATCAGAGTCCTTTCCTTTGGATAAGTTTTGCATGCAATCTCCTTTCTTTCTTTCTTAACTAGCTAGTCTGATAAAATGTTCATATTTTTTCCTATCTTTCCGCGGAGCACTTGGATATTCATGGCGGAGCACACTTTGGGAAACTCGGCTCTAGACCTATCTTGCCAACGAAGCGTTTTCATTTCAGAACCCGTACGTATATACAAACACTATTTTCGCGTAGGTATTCACGTTTTGAATATACATTTTGTGTAGATTAACTTAACAATCGGCTTTTCATTTAGGCCCAGTGCACACGGAGACGGAGTAACTGAAAAAAAACTGATTAGCGATGCGATTTGGCAACTATAGTTTGCTTTGAGTCATAACCTGTGTAATCAAATGGGATGATGCACACGATGCTACTGGTTGACAACTCGTTTTCGATTCACAAAAAACAGTCGTCCGTCTATTTGCATGTCGGGTTGCCTATTGATTTCCATTTCTAGTTTGTCGGATATGAGCGAACAAGAGAAACAGACCTGTTGCTGGTGGGGTAGTTTGAAAAACATGACGTCACTGAACGAACTAGATTGATTGATTGAATGGTGATGTGATTCCTCGTGTATGGAGTCAACTCGCCGCTGAGTCCGTAACTGGTCTGTAATCCGAGTTGTCAACCGGTTTAATTTTTTTCCAGTTGCTCCGTGTGCAGTGCATTGGGCCTTTCAGAGCAAAACGTCGATTGTAAATCAGTTGCAAAAATATTGCAGTACATTTGCAAATCTGCGATAATTCTTTGTTACGCCTTTTTTTTCCTATTTGACAATTAACTGTTAACTTCGTTGTTCATAGGTACGTTAGTTTATTATTGTCATTTAATTTTGTTTGACCATATTTTTGTCAGACAAAAAATACTAGACTGAACCAAATTTGGTAGTGATATTGACAAAAAAGGTGGGCGCAGTAGCGCAGTGGTTAGTGTGCTGGACTGCTGTGCGAGGGATCCCAGGTTCGATCCCCGGAAAAACACAAATTACATCTTAGTGTTTTTTCTACTGCGCCACCTCTCGCGAACGTCTGACAAACATCCGAGAGTATAACTGTCATGAAAAAGCTTCTCATTCAGCCGTTCGGAATCGGCATAAAATTGTAGGTCCCTTCCATTCGTCCCAAAAATAGAAACTCACACAAGCGAATGGTTGCGAGAAGCTAGGCCTAGGGTGTCTACCGCCTGTTGCGCCACCTATTTATTTTTTTTTTTTTATTGACAAAAAAGCACGTAGACTTGAAGAAATGGTGATCAATATAAGGTCAACACCTCCTGTCCGTTGTTTTGACAAATATTTTGTTATATTTAAGAAATATTGTCACTTCAAAGAAAGTTTCATCAAAATTAGTGTTCTTCGTTTTAAAAAAATATTCTTCAAATTGAAAAAAACATTCTTCAATTCGACGCATCGTACATTATTAATCAACGAAATTTTCTTCATTTTTACGTATTCTCTTCTTTAAATTGAAAATCAATTCTTCATTTCAACCCTTCACTTTTTTCATATTAAATAAATATTCTTCAATTTAATGCATCAATTTTCTTCAATTCTTAACTTATTTATTCATCATTAAAACATTTTTTTAAGGTCAAAAACATTTTTTTTTTATTTTATTAGGTATATTACAATTGAAAGTTTTATTTTAACTTACATTTTTATAAGTTATTTAACTTAAATACTTTTTTTTGTCATAATTGGGCTTGACTTTATGCAGGTTTAGCATTTTTGGGTAAAGGTCCTAGCTAAATTTGGAAAAATTAAACAAATTGATTAAAGTTTGTTTAATGTTATGTGAATACGACGACTTACTTATTGCCCAGTTATGATGATCATTGGCTGAATATTTGTCTTGATGCATCTCCTCCGCACGGTTTATCGAGAAAGATAGCCTAGAAAAGCATGTTAGCTTTGGGGAAAAAATTATAATAAAAAGTTAATGTTTTTTTTAAACTGATTTAGCTGCAATTAAAGGTAGGTCCAGGTACATTTTCTTCTAGAAAGGAAGTGATGAAAAATATTTATTTTACTTACATTTTTCTTATACAAGTGTGTTTGTGAAGTTTGCTCAGTGAGCCACTTTAATTTATAATTTTCTTGACACGACTTCACTTTGTCACACTTTCAAGAATAAAAGTTATAACTTCGAACGCAATATTGAACAATAAATATTAAACTTCTTCAAATTGATTAATTTCTTCAATTTGAAGAAAAAAACGATTAAAAATCTAAAAATATGTTATGAAAAATTGTTAATTTGAATAACTGATTCTTCAAAAATTAATAAAATATTTTCTTCGATATCACCTACCGGATTTAGTTCAGTCAACGAATTCAGTTTGTCAATATGACGAAATTTCATTCGTTTGAATAAAATACTTAATTGGACAGCTGTTGAAGAAATTTTATTGATTTTGAATATTAAATTTTCAATAAAACGAAAAGTTTGATGAAAAATTGTCGATTCGAATAATAAATTCTTCAAAGATTGACAAA
This sequence comes from Cheilosia scutellata, assembly GCA_955612985.1. Classification (NCBI taxonomy): domain Eukaryota; kingdom Metazoa; phylum Arthropoda; class Insecta; order Diptera; family Syrphidae; genus Cheilosia; species Cheilosia scutellata. The sequence goes on from OY015312.1 coordinate 71,778,832, forward strand.
ATATTTTCGTCAATATGACCTACGCGATTTGGTTCAGTGAACTTCTGTTCTTCGTACGTAAATAAATTCCTTAACATTATTTTTAGGAAATATTTCAAGGATAAACATTTCAGAAAAAAAATGTATAAAAATGCCGAGAAACAAATATTTTATACCGTGTAAATGGGGTGAGAATAGACCCCCCTTCCATACAATTTTTTGTTCTGCGGAACTTCCGAATTCTCCCTTAAAGGATGATACTGCTTAACTGCGACACTCTGTCCATGTACCTACTAAATTTCGTGAAAAGGTAACTGTTGTGTCTGACAACAAGCTTCGTTTAGCCGAGTAGCTATAGAAGCGGACACTGTTTTCTCTGTCACAACACAGACGAACCTAACCTCGTTGTGACTTATCATATAACTCTCCTTTGACCGCCACATTTAACCAACACACATCTAGTATTCTTCAGTAACAAACAGACAGACAGTTTGACAGACTGAGTTACATTCGCATTTATAATATATTGATAAATTCAACGCTTTAGACTTATTAACATGTCTGTAATATTATAACGTTTATAGGAAATACAAGTGGGTCCAGATTGAGTGCAACTGCCAAGTGCCAATATCATACAATATATAGCCTGTTTGTGCACAGTGTAATATTAAAAAGCTGACAGAACATGCAAACCTGCAAAAATATAAAGAGAGGAGAAATTAAAACAGATTTTCATTAGTAATCAAGGCAGAGGAACAACTTTATCATAGGATTTAAAAATCAGTAAGGCACTTCATGTCCTGCCAAGCCAAGCCAGCCACAGCCCAATGGAATTAGCCCATTGCCAGGCACTTAATAACACGACAGATTATACATTTGCGGCGGTCATCTAAATTACCACAACGAAAACGAGTTAAGGGACCTATAGACCGCAGGACAGTAATTAGCCCCCTGATAACGCGCTGATAACCCATCCAATCATAAAAAACAATCGCTGTGTATAAATCCCAGGGACGACATTAAGTTCCACACCAAAAATTGTGTCCAAGTATTTTTTGTTTTTATTGTAGACTTCTCTGTATACAACATAGTAGTCGTCCACTTGGCCTGGCTCAGGCGTTACGTGAAATAATATATTTTTTACGATTTGATAATGAACATTAAGATGGAATTTAACGAGATATTCAGGGTTTTTTTTCGTCATAATGGAATTTATCTATATTTCAATTGTGTGGAGGGAGAAAGTCATGAGTGGGTTGGATATTTTTGCTGTTATGAATCAACATATACTATTAAGAGTGTGGTGGATAAAGGATGTCGAATAGCTCGGGCAGATATTTATTTTATTGGGATTTGAGTATGGGCTCAAAAGTTCTTCGGGAAATAAATAAATAATCCCACTAATACAGGATCAATGATGAACCTGTAGTACAGTGGGGTTCATTTGGGTAGTCGTTACGTTTTAAATTTTGATTGGTTTCGATTTTTGTATACCTATGAAAGGGAGACAAATTATTTTACTACAAACGGGTACCTACAGAATCAAACAAACATAACTTCAAACTGGGTAATCGACTAATCTACTTAACTCCCTTTTTTTCCTTTTCTGGAACTAATCTATCTCGGGGTTCCGTGGTACCAAAAAGTACTTTCATATCATGAAAAAAAAGAAATGAAAATACATATTTGATGAAGTTTAGTGTTAAAGCTAGTATTAGACGATAATGTTGAATCAGCATAGGTATACGTATGCTGAAAATTGAGTCCGAATTGCAACTTATCGTGTAATAGCCAAATTTCTGTCATCATATGTATATGCTGAAAGGTGTTTGTTGTCAAATTTGTTGGCTAGTCAGCATTATGTATGTTGACGAACTAAATTAAACATATCGTGTAATACCCCTTTTTGGACCGTATTCTAATATTCGGACAAATTTTCAGTGTATGATGTCTCGTATGATATATGATGACGAGCTAAAGTAGGCTCATCAGCATACACCACATTTTTCAGCATTCGGTTTTGTAATTTTTGAAGTTTCGATAAATTTTAAATTTTGTTTGTTTATATTGCCTTGATTTTAGCTTTTAAAAGAAAAATTGCTCAGTTGTTCTGTTCGCAGCATATATAGGCTGGTTTTGTTGTGCAATTTTTAGCCATCCGCGGTTAGTGGCAAGTCAATTTTGAATGACTTGGGTGTCCCGGAAATGCAGCAGCCATCAACGTCTGGACGCAAACGCAAGTCTGATTCCCTTGTCATCGCTAACGGAACCAAATTTCAAAGAATAGAATAGATTAAGTCGCATTATATTATGCTATATCATTTTCTTCAATAAAAAATTATTAATAAAACAATTCATTCGTTTATTTTTCATTCTTCCTGTCGTCTTGGACCACATTTTTAATGTGGTACAAGTACAAGAGAAAGCAAGTAAAAGTATTATCATCGGCCTAGATACCTCCACTGCATACAAGTCATACAAAATGTGAGGCATTTGAGTACGTATACACAATACCATGGTTCTAATTTTCGTTTTGTATGGGAGGTACCATAACTACTCTTCCGATATACGAATACGATATACCCCAACCTGACGACCGACGGTAAAAACAAGTCCTCTGACAAAATTTCATTCGCCTATCGTATCGTTTGGACGCTATCGTGTTTTCAACAGACAGAAATATAGACAGACAGACGGACATAACTAAATCGATTCAGAATTTGGTGCTTTTAGAATCTTTCTTTTTCTTTATGGGGTCTCCGGTGACTCCTTCTTGGTGTTACAAATGTAATAGCAAAGTGAATGTACCTTCCTGTGGAGGGCAAAACAAGCACCCACGACCCACGTCCCCTTTCCGTCTCATACCCAAAAACATACAGGAGTTAGTGACTTATACTCTGAGTCTGTTGTCTTTTCGTTTCGTTGTACGTTGAACACGTACATTTCTCCAGAATCGCAAAAAAATCGATAAATACAACGCGCCCGTATGCTAAAATCCCGTCTGTTAATTTATCATCATTAATTATACGAATCTTCAAATTTTTCAGCATACCGAATTCAACATAGCTTCAACAGCTTTTCATATCATTCGTATATCTGATCTCATTTTTGAGTCCGGGATCTTTCGATATCCATAGGCTACTTCGAGTTGGTGACCTAAGAAGGTAATTGAGTAGTAAAACTCTTGACCATAGCGAGGACAGTATTAAAGTGAAAATTCTTAGGCAGCCACTCGATATTGAATTATTGAGCGAGAATGGGGAGTCAAATTTTAAGAAAATATAACATTTTACATGTAACGTTCTACGGGGGAGAAGAAAGATATAACTTATAGCAGCGGTTCCCAATCATTTTTTGGTCGCGGAGCAATTTTCAGGAGAGAAATTAATCGCGGTGCACTTCGTTGTCCGTATCCCATTTTTCGCAGTTATGGAAAACGCAATAACTATTTTACGATTTTGTTATATTAAATTGAAGAAATAAGTAACATGTATGTAACCTTTTTGTTTATAAATTGTTGGGTTGTAGTGGGCTTTAGGTCCAATATGAAGCAGTTTATTTTTTTCATTACGTTTCGTCCATGTCTAAGGACAACATCATGCAAATATAGATCCACTTCTTCACCTGATGATATCCATAAACATGGACAAAAGTAGTGAACCAAATAAACTGTTTCATTTTGACCTAAAGCTCACTACCACCCAAAAACAAGTTAATTAAATTAAGAAAAAAAAAATAAATAAATAAAAATTAATAAATAATAGATAATAATAATATTAATAAATATTAACTTGAAAAAATTAATGCATAAATATGAACCTTCATAAATGAAGTATTTAAATAAATGTTTCATAGTTTTAAAAGTTTTATTTTAGTGAGAGATACCGTGGTGACCGCCGATTTAGAATCGATGTCTTTAGGTATATCACAAACAAAATATTTCTTTTAGAAATAGTCTCCACAGAAAAAGTGATTATAGGTATTATAGAATATTGAATTGACCTACATAGATTAATGAGTATAATGGCAAGTTGAGCGTAGTAAGGTCGAAATAGAAATGTTCTCACCCTCTTTTTTCCACCCTTATAGGACGAATTTTGGAAAGCGATGAATGAGGAATGTAATAATTTTGACTTATGTATCAACATACAGTTTCATACGGCTAACTGTTCGTGAGATCCCCTTACTCCCCGCGACCCCTTTAATCCGCTACAATTCTCACCTACCCTAACGGCCTAATTTGGCTACACATCTATAAATCAGAAAAAAAATCATGAAAATCGGACCAATAGTTCTCGAGTCATGGAGGGACGAACAGACCGATGGTGCCTTTTATAAAGTAGTATGGAAATAAATATCTAAACTTAGCAGAAATTAAAAAAATATCAAATCCAAAACATTAATTTTGTTATCCGTACCGTAAGCCATTGCTTCACTATCCGCGGGACCGCGGAGTATACTAACCAAGAATGTCCCACAGACCATTACTTTCCCTTCTCCATGTTTTATGGTTTGAAGCGTGTACTTTGGCTGCAAATCTTTGTTTGAAGGACCCCTTACATACATTTTTCATATTTCCAAAATTGCAAATATTTTTGTAAGTGCAGTTTTGCAAAACCCAGCCTCTTCCTTGTATTTTGTTGACATATATAGTATATGGTTTTTTGCGGAATATGCATCCCTAGGCGAGAGTAGGTGTAACAATCTCCCTAACTTTTATGGGTTGGCTCTACTTGTCCGGCAAATCTGACTGTCTTCTTTTGGATAAGTTTTGCATATGCAATCTCCTTTCTTAACTATCGTTCCGCGGAGCACTTGGATGTTCATGGCGGAGCACACTTTGGGAAACTCGGACTTAGAGAAAAGGAGAAAGAAAACTATACCTATGTACATTATACTTATACATAATATATCCAATACAGTAGGTATGTACATCCATTATGGATAGATATCAGCACGCAGTATTTCATTCATTCTGATATGAGGTATCAGGGCAGGATTGGGATATTTGTTTAGTTTCCATAGAAGAGGGGAACAAAGGGGAAAGGAGATGCAATATAATAAATCAGAAGATTGTGTATTTAAATGACGATCCCATACTTTTCTTCGCAGACGATTGTTATTTGACAAGGATTACGGTCAAGCGACATTCTTCTTTTCTTATTGGTCTCTTTAATAACAAGCAGAGGAGAGAGATAGAATGACAATAATGTTTTATCGATTTTTCCAAAAATTATTATGGTTGGAACTGAACTTTTTTCCAAATGTAGGTTTATAGTTACCCAGCTAATCAGAAAAGGGGCGTGTCACATCCCATATAAAAAAATCCACAATCCTAAATCACGAAAGCCACCAAACTGATTGACCTCACAGTTTCAGATAATCTTCGTCTGCTCGGAATTTGCCATGCGAAAATTGCGTTTAGTTGCACAGAGGGGCATGGCGCCTTCCATACAAAAACAAAACCATTGCAAATGCTATTCTTCGAAAGTCATGCGTAAGCCAAAGCTTGTAAAATTTGGAAAATTGTTATACTTTGTCCTGGTCATACGAACAAAGCCTGGTGGGTACAGCTGGTCTTTTATAAAAGTGAATGCAAATCTACCTGTTGTCATTTATATACGTTTGCGGAATCTATATTCGATCTGATATCCATTGACCGTCGAACATTTCTGGGTCTTCAAAGAGCGTTTTATGGTCGTGGAACCTACTATACTATACAACAGACGATAATCTGGGTACAAAAAACATACATACCTTGGCACCTGTAGCAGCCATAGTGACAAGAATTTATATATGGATCTATATTGACTCTGCGAAGTACTTTGTAAAATCTGCGTGGTTTTTAAAAAAAGGGTGTGGTATGTAACATTCAAACAAAGTTGCAAAGCTCTTTATTTTTCCATATATTTTGACACTTAGATGTGGGAGCCTTGAAAATTGGTAAATGGACGTCTATTGTAGATATGTTGGAAGCATTTTACAAAATGTGGGTTTGATTGAAGGGGCGAGGGCCTCCTATATAACAAAACATTCCAACCCTATGTGCGTCAGTCAGAGTTGTCAAAACTGGAAAATTAATTAGTTATACCAAACAATTATTATGAAAAATGCAAAAATACTCCCATCTGCAGCATGAGTAAGAGCTCGCCGGCTATTGTACAGCCTTAATGCAATGTATTTATTTGGGACGAGTTCACTATGACTTAGAAACGGCGCAAAATTATAGTCAGATACAGTAGACTTTATGCTATTTTAGTACGTAACAAAGTCAGTACTAGTATTTTGAATTATAGTCAGCATAAAGCCCACTTTATCGTTGTTACCTCGTAATAAATTTAAAACTACAAAAAGTACCTACCTATTATCACTCTTAGTACGCACTATAAATAAACTGTCATTTGGCAAACATTTTTTTTTTTTTTTGTTTTAGAGTATTTTAACGCGAAATGTTGTTGTGGAACAAAGTTGAAGTGGCTGCCAGCATACGCCAGCACACTTAGACCAATGTTAGGTCCATTCTGATACCATCCGGATCCTATATTACTCCAAACCTAATAGTTGGAACCATTTTGAACTTTTAATGAAGCGTAATAAACTCCAGGGTCGTTGAAGAAGAAAGAGCAGGGCAGGAGCAGAGAAGGTGGGGGACAGTTTCCTCCTCCTCATCTCAACAGTTTCTACAGAAATCATTTGAGGGAGCACCAAGTCTGGTTGCTTGCCTATCTATCAGACAGAGTGTCCAGTGATGACACTTGTCATAGAGCTAATATGGCTTCTTTCTAGAGATATCAAACACTTAGAGCTTTAGCCAAATCTGCTTTGTCGCTAGACATGCTGTACAGGTTAGTTCATCTAAGATTTGTTTTCTCAAAGGCGTCTAGCTTTAACCTAAGTTTACATGTATCCATTGGTATACCTAAGTTAGCTTTGTCAGGTAGCAAAGGTAAAGTTGTTCCACGTCTGGCGAGTTCATCGGCCCTACAATTCCCTGGAATATCTCTATGACCCGGCGCCGGCACGCAGAACAGGTGAATATTGAACTGCTCTGCCATCTCTAGGATAGACGAGCGGCATTCTTGGACTACTTTATTCGAATTATTGGACTTGATGACTTGATTTGATATTGCTCCACCAATTGACATAGTATTTGCTTCTCACCACCATCCTAATTTTTCTCTCGATCTATCACAGTCATCACAAAATAAAATTAATTTTATATTTATTAATTTCAATTTGTTGTCATTTCGCTATTTGTCAGATTATGATAGATAATTTGTTGAAATAGAATCCCTCAAACTGAGTTTGGTTTCTCAAACTGTGAATTTGAGAGCCTGTTTGACAAAAATTTGCGTCAGGTCTACACTAAAAAGTCGGTACTAGTTGTAGGATGATAAAAAAGTGTCTATAATTAAATAAAAAGTTAGGCGACAGTTTTGGAGTTAGAGTGCCGCTACTTAGTATCTACTAACCTCCACTATAATTTTGCCATTCTTTATAAACCCTCCGCTAAGCACTATTGCCTCTGCGGAGAACATTTCTGTTAGAGAGTTATCCATACTAGTCCATTCTAATAGACTAAGATCTAGTAACGTTTTTTCTCAAGTCATTTTAGCAAGGCTGTAACTTTGTGAGCTTAGTTCGGGGTGACTACTGAACACGAAAATATATTTCTCGCAGCGTCGGTCGTACGCATACCCCAAAAAAATACTATACCCTGACAAATGAAATATTTACCCTTGAAATTTAGTGAATGGCTTGTCGGAAGCACTTTACAAAATCTGGGCAAAATTTGACAAAGTGGCGTAGGACCTCTTCTAGAAAAAAAAATAAAAAATTCTCGACACCCATGGTTGGTAGCTAAAGTTGTAAAATTTGCCATATTAATATGCATTGTCCTGATAGACCAAAACATATTTAAGCCATACAATTTCTGGGCACGAGCCAGGCCTGGCGGATACAGGTAGTTTAAAATATTTCTCAATCTACAAGAAAGGTTTTTTTTTTGGTTTAGTAAGGATAACCTTTAGATCCTCATTTAGGCCTTCCACTGGGGAATACTAGTTACTGTTTGGTTTAATTTAGGACTTAAGGACTATTTTGGCATAACCATTCGTTAGACATAGGTAAGCGCACGAAACACCAGTCTCTATCGTATATCAATGGCAAGTATTCTCATAATGTATGCATTCAAACACATCAACAACTCCTACGAAAGTCCATTGAACCCTTAAGACATCACAATGCTCATATAGCTACTCAAATCAAATATGCATTTTCAAGAGAGGAATAAGATACCTTTCTTTACGTATCAATTCTTATAGCGTTTTTAATTGAAAATTTAGAGAATGTTTTCCAAAGTCTAGAACTACTCTTTTCAGAGGAATTCGCTTAAGGACTTTTGAGGTAGTGGTGGAGACATGTGGAAGTGGATACTTGCCATACAAATAGTTGATCATTTTGGCCAACTTATAAGTATTTCGTTCCAGCTGTTTAGATCATATCTTCACATCTAGTCATTTCACACTTGAAATCAACTCGTAAGTCACAATAATTCGTGCCCGCAGTTCCCATTGGAATTGCACCACAGGGACACAACCAAACCAAACCAAAACATTGATGTGCACGCGGCCGTTTTGCACTTTAATAATATGTTACAAGATGTGTTCCGTCCATAACGTGAGCGTGAACTTTTCGCATGAGGTGTAGAAGAGGAAGATAAAATCACACGACTATAAATTTACACTTGCACGGCCTCCAGAACCTCCTTCGTCGGACCGATGTAGCACCTATGCGAAATTCGCGAATGCCAGGCATACTTACTTATACTTTGCTCCGATGCAAGTGTACGCACGGCCGGCCGGCGTGTCCACTTGGCATTGCTATTTGAGGAATGTGATTTTAGGTGAAACATTGCCCGGCGGAGAAGTGGAACTGCGGCAGGAATTAAACACTTTCGGGTTCGCCCGCTTTTCCACCATGTGGGACGACCTCTATGCCTTTGTAGAGGTGTGAAGTTCGTTAATTATAGGCATCGTCCGGCTGATCGAAGTATTGGGAATCCTCTCTGATCGATGTCCAGATGGACTGTGTGTATAAATGAGAAATGCGTGCCGTATTGGATAAAAAAAAACCACTAGCGTATACGAGAGAGGTATAGGTATGCTTCGTGGTCATTCGTTTCTTGATCTTTGGCATATTTTGATTAATCACTGGCATACTGCAAGGACTAAGAATTAATGGCAGACGATAGGTATACTATGTATGAGATACTTTTAAATTTCCTAGAAAAAAATACTCTTACAAGTTAAAGAAGAAAAACATTTTACACTTGAGTATAATGTCTTCTATTTATTTATTTTGTTCAAACGATCCCCCTGCCCACTACAACCGATTATCTGCCTACGAAAATCAGCTTCGAAAAAGGCTTCATCCATGAAATACCGGACAGGAACCAATGGGCTTCAAAAAATGTCCTACACAAATCACTGTCAATATTCACAGACGGTTCTAAGACACCAGAGGGAGTGGGCGCCGGAGTCTTTTCAGAAGAATTGAACCTGGGCCTCTCCTTCTGTCTTCCGAAACACTGCAGTGTCTTCCAAGCCGAAATTACAGCTATTCGTCAAGATACAGCATGGCTGTCGATTAATACGGTATCACAAAGGGATATCGTCATATACATTGATAGGCTGCAATCAAATCCCTAGTATCCAGCGAAATAAGATCCAAGGCGGTGGAAGATTGCCGCGTATCTCTCAACGAGATAGCTGGACAGTACAACCTCACCCTCTGCTGGGTTCCTGGTCACTGTGACATCCCAGGGAACTGTGCAGCGGACGAACTAGCAAGGCGAGGCTCCTCTGGCGTGGACAGTACAAGTCTGCACAACGTGTATGCACCACTTTCCTACGCTAAACAAATAATTCACGCGGACGCAGCAGGCAGAGCAGTGTTCAGATGGAAACATTTAGGATACTGCGATACTGCCAAGCTCACCTTGCCAGCTCTGGACGCAAAGCGATCCAAGGAGCTTCTTCGACTTAAAAGATCCAGCATCTCGAAAGTCGTTAATGTGATCTCCGGACACTGCATATTAGGCAGACACGCCCAAAGGCTCGGCCTGCCTTTTAATGACTTCTGCAGAAGCTGTAGAGACGAAGAGGAGGACGAGTCCGTCACTCACTTTCTTTGCAGTTGCCCTGCCCTGGCCAACCTAAGAAAGGCCCACTTAGGAAACTATTTTCTCAATGATCTCAGTGATCTAGGCAACACCAGCGCCGCTAACATTCTTAGCTTTATAACCGGCAGCAAATGGTTTACATGAGTAGCCAGTAAAGAAACAGCTCCCCAAATCCCAGTGGTATGCACAATGGGCCGAATAACGGCCTAAGTGTTTCTCTCATCGAAAGCCACTTTAAACTAACTAACTAACTACCTATTTATTTTGTTTTTCTGTAATTAGGACGACAATGTATGAAATTTGCGTATAGGTATAGGTGTCTACAAGGCTTTCAGCATTTTATTAGGACAAAAAGGTGAACTAATGTATGGTAGGGCACGCTGGCCCGGACAATGCTGTTAAGCTTAGTTTCAATCCAAGTGTTCAAAATTCACAGCAAATTGTTAAAAGGATATCCTATGTCAACGCATGTTTTAAATACCTACGTCTTATTTCAACTGCTGCAACGCAATGTGATGTTTTTAAAGATGTCTGAGAAAGGATAAAAATCATATTGGCCAGTATATTTCAGTTTTGAGGTATTAAAGATAACCTGCCCTGGCCACCCAATTCCAGGCCGCCTTTTCATTATCGTCTAATAGTCGTTTAGAATGTACGATCGTAGGACATCAGCTCGTCAGTTCTTCTATTGGAACGGAATTTGATTGTCCAACGGCAGTGGAAAACTAAAATTGTTGGTTAGTGCAGTCTTGTAAGTGAATTTTGAAAGGTATACATGGTTAAATAAAGGCCTTCTTTTATCCATTAAAAGCTTGGTTCGACATTATTCTGATAATGAACTTCGTTAAAATAGTACTAAACAGTCTTAATGCAACTTTTGTAGGGAATTCGTTATGCGAGGAACGCAAGAATGTTGAACGAACAAAAGAAGTTATAATTTGATATGTTTTCGAGAGAATGTAAACTTTGTTAATTGCTTCGGTTAGGATTGTAGGTAGCTCCTTCGAACAACAACAGCACTTATTCTATAAATCGATGAACTCTTACTTAAGAACTCCAATATAAGCCGCAAATGGTGCACGATTTCCGGCACCGGTTTAAATAGCTTAATGCCCTCGTGCTTTTAAATTTATGTAATTTTTTTTTATTTTCGATTTTTTTAATTTAATTTGAATTTTTGCGCTCTGCAGTTATGATATAAGGTTATAGACCGAGAGCCCGCAGTAAATTTTGGACGTGAAAGGCAACCGGATGAATTTTACATAAATACGTTGCTCTGATGCCAAAAATTTCATATATGCCCGTCTGGCAGCGCTTAATGGCAGCTAAAGGATCAAAGGGTGCCACTGCATATTAAAAATGCATAGATATTATTCAAAACAGGAATTATTTGTGCAACCGCTTGAATCTACTACCAAATAATAGGGAATGGTCCCCTCAGTACAAATACATGAGTATCCAAGTCGTTTTAGGTGTCGCCAAAGCCCTGCCAGACGCAGTGGAAATGCGTTAAAAATTCTAGTTTTGAATAATTAATGCAACCGCACCAATTTTTCCTAACAGGTAGGATATTACAAGGTAAATACAAATATGAAGGACCAAGACTTTTTGCATGTCGCCAAGGACTTGCCAGACGAAGTCAAAATATTCCTAAAATGCCAATTTGTAATAATTTATGCAACCACTTAATTTTTATTTTAGAATTTAGAGAAAAACTCCCTGATAACAAATATATAAGACTTGCCGCCAAGTCCTTGCCAGACGCATCCAAAGGTTAAAAATCTCTTGGGATGATCTCAGAAAAATTTTGTATGAAAAGGAGGAAAAAGTGGCTAAAATAGTCATTTTAAGCAATTTTCAAAAAATCATAAAAAATATTAGCGAAGAGATTTTTGAAAAAAAGTCTACTTTTACAAAAGTTCTATGTTTTCAATGAAGACTTAATGGGTTAAGGCAAGTTTTATATCATTCAAACTGAATTTAAATGACCTTTCCATTGATGCCAAAATTTACATGATGTAAATTCAAATTTATGAGTAGATTAACTTTACTTTTGTGCAAATAATTTTGCCACTGACTGTATGTTATCAGGGAGTTTTTCTCCAAATTCTAGAATAAAAATTAAGTGGTTGCATAAATTATTCAAAATAGGAATTTTTAACGCATTTCCGCTGCGTCTGGCAGTGGTCTGGCGCACCTAAAACGTCTTAGATACATGTATTTGTACTGAGGGGGCCATTCTCTATTATTTGGTAGTAGATTCAAACGGTTGCACCAAATATTCCTTTTTTCAATAATAACGCATTTTTAATATGCAGTTGCACCATTCACCTCTAATATCGTCTGATTTGATGTCTCTGGACTATTTGAGTTGGGGTATTTCAAGTAGATTCCAGCCTTGGAAAGCCAACATTGAGCGCACTATTCGTGCGAGATACGCAGAGTTGCCAGAAATATTTCTCAACAAATCGGGAGGTTTCCGGAAAAATATCGGGAGATTGAGAATAAATCGGGAGAATGTGAAAAACCTTTTTTCATGGTACAAAACAAAGTTATAGTTTTATTTCATGGTTTTCTTCAAAACAACAATAACAAAACCATTGATTTAACAAAAAGTAAATATATTTGTAATACACTATACAAAAGAACATAAAAGCATTAATTCTTATTATTATATTTTTCAGCCGTTTGGCTTTGAATTTCCCTGGGGCCAAATCAGGTAAAATGAAAACGATCGAACGATATCGTTTTAACAATAGCAGTCTCTGTTTATTGCCACAGATATGATAAGACAGCACTCGTGAAAACGATATCGTTGAATCGTCTTTATTTTACGTGATCTGACCCCTGCCTTCTTCGGTTTTAAGCAACTCAACAAATTCATGACGAGAAAAATTAAAGCTCACTTTTGTACAAATGACGGATTTTATAATATTAATTTTTAACCGATTTCTGTTATTCGACCATAGAGACTCTATCATGGAATATAATCGTTCCACAAATGCATTTGACATGGGAAAAGAAAAAATAATTTGAATTATATTTTTAATGATCGGAAGCTTATTGTTTTGCAAAATTTTGTACCACATCTTTTGTGCTCGTGGTTCATCATATCTAATTGTTGTTTTCCTCTGAAAGCATATTCTCTACTTCTATTCTACTACTTCGAATTACATAAATATTTACTTCATCATAACAAAGAATCAAGGTCACCAGATATGTGAAGGGGTTCCACAACATTTTTCACATTTCGAATAAAAAATTATTTTGAATATTCTTACACTCGAAAATATAGAGATGTTTGAAAACACTTCTTTCAAAATAATATAAATATTTTTAAATGTTCTAAATTATGGCAATGGCATTTTTGGTTGACTTGTTTTTCTTAAGCACTTATGAGTTTTTGCTCCAAAAAAATTGTACTTAATTCTACTAATTTTATGTCAGTGTTTAATTCTGATACAAATTTATTGGTTAAATAACTACCTCCTAAAGTTAAAATCTTTTAAATTTTTTTAATATATTGATGTTGTGAGTTGTGACTTAAGAAGTACAAAAATATTTCAGGTTTTGCGTCATTATTCGGTGCATTACTCTCATAAACAAATTGCTAAACAACTGGATGACAATTGTTTCCACTAAGGTCTTGAAAATAAAACGGAACCAGTGGCCCAATAACAATCAGCCTATCAAGAGCAGTACCAAGTGACAGCAGTGATGCCAGATGAGATTTTAAAAAACCCACTAAATTAAGAAACCCACCAAATTTGTACTGGGACGAAAAAAAAACCCATAATTTTTCTACCAACATAAAAATGATTTTATGTTGAGTAAGAAACTGGAACGAATACTTACTTCTCATTTTTTCAACTCGGCCGACTAAAAATAAGTCTTAACCTTAAGAACAAAGGTCCTAAGGAAAACAAACACTTAAAAACATTTTTTGTGAAGATTGGTAATTTGTTCGTTTTTATTATGAGGAATTAATTAATTTCTTCTTAATCAATTTAAGGCTGTGCTTGTGCCTGTTTTGACAGGTGGTTATTTATTATTTACAAATTAAGATTCGTTTGAGGTGTGATAAGAAGTTCTAAAATAGTTAAAGGGTTATCCACAATTATGGAATCGGACGAAACAATTTACCATGTCGATTTACGATATGATTGTGACGTAGTTTGTATTGTAATTTACAAATTGTTGGCAACACCCTAATTTCATCATAAGAAATGTCCCTAGTACTAAAATAAAGTATCCCAAAAACAGTAAGTAGTTTTATTTTTCTCTTTTAAAACATTTTCCTTTCCCTCGTTGTTAATGTCTGTTCTGTCTACCTACTAAAAATTAAACTAAACTTTGCTGCCCGCCCCGCACAGCACAGCGCGCACACCAATATTCCACTGTTCCACATGTTTTTAATCTTTAATGCGTTTTTAGCATACATTTTCTCTTTATTTTCCCACTTATCTCTTTTGATTTGTATTGATGCCAAATAGATATAGAGAATTTGTCTTGTTATATCAAGTAAATTCGCGAATTTTTTCCCCCCATAAAAAAAAAGTTTGAAATATTTTCCCCCCATAAATCCCACCATAATTTTTTCCCCCCATTCTTCCCACCATAGCGTTGATTTCCACCCATTTTGGTTGGAAAAACCACCAATCTGGGAACACTGAGTGATAGCCAACGTGACCATGCCGAAGTATTTTCATATACTCCATTTCAAACTTCTCGAACTCATTTTTGAGAGCTGGTATTCTTTTAGTGCTGTTGGAAAATTCGGAATAAACTTTTAACACAAGAGTCTCCACATCATAATACAGCCTTTAGTTGCATTTCATGTTACAATTGCAATTTGCTTTGATTGAGTTTGGATTTTCGGCTGTTAGGTGTATGAAAATCGATTTATTGATTTCATGATTAACCGAAGCATTATCCGCTGCGAAAGAAATACAATTATATTAGCAATTTTGAGATAGTTATTTCCTACGATTTTCGATTCAGGAACTGTCAATGTCAGTGTGGCAGTTAAAAAACAAAAAGACTGATCGCAAATCCATTGTATAGTTACATTAGGCGCTGATTATGTTTCTTAGTAAAAAACCTTAATTGTTCGTAGTTTGGTTTTTTAAGAAAATTAAAATGAAATATTGGAAATTCGGGAGATTTCATAGAATTTTCGGGAGACCGGGAGATTAGTAAAAAAACCGGGAGACTCCCGGAATATCGGGAGAATTGGCAACCCTAGATACGCCCTTAAATGCTCGAAAAATTTGTCCAACAATAGGTATACGTATTTTAAATTAGAAGCTAGCAGGCGGCTTAACCGCAATATGACCTGTTGCGTTAAATATTGATTACATACATATCTGTTCTTCTTCCTCAAATTAATGAAAGAAATACTCCTTTTGATTATTTTCTCCGAAAACCATCGTGGCACATGCAATTCTATAATTTAATACCACTCAGCAAATATAAATCTTATCAGAGCTTTGAGTGTATTGCAGGCATAGCACACTTCAGAGGACAAATCGCACATTAACAAACATAACGACGCTGTATTAGTTTCGAAATCATAAACTTTATCGCTCGACTTTTAACCATCATCACCCATCAGCACCAGTGCGCTAGACAAAAGGAACCAGCCTTCCAGCTGGCAAGACTAAGCATTACCACTCCCCGTCTCGCACACTTCTCGCTCTCCCCGATATTTGTTCACGGACTCGGTTATAAAAGTATCTATTTTCGACACAATAGAGTCGACTTAATAAAATTATTTCCACACCAGTTACGGCATACGTCGGAGACGAAAACCCGGCGATCTCCTTTCCCATCGGTCCCTTGCCACTACTTTCTACAACTCCTACAACTGAAATCGAAAAGGCTCAATTTTAAAGGCTAAAAAATTAATAAATAAAAATTATTAAAAACTCAATATAACCCCTTTTTGGGAAACCGGACCAACAATACCTTTTTTTCCTCCGTGAGGATAATAGAATCAATGAACGTTCACAGAGGTGAATGCAGGCTCTGGCCCAAAATGCTTAAGATGATTTATGGATACTGTGCTGCGTTGGTTCTCCGATTCATCCCCATCCTTTGTGCTAATCATATTATTTACACCATCAAGGATTAAGTCGATGACTTGGTGACTCGGGATGCGAATAGTTTTCCACCACCCCTTAAACGTATCGAGAAGAAGAAGTGAGCACTGAACAGAGCACCCCTGGTGTGATGACCGAGCGTGAGGCACTCCCACGGGGATATCAATGACATATGTAAAACGTAAAACTTCGAGCGGGTGCTAAGACCTTAAATAACTGTCGACGCGTGTACGCGCTTCCGTTTAGTGTTGGACAGTGTACTTCACACCCCTCATTCCCTGCCAATGTAAGGGCGCACCAACAACGAGTCATCAATGCAACCCTGTGCATTGACTTTTGTTGCGGTGCGGTGATGCTCGTTTGAAAATGTTAAATTCGCTTTGAATAGCTAATCGTTTATGTTTGGTTTCAGTTGAATGGCTTCAACCTGCTGCCGCTTGACAGGCACGAGGGGATATTAATATTCCACCCGTTTGAATGTTGAATGTCGGTTGATTGTCGCAATATGAGAACTTGAAATCACCAGTGATGGCAAAGTAGGCAATCATAAATGATTGACTTGCCGCTTTTTTGTATGAAGAGGGGGATGCTTGGTAGTGTGTACTGTTATCCTTAGAAGGGATTAGAGAAACATCCATTAGGTTTGGTAACTGGATTTATATTTTTA
Source organism: Cheilosia scutellata (assembly GCA_955612985.1). Taxonomy (NCBI): domain Eukaryota; kingdom Metazoa; phylum Arthropoda; class Insecta; order Diptera; family Syrphidae; genus Cheilosia; species Cheilosia scutellata. Next base: position 71,795,762 of record OY015312.1, read on the forward strand.
TTTTTTGTTTTCTCTGGTTTTCAATGGAATGCAATGAAACTGTATTTACGTTAAAGTCATCTATTACACTTAGTTTCCAAGTGTTGGATATTCGGGCTTAAGAAGAATGATGCTTATTTGCAAGCCACGTGTCGCGGATCTACATAAAATATGCAAGTGCAGTTTTGGGCCGAAATATTTCATATAGATATGAATAGCGAAACAAATTTAGGGATTTGCACTTCCTGGATACGAAGTCTGTGCATGCTTTTGAAGGGAAACTTTTTTTTAGGAAATGCGAATTGATTTCATTTAGACAGTTACCGCCTGTTTTAAATGAAAAGCTTGTTATGGAGCTGAGGTGAATAAATAAAGCACGGTGGCCATGATATAGTGGTTGGTTAGTCATGACCAGGCGGGAGACAGCAATACTCTATATCACCGATCATAAAGTGAAATTCATTGTATTCGAGTTTTTCCCCGCAATTTACTAAACAAAAAATTTAGTTTTACTTGGTAGGTACTTCAATGGAGCGGAATAAATTGGTCATTTTAAAATTCCCCTTTTTTGTTAAAAAAAAAAATAGCAGAAATAGAAAACTAAAAATAAAGTACCTAGCGTAAGGGCGTTTTCTGAAGTTTTTCTAATAATGTGAACTAATTAAAACAAGGCGTTTTCGGATTTTAGAGGGATTCACATTACTGGAACTTTTTTTCAGCACTTATACTAAACTGATTGAAACGATTTTCAAATCCATTAAAAACAACACAAAATGATATTTTAAAGCACTGTTTTAATATTATTTATCAATTCAGAAGAAAAACGAAAATAAAATAATTTTATTCATTTAAAAAAAAAAAAAAAACAATTGGTATTCTCAATTTTTGGTAAATTTTGTTTAAAATTTGGTTTGTTTGAAATGGTACACCACCTTCTTCGAATTTTATTTTATTCCTGTAAATGTTGACTTTGACACACAATACTTTTCAGCTAATGCAAATCGAGAATGTCCAGTCCAGCATCTAATTCGCGTAAAATTTTGCACTTATCTTTAATCGACAAAAATCCATGCAATTTTTGTTTACATAGATGCAACAACAAAAAATGGCAGTTGTTGTCTCTCTATATAGCCTGCAGCTGCATTTACAACTTAAATGCAAATTTGAAATAACAGTTATTTAGTCCCTAATATCGCACGCAAAACGAGCAAGAGAAACAAGAGAACTACAGAATTTTTACAAAAAAATGCACATTTTAGGTGTTGAAAATTTCGAAAATTCACATTATAGAGATGACAATGTAAAGCTTTACCGATTCATATTTTAGAGAAATTCCCATTATCGGTAATTCACATTATCGAGGGACTACTGTATTTCAAAACTTTTCCAACTGTGGCCGAACAGTGACTCGGATCTTATTATAGTCAAGGTAAGAATTCGGATATTCACTATGCGCATTAACAAAGTAATATTGTGAGAAAATATTACGTCGAAAAGCTGCAATAGCAAGAGACTGTCAGAATCTTAGCCGACCGCGTATCCAAATACCTCGCGATCGCGATTAGTCAAGATCGAAAAATCGGACAAAACTTTACAATCGACAGCTATAGGTTAGGTTAACGGGTTGACAGAGCAGGGTATGTTCTGCTGTGCCACACTTAGGTCCTTGTGGACCCATTGTGATGCCCTTTTATGTGGGGGTTAACCGGTGATGTTGGAGTGGTTAGCCTCATGTCCCTTCTTCTGGTGATTACTCGACGCTGTCCAGCCATCCTGATATCCTCAAAAACCTGTAAAGATTAGAAAGTGAGACATCAGAAAGTTCTTGCAGGTCATGGAAGTAATGACTTCCAAGTGTTCTGTTCCTCAAGTGACAGAGGCTCGGGCAGTGACAGAGGAAGTGAGGTGTGTTCTCATGAACCTCTTCATCTCCGCAGCCTCTACATATATCGTCATCTTTGAGATTTAGTTTCATTGTATTTTTTTCTTAGGAAGTTATGACCCGTTAGAGCCCCTACCAATTTGGACAGCGATGACCTGTCGAACTGTAGAAGTTTGATGGTCCGGCCACTGTCGTATTAAGCTTCCGTGATACTTCACAGGTAGTTAGCCCCTTCCACCTGTTGTTGGTTTTCATGCGAATTTTATTTTCCACTCGCTCTCTAAGATTACAGAGTGGTGGCTTCACCGACTGCAGTGCTAGATCATGATCCATTGCAGACCCATTTCTTGCTAGTTCGTCGGCCCTCTCATTGCTGGCTTTGTCACTGTGCCCAAGGACCCAGCAGAGGACCGTGGAGTGCTGCGAGCAGAGAACCTTTAGCTCTTCGCGGCAGCGATGTACTAACTTTGATTTTATTTCAGTAGCAGAAACTGCTTTAATAGCCGCCTGGCTGTCAATGAAAATGGTAATATCATTTCTTGGTATTGCCAATAATGACACCTTACGGGCCGCTTCCGCGATTGCCAGAACCTCTGCTTGGAAGACACTGCTATTGTCAGGAAGCCTGATTGAGCAGTGTATATTTAATTCTTCAGAGAATATACCGGCACCGGTTCCGCTTCCGATCTTAGATCCATCTCTGTATATGGATACCATTTCCTCTTTGTGGGTTCATCTGTATTCCATTCATCTCTACTCGGGAACGAGCAGGAGAATGGTCTATCAAAGTTTAGATGTGGGATCATATAGTCAGAAGTGACAACATTCCCAATGTATTTCCCAAGAATCTGTGCGTGACCAAAGTTGCGCGGGTTCCAAGTACCAGTTTGGCTGATCCTTAAGGCACTTTTGTAGCAGATTCCTCCATGTATAGGTCCAGAGGAGTCAGATTGAGAATTGCCTCCAGTCCAGCCGTAGGTGTTGTCCTCATCGCAGTGGTTGTCCCTAGACATGCTAGTCTTTGTATTTTTGTCTTTGACTTGAGATTGGTAGCCTTGCCCGCGGCTTGCCACCAGACTACGCTGCCATAAGTGAGTATAGGCCGGACGATTGCCGTGTAGATCCACAGGATTATTTTGGGGTTCGGTCCCCAACTCCTGCCAAAGATGCGGTTACATGCGTAGAAAGCATTAGCTGCCTTTTTCACTCTTTCATTGACATTCGGCTTCCAATTAAGTTTTCTATCTAATATCATTCCTAAATATTTCGCCCTATCCGCCACCTTTAGAGGTATTCCCTCGAGGGTTGGTGGCTCGAATAGTGGTATTGTTCTTTTGTTTGTGAACAGGGCAAGCTCAGTTTTCTGGGGGTTAACCCCAAGGCCGCATTGTTTTGTCCACGTATTAAGTACTCTAAGTGAGTTTGCTAATAGGTCGCTAATGGTCGGTAAGAATTTCCCTTTTGCAAGCAGGACTACATCGTCTGCATATACTATTACCGTTACACCCATGTTATTAAATTTCATTAGTATCTCATTCATGACAAGTACCCAGAGTAAGGGGGAGATGACCCCTCCTTGTGGAGTGCCTCTCGAAGCGGTTACTCTAAGGACCGTGTCACCTAATTTCGCGTTGATGTTTCTTTCACTAAGTAAGTTAACAATCACATTAATGATAGATTGGTCAATGTTTAGGTTCTGTAGTGCCCTTTTTACAGCGCACGTTTTGACATTATTGAAGGCTCCTTCAATGTCTAGGAACGCAGCTAGCGTATATTCTTTGAATATTAATGCCCTCTCTATAGTACTAACGACCTCATGCAACGTGCTGAGATGTGGAAATCGCGCTGTCATCCAGTCGACTGCGTATAAAGGCGTTCATTAGTTTTTCAAAGGTTTTCAACATAAAGGATGTTAGGCTTATAGGCCTGGAATCTTTGGCGGTGGTGTGACTGGATTTCCCTGCCTTCGGAATGAAGACGACCTTGACCTCTTGCCAGGCTTAGGAATGTAGCCACATTCCACACTGCGAATAAAAAGTCTTTTTAAGACCGGCGTAATAATGGTCTTAGCTTTCTGGAGCATGATTGGAAAAATCCCGTCTTTTGAACGGGGAGAATGTATCAATTGCCGCCAGTTTAATTTATCTTCAGTTATAAGTTCTTCTGGAACTGACGCTATTGCGGTATCAAATCTAGGTTTGTCTGATTCGTAGTGCATCCTGGAAAATGAGTCTGTAGTAGCAGACTGAGAGTCTCTCCACAGGATTGTGTCCAGGTTCCATCAGTGTCTTTGAGGTATCCCGGAACTGCGGATTCTTTGCACAGGATTTTCCCAAGTCTAGCTGATTCTGTGGTGCTTTCGATGTCACTACAGAACGTGCGCCAGGCAATGCGTTTAGCACTAATGTCTTCGATCGCTTTGAGAGAAAGATTTTCCATAGAAGTTTCGATGTCGTTTGCGTCGACGGGCTTTATAGTTGTTTCCAGAGATCCGATTCCGATTTCTTTCACTAAAAGTGAAATGGAAGAACAACTGAAGTTTCTGCAGAAACATTTAACCATGGTTATTGCATTTGCCATAGACCAGAGCCAGAATGTTTAGGGTTTTGGGGATTGAAACCACCCTTCAAAATATACGGTCTACTAAAAAATATGGAGTCCATTTTATGACAAACAATACTGAGGTTCCATTTATCAGTCATCATCATACTTTCTTCCGACCAAATGTTGGAGAGGAATTGGTGTATGCTCTCCATCCAGTCATTTTCGGATGCCTTAAATAGTTCGGCCCGCAGGTTAAGTCCTGCTCCAGCAGCCTTTAAACTTGCGTTTAAATATCGCTATCCTTACTACAGTTTCGTCATGTGGACGGAAGTCTTAACTTTAATTGTCTATATTGAATAGTTCGTTCTGCCTGACAGCGGAATTTGTGTCGTCTTCGCCTTTTAGCAGTCTAGTGTTTTATACACATCTACAATACGGACTGAATTTTCCGGAAAGTACGCCAGAATTTTTATTTGTAAAGTCCAATTGTCTTTTCCAATTTGGAAAAAGTAGCACAAATTATGGAAATTATGTCTGACATAGGAAATGCTTCCACCGCCGGCACTCTCCATCTGTTGGGCTCTTGGTCTTTGATGGTACCATTGTATATAAATCTAATTTATATATATCTACACAATGATGGTACTTAACGATGTCTGTATAGGCTGACGGGTACTCGATTGGCAAAAGTTCTTGTCCGAGTCTATGCTGGCAGTTCGGAAGGTTCGGACATCCCGCAGCAATGTCAATTATCCTAACTCCAGTGTCCAGATGTGGTATCGTGGAGGTAATTCTTTCCAATTATAATTTTAAAGATATCCATCCTCCTTGCCTAATCTGGGGTTGAAATCACCGAGTATGATTTGAACGTCGTACGTACGATATTGCTCAAATGCTTTGTCAATGAACTCGTAGAAACAATTTTTCATATCATCATATTTTTCCTCTATGAAAGGAAAGGAGCGTATATTCGCTTTATGTTGGCGGATTGTCATAAGACGGTCACTAACGTCTTCATATAGCTCAAGTAGGAAGTATAAGAATTGGAAGTAGGGTTTAGGCGTCACGAGCGAGGGGACGTATTTAAGTAGGGTTTCAATGCAAATGAAAGCAAAAATGCAAACAAAATTTTAGCAAAGTAATTGATTCTATTTGTTGCTTAAATTTGTATTGCCAGGGCAAAAACATAAATTTTTCTTTCCGAAGACGAATGCCTCGAATGTAATTTGAGCCTCGGACGGAGTATGCGTTGCGGAGAATTGTTCCTTTCGACGGATACAAGTCTAGGGCCGATTGTGTTAGTTAATCGTGCCATATTTTTTTACAAAAGTTAATTATTGTGTTGAAACTTTCAAGGCAATATATTTATTGTTCATTTAGCACATAAATTAAAGTGAAGTGAAAAACAAAAATTATCCAAACTCGTGATTTCTTTTTCCTGTAATAATCGTAACATTATGTCAATCATCGAAATTCTGTCTTCGCATTTCATTTCTTGCAAACTTTTTTAAAGTTCGTCTTGTCATTTAAAGTGTACCTAAACCAAAACCAAAACCTCCCGACATTTTTTTTCTGCGTTCGCCCCTGACAACCAATAAGTTTGTTAGTGACTGCCCTTTGCTAAATAACCGTTGCCTGTTCCATTTCTGACACTTACAAAACTAGATAAATTTATTTGTGAGACCTTCAACTTATCATTGTACAGTGGCCGGCACGGCATAAGTATTTTGACAAAACTAAAGTTAATTCTGCTCATAATTCGAACTAACTTCATGTAAATTTTGGCATCAATGGAAAGGTCATTAAAATTCCGTTGGAATGACACACAACTTTCCTTAACCCATTAGGTTAGGTTAGGTTAGGTAAGGTGGCTGTCCCAAAGGGGACACACTTAGACCATATTTTTGGTCCATTGTGATACCACAGAGGGGGGGGGGGGGGGAGAGGGAAGCGGCCAGAACGGGCGTTACCCTGGGAATTCTTTTGCTACTTGCGAATTTTGGTTTCTTGCCTAGTTGAGAGGTTTTTGGTAGTGACTGAGGCAGTCGGAGCTTTTGAAATTTTGCATCACCTGGCTACGGCCCGGTCTTCGGGTCAAGATGGAGGGCAGCCGTAACGGCCTGCCCCCTGCCTATTGCCTCTGACGGGGTCCTCTAACTATCGAGATGAGATTGGTTGGTGTGATCAGCTCCTCCATTTGGCGGTTAGTCTTCAGAGAGCAGGCAGAGGGTGACCGAAACAGTCTAACCCCCCGCTGGTCTCCTCTGACAGTCCGTTACTAAGGAGAGTGACTGGTATAGATCAGATAAGAAAGACTGCGGCAGGAGGAATCGACAAAAGGTGACCGAAACAGTCTAACCCTTTGCCTATCCCTCTGACGGAGTCTGAAAGTTCTACGTGTGAAGGTAAAAATTTGACTTGGCGTGGTCAGCTCTTCCCGTTGGCGGTTAGTCTTCAGAAACAGACAGAGGGTGACCGAAACAGTCTAACCCCCGCTAGTAGCCTCTGACAGTCCGTTACTAGGGAGGGTGGCTGGTGCAGATCAGATAAGAGAGACTGCGGCAAGAGGAATCGACAAAAGGTGACCGAAACAGTCTAACCCTCTGCCTATCCCCTCTGACGGAGTCTGAAAGTTCTACGTGTGAAGGTAAAAATTTGACTGGCGTGGTCAGCTCTTCCCTTTGGCGGTTAGTCTTCAGGAACAGATAGAGGGTGACCGAAACAGTCTAACCCCCCGCTAGTAGCCTCTGACAGTCCGTTAATAAGGAGGGTGGCTGATGCAATCAGATAAGAGAGACTGCGGCAGGAGAGAGCGACGAAGGGTGACCGAAACAGTCTAACCCCCCGCCTGTCTCCTCTGACGGAGTCTGAAGATTCGACGTGTGAAGGTGAAAATTTACTGACATGGTCAGCACTTCCCATTGGCGGTTAGTCTTCAGAAACAGACGAAAAATGGGTGAGATGTTTGTTGATAATCAATGTAGCCAATTCGACTTTGTAACAAACTTGCTGATGCCGCAAATATCGGTACGGGACAAATCGCTCAGGTCATCAAAGAAGTAAGCCCCTAAGGTAGCCATGCGTAAGGTGGCAAGAGCTGGGCAGGAGCAGAGGAGATGAATGGTGGTCTCCTCTTCCTCCTCGTCCATGCAGCTTCTGCAGAAATCGTTGTAGGGTACTCCCATTCTGCGGGCATGTCTACCTATCAGACAGTGTCCTGTTAGTATTCCTACGACGGAGCTAATTTTGCTTCTATTAATGCAAAGGAGTTGTTTAGTTCTTCTGACATCTAATTTTGGCCAGATTTGTCTGGATGTTATACAGGTGTTAATACTGTTCCATCTATTGTTGGTGATTTTTAATGCTTCCTCGAGAAGCATGGTTTTTACTGATTGCAGTGGAGCGTGCGGTTCTTCGCTGTTATCAGTTATATGGAGGCCGCTGCCTTGTCTGGCTAATTCATCCGCCTTGCAGTTGCCAGGAATGTCACTGTGACCTGGAACCCAGCACAGGGTGACTGAACATCTATCCGCAATCTCGTTAAGAGATTCCCGGCATTGTTTTACCAACTTTGATCTGGTTGTTGGTGTATTCAAGGCTTTTATGGCTGCCTGACTGTCTATATAGAAAGTGATAGCTTTCCCGTCTATCTCATATAAGGCAAGTCGGCGTGCTGCTTCGCGAATGGCCATAATTTCCGCTTGAAAGACGCTACAGTGGTCGGGGAGGCGTAAGGCGAGGTTGAGAGCAGGTGATCGGGAGAAGACTCCCACACCCGTGCCTTCCGTCATTTTGGATCCATCTGTATAGATTTCGATTGCGGAGTTGCTGCTTATATTGCCGTTCTCCCATTCGGATCGATTTGGGATTTTTGTGCTGTACTTTATATTAAAATCTTCAAAAGGAATTATATAGTCCGTTTTGCTCGGAATTGTATTGGCTAGGATGCCCATATGACCAACCGGAGAGTTGGTCCATTTTTGAGACTCTCTGAGTCTTAGAGCCGCTGTAGACGCAACTAGTTTCCCGTAGATGTCGACGGGAAGAAGATGCAATATTGTGTCTAAAGCGGCCGTTGGGGTGGACCTAAGGGCCCCTGTGATGCATATGCTTGCAGATCTTTGTATGCGTTCTATAGATTTAATGTTGCATTTTTTCTCTAGCGCTGGCCACCAGACCATGATACCGTAAAGAAGAATTGGTCTGACTACCGCTGTATAGAGCCAGTTTGTTACTTTAGGTTGTAGACCCCATCTAGGGCCTAAGGCTTTTTTGCAAGCATACATGGCTATTGTGGCCTTTTTTGCACGTTCCTGGATATTAAGTTTCCAGCTAAGTTTGCTGTCTAGAATTATTCCTAGGTATTTGGCGTGTTTTGTGAATTTTAGCTCTTGATCTCTAAGTTTAGGTGGAGCTATATTAGGAATTTTGTATTTCTTTGTGAAGAGTATTAGTTCTGTCTTGGAGGGGTTGACATCGAGTCCAACCGTATCCGTCCATTTTACTAATTTTTTAAGAGCTGATTCCATAAGATCTCTTATGGTATTAGGAAATTTGCCAGAAATAGCAATGGCGATGTCGTCCGCATAGGCTATAACATTGCACCCCACATTTTCCAGAGTTGTTAATACCTCGTCCACTACTAAGATCCAAAGTAGTGGGGAAAGTACGCCTCCCTGGGGTGTGCCCCTGCACACTGACCTCTTAGTTTGATAGCCCCCCAGCTCGGACAGAATCATTCTGCTGTTTAGCATGTTTTCTATCCAAAAGCGTAGGCAGTTATCAACTTCCAGTCTGCGGAGTGCATTGGAGATAGCCTCTGTTTTGACATTGTTGAAGGCACCTTCGATATCTAGAAAGGATACCATCAAGAATTGCTTATTAGCGAGCGATTTTTCAATATTGCCTATTAGCGAGTGTAAAGCTGTCTCTACCGAGAAACCCTTACGATATGCGTGTTGGGAATTGGATAGTGAGTTTGCTTTTAGTTTCTTTCGAATAAAGTTGTCGATGAGTCTCTCAAGGGTTTTTAACAGAAACGAAGAGAGACTGATCGGCCTAAAATCCTTTGGAGAGACATGGGAAGCCTTGCCGCTCTTTGGTATGAAAACCACCTTGACCCTTTTCCATGAGACTGGAGTGTAGCCGAAAGTCAGGCATGAGCGGAAAATGACTTCCAGCCAAGGGTTCAATATTTCAAGGGCCTTTTGAATCTCCACTGGTGTTATATTATCAGGTCCAGGGGACTTATACGGAAGGAAACTGTGAACGGCCCAGTTTATATTACGGGTGTTCACTATCTCCTTCGGTATTTCTTGGACTAGGTGATAGGTTGCTGTAGACCGGTTGACGTCTATGGTATTACCCGGAAAGTGGGTATTCATGAGCAGATCTAAGGTCTCTTCAGTAGATGTGGTCCATTCTCCGTTCGATCTTTGAATGAAGCTGGGCACATCTGGTGATTTGGAGATAATTTTTCTTAGCCTACTGGAGTCACTATTGGTTTCTATGTTACCACAGAATAATCTCCATGAGTCTCGTTGGGCTTTTATGATCTCAGCTTTGTAAAATCCGGAGACTGTTCTTGTATTTGTCCCAGTCTTCTTGAAGTCTAGAGGACTTTGCCGAGTTAAAACATTTCCTACTATCTTTTCGCAGATTTGCTAAGTGGTTGCTCCACCAAGGTGGTTTATTCCCAGTTTTGTGCCTGCTGACTGGGCAAGCTTTCCTGAAGGCTTCGTTCATATATTTGGTAACTTTGTCCACCATGCAATCTAAATCTGATGGTGAGTTCGGTTGATTGGGTACTTGGTTAAGCTTCTGCGTAAGAAGTGAGTTATATGCCTGCCAGTTGACTTTTCTAGGATTCCTAAAGGGTACGATTGGAGGCATACGGTAGTCAATGCTGAATTGAATATATCGGTGGTCCGAGAATGAAACATCTCTCGATACCAACCAATTGTTGATTCTTAGTTTGGGAGAGTTAGTAGCTAGGGTAATGTCTAAAACCTCCTGTCTAATGCTATTGATGAAAGTAGGCTCTGAGCCTTTATTGCACAATATGAGATTAGTAGTCATAAGAAAATCAAAAAGACACTCACCTCTGTTATTTATGTCACTGCTGCCCCAGAGGGTGTGGTGAGCGTTGGCATCTGCGCCCACCACCAGGGGAATAGAGCCCTTGTCGGCCGTTTCTATCGTGCCACGCACGTTGTTTGCTGGAACGGGTCCTGTGTCGTCATAAGGCATGTATGCCGATGATATCCACAGCTTCTCGTTGCTGCCTCTGTCTAGCTCTGCACAGACAAAATCTGGATCGCTGAAATTGGGTATAAGACGAGCTTTTAAACTTTTCTTTGCCAAGATGCAGGATCTGGGTTTACCTTTGTTTTTCATAAAGAGTAAGTCATATTTTTTTGTCCTCAGTCCAAGTATGTGGCCGTTTAGGTTAACCCACGGTTCCTGGATAAGGACGATGTCTTCTCCACCCGTTTGCAGGCGGAGCAGTAAATTAGCCGAAGCTATTTTGGAGTGATGGAGGTTAATCTGCACTAGTCGTAGCAACATTGCTGACCGGTACAGACGCCTCTACCACAGTTTTGTTGCCGTCATCCGAATCAGATGATGGCTCGCTGTTGACGTTTATCGTCAAGGGTTCCACGTTAGTCGTGGCGCCATCCGTAACAGCTGGCTGCCTGACTTCCGTCTGGCTGGTTTCTTTTCCTTGGGAGGAGGTCGAGGGACCATCGGGCCCGGCGTCCAGGCCAAGTTCCCCTAGCGAGGATACAACGCCCGACATGAGTCTCTCGTCCTTCTCCTGAACTCGGAGGACTAGCTCGTCTATGCCGTATGAGAAGCGATAACCCCTCTTACTAAGCAGGTCGAGTGATTCTTTGTTCATGAGAAAGGAGACCAGCCTTCCTTTCTCTTCCGGTTCACCGGCTTTAATAATTTTCCAGTTGCTCACTGGGAGATCAGGGTTCTGCAGACGAATTAGTCTTAGGATGTCCGCTTCCTTGGTGGGACCCGGGGGTAGCCACACGCGTCCTTTTGGACGAACTGGAATGTCGCTCCAGTGCAGAAGCTGCAATTTAGCATCTTTCCACAGGGGACTAATCTTTGGGATCGTTATTTTCAGAAAGTCGATCGCGCTGCTATTTTTGCATTTAATGAGTTTTACCCCGTTTGTGTAGTAACCACCATCCATGAAGGACGGTGGCTCTGCCGAAGGATGTGAGTCCAAGAATTTGAGGACCTCTCCGGCTAGGGTCGCTTTGAGCAACAACCAGTTCTCCCCACTCATCTTGCCCTCGTCGTGACTGTTGTCGCAGATGCCGTAGAGCATATGGTCTTTGACGACCTCATTGAAGGGTCTGAGCGCCGCATCAGCATTCTTCGCCTTCTTTGAGGTCATCGGAGTTTCTTCCAAAGAAGTTGGCCTTGGTCTTTTGGACGTGAAGTCCTTCTTGGCAGCTGTCACAGAGGGTCCTCCCGTACCAGTAGGACTTCTCTGTTTGCTACGAACGTTCTGTGCTCCTGTAGCAGGTGCACTCGTCGTTGGTTTGTTTGTCGGGTCAGTTCTGTTGAGGGGGGGCCGTTGTCCTTGTTTGTTGTCCGACGGTTGGTTGCGGCTACTGGTAGAGGAAGGAAGTCCTCCCGCAACAGGTTGACTTTCCTCCTCGTTTAGTATCGCTCCCGCCCATCGGATGGTCTCCCTATCCTTTTCATCCCAAGAACTGTCCGGCTTTGCCAGGACTTCCGCCAATTTGTGCCTAGCTGCGCGTTGCTGTTTACACTTTTTTGCGCTGGGGGTGTACTTTTTTCCCCGTCTAGCCGATTTGGCTTTAGTTCCAAATTCCGCGTCCGAAACAGACGCGATGGATTTGGAATCCGAATCCGATGGGAGTAGGGATTCGTTGTCGTCGATGTTTGTTGTCCTGTAGTTCGTTGTGTTAGTCGGTACGCTGTCCTTTTCGTCGTCTATGTGTCCTGATTTTTGAAGTTGTTGTTTGTTTTTGTTTGATTTGTTAAGAAGATCCATGTAATTCCCACGAGTAAGCCGGTGAAGAAAGGTCCGCCCCAACATAGCCGGTTCTGCTGGGGTAAGGCGCTAAATACGACAGGCCCTGCCAAGGCACCTGAAGGAGCTCGTTAGCGACTGACTGAAACCCGCAGTCTTTCATCCCTCGGCACGGTTTGCATAAACGCTCACACCACCACTGGAGTTGGGTTGACTATCCTTTAGCTTCGGACTACCCTCCTCCGGAGACCTTACAGTATGGGAATACCTGCTGCAATCGCCCTCCGGTATCATTAGGTACCTACTAAGCATCCACACCACGGCAAGGTAAATAGTCGAAGAGGATGCCTTAACCCAGTACCCATTGAAAATTTAGAACTTTTGTAAAAGTCTACTTTTTTGACTTTTATCCTCGGTCCAAAAAAAAAAAAAAAATGTTTTGATGCAAAAAGTTTCTTCAAACAATTCTAATAGTGACTGCAGAAAAAAATTTTCAAAAATCTCTTAGCTAATATTTTTTATAATTTTTTGAATGGGATGATCTCAGAAAAATTTTGTATGAAAAGAAGGAAAAAGTGGCTAAAATAGTCATTTTTAGCAATTTTCAAAAAATCATAAAAAATATTAGCGAAGAGATTTTTCTGCAGTCACTATTAAAATTTTTCAAGAGTCGGCAAATCAACGATCAATTTTCAAAAATTAGGTCTTAAGTTTGGATTTCCATTAGGTATAGGTTTTTAAACTTGTAAATGTATACAAAAGTCGGCATTTTCAAAGGTTCCACATGAACTTCTTCCACATGAAATCCTTAAAATTTAGCGAGTTTAAATTCGATTTTAAAAATGACGGTCGCCATCGGTGAATCTGCCGACTGAAATCCTTAAAATTTAGCGGGTTTAGATTCGATGTTAAAAAGGGCGGTCGGCATTGGTGAGATTGCCGACTGAAATCCTTAAAATTTAGCGGGTTTAGATTCGATTTTAAAAAGGGCGGTCGGCATCGGTGAGATTGCCGACTGAAATCCTTAAAATTTAGCGAGTTTAGATTCGATTTTAAAAATGACGGTCGCCATCGGTGAATCTACCGACTGAAATCCTTAAAATTTAGCGGGTTTAGATTCGATGTTAAAAAGGGCGGTCGGCATCGGTGAGATTGCCGACTGAAATCCTTAAAATTTAGCGAGCTTAGATTCGATTTTAAAAATGACGGTCGCCATCGGTGAATCTGCCGACTGAAATCCTTAAAATTTAGCGGGTTTAGATTCGATTTTAAAACGGGCGGTCGGCATCGGTGAGTTTGTCGACTGAAATCCTTAAAATTTAGCGAGTTTAAATTCGATTTTAAAAATGACGGTCGCCATCGGTGAATCTGCCGACTGAAATCCTTAAAATTTAGCGAGTTTAAATTCGATTTTAAAAATGACGGTCGCCATCGGTGAATCTGCCGACTGAAATCCTTAAAATTTAGCGGGTTTAGATTCGATGTTAAAAAGGGCGGTCGGCATCGGTGAGTTTGCCGACTGAAATCCTTAAAATTTAGCGAGTTTAGATTCGATTTTAAAAAAGACGGCATCGGTGAGTTTGCCGACTGAAATCCTTAAAATTTAGCGAGTTTAGATTCGATTTTAAAAAAGACGGCATCGGTGAGTTTGCCGACTGAAATCCTTAAAATTTAGCGAGTTTAAATTCGATTTTAAAAATGACGGTCGCCATCGGTGAATCTGCCGACTGAAATCCTTAAAATTTAGCGGGTTTAGATTCGATGTTAAAAATGACGGTCGCCATCGGTGAATCTGCCGACTGAAATCCTTAAAATTTAGCGGGTTTAGATTCGATGTTAAAAAGGGCGGTCGGCATCGGTGAGTTTGCCGACTGAAATCCTTAAAATTTAGCGAGTTTAGATTCGATTTTAAATAAAAAGACGGTCGCCATCGGTGAATCTGCCGACTAAAATCCTTAAAATTTAGCGAGTTTCGATTCGATTTTAAAAGGACGGTTGGCATTTCTAATTTTAGGTTAAATTCGACGGAATGTGTTATTCGCTAGTTCGCGGCTTATTGATGTGGATTGCGAACTTTAACAAAACGTGTGTTTGGGCCAAGAGGAGGATAATTAATTATCCCATCAAAATGTATTAAGAAAATAAGTTTATAAACAGTTTAAATAACGAAATTTCGAATTCCAAACTTTTTGCCGCGAACGAAATTACTCTTGGCGCGAATTGTCAAAGTTTATTTGCAATCCACATCATTTAATTCGCGTTCCACAAACTAGCGAATAAAACATTCGTTCGAACTTAACCTTAAACTAGACATTGTGGGTAGAAACTGATGGCTGGAATTCGCGAACTGCCGCGACCTATAAAAGTGTTCATGTGAACGGGTTGCCAAAACTTGCGAATAGTCGTTCGATCGTAGATAGTTGGTCGCTCTTATGTGAATGGTCCTTTAGGTATTAGCCCAGGGGTGTTCCTGTTAAGATTGGTCAAAATTGGACAAAGGGGTGCGGCGCTTCCTATACAAAAAACATCTTCTATGGAGTGAAACTCGTTGACGTTAGATATAATTCGATAACCGCTGGGCCGATTTTCATGATTTCTATACAGTCGGCAAGTTCCTGAAATAAGTCGGCATTTCAATGAAATTCACCCCCCCCCCCACGGTTCGAACCATCGCTAGGCCCCTGAATACAAGGTTAAATACGATTGAATTTAAATTAATCAGAAGGGCATGCTATGCCGAGTCGGACTACTTCTATGGATTACATATCCATTTAGTGAAAAAAAAATGCATAATCGGAATTAATCAATTAAAACAAACGACTATTTAAATAGAATAGCAATAGCTAGTTCGGGCATTTACCTTTAAAAATGATTAAATATTCAACTTTCCCTAGAATGCGGTAACATTTTACTCATTTGGATTTCCTAGTTATCATTAATCCACTACAATCATTCACTGTAGTGTACTAACAACCATATTTGGTATCAAATTTTAATTTTACGAAATCACAACGGTTATTTTTCCAAAGCTACATCGCACACAAAACAACAAAATATATATTATATTCGCCTTTTATCGCTATCAAGATGCAATGTAAACATTTGGACTTACTCTCGGGATGAACATATTATAGTTTAATTTAAAGGGATCTTATCCTTTCAAGTAATTTTATGACTGCCATTTCGTTCATTGCATCAGTAAAATTGCAAATAAAATACCCATATTCTCTCTTTTGGTTGGTCATCCAAGGAACACAAATCCCCAATCGGGTATAGCTAGCTTCCCAAGAGAATCCACTCATTTAAGTGGATGGGTGGATGAACGGCCTTTCAATACCATAAACGATAGCTTAAAACAGCATTCCCCTGAACCCATCGCAAAAGGTGAGTGCGTATACATAAATTCTTCAGTTGGAAGAAATTCTTATCTCGTCGCCATGTAATCTATCTACTCAAACAGCTAAGTAGGTATATAGGGTCGTTTTTATTTTTCTAAGTACGCATACATACATATTCGTATCTTCTGGCATAAGATGAGCCTGCGAATCGTTGCCTTACAAATATACCGACATTCACATATAGCGAAATCTCGCCACCCTCGTGGGAGCTTCCAACAGATATCCTAATAAACATTTAAATAGTAAAAGAAGTCATAAATCTTGAATCTTCCTTCGGGATCCTTTTCAGAGGGAAATAAAATCAGAGCAAAAAAAAAATAAAATAAAAAATCGTATCGTAAAAAGTAAACCAAGGAAAAGGGATATAGTATAACGAAACCTCATCCCAGAAGCGTACCTCGCAACATTTCCCTGGCACCCACCACAACAGTGTAGTAGGTTGTACATCTTCTAAGCTTCGGGCTTTGACATACAATATACGGACAAAATAAGGATGGTCGACTGTAACGCTTTGTGATGTCCATCGCTAACGCTAAGATGAATTCCTTATCTTGACTACGGTTTTTTTTATATCCTTCTTTAACTCTTCTTTTTATTTATTTTTTTTTTTTGGGATCGAGGAAACTGGCAGCGATTAGAAGAGTTTTATTTCGAAATTCAAGGAGCTATAGGTTTTTTTTAAAGCCTTTAACTCGAACCCCTTGTGTGTAAGTTTTGTCTTAAGGGGCGGTTTAGGATGCAAATAATGTTGATTTGTATGTAAATATTTGGAAAGGCGAATTTCGGTTCGATCAAGAAACACTTTCGAGATTTGTTTCTACTTATTTGGAAATTTAAGGTTTATAAACCTTCTCATTGTGGGATATTCAATTCATTCAGCATATGCATTCAAAAGAGCAGAGCTTGACTGCAAAATGAGGGAAAAGCAATCCAAGGAGAGGAGACCGCATGCATGAAGAACTCGCCACATTTACTTACTTAAGTATTTACATATTAAGGACCTCACGATTCACGGGTGCAAGCGATCGGTATAGATGAAGTGTCGTTGTAGCACAAAATGAAATTAGCATTGGATAAGTGCTGCTAACGAAACTGAACAAAGTTTTGAGATTTTGAGTCAATACGGTGAAAACCCCGGATCTATAGATCTAGAGCCCCAGATTCTAAGCGTGTTTTTATTTACACGTGTACACGTGTCACGTGTACCCGTGTACACGATCAAAAATACACGGGTACGATCAAAAATACACGAGTACACGGGTACACGTGTAATTTCTAAATACACGTGTAATTAATACACGCAATTTAATATAATTTTATAAATTCTAAGTTATGATAAAAAAGTTGAATAGTAACGGCATGCACGTTTTGTCTCAAAGTTGGCATATTCGTATGTCGACGGTGACTGACATGGTGTTTATTTTTGATTTGTTGACATACGAATATGGCTGCCCAAATATGGCGATTACAAGACATGCCGCACTGGGGATACATGTAATATGTTGTAATATGTAAGGTGTTGAACAAAAATATTATTTAGCTGATATTAAAGCGTCAGTAAATGTCACGCACTTCCATCGTTATTGGCTATTTCGGAGAGCAAATGGAAAATTTCTTAGACGTTTTTTAATCCATTGACATCGTAGCCATCCTTTGATGGAATTTGTTACTTTATGGCTTGATAGAAAGAGGACGAACCATATTTTGGGATATATACTATATTTATTTCGCCCTAAAATCTTAATTTTTCCAAGCGAAAAAAAATCACTCAAATTTTTAATATTTTAGGGCTTTCTGGTGACATTTCGAAATAAATATCCCAAGTAACAATTTGACTTCGATAAGGAGCTATCGAGGCTATTTCCCCTCCCGCAATATTGATTGCAAAAGGCCTTTTAGAAGGACATTTGGCGCACTTTAACGAAGCTATTTACTGAATAAGACTTTCTGTTGGAAGTACAACGGAAACAATTACTATCCTGAACAGCTTGGGATAGGCCTTACAGACAATACAACTTCTGCTTCTGATAGGCCTTATAGAAACAATTAACATCCGCGGTGGGCTATTGCTTCGCAAAAGAAGCATCTCTAACATTTGTCAGCAGTAGGTTATTACTTCGGTAAGGAAACGTTAGTTTCGGTAAGAAACTGCTGTAAGGCCTTACCGCAACTGTTATAAAAGCCTTATAGAAGTTCAATAATTAAAAAAAAAGAAATATTTTTTTTAATTTCTTCAATTTTCCATTTTTTTATTTTTTTGTCTCATTTATTAATTATTATTCGATGACATTTCATACTTTTTATACAGTTTCGTTTTACATTCGAGATATAAATTACATTTTACTTACATGGGTTTTCACTGAGAATCGATCATGGGTCCCGTCGCATGGCAGTCCAATACCCTATCCACTAGGCTATATCGTCATATGCTTTTGCCAGTGTTAAATTTGAAGTACTTGATACTTTTTAGAGTTTCGATAAGACTTGCCGCCGAAAATAAAAAACATTGAATTCATTTGAATTATACGAACCAGTTTCATTTAACCACCAAACAAAAAGGTTAGGTATTTCCCTCTCGCGAACGTCTGACAAACTTTCGAGATTATAAAGCTACGAGTATGACATGAATATGTCATAAAAGGGTGCATGTCGTCTACTCGGCATATTATTGACATGTTGGCATGCGTCTGTCACCCATATGCCCGACTCAGAATGGCATGTAAATTTCGGATAATAAATAAAATCGTTTGAATTGAAGATTTCTTGGACGTTTTTTAATCCATTGACATCGTAGCAATCCTTTGATGGAATTTGTTACATTATGGCTTGATAGAAAGAAGACGAACCATATTTTGGGATATATACTATATTTATTTTGAAATGTCACCAGAAAGCCCTAAAATATTCAAAATTTGAGTGATTTTTGTTCGCTTGGAAAAATTAAGATTTTAGACTTATGTCGCCCATCGGTAACACTGTGTAGAAGTAAAAGACCATGAAACATTTTTGATTCAGAAATAACCAATTTAATTTTATTTAATCATTGTAAACAAAAATGAAATAAGTAATAATAAAATTACACTGGATTGTCGGTAAGGCAAACGAACGAGTTTACATTTCACATCGGTCAGCCTAAATATATTTCTTTCTTTTTTATTTGAGTGAGCATAGCGATCGGAACAATAAATATCTAAATGCCTTGACTCAAACGGAATTATGATGCGAGCGCACTTTCATATTTCTCTCCATTTGGGTTTCATATCCTTTCCATAAATCCTCATCGCCATCATCGCTGCTATTTGTGCCATCATCGATATTACGATCCCCACCAGCACTACTGCTACTGTTGGCGTTATCTATCAAAGTCAAAAGAAAAACTATAGCTATTCATCTGCCGAAAATACATGCCGAATGAAATGGTGAATGAAAAGAAAAAAGAAAACACATACCTAAACCCTCATAATTTCTGGTGCTCTCATTATGAATGTTGTAGGCTGTTGTAGACGATTCTTGCGGAATAGTGTACTGGGGATTATTGATATAAAATGTGTTATTATTTAGGACCACAGAAGATGAGCGCTGAAAAAATCCACTGCGACTGAGAGCTGTTCGCTTTAATTCATCGGACACTTCACGGGCTCGCTTCAGAATGGCGTCACGCTACCTTTGCACTATTCTTTGATACGTTCCCGATCTTTTCACTTTTTTCCATGAACTAATCATTTTATAGACCCAAAATATTAAATTTTTATGTAAAACAAAATCGACGCGTGTATATCTACTATAATACGATGACGCTATGATCTCTCGTAATTCTTATTAAATCCGCCCCACTTAAATGCTGTAACATAATATATAAAACAAGTTTTTGCCTCTATAAAGCCTTCATTCCCAAGCCACTCATTCTATGGGCAATTAATGGGAAGTTAGTGCTTCTCTAAAGCAAAGACAATATAATATACAGATGGCGCAATGTAATGTTAGCTGATGTCCGCATTGGTTGCGATCGTGCAACAACGATCGTGCAACAAAAAGCTCTTCTCATTGTCCAACAAAATAAAAGCTTTTCTCTCAACGCGTAATCCTTTGTGTGTGTGCATAAGTGCATCGTGTATGAAGTATGTTATGACGCTTTTCTGTTTTCGTTTATGCTATGCTTCTCGTTCTCCATAATGAATGTCCTCTTGAGGAAAACAACAGTCGCCGGCCGCACTTGATAGATCGGTTTGTATTATTATTATGTCACTATACTGTCTGCTCTTGTTTTATGTATTTAGTGTGTGTGAATAAGAAGGAAAAAGGGACAAACAAAACAGAAATCCTCGTTCCTCGATGAAAAGAAAATCATCGGTCGGGTATTTCAAATTATTGTTAGCTGTGCTCATGCAAAAGATGTAGATATGTTCGTTATAAATTTGTTCCTTTTTATGACGGCATACCAAACTGAGCCATCGTATTTTTAAAAAGCAATTTGAATTTGAATGCCTGGTTAGTTTTGTTTCCTTTTATAAATACAATAGAAATTTGAATTAATTTTAGAACGTTAGTTTTGTCTTAAGAGTAATCTATATATAAGAAGACTAAATATACCTAGGTTAAAATATGGCTTGGAGAGCAAAGTGTGTAATTACTTGTTGGAGCGCAAGTGCCGCGTAGTAGGTATTCAGGGGTAAAATTATTTTAATTTCCTGATAAAGAACTAATTTAGTTATTGGTGTTATTACAATATTATTGGTTTTGTTTTTATATATTGCTTTACATTTTTTCCCAAAGTATTTATCAAATTGGTTACTACAAATAAGTTTATGTTTTTCTAAATCGTCGCAAGATTCCTCTACTAGTTCCAGCCAGTCATTAGGGGTATTCATGTAAACTTACGAAGTTTACGATGTGGTAAATAAACTGTCAAAATTTGTATGGCAAATCATTTACGACGAGATGGTAAACCTACTACGCGAATTTGTGTGGAAAACCGAGATGGTAAACTTACGACGGAGGTTATTGTGACATGTCACACTTGAAATAAAGGCGCGAAATCAGAAAGCAATTACTTTGCATGCATTTATAATATGTACTTTTGATGCATTTATAAAAATTAGAAACTGCACGTTTACTATTCCAAGTGTAGGATAATTAGTTAGTCCATCAAATTGTATTAAGAAAACAAGTTTTAAAAGAGATTAGAGTAAGTGCGGCAAATGTGGCCCACCCTTAACATTTTTTAGAATAAAACCATGAATTTAAGTCGAATTCATTTCTGTTTTTTTTTAAACAGTTCTACAAAACATTTGTACTTCAGTCTTTAATATCTAAATTAATAAAAAAAACGTAACAAAAAGATATAAACAAAAACGTAAACGAACTCCATTTTTCAATTTTAAAAGAAGTGCGGGTAATATGGCCCACCCTGTGTTAAATATGGCCTAGGGTGGCTATCTACTATTAGCCCATGGTGGGCCATATTTAACATTATCGTTTTCAAGAAAATTGAGTTTCGTTTGCTAGAATTAATTGTTCTTTGACCCTGGTCTATTGTTGTTTTGTGCTCTTGTTGGAGCTAGAAGCCATTTTATCTGTCAAAAGTTCAATTAATATCAGGTGTCAAATATGGCCTACTGGGCCACATGGATGGGCCATATTAAACACACCGTGATTTTTTCACTCATTTTTATTTTTAATACAACTGATAAACTTTTTTTAACTTCTGATGCCACACAAAATAAAAAAAGATTTAACATTATTCACTCTTAGAAAAAGATTATCGAATTTAAGCAAAATTCAATGCGAAAAAAATTAACAAAACTTCCCAAAAAATTACATCGAAAACGAAAAAAAGCTATTATGGTCTATATTTTACAGATCCGTCGAGCTAAGCCTACCATAATCGTCAGAGACAAAACTGGTCTGAACTTGTTTGAAATGTATTAGTTTTTATCTACCTGCGCTTTTTGATTCAGGATATAATAATGGTGGGCCATATTACCCACCTGGGCCACATTTGCCGCACTTACTCTAAATAACGAAATTTCCAATTCCAAACAAAGAGAGTTTTCGTTCGCGGCAAAAAGATTGGTATTGTAAATTTCGTTATTTGAACCCTTTTAAAACTTGTTTTCTTAATACAATTTGATGGACTAACTAATTATCCTATACTTGGAATAGTAAAATGTGCAATTTCCTCTTTATAATTGCATCAAAAGTGGTTTGTTCGCATTTTATCAATTCGTTCGTTCCCTCTCATGTGGAACATTTGATTGGTTTACTACCATTTACCACAAACAGCAAATTGAGGCGTTCATGAAACGTTTGTCGTAAACTTACCATTCTACGCAAATGGTAAACTTACGACGTTGGAAGAATACCATTTGTGTTTTTTAGTTCCTTTATCAGGAAATTTAAAGTAATTACAGACTTTGCTCACCAAGTTTTATTTTAACCTCTACTTAGGGCCAGTTTGTTCAGATTTAGTTTAACCCATGATTGTATACTTATGTCTGTCTCTGTGGTAACCAAAAAGCGTTTGTTCAATTATTCTTCACTTTGGCCAGCAAACCGTAGATTTGCGACAAATCGTTCCAGTTTTCCAGTTTATTTGTAAATTCAGTTGTTTTGTTAGAATTAATCCTTGGTTAAAATTGTTTATATTTTGTGTACGTTTCGGTATTTTATTGATTTATGTCTTTTTTTTAATTTAACTAAACCTGAGTGATTTCAGCACAAAGCCGCAGCAATGTATTCAATTTTGATCCACACTGTGTGCATCGTATTCAATTGTGTCAGCTGAAAATGCGTGGACAAACCTGATACGAAACAACACACTATATTTTGCGTTTATTGTTGTGTTGTTGACGGCTATGGCAAAGCTTGAACAATCAAAATTCCAGAACGAATTTGGTTAAATACCTTTAACCGACCAAAATGGGCTGGTTATCGATTTCTCGGGTTAACTAACCAAACCATAGATTCTGTGCTTAAAATTTGCCTCAAGAAACTGATATTGTTATCAGCTAAAATAGCCGTTGATTAGAGTTAACCAAAGATAAACAAACCGGCCCTAAGTCGTCTTATATTTATTTAGTCCTAAAATTAACTCTTAAAACAAAACTAAAGTTCTAAAATCAAATCAAAATTTTATTGTACATATTTATAATTCTTTGTTTCCACTTGTCGATTTGAAATTGACAATTGACGTATTTTTGTGCCAATTGAAAATTGGCAAGTGGAAGCAGTGAAAAATATAGCTTGTCAATGAATTGCAGCGCTTGTCAATAACTGACAAAGAAACCACTGGAGAAGTGGAAATAGCTGAATTGCCAAACAAAAGGTCACTTTGTCTTTAATTGACATCATGTTTGTCAATGACTGTAGAAGGTAATCCAATCTTCAATCCAAAATAAATTCAAAGTCAGTTTTCTTCATTTCATACGCATTTAGCATTTTGTATTTTGAATATTTTGCAAATTTTCGGCTTTGTTCGTCTTCTGTCTACAGCTAACTCAGATTTGACCAACAAAACACAAAAAGCGACAGCGATTCATATGTATCTTTTTTGAAATAAATAGTTCATTTGATTTTAAAAAAGAAAATGTTATTTGTTTTATGTACCTACATTATGTACCTATAGATTTAAAAAATACGATGGCTCAGTTTGGTATGCCGTCATAAAAAGGAACAAATTTATAATACATAACAGAAATGATCGACGATTTTTTTTTCATCGAGGACTTCTGTTCTGTTTGTTCCTTTTTCCTTCTTATACACATACACAAAATAAAACAAGAGCAGACAGTATAGTGATGTAATAATAAGAATACAAACCGGTTTTAAATCTATCAAGATCAAGGGCCAAGGGCCAAGGGGAAGGGGACATTCATTATAGAGAACGAGAAGTATAGCATAAAACGAAAACAAAAAGAGAGTCATTAACGATGCACTGCAGATGCAGAAGTGCACATCTAGACGATACACTTGCATCGCAAATTCGCAATTCGCATACGCATTGATATGACGTCAAATTGCATATAAAAGGCAGCACGTCCGACTTCGTCGAAGGACTAATGCCGAATAATTAAATGAAATGAAGAACTGCAAATGCATGCAATGTTCAATTATATTTATAATATAAGTGGTGTGTGTGTGGCTGGACTCTGATGGAGTCAGTTCTGTAGCAGTGGTAATGTAGTGGTAGTAGTGTTGTTCAGCTTCGATTTCATTTTTTCTCAGCGGTATAAGCTTTTTCGAAAAGCTTCTTAAGGGTATCGAATTTTGATTTCATATGACAACAATTGCCATTTGAATGCGTCATCTAGGTGTTTTATTATCTTTGTCTAAAGCTTCCAATTGCAAGCTGCTGCCTACATGAGAGATAACTGCTTTTATAATGCTTTCGGTCACAAGCCCTAAAGAGACTTCTCGACAGAGCTTCGAACTGGAAACTTTATCGAAACAAATGACTTCCCAAACATCCACCTCCAATTTTCGGAAGTCTAATCGAGATTTTATCGAAACTAAATCCCTCATCCCTCTATAAAGCCTGTGGATTTTCTTTCGAAAGGTCTTATAAAAGTTGTTATCGAAACAATTACCTGGAAATTGCTGTACTTCGCCTAAGAAATACTACAGAAGCTCTATAGAAGTAGTTGCCTACCGAAATTAAACATTTGAACCTTACCGAAGTAAAATTGTTACTTGGGATAGTATATATCCCAAAATATGGTTCGTCCTCTTTCTATCAAGCCATAAAGTAACAAATTCCATCAAAGGATGGCTATGATGTCAATGGACTAAAAAACATCTTCGTCTTTTTTCTATTAAGCTATAAAGTAACAAATTCCATCAAAGGATGGCTACGATGTCAATGGATTAAAAAACGTCCAAGAAATCTTCAATTCAAAAAATTTTTTTTATTCTCCGAAATTTACATGCCATTCTTAGTCGGACATATGGGCGACAGACGCATGCCAACTTAATGTCAGCGTCAATAATATGCCGAGTACACGACATGCATGTGTATGTCGTGTTTGGCAAGTCGTGTACTCGTAGCTTTACTCATAAATGTTAAAAATTTAGTTTGATAAGATATCCATGAATAGATTCTTATTTTATTTCATCGAAGATCTAACCGTGAAATAAATACACGTGTAAATAGATACACGTGTATTTAAGAAGCGAACCGAAGTACACGTGCTAATACACGTAAAAGCTAAATACACGTGTAACACGTGTACACGTGTACACGTGAATTAGAGGGCTTAGATACAACTGGCTGTTGGAACTGAAATGTTCCAATTGTAGTATGTTCTATTTCTCGTTTGAAGGTCAAAACTCCTAATATGACTTGTGTGATATTGTGCTTAAGGATTTCTCCGTCTCTCTCTCTCTCTCTCTCTTTCTCCAACACGCCTTCAATTGGCGTGCCCGTGACTCAAGAGAACTGCGCCAAGTATTTCTTGGTCGCAGAAAGAAACGATCAGTAATACAAAATTCACCTCTATCGTGAAATCCGCCGGTGGGATTTTTTCACGGAAAATATTATTTCGGTATCGTCAAATCGAACAAAATGATATTTCTCATCCGCATCAAAAATATTGCTGAGGTTTTCTTGCTTGCTTTTTGTCGGTCGTGAGAATTTTTTTAAGAAAATGTACACACTAAAAAAAAACTCCCAAGGGGACTGACTGTAGTCGTTCGACTAATAGGCAAATTATTTTTGATTCTTTTTAAAAATTGAGGAGTTAAATAAAAAATTAAATATGTCGGATTTCTATACTTTTTTGATTGAAAATATTACCTACTTTCTTGGTCTTAGCTTCTTATAGATCAAGAGGTTTTACCCGCCTTAATCTCCTGATTACATTGTCAGTAAGTTATAACATGGTTGAGAAGTCTACTTCTGTGCCTTTAGTCAACTTTTTTAACTTCTTCCTGAACCATTTCAATGTTTAGATCTCTATGTAGATCAGCGTTGCGTATATACCAAGGTACATTGACTATGTTCCTTGGTACTTTATTTTGGAAAACTTGAATTTTTTGCAAATTTGTTTGGCATGTGTTGTGTATGCCCACAACTGGAGCCCATAGGTCCATACTGGTTTTATAACTTGCTTGTATAGCAATAATTCATTGTAATTGGACAGAGATGAATATCTCCCAATACGCCAATACATTTTACTGTATCGCATGTTCAACTCATTATCATCTAGAGTCATGCCTAGATATTTGGCTGTATTTGAGTATTCCACTACATTATTGTTTATGTATACTGGAATATATGGCATGTTTTTAAACGTAAAATTAATATGGGCTGACTTAAGGCCATTTAATCTAATCTGCCATTTTTTTGTCCAATCTGAGATATTGTCTATTGTCCTTTGAAGCTTTTTTGTTGTTACTTCGACAGTTGCTCCCACAGCAAGGACAGCTGTGTCATCTGCAAAAATAGCTACAGTGGTTTCCCCACTTTCAGGCAAATCGTTAGTGAATAGAAGGTATAAAACTGGGATGTACCGGAAATTCGCATGCATGCGAATGTCTAGCTATAAAGAAGAAATTCGCTTGCATGCGAATGTATGCTTTTGGAACGTAAATTCGCATGAGAAACTATGCGAATCTACACACTATTTCGGAAACTCGCAACGAAACTTTTGAAAATAAAATACATGCGAAATTCCTATATATTTGCGGAGACTCGCATGTATGCGAATGTACACTTTTAGGTAGCAGATTCGCATGTGAAAAATTTCCATATGAACTATACTGATGTCATACTATACTGATGGCAGCTAAAGGACCATTCACATGAGAACGACCAACTACCTACGAACGAACGAATATTCGCAAGTTTTGACAGTCCGTTCACATGAACACTTTTCTATGTCGCGGCAGTTCGCGAATTTCAGCCATCATTTTCTACCCGCAATGTCTAGTTTGAGGTTAAGTTCGAACGAATGTTTTATTCGCTAGTTTGTGGAACGCGAATTAAATGATGTGGATTGCAAATAAACTTTGACAATTCGTTCCAAGGGTGTTTTCGTTCGCGGTAAAAAGTTTGGAAATCGAAATTTTGTTATTTAAACTGTTTATAAACTTGTTTTCTTAATACGTTTTGATGGGATAATTAATTGTCCTCCTGTTGGAATAATAAAATGTGCAATTTTCTGTTTATAAATGCATAAAAAGTGGTTTGTTCGCATTTCATCAATTCGTTCGTTCGCTCCCATGTGAATGGTCCTTAAGACTGATGACAGAAAATGAAGAGTAAGGTAAATTCGCACCGTAGCTTATTTACCCCACTAGGAGTGTAAAAGCTCCGAGTATTTCTAAGCTCACATGCTTAGAAAAACTTGATTTTCCCTTTTATTGCAGTGCAGTTATATTTTAAAAATCACCTCTGAAAAGAATCCGCGCGCGCGTGATTTTTGAGCACATGCGAATTTCCGGTTCCTTTGTAAGGTTCAGGAAACTCGCATGCATGCGAATTTCCTTAATTATATCGGAAACTCGCATGCATGCGAATCTACAATATTATATCGGAAATTCGCATGTGCATGCGAATGTCTAGTAAATCAAAACTGGACCTAGCACGCTGCCTTGTGGTACACCAGCTTTAATTTCTCTTAATGTTGAGTACTCTGTCTCTTGTTGAATTCTGAAGAATCGATCTGATATAATATATGACTCCAGAATTGTCGAACACTGCCTCGGCAGTTATGCTTTTGTAATTTGTCAATCCTTTGTGTCAGACTTTATCAAAATCTTGTTCTATGTCAAGAAATGTTGTAGAACACGCATTTTTTTCTTCAAATGCTTTTTCGATTTTATCTGTGATTCTATGCACCTGATCGATTGTAGGCTTTTTTCTAAATCCAAATTTGTGATTTGGGACTAGCGATTTTTCGTCAATTATTTTTTGCAGACGTTTTACTAGCATTTTTTTAGAATATCTTTGGAAACATTGGTAGTATAAATATTGGGCGATATGAGGTTACTTCGCTAGGTGGTTTGCCTGGTTTTGGTATCACTATTACCTCCGCGACTTTCCACATGCTAGGTACATACATATATTAACTTAAATGCAGCATTTATAATCTGAGCTAGTCTTTTTGAAACTTTTCGAGGAAATTGTTTTAAAACTTCACCTGTGATTAAATCGAAACCTGGGGCCTTTTTTATAATCATGCCTTCTTTAATTTCTTTGGCAAGTTCTTTAGCTGTTACCCACTGAATAGGTCTATCTTCTTCACACCTTACTTCGATCCCTTGATAGTCTTTATATTGATTAGGTTTGAAGACGTCTTCAAGATACTCTGCAAAAGTGTTTGCTTTCTCTTATGGCTGCTTCTTTGCCCAGTTACCTTCTTTGGTTTTTACTGGCGGAATGAGAGCTATTGGCCTGTTCATTTTCTTCGTTGCCTTCCAGAGCGAGTAGTCGATACGGTACAAGCATCATTTGTATAACTGGTAAGATATGTTTTCAAAGGCTCATGGCCAATTTACAATACAGCGAGAGAGCGAGACGAGAGCGAGTTGCCTCGTCTCGCGATCATTTCGGAAATTTCGAAAAATCTCGCCCGAGACACCGATGACATTTACTCTCTGAGTGGGAAGCGACGCCATTTTCATAGAAATGTACAAGGTTGCCACTTGTATTTTCTCAAGCAAACAGGGCGGCACTTTTATCGTTTTTTGTTATTATTTGATACGGTTTGATACGGTTTCATTATTCTGAAAAATTTTTAAATAAGTCAGCGGTAATGTTAGAACTTATTTTCCCATAATAATGAATGACGGTGAAAAGGGGAATTTCGTATTTCTTTAAACATCAGATCAAATAACACGTTTTTGATTCGAAAGTCAAAAAAACTTTTTTTATTTGAACACACACCAAGCGAAACAGAATGAAACAAAACAAATCGTATTGTTTTCTTGTTTCGTTTGGTGTGGAATTTGAGACTTGCTTTTAGTGTTGGTCGGACTCAGACGATGAAGTTGTGCAAATCTTATTTACATTTTAAAAACAACGAAAATTAAATTTTGTTTCGCAAAAACAACAGGTTAACTATCGGCAACGAAACATGTTTTTCTGTTTTGCTTTGGTTTTTATGTTTTGTTTTCGTTGGCGAGTGTTGCAATTATCGTCAACGACGCTGGTTCGAAACAGTTTTGTTGCATTCGGTGTATTTTTGACAACCACCACCGAAACACTTAAAAACAAAAACATGTGTTTTGTTTCATTTGCTTTGGTTTTGCTTTATCGGGTGAGTTTTCAACCTTAGACAACAATTGCTTAATTTTTTTTTGAACTAACTTTATAATTCATAAGCAACATTTTAAGACCAAGATTGAGTTCAATCATTAATAGTACATTTACACCGCACCTAAATTCAACATTTCAGCAGACAACATTTCGAAATCCAATTTTGCGTTCCCATTGAAACTTCAACATTTCAAATGACAGCTAGTACCAGAATTGATTCTCACTGATGTTTTTTATGTTTCGAAATCAGAAGTGGTTTGTACCTAAAGAATTAATTTTATAATTATATTAATCTAAACATGAATATAAGTGATAATTCAGACATATTAAATAAAATCTTAAATAAATAATATTAAATACAACAAAAAATTCCTCCTCGGATTTTTTTACAGCGGTTTTTTTTGTCAGTGAGCTCAAAAGTCATCAAAATGAGGTTTGTTCGATTTGACATACTTGCAAATGCAGCGATGAAATTCAACATTTCGCTGAAATTCAACATTTCGAAATGCTGGAAAATGTATGGCGAAATGCTGAACATTTGGCCTGAAATGCTGCATTTAGTCGAAATGATGAATTTAGGTGCGGTGTAAACGTACTATAAAGTTAAGTGCTCAAAAAAAGCAACAGAATTGTTTTCGGTTGCATTTTACTGATAGTTATATAAGCGACGCCTAAAAACTGCGAATTGGTTGTTTTTAGAATATTCAAACTGCATGCAATAGTGCTAAAAAAGCAATAAAAGAGCAGCTCTCTTTTGTAAAAAATCTAAGTGGCAATATGGTTTGTAGTTTCAGTGGTCCCTCTATTCTTTGTCAGAAAAACTCGCCGACGTACCACGTTTCATTGTGAATTGCCGGACGAGGTTAAAGCGAGAACGAGGCGAGAGCGTTTCTCGCCTCGCTCTCGTCTAGTTATCACGCCCGCATTGTGAACGAGGCATCATTATTAAATTATCTTTTAGATTGTTGGAGCTTATTATTTAAATTGTTTAGTTCGGTTTTGTCCCTTGGCGCCCTTGTCTGTTGCCAACGTTTTCTAGCTTTCCCCCTTTTTGCAATAATTTCACAGACTTCGCGAAGATAAGGTTTTTGTTTAATCTTGTTTGTTGTTTTTTGAGTTGCAGTCCATTTGTTATATTCAGTGTAATAATAGTCAGTCTATTAACTAGTTTTGGGCTATGTTCTTTTATTATTAATTTATCGACAAGTGTAAGAAGTATTGAGGAGTGATCTGATTGAAGAACAGACCCATCTTCTGCATTTATTATATTTAAAGATATATAAGAATTTCCATTGTGGTGTTTGGTTATGCTTTTTGTTTTACGGATTTCTCTGCTGTTATTGTTTTTGATGCTACCTGACCATATGTCATTTTAGGGCCGCTGCGCTGTTGTCTTGGGCCCTTTTTGATGATCTCTTGATCTTTTGTACATATCATATAAAAAACTGCTTTATTAAGCCGAACATTTACAAATCTGGCAATATTGAACTTTATTAAAATCGAAAAATTATCATTTAAAAATCACATTTCATCCCGAAGTTCCATGAAATCATTCATTGCTCCTCTTAACCTGTCCCCTATTCTTCTCTGAGAACACCGTTCATTTCGTTCTTCCTCTTATGCTTCCAAAAATAGAGCTATCATATCCATTATTATATTTAATACTTTATTTTTTATTTAAACCACTTTTAAAACAAACTTTTCATAAACTGATTTGTATTGACAAATGGAAGACAGCCGTTTGACAGTGAAACTACCTTTCCCAAAAACGTGTCAATAAGGAAACGTTTCCGGCGGATTCCACGATAGCAGTAGAAAGTGGAAAGGGAATCGAATAAGTGAAGTGAAACTTAATTCGGACGGATTGTACAATAGGGGTGATTATTTGATTAGCTGTCCATTTTATTGTCTGAATACTCAACTCAACAGGCGCCAGTTTCTGAAGTGTGGCGAGATTGCCTTTTGCATCTTTTAAGTTGGAACACAACACCTTTGGAAGTACTGGCGACAAAGAGGAAGGAAGGAAGTTGTCCTTGTCCATAGATAAACTCACAAGTAGCCCAACACTTTTCAGCATTTCGAGCAGTTTCATTACCACCTCTATATATTGAGACAAATTTAGCTGAAAAAGCCAATATGCAAAATCAAACATCATTCCCTTAACCCACTTAACGCCATGATTTGGAGTCCTCAGGATTGATACAGCTTCTCATTACTTACTTGTTTATCGTACAACTTATTTCCTTCAGAAATACTGTTAAAAAGGAGCTGGTTCACAAAGATCCGATGCTAATTTGGAAGCCAACAATGCTAACTTAAGTAAGTACGTATACCTAAAAGGAAAAAGAACGATCAAAATCTGAAAATATATGAAACACAAAATATGCCATGAGCAACAATTTATATAAGCTTTAATAATATCTAATCTTAGTAACACGTTTGTATACATTTTTTTTAAATTATCACTAATCCTTCAATTAAAACCTTAATGTCAACTACAACGGCTCAGATTCTTCTTCGTCAAGTCGTCTCGGTCGGTTAGTCCTTCGAATAGTATGATTGCAGTAAGTTAACATATTTTCATCCTTCAAAATGCGGAACAGTTGCAAAAATAAAATAATCAGCACTAAGCACAGTGTAACAATTACCAAGATGTCACGATTATTTACTCCTGGAATATGGCCAGGGCCACCCACACCACTAGAACTGTGGTCTAACGTCTTTGCATGAATTGTATGATGCGGATGACTAGTCGTCTGGAGTGAAATAATTTCACTCGCTTCATTTAGATTGAATCGAATGATCAATTTGATGTCATTCGCCTTCAAAACATCTGACATTTTCTTCAAGTAACCCTGCGCCCAGTTGTTGCCAAAGATTCCCATTTCCTTGACATTGACATGGTTGCGCATAAAGGTCTCATAGTCAAACGAATGCAGGCGATTGTCTTCGAAGTAGATCTTCTCCAAACTAATGAGAGGCTCAAAAACACTGGCATCCAAGACATGTAGGTTGTTGTAAGCCAAATCCAGATGTGACAATTTACCTAGTAGTAAAAAATTGTCCACTGTCAGATATTTCAGCTGGCAGTACGCCAAGTTGAGAGACTGCAAACTCGGCAAGTCCAGCAGTAGTGATGTGTTGGTGCTGTTCAAACTATGAATGGCGTTCTTCGAAACATCCAACTTCTGCAGGTTCAGCATTCCATGAAAGTCTGACAGCGAGTCGAACTGATTACTGTGCAAATCGATTTCCTTCAATGAAGTCTTATCGGTGATGCTGATGCTCCCTAGCTGATTATTGCTGGCACGAACTCTGATAACACTGCCGTTGATGACGCAGCTTCGCAACTGACAGCTCTGAGCACGCAGTGTGTCCACTGACTGAAGACGAATCGAACTAATGGCGTTGTATGAAATATCCAACGTTTGTAAATGGGGTAAGTGGGCCAAGCTATCACTCTCGAATATAGCGAAGTTGTTGTTGTTCAGCAAGACTGTTTTAAGCCGCAAGTTTGTCGCGAATATATTACTGTCCAGTATCTCGAGGTCGTTGAAGCTCAGATCAATGTATTCCAGACTGCTGAGGTTGGCAAATATGCTAGAAGCTAACTCGTGAATTTTGTTGTTATTTAGTTCTAGAATGCGCAGTTTTGTTAGCCCTGTGAAAGCCTTTGCGTGCATGATCGAGATGTTGTTTCTGGATAGGCGGATCTCCTCAACCACTGAGAGATTGACGAAAATTTTCTCTGTCAATTCGGTTAACCGGTTATTGGGCAAGTATAAGGATCGTAAGTTGCTCGCTTCGACAAAGTTCTTCTGTTGAATGCTTTTCATCGAGCTCTTGTATATCAAAAGGCGTTCTAATTTTGGCATGCTGGAAAATATGGCGGTGGGAATCGTTGGAATGTAACATTTCCGGAAAAATACCTCAGTGAAGAGATATTTGGTGTCAGTGTTATCGATATCGATTGGCTCGTCGCTGCAATCCGAAATTGTGCAACGAAAACTGTTCGAATCACACACCTCGCGTAGATCAATTTTAAAAGCGCCTACGTAGGCGACAAAAAGGAAATACTGCGCAATCGACCAAAGAATTAACATTTTAAAATCCTCAGAGATTCTATTCAAAACAATCTCTCATGTAGCTTGTAAGCAAACAACCGATTAGTTCCACTTTCCCGAACTCACTGCGCGACTGTCAGAAGCTTCGCAGATAAGACATAATCGACACTTGATACTGACAGCTGCTGCTACTTTGTTTTGCATAATTTCTTGTCGAATATTTTGCTAATGTGAGCGTAGAGTAAGTGCTTAGACAACGCATCGATAGAATTAAGACTGTATTGAGTAGTTTCTCAATCAGCCGGGTGACTGATACTAGAAGTCAATGTCATGGTCACAAAGGGAGACGGGTATTATGGTTATCATGTAAATGCGCGAGTGCAATGTACACATTAAGTGATGATAATACTCTGCCTTGCTAACTATATTATTGTACTGAAGTTTGTGCTTGTGTTTGATAAGCTACTTTAGAATTAATACGGTTGTGGGATTCAAGATTCATGACTCAGTAAAAATTACTATACATATCTGCAGACTCGTGATAAAAAATATCTTCAAAGTTGCAATCAAAGATACAAATTCGACAGGGCCAGGTGCCTATATTTATATCTAAACGATGCGACGTTGGAAGGTAGATACTTCTTCGACAATTTGGAGGATGTTGGCCTCTCCAACAAAATTGAAACCGCATTTTTAGGTTCTGTAGGGAAATTAATTGTTTTGGCGAATTGGTTTAGGTTATCGATGGTATCAGGGATATCGATGGGTCAAATATAGTGCCTATAGTCTTCTGTGGTGAGCTCACACCTTATTAAACATAACCTAACCTAACATCGTTCTCAAAATCGAGTTACGTTTTTGGAGCAAAGAGGTATTTCAGTCGGAAAGAAATATCCCTTCAAAACATAGGTCAGACCAAGGCTCGAATATACCTCTCATATATGGATCATAGGGCTCACAGCGTTACCTTAATTTTCATAGAATACCACCAGAGACTAGCAGGGGCATATAACACAACATGACAAGTCGACAAGTCTAAATTCACTTGTCTGACTATTCTGTAACAGAACGTAAACCGTTGCAATATTGTCAAAAGAATTAAATTTCCCTGACTTGTCGGCATTCTTCGACAAGTTAGTGTTTAACAGGTGAATATGTAAAAAAAAGTTATTTTAACTAAAATAAGAGAGGAAAATATATCCTTTTTGGTGCTTTCTGTGATGTCCTACAAAAGAAAATAATAATTTATGTTCAAATAGGAGGAAATACACAGCCTACCAAAAAGCCTAAACGTAGTTCCGCAAAATAAGAATTGGTCGAGTATGTAGTTTGGCAAACTGATAAGAAACGAGCAATTGTAAGTACTAACTAAATAAGTAACATTAGAATTAATACGTTAATTACACAAAATAAATGTTAGACATTAGGATATTTAATTAAAAATGCACTTGTCAGCTTTTGACAGTATTAAAATCACCTGTCCTCATTGAACCACAGTTCTACAATTAGTGTTTCTTGTCACTTGTCGTATTCTGTTACAGAAAGAGGGAAATTATATAATTTCCCACTTTTCATCTTTCATCGCGAAGTGTTCACGGACTTGTCATTTGTGTTACACAATTTTTTACAAGTTGTTGAAATTCACTTGTCCTACACTCACAGAAATACATTGTAAAGGCTTTACTATCCGAATTGTAAAACCATCTATTTACAATTTAAATAGCAAATTTGGTTAAGTTTTACTATTTTATTTTTTGTTGAAAATTTATGTTTTTATGTTTTTTTTATTGTGTTGGCACTCACAGAAAAAAATTGTAATATTTACAATTTTCTGCGTAAAATTTACCATTTTTAATTGTAACTATAGTCATTACAATTTAATAGGAAAAAAATATGCGAAATTTACTTATTTCAATTGTAATTTTTTTTTGTTTTCTTCGATAAAAAAACTTAAAAACACAAATTTTCAAAAAAAAACTAAAGTGGTAAACCAAAAAAAAAAAAATTGCAATTAAAATAGTAAATTAAACAAATTTGCTATTTAAATTGTAAATAGATGGTTTTACAATTCGGATAGTAAAGCCTTTACAATTTTTTTCTGTGTGTGGGGGAACCGCTTTTCCTGTATTGTGACATCAGAATCGAAGCTTTCCAGACAAAAGAATTCGGGATACAGTTTCAAATATTGAAATTCTTCACAAAATGGA
Organism: Cheilosia scutellata; assembly: GCA_955612985.1. Taxonomy (NCBI): domain Eukaryota; kingdom Metazoa; phylum Arthropoda; class Insecta; order Diptera; family Syrphidae; genus Cheilosia; species Cheilosia scutellata. The sequence goes on from OY015312.1 coordinate 71,831,111, forward strand.
TACAACCAAGGGACCTATCCATAAAATTTAAGATTTTTCAATTGAAAATAGTAAAAACAACGAAATTTACTATTAAATTGTAATGACTATAGTTGCAATTAAAATTTGTAAATTTTACGCAGAAAATTGTAAATATTACAATTTTGTTTCTGTGAGTGTATAACTACTTGTCGCGTTGTGTTACAGGCCCCTACCGCTAAATAGGAGTCTACACTAACATCGAATCTCAAGAAGCTGACTTAGGCATGTGCTGCCAATTCTATATAATTATATTGTCATGGCAGGTTCAGAGCTTATCGAAATATTCGTCGAAATGCGTCATTATGACTTATGAGTGTCCTACACGACATGCACTTGACTATGCCGAAGCTCAAATACCCGGTACTATATTATTGTAAAAAATATTTTAGTATTAAAAATTTATATATTTGTCTGGGAGGTGTGGGTAGTTTTTATTCGACCAAGCTCATTTTTTGTCAAAAAATTTTAAATATTATTAAAACAATATGTGCAAAGTTTAAAATTGCTATCTTTACTGTAGCTATTTAAATTTAATTTTTAACATCAAAAAGCTATATAAATCCGATATTTTTGTATGGTAGGTAGTAGTAGTTTTCATCCGATCTTGCTCATCTTCGAACTTAGCCTCAGTTTGGTGGATACGTACGTACCAAATTTCAAGTCGATAGCTCTTAAATTACGGCCGTAATCGTGCGGACGGATAGACAGACGGACATCGCTATAGATCGACTAAGAAAGTGATGCTTATCAATCTATCTATATATGTATGTAATGTATATAAAAATTGAGCCTTAAAATGTTTGTCGTAGATTCACGCCTTAACGTATTAACCGATTTTAATCAAACTTGCACACATCTCTGGTATTGGTCCATATATGATTTCTGTGAAGTTTGGTTAAAATTGGACAAAGGGGTGTGGCACCGCCAATACAAAAAAAAAACAATCAAAATCTTATATCTCGAAAACCGCCGAATTGATTGAATTGAAACTTACAGACAATCTTAGGTATTGGCTTAGGAGTGTTGCTGTAAGATTGGTAAAAACATCTTCTATGGGGTGAAACGTTATAACTCGATAACCGCAGGGTCGATTTTCATAATTCTTTTTTTGTTTTGTTTGTATTGCTGTATTTCAGGTTTACGCAGAAATAAAATTCTAGAAAATCGATTTATTCTCATTTTTCGCAAAAAAAAAAAAAATGTTTCGCATTTTACAAAAGAACATTATTATATTAGATCTATAAGCAATACAATTTCTGTGCACGGGCAAAGCCGGGCGGGTACAGCTAGTAATATATTTATAGTTTGTCATACTTTTTGAAGTCCTGTACCTATGTTGAAAACCACTAATGCTATAGAAATTAAATTTGGTGAGGTGTACCTTTTAATGAGCTTGGTAAATGTTTCAAGTTTGAAGTTATTGGCTTAATTGGTTCCCAAGTTAGAGGGAGGTCGAAAACAGACTGAGTTTGTTCCTGTAAAGAGGGTAAGTGCCTTTATACTAGAGAACTTGGCTCGGGCTGGGGGCTGGGGCACTACCGTGCCCTTTGATTATATTATATTTTGGCATGTAAACCAGGTTGTGAGTACCCGGTTTGCAATATGAGATGGTATGGCAATTTGGTTGTATTTTTTAGAACGTTTTTCATCTATGTTAAAACAAAGCGTTTTGTGTGAACTAAACTGAATTTAATAGCAATAGCAATGATAGTAGATACATATCATTTAAATTAAATAAAAATGTTGCGAATTACGTCTGATCTAGCCCTCAGGCTTCAGCAGCTAAGACGAAAACACAACCATAACGTTGTCACAAGAATGCCTTTAAGACCCTGTCGTTTTCTGACCACAGGCCACTACTTTAGATCACTATCTTTCCGCCAACAAAGTGGCTATTGGAACGAGTCGAATCTGTTAACGCTGGTGCAGATCAACTATAGTTGTACGCGTATGTATATATATACCTATAGTACGCGTCGCTACTATGTATTCGAACAGCAACAGGAACATAATGTTCGCCCGATTTCAAAACTCGCACTTCTACCGATGTCCTGAAACTTGTTCCAGGGGGCCCGGTTATGTTTAGTATGACTGATCTTACGAGGTTTCTGCCAATTGAACTTGAATCACTGCAGAGGCAGACACCTCATATTGACCATTGGAAGAGAAGTAGGTACCATTTTTTTTCTTGATTGCTGTTGAATAAAAACTCAATTTTCTAATTGCACATCTCGTTTCGATTATTTATCAATTTCAGTGCAATTGCAAATCGTCGCCGTCGTTCGTTTCTTAACAGTATAGTAATAGTAATAGTAATAGTAATCGTAATAGTAATAGTAGTAGTAATAGTAATAGTAATAGTAATCGTAATAGTAATAGTAATAGTAATAGTAATAGTAATAGTAATAGTAATAGTAATAGTAATAGTAATAGTAATAGTAATAGTAATAGTAATAGTAATAGTAATAGTAATAGTAATAGTAATAGTAATAGTAATAGTAATAGTAATAGTAATAGTAATAGTAATAGTAATAGTAATAGTAATAGTAATAGTAATAGTAATAGTAATAGTAATAGTAATAGTAATAGTAATAGTAATAGTAATAGTAATAGTAATAGTAATAGTAATAGTATTAGTAATAAAAAAAATAAATAAATAGGTGGCGCAACAGGCGGTAGACACCCTAGGACTAGCTTCTCGCAACCATTCGTTTTTGTGAGTTTATATTTTTGGGACGAATGGAAGGGTCCTACAATTTTATGCCGAGTCCGAACGGCTGAATTGAGAAGTCAGTCATACTCTCGGATAATTCATACTTTCGGATAGTCATACAATTAATTATTGTTTTACAAACTTTATTTAAATGTTGTTTTTTTTACCAATAAATAAACTATAATTACCTATGATTGTTTTCATCTCTATGATTTCTTTAGCAATATTCTTTACGCTTTTCTGAAGTGTGTTTGCTATTTTTATACCCGGTACCACACTGTGGTGAGGGTATATTCACTTTGTCATTCCATTTGTAACGCCCATAAGGAGGCGTTGTAGGTATGACAAACTATATATATTATTGATCAGCATCACTTTCTTAGTCGATCTAGCGATGCCCGTCTGTCTGTCCGTCTGTCTGTCTGTCTGTCCGCACGATTACGGCCGTAATTTAAGAGCTATCGACTTGAAATTTGGTATGTAAGCTTTTATCCACCAAACTGAGGCTAAGTTCGAAGATGAGCAAGATCGGATGAAAACTACTACTACCTCCCATACAAAAATATCAGATTTATATAGCTTTTTATGTTAAAAATTAAATTTAAATAGCTACAGTAAAGATAGCAAGTTTAAACTTTGCACATATTGTTTTAATAATATTTAAAAATTTTTGACAATAAATGAGCTTGGTCGAATAAAAAGTACCCACACCTCCCAAACAAATATATAATTTTTTAATACTAAAATATTTTTTTTATTTTACAATAATATAGTACCGGGTATTTGAGCTTCGGCATAGTCGAAAATAATTGTCTTACTGGTTTTATTTAGTTTCAAGCACAAATTGAAACTCAGCATTTAGTTGGTTTAGTTGTAGGTACGTAGGTACACAACGCTGATCCTTTCTTCGCTCTTTACCGTGTGTCCGTATAGACTGTAAACCAATTCTTCAATAGCTCTTTTCTGAAAACTATCCACAAGTCACAACAATAATAAATCAAAGAGTCCCATACTTCCATACATGATATACATTCCAGGGTGGGTATACGTATACATGAAAACAACACTCCACTTGACCTAAACCTAAAAAAAAAGAAAGCTCTTAAGAAAGCGATTATCTACTGATGAGCACTACTCAACGGTAACTTGTGGATCAAAAATTACTTTTTGGTAACCTGGCCAATTGCTAATCGACAAAAAAAGTCCATCCCCAATTTAATGTCAACAATTTTCTTTTCCGCTTAATCGGAACTCCTTCATCATTACTCGAAGGGCTATCTGGGACAGAATCAAAAATATAAACTTGTGTGCAAGCAAACTAAGTAACTACATATATTTAATTATGCATTTATGTAAATTGGCAAACCAAACGTTGAGTCACATTACAGTGGTCGGCCAATGCGTACGACCATTTCTCATGCACAAACCGCTCTATACTATGTGCACCGCAACCGCACATGTGCCAAATCAAAAATTTAACAATTTTCGAGCGCAATGGTGGCCCATGTTATTATAAGGGATGAGTGCACTAATCTGATGCATAGTTTAAGGCTTTGTAAACACTAGATTACAGTCCGCCGCTGTATGGGTGCCACCAAGTGGCATGCAGCCAACTACAAGGTAGGCGCTGCTGTGAATTGAAATATTCTTCATTTGCATCCAGTTCATACATATGTAGTAAGTACCTATGTGTAGATATGGTCATAAGCGACTCCAGTTGTTGTTTGGCAGGTCGTTCTAAGGCCTATTAATTCGTATATATTCAAACTTTAATGTTATGCAAAAGAGGTGCATGTACAGGTAGTGCTCAGCTTTAGATACATTCAGATGATTTGAAATTTGGCCGCAACCAAAGTGAACGAAATGAAATACGACTTGTTCGTTGGATCAGATTTCAAGGAAATGCTTCTGGAATTTCGGACACAAATCGTTATCCTTAAATTGATTTCATTTGCATACGTACTCGAGTGAATACTTATACCTACTGATGTATGATGTGGTTAACTTTAAAACAGAATGTTTGTTTCTGTTTATTAATTAAGTGGATAAAGTTAGGTCAGCATAGATGCTGAATATGTTTGTTTTTTTATCTTTAAATGGGTGAGATATTCGCTTCGTTTCTGGCATTAACAAGAGTATGGTTGAGGTAATATGGTAAAATTGTACAAGCCCAAAGCAAAATAATTGGTACACACAATCAGTGAAGATTTCTGAAGTCCCGGAGAACAAAAAATCTTATTGCAGGTGGGGTCTATTTTCACTCCATTTCAAGTTACAACTCGTCGAAGTGGCTGTTCGATAGCACGAAAAGAAAAGAAGAATTTAATTTAACTGTTAATAAAAGTAGGTTTATTTCACAAAACAAAAAAAAGGACTATAGTAACTTCGGGCATTGTGGAATATGCGGGTAATGTGCAACAGTGCTTTATTTGCTAAAGTACTAGCTATCTAGTGGGCGCAGTGGCTCAATGGTAAGTGTTCTGGATTTCTGTGCGAGGGATCCCGGGCTCGATCACCGGAGAAACACAAATTACATCTTAAGGGTCTTTCCACTGTGCCACCTCTCGCGAACGTCTGACAAGCATCCGAGAGTATAACTGACTTGAGAAAGCTACTCAATTCAGCCGTTCGGATTCGACATAAATTTGTAGGTCCCTTCCATTCTATTCCATTCTAATATAGATTAGATATAGATAGTATTCCAAAACACCCTCCAATTCTCAAAATCGGGTTAACCACTTGCCTACTATAATAGCAGTATTTTTGCGCAAGTATCAATATTCTTTATATATACATATAATATATAATTCATTCGGGGGGAAACTCGATGTTATTATAACTCGATAACCGCTGGGCCGATTTTCATGATTCTTTTCGTTGTCGCTGTACGCTGTATTTTAAAGTTTTTTTGTTTAGGCGGGATGGGTAATTAAAAAAAACGTAAGGTATTGTCCTGCCATCTATCCGGCACGGTCATATATAAATAAATAAGCAATACACACAATAATCCTGGACACAAGCAAAGTCGGGCGGGTACCCACAGCTTGAATAAAAAAAAAAGTTGGCGCGACAGGCGTGTAGACACCTTCCTAGCTTCTCACAAACATTTTTTTATTTTTGGGACGAATGGAGGGACCTACATTTTTATGCCGATTCCGAACGGCTTTATAGAGAAGCTTTTTTTAGGGCAGTTATATTCTCGGATGTTTGTCAGACGTTCGCGAGAGGTGGCGCAGTGAAAAAAACCTTAGGATGTAATTTGTGTGTTTTCCGGGAATCGAACCTCTGGGACCCCTCGCAAAGTAGTCCAGCACACTAACCACTGATCCACTGCGCCCACAGCTAGTACCTATGTCTTGTAAAATGCCTATTCTCAATGCTTAAAATCTAACAACAATTTTTTTCCTAAACTAAAGAAAAACATTTTTAAATCTCGCCAATTTTTGTTGTATGTAGAAATTTGTAAATATGTATTTAACGAAACAAATAAAATGTTATTCTCTTAAATTGTTTTCTCTTCGTTGTTTCTAGGAAGCCGATTGATGATATTTCTTTCAATTTGTATGCCCATCATAACCTAATTGAATTTTTTGATTCTGAAAAAAATCTTGGTACAACATTCAATAAAACGCTCACTTGTAATAATCTAACCATATTTGGTTTTTGGCTAACCAAAAAGTCAAACCTCGATAAAGGCAAGAGTTGACACGATTTTTGACATGTAGCATAAGTCATAAATGCCTAACAATTTGCAACTCTTGTATGCAGTGCAGGGTATCGAAGCATTTGCCAGGCCTATGATAATACATCTACTTGTTACTCTTTCTTCTTATGCCTTTTAATAAATTAGCAAACCGTAAACATGCAATTTAGTAAATAAAATGAATTTGACTTATTTTGACTGCAGAAGTCTTCTTATAACACTAAATAATAAATTAACAATAACATTTGCTAAAGCCTTGACTAAATAAGTTGGCGCAACAGGCGAGTATACACCCTAGACCTAGCTTCTAACAACCATTCGTTTGTGTGAGTTTGTTATTTTTGGGACGAATAAGGGACCTACAATTTTTAGCCGAGTCCGCAAATTGAGCTGAATTGAGAAGCTTTTTCAGGACAGTTATGTTCTCGGATGTTTGTCAGACGTTCGCGAGAGTTGGCGCAGTGAAAAAAACCTTAGGATGTAGTTTGTGTGTTTTCCGGGAATCGAAATCGAACTCGGGACCCCTCGCACAGTAGTCAAGCACACTAACCACTGCGCTACTGCGCATACATGTCGTCATAGCCTCTTACTATTTATGAAAAAAATAAATATGTATATAGATTTAATTTGATTTGGTTTCGATTTAAAAGAAACATGAATACCAAGGATGGCAGTTTCCGAACCATTTTGATTGAAACTTTCGATAATCCCCATGGACATTCCCTTTATCGAGATACAAACCTCAGGCTGACAACCATAACTGGTAAGAGGACGTCGATATACCTGAAGGGTAAAAAATAAGAAAGTGCAGCATTTGTAGGATGTACTTGTACTTGTAGTGATGCCATTCTGACCGGATTCTGGTCATATCTCACCGAAATCATTTTACTCTGACCGGAGAAAATTTTAGAATCCGGTCTCACCGATTTTTGATCGGAACGAACAATTTTTTTAACCGGAAAATCCTTTTTTGACCGGAAAAATAATATTGTTCCTAGCCTAGACATATGTAACTATAGTTTTCTCTAATTTAACTGAACCTTTGCCATAACTTCGCTCAAAAGTTCAAACAGAAACCAATTTATTGAGAATATTCGAACATTTACAACATCAAATTAATAATATGCAATTCCTTGCTTGAGAACAGAGAGAAAAGGACACAAGAATGAGATCGCAACGCAAATCATTATCTAAATGTGCAATGGACAAACAACTCATAAATATAACTTTTTTTTTTTTTGAAAATGCTATAAAAAAAAACTACTGAATATTTTCTCAAATTTCTTTTTTTATTTGAAAGTACAATCCTTCCGGTTAACTGCTGGCCATGCAGTAGCCTACACGATCGGTCCAATTTTTAAGCACATTATCGATTGTGTGCAGCTGTTTTTCACCAATGGCTTCACGAATATTGTCCTTTAAAGCGTCAATTGTCTCTGGCATGTCGGCGTAACACTTATCTTTTACGGCACCCCACAAATAATAGTCCAACGGTGTCAAATCGCAGCTCCGCGGTGGCCAAACGACATCAGCTCTGCGGCTGATAATGCGATCTTCAAAAACGGGGCGCAAAACATCGAGTGTAGCTTCGGCTGTGTGGCACGTAGCGCCGTCGTGTTGAAACCAAATGTTGCCAATATCCTCCTCTTCAATTTTTGTGAACAAAAATTCGTTCAACATGGCCCGATAACGATCGCCATTGACTGTAACGGCCACTCCTTGCTCATTTTCGAAGAATTTTTCCCCAATGCCTCTGGACCAAAATCCGCACCAAACAGTGACTCGTTTTGGGTATATCGGCTTTTCAATGTATGCGTGCGGGTTTTCTGTGCCCCAAATGCGACAATTTTGCTTGTTTACATACCCGCCAAGATCAAAATGAGCTTCATCTGAAGCACACATTCTGCAACATTACCATGATTTTCAAAGTAATGTCGCAATATTTCCCAGCGTTGTTCAGCGGAAGGATAATAAAATTTAAAATTTTGTGATAAAACTAATTATCTGTCAAATCAGACATGAGCTAAGTGCTACCATTCGCGAAATAATAAAAAAAAAACATTCACATTCAAGATTCAAGTTAAGTAAATACTCAGCTCGAGCGAAACTAAATTTTAGCTGCTCTCCAATTTTTTCTCCAAACTTTAGCTAAATCTCTAGCTAAATTTTGACATGGAGTGCGCTGTGAATATAAGTGTCACAGAAAACAGCTGTTCGTTGAAAATAACTTCCTTCAAAAATGCATCTAAGTACGCAAAGAAAATGTTTTATTTTCGTTGCGATTGCGATTCCTTTTTTCCTTGTCTTCTATTCTTTGATCTTAAATGTTTCACTTTCATTGAAGAAACTCATCCTTATTTACTTTTCCACAACACAAAAACACAACAGAAAAAAAATCAACAGAGCTGTCAAAATTTAACTTGAGAAAATGTGCCGAACAATTAATGGGCGCTCTAAATTTTGACAGATATGTGGGTATATGAAAATTAGGTTTTTTAGCGTACCGCTCTACTAAATGGATTCGCTTAAATTTAGCTCAGCAATATTTTGGAGAGAATTTTGTATAGGAGCTAAAATTTAGCTTCACGAATAAAAACGTTTTCTAAACATTGAAATCTATATATATAAAAATGGATTCTTATTTGTGTTCGGATATGTATAACTTGAAAACCACCAACTCGATTAAGCTCAAATTTACAGATAATCTTACTATTGACCACGAAGTGCACTGAAGGAGATTGGTCAAAATTGGACAAAGGGGCTTGGCGCTTGGCACCGCCCATACAAAAAAAAAACATTCAAAATCTTATATCTCGAAAACTGCCGAATCGATTGAGTTCAAATTAACAGATAATCTTAGGTATTGTTCCAGATGTGCACCTGTGAAGATTGGTCAAAAGTTGACAAAGGGGCGAGGCACAGCCCATACAAAAAACATTCAAATTCTTATATCTCAAAAACCTCCGAACTGATTGAGCTCAAATTTATAGACAATCCTAGGTATTGCCCCATCAGGAGTGCTCCTCTGAAGATTGGTCAAAATTGGACAAGGGCGTGGCAACCTTCAAAATCTTATACATATCTCGAAAACCACCGAATCAATTGAGTTCCAATTTGCAGACAATCTTAGGCCAAGGCCACGCACTGAGCGGCAAAAAATATTTCAAACATATGAAATTGTATGATAGTGGCCTGGCCACGCGGTCGCTGAGCGGCAAGCGACGTTTCTGAGCGGCAGAGCGGTCCCGAAAAATTATATAAAAATTTGCGCAAATTTTTCATTTTATATAATTTTTCGGGATTTCGTTTTCGGGATTCACCGCCGCCGGCTGAAAGTTTTCGCAGGGCATTCACACATTGGTGTATATTCACTGATTGCTCTTTTATGTGAAGAGCAAATCCGTGTGAAAACAGGTTTGGCTAAAATAATTTCCGGTGAGACGAGTATAGAACTGGGTTTGTATGACATTATGTTGTGAAACCCATTGCACAAAAAAAACGTGCATAATAAAATATCTATGTACATATGTGTTTCTATTTTTAATAATATTATGTTACTATATTCTATATTGACCGGTCAAAAATTCTGATTTTAACTTTTGGCCCGGATTTTTTGACCGAATTTTGAAAATAAAAAAGCGGTCACTCGGTCAGATTTTACCGGATTCACTTTTGTTTAGTGGCAACACTGCTAGCAACCCAGATGAAATATTATAGAAAAGGCGGAATGGACAATTGGACACATACCTCCGAGGGCGCGTGGCACCGGAGAAACATATCCCGCAATTCGTGTATTCCAACAATCTATGAAGCCTACACAGCAGTGGCGTGGCGTCCATATAACCCGATTCCTACCGGGTTACCTTTTAAAAGTTTCAGTTTCAGCTACACAACAATGTTTACTTAAAAACGAGCAACATAAAACCCACGGGATAAACTTAATAATATTATGTATCTATTCATCTGCGCAAGCTACATACCCCGACCCCACCAACTCAATTGAACTTTATACACACGGAAACACACACCCTTCGGGCCTTCTTCGCCTTCATTATTATTAGTATTATAACTGCCCACACTCTCTGAGCATAACCCAAATCTAAAATAACCCGAAATATGACGGGTTATAAAATCTCTCACTGGATAGAACAAATTTGTCTCCTTTCTCTTTTGTACACTTGCGTTTATCTGAGTTTAGTCCTCTCTGTTCAACGCCCGCTTTCTTATGCAAAAAAATAACCCGCTTTTCTTCGGGTTATTTGGTGGGTTTTGTGTGTATCTTTTACCGCTGCGCTGTGGTGTATAAATGTATCTGGAAAATAACACGCTTTTCTCCGACATATTTGGTGAATTTGAATTGTGTGTGTATCTCCTATCGCTGCGCTGTGATGAAGTCATAGTAATAGTCAGTTCCCTTTTTTACCTAATCATTTTCTGAGTTTTTCTGAGGGGAGTATCCTCTGTTCAAAGGCCGCTTTCTTATGCAACAAAATAACACGCTTTTCTCCGAGTTATTTGGTGAATTTTGTAGATATCTTTTAAAAAATAAACATACTGATGTGTTTATAAAGTTTATAAACAAGTCGCTAAGTGAGAAATCAAGTGTTTTGAGTCTTTGGTATGATCTTCGTACCTATGTAAATACGTTTGAAGAAATGTTTCAAAGAGTACATAGACGATTTTGCTGAAGCTCCACAAAAACCCCAAATGCTCGATTTAAACACTCATTTAAAGAACCTTTATGTAGAAATAAAGGACAATATTATAAGACATGATATAAATCATGTTTACACGAAATACATATGAAAGTTTTGCACTCAAGATGGAAAAATATCTTCATTAATTTAATTTCTTCCTGGAGTTTTCGATTGTATGGCTTTAAAAAATAACTGAAGGTTTTGTATACATAGATAGGTACTACCTACATTTTCCCTTCGACATTTTGATATTTTTCGACTTCGACTTACCATTTAAAATTATTCACGCCACGCCACTGCTACACAGCCTTTGCCTTTGGACACATAAAAATGGAGGATCAAAGCAAACTATAAAAAAACCAAACATAAGTATATCTACCTACCTAAAATGGCAGAAAATACTAACATCTACAGTGGCCGGCACAAGTATTTTGACAAAACTAAAGTTAATTCTGCTCATAATTTGAAACTTAGATACTTCATGTAAATTTTGGCAACAATGGAAAGGTCATTTAAATTCCGTTTGAATGATACAAAACGTTCCTTAACCCATGAAGGACCCATTCAATAATTTTAGAATTTAGAATTTTTGTGAATGTCTACTTTTCTGACTTTTTTCCTCGGTATCGAAAAAAAAAAAAATGTTTTGATGCAAAAAGTTTCTCCAAAAAATTCTAATAGTGACTGACAAAAAAAATTTTCAAAAATCTCTTCGCTAATTAATGATGATTTTTTGAAAATTGCTAAAAATTACTATTTTAGCCACTTTTTCCTCCTTTTCATACAAAATTTTTCTGAGATCATCCCATTCAAAAAATCATAAAAAATATTAGCGAAGAGATTTTTGAAAAAAAATTTTTGCAGTCACTATTAGAATTGTTTGAAGAAACTTTTTGCATCAAAACATTTTTTTTTTGACCGAGGAAAAAAGTAAAAAAAATAGACTTTTACAAAGGTTCTACATTTTCAATGGGTAGGGGGAATGCGGGAGACTTGAGCCACTTTTTGTTAAATCGTTCATCAAATTTTTTTATTAACCGCAGCCACCTATTAAATGCATTTTTTTCTAGCTACATTTATCTATTTTAAGAAAAGTCTCATAAACCTAAAATAAACACAAGAGATTTTTGACAAATGCCTAATGTTTTAAAACAGATTTTCGGCTCAAGTCTCCCCCACAGCCGGGAGACTTGAACACCCCTTTGGGGAGACTTGAACATACTCAAATTCTACAAGCAAAACAATAAAACAACTCATTTAACCACTTTCATTCTGAAAAGAACTATTTTTTATTGTTTTTGTGGTATTATCAACTAACAAAAATTTATGTTTAATGTTTTAAAATAAAAAAATAAAAGAATTATAACAAAATGTTAGAAACGTTTATAGTATATAAAAAAAACTAAGTAATTCAGTTTTCAAATATAAAATAAAGGTAAAAAAAACTAACCCCCAGTTTCACACTGAAAGTTTAAACTAAAGTTCAACTGAACCTGAACGTGAGTTTAAATTTGAAGTTCAACTCGTCCGGTTTCACAATATAATCTAAACTTCAGTTCAATTAAACTCAGTTCAACTAAATTTGATGAATGAATTTGATAGTATTGTACAGTACTTACCCCCAGTTTCACAGTAGGAGTTTAAACTACACTTTTAGTTTAAACTTTAGTTCAACAATTAATTCTGTTTCAGAATTTCGTTTAAACCTTGAACAGAGTTCATTCTATAGTTTAAGTTAAACTACAGTAATCTGCCGTTTAAACCTCAGATCAGCCGATTGTCAAAAACACAAATATTTGACGTTATTTTTCGTATTCTTTGAAAGCAAAGACAAGGAACGATTTTAGAAAAGTCGTATAAAAGCTAAGTACTGTACAATACTATCAAATTCATTCATTAAATTTACTTGAACTGAGTTCAATTGAACTGAAGTTTAGATTATATTGTGAAACCGGACGAGTTGAACTTCAAATTTAAACTCACGTTCAGGTTCAGTTGAACTTTAGTTTAAACTTTCAGTGTGAAACTGGGGGTTATACGACTTTTCCAAAATCGTTCCTTGTCTTTTCTTTCAAAGAATACGCAAAACAACGTCAAATATATGTGTTTTTGACAATCGGTTGATCTGAGGTTTAAACGGCAGAGTACTGTAGTTTAACTTAAACTACAAAATGAACTCTGTTCAAAGGTTAAACGAACCTGTGAAACAGAATGAATTATTGAACTAAAGTTTAAACTAAAAGTGTAGTTTAAACCCCCACTGTGAAACTGGGGGTAAATGGACTTCCGAAACAAAACAAAAATTAATAAATAACTTAATTTTTTATAAATTACCATATCACTTAGGCATTAAACCACTGATCAACTCTCCCTTCAGAAACTGTCTCAAGTCTCCCGTTCACATTTTTTAACAAAATAACATTTATAACTTTTGTAAAATACATGCCAGCATGGTTTTTTGCTAATATTTACAAAGTCAAATATCAATATTATTAGGTAACATCAATATTATTTACTAACCACGTTCCACATAAATTTTATTGAGAAAATACAAATATAATTTTTTTTAAGTTTTCGTACTGAAAAACACCTTTTTTCCTCCAGCAAACAAAGTGAACGGACGATTTAGAATTCCTTTTGTATGCAAGTAGCGCACCACTTTCTGCATCACATACATTTGAACTCATTCGATTTGAATCTAATTTAAGTGAGTTATTGAGAGTGTCTCAAGTCTCCCGCATTTCCCCTACTTAATGGGTTAAGTACCCATTGTCAAGCAGCTATTAAAGCACTCGAATCACCAATATTAAGATCCAAATTGGTCAGGCACTGCCGCAAATCTTTAAATGAGATCTCGGATATGTGCACGTTAACGCTGTGCTGGGTCCCTGGTCATAGAGATATACCAGATAACTGTAAAGCAGACGAACTAGCAAGGAACGGCACGAAAATGGAACGCTCTACTGGTAAAGGAGAGCCCCATGTGCCAATTGAAACGGTAAGATACAATATCTCCACACTAGCACTGCAACAGGCTAATGAGAGATGGCGCGATCTTGACACCTGCAACCACGCAAAACAGACCTGGCCACGAATAAATTGGCGCAGGACAAAGGTCCTGTTAAACGTCAGTAGAAAACATATCGGAACTCTTGTCGGAGTACTAACAGGCCACTGTGTACTAGGAAGACATGCCGTAAGGCTTGGAGTTACCGCAAATGACTTCTGTCGCAGTTGCATGGATGAGGAGGAGGAGGAAACTCCGTTCCACCTACTATGTAACTGCCCGGCGCTATCCTCGATTAGAAAGCAAACTCTAAGAGAGTACTTCTTCGGGGAGCTTGCTGATATTGCCGAAACGGATATCAGCAAAATACGGAAATTTCTCCAAAGTTCGAAATGGTTCCAAGAGTAGCGGAAATAACCGACTCTGCTTGTGGTATCACAATGGACCTTACTTGGTCTAAGTGAATTACTCCGTATTAACGGGTAATTGCCACCTAACCTAACCTAACCTAATGGGTTAAGGAAAGTTGTGTATCATTCCAACGGAATTTAAATGACCTTTCCATTGATGCCAAAATTTATATGAAGTAAGTTCAAATTATGAGCAGAATTAACTTTAGTTTTGTCAAAATACTTATGCCGGCTACTGTAGGTACCTAATCTTAGGAATCACTGCGCAAAATATTATTGTGTCAAGAGGTATGTCAGTGTCAATATTTTGAACTACTTTTATACTCATATAGCAGAAACAACGCACCGTCAACATTCCAAAGCAAATAAAGTTTACCGCTCAAAGCATTTTGTATACCAAAGCCTTAAGAGTATGCTGTAACGCACTATAATACATTCAAGCAAATATCAAATACTACAACGACTTGCTTCGCAACCTAATAATTAAAGTGCCAGCTGATGCCAGAGGAGTTTTGCCGTATGGAATACTAAAATCAAAAAGTGAAGAAAACAAAATATCGTCAGTTTAAACACGATCAATCGATGGACCACTTTCAACGTGAATGGATCAAAAAACTTTTTTTCCTGATTAAGGGGCGTCACAAGAACAAAACGAACGTAAAGTATAACAAAAACAAAAAAACTTACCATTACTGGTCGATCCCTAACAGACCCCATTGTGTACAGCGTCTCTTGAGCTCGTTGATCACGGATTAATAATTCGTATGTTAACGATTTGCCTTCGGTGTTGGGCGGTATCCGATATACGAGTAAAACTCCCTGACTGATTCACAACATTTTCAAATTTCCATGCTTATGTTTCTAACGAAACAGGTGAGCAGCAGCCAACCTCATAGCTCATACTCATGCTCATGCCCATTTCTGTGAAGCATAAGCTCAACGAACGCACTCAAACTATTTAGCGGACGAATTTCCTTCTTTAGACTTCCCCAAATGGTGCACACTTGGGCGCGCAAAGTCGTTGTCCTTATGCACACCAAAAGAATCGCGCTGCAGGTTTATCTGTGAGGGAAACATCTTTTAATTAAAATTCAATACGACGCGAATCGTCAGTTTGCAGGTGGATACGGGTATGTTTGCAAACGTGCACTTCAAGCACACAATCAGCGCGACGAAGAGCCAAAAACACGAGCACGATAAGTTCTTCTGGTGAGCACATACTCTACTCACATGCACATGCACATATCTCGCTCTCGTATCTCATGCACCTCCTTCTGGTTCAATGAGGAGGATATCCTTTCGGTTCAACGGTTCGCCTAATCGATTATTTTCGGGTCTCATTAAATTTGGCAAGTGGTTTCATATGCTTAGCAAACGGGCGCGAATAATTTCTTTGTTTTACACCTTCTATAGTACTTGGGCTTAGTAGGACGTATACGGTATCCGTATCTCGTTTTCGGTCGTTTCTTGGCATTGGCGGCAGGGATGCGTCATTAGACATTACGTGCACATCGTTTGTGTGCGCGGGAAGAATCGGTTACTATACTCCCAGTGCTCCTCTATTAAGCGAAATAATTACGAAATGAGGGGTGGCATGGGGCAAATTGTGCAGCACAGCAGCGGTGTGTTGACAGAATTTCGCTAATTAGTTATAGGCTGTTGAGAATTCCTGAGAATTTCCGTGTGAGGTCCAATTATACTGGGGGAAATGTTCCCATTTAATTGTGCATGCAAATGAAAGTGTACCTTACTGGTGCATGCTTGCAGGACTGATTCGATTGAGTTCATACAGTTTAGAGCTCACCCTTCGGTGATGTATTTTTGGCGCAATGTCAACACAAGTCAAACAGATATGGATAATTAAAAATCGTATCTCAAATAGAAATCTCGATTAATCAATGATCTTGATTGAATTCTGGGTTAGACTATTTCAAAGTTCACTTCAATTCGTATACAACTATGCAAATACATAGCTACACACTTACATATACAAGGACTTGGTTCAATTTTAAAATTTTCTGTATAATTTTGTATTTTACTGATGCGACAAACAAGAATTCTCTTCGACATAATGTGACTCCCAGCTGTATGTTTAGTATTATGTAGTAGGTACCTATATTTTTCTGGGATGGAAAAATTAAAAAGAGGGATTAAGCCAAAATGCATATCCTAACACTCGGGTTATAGGTACATTTAGAATTAAATTTCAAAGACAACATTTAGACCTATTCGGCAAAATCTATTATCCATTTTTCCTTTTATTCTGTTATGAATTTCCATACAAAAGTTCGAACTGCCAAAAAATCGTTTACGATCTCCAGAATTGGTATTCTGCATGCAAAAATCTTTTATGAAATCTGTTATAAATCATAACAGAATAAAAGACAGAATTTTGTGACTTTTATCATAAAAGATTTTTATTAATTAGAAAGTTTTGTATTGAAAGGGATAATCTATATAATTTATGGTCAACGAAATGTTTACAAAAGAAGACAAATGTAATAATTGTGCATAAACTAGTGGGTATGTAATCGAAAATAATTTGGAAATCTATATTTTTGCTTTAATTCGCGAGGAACTCAATGTCGAGTAGCTCCGGACCGAGCGATCCATGCTTCGGTGGTTTGGTCATGTTAAACGCATGTCCCAACCAGGATCCCATGACGTCCTATGGAATCCGTACCATCATCAGGCAGGCGTCCTCTATGTAGACCCAGTATGAGATGGTTATATCAAGTTCATAATCTCTCCTCTTGACGTATGGGGATTGCCCTTGATGATTTAGAGACGATGACGGAGAATCGAGAGCTATGGAGGGCAACCTACACCCACAACCCATTTAATGGATAAGAGGACCATTGAAAATGATTGAAAGAAATTTTTTGGTTCAGACGAAGACACCCACACCGATTACTTTTGCTGGAACTAAGATTAAATAGTAATCCATTTGATCTTCCTAATGTGCGTTTTACTCGCTAGAATTATAATGAACAAATTGGAGCAATTTACAAAACACGAATACAACCATTTCATTTCAAATGCAGGTAAATTGTATTTCTAATGACGATTTAAAGTTGGGTATTTATTTCAAGTTTCTCGCGACACTACATTTTTACGGATACAGTTCATATCAAGCATCAATAGGAACACATTTTTCGTTTATCGCAGCCCAGTACATCGAGATCGATTCAGTTGGTTACTGATTTGAAATAGACTTTTCTAATTGCATTTTGCTCCATGTAAGAGCAATATATCTACTTCTTTTTGCCTCGTCGTGGTTTTTTGTTGTCTTTTTCCTAAAAAGATGTTTCAGTATTTATTACACAATTATTTAGTTTGTAATAATTCAAAACATACTTTTTTCAGACTGCATTTTAATATGTTTTTTGCACAAAATTGATCAGGTGCCTACCGTCTATGTATAAAAAAAACTCTGCGGTTTGTTTTGACAGCTTCGTAACAGATTTTCAAGTTTCGAACTTCCATAACAGATTTTCATAAAAGTTCGAAACCCTGAATACGATTTATAAAAGATCTTTTATGGTCGAGATCTTTTATGATTCATAACAGAATAAAAGATTTTGCCGAATAGGCCTAATTGTCTGTTCGAGTCACAGTAGATTGAGGTAATTTTCTGGAATGTTAAAAATGCATATTCTGCTACTACACTCCGGTAAGTGTATTTTGCGATTTTCCTGTGAGTTATCGCCTTCGGTGAGTAAATGCTATCCACAGAAAACTGTGCTTATCTACTGACTTTTTTATCGAACAGCTAAATTGTGCTTCACGTTCGCGGACAGTTGAAATCGCAAGCGGTGTTGCAAAATGCACCAATCATAACTTTTGTTCCGGTTGGCATAAATTAACGAAAAAACAACCAATAGAATTTTCAAAATGATTTACATGTTTTTCTTAAAAAAAAAACAAGAGCGGGAAATGCCGCTCTGTCCCAGTAGATCAAAATTTTACATATATATTTTATATGTAGGGACAGAGCGGCAAATGCCGCTCTGGAATAGGAAAATAAACACTTTTTTATTTCATATAAAAAAAACAATAAACAAATAGGAAATTGAAGAATAAGAATGAAATTACGTGAAAAAAGATTAAAACTTCAATCATTTCGTTGTGAATGGAACAGCTCAAAACAAGGAACAATGCAAAGTGGTGGTTTCTCTGGACAAGTTTTACATAGGTACTTAGTCTCCTTCCTGATTTTGTTCTTGGAACACTGACGGCATCTCATGTGGTAGGTCTTGCTGGGATCTTTGGGATTTGAAATATTATCCGGATAGTGTTGTTCATTTTGAATTTGTACCTACTTTGGGATTTCCATCTTCCGTCTTCTTTCTTTTGCCCCCATATTTAGCGCCCGTTTGTACCAATTTTCTTCCATCTTCTAAATCCAGCGGTATACGGAGAAATTCTTTTATCAACTCATTTCGAAAGTCGAGAAGTGTAGCTTTGTTTTTGAATTTCTTCATTATAGAAAAAGAATTCCATATAGCAACGTCCAACAGGTGAAAGAGGACTTTTTTATACCATCTGACGCTTTTTCTAGGGGACGAATAATAACTAACCATTTGATCGCTTCTGTCGATTCCAGACATGAATTCATTATATTTCGCAATTTCTTCTGGTTTCTCTTTTACTCGGTGGAACTTATTGCTAACACTTACTATTTTCGGATGATATTTTGTAGTGATGCAAAGCACATCTCTCTTGTCCTTCCATTTCGAGACATAAATTTTACCATTTCGGCTCCAGATATGTTGACCTTTCTTTAGCTTCGTATTTATAATTCTTTTTGGATTCCCACGCCTGTTACTTCTTAGGGTACCTGTGCAATGAGTTTTTCGTGTGAGCAATTTCTTCGCGAGGTATATGCTATTATAAAAATTATCCATAAACAGGTGATGCCCGCGGTCTAAATAAGGTCGCATAAGAGCAAACACTAGCGCTTCGATTTTAGTCATACCCTCATTTGCGTCAGTTTTGCCTTTGTAGATGACCATATTCAGTACATATCCATCAGGAGTACACAGAGTATAAAATTTGATACCGTACTTAGCTTTTTTTCCTTTTATGTACTGTCGAAAGCTGAGACGTCCGCGAAACAAAAGTAAAGACTCATCCAACGAAAGCTGTTCTTGAGGATAATATGCATTTCTGAAATTGGTTAGCAGTTTGCTCAGCAATGGTGTAACTTTCTGCAACTTGTCAGAAAGGTCCGCTTCTTGAGCATAAGAGCAACTAAAGCACCTTATCATTTCCTCGTACCTCCTTCCGGAAAGTGTATGGTGAAAAACTGGGGCATAGTATAAAGGGTCCATTGAAAACATCTTTCTGATGGTAGGATACTTTATCTGGCCTTGCAAAATGCTTATTCCAAGAAAATTTTCCAACTCCTGCATAGTAAATGGCTTAATAGCGGAGTATCTACTAAATCGTTTTGTTTCTTGACCAGAGTGTGACAAACGGAATGCATAATTGTTCATGGAATCAAGAACCATATTCATTATTGATTCGTCCCATAATTTATTGAAACATTCCCTTGCAGATGGAGCCTCATCGCCAAAATCTATTTTCATACCGCATTGGGTTTGGTCGTATTCAAAATCAGGAATATCATCAAAAACATCGCACCATTGGTCATCGGTCTCAATATCTGCACCTTCTGTTTCGTTACGTACAACTTCATCTTCATGCTCCTCCTGAAATGTTTCGTCGCCGCCGCCGCCGTTACCAACCAAAAAAGCGTCTTGTTCACTATCAGATGATTCAAGTTCCGAGTTTTGTTCGTAGTTTGGATCTCGATTATCATCATCACTATCAAAATCGTCGCCAATCTCTGATTCGCCAGTACTCACTTCTTCCATCATTCTTAAAACTCTAGCTTCTTCTCTCGAGTCCATTACGCACAAACTAAACAAAATCACTAAACAAACGACACTAGACAAAATCAAACTACAGATTCAAATAGACACTGATTACACCTCAAGAGATCCGCACTGACTGAATCTAAAATATGCATTTGCAAAAATATGCATTTTGAAACCGTTATTTTATTTGAAAAAAAATCATAACAACAGTAGGCGTAAAAGTGGGAGCCATCAGAAAATCATAAAAGCAATTTTTCTTTGCCGTTTTCTCATCACTTTTATAATGAAAACAGTATTATAAACCGCTACAATAAAAAACAACAACACGCCTGAGACCATCATCTAGCGGTTCGCTGAGACCATCGTCCAGCGGTGGGTTGGGTCATTTCACAAAATGTTTTGTTTTCTACTGGGACAGCAGGTTTCATTGCGTATATAGCGTATATAATTCAATGAAAAACTTGACGGCAGTTGCCGCTTTGCGTTATAGAGTACAACAAAGTTGGACGGCATATGCCGCTTTGTCCCAGCAAAAACGGCAAAATTGGACGGCATATGCCGTCTTGTCCGCGAACGTGTTAAATAGCAAAGACATCAACAGTCAAAAATCCGTAGCTCATTTATGGGGCAAATGAAAGGCAAAAACAAAACCAAAATAAATATAATATGGTTCCTCTCTGGTTCCTGATCAGTGTTGTCACTTAGGAATTCAAACATGTGGTAGATTGGAATTTTTTTTTTTTTTTTTTTTTCAAAGTTTCAAAAGTTTCTTTATTTTTACAATAATTTCAGTTTATAATAGTTTACCCACAAAGCTAAATGCTTATCTGCAGGTGGTTATAAAACATTGTTATTATTTAATTTTTAAGTGATTGAAGTAATTCAGTTAATATTTTTGTTTCAAAGATCTCTTAAATATTTCGTTTATATAATGAAAAACTAAGTAGAGAATTTAAGTGTAAAATTTAGTGAGAATCTTTTTTTTTTTTTTTCTATCTAACAAAATACAGTTCTAGAAAATATTTTTTTATTTCTTTTTTTCGTTTTTTAAAGTTTCTAATATTTTTAAAGTTCCCTGGTATTACATTTAATATCTTCGGTATAATATATCTAAGCTCTCTGTTCCCGTATACGTTGAAGGTTGTCGGTAATTCAAACATCCCATGCGCTCTTCTTCTAGTGTTTTGGTTATGTCTTATTGGTTGTAGAAATCGTTGATCATCCATATAATGTTGTATTGCCGTCATACGATAGATTGCGTTTATATCCAAAACTTTAAAGTGCGTATTAGGAGGTTTAATTAATTTGACAAGACGATGTTGAAGGTTCAGTATCTTATCTAGGTGTGTTTTTGCAGCATTTCCCCAGGCCAGGATTCCATATCGGATTCGTGATTCTGCTAGCGAGTAGTAGACTTGCTTCAGAACTTCAAAATTTGAAAACCTTTTAAGATAAACTAAGGCAAACATTGTGCTTTTGAGTTGAAGACGCAAAGTGTTTATATGTTCACGCCAAAGAAAGTGTTCGTCTATGGTGACTCCAAGATACTTCATCTTTTTGACGATTTCGATTGGTTTGTTGTTTGTTAACAGTGGACAGTATTCGTTTCGGTAATAAATGTTGATTGTTTCTTCCCGCTTTGATGGATGGCGTATGTGCATTATTTTTGTTTTTGTAGTGTTAATAACTAGTCCATGGTCATGACACCACTTGGATACAGAGTCTAGATGCTCTTGAAGTATTTCTATTGCTGAGTCTAAATGTTTGTGTTTGACTATGATGGCTATATCGTCTGCATATGCATAGGCTGCATTATTTTTAAATAACCGTAACAGTTCATTCGTGAACAAAATAAACAAAATGGGTCCCAATTTCGATCCCTGTGGAACACCATATACGGTAGATTTTTCTGAACTCAAGGTTGTAGATACCTTGACCTTAATCGTCCTATCAGTTAGGTAGCTCTTGAGCCATTCGGACAAATATCCCCTCACACCAATTCTGTTTAAGCTTTCCATAAGCTTTTCTTGACTGAGAGTGTCGAAGGCCTTGCTGAAGTCAACGAATAGCACAAGGACATGGTGATTTCGATTAAGACCTGCGTTAATAGTGTTTGTGAACTCTCCTAGGAGTCTCTCTGTACTTTTGCTTTTCTGGAACCCGTATTGATTTGGGTGCAAAACTTTGTGTTTCTCAATAAATATGTTTAGTCGTTTAACAATGATTTCTTCCAAACATTTTTCAACGGTTGACAGGATTGCGATTGGTCTATAGTTTTCTACTTTGTTTTTTATGCCTCCTTTGTAAATAGGACGAATAATTGATGTTTTCATCAGTCTTGGCACGCAACCTTGTGCTAGACTACGATTGATTATTGTTTGTACAACAGGGGCAAGTGTTTCGGCGTTCATTTTGAGATCAACTGGTCTAATGTTGTCTGCTCCAGGTCCTTTTTTGGTGTTTATTTTGCTAAGAATTTGAAATATCTCCTCTTTGCTGGCTTCTTCTACATAAATACTCTGCTTTACTCTCAAGTTTTCATGATTCGAGGTTTGAGTTTTGATATTGCACATATGAATCATATTTGGTACTTGGTTTGCGAATTGATCCGCAAATTTTTCTACAATAGAGCATTCACCATCGACATTTGTTGAAAAGTTATTTTGTATGACTTCATCGATTAAAGCTTTCTTTCTTCCCAATAGCTCATTTATCACATTCCACGTCTTTCTAGGGTCATTTTGTGCATTTATAAATTTTTGTTTGTAAAAGTTGGTTTTGATGTTTTGTATGTTTTTGTTTACAACATTTCTGTAATTTTTGTATTCGCGCTCATAGCTCTGACTTCTTGGACTGTTCTTCCATCTCCTATATAACTCATCTCTTTTCTTACACATTGTAATTATTTCACCGTTGATCCACGGTTTTTGTTTTCGATTTTGTTTTGTTTTGTAATATTTGATTGAACTTGTATAAATGTTGTTAATTTTCAGTACAAAATTTTCATAAAGAGTTTCAATATTGTCTTCTTGAATAATATCTTCCCAATTTGTTTGCTGTATGAGCTCATTAACTTTCTTTTGATTAACATGCACAACATCGATCTCTTCAATCATTCTATTGTTATTTACACCTTTTGTCGCGTAAAGTATGGCATAATGATCAGCAAGATCAGTTTCAACGACCGCAGAAAATATTTCTTGTTTCGTGATACTGACGTACATGTGATCAATTAGAGTAAGAGTGTTTCGTCTTAGATCAACGCGTGTTGGTTTTTTTATGACATTCGTGAGTCCTTTTGATGCCATCATCTCCATATATTTTAATACTAAAGAGTTGTTTTCATCTGATATATCTATATTCATGTCACCTAAAACAATATTTTCCTTTTCCGCATTGATCATTGTATTCATTTCTTCAATAAATCGTGTTACGCTGAGTTTGGGACGCCTATATATGGCATGAATGTACTTCTTTTCGTTTCTATGCGTTATTTCTAAATGAATTCCTTCATAGTTAATAGGGTTCGAAGGTATAATTTCGTACGTTATATGGTTTTTTATAAATATTGCTACACCCCCGCCTTTCATTCCTTCCCGATTTACAAATTCTGGTTTGAATCCATCTATGTAATAAATTCCATTTTTACTTTTAGGTATGTTGATTTCATTTAATACTAATATATCAACATAGCATAACACATTTTCAATTTCGGCTATAAAGTTATCCCAAGTTTTCGTAATAGATCGTATGTTGAAGCAAATGCAACAAAAGTTCATGTTTTTTAAGAATTCATTTTCGATGCCAGTTACACCATGTATTACCCTAAAATTTACATCAGCTTCACTGTATTCTTCTTCCATCACAGATATTTTTTTGTTATTTATTCTTCTCTTTCAAACATACGAACATAGACTAGTTGCATATTTTTTCTATATCGTTGCACGTCCCAATGTGTATGGTTTCACCGTTCTCATGTTTTTTTGCGAGTATTTTGCCGTTGCTCTCCCACACAAATTTCCAATTGCATTCTCTGGCTTTATTTTTGGCTCGCCAGAGAAGGTGCTTATTTGTTGGTGTGAGATGATTGTTTACATAAACAGGTGCGTGTCTTTCGTTTGCTGTTGCAGTCTGATAGTTGCTTGTGTTTTTAATAACTTCAGTTACTGATATATTGCGCTTGACCTTTGCTTTCCTTATTAGATTTGATTTACACGTTTGACTGGCAAATGAAACAATTATTGTTGACTTTTCTGGATTTCTTTTGTTGGTTCTATACACATCAGTGATATCGGTAGTGCAAAAAGTATAATCGATTGCTTTGCCCAATGCTTGGACTATTTCAACAAGATTTTCATTTTGCATTGATGGAATATTTTTTATTTCAATATTGTTCTTTAATAGTTGTTGTTCGAGTGCGTTGATTTTCGATTCCATTGTGAGAATTTGTTCGTCTTTTCTCATACTGCTTTGTTTTAATTCTTTAATCTCATTTTAGAGTTTATGTAGCAATTCATTGTTCGAGTTCATATGGTGTTTGATCTCATCATACTTGTTCGCAAGAAATTCACAACTTGATTTGATGTCGGTCATTTCTTTTCTCATTCTTCGCATTTCGTTTAATATTTCGCTGTTTAGTGTATTATCATTGTTTTTTGTTGATGTTGAACTTGCGTTCGTAGATGTGGTTCCTTGGTCTTGACCAGCATCGGGAGAACTAACACTCCTCATACGTTTGGTCAACGGTTGGATAGGTGTAATTTCATCTGGTGTCGCTTTGGGGATGGAGGCTGCAATAAGTTCTCTTCTACAGATTGGACACTTCCATTCCTCCTTTTTAGCTGTTGTCATTTTCCTATATGATTTTTCGGAGAGTGTTGTACATCCATAGTGCATCTTGCGATCACACCTGTGGCACGTTACAAAGTCCCCATCGGCGGGGAGATCGGAGAGACACTCAGAACACGGATCCATGTTATACATAATAATTTATAATTGTGTATGTATGTTGTTACACCTACAGTTTGATTGTTGTCTCTTAATTATAATAAAAAGAATAAAACAATATTTCTATATTTTAATAAGAAAAGTTCCTGTTTTTTTTTCTTTTTCCCTTTTATGTAAAGATCTTTTAGGTTTTGATTCCAAAAAAAGGTAGTTTTTTTATTTATTTATTTATTTAAAAAGAATTCGCAAATTTTGTAAGGACCGGAAAGAGAAACACAACTGATGAAGGAAGGAAAAAAGAGTGGTCGATTTACGAAATGGGTGGTAAAAATCACAGAAAAATCAGCAAATATGTAGGTAATGTGCGATCCCAGAAATCACTGGTCGGATAAGTTATCCTAGAATCTCATTAGTTAGTATTAATATAATCATCTGTGTTATTCTTCTGGACTCTTTCCGAGTAAGTGGAAAACTACTCCAGCGCGTCCCTAAAAAAGGCGGCTCTTCTTCTCCCACCAATTACCGACCGATAGCACTTACGTCCGTTCTTTTCTAAGGCCATAGAAACGCTGATAAATCGTCAGCTTATGAAATATCTTGAATCACGGAAACTTCTCAATGACCGGCAGTACAATTTTCGTGGCATCAGATCTACTGATGATTTGATGGCATATCTCACCGGAAAGCGCGAACAATCTCTCCACCACTCTCGTGAAATAAAGATTGTTGCGCTTGATATTTCTAAAACATTTGACAGAGTTTGGCATCAAGCTCTTTTGTCAAAAATGCGTGCTTAGGGGATCCATGCGTCTCTTATTCAATGGATTAGAAATTACCTTTCTGGCCGTTCAATTCAAGTTGTTTTGGATGGTTTCAAGTCTGAAACTCACCATATAAATGCTGGTGTTCCACAAGGCTCTGTTCTATCTCCGACTCTCTTTCTCATTTTCATAAATGATCTCTTGTCTGCAACTTAGCCAATAGGGTTGAGTTTAATGCTTCCAAAACGCAATCCTGTCTGCTATCCCTAAAGCAAAAACCAAACCTTCAGTCATTATCAGTAAATGACCATTACATCTTCGAAACCGAAAGACTTTCCATTTTCGGTATGTTTCCCTGAAACACGTCGTTAAACTAATTGGAGACACGAACATAGGGCGTTAATGTCCAGGGCGTCAATTGAACTCACTAAGGAGCAACATCTTCTTAGCGAACGAAATGGAAATTGCCTGTTTTGCTGGGATATGAAACTGTAGACTGAAGATGTTAATGACGAAACGAATGATAACAATATCCATCAATAGTGCGCCTCGCTTTCATTTTCTCTGTGAGATTTGAAAGCATAGAGAACTATAAAATATTTAACAGTAGAATAACAAAACGTGCTAGAATTTTGGATGCAGGGGTAGTTGTGGTATATTAAACAAATATTAAGAAATTGTGGTTGATCTATACCACATTGTGGTAGAAGTGACAACACTGTTCCTGATACTGGAGTTTTTGGATTATATGTTGCGGCCATTTTCTTCATTGAAGTCAAAGAACATGCATTTGAAAAATCGAAGATTTATTATAAAGTCCTGTGCCATTAAGCTAAGTTTTTTATTTAATTTGTTAAGGTGAGTTATTATTTTATTTTTGTTTAGTGGAAAGAACAGTGCATTTGAGCGGCCACAAACTGTCGCCAAATTTTGAAGTCGTGGACTCGTTGTCGCCAAACTTAAAAAGCATACCACAAGGTCCACACTTTAAAGTGCACCCTATTAGTAGCAATAAACCATGTGGTCCTGCTTCCCCAACGATCCAGCGAAGCCCAATACATTGTGGGGAAAATATTTGTTAGAGCAGATACGTATCTGCGCCATTCATACCAATAAAACCAAACGATCAACTAAAAAGATATACAGTTACACAGTACATATATAAATATAGAAGTGTAAAACAATTATAATATGTTTGTTATAGCAATAACGCGGATGTGTCTAAAAACATAGCTTCCGAACCCACCCACCTAGGAATTCAAGAACTATTAGTAGGTACGCCTCCCTGTATATTGCCACAAGAAAAAAACGCCCTCATATATAGGTAATTTAATTTATACAATTTTTTCTTTTATTTATTTTTTCTTTTCTTATTTAATTGCCCTTGTTATTATAATATATTATCATAATATAACAAGACATGATAGCGCAATGAAGTTTTCATTTTTGATTTGTTCTGCGCATCTACGTCAGAAGGATGTGATAAACATTTTGTCATTTGGCATTACATGTGTTTTTCACGAATGATGGAAGGAGAAATGCTGAGTTTTCCTGTAAGATAGGTCAGGCAGGGTCAATTTTGAGACAGCTTGGTCATTCTGTCACAAAATGTAGCCTTATAAAGTCTTTGTTTTTCTATTAATTGGGTCTTATCGTTTAAAGATAAAGATCCTTTGCCTTAAGCCTTTTTTTTCTTAAAAAAGTTATGGAGCTGTTTCAAATGTTTCTTTTAGTTTTTCGTTATTTATATTTGCATTCAAATGCGGACCAAATATCCCTTAACAAATGTATACTATTATTTGTTTAATTATAATTCAAAATAATTGAATGTAAATGTATGCTACAAGAACTTTATATTCTCAAATGTACAGGGACAACTAATACCAATAAATAAACAACTAAACTGTGGAAACCGCTTAAATCATATCCCATGCAAAAAACAAGGACACTATTTCTATTTCGGCTCTAAAAATATCCTTTTCTATTACATATCTACTACAGACAATCCTTTATAGGAGTTTCATAGGAGTTTAATCTGTGACGAAAAATTAATAAAAATAGATACCGGTCAAAAGGAATCAGTGATAAAAATAACATTAGAAATTAGTAAAATAAAAATAAAAGTTTTTGTTATCTCCATTAATGTCGTTTTCGATTGGTAATCCAGAAGCGTCCGGAAGAACTCTCCGCGATTCTGAATTCAAATCCAGAAGCAAATTTCTCTTCTTTTCAGTAGAAGAACTGTCAGTTGAGTGCCAATCGAACGCTTTCAGAAGCGTTCGGATTGCTTCCGGACGATTCTGGATTACCAATCGAAAACGACATAAGTCATTGGTGTTCTGGCTAGTTCGGTTATGTTTTTGTAGTGGTTTCCTTTATATGCAGCTATACATATACATATTATAATATATTAAGAAAGCATAAATCTGTTCAGATTTTTCTTGTATGTATACTTATATAGGTACTAAATTCTATATTCCTTCGCATTTAACTAGTTTAAATTTTTCGTATAGTTTGTAAAATGTGACTGTTCAAAAATTTGTGTTGCGCCATATAAACATATTTAAAATATTTAAGAGCAATTTACTGTAAATTTAAATAATTTCTTCCCTTATAGCTATATTTTAAGAAACCAAGTTAATATTTTGTCAAGTGTTGTGTGCACATCACCGCCCCCTCGATATACAGGTAACTCTTTCTTACTTTCGTTCCATATTTTCAGGTCTTTTTTCAATTGAATAGGTATTATTTTTCTTAAAAATGATACCTACTTTAAGAAACATAAAGTGGAGTGACCGAAATCGATGGTGCTGAAGAGGGTGTAGTAGACCGTTTTTTTTTATATAGAGGTTGCCACACAAAAGTCCTTGGTACCCATAACACAAGGAGTAAGTATAGTATACTGTATACCATATGTCTTGGGGGGAAAAGACGGGAGGCCGATTAGATTGCTGTTATCCTGATATTATATCAAATATAACTGATCGAGTGGTTTCGAGTGTCTTCCTTCAACATTTTAGATCCAAATTTTCTCCTTCCTTTTGCGTATCCCATCTTTTTTCTTCTTTCTCGTTTTTAATATTTTATCCTAGGCATGTAAAGTACGGTAGACCGGAGGTCGGCTAAAGACCCCACCCCACTGACGAGTTAAGCACCAGCTAAAAGCCCACTAAACCGTCGTCGACCGGAGGGGGGGTTGCAGGGGGGCATCATATCCCCCAATACTTATTGCACTGTTATTGCACTTTCACTTACTATTTTGGGCTTTACTGCTTGCCATAAAAACGAACCCTGGAAAGGAAATAACTCCCAAAATGAGGAACGATTTTGCAACAACAAATTGTACGAGATTTTTTAGGGCGTTATTTCCAAATTGATTTGGACCTAACGCCGAATAAACATACGTAGCTAGTATGTATATCGTTGCCATCCGTCCGGGTTTTCCCGGACATGTACTCTTTTTCGCCTATGCGGGGTCACAGCGTTACCGATGGACAATTTGAAAATGTCTCCAAAAAATGTCGCCCTACCCCAAAAATGCGTCCCACCCAATTTAACGAAAAAAAACTTCTTTCAGGTTTAAATTACATACATATATAGTTTATTAAAAAAAAGAGAATTTATTTTCTAGATGAAATAAATGTTAAGTAAAAAAAAAAAAACAAATAAAGAAAAAATAACAGTTCATGTAGAGAGTTCTTCTATGTAGCGTGTGCGTTAGTCTCGCAAAAACTCAAAAATGGCTTAATCGATTTGGATGATTCTTCTTTTGTTTCGTTGGCCTTTAATCAGGGGTGGCTTAGAAAATTCGGAAAACAACATGAAAAGCCGGCAAATCGAAAAAATGTTAATTTCCATTTTATATGGGAATATACACCACCACTGTTCGCAAAACTCGAAAACCACCAAACCGATTGATCTCAATTTTAGGAGAATCTTTGTTACTGGCCCAAAGGAGTTTTTGGGAAGTTTGGTCAATATTGAACAAAGGGGCGTGGCACTTCCCATACAAAAAATTCGTAAAAATCTTATATCTCGAAAACCACAGAATAGATTGATGTCAAATTTTAAGAAAATCTTTCGACGTCATATACCTATCTCAAAACCACCGAATAGATTGAGCTCAAATATTGAGAAATTCTTTGTTATTGACCTGAAGGTGTTTCTGTGAGATTTGGTAAAAATTGGATGAGGGGCGTGGCACCTCCCATGCAAAAAAACTGGATTTCAAAAGTTATAAGACTGTGAACATTGATGCGCATTGTCAATACAAATTAGATTAGGGTGCGATTGGAAATCGGGAATGGCACGACCCATACAAGTTATTTAAAACACTATAGCTTTAGCTTTGAAATTTGGTAAATTGACCTCAATTTTTATATGTAAATAAAAGGCATTGAATACATTTGAATACGAACGAGTTTCAGTTAATCACCAAAGGAAACTTAAACTGTAGACAGTGCGGCCAATATTGCCGATCTCAATGAACTGGAGTTGGAAGGTTGATTGGGATTCATAATCGCAGAGATAAGTTTTAGGTGTTACGAAGTGCATATCTACTAGATGACCCTAGTAGATATGCAAACATGCGAAAAGTTATTAAAGAAGAAAACACACGCAAATATGTATTTCTTTTTTCAAAATTGTTGGGTGTTATTTGAGAAATAAATTGAAGTTTTGAAAATGCGTCCCAATGTCGCCTGAATTTGTGAAAGGGGTCCAAAAAACGCTTATTTTGAATTGTGGTCGCCACGCGTTCCGAAAGAAGAAAAGTCGCCATTTGGCGACTTATGTCGCCTATCGGTAACACTGTAGCGGGGAACAGTTTTTCTAGATTGTCTGGGTTTTTCATTTCTCATCGTCAAGAGAAAAGAAAATTCAAAATTAACAGAGCTTGAAAGTGTCAATTTTATTCCCGCTTTTTGATAGTTATTTTGAATCGTAACTTGTTGCTTATGAATTCTGCAACATATTTAGGGGTATCGCGAATAAATTCCGATGGAAATGTTTTACTTGTCAGCAATGTAAATCAAATTGCTAAATGGGAAACATTCCGGGGGAAATATTATTGGCGATAGGGGTGATTATTGTAATACCAATCTTGGTAATCGACAAAAGGGGGATATTTTTCTGAATTCTTCCACAATGAATATAGAATACCAGTCACTTTTATACCATTCAAAAAGGAAATGGCTTTCCTGGCAGTGGAACGACTTTTACTTATGTTTGAAATCCTAAAATAATATTTCGAAGACGTCAAAAATCCACCGCAAATACCTATACAATTTTTTTTTTTTTTGGTTCTATAATAATAGAACACCCCCCCCCCCACGCTTTTCAAGAGTCGCCAAATCAACGATAAATTTTCAAAAATTAGGTCTTAAGTTTGGATTTCCATTAGGTATAGGTTTTTAAACTTGTAAATGTATACAAAAGTCTGCATTTTCAAAGGTTCCAGATGATCTCCTTAAAATCGGTAAATCGGTGAATTTGCCGTCTGAAATTCTTAAAATTTTGCGTGTTTAGATTCGATTTTAAAAAGGACGGTTGGCATTTCCAAGCTGAGGTTAAATTCGAAGGAATGTGTTATTCGCTAGTTCGCTGCTTATTGATGTGGATTGCGAACTTTACCAATTTGCGGCAAACGTATGTTTAGGCCAAGAAGAGGACAATTAATTATCCCATCAAAATGTATTATGAAAATAAGTTTATAAACAGTTTAAATAACGAAATTTCGAATTCCAAACTTTTTGCCGCGAACGAAAACACCCGCGCGAATTGTCAAAGTTTATTCGCAATCGACATCATTTAATACGCGTTCCACAAACTAGCGAATTAAACATTCGTTCGAACATATCCTCAAACTAGACATTGTGGGTAGAAACTGATGGCTGAAATTCGCGAACTGCCGCGATCTATAAAAGTGTTCATTTGAACCGACTGTCAAAGCTTGCGAATAGTCGTTCGATCGTAGGTAGTTGGTCGCTCTTATGTGAATGGTCTTTTAGGTATTAGCCCAGGGGTGTTCCTGTTAAGATTGGTCAAAATTGGACTAAGGGGCGTGGCACATCCCATACAAAAAACATCTTCTATGGAGTGAAACTCGTTGACGTTAGATATAACTCGATAACCAATGGGCCGATTTTCATGATTTCTATACAGCAAGTTCCTGAAATAAGTCGGCATTTCAATGAAAGTCACCCCCCCACGGCTCAAACCCTCGCTACGTCCCTGATGCCAACTGAGGCATAATTATGCCTTTTAGGCATAATTCCGATGCTTGAGGCATTGAGGAATAGTTTTGAGAAAAAAGGCATAATTTTTTGTGAAGTTTTTTTTATAATCAATCCGTAAAAATTAATTTTGAATTTAGTAAATCTGGTACTTTGAACAAAGTCGCTTCACTAATTTTCATTTACCACTGTGCATCATGCTTATTTTGCAAATCTCTACTAGACTTACTCATTAAACCCAAAGAAGGAATGTGGTATGGTATGCAAATGCATTAGGGCGGCCGCATATTGGATACGAATTTGTATCATACGTAAACGTATGAATACTGGTCGTACGAATTGAGTGCGAACACCGAATATGATTTGTATCCTTAAATAGGCAGTGCCCCGGTAGCTTCGATTTTGTGCCTGATGAATAATCTGTATCTTGCAGATCATTTTCCTCTAACTCGGAGACTGCGGCGGCGTCGACACTATCGTTTCATTTCAACGCACGAAAGTGTTTTAGGCTAGCCGCACATTGGATACGATTTCGTACGAATTTCTCTCGTGCGAACATGTACGCATACGCACGAACAATCCCGACCTTCCAAGTAGTATGGAAGCGCGCACACTGGATGTGAGTTCGTACGTATAGTTCCGACGTCCGAATACAATCCCAACTTCTTGGGATTTTTAAACACGTTCGTGCGTTGAAACATTAAAAGTGGATGTTTATGTTTATGTACACAAAAGGGGGTATAGGACACGGGGAACCAGTGTTGTTAGGACTCTCTCTTCATTTTTCCCACGAAACGTGGTCATTTTTCCCTTTTTTCCCTTTTCACCGAACTCAAATTCCCACGAAATTCCCACGATGCATTAAAATGAAAAAAAAATGTTTAACTCATTTTTATTATAGTAAGAAAATCAGAATGGCCGCCTTGGATTGACAGCTATAGTCATCTAGCGGTATGCCAAACTCCATATAAAAAACTGACATTTCAGCATTTGCGCTAAAGCTGTAGCACATAGCTATTGTAAAATATCCTTTTCTGGGAAATGTTTCAATCTAGCGCAAAATTAACTAAATAAATAAATAGATAACTAGTTCATTCAACAAGTCCGTATAGGCTCGTATGTTTGTCAGACTTTCGCGAGAGGTGGTGCTTTTCCGGGGGCTGAACGGAACCTGGGACCTCTCGCACATTAACCGCTGAGCAGTGGCTCACAAAATTTACTGGTAAATTGGAGGAAAACTAACGAACTGCCAAAACAAATCCATCAAGTCTAAATTAATTTAATAAAAAATAAGGAAAAGTGAAAGTGTAGAAGTTACACAAAATACATTTTTGATGCTCATGAAGATAAAGTAATAAAAATTTAAACTGGTTCCATTCCAATGTCACTTTGCCGCTGGCGCTAGAGCTCTAGTTACATACGCTGTCGCTGCGCCGTCAGATTGTTTTTGTACTAGAATTTTTTTGTTAAGAGGCTATTTACATGAGCTCTTTTTATTTCTGCTGATAATTGTTGTGAATTTTTGAATTAGTTTTGGTGAAATTTCACAAAAATTTGGTTTTACAATTTTTTTTTGTCAGATTCCTGAAATTCCCACGATTGTGGTGCTTTTTCCCTTTATCCCACGAAAGGATTTTCGGACATCGAAATTCCCACAAAAAGGGATAAATCCCACGATATAACAACACTGCGGGGAACTGTCTATTTAACTGAGAAAATCGTATTCAGTATGCGCACTCAATTCGTAGGTACGGTTATATTCATACGTTTACGTACGATGCAAATTCGTATCCAATGTGCGGCTAGCCTAAGAATTCCAACAAGTTCGGATTGTTTTCGGACGTCGCGTCGGAACTACAAGTACGTATACGTACGACTAACTCGCATCCAATGTGCGGTGCGGGCTCCCATAGTACCTACTTAGAAAGTCGGGATCGTTCGTCCGTTTTCGTACCTGATCGCACGAGTCCAATTCGTACGAAAACGCCTCCAATGTTCGGCCGTCCTTAAAGTTTGTTTTCGTTGCTGGTAAAAAATAAATTTTAAAAAACAGTTTACCTATAATAGTTTATTTTAAAGATTACTTCAAGTTCAACTGATCGCGATGAGCTTGGTGCAGATCCATCGAATAAACACTGTCTTACGTTAATTTTTGTTTTTGATAATTTTAGTTATAAATACTACACATATTTATGTCTTAATTATTGTTTTCTTTCTTAAATATGTGCCTACTAATAAAAGTTTAACACATAAATTGATACTTTCTTCGTTATTTATCTTTTTTACCAAAAAGGCATAATTTTTTTTGAAAAGGCATAATTTTTTTCGGAATGAGGCATAAAAACTTCGATCCGGGTTGGCAACACTGATGCCTGATTGTATAAAACTATAACATTTCAGCAAACAATCTGCGCTATTCGAAAGGCGTTAGGCAATAACACCCAAGGAAATAACGACAAAAAAAGTATAACGCCCAAAAGCTAACAAAAAGAAATAAACCCAAAAAAAATTTACAGTTTAATACGTATACTGCCCCCTGCTTGGGGCCACTGTCGGACTTGGAGTATGTGCGAATTTGGGTAGTGCAAGGTTACTATGCGGTACAAACTCACGCCTGCTCCAGAATCCAACAGAAATTTCATACAAGGGTTTTTTAACACTCAAAATGACGAACAATTTTGTAACAACAATTTGTACGTGACGTTTTAGGGCGTTATTGCCTTGTTAAGCCCTTGTTATTCAACTGCCTTTGTTCGGATCAGGCGACAAATTTTCGGTTTTGATGTGATGAGTATACTAAAACCATGAGCTCGTTATCGCTGAAGTGCATTCTCAGATGAGTGTTGACACTGTAACCTCCTTATCGCTGAAGTGCATACTGAGATTTCTCCGAAAGTCGAAAAATTTCTAGTAAAATGAGAGCAGTGGATGTCTGAGTGGCTCAGTTACCGACAAAAAAAATCCGTCTCGGGCGCTATGATCGCTTTTACTGAGAGATGCATTTTAAAGATAGATAAAGAAAAAACGGTCCCACCACACTCTCATCAATACCTATCAATCAAAGGATACGGAGAACTCAGGCAAAAATGTAAAAACCAACACTGACGAACCAATCACAATCTATTAGAGGTATTGGGTGCAATAAACTCTAAACAAGCTGTGAAAATGTTCTCAGTAGTGATTAAAATCAGCAGCACAAGTAAGTAACAATATAAATTAAGCTTGCAACTTTATTACCTACTGTTAGAAGCTAAGTCGGAAATCTATGGGCTTTGGATCTTGTATCGTTCACTGAAAGATGAAAGCGTCCTTGTTCAGCACATTGTACAATGCACACAATTAACAACTACTCATAGCAAAAATCACATCTCGTCACGTATAGAGGTGAACGAGAAGTGAGCATGAACGTATCGTGAGCAGTTGTAATCGGCCAATCGGACCTTTGCGTGGCCGCTAATGTGTGTATTAAAAGCTCCTAGGACGATGATGGCGGTGACGTCGACGACGACGAAGGAGAAGACGTTGCAAATTCCACACGCAGTTCCTTGGCAATGGCTAACATTAAAATGGGAGGCGGATACCATATAACTGGGTTTTCATTAGGAGCCATAAGTATACATAATCTTTTCATAACAAGTTGTCAGCTAAGGGAATTGACTGCTAAGGCTCATTCGCAGTATAAACGCGTGTACTCTGGCTGCAATGCCTGGCTCTGGCACACACTATAACCATATAGCATATACCAACACCGACCACTCCAGTGGGCCAGCAGTAGGTAGGTATATGCAGGAACAATTTACCCGCGGCCAGTGGATGGACCTGCCAGAGTGCAGCCTTTAAACTGCTTGGGCTAACGTGCGAACACCAGAGCTTGTTATCTCGGTCGTCGGGGTGGATATTTCGCTCGACTTTCGTTTTATCGAGAGGCATATTGGAAAATGGGATGGAACCCAATTTGCTGTTATTACAAGAATTTTATGGCTGCCCTTAATGAGATTCATGAGATTTTGGGTACCAACTTTCTTCTGGCACATTGTGTTTTTGTTGTGCTGTGTTGATTTGCGCTTGGATGATGATGATGGTGCCGTGCAATATTGTGTACGCGGACGTAATAGGAATTTGCTCTCAGGTGAACTGATGTTGATCTTAGCGCTCCGGGGTGGAGGTGGAGTTGAGGTTTTATTTAATCGAATTAATAGAGGGCTGTTGCTGTTCGGCCATGCTTTAGATGAATTTAAGGTATGTATGAGTTCATTTTTGTTTCTGATATTGTACAGTAGGTATTAGAATGTGGATACCTACTAAAGGAGAGCTATATGATAGGACCGAGAGTATGAGTAAAAGTATCAAAGTAAGAGACAAACAAAAGGAACACACAAATTATGTGTTCTATGAATGAATTACAACCTTAAACCACGAATAGAGACTGATATTCTATTGTCTTCGATCTGATTCCAAAAAGTGTAACACTCACAAAAGATGTGACGGATTCTTCAACGTGTAGGTAGAAACTTGCTACCTAAGTCAAACATCAGCAAATTGGGCGAAATGTTAACCAACCACCCAAATGGGATAATGGAGGATGTGACTCTCAACAAGAGGATAATCATTTTTCTATTTTTATTTTTTTTTTAGCCACCGTAGTCCCACGGAACCCACTTAACCTCACTTGTAAGCATCGTTCTTAGTCATATGTTCTGAATTTTGGATCCCTCTATTGGCAGCCTTCATTATTTAATTTCCCAAGTGCTGTACCAACATATCTACTTAAAAGAACTTTGGTCTGGCCCGGGAGTATGTTTTTCTACGTCGTCAGGGCTGCCACGATATTGACAGACTGGGCTTCCACTAATCCCGAAGATGGTATTGAGGACGGAGGTAGACATATAGAGCAGTTTGCTACTTTTTATAAATCTGTGATTTGAACTAAGTATTTTTAATTGCCATAATGTATGTAATTAATATCTACAAGGAAGACACAGTAGCCAAAATTTGATCACATTCTAGTTTGAATATTGAATGGAGGCATATTTACTTCGCCTCTATTATAATATGTATAACGTAAATGCATATGTGTGTAGTGTGTTACGTGAAGCAGTGCTGTCGCGAAGAACTCACAGCTCTTGGTACACAGCACTAGGTATCGATCTGATGGGTTCTGGGACATGAAGGCATTCCAGGCAATGAGAAAGCAGACCAATTAGCAAAACAAGGTTCGACAGCTGCTTCAGAACAAGCTGATCCCTCTGTGAATATCCCGCCTTGCACACTCAAGCTTGGAGCAGGGACAAAAGCCACAAGAGAGGCGAACGCTAGATGGGCCACCTTCAATATGTATACTTTGTAATACCACAAGAATACTCTGGCCGTCCTTCAACGAAACCAAAACCGAGAACATAATAAGGAAGGATAGGAAATCCCTGTTCACCCTAGTAGGTATCATAATGGGGCACAATACTCTTCGGTACCATATATGAAGAAAATTGGCTTAACGGAAGAAGAACTTTGTAGAAGCTACGGTGATCAGGAATCTCTTGAGTATACAACCCACTTCCTATATCACTGTCCAGGTCTCCAACACACCAGGTGTAATTTCCTAGGGAGTCACTTCTTCAACGACCTAAACGAGCTTTCCAGCACAAGATAATGAACTTCGTCAAATATACAGGCTATGGTTTGTATCGCTTTTGGAAGCATTAAATACCACTACAATATTGTTTCCACGTTCTACTCCATTTTGTAATGCTGTAAAGGTCTGAATTAAATGGACCTTAGGTAGGTAGGTAGGTAGCAGTGGCGGTTCGCCTTGAACCCAATTAGCACTAAGATGTGCCGTTTTGTTACCACGACTCGTGTGACCTATTTTCTGGTGATTGTTTAGGATGTGGTCCGGTCGGTGCCTATAGCCAACCTGTGGAATTGAGGAAACGGATAAGATCCTGTAAGATCCGATATGTCGCTAAGGTCGTCAAAGAATGGTTCAGTGCGCGCAGTCTGGCTCTCGCTAGAGCTGGACATTTGCAGAGGAAGTGGGAGAGAGTTTCTTTTTCATTTGTATTACCACAACTGCGGCAATGCGGGTTGTATGGGATACCTAGCTTGGCCGCATGGTCTCCAATTGGCCAATGCCCCGTGATTATTGTTGTGATTCTGGCGATATCTGGGCGGGCTCTGTTTAGCAGGTTATTTGTTCTGTTTTGGTTGTAGGTAGGCCACATCTTCCTTGATATGACGCAGTTTGTCAAGCCCGACCATCGGGAATTGGCTTTCTGCAGAAAATGCGAATGTATTTGTCCCTTTACCGCTCCTAGCGGAATGTGGACCCTCGTTGAGAGCGAGGCGTGTGGCGCCGAGCCCTTCCTGGCCAGCTCATCCGCGCTCTCATTGCCTGTTATGTCACTATGCCCTGCAACCCAGAGAAGTGTGACCCTGAAGCGCTCGCTAAGACAGGCCAGCTCGTTCCGGCACTCCTGCACCAGTTTGGAGGATATGGTAGCCGAGTTGATGGCTTTGATGGCGGCTTGGCTATCTATAAGGATAGCAATGCTTTGTTTAAGCGTTGTGTCACGCCCTAGTTGCGTGCAAGCTTCTCTGATGGCCAGTAATTCCGCCTGGAAAACGCTGGCAAAATCCGGTAAGCGTACTGAAATTGATATTTTAGGTGATTCCGAGTAGACCCCGGCCCCTACACCACAGCTCATCTTAGATCCGTCGGTGTATATGATCGTGTCGAAGCCCTTCACTACTTCGTCCCTCTTCCACTGATCCCTTGTTGGGAAACCAACGTGGAAGCCTTTCGTGAAGTTTAACTTGGGTGTTATGTATAGTCGGTTGGAGACGTGACCATGCCGTTTGGTAGCGAATCCAGGATGTTGCTATGGCCTTACGGCCTTGCAGTTCAGCACCCCGACTCCTTGAATCTTATATTTTGTATGTAGGTCAAGGGGTAGAAGGTGCAAGAGCACAGTAAGGGCATCTGTTGGGGCCGACCTCATTGCCCCCGTGGTACCTATACTGGCTGTTCTTTGCAGTCGTTTCAGTTTTGTGAGGTTGTAGATTTTGCTCAACGCAGGCCACCATACTAGTGATCCATACGTGATAATTGGACGCACTACGGCTGTGTACATCCACAAGTTCATCTTTGGTTGAAGTCCCCACTTCTTTCCAAAGGGTCTGCTACAGGCATAGAAAGCCTGTTATGTTTCCAGTTAAGTTTCGGATCAAGCATGATACCTAGCATCCTAGCGCTGGATGACAGTGTGAGTGTTTTATCGTTTAGACGGGGTAGGGTAAAATCGGGTATTTTGGTTTTGGTAGTGAACCTTACCAATAATCCTTTTTAATCTTCAACTTAAATAAATAATTGATGGTCACAATATATAATTTTACATAGAAATGTTCACCATTATGACTTCGTAGAAGTTATTGCCCAGTGACGGACACTAAAAATGATTAGTGCCGCGCAATGTGTTTAACATACCTAATATGTAACGTGTGGGCCATCTAGTGGTTTTTTTTTTTAATCATAGGTTATTTTGACACTGACAGCTGTTTCCGCTCGAAATTTTGAGAGAAAGTCAGTAACCCTTATGCTGGCTTTACATTATCACGCCACGCAATTTTGCATGACTTTAGAGAGAGAGATCCGTTTTTTCCACAGTCAAGACTAATGATGTGTAGGAGTGAGACCACAAGCCTAACAGTTGAATCTAGGCTGCTATAACTTTTTTATGGAGATTTGACAGCTCAGATGTAAACAATCAATTTTTTTTCATCGGTTTTGTTGTGGTACATATTAAATTAAAAGTGAAAAATGAATTTAATAAAGGCAACGATATTGATATATTTATTATCTTTTAGCAAATATTTAAGCTTCACATAATTAATTTATTAAATAGAAAATAAAGTACAAAAAACCAATTATTAATGCATTAAAATTTCCGTTCGCACAAGAAGATTATTTGTATCGCCTGACATACGGTATAGAACTGTGTCTGCTATGTTTGTCAGTGCTTTAGCCTTTTCTCCCAAATGTGCCAGTTGCTAGAAGAAAAAGCACAGTAATCTAGCAATCTAGCTGCATAATTTTTAAGGAACTTACCCTATCTTTACTGATGTCTATAAAGCCGCTACCTTTCCTTGCCACGAACACTCTTGTATTGAATGTACAAAATGTCCATTGTTGCCAAAAGAATGACGGGATAAACCTTACAGATCTCGCCTCCAATGAGCTTAAAGTTATTTATAGAATCCTCCAAATCATTCATGGACATTGGCACAAGATTTGTATTGGCCAAAACTTCCAGTGAGAGGTGATATTTCTTTTCGTGATAGAAGTTACCCCAGCGATATCGAACATCTTAATGGCATCCTCAAACATTCCCTTCTTGACCAAGTCTTCGACTACCATGCCAGCTGCAGTTCGAGAATCGAATTCAACGCAATCGAATTGTTGAAACAATCCACTACCTATAAAGAGAAAGGACATTCAGCTGTTGTTGTT
Source organism: Cheilosia scutellata (assembly GCA_955612985.1). Taxonomy (NCBI): domain Eukaryota; kingdom Metazoa; phylum Arthropoda; class Insecta; order Diptera; family Syrphidae; genus Cheilosia; species Cheilosia scutellata. Next base: position 71,871,988 of record OY015312.1, read on the forward strand.
TTGATTTTGGGAAAATTAACTTACCCTTACTTTACTTACATAAAGGTTCCTGAACATTTCGCGGCCCACCCAGCAGAAACAGCTCATTCAAAGCGAGTGCAATATGTACAGCATGCGTTCTATACTTCTCCGTGCGCGAAAGGAATTCGATGGCAGCTTCAAATTGTCCAGTCAGAGCCAGCACTTGGAAATACAGATGACGTTGTTCACCTGTTCCTTACTTAGGAAATGGAAAAAATGATCCTTTTCCATCTGCTCCTTTGGATAGAAGCGAGCTATCTAAGAGTTTTTGGTATCCCTGAGTTTGTGTTAATGCATGCTATAAGACTGCATTAAAATTTTAATGATTAAGCATATAATTTAGAATTTTGTAGTACCAAAGGCATAATTAGCTCGGTATTTTAGTTTACGAAATTCAATCATGCGACTTGTACTACAAAATTCTAAAATATAAGCATAATCATTAAACTTTTAATGCAGTCTTATAGCATGCATTAACACAAACTCAGGGATACCAAAAACTTTTTGATAAGTTTTCTACAGCTTCTTCAGGGAAATGTTTTTCGTCTTGTTTTTCTTTATTAGTTGAAGTGGATGCATTTGTGGCTGGATCATCTGCAATATATAAACAATTATAAATCAGTACATATATACAAATTACAATAATTCGTAGTTTGTTATCAAAATAACAAAGTTACGGCTGGTACTTACTGGCATCTAAGCCCTCAAATGAGCATTGGAAATCCTCTTCGTCAAGGTATTCGGCATTTGGACACCAATTTTCATCTGAAAATTTTATTTGCAATACATTTTCCACTAGTTAATAAACGAAATGTTAAATTACCATCAAAATTGTTTTCCATTTTTGAGAGCGATCGCGAGCTCGATGATGTGAACCAGAGGAATCTCAAACATTTGGTATTATGGCATCATATAAACATATGATAGCAGTGTTCATTTTGTTTTATAGGAACGATAAATTCCATAGGCCATCGCTATAAAAATATCAACATGCACATCTTTCCCATAATACGGATCACGTAAACAAGATGGCCGACCAAAATACGTGTCACGTATTTTTGCATGTTAGGTGTTGCTGTCCCTTACTGTCTATAGACTATTTAGTATTTAGCATCTCTTTAATTTTGCGTGATAGGACTGCGTGGTAATGTAAAGCCACCATTATATTAAACCACAAAAAATTGCGTTTTTTGAAATCGGTATTAGGTACATGTGGCGTCTTTCTAGGCGTTTTATATCGTTTAAGTAGTGTGGAACACAAGTTCTACAAACGTCAAAACAGTTTTTCGCATTCTGACAGTCGTTTTAGTTGTACAACAAGACTCATAAAACGCCGATTATTGTCGATTACAAATTCTTAAACGACTAGGAGGCAAATTTAAGAAAAAACATAATGCAGTGTTTTCATAATTCTCTTATGATTAAGGGTGAAAATAACAAACCCCGATCAAATGAAACGTTTGGTGGAAATTATGGAACAAAATATATTTGTTATATAACATATAACAAATTTTAAAAGAGGTGTTCCACAGAGACAGAGCGATGATGTGAAAAATGGGTGAGAGTCGGTAGCTTGGACACTCTACTATTTAGAACAGAAAAAGAATGGCAAAAGGTAAGCATATGATCAAAATTGAAATATGTAATATGATTTACAACTTTTTATTTAACAGGTTTGGTTCGATGCTAATTTTACAATAAAACATAAACTGGTTTACAACAAGAAACAGTTGGAAGCCACTGGAGGATATTTAAATTAAGTACATACAGTGATTGCGCAAATCCTCGACTTCAACAGTTTAGTAAATCCGAACGGAAAAGTGTTCGGGAATACAAAACCGCCAAAGTCTGCAGCTACCATTGTGTGTGATTCAGTACCCACAGTTCCTGCATCGAGTTCCATACTTTCAGGTCCATCCATATCAAGCTATCCACCGACATCTCCGACCTCATCAAGCTTCCTATCAGCAACTCCCTCGACATCAACAACTCCGTCCACATCAAGCTTCCTAGCAGCAACTCCCTCCACATCAAGCGACTAAGCTACCTTTTCATCTGCAAATTTACATTCACCACCCACGATTCCAATAAGATCTCGATGACCCTTTCACCAGCCACATCACTATAATGAAGTTAAGGAATCTTTAAAGCGGATTGGCCTTCAAAAATAATGTTGCAGGTATCAAAGGACTTAGAAGAGGAAAGGCTTAAACTTTAGGTAAAAAGCCCAATTGGAGCGCGAAGGAAATCAGAGAATTGAAAATAATAAATTTAAGATTTTGGATTTAGAAATCAGGAAGAAGCAAATTTAATAATTGATTTCTTATATTTACAGCCACTTGATTTTAACTACATATTTATTCATTTGAATACATATCTATATCTAGATCTGGATCCGATACGTTTTCCAATACAAGATCTTGATCTACTGGTGGCTCTAATGGTAATTAATGGTGGTAATTCAGACAAATGTTGTGCAAATCTGTGCAAACATTTACAATTTGTGTTGTCTTCGTAGGAGTGTAGTGCAATTGCATTGCACCAAGAATACATCGAACGCGATTTTTCAAAACTCCTATTGTCCTTTCAATAATGTTTCTTGTTTTTGAATGTTTGGTGTTAAACTGATTTTGAATACTGCCACCTTCTGCTGATCTAAATGGTGTCATCAGAAATGGCTCAAGGGGATACCCTGCATCACCTGCCAAACTAAAATGTTTACGTTATTTTATTTCCGAAATAAAAAAATGGGTACAAACCTAACAGCCAAGTATTTCTTTCACCTACCTACATAGGTCATACTTATTTTGGAGAACTCCGCGTAGCTCACTCGGATTCCATATAAACGAGTCATGACTGGTTCCAGCGTGTCGAGCATCGACGAACCTAATACGCATCTAATGATCACAAACCTAAAATCAAATTTAAATAAATGATTGAAACTCAAATAATATAGAATGAAAATCCCATTCGTCCCAAAAAAAAACTCACACAAACGAATGGGTTGCGAGAAGCTAGGCCTAGGGTGTCTACCTAACCTGCCTGTTGCACCACCTATTTATTTTTTTTATACCCTCCATACAGGAAGGTATATTCACTTTGTCATTACATTTGTAACGCCAAGAAGAATTCACCGGAGACCCTATAAAGTATATATATTCTGAATCAGGATCGCATTCTGAATCGATTGAGCCATGTCCGTCTGTCTGTTGAAAACACGCTAGCGTCCAAACGAATCGACCTCGGCTAATTAAATTTTGTGAGAGGACTTCTTTTTACCGTCGTCAGGTTGGTATTGAAAATGGGCTATGTCGGTAAAGTAGTTCTGGTACCTCCCATACAAAACCACTATTAGACCCATGCGTGTACTGTACAGTACATCCTAGCTCGCATGGTGAACATTTTGCTAGACTTTTACGACTACCTAACTACTTTTAATTTACAATCAGAGCGTTTAACTTAAAAAGCCTACCTATGTTGTTCGCTTTTTTTCTGGGCCTATGACTCGTGGAATTCCAGCTTTTTGATAAAACATAATTTTTGCACAATTCCTTTCTTCTTCCGTGTAATGCATGTTTATCCATTGTGGGCATATGTTTTCTTCGATAACATTAAGCATTTCGGTTAGGATTTTACTAACAGCCCTATTATGGCTATCAAATACCAATTATTTGATACTCTTGATAAGATCTATCAATTCATTGATAGTTTGGTATTATGAGTATCAATTGATAAATTTTACCCCATTGTGAATATCAAAATTTGATTGAGAATGGGTTCTGTTTTGACGTTTGACATTTCTGATTTGTAGTTGGTTTTTGTTTTACCTACGGCTGACGACTAGCTAGCTTTGGTTGAATAATGTTGTTGTTTTTCAAACAAAAGTCGATTTTTTCGCAAATCAAAAGAACGACGACCAACATTGTTGATTATTAGTTTGATGCGCCCGAATATTTGATACGTATCAACGAGAAATTTGTGGTTGATAGAACATTTTATGAATGTCAAATTTGTTAACAACCGTAATACCAAAGTTATCGATAAAACTATTCACAATAGATCTTAAATCTAATACAATTCACAATTCATCAACAATTTTGATAGGTTGATAACCATAATACCGATTCATTCATTTTGTTGATACGTATCAATTATTATCAAATATCGTGTTGATATTTGATATTTGATAGCCATAATAGGGCTGTAAGGGTTGGTTGGGCAAAACCCAAATTAAAATCATTTTGGTAATGTCGAACGCAATGTCGAAACCAGTTTTAAATGAAGTTTTAGAGTTGAAACTATCAAAAACTAATTGAATTGAACGGCAAGAAAAATCGTTTTTAGTCCAAAATAAGAGAAGTGTCGATCCCATAAGCATGAGTTTTTGACAAAAAAAAACTTAATGCCAAACTGAGTCAAATGCTTTCGAAATATCAAGCGCAACAGTCTTCATTTCAACAGAGTGAAAAAGCGGCTACATGAAATTTTTCCCCAATGAAAAATCAATGGCCCCAAACTGAAAATGAAAAATCATCCCAAAAATGTACATGAAAGGCAGCAACAACAGAAACTTGCGTAAAATTCTGAGAATTGGGGTGACAATGCATATTTTGGGACCTTTTTTAATTTTTAAGTTTGCGGTAAAATTTCATTATGAAAAATGACTCCAAAAGAAGAAATGAAATAAGACCCCAAACGAAAAACGAAAACGTATTGGGGGGCATGCTGGCCCCTTGCAACCCCCTGCTTGGGTTTGCTGTCAGATTTGGGGCATTATTTCATTTTTTTGGGCCTTATTTCATCGCAGTGGGGCCTTATTTCATATTTGAAATTGGGGTATTATTTCATTATGAAAAACAGTCCCAATTTTGGGGTGATTTTTCAATCGTAGTTTGGGGCATTTTTCATTGGGGCTAAATTTCATGTAGCCTGAAAAAGCATACGCAGTGGTTTTGCCATCAGCGTGGAAGAACATCTCTTCAGAATCATAGGGTATGTCGTATGTGTTTAGTTCCGAGTTTCCCAAAGTGTGCTCCGCGGAGCACTTGGTGCTCCGCCATGAAAATCCATGTGCTCCGCGGAAAGATGGGAAAAAATATAAAAATTCCATCAGAGCTAGTTTTGTGCTTCTAAAACTACACAGTACAAGAATGCGTAAAAATAAATCGTGTACCTACTCCACAACTTCAGAGCTATCAAAATGGAAACGAATCAATGGCGTTGATAGCGAAAAGATTTATGGTTGTTCTACGAAGCTTGTTTTCGGGGAAATACTAAAAGTTTTGAGAACCGCAAAAGAAAGGACATTGGACTCAAAACTACTCCAAAGAGAGGTTTGCCAGACAAGTAGAGCCAATCCATTTTTAATGTAAATTAGGGAGATTATTGCACCTAAACTCCATCAAGAACTCACTGCCTTGGCGCTGTGTCGTAGAACAAAATCCTCGTGAATGCATATTCCCCAAAAAACACAATATGTCAACAAAAACCTAAGGAAGAGCCGGAATTTCGAAAGACTCCACTTACAAAAACCATAGCAATTTGGACAAAAGTTCTTTGGAGTGCCAAACGCAAGTTTAATTTATTAGGATCCGATGGAAAAGTGTATGTAAGGCGTCTTCCAATCAAAGAATTGCAGCCAAAGTACACGCTTCAGATCATAAAGCATGGAGGAGAGATAGTAATGGTCTGCGGTGCATTCTCTTAGCTCGATGTTGGTCCATTAGTTGTATAAGGGTCGACCCTTGATAAATCAACAGGCCTATAAAAACATAAGAGAAAACCCTTTTTTTCATACAAACTAGTAACATATGATTTTATAACACTACAACGATCCTTAGCATAGGTACTCCACGGAGAGTGAAGCAATAGCTTACAGATAACAAAATTGATGTTTTGGAATGACCCGCGCAAAGTCCCAATTTGAACCCAATTGGAAACTTGTGGGCCGACATCGAAAGATCATTAAAAGCAAAAAAATCAAGAAATATGCTGAAGAGCTTTTCGAAAACATTAAGGAGGTCTGGTCAGTGTGCTGCACTACTGTGCGAGGGGTCCTAGGTTCGATCCCCGGAAACACACAGATTATATCACCCTCTCGCGAACGTCTAACAAACATCCGAGACTCTAACTGTCCTGAAAAAGCTTCTCAAATCAGCCGGCATGACTCGGCATAAAATTGTAGGTACATTCCATTCGTCCCTAAAATAAAAGCTCACAAAACAAATGGTTGTGAGAAGCTAGTCGTAAGGTGCCTAGCCTATACAGACCTGCTGCGCCAAATTTATATTCATTTATTTATAAGATGCCAGATTTTTCTTAAGAAACATTGACTACTGTTTAAAAAAATAAAGGATTCCACTAAATATTGGTAAATTTTATAAGTTTTGGAAACGGGAATTTTACATTTTTTTGTCATTCTGTGGCAAACTCGAAGTTGATTTAAAATGTTTTTGAATTATTATTTTTTAAATATCTACTATAGATTTATATATTTTAAACAATGCTAAAGGTCACAATCACATAGCTACATGTAACTTATTTTTTCAATCTAATAAAATTAAACAAAAAAATTAGAAAATACCACTACGAAAAATGGGATACGTACGGACAACGAAGTGCTCCGCGAGGAATTTCTCTCCAGAAAAGTGCTCCGCGTCCAAAAAAGATTGGGAACCGCTGGTTTAGTTTATGTAATGGATGATCTGGGTCAGCCTCAGCGGATTTGTGAATGTTAGAGCTTTTAATATTTTTGCTACTGTGCGATTTCTTTAATGTTGTGGTATCCTGGCAACAGTAGTGAATGTAAAACGTCAGTTAAATAAATAATAAAATAGAAAATAAATTGTGACTTGATCGTTGACGGGCAGACATAGCAGAGAGCAGGCGGCATAGGACAGGATGCTACAAATGTATTTGTCTGATAGAGTCTTCGACGATATCGAGCATAGGTTGATTCATGATGCAATCTGAAATTTTGTAGCTGGCAGCGAATTGAGCAGATTACAGATTTGCTTTGTCTTAGTTCCTTTTTTGCTGACAGCACGAATGTCATTGAAAACGAATGTAGAAATTGACGAAGCTCGCCGCTGTGAAGTTTCTTATGTTTTCAGGAACAACCAAAATTGTATAGGTACTACCACAATAGAGTATTTTTTGTCGTATCTTTTGATAGTGAGAAAACTTTGCACGCCATGTTATAACTCATGGAGTCATTACGGACTCGTCGAAAATTTTTCCAGTTTTTGATAGACTTTTTTTTGTCAAAGAAAAGAATTAAAAACCGAAAAACCGCCATTTTTTTGAAAAGTTTGAGGTTAAGGTGAAAATAATAATTACAAAAGTTGTAGCTCTTTTTATTTCCTACAACTTTTAGATTTAACTTTTTTCGATAGGATGCACAGTTTAGCCAGAAATCGATAAAAACCAGTGTTAACCCCTAAAAATGCACCCCATTGCACCCCCACGGATAGCTGCTGTCGGTTCGATTTATTTTGTCCTCTTTTACAAGGCTTGTTGTACAATATTCCGCTGTCAGAGTGCTGTAACGAATTATTATTATTTTTTTTATTTTTTTTTTTTCATTTTTACGCTTATTTCTACTGGACTACAATTTAGATGATTTTATATAAAAAAGTTTGATATTGCGGGGTCGTATAAAAAAACACTAAATATTAATTTTCATATCAACCGCTGAAATTTCCAACAACAACAAATTAAAATAAATAGTTGGCGCATCATTCCTTGACCATTGACCTAGTTTCTCACAACCATTCGTTTGCGTAATTTGCGTTTTTTGGGGGTTGAACCTGAGACCCCTCAGTAGTCCAACACACTAACTACTGAGCGCTTACTAAGAACTTGCATACTATTCGATTTTGTTTCTTTGGGGTTGCAATTATTAAACTCTTACCTACCATGCAAACGTACTTCGCCATCATGGTAATCAGCGCGCACTTTGAAACCAGTTTACTCCAACTGGAGGTTCCTAATAGCCCGTTGTAAATGTGGTTAATGGGAGAGCTAAACATCCCACCAAGTGGACATCACCTATTATGTTTCTCGAAATAACCTCTTCCGCAGATAAATATGATTATCTATACGTCCACATTGCACCACCAATGGGTAATGCGCCAGCCTTGGACATGCTTCATAACAAATCTGCTAAAGATATGTGTTTTATGGACAGTGTGATTATTTATATGCGAAACGTGCATACATTAGGCTCTCAACTCAAGCATAGTCTTGATCATGTCAGAATGGTTGAGGAATTGCGATTGGGTAACTCCCACTTTGGTCATCCTGCCGTCGGCTGGAGGAAGATGTGGTGCGCGTTTGCATTGCATCTGCTGCATAAAGCGAAGGTGAAACTGTGATGCTGGTCTTGCAATCGTCGGCCATTCGAGTGGATCCGATTTAGATCAGGATTTTACTGCCGGGACCAGCGATCACATTCGTCCGGAATCCGATTTGGATTGGGATACTAATCGTTGTCGGTGGGTTACTTGTTTGGTTCTTCTTTTTTTTTTTTTAGGTTTTCGCGTGCACTCCCACAAGCGATTTGCTGGATGCAGCGCGAAAGAGGTCTCCGGCACGGCAATTTGCACGATCGCATTAATTTAATGGGAAAAGTTGCGCACCTTTTTGATTGGGGCGGTCCTAATAATTTTACCAGATAAATGGAGGTGCAAACCATTTAAGTTATTCTCGATCTTTATTATTTGCGTTCGCGAATAGTTGAACGTGCCCTCAGAGCAGAGAGTTCAGAGGAAGGATTTTTTTGTTAAAGTGTTGTGTGTAATATGTTTTTCTTTTCAATGTTGGCTTCGTAAAAAGAGGAAAACGTTGTGGGAAATTGAGTAAAGGTTAAGGTCAAGTCGTTACCAACTAATACACCATACAAGCCGGCAAGTATAATAATAATTCCTTGGAAGGTATATAATATTATTGCTGGTTGGTTGCATTGCTTATGCACTACAATATTGGTATGTATACGTATCCTAATCTCAATAAATTACAGCAGCTGTCGAGTGGAATATAAAACGATAAAACTGATTTTGTTTCGGGTTTCTATGAAGTTAGTTATAAAAATAGACAATTTCAGTTTGTAATCTGAAACATTACGTACCTACTGCCGGTGAGAAGTTTTGAGACGTACCTACTGTACATTTACCGGCAATTCTGAAATTGAAAAGTCAATATTTAGATAACTACATTAAAATTTTTAGAAGATGTATGACTTATGTACCGTGTATAGATTCAGTGGCGAACAACACAACTACAATTCACACATTTATTGCGGATTCTATAACATCAGAATCGGAATAGTCCTAAATACCAATACCGGATCAGTATCCCACATCAGTGTCTGCTAATCAATTTCTCAAATTAAACACATGAGACATGACTGACGTACTTCCAAGTTGTATATAGCGTTGCCGATGTGGCACGACCGTTCACTTATGGCACATTTTTATTAAAATGGCACTTTGATTTTGTTATACGACCCAAACGCAAAATAGTTGGTCTATTTTTGAATAAACAGATTAATCTTTTTTCATACTTAAATTTATTGTGGTTGTAAATAGTTATTTATTTAAAAATGTGTGTGATGTAATACAGTAATTATTCTTAGTAAATTAGGGCAAATGAAACAAAATTAAAAAAAACCACCGCTACGATTTTCGTTATTATCTCAAACAAAGATAGTTGCATAAGAGTTGGTCTACTCTCTTTTGAATGCAAAATTCTTGGTCTAGTACTATTTAAATAGTGTTTTGGTGAACCGTTATGAAAAAAATGGCATAAACCCTATTTGCTGTTAAATGATCTCTGTTTTTATGCAAGTAGGCATCAGTTTCATGTTCACCATGGCGAGTGGCGTTGCATTATTACGAGTCCTAAAAGAATCGATAATTAAGGCATTTAAAACGGAATTGCCGAGTTATAATATTGCTCAGAACGCTCATCAGTGCAGAACATTATTACAAAATTCAAAAAATTGGAAAATGTTGAGACAAGTAAGAAAACTGCGCGTCCACCGATAGCAATACCTCGTTATTGCCGGGTTTTAAAGAAAGAAATAAAAGAAAATCGGCGCAAAACTGCTGCAGCAATAGCTGTCCAATGGAGAAAACAAATTCAAAAAAGCATTTCGATCGACCCTCGTAAGCGGACGATGAAAAAAATTGGATATACATTTTATAAGGTTTTTTGAATTTTACAAAACATAAAGCTCCTCAATCCATTAAAAGCACAGGCAAAAGAAAAACTACTTTTGATACCTAAGCAGAAGAAAAAACGACTTGAGTGGGCCAAACAACGCAAAAACTGGACTTTAAGTCAATGGCGGTCTGTTATTTGGAGTGATTAGTCCAGATTCGAAGTCTGCGTTGGTGACGAACGCATACGTGTGGTAAGAAATTCAAAACAAGCCTTTCACAAAGACTACCTGAAGCAACAGACAAGTTTCCAGCACCTCTAATGGTATGGGGATGCACGTCTGGGCGTGGCATGGGCAATTTACATTTTGTCAATGGACTGGTCAATGGTGCCAAGTACCAAGACATTTTAGAAGAAGAGCTTCTTTCATCAATAACTCGTCTTCAACGAAGTGAGGGAGACTATATTTCCCAACAGGACGGTGCTTCTTGCCATACTGCTAGATCGACAATGGCGTGGTTAACTGCTGAAGGAATTCCTTTAGTGTAATGGCCTTCCAGCAGCCCTGACCTTTCACCAATCGAAACTGTTTGGCATAAAATGAAGCAAAAACTGCGACAAGAACCAGCTCGGACACTTCCAAAATTAAGGGCCAAGATAACAAATATCTGGGAAACTTTCGGCTCCGAAGAGTGACAAAAAATAGTTTACACTATGCCACGGCGCTTAGAAGCTGTTATCAATGCCAGAGGTGCAGTAATACAGTTGTAAAATTAAAATAAAGACTGGTAGACTAACTATTTTGCGTCGTAAAAAGTCTTCAATAAGTTATTTAGTTTTATAAGCTCACTCCATAACATTATTTCAATGAAGTCGCCTTCTTTTTATCACCTTTATCTATTAAGAATAAATAAATCTTTATATAATCAACAAAAAATTGTGGTCTAGTTGGAAAGAATTCAAGAATCAGCACATGTTTTTATTTTATCTTCGGTAGACCAACTATTTTGCGTTTGGGCTCGTAATAAGTTTAAATATTCTAAATAGAAAAAAACATGTCTTATAAAGTTCACCAGACATCACTTGCATTTACATTACAGAATTTACATTCATGGGCGGAGAATGTAATATTTTTTAATACCTAAGTCAAAAGCCAGAACTCCATTGACATACTATACATGGACTGCTAGTGAAATGTCAGTTTCATACAAACCTGTGAAAAAAAATGAAGCAAACATAAGCACTAGCCCTTTTGGTTCAGTGCGGCGAAAGTAGGAAAGAGGTTTCAACTTCTGCGCGCCTTTGCTATTTTTTACATAGAACACAGTATGTCAATGCAGAACTCACTTGAAATTTGGTGTTACAATTTTTGAAGGTTTGTTCTTTGTTGTCACAAAATTTGCAAAAGTTTCGAAGAACACCCAATCGCTTTTATCTATTTGTGGTGTGGTGGCACGCAATAGGTCAAAATGACACCTTTTTGTGTCAGTGGTGGCACGGAAAAAATGTTTTATGCGGCAACGCTACAATATAATGTATGGATGTACCAGCTAAGCGGTATAATATTTTAAGAGAAGATTCCTGAAGTTGCGCCGAACAAAAAATGTTATGGCAGGGTAGCCCTTCAAAGTAGGTGACCTATAAGTTGCAGGTGTTACCACTTAAAACGCTATAATTTACAGTCACAAAAATTGTGTTGTGCATACATTTTGAAAAGACAATTTAGTAGCGCATACAAGTATTTTGGGTACATCTGTGCAGCTACAAAAAAGCTATAGCTTCTTAAACTCAAAATTATGAAAATTTGTTATTTCATTTTTTTACAAATGCTTTTTCTCAACATTTTTACTTGATACATAGCTACATTTTTTTTAATGCAATTCTTATCCTTGATAAATTTTCTAAAAATAATGTTAAGCAACTTTTTTACAACAAATTTTCATGAAGGGTGGTCCATCTATTGGTTTCTTTTTAAATCATATACAGCTAGTAGGTTAGGTTAGGTTAGGTTAGAGGGAAGTGCACAGCTGTGCTGTGCTACCACGGGGGCCTTTTGGTCCATTGTGATCCCTTAGTTTTTGGTCGTGGATAAAATTTACATTTTATTGGACAACACAAAAAACATGCATAAACACTTTACCTGATTTCTTGGCGTTGTTCCTTGGCGGAATTGGTCTACTCAGTAAACCATCCCGTACTTTTAACAAACCTGATTGTGTCCGTCAAAGGTACCTGCACTATGTCCTCTAGGTCTCCGAAAAGTCTGTCTCCCAGATATCGGAGTCGACTAGTTTGGAGGTTTGGGCATTCGCAGAGCAGGTGTTTGATGGTCTCCGTTTCTTCTACGTCTTGACAGCTCCCGCAGTAGTCTGGTGAGTTAATGCCCAGTCTTGTGGCCATGGTACCGATGGTACAGTGGCCTGTCAGTACACCCGTTAAGATTCGAATATCTCGTTTATTCATTTTCAGAATACATCTTGTTCTTTTTTCATCGATTTTTGGCCAAAGGCTACGGGATATAACACAGTCGTGTCTGTTAGACCAGGTGGTGTTGATTTTTTCCCTTGATTTTTGGTCAATATTTCTTTTTGCTACACTAATTGGGATGTCTATTGATGCAATGATATTTACTGCATCAAGCTCCGACCCAGTTCTCGCTAGCTCGTCGCTGCTTTTTCATTTCCCACAATGTCACTATGTCCGGGAACCCAGCAGAGAGTGACCTTGTGTTTCTCGCCTATTTTGTTTAGGGCTCTTCGACAGTCCCTGACTGTCTTTGCTTTGATAGTTGCGCTGTCTAGTGCTTTAATGGCCGTCTGACTGTCTATGAAGATTGTAATCTTAGAAGGGTCAAGATTCTTTGTAGATATGGTACTTGCTGCCTTGTCGATGGCGACGATTTCAGCTTGAAAGACGCTGCATTCATCTGGGAGTTTATACGAATCATTTATGCTTAAGGACTCGCAGAATACTCCTGCTCCTGTGCCTACTTCCATTTTTGACCCGTCAGTGTAGATTTGTATTTCTTGTACGCTTGTGTGCGTGTTAGTAATCCAATCCTGTCTTTGGGGTATGTAGGTGGAGTAGTTTTTGTTGAAGCTCTGGTACGGAATCATGTAGTCCGTTTTTCTAGCCAGATCAATACTCAAGTATTTTTGAATTATGGAACCGTGCCCATAGGAGCTGTGCTACCAGGTTTTTGCCTCGTTTAGGCGGAGGGCTCCCTTGGCTGCCATGCTGCAAATGTATTCACCTAGGGGTGGAAGATTTAGAATCATCTCCAGCCCGGCTTGAGGTGTTGATCTCATTGCTCCCGTTATGCCGATGCATGCTAATCTCTGTACCTTGGATAGGTTATTGAGATAGGTTACCTTTTCTATTGCCTTCCACCATACAATGGACCCATAAGTAAGTATGGGTCTAATAATTGCTGTATACATCCAATGGATTATATACGGGCGCATACCCCAGCGTTTACCAAAGGTTTTCTTGCATGCGTAGAAGGCACATAGTGCTTTCTTTGCTCTTTCTTCTGTGTTACGTTTCCAGGTAAGTTTAGAGTCCAGGATAATGCCCAGATACTTAGCTTCTGAGGAAAGATTCAGACGAATCCCGTTCAACATCGGCAGATCGAATTTCTCGATTTTTCTTCTCCTAGTAAATAGGACAGTTTCGGTTTTGCTTGGATTTACTCCGAGGCCGTTTGGTCCTGCCCACGAGGATAATTCCTTTAGAGCCGATTCGCTAATAGTGGGTAGGTACCTTCCACTTATTAGGATTACAATGTCGTCTGCGTATGCTACAATTTTTGTCCCTTTTATCTTTAGAGCCGTAAGGATCTTATTGACCACTAGGAGCCACAGGAGAGGAGATATGACGCCCCCTTGTGGAGTACCCCTGGTCACTGTTCTCCTTATGTTGCTCTCACCGATTTCTGAGTTAATTACTCTGCTGTTAAGCATTTCGTAAATCCAGTTTGTAATTTCTTGTTTCACTCCCAGGTCTTCGAGCGCTGTTTTTATGGCCACTGTTTTAACATTATTAAATGCTCCTTCAATGTCCAAAAAAGCTGCCAGAGTGAATTCTTTATGGTGTAAGCCTTTTTCAATGATTGACACAACTTCATGCAGAGCTGTTTCCACGGACTTGCCTTTAAGGTTTGGCTCTTCATCGTCGTCTAGCCGTACCCTCACGGCACCAAGTCCAAACTTTAGCTTCCCGTCTGCGGCCTTCTTTATGATATTTGCAGAAGTCTGGTTTATTGCAAAGCAGAGCTCCTTGCCGTCACCACTTCTCCTGGAGTATACCTTCACCCACTCGCTTATTCCAGCGCTCTTGTTTTGCCCTGCGAGGAGAGCCACAATGCTATCGTCCTCTTCTGTATCGAAGGGGGGTGGTATCCACAACTTCACTTTTTGTCTGAGTGGTAGCGCAGACCTTGGTATCACCTTGATTTTAGCTCCCTTCCACAGTTCGCCAAAGCTGGCGATTGTTTTGGAGAGAAATTCAAGGGTATTCCTGTCACTGCACCCCACTACCTTGACTCCTTTGTGCCACCCGGCTCCGTCGAAGGCGTATTCCGGTCCGCCTTTTTGAATGTTGGCCAACATAGCCTTGAGAATCTCTTTCTCCGCAAGCAGCCAGTGTTCGGCTGTGATCTTGCCATCGGGATCTTGCTCGTCGATGACTGCTGCGATGAGATCGTTCGGGGTGTTGTCCAGACTTGTCGAAGCCTTTGTTCTTTTTCGTCGACTTTCTTTAGTCTCTTCCTCCGACCGTTGCCTCTTGGATGAGGTGCCCGAGGTTCCGGCTTTCGTGCCTGTGGAAGTGTGGAGACTATATGCTGGAAGTTTGACCATTTTTTGCCTCTGGTGCCCTGTTGGAGGTTTTGGACTGTTCCTTGTTAGCCTTGTTAGGGTAACCTTTGGATTTGTCCTGTGCCCCCTTCACTACGCTTTCTTTTGGCTTTATCGGAGCTGTAGTTTCTTTGGGTTTATGAGCCCCCAGATTTTCGTAGCTCTTTATTGCCCTCTTATGTTTTCTGATCAAGGCCCTGTCTCTATCGTTGATAGAGGATGGGTCTCTCTCAGAAAATTTTTTGAGGAATCGTTTAGAGGCCCTGTAGTTACTGCGCTTTCTTGTCGCCTCAGAGACGGCGGCGCGTGGTTTCAGGGTGTTGTCCTCAGATTCCGTGTCGCCCAGCAATTCGTCCTCAGTCTCAGATCCAATGTTGGCAGGTGTGGATGAGGATTGGGAAACTTCCTCCGCACCTCCAATATTGAGGTTTTTGAAGATGGGGAGAGTTGTCGTCAGTAGGTCCGAATCGCTGGTAGTGTGTTGGTCGTCGCGTTTGTCCTGGGTTTGTTGGGTTGGTTCGTCTTGTCTTGTTAGTTTTGGTCGGTTTGTTTGGTTTTCGTTTGTTTTCGAGTTTTGCATGTTGAAATTTTTAAATGTTGTTCCCACGAGTAAGTCGGAAAAGACGGTCCATCCCGGCAGAGCCGATATACCGGGGTAAGGCAACAGGGATACGACAGACCTTGCCTGGGCGTCTGAAGGAGCTCGTTAATAGCCGATTTTACCCCCGGCCGATTGCAACCAGAGGCACGGTTTGCTATGCGCTCTCTCCACCTCTGGTATCAGGTACGATTTAAGGGTTTTTCTCCCACCTCAACTAATGGATCACGACATACGATTAAAGCGTAAGCATAAATCCTTGGCTGACACTAACCAGACAAGCTGGTTAGCCATTTTCAGACGGGCGCCCGCGGGAAGGAACAACAAGTTGAGGAATTTTGCCCAAGTTCAATATACAGCTAGTACCCGCCCGGTTTTGCCCGTGCACAGAAATTGTATTGCTTATATAGATCATAGATAATAATGTTCTTTCGTAAAATGCGAAAAATGAGAATAATTCGATTTTTTGGAATTTTCTTTCTGCGTAACCTGAAATACAGCAATACGAACAAAATAAAAAAAGAATCATGAAAATAGGCCCAGCGGTTATCGAGTTTCACCCCATAGAAGATGTTTTTTGTATGGGCGGTGCCACGCCCCTTTGTCCAATTTTGACCAAACTTCACAGAAACAGTATATGGACCAATACGAAAGATGTGTGAAAGTTTGGTTGAAAACGGTAAATGCGTTAAGGCGTGAATCGACGACAAACATTTTAGGGCTCAATTTTTATATATATAGATATAGATATAGATATAGATATAGATATAGATTTTGACACTGTCAGCTGTTTCCCGCACGAAATCTGGACAGAAAGTCTGTATCATACCTACCTCCGCGGAACGAAATTAGTCGCTTTATGTTAAACAACGTTGGGAAATATTGAAACCTTATTTCAAAAGTGAGTGCTGTGTAGCCCAAACAGTACGTTTTTTGACAATAAGTTTTGACCGAAATGTTTGTGAAAAAAGGTCGTGAGATTGGTATGCTTAGTGGTCAACACTCATTGTCCCCGTCGTCGAGATGTCAATGCATCCACAGAGAGTGACAGTTTGGTGCGGATTGTGGAGTGGTGACATCATTGGACCATTTTTTTTTTTTCGAAAATGAGCCTGGCAACACCGTTTTGGACAACGGTGGGAGTTACAGAACCATGTTAACCGATTTTTTTTTACTGAAATTGAAGACATGGATTTGAACGACCTCTGGTTCATGCAGGATGGCGCTTCATGCCATTAATGGGAATATTTGCTCTTACGAATAAAGCCATAATACATGGCAAAAAATTAACTTTGTTCATTTTATTGCATTTTTAAAAAGAAAATTGTATTTGGCCCACCCTGTAATTCTGAGTTTAAGACGCCATACTTTTTATAGCACAGAGGTACCCAAAGTGCTTGTATGCGCTACTAAATTGTCTTTTCAAAACGCACAAATAGTTTATAAGTTACAGCGTTATAAGTTAAGTGGTAACTGTTTGTCTACCAGAAATGGGTGGAAGGTAACCTTAGGAGTGTGTCCCCCGTTTATTTCTTTTGACAGGCCATCCATGAGACAAAGACTGGTGCTGAGCAGAGGAACTTGATTGAAGATTCTTGGTACGAAAAAGGGAGTCACGGTTTGTCCTTTGGGGAAAGCAAAGACGAAGGGCGACCGAAACAGTCAACCCCCCCCCCCCCCGTCCCTAAAGAGATGTTCAAAGTGTTGAAATTAAGTTAATTTGTTGCCAAGATTTGGTTGCTGCAGCTATAAGCTACAAAACAAACGAAGAATGGAAAACCTTCGTCGTTGCGTCAGCTTACTTTCCCTATGATTCACTAATGCCTCCGCCCCCGAAGGCTATAGTCGAACTCATAGAGTATTGTGATTCTCGGGGAATGGGATTACTCATATGTGCGGATGCTAATGCTCAGAATACGGTCTGGGGCAGCAGCAATTGCAACGTACGGGGAAACCACCTCCTTGACTTTTTACTATCGTCCGACATGGTCATTAACAACGTTGGTTCTCAGCCAACCTTTGTTACGGCAAGAAGACAGCAAGTGATTGGCTTGACGTTATCTAACCGGTATTTCAAGCCGATTACAAACTGGAGAGAGATACATCGCTTTCCAAATCAAATGCGAAACCATTGTTTTGCAGGAGAGAAGGAACCCGCGAAAAACTAACTAGATACGCTTTAGAGACGAGCTAGACAAGTCTGTCAAAACTCCTTCTAAACTCAGAACGAGACGGAAGGTCGAGGATGCTGCTCAGAATCTGGCCAGTACCATCACCAGAAGTTTTGAACTGACGTGTCCGGTTATGAAAACCTCCTGCAGATCTCCAGTTCCCTGGTGGAACCCAGAACTGCAGCGACTTAGAAAGGAAGCCAGAAAACTTCTAAATCGGTCACTCAAGACAAATTTGGATGGAGACTGGAATCTCTTCCGATCCAAACAAAAAGAATATAAGAAGTTAATTCGTTTATCGAAAAGTGCTTCTTATAAAGACTTTTGTGAAAAGATCGAGACTCTAGGTGAGACCGGTAGGTTGGTTCAAGTTCTCAAAAGGGGCAAACCAATCAAAAAATCACTTAGAAATTCTGATGGTACCTACACTGAGTCAAAAGCGGATACTTTCAGTCTTCTGTTGGAAACTCATTTTCCGGGTAACCAAATAACAATTGGGTCACAGCTACGCCCGTTTGTGCAGGTTGAGCATGATCTAAGCCACAAAACTCGGCATAGCTGGTATACTGCATCGGCCGTGGCAACAGATGAGGCTATTACATATGCTGTAGCATCCTTTGATGGCTTCAAGTCGCCTGGTACTGATGGAGTGTACCCAGCTTTGCTCCAACAAGGTATAAACCAGTTGCTACCAACTCTGAAGAAAATCTTCACTGCGTGTCTGGCACTGGCATATATTCCTATACCTTGGCGTACGGTTCGAGTGGTCTTCATACCACTGCTATTGTGACTGCTTGTGCAACTCTGCTAGACAACACGGGGTAGATGAGACATTGGTATTGTGGATTAGGGCAATGCTGATGAATAGAACCTTGGTGGTAGATGCGGACTGTGGACGCCAGGTTAGGACAGGGGTAAGCAAAGGCTGCCCACAAGGTGGTGTTCTGTCTCCCCTGCTATGGTGCATGGTAGTTGACTCTCTGTTGCATACCCTAAACGGTTCAAACGTCTACGCTCAGGCATACGCGGTTGATGTTGCCATACTTTCGGTCGGATCATGTCTAGAGACTGTCTGTGCTAACGTGCAGATGGCTCCAGATATGGTCGATGAATGGTGCATTAGGAATGGGCTTTCGGTCAATCCTTTGAAAACTGAGGTTGTTCTCTTCACGAGACGGAGGATTTTAACTGGTCTGACTCAGCCAATGCTAAAAGGCGTCACTATCCAGATCTCCGATGAAGCGAAATATCTGGGAGTGATCCTGGATAAGAAACTTCTTTGGGTAAAGCATGTCGAGTCGAAGACATCCAAGGCGCTCTCAGTCTTCTGGCAGTGTAAGGGTGCTTTCATTACCCTTACACTGTCATTACAAATGGTCAAAAAGAAGAGAAATTTGCTTCTGGATTTGAATTCAGAATCGCGGAGAGTTCTTCCGGACGCTTCTGGATTACCAATCGAAAACGACATTAATTTCAGCTAATCTTCGGCGAAGGCGAATGAGTGACCGAATCAGTCTATCTCTGACAGTCCGCTTGTAAGGAGGTAGGCTGTTACAGATCAAAGAAGAGTATTTGGAGCTCTACTGATTTGACGTTGAAACTGAAAGGGTGACATTTCATCTTCGGGAAAGACGGCGGGTAACCGAAACAATCTGCTCCCGACTATTGCTTCAGAAACCTGGTCCATGAGGACAAAGACTGGTGCGGAGCAGAAATGGGTGATCGAAGCAATCTACCCTACCGGGTGTGAGAACATTACCTAGCAGTTACATTTTTATCCAAATCGAAAATGGCGTTTTCGAGATATGAGCAGTTTTTAAAAGTACCTACTATTATTAGGGATTTGGTGGAGTATTTTTAGAGAAAAACTGAGTTTGCTATCAAGTTCAGAATGACGATACTATCTTAAAAATACTGTAGTGTGGATTGAAAAGTACTACTTATTGACCATAACGCCATCTAATGGAAAGTAGACGTACTTATTCAACGGAACTTCGAATCGTCTAAACTCAACGAATGGTGAATGGTCTAAAACGAAACTAGTACATTCTCGATTGTTCCGGTTGGAGTATAGAATATTCGAGAAGCTTTAGTGGGGAGTATAAAAAGGGTTGCGAAATCCGACGAGAAGACAGTTTTATCTTTAAACCGTGTAAAGCAAAGTTCGAATAGTATCGGTAGTGATTTAAAATAAGTGGAAAAGATTGTAATAAGTGGAAAAGATTGAAATAAGCGGAAAAGTTGATTTTAAGTGATATTGTCTTGTAATAAAAGTGATTTATTAAAGTTTAGTAAACAGAATAGTGTTTTATTTTTTCGAATCCCAGCCGAATATTACATTGGTGTCAGAAGTGGGATAAAACTTATTCTGTGCGAAGTGTGGTAAAAACCAAAACAGTGAATTAAATAGTGAATTAAAGAAAAAAAAAAAAAAAAAAAAAAAAAAAAAGTGAATTAATTTGTGCAGTACAGAAATAGAAATAAAGTGTAGTAAAGTAAAAAAAAAAAAAAAAAAAAGGTGAATTTTGAAAAATGTTTCGTACATTAGCATTACTACAACTCAGCATACCCCAGTTAAAAACTGAGCTGGAAAAACGGAATCTCTCCACAGCTGGGGGAAAAAGTGACCTCATACTTCGTCTGCAGGAAGCTGTCGAAAGCGAGGGAGGAGATCCAAAATCTATGTTGTTCGAAGTGGCAGAAGAAAAGGAAGAACAAGTAAGTACAGGAGTTGACATAACCGCTATGATGGCATTACTTCTTGCCAAGTTCGAAGAACAGAAGAATGCTCTAGAAGAACAGAAAAATTCTATGGAATCTAAGTTCGCGGAACAGAAGAATTCTCTAGAAGAACAGAAGAATTCTCTAGAAGAACAGAAGAATTCTCTAGAAGAACAGAATAATTCTATTGAATCTAAATTCGCAGAACAAAAGAATTCCCTAGAAGAACAAAAGAATTATCTAGAAGAACAAAAGAATTCTCTAGAAGAACAGAAGAATTCTATTGTCGCTGCACAAAAAGATTCCGTGGAAGAATTTAAGAACGTTCTAGAAGTAAAATTCGACGCGATTGATAACAAATTAAACCAGCATGAGACACAATTTGTCGAAATCAATCAAAAATTACAAGAACAAGCAAGAGAGCATGAGACAAACTTCGAGAACTTGGCTAGGGAACTGGATAAAGTAAAGAAACAGAAAGCCCGAGAATATTCTGCTGATTGCCCTAGAAGGAAGGAGATGCAACCGCCTGTTTTCGATGGTCAAACATCATGGCCAATTTATAAGCGGCAGTTCGAAGCAGCTGCAATGACCAACAGCTGGGACAACGAGGAAAAGTCCATCGCACTAACGCTAGCACTACGAGGTACAGCTGCAGAGTTGCTTCAAACTATTTCTGAAGAAAAGCAACGCAACTACGACGCATTGGTGAAGGCTATCGAAATGCGCTTTGGTGATGACCACATGCAGCAAGTATACAGGGTGCAACTGCGCAGTAGAATCCAGAAGCGGGGAGAAACGCTCCAACAGTTGCAAGCGGATATCGAACGCCTGGCGCATTTGTCGTATCCCAATGCCGGCGAGGATCTCATCAACGAAATGGCTGTAGAGGCGTTTATCCAAGCCATAGAGGACCGACAACTGCAAATGGCTGTACGAATGGCTGGAAAGAAAACTCTCCCTGAGGCACTGGCATTTGCCCTGACCATGAAAGCTGCTGACCAAGCATCACAATGGTTTCACCGTGTGAGAGAGATGACAACCGTCGAATGCTCGTGCCAAAGGGCAAACGTCGTAGAACAGAACAGTGCTCGCAGGGGACCGATTCGTTGCTGGAACTGTAACAAAATTGGACATCTACAGCGACAATGCAGAGCTCCACCCAGACACACTAGTTGTCCGTACTGCAGCGCTAGGAGTCGTAATGAAGGGGCATCTGAGCGTCCAGCGGATGACTCTTCTCAAAATCATCAGTCGGGAAACGTGTAAGAACCAACTTCGCGGGGCAGAAGTTGGTTTCTGGAATCGACGCCCCCAGGACCACCATTGAAGTTTCCCAAACCAAACGAGGTAACAAGAGTTTGACAGTGGAAGCCCATATCGGCCAGAAAATGTATGTGGCCACCATCGACACCGGTGCCACCGCTTCCATTATAAGGAGGGACATCGTTCGCCAATCATGGCTGCACAACACCAGCAGCTACTGTCTAAAAACAGCAACTGGAGCAACAGCAAAGGTGTATGGAGAAGTACTGCTAACAATAAATCTTGCGGGATTAGTATTCTCCCATACCTTCCTAGTGGCCGATATATGTGACGAATGTATCATCGGAATCGACTTTATGAAGGCACATGATGTAGTACTGGACATCGGCTTGCAAGTACTAAAGTACAGGAACGTCGAGATTCCCATGATTTACGGGGACGAGCATGTCACAGCTCTAAGGACAGTCATGAGTGAAGACGAGATATTACCACCGTCTTCAGAAACACTTATTTGGACCAAACTGGAAGGTGATCCTGGGAGCCACCGATTCTACCTAGTTGAGCCAGATCCAGAAAATCATTATCAAAACTACGTCGTTGGAAAGATGCTTGTAGAACCTAAAAACAACATGGTTCCCGTACGAGTCCTAAATGTCGAACATAGCAGCCTGAAACTAAAGCAAGGGGAAGTGGTCGGTAAGTGCGTACCAATTACTGCGGTCACAAAATTATCCAATGAGGGTCCTACCAAACCTCTTACATCCACGGAAATGGCAGAGATAAAAAGGAGTATATTTGGACAGTGTGAGTTGAATCAGGAGCAGCAAGAAATGGCGGGGGAACTAATCAACGAGTTCGCTGATATATTTGCTTCGAAGAGCGGCGAGTATGGTCGGACACATCTCGTACAACACCGAATCGACACAGGAGACGCAAGACCTATTCGTCAGCCTCCCAGACGACTACCATTGGCTAAGCAGACGGAGGTTGCAGAAATGGTGTCGACGATGGAAAAGGAAGGGCTGATTGAAAGTTCGCAAAGTCCATGGGCGTCACCGGTTGTACTGGTCAAGAAGAAAGACGGCAGCACGAGATTCTGCGTGGACTATCGTCAGCTGAACAACGTCACCAAAAAGGATAGCTACCCTCTGCCAAGGATTGACGACACCCTGGATACACTATCCGGCGCCAAATGGTTTTCCACAATTGATTTAAAGAGTGGCTACTGGCAAGTGCAGATCCATCCCGAAGACCGCGAGAAAACAGCTTTTACAGCAGGAAACGGGCTCTGTACAGTAATGCCATTTGGACTGTGCAATGCTCCAGCCACCTTTGAACGGCTAATGGAGCGCGTTTTGCTGGGACTGACGTGGAAAACCTGTTTGGTGTATCTAGATGATGTCATCGTGGTAGGCAAAACGTTTGAAGAACATCGAGACAACTTGAAGGAAGTGTTCCAGAGACTGCGAGGCGCGCAATTGAAGCTGAACCCGAAAAAGTGTGCTCTTTTTAGACCAGAAGTAAAATACCTCGGACACATCATCTCTTCCGAAGGAGTCAGGACTGATCCAGAGAAAGTCGAAGCAGTGAAAAACTGGACGGTTCCCAAAGACAAACATCAACTGAGGAGCTTCCTGGGACTTGCGACCTACTACAGACGGTTCGTGAAGGACTTTGCCGGGATTGCGAAGAGCTTGCATCAACTGACGGAAAAGGGAAAACAATTTAAATGGTCAGGTGAGTGCGAAAAGAGCTTTGAAAAACTAAAGCAGCAACTGTGTGACGCCCCCATACTAGCGTACCCCACTCCTGGAAAAACATTTATTGTGGACGCAGACGCTAGTAATGTGGGAGTTGGAGCCGTCCTTTCGCAAGTGCATGATGGCCAAGAGAAAGTAGTTTCCTACTTCAGTAAAGTTCTCTCGAAGCCAGAAAGGAACTACTGTGTGACCAGACGGGAACTTCTCGCTTTAGTCCTGGCGACAAAACATTTCCACAAGTACCTTTATGGGAGCAAATTTATTCTTCGCACCGATCATGCGTCTTTAAAGTGGCTGCTGCAGTTTAAGAATCCTGAGGGACAAGTCGCGAGGTGGATCGAACGGCTGCAGATGTATGACTACGAGATACAGCATCGAAAGGGAACTCTTCACTCTAATGCAGATGCTCTCTCCCGCCGACCCTGCAAAGCCGATTGCAAACATTGTGTGCGTCAGGAGGAAAAAGATGCCGTTTCCGTACAGAGGCTGAGAGCTGAACCCATTGGTGGCTGGACTGCGAGAGAGATCCGGGAGGCTCAAAGGGAAGATCCGGATATCGAGCCGATTCTCGCCTGGAAGGAGCATGAGGGAAAACCAGACTGGCAGGAGATATCCAATAGGAGCCCCGAGCTGAAGGCATACTGGGCGCAATGGGACTCTCTTCATGTGCAGGACGGCATTTTGAGAAGAAGATGGGAAAGCTCTGATGGAAAAACGTTCGTGATGCAGCTTATTGTTCCCAGGTCGAGAGTAAGCGATGTTCTAAGAGAACTGCATGATGGAGTATCCGGGGGCCACTTGGGAATAAATAAGACGCTCGAAAAGGTGCGAGAGCGCTTTTACTGGATCCACTCAAGGGATGATGTAGAAAACTGGTGCAGAAAGTGCGTAACCTGTGCGGCCAGCAAAGGCCCGAGAGTGAAAACCCAAGGCAAAATGCACCAATACAATGCTGGAGCCCCTTTCGAAAGAATTGCAGTTGATATTGCCGGACCGTTTCCTGAAACGATTAATGGAAATCGTTACATCCTCGTAGTTATGGACTACTTCAGTAAGTGGCCAGAAGCATTTGCCATCCCTAACCAAGAAGCCAAAACCGTGATAGAGCAGATTGTTTTCAACTGGGTGAGCAGATTTGGTGTACCATTGGAATTGCACTCGGACCAAGGCCGAAACTTCGAGTCCAAGATTTTTCAAGGAGTATGCCAGTTACTCGGGATTAAAAAGACGAGAACAACGCCGCTCCATCCGCAATCAGATGGGATGGTAGAGCGCTTCAACAGAACCTTGAATGAACACCTATCTAAGGTTGTAGGCGACGACCAGAGGGATTGGGATAAGCAGATCCCAATGTTTCTACTAGCCTATCGCAATGCTGTGCATAACACTACGGGACATACACCATCAGAAATCCTGTTTGGTCGAACAGTCCGGCTACCTAGTGAGTTGATGTTCGGATCTCCCACTGAGGAACCCAAAAATGAGGACGATTATGTTGCGGACCTTAGAGAAACCATCAGGGACGTGCATCGAAAAACTAGGGATAAGATCAAGATAGCCAGCGACCGCATGAAGACGAGGTACGATGCCAAAGCAACAATTACAGGATTCGAGGAAGGAGATCTGGTATGGCTGTACAATCCCCATAGAAGAAAAGGTATGTCGCCTAAGTTGCAACAAGATTGGGAGGGGCCCTATAGAGTAGTCAAGCGAATCAACGACGTGGTCTATCGAATCCAACGAGGAAGAGGTAAACTCAAAGTTGTCCATGTGGATCGTCTTCACCGTTACATTGGGGAAAATGTTGACGCATTTGTTCGGGACGAACAAGTTTAAGAGGGGGATATTGTAGTGTGGATTGAAAAGTACTACTTATTGACCATAACGCCATCTAATGGAAAGTAGACGTACTTATTCAACGGAACTTCGAATCGTCTAAACTCAACGAATGGTGAATGGTCTAAAACGAAACTAGTACATTCTCGATTGTTCCGGTTGGAGTATAGAATATTCGAGAAGCTTTAGTGGGGAGTATAAAAAGGGTTGCGAAATCCGACGAGAAGACAGTTTTATCTTTAAACCGTGTAAAGCAAAGTTCGAATAGTATCGGTAGTGATTTAAAATAAGTGGAAAAGATTGTAATAAGTGGAAAAGATTGAAATAAGCGGAAAAGTTGATTTTAAGTGATATTGTCTTGTAATAAAAGTGATTTATTAAAGTTTAGTAAACAGAATAGTGTTTTATTTTTTCGAATCCCAGCCGAATATTACAATACGTTTTTGTTAAAATCGTTTTTACCGTTTTCGAGAAAAACCGAATTTTCAAAAGTGCCGTTGCTGGTCTTTTTAGCGAAAAACTGGGTATGCAGTCATGTTAAGCATTCCTACATTAACTCAACTATCAATTTTGGGTCAAATCAAATCGTTAGGATTTTAAGAGAAAGGATGAGAGACTGATTGGCCTGAAAACATGGGAAGCCTAGCAGCTCTTTGGTATAAAAACTACGTTGACCCTTTTTCATGAGCCGAAAGTCAGGCGTGAGCGGAAAATCACTTGTAGCCAAGGGCTCAATACTTCAAGGGCCTTCTGAACCTCCACTGTTGTTATACCTACTATCAGGTCCAGGGGATTTATACGAAAGGAAACTGTGAACAGCTCCGTTTATATTACGGTATCAGTATCAGTTGGTTTATGTAGTTAAGTTTCTGCGCGAGAAGAGAATTGTAAACCTGCCACTTGCCAGTTTACTTTCCCAGGTTTCCAAAAGGGTTCGATTGGATGCATACAGTAGCCATAATGCTGAATTGAATATATCGGTGGTCCGAGTATGAAACATCTCGATGCCATCCAATTACTAATTTGTAGTTTAGGAGAGTTAGTAGCTAGGATAATGTCTAAAACTTCCTGCTATTTATAACCTACAGTTTTTTGTCCTTAGTTCAAGTATGTGGCTTTGTTGGTCAACCCACGGTTCCTGGATAAGGGCGATGTCTTCTCCATCCGTTTGCAGGCGGAACAGTCATATCCACCTGAAGCTATTTTGTAACATTGCTGACCGGTGCACACGACTCTATCACTGTTTTGTTGCCGTCATTCAGATGATGGCTCGCTACTATCGTTGATCGTCAAATGTTCCTCGGTTCGGTTAGCTGGCTTGAGAGAAGGTTGAAGGTTCGGCATTCAGGCCTAGGTCGCCTTAGAATGACCGTTTCATTCGAAGGAACTGTAGGTAGCCACACACGTCCTCTTGGACCGGACTGAAATATCGCTCCAGTGCATTATCTGAGCCTGAGTGCCCTATCAGCCTTCTTTGAGGTCATGTGAGTTTCCTCCATAGAAGTGGGTCTGATGGGTCTCTTCGACGTGAAGCCTTCTTGGCAGCAGCTACAGAGGCTCCTCCCGAAACAGTAGTACTTCTCCACTTGCTGCGAACGTTGGTGTATGCTCCCGTAACAGGAAGACTCACCGTCGATTTTGTTGCATCCGCTCTGGTCAGAGGAGGTCTTTGGATTTGATTTTGCTCACGCCCGGCCGGGTGGACACGCTACTCAGCGGCCGGCTACAGCAGAGGTGGCTGAAATGTTTGCCTCAACGAAATATGTACTTATAAAAGGAGACAAATGTAATAATTGTGTATAGACAAATAAATAATTAAAAATAGTTTACACATTTTTATTTTTAGTTTAGCCGAAAACACCGAACACTTTTGGTGTGCTTTTGGTGGAACTAAGATTAAATAATAGTTCCTATCCATTTGATCTTCGTGATGTGCGTTTTATTCAGCTCTTTACATTGGATAAGGTGAATGCTAGAATTCTAATAGAAAATTTATAACAATTTACCCAAGCTACGAATACGACCATTTAATTTCAAATTCATGTAAATTATATATTTCTATGTAAAATTATTGGATATTTACCTACTTCAAGTTTCTCTCGATACGCACGAATTCATTTAGAAAAGCAGATCAATCTGCTTTCATTTTCCATGTGCCACGAAAAATCTGAGATTTGAAAAAATAATCTGATGGAAAATCACATAATTTTAATTTGAATGTTGGACGTTTTAATTTGAATGTACCTACATAATTAGATTTTTTAATATTTTTCTTCTCCCTGACTTTTGCGCCATCTAGATGTTGAGCAGAGGTGCTAGTTGGTACAAACTCCATTCCGTCCAAAATCTTAATTTTATTTTCACTATATATGGCGCCATCTGCATGGTCACCATAGCACCTGCGTCGTTTCGTTCATGCCCTGTAGTTGAAATGATGGCGCTATTTGCTGTATAAAGAATACATATAAAAAATCTGACATTTGTGTTTTCCTGTTAGTTACTCTGACACTTCGTAATGAGAAAAATTTTACGGCTCTTGAATCTTTTGTAAAGTTTTCTATAAATAAACCCCAAAACTAGACTAGAAAATTAGGTAAATTCCACAAATAATTGAAATACAATGAAGTCTAACATTAAAGATCATCATTATTACTAAACATAAACATTAACAGTAAGTATTCTCTGGCAATATTCGCGAGTGCTTTCCTTCCTATAGTTTTTTTTTCTTCTTAAATTGTCTGCCCATTTTCTTTTGTCCTGTAGAATTCTAAAAATATAAAATAGTACGAAGAGGCCCCGGTGCTCCGATCATTGGCGGCGCGCATAGATTAAACGGCGTGTACCCACCGTCACACAACAACAGTAAACACAAAAAGGATGGCATCACTACAGGATCTGGACATC
Source organism: Cheilosia scutellata (assembly GCA_955612985.1). Taxonomy (NCBI): domain Eukaryota; kingdom Metazoa; phylum Arthropoda; class Insecta; order Diptera; family Syrphidae; genus Cheilosia; species Cheilosia scutellata. Next base: position 71,900,282 of record OY015312.1, read on the forward strand.
TTTGAGCTGAAGCCTTTGATTACAAATTTGAACTGTAAGCTGTCGACGGTGTCCGACTATGATCAACACAAGCAGATACTTTGTTTAGTATCCGAAGATAATGAGATTGTTCTGCGTTACATTGCTAATGGTGAACAAGAAGTATTAAAACTAATTTCCTGGTTTCGTCGTATGTCGAGAGTGATACATGATGTCAGTTTTGATCCTAGTGGGACCTGGCTTTTAGTGCTATGTAAGTTCAACATGTATGAAAATGCTTTTATATTTTATACACAAAATGTCTGTAAGGGGTACATGGACCTTTTGTTTTTAGATAATTCGATACAGTACATTATGTACAGAGGTTAGTATCAGGCGCTCAGATTTGAGACACAGTTTACCGTTTTTAAAGTTTGCATTTTGTTAACTGAGGTCATACCTTATTCCGTTGGGAAACATCTTTAATAGATCTGAATCACTTATAAAAAACAAGTTTCCAACTAAGAAAATCTTTAATTGCAAATCTTGTCAATTATATTTTTGGGCCGAGGTATTTACATCTGTTTTGATAACCACTTGAAGCAACGAGTCACCAATAACATAATGCCTGGTGGTGTCGCCCTTAAACAGTGACTCCATTCAAATATCTTGTATAATAAGGTATTGAAATTGCGAAGTAATCGAGCTTTGTGCCAATATGACCAAGAACTGCTGAAAGATACCTTAAAGTAAATAAGAAACAAGAGTTGAGTTAATAAAAGTTTTCTAATAATAACAGCCAACGCCCCGCAGGTTTACTGAATGTAAAAATGCACGAGCTAAAATGTATTCATCACTCGTATTCCGAAAATGTTCTCTATTCGTTTTGCATTTTCTGAAGTTATCGCACAACTTGTATTTCTTTTTCAGTTAGCTCATTGGTTGGTGGTACATTGACTTTAAGATAAATCTATTTTGCGCATGACAAGCTTTGAAATGACAGTATATAGACAGAACGGTCTTTCATACTGTTAGGGAGTATACAAAAATAGTTTCCATCTCCGGAACCTGCATCCATTTTGAGTTTTATTTTAAGCGGTGAAATACGTTAACTGATTGTTTTCTGTTCTGCAATTTGAAAGATCCCTTCTAGACCCTCATGCGGCACTTTTTTTTTGGTTCTAGTTTTTCTTTGGTTACTAAGTTTCATCGTCACGCTTAGCTGACTTTACAATATTTTTAATTGCTTTGGTTTGTGCTTCTTAGTCGTCGACACGGCCAGAAATCTGGGAGTGCTTTGTAATAGGAAATTGACATGGGATACTCACATCAATGTGGCTGTTGGCAAAGTGTATGGTATTTTACGTCAGCTGTGGATGTCACACTATTACACTCCCCTGAAAACACGTATGTTGCTAGCAAAAACACTCATTACTCCAATTCTTAGTTATGGTTGCGAACTTTTTTGTAATTGTGATGCTACTAGCAGGAGAAGGCTTAATGTTGCATTTAACAATACCGCGCGTTACGTTTTTAACCTTAAACGATTTGATCGTATCTCCAGCTATACGAAATTACTTTATAACATGTCCTTTGACCACCTACTTCGTTACAGATCCCTAATTTTGCTTTCTAATGTAATTCAGACTAATCAGCCTAGCTATCTCTTTGACAAATTGCGTTTTAGTACGTCAAACAGATCCTCTCAACTTATACATCCACGGTTTTTTTGCCTTACATCCGAACGTCAGTTTTTTGTAAACTCCATCCGCTTATGGAACTCCTTGCCACGGCATGTTCGAAGGGCAGGCGGCACTCGGCGGTTCCGGACTGAGCTTAGGTCTTTTTTCCTTAACAATTTCGACTAGTAATTTTTTATTTTTTTTTGTGTATCTTTTATCGAACTTAATGGAGTTGTATGATTAAGGTCAATTGTAAAATTCTTTTCTTTTTTATTTGCTCACCCTTTTCTCTCTTTATTTTATTTTTTCTTCTCATAAATACGTTTATTCTTTAGCTTGTTCAAAATTGTAATTGAAATAATTGTAATCTTCACTAGTTTATAAGACTCTTTTGTCTTAAAGTGTAAGTTTTCTATGAAATAAATCTAAATCTAATCTAATCTAATCTAGTCCAGCTTCCATTTACTCTGGAAAAAAATTACCTAAGAATCCTAACAGGAACATGCAGTGAGCTTCCTAAAAAAACATCTTAACCTCATTGGCCTTGTTTTGAGAGTGATGAATCCTCTCTTCATATAATTATGGACTGTTCGGCTCTTTGCTCGTCTTCCTGGCTATCTCCGGAGTGAAAGATGGTTCTAGGATCTCATCAAGGAGACACAATAGGCTCCTATAAAAGAGGCCGCAGTGCCAGATCCGATTAATAATCCATCTGTCTATATATCTTCGGCGTCTTAAATATGTTGTTGGGTTTTGAAATGTTTGCCTCTAGTTTAAAGTCAATAGCGCAATGTATCCCAAACAGAAGAAAGAATTATTTCCAGAATTATTTCCCTTTGAAGGGAACTTGAACTCGGGCATCGACGATAATAGGGTGCTGTTGTGTTTTTGTCAGAGACCCTTGAAAGATCTTCATTTAATTAAGCCTCATACAATCCAGTACTTATACAACTTATATTTTAGTTAAATATCTTGTTTTTGTTCTGTTGGTACCTACTTCTATTAAATTTCCTGCCTTACAGGTTTCGACAATACTCTACACATAATACCAGCCCTGGCAGTGGTTGGCGGCAAAACGACTCAACTGACATATCAAACATTTAGCACATCACAAGTCACTTCGTATATTATCCCATTTGTAGGACCACATGAATGTCCAAACTCTAAGGCTTGTCCGAATCACGAAGCGGAACGAAACATTAAACCGAACAGTTCGGCACAAGCGACACCAGAGGAAGGTGACGCCACAGCTGCAACTGACGATGATTTGATTCAGTTGATGGCAGCAGACCAATGCTTGGATGCATGCAGTCATGATATACCCCCAAATATGCAGGCATCGTCATCTGCACCGCCCAATGTGCCTGAAGATAATACGGGTAACAGTCAAGTCATGTGTACGTCATTTATGTGTTCGTCGACATGTCCATACCCGCTATCCGTGGTTTGGTGGCAAACCGTAGGCTTAGGTCATCGAGCAATAATTGGCTATTCGGATGGTTCAATTTGTTTTGTTGGTCTCAGTCCGAATTGCCCGTTTGTTGCTAGTACTGCAATAGAAAGTGGATCTGTGGTAAAATTGCTAATATGTAAAGACAACAATTTTGACAGCGTAACGTTGCTTGTATGTTCTTTTTGCCATAAGTGATCTAAACACATTTGTTAACAATGTAATAAATTGTTGCAGATAACATCTTCCTTAAAACAACAGTATAAGCTGCTACTGGAACAAAGCGCCCTCAAGTACGTGTATCCTGGAGATATTTCGCCTACATCTTCAAAGACGAAAGATGACTGGCAAATTGTCATGCCTATTAAAACAAACAGTAACTGCTCAGATCCTGCGTCGGATAATAGCCAACAAGAAGAGGAGGTTTTCTTTGAAATCAAGGAACCTGTTCCAGGTACGACGTTGCCTTTTTCTTCGTCGGGTACAGCTGGATCCCAGATGTCTAGAAATAGTCAGGATATGGACGATGCGAACAATCGTAATGGTATTTTACCTGGAGCTCGTGCTCGCCTGGCATCACTCAAGAGCCTTGGATCCAAAAAGCTGAACGCCATTAAGATGAGGTTGTCGGATCACCGTCAAAAACTGGAAGAATGTGAGTACAATTTGTTATTTGAACACTTCGTAAAATAGAACAGGGATGCGCCCTTGATGTTTAGCTTTTCAATTATCCTAAGTTTGAATATAGTCCTATGTGATTTTTAATCAACAGTAAGAACTTCTAGAAGCACTTTTCTTATGAAATCAATTGCATGTTTTAGAACCAACTCTAATACCGCACTGTAAACCTAAATATTTTCGTAGACATCTTTGGTAAGGTATATCAGTTGGTAGAATAAACTATGATCCATACCAATTACGTCAATTTAAAACCGCAATTTAGCTATTTTAATCATATCGGTGGATAAATGGCTCTACTTTTGAAAATTTAATGCATCAGTAATACATATATTCATCAAGAATGAACTTTCTCAATGCCAAGTGTACTGTTACATTACTATTTTTGCATGATCAAGGGTTATAGAAAATCACTTCTTAGTGCGGTATGACGCCACACACTCGCATAGAATGTGCTTCGACATTTTTTGACCCTATATAGCTTTCAGAAGAACCCTCACTTGATTCTTTTGCTTGAAGACATTGACTCCTATTGTGAGTGTCGATAGTTGATCGTAGATCTACAACTGTCGATCGATAGAGAACTGTTGTCGATTGCGATTGATTTGAATATAATATGTTGAAGGGTAAACTGATGAAAAGTTCAATTCTGGTTCTTCGAAAGAGTGAATCGAATAAATCGTCTTCATACGCTTTCGCGCATTGCTTTCATTTTTATACCCTCCACAGGAAGGTATATTCACTTTGCCATTACATTTGTAACGCCAAGAAGGAGTCACCGGAGACCCCACAAGGTATATACTGACTCTTACTGACTAAACTCCCCCTCTCCCTTTGGTTTTCTTCAACAGCCCCCTGGAGCCACTATTCGTATTACTTCGGGAGGCCATTTTTTCCTTCTACCTCATAAACTTTCCTGTTCTTCTATGAGGGTGTGCTCTGGCTTTCTTCTCTCTTCTTGGTTTTGAGCACAGTTTCGACAAACGCTGATACCCGTTTCCCAATGATATTTTCAGGGGTAATATAACCTATCTCCGATTCCAAATTCTGTCTTTCCAAGGTCCACATGCTGCACGTGAAGAAGGTATGAAAAGCGTCATCTACCAGTGAGTCGCCGTACTGGCATGCCGGATGGTCTACTTTCCGCATCCTGTGTAGGTATGAATTAAAATATCCATGTCCGGTTAGAAACTGCGTGGTAAAATAATTTATTTCTCCGTGTTTTCGCGCTGTCCATTCAGCGACGTCTTTGATCAGCCTGGCGGTCCATCTACCTCTTGTTTCAGAATTCCACCCAGTGTTGCCAACCCGGATCGATGCCTTTTTCAAAAAAATTATGCCTTTTTGGTAAAAAAGATAAATAACGAAGAAAGTTTCAATTTATGTGTTAAACTTTTATTATAAGGCACAAAGGTAAAAAAAAATAAAAAATAATTAAGACATACATAATTGTGTATAGTATTTATAACTAAAATTATGAAAAACAAAAACTAACTTCACGTGTGTTTATTCGATTGACCTGCACCGAAGTGATCGCGATCAGTTGAACTTGAACTCATCTTTAAAATAAACTATTACAAAATGTTTTTTTTAATTTATTTTTTACCAGTAACGAAAACAAACATTAAGGTCGGCCGCACATTGGAGGCGTTTTCGTACGAATTTGACTCGTGCGATCTGGTACGAAAACGGACGAACAATCCCGACTTACTAAGTAGGTGCAATGGGAGCCCGCACCGCACATTAAATGCGAGTTAGTCGTACGTATACGTATGTGTAGTTCCGCTTCCGATGTCCGAAAACAATCTGAACTTGTTAGAATTCTTAAACAGTTTCGTACGTTGAAATGAAACATTGAAAATATATTAACTTGGTTTACGGGCACAAAAGGGGGTATGGAACACAAGGTACGGACAGTATGGGGTCATTATATAGTGGGTTAGGTTAGGTTAGGACTAACCACATTGGACTAGGCACCATATTGGACCCATCGCCATCCCTGGGGAACCTTAACGGTCAAATAACCTAAACCACTTCGCCCAGACAATTAATTTCCCTACAGAACCTGAAAATTACTTTTGCTTCAATTTTGTTTGCGAGGCCAACCTCCTCCAAATTTTCGAAGAAGTACCTAGTACCTACCAAGGTATTTCCTCCTATACCGAGCAATAGCTTGACATTCACAGAGGAGATGAGTTACATCCTCTGTGACCTGTAAGTCTTCGCAATACCTGCATATGTATGTCTGTATCTGTTAGACCTAATCTCATGGCGTGCTTCCTTAGAAGACAATGCCCAGAGAGTATCCCTATTGCCATTCGTAGCCTTGATCTGCTGAGCTTTAGTAATTCCACAGATTTTTTCCGATCTAGCTTAGGCCACAGAGCCTTTGAGACCCTGGTCCCTACTATATTCAACCATCTCTGATCTGCCCTATTTTTAATATTCTCGAGAATAATTCTCTTGGCCACGGCTATTGGTGGTTTTATGCCGTCAATTGTTTCATTAGGTGGAAGCTCTGCTTCGGTTTTGACCAGAACATCAGCCCGTTCGTTACCCTCAATATCTCAGTGTCCGGGTATCCAACACAATCTGACCTGGTTCTGCGCGCATAGTGCTCTGAACATTGTGCGGCAGCTCCTGACTAGTTCAGATATGATGATGAAGGACTCTAGCGCCTTTAGCGCAGCATGACTATAAATGTAAATAGATAGCGATATTCTTGTTGGATTATATAGTAAGTCTTCCATAATTATGATGAAGTTCACTGAATTAATCTACTTTTTAAATATTCGGTTCTACGATAGTGATGACGCCGCCGCAATCTCCGAGTTAGGAGAAAATTATCTTCAATATACAGATTATTCATCAGGCCCAAAATTGAAGCTACCGGGACACTGCCTGTTTAAGGAAAAAATCGTATTCGGTGTTCGCATTCAATTCGTACGACCAGTATCCATACGTTTACGTACGTTACAAATTCGTATCCAATGTGCGGACGACGTAATGCATTTGCATACCATATCACATTTCTTGTTTGGATTTAGTGAGTAAGTCTAGTAGGGAATTGGAAAATAAGCATGACGCACAGTGGTAAATGAAAATTAGTGAAGCGACTTTGATCAAAGTACCAGATTTACTAAATTCAAAATTTATTTTTATAGATTGATTATAAAAAGGCTTTATAAAAAATTATGCCTTTTTTCTCAAAATTATTCCTCAATGCCTCAAGCATCGGAATTATGCCTAAAAGGCATAATTATGCCTCAGTTGGCATCACTGGTTCCACCTTAGTTGCCATAAATGTTTGGTGGCCTGTTTTGCTTCGGCGGCTGCCACTTCTGCTCCTATTCCCGCTCTCTTCTCATATATTAGACTTCTCTCTGCGGCTAAGAGGTCAATGGGTGCCACTCCTGCAACGACAAGAGCGGCTGGTTCTGATACAGTGCGCTAAGAACTTGCGATGCGGAGGGCTCCGCGTCTCTGTACTGCTGCCATCTGTTTCCTGTACTTCTCCTGTTTGCCCATATTTCGCATCCATATAGAAGTATCGCGTGTGTAAGTGTCATCAGGAGCCTTCGTTTGCTTTCTCCAGACTCCAAACTCCAGAAAGTAAGTTTTGAGTCGATAGTTATCCCAAGATACTTTACTGCGTTTTTGCTGGTGATTACTTCTGGGCCTATATGGAATTCAATTTGCGTCGGGATATGTTTTCTGGTCAGTAGGACAATCTCGGTCTTTTCAAATGCAAGGCTAAGACCATGGGTTTCTAACCAGAAATAGACACGTCTCATAATTTAACTTTCTTCGTGCTTCTTCAGTGTCCCTCGCAGTTATCACCGCACCAATATCGTCTGCGTACCATATCAAATAGGTGTCGATAGGCATTTTGATACGGAGAATCTCATCATAAAATATGTTCCAGAGGTCGGGTCCAAGGATTGACCCCTGCGCTGCTCCTGCTGTGATTTCTTTAATACGAGGCCCTTCTTTTGTGGCGTAAATGAGTTTTCGTTCGCTGAGGTAGTTTTGGATTATACGAAGTAAGTACTGCGGTATCCTATAGACCTCCTCGAGCGGCATGTCAGCATGTCTATTCATCTGGCTGTGTTGAATACGTTTCTCACGACTAGGGTAACCAGAACGGCTATCTTTTTCGAGCTATGTCTTCCTGTTTTGATCATCTCCTCAACTGCTCCTTTTCAGAATCCGTGTTGTCTTTCGGATAGGTTTCCTGCACTCTGGGTTGCAGTGGTGAGACCGGGTTTCAACAGCTTGTACAGTATATACTAGCTCGCATGGCAAACATTTTGCATAACTTTTATGCAGTGAAGAGAAGTGTTAAAGCATCGGTCAGGCCGATGATAACACTTTTACTTGTTTCGATTCACTTGGTAGTAAAAAGTGATTCTTGTTCAATAGGACGCGTATTCTAGAGTCCTATATAGATCTATTGCCCCAAATATTTTTTTTTTTAACAAACGTGGTCGTTCCAGTTGTACGTCCAAATAGCAGAAACGTGCCTTTGTAATTAATATGAGAAGAGTTCTAAAATCGGAAAGCAATGAATTGAATTAGAGCCTACAGTCCGGAAATCAATTTAGCAAATAAATAAGAGGCGCGGAGATAAAACGGAGCCTACCTGTATTTATGTGGTAAGTTTAATTTGCAACCGTCTCAAGCAAACAACGTGAACTAAGTCAGGAAATGCAGTTTCAAATCCATTGACGAAGGAACAAGTAGATCACATTGGTACTCATTTTCGACAAAAGAGGTAGATGACAAACTGTCAAGTGTATCGGATGCATCAAGCGTTTGTTTCGTACTCTTGCTTCTATACGAGTTCGAAAATAGATTTGTCGTCCTAGCGAGGTATCTGTCGGAACAGAAAACTTTCCGCATCGCAAATTCCGATGGAGGCTCGGACGACGCACACGTCAATTTGACATGGTGTAGTTTCATGCTACATCGAATTTTTCCTGTATCAGGTTCAGCAGAAGCTCGTATTGTTTGGTGTTTTTTTTTTTTCGTTCGCTCTTGCCAAGAGAAACAAGAGCAATTGCTTTGTTTTTTTATTGCTTACATTTTATTAATAATTCAAACAAACAGATTGCATAACGTCTTTTTTGTAGCATTGGGGATGCTTTGTCATTTTCGAGTGTGGAGACTTCGACTAAGCTAAAATGTTTTCGTTTTTGGTATAAAAGATCATTTCATAAGAACAGGCGCTTGCCTTCTGATGGTACTCGATGTACTAAAGGTGAATCATTATGTCAATCAATACCTTGGTCCAAAAAAAGTTACTATGAAGTCGTTTTCCATTGGTTTCACTCGGGGATTCACTCATTCCGAAATCCAATGGAACAAGAAAACTGTTTCTGGCCGACTACACGGACTACACTCACGTATTGGTAAAAGACAAAAATTATTGTATGGCTGCTGCTATCTGGCTTGTATAAAATACATAAAGTGCACTTTTGTAAGTGCTTCTTGAGTGGATTCTGAATCAACAGAAGAGTATTTTTTGCGCCAATGGAACGATTTCAGAATTGATTTTCTTGATTCCGGACGTTCTTTTTGCCCAATGGAAAACGACATGAGTGTTTGCATATAGCAGCAGTTAGATTAGAATCAACTCCCTTTTTCGTAAATTTGTTTGCATAATTTCAAAGTATGTCAGGGGAACCATACGGTTAAAATACTCACTTGTTGGCTTATTTAAGGCTCAGGACGTAACGTTTTGAATTAATTCTACAATTCGAACCGAACCTTTTTTTTTGCCTCTCTCGTAGCATTCGCTAGGAAATGTTTACACATTTGATAAATGAACACATGTAGCTTAAAATAGCCTTTTGTGATATTGTTGTCTATCGCGACACTCAATGTTACTTAGAATTACAAAAACCCTCATTTTAATTGTGTAATCCATATGATTTGTTTTCTTTCTTTCTTTTTGTTTGTTTACTTCCACTTCTATAGTTTTTCAATTAGTTTTAGTTTTATTAGCGCGAATCCGACTTGAACGTGGTGAGTTTTAGTTAAGTTACAAATACAGAAGTTATCGCCTTGCTCCCATTATTGAAGTTTCGAGGATTACAATACGTTCATTGCGCCCATTCCAAGCAGATTATATTTGAATTCACTTCATTTTTACATTGTACGAGTATATGTCACTAAGCTATATACTATTTAGTGGGCATCTGTTTAAAAAAATCACCATATATACCTCTATATTTCAGATTCATCCGAGAATTCTATTACCGCATTCGCAATAATGGACTCGCTATCTCTAACACCAGAAGCACTGTCAGGAACTGCGGGCTCCTTCTATACGTTACAGAATCTTCGACACACATACTTACTCAGTGCTTTGCACACTCATTCGAATACTCTTTCGGTGCATAGCATGGATATTAGTTTGAAACCAGTGTTTCTGTACAGGATACCTAACAATTGTCACGAAATTTTAATTAGCTCCAACATATTGTACTCAATTCAATACGTCGAAAAAGAAGGTGCTCCCCCCGTTAGCCCAAACAAAACACCAACACAAGATGAGTTTGAAATGACGAGCAGCGTAGACCAAAATGAAAAACCAGGCGATGATACTAAAGACAGCAGTCACTTAATAAATGCCGTTGGAGTCATAAGCAGTGCAATGGCGTCAGTCCAAAATGGCGAAAGAGATGTAAGTTTATCGAAACGACAACTTTTTTGAATAATCAGTATCCATTCTTTCTATAGACATTTAATGATACTTCACTACTTGGTTTGTTTCGATTCGAAAATGAAACAGTTGTTAATATGTATCAACTGACTACCTATGCTAACAACGAGAATACTAATGATGCAGTAAAAGAGGAAAAACCCGAGGTATTGGATCGCAGTCAAATCCGAACTCCAGTAGAATACGTGCATTTCTACAAGAGTGTCGATAGCAAGGACAGCTACTCTCTGCGTGAGATGGAAATTATGAGAAATGAATTTCCGAAAATTTGCTACGATCCTTGCTATGTGGTTACAAACAAAAACGTGTATTATATTCAACTGAAGAAGGAACCATTTGCAATATTCTTGGATGCGGCGCTGGCTGGCAAATGGGGCCAATGTCACGAGTTTTGCAAGACGTTCGATTTATCTTTTGAGGTTTGCATAGAATTCGCTGGGGATTATCTGTTGCGGAAAAAGAAAGTGGCTCAAGCCTTGATGACGTACAATGCGGCGCGTATTAAACCGATTCGAACGGCTCTTAAACTGGCTATGTTCGGACAAACCTACGCTCTTATGCAACTCTGCGCAATGGCCCTAAAGTCGATTTACATATTACGAGGTCAATATTTTTGCAATGCAATCATCAAGACTATGATGGAAGATATTACATACCGTCATGCGGAGGATGTACATCCGATTCTACCAACGTTGCCGTCCAGTAGTGTTATTGTAAATGAAGGGGCTCCATGTAGTGATTACCATTATGGGATGGACGAGTCCATCAGCAGTTTACAGATGTCATCGTCATCGCAGTTTCATTTGGCAAATTTACTTTTAATTACTTTAGCAGAGAAAGCAGTAAAGGATAAGAATTATATTCCATTGTGGTGAGTTGGCCTTACAAATGAATAGTTTAAATGCTTAATTTAAATTTATGGATTTATCTTTATGTGCATTTTATGATTTTGTAGAATTTAAGGTGCATGATTATTTCCATAAACTTTTCTTCGAATCCCCATGCATATGCAATTATGGTGAGTTCTTTTAGTACGATTATGCAACACACATAAATAGTTGCGGGACCCGGACCACTTTATTTGTTGAACCAAGCAGAAGAAAAAGAGTTGAGCAAACGAATCCAATAAAGAATGGCCAGTGTCCTTGGTTCACTAACGAAATTAGGAATGTTATGAACTTACGAGATCAGGCTAATAACGAGTGGATGAGGTAATTCTACCTGCCATGTCTTCAATCATATCTTAACAACCGGTGTTTATCCTTTTCAGTGGAAAATGCGAAGATTGTTCCTATCCCAAAATGTCCAAATAGTAAAGATTACCGTCCAATTTCCATTCTTCCTTATTTTTTTGTCGAAAGTTAAGCAAGTTAACTGCCATATTAACTCAAATATTTTGCTTTAGCAATGTAATCTGGCTTTAGGAAAAATCACAACTGTATAACTGCGGTCATTAACGTAGTTGAAGAGATTAGGCAGTCTCTGGACGAGGACAAAGTGACTTTCTTAATATTTTTGGACTTCTCTAAGGCCTTTGATACTGTCGATCAGCGTTTTCATTAATGTCGGCATACCTAAGGCTAAGGAAACAAGCAGTTTCTGGTGGGCATTTATCTTCCGACTTATTTTTCACTAATCGCGGAGTATCATAAGGTTCTATTCTGGGTTTTCTTCTATTTTCCTTTTATGTTAACGAGATCCCAAAATTAGTATCCACATCGACATCCATACACATATATGCTGACGATATATGACGATTTGATCTACAGCGGATATCTGTCTATTACTAAACCCCGTGAAAACTATGTATAACTGAGTGGGGAAGCGAGGAGTAACAACGATTCTCGCTTGTTTGGGATTGACCCTGACAATTTCTGTTAGGAAATTATATCGAATTTCAGTCTATGAATTATTGAATTACATTAACTACAACTCGTAGACACAGTCACTTTGGTAGGAATGATAGCTATTTCGAACTACACCACTAATTCATCATCAGACTCCTTTTGAAGTGATTGTTTGAATAGTTTTGAATTCTGACAGTCAATTCTCCGTATATAATCCACTTGGGATGACATTTCTGCTTTCCCCTGTCAGGAAGTGAACCTGCACTTCGATTTTCTCAATTGACCAAGTGACTACCACTAGCGCCAACTTGTACAAGTACAAGCCTGCCAACTTGTGATTAGAACGGAGGAGAAGACTAACCTCTGTGTTTTGTTGTTGCTACGAGGTGTTTTTGTTTATTGTCGTTCTCTTGGTTTTCTTGGCCTCTTCCTCTTGTCATTAGTAAAAAGTCCCTGAACTAGTATTCTTATTTTAGACATAACACTAAACGGCTCCAGAATAGAGTATGTTAATTCTGCAAAAAAATTCGGAGTGATATTTAATAGGACTCTAACATGGGATACTCAACTCATATCAATGTAAACGTTGGCAAATTATACGGAGTCTTACGCCAGTTATGGAACTCGCAACTCTTACTCCTCAAAAAACACGTGTCGCATTTAATAATATAGCGCGTTATGTTTATAACTTGAATCGTTTTGACAGTATTACCAATTATTCCAAATCACTTTATAATATGATCCTTGACAATTTACTTCGTTTTTGCTCACTTGTCTTGTTATCTAACGTGATGCAGACACATCACCCAAGTTACCTTCATAATAAATTGTGTTCTTCTAATAGATCCCAACAGCTCGTTCACCCTCGAGTCGCATGATTAACATCGGAACGACAGTTTATTAACTCCATCCGCTTATTCCTTGCCTCAGAATGTGCGAAGGCGCCACTGGGCATTTTCGGACTAAACTCAAGTCCTTTTATTTGGAGTTTCCCGATCGATTTTTTTATTAGTTTTAATAATAGGTTCGTTCGTGTACTTTCAGCAAAGAAAAATTAAAAATGTCAAATCTCAAAAATCGAGAGAGAAATCTCTCAATTTATGTCGTTTTCCATTGGTTTCACTCGAGGATTCACTCATTCTGAAATCCAATGGAACAAGAAAACTGCTTCTGGGCTACTACGCTCACGTATTGGTGAAACGTCAAAAATTACTGTATGGCTGCTGCCAGTTGGCTTGTATAAAATACATAAAATGCACTTGTGTAAGTGCTTCTCGAGTGGATTCTGACTTGAAATCGAGAAGCGAAATTCTCTCCTCAGAATCAACAGAAGAGTATTTTTTGTGCCAATGGAACGGTTTCAGAAGTGATTTTCTTGATTCCGGACGCTCCCGGACGCTTCTTTTTGCCCAATGGAAAACGACATTACAAAAAGTTTAAGAAATGTCATTTCGACAGTCGTAAAATAAACGTTGACGGCAGAATCTACAAAATAAGTTGGATTTGATTTTTTTATAAGCTAAAATACTTATTAAATCTACCATTTTGAATGCGCTGATAAGTTCTAGGAGAACATTCAATTACAGCTTCTTACTCCGACAGTCCGACATCGTTGAAGACGAAAAAATAAAGTTTTATTTGTCAAACTTTTGAGCTGTCGCTGTCACTTGACAGTTTTAATTTTTTAGTAAGTCGAAATTCGGCGAGTAGAAAATTACGAAAAAATGAAAAGAGGGGAAATGGATTTCTCTCTCATTTTTTTCAATTTACACAGTACGTGGTCGCATTCACACAGTTTCTTAGCAAATTTTTAATAATTTTACGTTTGCAAAAAAGTACCCGAACGAACCTAATGTTTATATGTTTATATTTCCCTCTTGCCTTTTTATCATCCAGTTCTCCAATGCGTTGAATTGGCCGTGGTCAAAATCTATCATCTTATATCGATGACACTTGGGGGTCAAGTTCTGCAGAATCCAGAGTAGAATTGCTTGAAAGCATTGTAGCAAAATGTTAGCTTTTTCTTTAGCAGTTGTTGCTTGAGAACCGTCTTCTTTTTCTAGCGGTAGAACGACAGATCCATTTAGAATTCTAGAGTAGACAAATACATATATTGGGGTAATGGTACTCTCCTGCAGCAAACTTGCCTTAGTTGGAATCTCTTGATGCCTCTTGCTCTTAAGATTAAGCTTCTGAATTTTTTATGAATTCAGATTCGGGACCTAGCTTTTTTGTAAAGATTTTTAAGAGTGCTAACAAAATGTCTTACTTAACAGATTATATTGGTTTTATCTATCTCTTTCAGGAATTTTCTAGTTGTGAATTCAAAATACCATGCAAACATGACAGGCATTGTCATGTGTCAGAGTGGACTCTACTCAGCGGCCTTGGTTTTGGCCAAGGCCAAAGGCTCATGTAGTGACATATTCTCAGCGTTTAACAGTGTAGTTGGTCAGGAGTTTGGTAACACAATGTTCCATTGTGGTAAATATGTAAAAATAAATTAATCTCACTTAGGGTGGTATTCAGAGTTGAACGTGTGTCTATACAACATGAGTGAATCAATATTTTCGGAGAGTATCACGTATCTGTCTCATACATCGCTCGAGTACTTTGCATTTCTCCAGGACAAGCTTGAAAATATTCGTGAATGTGTATTGCAGGTATGAAAGCAAACTTGTAATCAAGTGATACAATATGTACTGAGATATGTGCTCATTTTAGCGCCTAGAGAAGCAGCTGAATCCATTCTCTGCTGTGTTTCGACCAATAGTTTCGCATACTTCGTCCACCCGATCAAGTTATCAACACAAACAGGAATACAACGACAATAACTCATCGTATATTTTGGAATTTTGTAGGAGTTTAATTGAAACTTACTTGGCTGTTCTCATTCATGTGGAATCTCTGAAATCAAAGCAGGACAATATTTGCAATGCTCTGTCTTCCTTCCGACTTACTTACGAAGACAATCAGGTGTGTGGTAAATTGTTATTCATTTAATTTATATGTCAACTGAACAATGTCTTTTAGTTTGCTATTGAAACTTCGAAATTCTCACCGCTCTCGGCGGGTTATTCTCATTGCTCCTGTGTCGTAGACGGCGCTGCGTACTTCTGGGGATCGAGCGGAACTTATTGTAATTTTAGCGCTAGCAAATCTTCCGGTATATATTATTAATTTCATGTATGACAGTATCTTTGCTTTAATTAAAGAAACTAATTTTCCAGACCAAGCAGAACCTTTTCATGCTGTGAAATGCCTGGACTCTATCGCACAACTCAATTTGGAAGTGCATACTGTTGTATGTGGCAGACACCATTCACTAGTACTTACCAATAATGGCGTAAGTAAAATACATCGTACGAGTATATTAAATGAATTGTAATAATTTGTCTTATAATGTTATAATAGCTGTACGCATTTGGCAGTAATAGCTACTGCCAATTAGGAATTGGTAAACAATTGTTAATGGCATTGCAACCTATGCTGGTAAAATCACTGGACGGGAGGAATATCACTGTCCTGGAAGCAGGACAGTATCACAATGCTGTTGTTGCTGACGGTTTCTTATACACTTGGGGGTAAGTTGGTTATATACACTAACAGAGTGTTTTGACTATAAAGTGTGTTCTTCGTTCTTTTGCAGATGGGGCGTTTATGGACAGTTAGGTCATGGGAGTACAGAAACTGTACCTGAACCCAAATTGGTGTCATTCTTTCAGTACAAGGTAAGATTCAAAGATAAATAATTATCTATGTGTTAGGCAGGATTCGCAATTGTCGTTACCAATAGGGCTTACTGTTTTGGCTTTTCACTAAGAAGATATCATTTTTGTTAAGCTTTTCGATTGGCTTTCATTGCACTTTTAAATGCAATGGAAAGCGAATTTATTTGTTTAATCATTTCACACTGAACAACGTGCAGGAAGCTGATGAATTCATTAGTTTCATGTGTTTCCAACGGACGATATCGTTATTGATTGCGGTTGACAAGAATAAGAGAGCTACATGGATAAAGAAATTTAGCCAAGTTGGTGTCAAAAATGAAAATAGGGAAGCGTATTTCTATTGTAATACATGCGGACGAATTTTACTAACAACATTCAGGGAATTTTAACCCATTATGTAATTGCGTAATACTCGTAAGGTTGTAAAAATCCAAACTACATAGCAACTAAAAATAATATGATATTCAAAAGTGTAGCAGTATTCATGCAGTAAAATTATCTTCGCAAAGCTTTTACTTTCAAATCAAATGTTTCTTGATTTTTTTTTACAGAAAGTGATACAAGTTTCATTGGGTCACGCGCACAGCCTTGTTTTATGCAAAAGCGCTTATGGGAGCACAGATATCTACGTATTCGGCTCGAATCATTTTGGTCAACTGGGAACAGGACCGATGACATCAAAGCATAGTACTGTTTCGCACGTCGAACATCAGACTAAATCTCTACATCCGATTAAGATTGAAGTAAGCACTGCAAGAATAAGACTGATTCACACCAAATTCTTTTCTAATGTAAGTCACCTGGTACCCTACTCGCTATAGTACCGATTTTAATAACTTGATTTAAATTTGCAGTTAGTAGTCGATGAAAATAATCAGCTGTATACATGGGGTTTGTCTCCGCAAGCGTTGCGCCTTGCTAATCAAATCAGACGTCGGGCCAACGCAAAACAAAAAATTGAAGAATTTCAGCGGAGAGAAATAAGTAAACGTTTTGAAGAGACTCTGTCATCGGATGCAGATACTGTAAATATAAAAATAGAAGTGCCAGAGTTTCCTTTAGCATCAAACATAGATAGCAGAGAAGATAAACCAAATATACCTAGTGATACCAAAGAAATAGAAATTGAAGTATTGAGCTCTGTCGCAGATCGAAAAGATAATGGAGTTGAGAATGGTAATTCTGCATCGAATCTTGGACGTAGTGATACGGTTTTGGTGGATTCATATAGTTCTGCAGAGAGTGAGTCATGTGATGAGCAGAAAGCAGAAGAAAAATCGTCGGCTGTTGAAGTGGATACTACAAATGAACATATGACGCCGCATTTGGTTGATACAACTGAAGTGGCAGGAGAAATAAATCAGGTGGGTAAATCTATTAAATTTTGAATATGTTTGAATGAAAAACGTTTTATAAAACACAAATTGTACTACGTACAAAACAATGCACCAACTGTTTATCATTACTCTTACACTATGAGATGTAGTTTCTTGAGCAATAGAGCAAAACATAGGCAAACATATTTTCTACTTCTTATTTCATTAAGTATATTTTCTGAATTTATACTAATGTTATAGATTTATATTGCTTTTTGTTTTTTAGGCTTCCAGTGGACTATTTCATTTTGCAATGGTCACGTCTGCCGGCTTACTTTATACGTGGGGTAAAAACTTGGAACATCAGTTGGGCACCGAGGACAAAGAACGTAAAGCTGTTAATAGACCGTCCGCACTAGAAAATATCGATAGCCCAATGAACGTGCAATGCGGATCTGACTTTACCCTTGTAATGAGCCGCGATTATGTTGTGAAAGCCTTTGGGGGCAATGCCCAAGGACAGGTTTGTGTACCTCATTTTGTCCATTCGAATATTAAACCAATTTATTTCCCTATAGTGCGGTCGAGATCTGGGAGCTCTCTTTGACAAAATGAAACGTGTTGTGTGCTTGCCCTCCACTAAGCGAATGATGCGCTACGAAAGTCAATGCGTCGAAATACCAACAGAAATTAACCTCCCACGACCAAGAATTCGTCTGGACTATGAGCCGGTACGATATTTGAAAATCATTCCAGAGTATCAGCCGCATTTCGTCCAAGAAGCGGGCATATCCCTGGAACCACATGAATCAGCAATAAAGTCACCCTTAACAACAAACCCGTGTCAGGAATCGGATGACATGATCTCAAGTATTGAAAATCTCAGTCTCATGGATGCTGATTCAATGATTCTTTCTTGCAATGCATACCCAAATAATAGCTCAAACGACATTTCGGCCGATGAGCAAAGTTATTCACGTCTTCCGCCATCGGATGATCTCAGTTCCGAATGCAGTCAGAACAGCCGAGAGCTTCGCAATTACATCCACTATTGTTTGTATGTGTTTCATGGTCTTTACAATCCAGATAAGATAGAGAAGTTCTCCAAGAAACGTCTTGAATACCGTATACGCACATTAATGTTAAATTTTAAATTCGTCGACGCCTTTACCCTCTGCTTATCTGATTGCTCAACCGGTTCAAAATCCCTGAAAATCTTTGAGTATTTCACCAAAGACACCAGTTTCGTACCAATGCGAAGGCAAGATCTCAAGTTTTTCATATATCGTTTGTTCGTGCACTTTATCGCAAAGAAATTCGATATCGGAGAATGTGAAGAATTCTTCCTTTCTGATCTCGACTACTATCTGCTGGAGTTGTCCTACGTTCTCTACTTCAACAACAATAATTCCGAATTGGAGCAGAATCTCAATCAGAAATTCAAAAACCTCATCATGCAGGACCCTAATCACAATGACGAGTACAGGCTCGACGACACCGATGCCATTTTCGACAGTCTCAGTGTCAAATTCAAAACCATTGTGTGCCAGAGTCTCTTGAAATACTGCGAGGGCTAGCATAGGCACCTGCTTCGGTATCGGCATAGGCAGAATATTTCAATGATCGATTTTTATAAAATTAAAACCATTTCATAAGCGCGAAATGTACATATTTTAAGAATTATACATATATATTGTATGTGACAGGTACACATAAATTGACTGCAAATAAAAACGACACAGACAAGTTTTTGTCGGTGTAGGTTTTTAATATCGGGCCTGGTCTTGTTTGTTTTTATTAGCGACTGATGTTGAAGTTGAACACAATAAAGAAGGTAGTGCCATTTTCTTTTTATTTTCCAAACGATCCTAATAAAAATAATTTTTTTTTTTGAAAACAAATAATAATTATAAATGTATGTACTTTTTCTGTCAATCTCACCATGTTGTCGGCTCAGACATACATAAACAATTTTAAATGTTTTTACATGCCCTTAGTGTAACACCGTTTTTAGTTGCAACGTTTTAAAATTTTGCCCTTAATGCGCTTTTTGTATATTTTCAGCTTGTGATCTAATTTAATCAAAGATATAAACAAAAATAAAATATTATACATTCATACACTAATATAGTAGACATTATTGTTAAGAATATTATAAATTATGTAAATGTTTATTTCTGAAATAAAACCAAACAAAACTGTTCTTTCTAATATTATGTAAGTGTGCATTTAATTGTGCTAAATAATGGTAGAGAGTATAAAACTGGAACGATGTGACTATTGTAATGTAATGTATTGTAAGTTTCACACTCAACCCTGAGTCAAACAGAAACAGTTGCAAAACAAATGCCTGCAGTAATACACGGTTATAAAAAAGATTCCTGCGCTTCTGTTTGTGCGGTGTCTCAGTATAACAGACGTCTTCTGTATCTTTAAGAGGGACTTGTATTCCAAACGAGTATTAAATCCACTGAGATGCCGAACGGTGGCAAGTTATTCCTTCATTAATAATCTTATTAATGAAGGAATTCACAATTCGTAAATCATTAAAGCCATTGATAAGCAAGATTGAGCTTTATTGTCCATATTAAAAAAAAATTGTCATTTGTAGTGTTGTTTTGAGGAAAATATATTTTTCATTTGTTAAGATTGGTTAGGTGTGACAGCCGTAAAAGGGCTTAACTATTTAAATAAATTTCTTGTTTCTTTCGCATCTGAACGTTTGTTGGGTTAGGTTTACGAGTTGGTAGACACTAAGACCCATGTGGGCATTGGGATGTCCTTTTATGAGGGGTTACCCGTTGATGTTAAAAATGGTTTAGCTTCATGCCGCTCCTTCCAGACCCCATCCCATATAGCTATCCTGATATCCTCATTGACAACTGTTACTTAGCCAATGTAAGGCTAGTAAAAGTGGCTGTTTTACTGACAGACCATGGTTTGTGTAGTGATTGTTCAATGTTTTTTAACAATTGCTCCAAAGCTGAGAAGTTAATCCTAAACTATGGCCCCTATTGTGAGTGTCGATAGTTGGTCGTTGAGCGACAACTGTGATTGTCGATTGCGATTGATATTTGTCGATTCGGCAGTCGCTTGTAGTCGATTACAAATGTCTGGTCGATGCTTTCTCTTGGAAGTGAAAACATTTTGTGCGTACGAATAGCTAAAATCAATCGACAATTATAGTGACGATCGCCGATCGACAATCATAAGGCGTATTTTTTTGGGAAGTGAGTATAACAAAACCAAAAGTGAGTATAACATAACCAAAAGTGAGTATAACAATTTTGCATGTAAAAGTAAAAGTGAGCTAGCTATAAATTCCCAAAAAAATATGCCTATAATTAGGGCCTATTTATTGAATTTATCATACGTTATTTATCAAAGTTGGTATGTATGTTTTTTAAAAACTCGAAATTCACGTGGGCAAAAATTGTCTAACTGCAACTAGTGGCAGTGTTGAGGGTCTTAGTCTAAATTGCGATGAAAATTTCAACAAAATAATTAGGTAAAGCTGCAAAACTTATTTTTTCCAAAAACCCGTATTTCTAATTTAGGAAACCCATTGTAGTACCTTCCTTCTAGATGTAGATATATTTATAAAAATCTTTGCAGCCTTTGTGTTATAGAAAAAACTCTTTCCCCCTGAGAGCCTTAACAGTGAATTCGGGTTAGAATTTGATTAACTGACTAGAGAAAGACAAACTTTTTTTGGTTTTTAGTTTTATTATTTTGGATTACAATTCTATATGTGCAATTAATAGTTACAAAATTTATACAGTTTCGTGTTATTGAGCTTAATTCTAAGTCTTATACTAATGACTTAAAAATAAAACGGAATTTTTATGTTATTGGCGTTTTATAAAACATTTTACATTACTATAATTTGTTTTAATAAATTTAGAATTACGAACGATTTATTTTAAATTCACAATATTATACAAAAATTTATTAACAGCACTTATGTCAAAAGAGAGGCACGATCCAAACGATACATTACATCAAATGGGAGTTAGTAACTTGTATTGAGGCGCAAGATAAGATATTTTTTGTTCTTAAATTACTCTCAGGTTCCTTGAAGGTCTATATAAATGTAAATAAAATTTTAAAAGCATTTTTCATTCAGTTCATAATGTAGGTACGCATGCAATAAAAACGATAAAAATATTAAAAATAAATTCTTACAGCACATTTTTAGCACGTCTCCTCTTTACAATTTAAACGCACTATCTCTGTCTCGCTCTCTCTTTGTCTCTCTCTCTCTCTCTCTTGATCGAACACATGATTTGATTTGAAATTTATAGCAAGTTTCAATAATATTACAAGTTACTAGGCGGTCCTCTGGATCGATGTCCATAGACACCGGAATGTCTAGAGCCGGGACGTGAATGAACAATTGCATAATGATCGGTATCAATTGGTAATGACCTTCAAGAACAGTATTTTAAGAGTTAAATATTGGATATCTTTCGGGTGGGTTAATAATTAGAATATGAATAATACAAAATGTAGTTGCACTAATACTATGCAAGGCAAGCTTGTACAAGTACAGGCTTTTTCTCTTGTACATATTATGAAATATTTTATAGTTTTGTTAGGGTATTTTCAGAATGTATTTTGAATTGAATAATATGAGTTAGGTTAACTGTGTCTATTTGGCAGGCTGCTACTGTACAGATTTTTTACGAGTTTATAGGAGCAATATAAAACAAAATGTAGGTAATGTGAAGTGTTGTTGAGAGAAGTAGAATAGTAGTTCATGCTTAGTATCTATCAGACCTATTCGATTGAATCGTTGAGCCACCACTCGTGTATCCTTTGTTGTGACCTTCACGGCCGTGTAGGGAATAGCGTGATCCATATTGGCTTCCGTGCCAGCTGCGGTAGGGATCATATTCTTCTATGATTGAAGCTTCTTTTTCGATTATCTGAAAATATAAGGCGAGTAGTTAGTAACATAAGTGTGCATGTAATACGTTTTGTATTTATAAATGGAAGTCTGAACTACACAAGTGTGTAAATACTACATAAAGTAGGTTCTCTGATTTTGAAAATTTAGCATTGAACCCGATTTATGAGCGACAGGAAAATGGCAATTCAGTTTGTATGGGGCACATTATTTTCATTCTACCTACATATTTTGCAACAGGAACGAAGCTGCGGATAAATACTAGAATGTAGGTATGTATATTGTAAATTAACGTAGGGGAGAGTGGGTATGTATGGAACACAGGAGGTATGGGACACGAGCATTTTCCTAAACGCTATACCCTTTTTTCCATTTGTGCTGATCACAAATTTGTTCTTTAATGTGTACCTACCGGTCAACGAAGCAGGTCTTGTGCACAGTTGTAATTACGCAGTGGAGAGCAAAAAAAAGTATTTTGTATATAAAAAGTAAAATCCTTGGGCAAACTTTGAGTCAAAGAAAAAAATTAATGAGTGAACTTATTGTACAAAAAAGTGAATCGAATATATAGTAACATTTATTACGAATTGATTTAGGTACTTCTAATTTTGTTTGGCCTGTGCCATGTTTAAAGTGATATTTTGGTTTATCTTGATAAGGTGCCCTACAGGATGATTGGGACACTCATATGCACACACAACCTCAGCATGTTGCACCAAATAAGAGGAATCCACGGGATATTTATTCCTTTAGTGTGGATTTAAAATCCAAATTTGTATCACTGTCATGAATACCCACTTTTCTGAATTGTTCCTTTTTTCTTTTTACGCTTTTTTGTTATGTTTTTTTTATTTTTTTGTACAAGTGAAGCTGTATGTTTTTAACTCTTTTTTGTTAGAACTGAATAATATATATTTTGTTTTGATAAGTAAACCGAAAACTTATGTTATTTTATCGTCTTTATAGAAAAAAAGATTTTAACATAGCCGTCCCATTCCACCACATAGCTGTCCCAATCCTCCTTGAACCAGGAGGAATGGGACAATGTTAAGTGTGTACATGGAATGAATTTTAACTTCTATTCTGGTAAACGTTTAAATACTTTTGTGTTTTTAATAGCTTGCCACAATGTTATATTATCTTAAGAAAACTGTTTTGTGCAGATATGATTTATAGGTTGCGAGTAGTTGAGTTTTTACTGAAAAGTGTCCCATACATACCCACTCTCCCCTACATGGTGGTCAACTAGTCTGCTTTGATGATTTATAATAGGCATATATGTGATTCATAATAAATTAAATAATATAAATTTTTTTTCAAAAATCTCTTCGCTAATATTTTTTATGATTTTTTGAAAATTGCTAAAAATGACTATTTTAGCCACTTTTTCCACCTTTTCATACAAAATTTTTCTGAGATCATCCCATTCAAAAAATCATAAAAAATATTAGCGAAGAGATTTTTGAAAAAAAAAAATGTTTGCAGTCACTATTAGAATTGTTTGAAGAAACATTTTGCATCAAAACATTTTTTTTTTTTGACCGAGGAAAAAAGTCAAAAAGTAGACTTTTACAAAAGTTATAAATTTTCAATGGGTACTTAATAGGAATGGGAAAAACCGGCCGGTTTTTGCCGTTAAAGGTTATTTTGCTTCGGTTAACCGCACTTCTTCAGGTATTTTTTTTTGCTCGGTTCTCCTCCGGTTTTTTTCAAAAAGTTCGAAAAAAACCGGGGAACATTTGCTTATTCACTTTCGCATTTTCGCATTTTCTCCTAGCAAAAAAAAATCTTACTCTGTTCCAGCCATGATGGAATGTTCCAGCATTTTACATTTATGTATGTACTTGTTGCTTTTGCTCTCGCATTAATGAAATTGGTGCACTCTTTCATTTCCCATATACACCTAGCTAGACCTACAACATCCATAATTACACGCACTTTGACTTTGAATCAGTTTTGTCCGTTTGTCGTCATTGGCACTTTCCACTTTGTAATTATGTATTGCTTCACCCTCGATCCATTTTTTTTTGGGAGCAGAGCCAAACATGTATGCGGAGTTTGTCATTTATTGCTCAAAAATATTTGTCACTTGTCGGAAGTTCTGTAGCTTCTGAACGATTGGTCTCCACATTAAATGATGTTGTTTCTGATGAGAGGAGTCGACTCACAGACCAACATATAATTGAAAGAGTATTTATGAATAGGTTGGAAGAAAAATATTGGCCAACCTGTTGATGTATTTATTTATGTGATCAGCTATTAATTTAAATTTTTATGTAGTATATAATTCATTGAAATCTTTTTGTAATTACATTTTAGTGTCTTCATTTCATAAATAATATAATTTTCAGTCTCTGAATTATTGTTTGAGAGAATTACATTAACAACAACTCGTAGACACAGTCACTTTGGTAGCAATGATAGCTATTTCGAACTACACCACTAATTCATCATCAGACTCCTTTAAGTGATTGTTTGAATAGCTTTGAATTCTGACAGTCAATTCTCCGTATATATCCACTTGGGAAGACATTTCTGTCTTTTCCCCTGTCAGGAAGTGAACTTGCACCTCGATTTTTTTTCTCAATTGACCAAGTGACTACCACTTGCGCTAATTGAGCGACGAATACAAGCCCGCCAACTGGTGATTAGAACGGAGGAGAAGACCAACCTCTGTGCGTTGTTGTTGCTACGAGGTGTTTTTGTTTATTGTCGTTCTCTCGGTTTTCTTCACCTCTTCCTCAATTTTCAATAAAAATGTAATAAATTTTTAAATTTGTATGTTTTTTTCGTAAAAAAACCGGAAGCCGGTTTATCGTAAAACCGGTTATTTTAGGAAGTTTAAACCGCCAGGTTAAACTGGTGAGAAATTAAACCGGTATAACCGAAAACCGGTGATTTTGTAATAACCGCCATCCCTAGTACTTAATGGGTTAAGGAAAGTTGCGTATCATTCCAACGGAATTTAAATGACCTTTCCATTGATGCCAAAATTTACATGAAGTAAGTTCAAATTATGAGCAGAATTTAATTTAGTTTTGTCAAAATACTTATGCCGGCCACGTACATATGTCCCTAGTAAATGGAATAATGCAATAATCGCGTCCGAATTTCTGATGAAAAACAGAATGCGGCGGCACTTAAGTGATATCATCTTCAAAACATAATGGAAAATACCTATTCTCGAGTGCCCAAATACACATGTTAAACATATCATTAGATTAAGCTTTTGTGATAAATAGTTTTTCAATTTAAGTAAAGTAGTGTAACATAGGCAATTGCGGATGCATCTTTTTAAACAAAAAATATCAAAAAACTTACCTCAGTTCTGGCACAACTAAAGCTCATTGCTGTACATAGGAAAATGTTCATTAACAACATTATAAGGAACAGAACACCAAGAGTTATTGCAAGCCACAGAAGCCATGGTGGTCGTATACCGCTATCTTCACAAGCAGGCGAGACAACTGTTGAATGAAAATTAAAAAAAAAATTTAAACAACATCACACAATCGTAATAACTTTACTTTAAGTTAACTTTTTCCGATTTCGTTTTTGATTTGTGTTCAATATTTGCAAAAATATTATTGGTTTAATCTTACTCAATTAAAAAATATGTCCAAATGGAATGGAATTATGTAAAAATAAATTAAAGTAAAATGAAAAATATATTCGGTGAACGTACGTGGTGCTTCTGCTGGATCAAGGACAAAAACAGTGGTTGCACCCAATGTCATTCCTTCGTCGGTTTCACCCAATGTTCGTCCTCCCTTGATAGAGGTACCACCAGTTCCGGCGAGAGCGATTTGTTCACAATCAATATCATCGACACACTTAGTAGAGCATTGATGTATATCGCATTGAAGATGCACTTCGGAACCTATAAACCAACAAACACTAGTACACCAGTACCGTTACTATATTCTATTTATATACAAACCTTCAGGGAATTTGAACATAGACTTAAGTGTTGCACTTGCAGAGGTACCATCAGAGTTCGATGTAAATTTTGAGATTAAATTGGGGTTAACAGGACAACTAGAGTTATAAACGAAATATTAGAAAATATAGAACACTTTTTTATTAGAATGTTTATCTTATTCAGACTTACCCTCTTTCATCGATCAGTGGAATACTAACGTTCTTTTTATCGAAAGCGAAACAATTTGATACTCTGATGCCGTTTGTAGCTACAATTGAAATTTATTATAGAAATTTGAGAAACAAAATACTCTGTACTATTTTCACCATTTGGTTTAGTCAATTCTGCTTTAATTGTGTATTGATGTCCATAAACTGTTTCTCGGACTCGTCGATCGTTCTCTAAAAACTTTAAGATAACATGCGCATTGTCGTCCCTAAAAAAAGAAACGAAAAATATTTAGTAGATATAACAGCAAATAATAATATAATGTTTCTAATTTTAATTGAATAGGATAAAATTATTTATTTTTATATTTTTATTATTATAGTAATGCATAAACAATACTTTTAGTTATTATTCCATAACATTTCCCCGCACTTGGATAGAGTCATATTAAAATCTATGTATGTAAGAAACTGACATAATTTGGATTTAAATGTAACGTGTGTTGTGTACGTGTATTTTAAAAAAGTTCGAATATTTTTAAAAATATTAATCAATGTTTCGCATATACCTACATTACTAGGATATGAGAAGAGCAAATTGTACAATTATCCTTGAATTCGCAAAGATTCTTCGCCAAGGTTGATGGGTAACATTCATTCCATATAATGAAAATGAGGGGAGACAAAACGCACCCTTGACGAAGTCCAACACTCGTAGGTTATTTTAACGAGAAATATCTACCGTCTGCCAGTCTGCTGAGTATTTTGAGTATTTGGCAATGAATAGAGAGCCTAATGTGATTTTCCATTGGGCTGATTTCATATTTTTATTTCAGATCTCCTTTTTTTCGTGGCAAATGGAACATGAAAGCAGATTGATCTGTGCGTTGTTGATTAGTGCCTTATTTGACAGTAGATACCTACAACAGCTGTGCAAATTATTTTCTTTTGTCGATGGAAACATACAAACCTCATATGGATAATCGACGAAGAATCGAAATCCACAGATGACGAGGAAGAAGAATAAGACGACGAAGATGATAGCAATTCCTCCAAAATTTAGCCCATGTCCATTACTCGTATATACATTTTTGTTCTGAATAATTGATTTTCACGAGGCTTCGGCTTTATTGAAATGATACGTATGAACAATATTTTGACTTCCATATTTACTAGTGTGACAACTTTATTAGGACCTATTACATTTTCTGTTATTGATTCATAATCCATAATTTGTTTCAGCTGAAAATAAGTGCACTTACCGTGTTTATACCGAATAAATTATTCTAAACGATTTTATACCCAAATTGCAATCCTACATCCCCCCAAAAATAGGGCGTGTCATAAACATACGGATATGTGAATTGACGGAGATTATGTAAATATTTTATTTATGTTTTCTTAGGCACTTATCACAAAAATTATTATATTTTTGTCGACAATAAATGGATTAAAAATTAAACTGTTGCTAATCGACTATATATTTTTAATGTCAATAATACGTAGTAAAAATTTAATGAAGATGAAGTGAGTAGTATAGTCGCACATAAGGAACCAACTCATATGTATTCAGTTTTGTGGTGCAATTATATTTTGTGGGTATACGTATACTATACAGTAGGCTGGATTGAATATGGCTGTGTTATTAATTGGTGACCCTATATTAGGACATCATTTATGCAAAAAATCAGGAACCTATGACTTTATCTTCAGGTGGCGCAGACGACTTGAATTTTTAAAAAAATAATACCAATATTTAAAAATTCTTTCCTCAAATTATAGTTATTTTAAATCAGGAACCTATGATTTTACTGTCAGTTGCCGCAAATTACTTGAATTAAAAAGAAATTCAAGGCCTACAATATAATTCTTCATTCAATTCAGAGTAATTTTTAATATTTTTTTGAAGTAATGTGTTAGAATCGCCGTCTATAAAGTCTAATTGTGCGTATAAAACTATTTTAATATTTATATCTTGAACTAAGTTACTCGTTCCACCACTTTTATAAACATTTCTTGGACATCCATTCTTACAGTAACAAATTCTTTTGCATTGACTTATTAAAATGCCTAAACTTACATTTACTTTACTTTTGGTGGCGCTTACAGTCAGGGGTGGACCACGGTCTCAACCAACAAGCCCCTCCAGCCAGCTCGGTCCTTCGCTAGCTGCCTCCAGTTACGCACACTAAGTTGGTTGAGGTCGTTCTCCAATTGTGCGCGCCACCTAAGGTGGGGTGTTGGGTCTTCCTCTGCAGCGTTGTCCCTCAGGGGTGGATTCGAAGGATCGTCGCTCGACGGGCTGGTGCGTTTTTGTCCGTATAGTTCGTCATTGAATCTTCTTCTCCACACTCCATCGTCACAAACTGGACCGAATATCACTCGAGGAATCTTTCTCTCAAAGCATCCCAGAAGGTTTTCATCCGCTTTTGACAGGGTCCATGCTTCTGCACCATACAGCAGGACCGGGATGATTAAGGTATTATCTCTTATATAATATCTCCTTGGTTCTATGAGAGAGGGCTTTACTTCTTAGATGCCTTCTTAGCCCGAAGAAACAGCGATTGGCAAGAGTTATTCTTCACTTGATCTCTACGCAGATGTCATTTTGTGAGGTGATGATAGTGGAGCCCAGGTAGATACAGTCTTTAACTACTTCGAAGTTGTATCTGTCCATAGTGACGTTTCGTCCGAGACACCGATTTTGAGATTTCTTTATCGTTGACAGCATATACTTCGTTTTGTCCTCATTAACAGCCAGACCCATCTTCGCCGCCTCCGTTTCGATGCTTGCAAATAATGTCAATATCATCAGCATAGGCAAGTAGTTGAACGGACTTTTGAAAAATTGTACCTCTGGTGTTGGCTTGTGAGTACAAACGCTTCAAGAACGATGTTAAAGAAAGTAAATGATAGCGCGTCGTCTTGTCTCAAACCTTTTTCGACATCAAATGAATCGGTTGTGTTCTTGCCGACTTTGACGAAGCAGCGAGATCTCTCCAACCTGGTTTGACATAAAAACCAAGTTATCATGCAAATATGGTCCGATTCCCATTTCAACATGCTTAAAAGATCATTGTACTTGAGGGATGACCTTAAGAACATCGTTATAAGAACTATTCAAAGAAATTCATTCTTTGTACACCCAGAAAATTTATTGCACATAAGAGAGCTAGCTCTCCGAAGATTAATAAAGGCAAGACTACTGAAAAAAGGCAATCAAGTTCGTGAGTTTCAACTACCTAAACTACAAATAGATGCATCTAACTACTACGACTTAATAGACTGGTCGAAGGAAAAAGTAACCGAACCACCGATGTCAGTGAAATACAGCGATACAGAAATATCGAACATGATTTCTTCAAAGGACAATTTTAATGTGTTTGCAGAAGTTCCCTTCCCACACTCAAGCAGTAGAACGGTGCGTTAAGATTGTTAACTGCACAGAGGCTACATTAGAGCAAAGATCAAATCCAGGCAAAAATTACCTTTTTTTTTTGAAAAACATCGCAATATTTCAACCGTACCGAAGGTCCAAGAACTTCTGATGGAAACAATTAAACTTATTTCAGATTCTATTTACTGCCTCTTGTATCTATTTACATAATATATATTCAATAAAAAGAAAAAAATATATATTTTAATACATTTTATTTCGACCTTTTCGAGATACTTTTTGTCGCTTATACTTCCAAGTTCAAGTCTAGTGCGCCACCTGAAGATGTTGACGTAGAAGACTGAAATTTGGAATTTATATATATTTATGACCATGGGTCAGCAATTTATAACACAGGAAAAAAAATATTAAAAAAAAAAAATGTTCGCTCCATCCTACTATACAGATATTTGGTTAGAAGTTTTACTGTTAATATTAGGTATTTAAAAAATTTATATCAATTTCTTTAAACCCTGGGTAATCTATATGATCTATAGTTTTTCTGACCTATAAATATGGTCTAAGTCTAGGACCATAGCCACCATACATGCCGCGAGGGTCATCTTTGGCATACTATTCCTTCACGTCCCAAATTCTATTTCATTGCAATGCAAAGTCGTTCATGGAGTTGAAAGTCATGGGAATGGGAAGGCATGTGTGGCCCAGCTCTAAGTGTGTCTTTCTAAGAAAACCACCTAACCTAAAATAGCATCCAAGTTCTCCTACGCGAAAAGTAAACGGTTTATTTTTGATACCTTAAAATTAGTTTTTAAAGTTTCATTTATACAAATTTAAAATATGTGGATCATATTCATATTACTTTCAATAATTATGACTTACTTTGGAAAACCAGTCTTGCCGCAAGTGATCACGTAAAATTTATCATCAGCCAATTCCAATGTTTTATGAACTCGTACTGCCAGTTGAATTGATCGCTCTTCGGTTTTCTATAGATTGTAAAAAAAGACATTAATTTGTTAAAAGGAAATTAATGAAATGGTAAGGGTGATAATTTTGTTGATTTTATTGTAGTTAAAGAAGCAAAGAAATAATTATATAATACCAATGTATCATAGTAGTAAAGCGGTAGTTATTTGGTCATTAAAACAATGGACATTATAATTAACGTTTTTATCTTCATTTAAAATATATATTATGTAGTTCACAGAATTTTATTTGGAAAATATTGCCATTGTATAAATTAACCTTAAGCCACTAAAAATGTAACGGGTCTTGATACGTGGTAATACAACATTTTGAATGGCCAGGTTAAATTTGACGAATTAACAATGTCGAAATTTGACATATTAAATTGTCTATTAGGATCTAGAATATAAAGTGAAGGTTAGAAATGATTGTGATTAAGGCCCAATGTTTTCTTTTTGCATAATACATTTTTAATTGACATTTCATAGTCATATAGTCATATTAGGAAGCGAAGTACCGAGGCGGATTGCGCATTCAGTACAGACAATCAGTCACTTTTTAGCATGAATAAGTCAAAGTGGACTTGTTAGGTGGTCTTAGTATTTTTAGCGCTAAAGCAGCTGCTAACATTTATTAGGTTAACATAATTAGTTATGATTATAGGTTATCAAAAGTACACGTTACCTTCCGCGAAAACCTGTGTTCAAGGTAGTATGTTGAGTTAAAATAGAATCTTGTATATGAATGACTTCAAGCTTGATCTTTCGTTTTAAGATGTGCCTCTCTACACCCTTGACTACAGACAGCTCCAAAATAATCTGAGCTCAGAGCTATTACAACTCCAAGAGAAGGCTAAGCATTTCAACGACAAGTATGCTGTAATCAAATTTAACTCCTATGTGAGACAGATAAGAGTATCCCTGACAAACTCGTCAGGTTGTGCAGAATAACGATGGAGAATATTCACAATCTAACCGAGACCTCTGACGGACGTTTACACAAGGTTATGCGTTGTCATGTAACTTTTTTATTTAACATCGAAACTTATAGGCCAACACACAATGCATGATCTTTCAAAATGTTATGCATTTGCTTGCATATGTCGATGATATTGATATAATTGGTATAGAAGGCGACTTAAATGGGTTTAAGGAGCATAAAACGTACAAAACGTCATATCCGATAGCTAGGTATATAACTTTGAGGTTGTAAGGGACTTTGTACGCCGGGGTTCTGCTGACAATAATATCTCAACCGAAATAAAAGAAAGAATAACTCTTGCCAATTGATAGGTAAGAGACGTATCCCAAACAACTATAAGGAAATTCTGTGTAAGACCTTGACCGGACCGCAGAACGCAGCAGAGCGCCCACTAGTATAGAAGGGAAGGGCACATCAACCAACTTGCAGTGATAAACTATAGGCAGTTCGCCAAAAATCGAGCTTACTGGTACTGGAGAGGCGTAGTGGTTGGGCCTTTGTTCGACTCATAATGGAAACTCTTTATTTTTAAGTATGTCCAAATATAGGTTTAGAAGTGAGCTAATGCGTATTCGATGAGTGTCTTCAACCAACTTCAGCAAACGCTTGTCTACTAAGATGAGTAAAAGACTAATATGAAGTGAGCGAGCTGACATCCACAGACCAAATCATAATTACAACATTAGTTGGTGTTGAAGGCATTCACATCCCATCCATATATTGACTTGAAATTTGGCTTTTACTATTTAAATATCTACTCTACAAATAATAAGCCTCAGAAAATAAATAAATAAATAATGTTGTGTTACTGATAATAATAAAGCAATTGAGGAAGGCTAGAAGAGTTTCAGGAACAAGGCGGTGGTAGACAGAATGAAAAAATGGCCGGAGTCCGCCGGCTTAGATATAGCTGAACACAAGACCGAGGCTGTCTTGATAACCAGCTGAAATTGTGTGGAATTTGGAAATTTCCGGGTTGGGAATCAAACCTAATGGGTCTAAGGAGTCTCTAATGTACCTAGGAGTAACGCTCGACAACAGCCTAAACTTTAAAACGCACATCCAGTACGCCGCCGGCCGGCAGAAAGGACTCACAGATGCAAGCAGCTCTTTCCCGAATGCTGCCAAACATCGGTGGACCTGGATATATCAGGAGGATTCTACTATATCCAGAGTGGTCAACTCAATGCTTCTATACGCTGCGCACCGATCTGAGCGGGGGCTCTAAAAACAAACGAAACAAGGAGAAAGCTCTCGTCAGCATACAGGCTCTGCGCAATATAATACGAACAATAAGGGGCTTTCCAATAATCTCGGATGAAGCAAATAAGGATCTACCTTAAGCAAACAGCCAACCGGCAAGAGGTCCCTAATAGAAGGGTCAAAGTAGAAGAGAGGGAATCATCGATGGCATTATAGCAAGCCATCATGTAGGATAACACGGCAAAAGGCAGATGGACCCACAAACTGATCCCCACCATCGAGGTCTTTACAAAAAGAACAATTGGGGACTGCAACTCCCACCTTACGCAGTTCTTATCGGTGCACAGCGGCTATCAGAAATACCTTCACAGATTTGGTCACGATAGCTCGCCTTTCTGTCCCGAATGCCCAGATGAAGAAGAAGATACGGAGCACGCAATGTTCCATTGTAGGCGCTTTGCAGGGGGAAGAGCGAACTTACCAAATCCCCAAAGTCTAATAAGCCATATGTTAAGGTCAGAAGATGACTGGCTGGATGTATGCTCCTTTATAACGAGTGTACACGAAGAATTAAGGAGACTTGAAAGACTTAGAAGAGCCGAAATGGCGGACCCAGAGGATTTAGCATGAGTTGCTAACCAGTCCCACGAAGTAATAGCTAACGGCAGTCCCGCGGAGAGAGTGGTTGAAGGAAATACGGTGTGGATTAGTACGTCAGGCGTACTCCTGGCATCGATTATTCGGGTTTGCGAATTGTGCATATTGGTAGCACAAGCTACCGCATCTTTAAAAGATAACCACATCCATTGGCGCAACCAAAAAAAAAAAAAACATATCACCCTAAATGAAGGATATTGCGGGTAAATAAATAAGTTAAATTAAGTTAAGTGTGCGTAATCCATACTTTATTATAAATAAAACGGTCCTCTTGTAAAAATTACTTTGAACAGCTGAATGTCAAAAGGCCAATAGAAAGGCTGATGACATCAGAAAACCATCTCAGAAGTGTCATCTATTGCTGTTATGTGCCAGGCGAATGCGTCTGACCGACCGACGATGTTTATTGCTCAATCCACAAATGTGAATTCGCTTTGAATAATAATCCTTAACCAATGGCATGTACCAACAAGAAATAAGAAGTCACAAAACTCAAATGCATTACTTTATCATCAATCATAACCTGTTGACAGTATTAGGGAGTGGATGAAAATCTGATGTCGGACCCATTCAGCGCCAAGATCACGTAGGATTCCCACACAAATCTATGAAACAAAGCGGAGCTGGGGCTCCCAGTTTATTATAAATTTCTTTGAATATGATATAGTAGACGGTCGTGGTTCGTGGTGTTCCCTTCATGGTTTTTAGTTGAAACGAATTGACGATTGTACCCATTGTACCCCATATGCATTTTGCAACAGATCGAATATAAAAAAAAATCATTTACCGCTATAATACTCGTATCGTAACAGTAAATTTATTGATAAATATGCTTTGTTGTTTTTTATGTAAAGTTTAATTTGGTAGTAGTATTAGTAATAAAAACCATTAGCTTACTTCGGCACTCACGTTGCTAACCAAAATACCACAATAATCTGGCTGTCCCTGGTTTGCCAACAA
Source organism: Cheilosia scutellata (assembly GCA_955612985.1). Lineage (NCBI taxonomy): Eukaryota > Metazoa > Arthropoda > Insecta > Diptera > Syrphidae > Cheilosia > Cheilosia scutellata. The sequence continues at coordinate 71,934,833 of OY015312.1, forward strand.
ATTGAGACTAAATGCAACTGCATCGGAGCCATCGCCAAAGGACATACAACTGGGAATGCGATAATCTCTGGCATGTACCGCTCCGGAATACGGACCATTGAAGTGCACTTTGATGTTCATTGTTCCAGCTTTGCACGTTGCCGTGACATGAGGAGCGAATTCTGTTGTTGATGACTCTTGACATGATACCTGGAAATAAACAAGATAAAACAGAATAAGTTATATTATTTGATGACGGAAAATTCAATTGAAATTAATATATCGTTATTACAAAGACTATTTGATCGAGCTCCTCGACAAAATATAAAAACATGCTAACCGACATATCACCTGACCTGAGGTATTCTCTAAGCACAATCGAAGAGAAATAAATATGATAACATAGAACATAGAAAACGAACTTCCTAATACATGACAAATTTTTTTTGTGTAATTATGCCCCAATTTAATATAGATTCTATATTAAGGCCTTTTTAAGAAATATCACCCCAAAAAAATGAAAAATTGCCACAAAAGAATGAAAAATGCCCCAAACTCAATGAAAAACGCGAAAAATATGTTAAAATCGATTCTAAATATTGGAATAAACGACGAAGATTACCTTCTACGTAACTTTTAGTGTTCGATTCGATCTAATATTTAACAAAAAAATACCACCAAAATTAACAAAGAAATAAGAGAGGGCAACGTAGATGCAATAAATGTAAAGAAAAGGGAACATTTTTACATATTGTTCTTAACAAAAATGGTGCTAGACCAAGTAATCATACTTAACGTGACCATTTATTTTTTGGCAAAAAGCGGCGGGTTTTTTGAAGCTAAAAGCGGGCGTGTTTTGACGGGTTTGGCGGGTGAACAATTTCGTCCAAAATAGTAGAAAACAGTTTATTTCACGTATTGTCACGTAAAATCTAATATAATTCTTTAAAAATAAACTTCATCAGTTTTTTTAATATACGGAGAAACGGCTTCCAAATCTTGCGTAATCGTTACATATTTTTTAATTTTTGGATTTTTCGGCATCTCGGAGTCGGTGTGTCTCTCTTTATCTTTATACATTTTACAGTCGTTTTTAGAGTGTCAATGAATAACATTTGTTGCTTCTTTGACTCATGATATTTGCAATTTTCTCGCACTTATGCCAACTGAAGTTGTCTACGCAGCTTAGATCTGCCATCAGGGTTGTTATATGTTTATACCCGGTACCACACTGTGGTGAGGGTATATTCACTTTGTCATTCCATTTGTAACGCTCATAAGGAGGCGTTGTAGGTATGACAAACTATATATATTATTGATCAGCATCACTTTCTTAGTCGATCTAGCGATGTCCGTCTGTCTGTCCGTCTGTCTGTCTGTCTGTCTGTCCGCACGATTACGGCCGTAATTTAAGAGCTATCGACTTCAAATTTGGTACGTAAGCTTTTATCCACCAAACTGAGGCTAAGTTCGAAAATGAGCAAGATCGGATGAAAACTACTACTACCTCCCATACAAAAATATCGGATTTATATAACTTTTTGATGATAAAAATTTAATTTAAATAGCAACAGTGAAGATAGCAAGTTTAAACTTTGCACATATTGTTTTAACAATATTTAAAATTTTTTGACAAAAAATGAGCTTGGTCGAATAAAAACTACCCATACCTCCTATACAAATATATAATTTTTTAATACTAAAATATTTTTATTTTTTTTTTTTACAATAATATAGTACCGGGTATTTGAGCTTCGGCATAGTCGAAGATAATTGTCTTACTGGTTTTTAATTAAAAAAATCTTCAAATGTAGTGAAAAAAGGACAAAAGAAAATTCTTAAGAGAATTAAATTTCGATTTTTTATCAAAAAGCGGGAAAATGGTTGTAGTGGCGGGTGGAGGGTTTTTAAGTAAAAAAGAGGGTAAAACCCGCCAAAAGCGGGTGAAATGGTCACATTAATCATACTATACGTACAAGGAAATCATATGCTGGGAGCATAAAGTTGAGCTTTATAACAAATGCTCAAAATGAATTATTTTTTTGTGCGATATATTTTATTTTTGTTCTTTAATGAGTTAATTTTTAAGTTCTTATGATTTTATGTTATGTTTTCTTATTTTTCTATTTTCTATAAACAAAATATGAACTGATCTCAAAAAACAAAGGTACCAACACATTTTTCAATATAAAAGCAAAAGTTTTCAAAAAAATAGTTTTTTGATTTTTTTTTTTAAAGAAATGGTCTGTAAATATTAACTATTAAAATTAACAAGCATTTTGTGCACACTTTTCGTAAAAATTGGAGTCCAATATTACTTCGTCGGTTCGACGAATGATTACCTTTAATGTACTAAAAAATATGATTACCTTTCTAGGGTTAAGAAATATCACCCCAAAACAATGATAGGTATCTATATCACCCCAAAAATAATGAAAACCACGAATTACAACAAAAATTAAAGAAAAAGTAAAAAATTGTTTGTAAAGCTTACATTTTAGCTTTAGAAAATTTGAGAAAATAAAAGTTGAAAATTCGCCCGAATATTAAATTATTAAAAGTTATTTCAAAAACTGAGGTGGCATCAGTAGTCTAAGATGGCTAAGACATGTAGAGCGAATGTACACCAACGCACCGCCATGAGTATTTAACAAATTTAAGAAAATACAAGTTAAGAATTCGCGCGCACTTTCGTCAATAAACTGATCGATGTGTATACCTACTCATAAATTCAATAAATTGTCAATAAGATATTTATTTTATTCACTCCTTGAAACCTGTAACGTTCTGCTCTGGTAACAACGGTATAATTCGCGTTTCTTCTAGTAGATTTTTGTTTTGATATCCAAATAAGAAAATGAAAAATGCTCTTCAAACAATTTCCATTAAATGAAAAATCGCCCCAACAAAATGTAAAAATGCCCCAAAACAATGAAAATTTCTTAATAATTTTGTTGTTGTTTGCCAATTATTATTTTGGATCAATTTTTCATTTGTTTGGGGCAAATTTTCATAAATGGAGTGGGGCCATTTTTCATTATGAAATATTTCCCCAATTTTTGGAGCCTGTTTTTATTTATTTTTTGAGGCCTTTTTTCATTGGGGCCTAATTTCATGGAGCCTGTTACAATATCTATTAGTTCCCTCATCACCACCTAATATGTTTGTCGACAAACTAACTTTAGTTAGCCCCCAATAGAGGCCATTGGGGGCTAACTGGCCATAATAGAGGCCAATAGAGGCCAGTTAGTTGAAGCCCCGATAAGTCTATAATAATCTATCTAGTCGCACTACGGGCTGACCTTGAAATTTATTTATACCCTCCACAGAAAGGTATACTCACTTTGTCATTACATTTGTAAAGGCAAAAAGGAGTTACCGAAGATCCCATAAAGTGTACCTAAACCTATACTATTCAATATACATACACTGCGGGTAATTTGAACAGGGACAACGTAGGAATTATTTTACCTTTATCTTTCGTTCCTAACTTTCTACGATAAACATTTTTTTCCTTCCTTTTTTTTTTAATAATGAGCACTTCCTCCTTTATTCAAAACTAATTCAAAAATTCTATTAGACATGGTTTCGTATACAAGGATTTTAATTAGTTCAGGGAAATGTCGTCAAAGCAGTTTTGATGGCTTCAATCACATATTTTTATCCTCTAACTGCCTGCCACCTTCGTACATGATGTTTATGTCTGAGGAGTACGGGAATCATGTCATCAAATCGACACATTGAGTTTAGATGAAATTTTGTATTATTATGACTGTATGGCTGCGAGCATTATCCTTTTGCTATATGCACCTAAGGGGTCAAAATGTCCTGGAATTGCAGAAAAGCTGTTCCCAATACCATTTGGTATGTTTTTGCTGACATGTCGTACTTTGGAAGTTCAATAGTACCTATCGCACAATACTACGAGACAGCTCCCCAAATAATAACTGTTATGCTTCGTCAAAAATCATTCTTCCTTATGCAGATCCAGATTATGTGGAAATAGCAGTAAAATCAGTCCGAACCATCGAGGTCTTCTTTTTACCCGCGAGAATACTACTTCTTGCCTTTCCCCATGCCATGTGCTGAGAGGTGCAAAGTTCAAGCGTTGGTTTTTTCTAACCGAATTTAATGGCGTTTTTTTATACCCTCCACAGGAATGTATATTTACTTTGCCATTACATTTGTAACGCCAAGAAGGAGTTACCGGAGACCGCACAAAGTACATAATGTTTATATATTCTGAATCAGGAGCAGAATAACCCTGAAAATCTAAACAAAAAACTAAAACTTTCTAAGATAAATTCAAATCTATAAAAATAAGGAGACCATCCAGGTAGGAGACAGTATCCAAACACTAGGTATGCATGTAGACTGTGCAAGCCATCGCTTGAACCTGGCTTTGTCTAATGCTATGTGAACTCCTGCAATTCGCAATTGCCTTGGTGTAGTTAGGGAAATAGCTAATCCATAAACCATTCAAATGCAAATATAACTTTCAAAAATGTAATTAAAAAACACGCCGAAAAGAGCCGAAAAACTGGACTTCTACGCCTTTGTTGAAAGGCATGTCAGTATTATTTCCTTTGTAGAGCTCTTAAAATGCATCTAACTTGAAGAAATAACGAGCAGAACGTGGGCGATGTCTTCGAAAGCATCAATACTTTTGGCAGCGGTTCAAAAAAGTGATTTCCTAGTAAGCCTCATTGTATGCGAAAAACTATTCAGTTTAACACTGCCGTTATCAGTTTTCCTATATAGCAAATCATTAGACTTCGTTTCTGCAATCGACCGCACAAAAGAAGTTCTGAATTCTTTAAAGAACATCAGAGAAAATGCCGAAGATTTATTCAGAGAGGCTTTTCAATCCGCATCCCAACTTGCCGAGGACTTATTTGAAGTTGAATTTAAAAAAAAAAAATAAAATAAATAGGTGGCGCAACAGGCGGTAGACACCCAAGGCCTAGCTTCTCGCAACCATTCGTTTTGTGTGAGTTTCTATTTTTGGAACGAATGGAAGGGACCTACAATTTTATGCCGAGACCGAACGGCTGAATTGAGAAGCTTTTTCAGGACAGTCATACTCTCGGATGTTTGTCAGACGTTCGCGAGAGGTGGCGCAGTAGAAAAAATCCTTAAGATATAATTTGTGTTTTTCCGGGGATCGAACCTGGGATCCCTCGCACAGTAGTCCAGCACACTAACCACTGCGCTACTGTCCAGCACACTTGAATTAAGAGCTCCAAAAACTTGAATTGAAATTGAAATTGAAACAAACAATTTCCAATCCAGAAACCTCTTCTACTGAAGCCTATTTTATACTGATTCCTTGCAGAGATTCGTTAATACAAAATCTTACGGTTAGATTCATGGTCAACGAAGACGTTCTACCATCGTTTAAAGCCCTTCTCCCAGGTTTTGCTGCAGTTGAGCTTACTTCAGATTGTCTCTATTCAAATGACCGGCAGGTATATTCTGAATCAGGATCAAAGACTGTCTGGTCTGTTGAAAAAACGATAGTGTCCTGTCCATACGAATCGACCTAGGCCAATGAAATTTAGAGAGGGGACTTCTTTTTACCGTCGTCAGGTTGGTATTGAAAATGGGTTATATCGGTCAGACCGATGATAACACTTTTATTTGTCTTAAGTTTAAATGTTTTACATTGTATCTATGTATTTGCAAAATCGATTTTTTAAATATTTTAGGTTTTTGGCATCGTAATTGTGAAGATATCCCATATTGTAGCTATTTCTACTTCTGTTATATTGTTACAATAACCATTAGTTGTTGCACGCAATTTTGTTAGTTATTATTAGGATAGGTACATTATGTAGGTAGTAGGTACTCGTAGTTACGGCATAGTTTGCTCGGATGGGACGTTCTATATCTATAGGAAATTTCGTGTTGTCGATTTTTTTGTGACAATTATGTCACAAAGTAATTTGTATAAATTATTGTACATATTTAATGCACATTGCAATACCCATAATCTTTTAATTTTTTATTTAAGGAATCTTCCAGTATTCGTTCATCGCTGAATCACATTATGCTATTTTGATATTTGCAACGCGAATTGATGTGACATCGCATTATATATATTCGTACTATTCACTTTTCAGTTTATAAGTGCAAATGGATTAATAAAACATATTTAAGTTAAGAATTATTAGAGCGTGCTGGCCTGCCGGCCTGCGCATACAACAATCGACAATAATGTACTTAAAATATGTACTACAAAGCATTGTATAGAGAACAATGAACCTCAGTTTTGTTGTGCCATCTGATTGCAGATTGCGGTTTCAATGTGACGGTGTTCATGTTTACACATTCAATTCGTACGGAACTATGCACTTACAACAGGTAGGTACTTGCTCTTCTCCTAACTAATTCGAACTGTAGGTAAAGGCAGCAATGTTTATTTACGTAGATACTATTTAAACACCACTTTAGAAATCAGTAGATATTGAGAGTGTTTAAATGAAGGCTTAGATACTTGGCATATGTGTTTCGGTACACTGAAAGCAAATATGTAGGTAATTCGAAAACAAGCAAGCCGTCTGGGAGCCAGTCTCAGTCTATGAAAGGTTCTGGAAACCTGAAATCATTCCGATCAAACCTACTATAAGTAAAGCCCGGGTGGTTGTCTTAGTCATCTATCGTTGGTTAGTATGTTGTTACTTTATGTAATCATTACAGTACATACATACATGCAGTCGGATTCATCACAGGATGCGTCTAATGGAAAGTCGTCAAAGAGGTACGCTTTTACTTCAACAATAAGGCACTCATTTGGAAATACATATGTACGTTTTCAATATTTCGTAAATCGTAACGTTGTACAATAGTGTAAATCACCCCATTTCGTCTCACTGACATACATACTTTGGATAATCTATAGGTATATATACAAATTGATTCATGTGAAGTTTGGTCAAAATTGGATAAGGGGCGTGGCACCTCCCATACGAAATCGTATACCTACCTGCTATACAAAAAACATCTATCTATCTATATCTATGGGGTGCAATTCGATGACGTTAAATCTCGAGAAACGCTGCGCCTATTTTTATTATTCTTTTTTTGTTTTGTTCGTATTGCTGCATTTCAGGTTTAGGCAGAAAGAAAATTCCAGCAAATCGACTTATTCTCATTTCTCGCATTTATTATCTAAGACCTGGGTTTCGAACCTGGGGGTAATTACCCCCGCGGGGGTAAAACAGCTATTATGCGGGGGTAATAAGGCAGGTAATAGATAATACATTTTATAACCAATATCATTAAATCAAAATTTTGAACTCATCGAAATCGAGCTAAAACTCGTTTCTTAACCATATTCTTTAAACCCTTTGAATTGGCGCAAGATTTTCTTTACGAATCTCCGTCCTCGAGATATTTGGGACTCAAAAGTTTGCAATTTATATATTTAATATTTATATTTTTTAATATAAATATTAAATATATATATTTCCGAAAACAAAAGTAACCTATTCGTGTCTCACGAGTGTGTAAATGAAATTTGATCGCGGCAGGAATCCGACAGAAGGTTTATATTTTTCTTTCAATTCGAGAAATTGTGCTATCTAGCGAAGCAGCAATGCCGCTCCCACGGACCAATAAGTAGCAGAAAGACTTGAGGGCGGGAGGCGGTAGATGAGCTCCAGGGAGCAGCGGCGAACCTTCATCAATCATTTTTTTTTTTTTTTTCAGTAAAATAGTGCAATATTTTTCCAAAAGATGACTTTAGTAATCTGTATCTCGCGTTGTCCACGTGCTATTGGACGTAAACCAATTGGCTTTGGAAAGATGAGATTTCTTACAAAAAATAACTGTTCTGATAGTTTTCTTTTTCATTGATCCTATGAGCGCGCATCAAACATGGACATCAGCAAAGAGAAAATGCCATATTTTACAGTTTTTCTTCGATGGAGACAATAACGCAAGTCAGGCGGCTAAAAATGTTAATAGTCTTTAATGGTCCTGATACTGTAACAGCTAATCATGCGCAGTTTTGATTTCGTCGTTTTCGTTGGAGGAATTTCGATGTCAAAGATGCCCAATGCTCTGGACGGCCAATTGTCGAAAATGTCGATAAAATCATGGAAATCGTCGAGTCCGACTGTCATTTAAGCACTGTTTCGACTGCCCAGGAGCTAAACATTCCATAAAAAATCGTTTGGAATAAGGCTGGACGCTGGATACAAAAAGAAGCTATATAAAGCTTTAAATGTATGCAAAAATAATGAATCTCTTTTTATTATACCTAATACCCCATTACACGGAAATATGACGAATATCTTCACAGCGATAAAGATGAAGTTGCAAGTTTTGTGTGTAATTCGGAACTTTACCAACGTAGAGTTCAAGTTGGCGATGTACCTATCGATGTTTATACAACTGCCTGAGTAATTGGTAAATGGCGAATTTGACAAAATTACGTATAAAAAGTCCGTGTTTCAACATATATCTTCAGTCACATACCCACTGAGGCAATATTTTTCGGACATGGATAATCGTCAGTCCAAAATCTTAGATATTAAGACCGTATGGTAGTAATGAATGATGCCATTTTTAAAGACGAAGATGTGTCAACCTAAGCAGGACTACTCGAGGATAACACTTTCAAAGTAGATTTACAAAATTATGCCCTTGATACTTACCTACATTTTGGCGAAAAGTGGGTACCGAATATCCTACTATAGCTGAAAGAGCTCTAAAAATGTTACTCCCGTTGCAAACCACTTATAGATGCGAGAGTGGTTTCTAAACTTTATAGTAACAACTAAAATATTGGACAGAAACCGCTTCAACGACAAGACAATATTTTTGTACTTTCATGTACCTACCTAGCCAGATATTCTTTTCTTTGATGATGCCTTAAAGTAAAGGGGGGGTAAAATATTTTTCGCTAATAGGTCAAAGGGGTAACAACATTGAAAAGGTTAGGAACCAATGATCTAAGACCTAAACAATACAATTCCTGTGCACGGACAAAACCGGCCGGGTACAGCTTCTTCGACAGTCTTTTCAACTTGGAAGCCAAAGTTTCTAAAATTTGTAACATGCATTGATATGAATAATGCATTGTGCTGAAAGTCAAGAATATTCAGCCCTATCGAGGTATCCGATCGGAAAATTCTCCGATTTCATACGAATACGAATTGGAGGATTTTTGTTTGTTTGAGGTATTCTTCCGAACAGCTTTTCGGAACTTCTTTTCGACAAATATGCAAGGCACACTGGCATTTCAGTGCGATCAAGTGCGTTTTTACCGATATTTTTGACAGTTTCGTACGAATTTTCTTCCGATATGCTCCGACAGGAATTGGTTGCGGAATTTGTTTACTACGATTTGCAGTGAAGTATTGATAAATCGAATGTAATTTCAGTCTCCGACGGAGTATGCGTAGCGGAAAAAATTCCGTTCCGATCGGATACCTCGATAGGGCTGATTATCTAGGAAATACGATTTCTGGAAAAACAAAAAATTTTGTCTACAACAGAGCATTACAATAAAAACACTGTTTATCTATTTAACTATTTTGCACTACGAAGTGTGCACGGGCTACGCTAGTTTATATAAAAATAATGTATCTACATTTTTGAGCTGTCGGTAGGTACCAAAATATTGCGTAATGCGTATAATAAATTGGAAGCAGCGATGACACTTTACTCCAATTGGAGTAGATCTACTTCACTTTTTCATAAATTTCAGAAATCTACTCCCTACTTCACTTATTTCTAATTTCCCATTATCTACTCCAATTTCAAATTTGTAATCCATTTCTTTATTTTGTTTAATAAAAAATATTTCACAATTTCTATTTACATAATTATGTAGCCACTTTATGGATTGATTTATTGGAATATATCTGGAAAACTGGTAGCGCCAAGTAAAACTATGTATGGCGAATTTGTAGGTAGAAAACATAGTGATCAGATAAAAAATAACTCGGAGCGTAGACAAAATTCGAAACATTGGTAGATACAATATAAAATAGATATATCTTTTGGGCTCTTAATGTTAAACCAAGAGTACCTTACGAGGACTTGCAGTTTTCACCCTACAATAAATTTCCTAACTATGACTGCTAAAAGCAGGTATGTAAGAAATATTGATCGATCTTGACAGAAGGTATATGAGCGCAACAATAGGTGGCACTACCGGGCACTGTCTTATGGGCAAGCATACAAAAATTCTTGACGTATTCTCAAATCTCAAATGATTTTTGTAGAAGTTGTTTGGACGAAGAGGATGAGGAGGAAGGAGACCGTTCATCACTTTCTCTGAACTTGTCCGGCTCTCTCCCGAAAACGGAAACTCCATTTGAGAGCTTTCTATTACAACGATCTAACAAGCCTAGACAAGGCATACGTAATCTCCTAAGCTTCATTAGAAGCTCAAACTGGTTCAACGAGTAGGACGAAAGTTCTTCTAGATTAATGTGGTATCAGAAAACGGAACCTTATAATGGTCTGAATGTATCGGCCTTTTGTCGGCAGCCATTTCAACCTAACCTAACCATGACTGTATGAAATACATATTGGTTTTAGTTATAGGATAGAATAGTTTGGGGACTTAGTCCCGAGCCATGCCCTATCATTATATTCGCAAAATGCAAACATTTCGGCGCTCTACCTTGAACAAGGTATTTACATTGATGCTTTTTGAAAATCTACTCCCGTTTTTTCCTATCTACTCCACTTTTTAGACAATTCTACTCCAGAAAATTTTTTAGAAGTGGCATCGCTGATTGGAAGACTACAAAAATTTTACGAAAAATTGCATTTTAATTCAATCCATATTATTATAATTGTATAGGTATATCTAAAGGGTGTCCCATAATTTACACAAAATGTAATTTTGATAGGAAATACAGATTTTTAATTAGAGAGCTTACATTTTTTATTGATTCATAGAGTATACAGATTGGGGTTATGTATGAAATAGCACATCTGATAAATGGCCGCCACGGCCAAACGAACACCAAACCAAACAGTCACGCGTTAGGGTGCATTTGCAACAAATACTCGAGTTGAGAATTTCGAACAAATCTTCATTATTTTTAAAATATTGCTCAACAATGAAATTGCGTTGTTTTTTCCTATAGCGCTCCATTTTACTAACACCGAACTGTCAGCTGTCACATTGTTCTCTTTTAAAAATAAATAGTGCAAATTTCAAATTATGGGACACCCTTTACATACCTATCTATATACTGATGTATATCAGTCTAATATACGGTGACCATATTTGTCAAAGGAAAATAAAGGACAAACATTTTTCTACTTGCAAACAGTTGGTATTTATTGAAAAAAAAAAAAAAAAAATAATAATAATAATAATAATAATAATAACATAGCAAAAAACATGAACATTGCTAATACATAGTAAATAGTTCTATAAAAAAAATATTTGATTGACATGACATTCACTTATATAGCCGTATATATTAGCAACTTTATTTAAATCTATTTTCACATCGAAGCAACATTATTGGCTGACATTTTTAGCACAAAACTCGTATTGAGAATAGATTACTTCCAGAAAAGAGGAATGGTGAAACCTTGAGTTTCACAGATGGATCCATGGTGGATGGCGGAGCAGGGACCGGTATCTTTTCAGAAGATCTGGAACTAGCCCGTCACATTAGCCTCGGGAAACACCTTTCAGTATACTAAGCTGAGATGATTGCTTTGCTGCATGCGTTGGACTACTTGCTTGAGAGTCAGGTGGATGGAAGAAATATCCTTATAGCACTAGACCAGCGGTTCCCAATCTTTTTTGATCCCGGAGCACTTTTCTGGAGAGAAATTCCTCGCGGAGCACTTCGCATAATTATTCCGTTTTTAGTAGTTATGGAAAACGCAATTTTTAACTCATTTTCGAGTTTGCCACAGAATAACAAAAACTTTAAAATTACAGTTTCCGAAACTTATAAAAATTGCCAATATTTCGTGGAATAGCCTTCATTTTTTTACAACGGCAGTCAATCTTTTCTGAAGATTTTCTAATAAAATCCGGCATCTTACACATAAATAAATATTTGGCGCAACAGGTCCGTAAAGGCACGTCTAGCTTGTGAGAACAAGCATTCGTTTTGTGGGTTTTTGTTTTTGGGACGAATGGAAGGATTGCCGAGTCCGAACGGCTGATTTGAGTAGCTTTTTCAGGACAGTTAGTCTCGGATGTTTGTACGACGTTTGCAAGAGATGGCGCAGTGGAAAAAAAGCTATGCCATTTTTGTTTTCTGGTGATCGAACCTTGGACTCCGAGCACAGTAGTCCAGCATACTGACCACTGAGCCACTGCGCCCATCCGGCATCCTAATGTGGTGCTATATATATAGTTCCAGATCTCCTTAATCTTTTCGGAAAGCTCTTCAGCATTTCTTGATTTTTTGGCTTTTATTGCTCTTTCCATTTGGACCCACAAGATTTGATTTGAGTTCAGCACGGGTCAATCCAAAACAATAATTTTGTTATCTGTAAGCTATTTCTTCACTCTCCGCGGAGTGATCGTTGTGGTGTTAGAAATAATTTGTTCTTGCCATGTATGAAAAAAGGGGTTTCTCTAATGCTTTCGACCCTTATACAACCAATGGACTAACACCGAAGCGAGAGAATGCACCGCAGACCATTACTTTTTTTCCTCCAAGTCTTTATGAGGAGGACGACTTACATAAACTTTTCCATCGGATCCAAATAAATTAAACTTGGATTTGGCACTCCAACGAACTTTTTTACATAATTGCAATGGTTTTTGTAAGTGGAGTCTTTCGAAATTCCGGCTCTTCCTTAGGTTTTTGTTGACATAATGTGTTTTTTTGTGGAATATGCATCCACGACGATTTTGTTCTACGACACAGTGCCTAATAGCCCTGGACGTCAGTTCTTGAAGGAGTTTAGGTGCAACAATCTCCCTAATTTTTATGGACATCAAAAATGGATTGGCCCTATTTGTCCGGCAAATCTTTCATTGGAGTAGTTTTGGGTCTAATAACCCTTCTTTAGCGGTTTTCAAATTGTCCGGTCTTCTTAGAAACGTATTTCCCCAAAAACAAGTTCCGTCGAGCTACCAAATCTTTTCGCTATCAACACCATTCATTGATTAGTTTCCATTTTGATAGCTCTGAAGTTGTGGAGTATCTACACGATTTATTTTTACGCATTTTTGTATTGTGTAATCAATACACAAATTTCATTGTTGCGAACGAAATGACAAAGTTTCAGAAGCACAAAATTAGCTAGTCTGATGGAATTTTCATATTTTTTCCCATCTTTCCGCGGAGCACTTGGATTTTCCTGGCGGAGCAGCAAGTGCTCCGCGGAGCACACTTTGGGAAACTCGGCACTAGACAATCAGGCGGTGACATCATCATTGGCACTGGAATGTGTATTCAAGCTCAATAAGTGTTCATCTAAAAATCAGGTAACACTGTCTTGGGTATGAGGACACATAAGGATCGACGGCAACGAAAAGGCGGACTCCCTTGCAAAACAGGATAGTTGCTGGGACCAGAACCATTCTCTTTGGTAGAGGAATGGTAGAACACCTGATTCACAAGTAGATCACGGCAAAACAGTGATAAGGTGGTCAACAGTGGAACAAACAATAGACAAGCTAAAATGGCAATAAAATGGCCGACCTGCTCTACTCCAGGAAGGGTTCTAAGCATGAGTCGAGGAACATTGAAATGGGTGGTGGTTAACTACAAGGTATGGTAATTTCGTGTATAATTTAAGGAAGATGAGAATTAGAGAGAATGATACTTATAAGCTATGCCTGAAGGAATCTGAGACAGCGGCACAGATTTGGCTGACAAAAGAATAAGGATCTTGGGACAACATTGGGTAGAGACCCAATGGATTAAACAGATTTCACATAAACAGTTGCTAGCGTTAACATTAACACTATAGGAATCGAACCCAGGGAAGAACTCTGGAAAAGTCCAGAGAAGGTAAGGTTTATAGTGGTAAAGAGACGAAATGAGACTCGACAATGGTGGTCTGATTCGAATATCCCTCGAAATCTGTATAATAATAATATAATATTCGCTTGATATGATGAACAAAAATGTTCCTTATGCAGACTGAATTCTTCTTTTCCAGTCACTAATAACTCGGGCCCTAGGCAAAATTTCCAAAATCAGGAAAACTATTTTATATTCGTATTTCTTGTATACATACATAGTGTAGGTACACAAACCGAGTTTGAAGTCAATCGCATGAAAAATATGAATTTTCCGATACAAACTTTTCCCCTTTTGGAGTTCGAATTTCTCCAAATCGCTTCTAGTGCTTACTTTGGCCATACAAGGAAATTTATTTCAAAATATTTGCTTCCTAGTTCTTACTGTTTGGGTTGGGCGTTGATTACCAAAAGTCGGGACAAATATATGATATCGAAAAGTTGTACGCCATTTAAAAATAAGCCTGTTTTTTTTTAAAAATAAATGATAGATTTTCTCAATACTTGGCCAATCCGGTGTTTCACGAAATAAGACCCTCTCAAGGACTTCTACGTCCAAAAATATAGAATTCTATTGGCAAATGCATTGTTGACATGAATTTCATAACATTACAGTAGGTATATGTTTCGATACCTCGTATAGAGTTCAATTTCCCAAAAATTAATTCTCTATGCTATGCATACAATTTTTTGTCAGTTTTTAAAGGACAGTTTCAAAAATAAAGGACAAAATCCGTCCTTTATTGAAAATAAAAAAATACAGGACTGAGATTGAAAAGAAAGGACTGTCCTTTTAAATAAAGGACGGATGGTCAGCGTAGTCTAATAGCAATAAGATAAATAGACAAATCTTGAATCTTGATTCTTACTTTCGGGTCGGTGAAGCATACTACTTCTTGCTGTCATTGTTGATGGATATAATTTCTCTCTTTCTGGTTATATGATAAGTACCTACTTTGGCACTAAATCAATTACCTCCTCCACGAACTGAAACCGGTCTTCCTAATGCGGACGAGTTTCCAATTAATTTGTATACTGTATCGTTCGTAGGTGCAAACAGATTATCTTCTACGTTAAACTTAAAAAATAAAAAATGAAACAGGAGTAGGAGTAGGTAACAGTAAGAGTTCATCAACACCTAAAATATATGTAGCTATTCACATGCCATTAACTAACAGACCACATCCCGTAGATACAGTTTCTTAAATCTACTCCATGGAAACAGCTTGAAAATACAAAATCTTTTCAAACTGCTCCAAATGTAAAATGATAGCACGTCCAGCAGTAATTAAGGCATAGTTTTGTTTAGTGCATTATTGCCCATTCTTCGTAGGAAGGGAAAGAAGAGCACCTTCTGTCTAAGACGCTAAGACGACCTTGGCATGTTATTGTTTAATGTTTAGCACACCAATGTGAAAACTAACTGAGTTAGGTACACATTTTATTAATTACAGAAAAAAAAGGGTGCTATCTGTGGTCACATGCTTGCGGTAGGCATGGTTTCATTGTTGTAGGTTAGGTAGATACTCGTATAACAATCTACCATGGTTATGCTTCTCTACAAATATTATTTTGTTATGTAACCAGATAATGTGTTGTAATTTCTCGGTCGCATCGCTGGCTTAGACAGTACCTACGCAGTTACCTACCAGTATTCAATTTCATATTATATTTTTGTTGTTTATTATTATAATCATTGTTCAAACAGATATATGAATTCGAATTCACTTTGAAATGAAAATGAACACATAGGTACTCGTAAAAGCTTTCATAATTGGGAGCAAAAGTGCGAAAAGAAGTTAGCGCCTTGTGTTAATTATTGTCTTAACAGACTCCGTTTGTTTATACGGCAAGAGTGTCAACGAGCAACAAAAAACCCGTTTAATTGGAGCCGCATTTTAGCTTTTGTTAGCGAATTTATACGTATAAATTTCCGGTTAGAAGATTACACGGAGGCCTTGGGAATATAGAACAGCAGCTGTCATTAGCCTTACATTTCAACTGCATGTAAAAACATGTAGATAGGTAGGTATTGGCACTTGACAGCGATGACATGCTAAGTTCGAGGTTAAACATCAATTAGTTATAAATAAAATAAATGATGTAGTTGCGAACAATTAGACAGTGTATGCGAACTCGGTTAACACTGCAGATACAGGGACTAAGTCCCAGACTAACTAGAGTTAGTTTCACATTGCGATTTTATGGGGTAGGTACAGCATAAGAGCGAATTGCAAATGTTAAAACAACGAAGTAAACAACTTTTTACCCAACAACTGTAAAGTTTACATATTGGTAGAGTCGTTTTAAAAGCTTTTTAAAAGTTTTAGGTGCAATTTGTACTGATATACCATAGGTACACGTTAGCAATTGTTTTAGTTTTATCAAGTAAGTAGGTACCTATACAAACAAAGTTGAAATTGAACAAGCATAAGTTAAATTGTACGGTAGTAGTTCACTGGGTCAACGTATAGTATGTTGTATCTATCTAAAATGACAAATAACGCCACGAAAATATAGATAATTTGATGCAGGTCCATGGTTCGATAAGGATAAAATTAGACTTAGAACGTTTAATAATATAATACCCAATGAAATTTATATAATATACTAGCGGCCCCGTCAAAATGTTGTTTTGCCTGCTCCTACATTTTCATTGTCCGTCAATTGTTCTGAGACCGTTTTATTTTTTGAAATTTTATTGATGACTAGCTTTTGCCCGCGGCATCGCTCGCGCAGTCCTCAGGATTTGGACACAGAGATTTCTTCACAACTAGTTAGTTGCCTCTTTTATATTTATATATCGTGCAGGAAACCTACCTAAGAAAGTACTTAAGAAGTAATTGGTATCTCTGAAAAATATTTCTAGCGCCCTATTGGAGAAAACATTTTAAAAATTATATGATCAATATTATTTTGTTGTATCTGGCATCTCAAAACAGAACATACTATAGCAGACTGAGCCACTATCTACGGGACAAAACATATTTCTTAGCTGGCGAATACACCGATATGATGAGCAACATCTTTAGACTAAGGTGGAACTCTTACCTTTTAATTATATCCCACACCGCCCAGATCTTCCTATACTGTGCAGCATATGCAACCGGAAAGATCGTGAGGATGTGTACCACTTTCGACGAACGGTTCGTGTGTTAAGAAAAGGGCCACTTTAAAAGGGTACATCACTCGGGCCCCAAGCTGAATTTCCAAAATAGGAAAGATTTATAATCTTTATTTCTTATACCTAATAGACTACACAAACCGAGCTTGAAGCCAATCGGATGAAAAATAAAAATTTGCCCATACAAAATTTGACCTCCTCTTTTACCCCTTTAAGGGTTTAATTTCCAAAATCGGAGAAATCAGTTTTCTTTATTTCTTATAGAGAGTACACAAACAAACCGAGTTTGAAGTTAATCGGATGAAAAATAAAAATTTGCCCATACAAAATTTGACCCCCCTTTTACCCCTTTAAGGGTTTAATTTCCAAAATCGGAGAAATATGTTTTCTCTATTTCTCATAGAGAGTATACAAACCGAGTTTGAATTTAATCGAATGAAAAATAAAAATTTTCCCATACAAACTTTAATCCCCCTTTCACACCTTTAAGGGTATAATTTCCAAAATCGGAGAATATAGTTTTCTTTATTTTTCATAGAGAGTACACAAACCGAGTTTGAAGTCAATCGGATGAAAAATAAAAATTTTCCAATACAAAATTTGACCCCCATTTTACCCCTTTAGGGGTCAAAATTTTATTTTGCTACCACTTGAGATAATTGATGTCATATGGCAACGTTCCCAAAAACCACTTTAGAACCAATATTTACCAAAAATAGTGTTACAACGTTTTTAGTAGGAAAGTAGCAACAAAAAGAAATAAAATATTTTTTTAACCTTAGAACAAAAAAGATGTACCGAAAGGGTAAAGGGTGCGAATCCGCGGATAAATGACTATTCGTCGTTGTAGACGATTTGTGAACAGCTGCTTTACCACAATCGTAGGATTGTTACGTTGCATTTATATCATAAGTTAAAATAGAACGCGTTTCAAATCACTACAGAGTGTAAAATGTAACGCTTCATAGTGATTTGAGTCGTGCTATATAATGTTTCCTTTTGAACCGAAATAATAGTGCACACCACATTGGATCACTGTTAAAATACATTTGAGAGAGGGTATGTTGACAAAAGCCAAAAGTCCAATAGAACGTAACTATGTATACCTACCTATGGCTATCAGCATAAAAAGGAAGTCAAGGTGTAGGTATTTCCCAAAGATTTTTTATTATGTACGGTATATATTTTGTAACAGTAAACAAACATAATAATAAAGAATAAAGTTTAGTTCTGTCTTATAAATGCAACCTCGTCAATGCTAGTCGAGATGAAGAAAGAGCAAGTTGATGTGATGGTTCATTTATAATATATCGCACGAAGAAGTTAATGAAAGGTTCCCGAGGGGCAATATCTTAAGAAACACAAATCGACATAATATACATTTCGGTAGATCTATTTTAAGCATACTCAATTTAGCAGCAATGGCGGAGGTCGAGGAAATAAAAAGGATAAATTACTCATGAAATCTAGACTGTTTTGTTGATATTGATATGTACCTATCTATCTTTATTCACACACATAATTGAGGATATCAAAATTGAATGCCTTAGGTACATTATGGGATTACAAATTCTGATTCATTATCTAAGCGCCTGTCCTACAAAAGGCCACAATTTAGCCTATTGTATAGGCTACTTGGGTACCACCACCATACCTACCTATTTACCCAAATTTTATATTTTTTTACATACAGTGTTCGGATCGCGGTCGCGTTAAGCTTAAATCTTTCCATTGATGGTGACTTGCAGATATATATCGAACTAGCGACTGAGGGTTCCATTATGTGAACTGCCCAAAAAAATGTTATTTGATTAAGACCAAGAAAACTGCAAATTAACATCGCAGTAATATTCCAAGGTCCAGAAGGTCTACGTGTCTAAGGTCTAAGATATCGTGTTCATGAAATGCTGCAAATCTCTTTATATCTTTTAAAAACTCCAATTTTATAATCTTGGCAAGAGATCGTATACCACATTAAAGGTATTCCACTTGTGGTACAATAGCAATTAACCTAATAGAACCTACTTAGGGTTAGGCCTATATTCACAATTACAAATTTATCAATATTATAACTATGCAGCAAATCAGATGAAGTTATACTCTGTTGGGAAAACTTGTTTTTAATACCAGTATCATCTGTAAAATATCCATGATGAAATGTGAAGTACCTAAAAGTTCAAAGTCGCAGTTCAAAAGTGCAAAGTTGATTCCAGTTTTTTACACGACCCAACAGGCGTACCTAGACCTAATATAGCACAACACAAGATTGTCACATCTAACTTTAGTAAATGATGTGATTAAGTTTATTGAAGTGCAAATAAAAATAAAAAAATTCAAAACAACGTCAGGAAATCGAACCAATGAACACACAACTGCTTAAAATGTTTCGACGCACGCTTGTCAATAATATTATTATTTATCAGTGGTACGACGACAACTTGAGTGGCGCAGCCCAACTCTCAGTTATAAGCCTTCAAGAACACGATCAGTTGAGCATGATCATTGATCACCGATAATTTTATTTTATCTATGTAAATTGTAGAAAGATACTTTTCGTACTCTCTCTTTGCTAGGGATCTATTTTTATATCAGAGCTAGACACATAGTGGTAACGTTCTCTTCTGGTTTCATAATGTGGTCAATCGTTAGTAAGGGGTGCAGTCGTGAACCCAATCGAGGAATACAAATTAGGGACAACGTGTCCGAACAGATTGGATTGCAATTGCAAATAATTTTACCTCTACCGATGAAAACGTACAACGCGTATCACACATATGTTTGTTTGAAGAATGACGTGATCATCAGGCAGGAGCGACACAGACTTAAAATTTATTCATCATTCTATTGAGTGCTTCGAAAGAAAAGCTAGTTGAGTGATAGGTATACGGCCCAGTTCCAATTATATAGTACATATATGGGCTTTCTGAGATAATGTAGTTTTTGTTTGCCATTTGACCACTGAATATAAATTTGCTATAGGTAATAATATATCTCAATTATTTATACAACTTGTTAAAGATACTCAATAGATAAGATACTATATAGTTTTACCACTTAGTAACAACCACAAACAAGTTCACTAATTAAAATCTAGCGTGTTTTGGTTAAAATTTAGTAAGTTATACTTTTATAAACAGTATTAGATTTAGGACAGAGGTTTCAGATCTCACATTATGCACCCCATTTAGAAACAAATGGTGTGAAATGTCTAATTAGAAACAGTGGGCCATCGTGACTCCTTCTATATATCTAAGTCATTATATTATTTTGCGGTTGACCCGCTCATCGTACATTAAAACAGTTGGAGTTTGGTTTATCAGTAGTGGATCTGAGCCTCAACCAATAAGCTCTTTGGCTAACTGCTTGAAAGTTCAGGACTTCCACTTACGATATACTTTAGGCGAGTTTTTCCTTTGCCTACTAGTGCTATCCTATCGGTAGATAAGCAGAGGGGTTAGAAAAACAAACGAATGGTCAATGTATCACATGTGATTTTTTTAGAGACTGTGACTGGGGTATAAGTCATGGCTCGTGGAGTACGGCTTTTCCCTCCATTTCCCCCATGGCCTATTCTTAATTATTCGGGACCTATACGACGATCTATATGATTCTCGCGTGAGCGTGACATAATATGAATCTATCCACATTTCCCAGTAAGCAGAGATCTCTGTTTACTATCTATATGCACGATTTTCGCATGAGTTCCAGAAGGCGGACCTGCAATTTATATCCAAAAAACATGTGCAGATTTCTTTTGATAGCATACAGAAGCTACTGCTGCAGTTCAGTCAGCATCTAATCTGACTGTCTAGTGTCTATTGCTTTGTGCTTATTTGCTCTATTGATGAAGACACCACTTTCGATACATTCTAAACTCTTTACGTCTAGAGTGTTGCCATACAAAATGTATTAGGCAAGTTTTAACCTGTGTCCCTCATAAGTCCTTCTTTGTATCGACTTTTCAATATATTTTCAATATGTTTTGACTAGCTGGAATGACAAAAAACTACTAACTTAAATGTGTAAAGGATCGATAAAAAATCGTCTTCTTTAAAATAATCGCATCACCATTTTATTCTAAACGAATTCGACGACTAATCAAGAAGATTGTCTTCTTGGCTGATTCTGCCAAGAGAAGCAAGAAACAGCGGAGCCTCAGTTATAGCCTCAAGTCTCAAGATAAGAAAATCTCAGCAACGATGAAAATCATCCTTATTGCCGTTGTCATTTACGGCTCTAAAAAAACGACACGACTGTTAGGTATTGGTAAACTTTCATTACCATGCTTTGTTTGTAAAAAGTTTTTCCAAAAAACTGTTACATTTATTGAAGATCGAGGTTCAGAAAAAAATTTTCAAAATGTAGGTTTCTTATCTCACGAAATTCGGCATCGGCATCTTGAATATCTTTATTTAGAATTAAATTTGGAAAACTTTTGAATAAGGGATAAAAAGAATCTACTTTTTTTTATTATGTTTAGTGGACTTAGAAGGGTTAAACTTTGAAGCAATTGGTTTTTGAAGTCAAATCTTTTTAAGATTTGATGGACAAGTTCTATATAGAAACTCAAGCAAGTCTGTTTGAATGCTTCAACATCGTTCCTGTTTAGATTCAAAGAATCCAATTGGTCTTGAACTTCTACACCGAGATACGACTTGTCAAAAGAAACAATATTCGAAGGCAATCTAAATTCATCATTCACCTTCACATTTTTAGAAGATATTTGGAAAATTTTAAATGAATTTTTGTATTCTATAAATTTGAAAAATCTTGGAATTTTATGTTTTTTTAGCTCAAAAATCGTGGAATAAGTTTTAATCCCTAAAATCGTAAAAATACGATAAATCGTGGAATCTGGCACCGCTGTCTACCACTCACTTAACGTGGGCCAAATCCAATGGATTTGATTTTGTTCGAATTTCTTTCCTACCTTTTCTCTTTTTTCTTGTTTTCTTCTTCGTCACTGTTTTCAAAAAATATCTCAAATCTACTCATTTTTGATTTGTTTTATTAAATAATTCACCAAGTCACAAACAAAACAAAAGACCAAATATAAATTCGTCAACTGAAATGTCATACCACATAATTATGTGGCTTAGTTTGTGGAATGTTTATGTAGTGTGAGACAATAGGAATGAATATTTTATTAAATTTTGACCTTTCACCAATATAATATAAATGGAGTCGACCATTGGTCGACTGCAGAAGCAGTTTTCTTGTTCTATTGGCTCTCACACTGAGTTGTTAATCCCCGAGTTAAAACAATGGAAAACGACAATAACGACAGTCTGCCAGAGTGATGTCCCATTAATATGATGTACAGTTTGTCAAGGAATTGTTTTTACAAAGGAAAACAACTGGTAATTTCGACAGCTTCTTTATAAAACAAAAGAGCTACTTTGATGTTTTACTTAATTTTTTTAATAAATTTCTTTTTATTAGTAGGTATATCTATGTACTAACGAACAGTTACAAAAAATACTACCTTATGAAAGTAATAAAAAATACGCAAAATGAGCTTGTCAAGAAATTTGTAAAAACAATTTCGTGACAGACTGTACCTATACATATACCTATGTATGTGATAGCTAAGCTATAACTATAACTGTTGTCGAAATGGCTTAGAATATTTTAATCGCGTTACACTTAGGCGAATTTTCCACTTACCACTTAGCCGTTGCTATTCACGATAAATAAATAAAAAATAAATATAAGCACCGTAATCACTTTTTTGAAATTCAATTTGTTTTAAATTGGGTATTATGCATCTATTCCTTTGTGTGAGTTTCTATTTTTGGGACGAATGGAGGGACCTGCAATTTTATGCAGAGTCCAAACGACTGAATTGAGAAGCTTTTTGAGGACAGTCATATACTCTCGGATGTTTGTCAGACGTTCGCGAGAGGTGGCGCAGTAGAAAAAACCTTAAGATGAAATTTGTGTTTTTCCGGCGATCGAACCTGGGATCCCTCGCATAGCAGTCCAGCACAATAACCACTACGCTACTGCGGCCTGCTATTCAAGATAATAACCTTTTAAACTCTTTGACATACCCACCCGCTGATGCGGGTATTTATAATAAAATTTCTGAATACACATGTTTGCAAAACACCAAGAGCCAAATTCATAAATCAGTTCTGGGTAATTGATGAAAACTCTAATTTGCAACCATGGCCAGGGCACCTACTTGCCGAAGAAAGCTATTGCGGCCATTGGTATAGAAGACTCATTGCATACCAAATAAAATTACGAGATCGTGCGTTTGGAATAAAGAATATAGCTCCATTTGGGAGAAATTGTGAGCTCAATCAAATGAACTTACTATGCATTGTCTTAATATTCCAGACACTTATCGTACAGTCTCTGTGATAATATAGGTCAGAGCATTATTTAGAATGCAACTGCTTTTTTTTCAATTTGGATTAAATCTGGCTCAACAAGTGAAAGCCGCAATAGGAGCAGACTTTTTGCAATACAAATTTTATATTAAATAAAAAAAACTGTCTATAATCGTCATCATGTCAAAAAATAGATAATATGAATATTTGATTTGGTTGCATAACACCAACACACAAAAGAACGAAATTAAAACTCATTTGGTATTCTGTGCTAATGAGGCACCTCATGTATATTTGGTCAACAAACCAGAAGTCAATGTCAAATTTTTGCACATCCTTATAAAGCGCATGATTCCTCCAAACTTGGAATAGACTTTAACTTAAGGCACCGTAATCACTTTCTTGACATTCAATTTGTTTTAAATTGGGTATATGTAACGTTGTTCTGCCATTCCTTGTCTCGATTGCGTGTAATGGTATGAAGACCAACGATTTTTGGTGCCAATACAAATACCAAATGCGTATAAGTGCGTATATGATTATAGGTTATGTTTACACAAGGGTTACGCTTAGAATTTATAATGCGTGATTAAAAACAAAAAGCGATTCACCATGAATACCAAATATGAAGGTTAGCCTCCATTCAATTAGAAGAACACAGAACTTGTAGTATTGCCCGCTCCTTGACATTTTCAAACCGTTAACAAAACAATGAAATTCTCTAAAGCTTAAGTGAATTTTAATTTGTTAATTCTAATCGTTTGTGCGGATTCTATAGGGTGCAGTAGTAGACTGATAACAAATTCCGAAACTGTATCTATGTGAAGTAAAATTACCAAATATGTTAATGATCGCAACATTCTGGCTATACCTATGTATGTACATATATCTACTGACATATATCTAATGACTGTTCATCAATAAACTAATTAACCGAAGAATATCATTAGTTATTGATTTATAGAAGATGTTATATGTAGGTATTTATGTACAAATAGTAAGTTCTTATGATCACGGGATTCAATATTAATTTCTCTTTCTTTTTATGTAAAAAAAAAAAAAAAAAATAGGCAGCGCAACAGGCGGTAGATCCAAGGCCTAGCTTTTCGCAACCATTCGTTTTGTGTGAGTTTCTATTTTTGGAACGAATGGAAGGGACCTACAATTTAATGCCGAGTCCGAACGGCTGAATTGAGAAGCTTTTTCAGGTCAGTCATACTCTCGGATGTTTATCAGACGTTCGCGAGAGGTGGCGCAGTAGAAAAAAACCTTAAGATGTAATTTGTGTTTTTCCGGGGATCGAACCTGGGATCCCTCGCACAGTAGTCCATCACACTAACCACTGCGCTACTGCGCCCTTTTTATGTAGGTACCTATATTATACGTTTGCTTACATGTTTATAATTTTTATTTATATTACTAGCTGACCTGTGCTCGCCTTGCGCCGCTCGCCTTAAAAAAAAAACAAACTTATATTTGGTCCATTTAAGATTACACTTTGAGTGTTTCATTGAAAACTGTCCAGTAGTTTTCGCGCTTCATGAAACAATGAAAATTCCTACAGTTTAATTATAAGTATAGATATCGATTTAATGTGCACCCTCTGCATCGCCCTCCCTCTCCATGATATTTCCACTTGTTTATAATACTGCATTTCCTTTCCTTTCCTATCATTTGTTTCCCTCTTCCTATGGAATCCAAACAACTACCTACCCCAACCCTGCACTGTTACCATACCACATATCGAATGAAATTCTGAAATGAAATCTGTTTTGTATTATACGTTTCTTCTCTTATGAAGATTATTAATATACCCCATGCCATACTGCAGCGCGCACCCCATCCTCATCCGGCATCGGACATACGATCATAATTATACATACCTACATATACAACTGACCATAGCAATAACTGCGAAAACAAATCAACCCTTTCCGAATGCGAGGTACATATACGTTTGTTTTTGTTTGTCGTGTCGCACTATCGCTAAATTATAAACATCCATTTGTAGCAAGGTATAAGTGTATGTATATATCTTCGCTTCAAAAAATACATTTTGGCTAAAAACTGTTCCTAAGGACGTGGCTATAAACGACATAGCCTATAGCAGTCTCACAGACTTGTTACATATATTTTGAGAACCTTTAAAAGAAAACACAAGAACTACACTTTTAGCAAAAACACCTTTATTATGTCCAAAACTAATTACTACCGTCCCAATCGACCAAGCGCACGTTCGTCTCTATCAACCAGCAAAACTAGAGTGACGACTGCAACTGCGCGTCCGTCTTGAGCGCTTTTACCACCTGGTGTGGAGAGCAATACCATTGACGTGTGTTGGTCCCTTAAACCCGCCTTAGTTATAACGTATTTTGTGAAGGCATCTGTAAGAACTATTATGTATTGTTTTCTATAAGAACTCTTAACGAAATGACCTAAGTGATCCAAATGGATCGAGTGAAATGGAATCGGGACAGTTTCTGAGAAATGGATTTCGCCTTCTTTTTTTCCGCCCTGGCGTTTGTTGTAGCAACACTGGACACATGGTCGTAAATATTTCTTCACAAATTGGCGCATTCTAGGAAACCAAAACGTTTTTACAAGTTGTTGTAGAGTTCTTTCCAACCCGAAATGCCCTCGATCATTATGAAAACTTCTAACGAGTTGCGAGCGTATACCCGCAGGAACTATGCCCACATTTTATTCCCATTGACATTTCGGGATAAGTTATTGTTTTTTAATATGTAGTCGATCCGTAATTGTTTTATTTCGCTATCCCTTCCACCCAATTTAAGTTTATTAATTATTTCTATCAATTTAGAGTCCTGCATCTGTAATGATAAGACCCAGTCGGTGTTATTGATTTCTATTTTTAAAACATTATTTTGATAAGGTTTTGCAGAAGTGGGTTGTTCAACAGGCTGTCGACTTAGCGCGTCTACATGCTGCATTTGCTTCCCTTGTCTGTGCGGAATGGTAAGGTCGTACTCTGACAAACGTAGCCACCATCTAGCGATACGTCTATTTAGGACCGTGTTGTTTTTAAGTGCTTCTATAGCCTGACAGTCAGTGACAATAGTTAGATGCTTTCCAAGGACATATATTCGAAAACGCTCCAGACTTTCAACAATGGCGAGTACCTCTAACTCAAAACTGGAATAGCAGCTTTCTGCGCTAGTTGTTTTTCTACTAAAATATTGTACAGGTTTTAGAATGCCCGCTTCCTCTTGCATTAATATACCCGATAATCCAATGGAGGATGCATCAGTGTGGAGTTCGTGTCGAGCATGTAAACAATAAATTGCTAATAAAGGTTCGCTACACAACAAAGTCTTTAGTTTAGAAAATGATGCATCTTGTTCAAAAAGCCATTCAAACTTTGATTCTTTCCTTCGCAATGACGTTAGAGGTTCTGCTATTACTGCATAATTTTTAATAAATCTTTTGAGGTTTTGGGTATTCGGAAATGCCTTTAGTTTTCGACCCCGGTTTTATGCCATTTCCAGTTATAATATTACCCAGGATTTCGACCTCAGTATTAAAGAAACTACACTTGTGTTGGTCAACGTCGACGGTGGTGAACTTCGTGTTGTTACAGACTTAAGGAGCATTTTAAAAAAAGTTTCATTGAAATCTCTCCAATAGTTTTGGAGTTTTTAACAGCCAAAGAAAATGCCTACAGTTTTATTATATGTATAGATAGATATCGACAAATTAATTTGTGCCTGTAGATAGTTTAATCTGTAATTCGTCCATTGGTGGACACAAAATGTTATTATCATCCTCCATCGATTGAGATTGGATCCTATTGCTTAATAGTTTAGTACACAAACTACTGATGCACTGCACGAGGTCCGTGACTTAAAATAATCAAGGATTATATGTTTTCATAGTACCCACGGATATTCGCCCTCAACGGGAATGAATATCTTCACTTGTACCAATTAGTTGGCTATCAGATTAAGTCTATGTACGTCTCTGTGTCAGCAACTATGTATTATTGTGTCAAATTGCATTACGATCGCGATCGGTTGTGGGAATGAGGTAGCTGTACAAGAAAAACTAACAAACATTACCGTCCAGATTTGAGTAAATATGTATGTACCGAAATATGCAAAGGGTTGATTATGCGATCGAAACCAAGTGCATCCTCCAGTAGTACGAGGATATCAGTTGTTGTTCACGACCAACAGCTGTGACCACGGCCAAGAGAATGCACAAGAACAGTAAAAAGACACAGATGCGAATGAACTTCGTCGTCATCGGCGGATCGGCGGATCGAGTAAAAGCACCAGCAACATTGACGGGCAAAATTCTTGTTCTTAAGTGGTGGCCCTTCTAACCATGGAGCCCCAGGCAACCGCCCGGGGGAGGTACACCACCCCCTTATAAAGATTATAAAGATTGATTCCACTAGTGCGAGGGGGAAAGCTTGTTTGTGCGACCTGGAAACAATGTGCCCGCAAGGGGAAGATAATAAAAAGCTACAAGCCCAATGTACTATTTTACAGCTCGATGTACCTACTATTTTAAAATCAAAATCTTCAATGAAAGCAAGCAATTGAACAGACTTCTGTTAAAGTCACAAAGAAGTCACATGGCACCCCGTGGCTTTGTCGTATGTTTATTTTTCTTAGATTAAACGTCTTAATTTCTCCATCGTCATCTTATAGAGATGGAGGAGTTGTGAAGGGATCCCAAAACTAGAAATAATTATAGTGGTTCCATGCGAACTATCCTGGCCAAACCGCACTTTTATGTGCTAATTAAGTTATTGGGGAAATTTTCCAATTTCCAGTATACCTATAGCAGTTTTTCCAACATCTTAGAGGTTTTCTTCGGTAACTATAAAGGTTTCACTGCGGTATTTGTTTCCATATCACTTTCTCTACCATTTGCTAAATTTTAAAACTAAAGGGTGGGCCATCTAGTGGTTTCTTTTTAAATCACAGTTTATTTTGACACTGACAGCTTTTTCCCGCCCGATATCTTGACAGAAAGTCAGTATCATACCTTCGCGGAACAAAATGAGTCGCTTTACTCTTGAACAACGTTGGCAAATATTGAAAACTTATTTCCAAAATGAGTGCTGTGTAGCCCAAACAGTGCGTTTTTTGAAAAGAAGTTTTGGCCGAAATGAAGCACACATCGCGCCTGCTGTACACAAGTTTGTGCAAAAAGTTCGTGAGCCTGATATGCTAGTGGACAACACTCATGGTCATGGTCCCCATCGTCGAGAAGCCAATGTATCTACAGAGAGTGACAGTTTGGTGCGGACTGTGGTGTGGAGTGGCATCATTGGACCATTATTTTTCGAAAATGAGGCTGGGAACAACGTTTCGGTCAACTGTGGGCGTTACAGAGCCATGTTAACCGACTTTTTTTTACTGGAATTGAAGACATGGATTTGGACAACCTATGGGTCATACAAGATGGCGCGTCATGCCACACAGCCCATGCCACAATCGATCTTTTGCGCACCAAATTCTCAAATCATGTTATCAAACGATGTCAATTGACCGCCTCGGAGCTGCGATTTTACCCCTTGGGTTTTTTTTTTGTGGGGAACCGTGAAGGACCGATGTTATGCCAACAATCCGAAAACGATTCAAGCACTTAAGGCCAATATCATCCAAGCAATCCGTGAGCTACAGCCCGAAACCATCAACAAGGACTTGGAAAATTGGAGTGACAGAATGCGCTACTGCGAAGCCAGACGAGGCAGCCACTTGAACGACGTTGTGTTCCATAATTAATGGAAACGCTTGCTTTTACTTAAAAAGCCATAATACACGGAAAAGATTTAATTTTGTTCATTTTATTACATTTTTAAAAAGAAACTTGTATTTGTGGAGCATCTCCCAATTTCATCAATACCACCCGCTGCTGATTGCTCCTATTAAAATTAATAACATTTTAATAAATAAATAAATTATATAAAATTTTCTTCATATTTGTTTTTCTTCCTGAGAATCATGAAGCAAACGATAAACAGCTCTGGCCCTTCCGACGATCGAACCAGTACCGCAGTACCGGGCAATACTCTTTAAGAATGAAAGAGTTTTTTTTTATTTATTTTTTTTTTTATAATTTGCCATCGGTTGTTGTGGTTTATTAGATTTAGTTCCAAAAACTTCCTTTCAGCAGTCGCGCTGCTATGTGGAAATGATAGGACCGAACCAATATTTTATTAATGGACACATTTTTTCACCCAACTCGTGTTTTTGTTCCAAAATTGCTGTAGCTTTAAGTCTTTTGAAATATTTTCTAAATTAAGCAGATTTCTCCATTCTTCATCTAATGACTCCTCATCGATTCCTATACCAGAAAATTAGGAAATTGAGTCATTAGTGGGACAAGACTTGAAGCTAATCAATGGATCAATGCCTTGCGGTTGCAACTAAAACTTGCGAGACAAAATTTGTTTGCAGAGTTCTTCGTAATTCTCAGCAATTATCCTTAATATTTTAAACATAAATAAAGAAACCAAAAGACACAAATAAATAAACAACTGACAACGTATTGGTCACTGACAGCATATTGTCATAGCTAAGATCGAATTACAACTGGAAAGTGGGCGCGCTCAGTTTGCAAATGCATTTCACTGAAATTAGGGCAGAGATAGAATTTTTATTCTTTGGGTTGAGCAGTATAATTTGCTTTTGGGAAGTACGCAGTATAATACTGCTATTGCAGTACTTTCGGTAGCCCTGCCACGGACTACCTATAGGATAAGACTATACCTCAGATAAAGGCTATATACCAGCTTATAGGCTATTGCTGCTGATTTGCTTGGTGTGAAATGCCCGTGTGTCTTGTCTAGTACCAATAGTTAAAGTACATAAGCATACATAGGTATATGTAGCTATATTTACACTCGCACTTATTAACTTTTGGCAGTTTTTTGTGACAATTTTATTTCAAATGAAGTAAAGTTAGGTTCTTGGTTAGAAGATTAGACAATATCTACTAGCGAACGAAACATTTGGAAGGAAATGTATCTAACTGCTTCTATCAGTGTTTCAAAATGCGAATATACAACCCTGCTAAGTGCTAAGTGCAGTTAAAAAAGACATTCATACCTCCCCAAATAATACAACTATTTTCTGAGTGATCATTTCGTTTTTTCTCCCATAAATCCGAATTTAATCACCCATGCACGACAACATGACGTAAGCGTTATTGAAATATGGATACGTTGTTGGGTACCGTATATCTGTCTTGAATATCTACAGCTACCACCGACCACGGCACATTGGAACAGCAGCAGCACACAAATCCTTTCTGGGTAAGAAAGCCTTTGGTGCGTCACAATCCAGAAAACTGGTTTCGTATTTCGATTTCGCATTCATTCAAACGAGGCGACCGACGTGAAATTCTTGAGCGATTTTGCGAAACCAGTTCCACAGAACCACCGCGCACGAATTCTCCAGCGTTTGGTATTTTTATGGTCTAAACTCAGATAATGGCAAAACAAGTTGTCTCACTCAAGGACCTCTATGCGCCGACCAACAACTGCATTTTACAAATTTATCACACAGAAGGTCACAATAGAAGGTATAACCACTAACCAACCACATCTCAGCATTCTATGAGCCAGAGCCTTTTCAACCAAGATTTCAATCAGCGACCAGCTGGATGTGTACAAAATCAAAGCAATTAACACCTCACATTCCAGCTCAGTAAAACCACTATCAAAAAATGTTTTACGGCACCCATGCGTCCAAACAATGAACATTTGTATGCTCCACTCGCCCACATGTGCGCAAGAAACAATATATAAAATATTTTGATTACCGCAAAGGTAATAACGGCATGATAAGCATAACATTTTCAAATATACGGCTTCCTGAAGCGACTTTGACCCTTCTAAACACTACAAGCTTAGGGTTCTCGGTGCCGCGGGTCAAATACGATCTTTAACGAATGTGAGGTAATGGAAAATTGTGTAGAATGACTTGCTAAGTGAACTCTGTTTGGGGTCAAATACGTGAATCAAATAAATTATGCAGAGGTGCAACTTGGATCTGACCGAACACACTCCTGTATATTCCCACACCACCACCGACCACACTTTTCTGTGAATCTTCACGATAGCACTTCAATCGTCTAGTGCTTTGTTAAACTCTGAACTATAATCAAACACCTCTTAGAATGTGCATTTTTCTTTTATATGTTTAAGTGGAAAAAGTAATCATTTATGGCTCCTTCTAATTAGATTTAAGCTGTACATTCTTGTATTCTAGAAATTTTATTGAAGCTCTTTCCATGAAGCAGCGCCACACAGATGAAATACACAGTTCGTCACTCAACTCTTTTGTTTGTGAGCAACTGATTAATGGTGTATGAGCCTGAGCACTATGCGGACGAATAAACCACGCATCCGTAGGCTAGTGGGTTACTGTGATCATGCCCAGGGCTATCTATACCGGCCGACGGACGCGACGGCGACGCGACGTCGGAGTCAATGCACTTGACTATGTAGGCGAGCTGGAGCCGCGGAGGAAGGCGATCTCGTGTCAGACTTCAAATGGTAAATTGTGCACGGAAGTCTATTTGTCAATATTCGCCAACGAAATTTATTGCAAACAAAAACTAGGAAATGATATACAGATCAAAGTGGGAAAGTACGAGTAGTTGATGTTGGAGAAAGTTGCATTGGTTGTGTTGCACGCTCGAGTAGAAAAAATGTGTTATGTCACACAAAACAAACTTGTTGTGTGGTCTGTATAGAGCAGCAGTTATTTGTGTTTTTGCATAGGTATATCTTGTGGGTTTTTCTTAAGAGTAGTGTAGCTCTGGATGAATTGATGCTTTAGTCTTTAGTGGATGTAAATATGGAGTTCAGTTAGTGGTAAAATGTATGTGTGCCTACATAATTTTGCACTACATTTTTCTTACGCATCTTATAAGCCTTAAATTTAGGAAATTACTATAGGTAGGTACGCCGTCTGCGGGTGTATTTTAAGAAGATTATATTTTATTTTGTTGACTACTGACAGCTCTATAGCGCTCAACACAATCCTCACTGAGCTCAATTATGCATTACGTACGCTTGATTAATGTTTGCAAATTTATATCTATAAAGTGGGCTATAATGAGTAAACAAAAAGAATATGGCTACAGTTAACTCTGTCATTGCAAAATGTTGGAAAATGTAATTTCGTTTGATAACTACTCCAAGGACGGTTTTGAGGATGTAAATAAAATAGGTAGGTACCTCTTATCATTCTTTATAGATGATGGATCATCTCTAAGGCATGTGAATACGGAAACCGATTTAAATAATTGGAACGAAGATCATATTTCGCTTGATATTGACGAAAGGGAAAGCGAAGACGAAGAAAAAATACAACCAGAACTAATTATATTATCCTTTCGATCTCAAGTATTACAGAGACATTTTGATGAAATGTAGTTTCGCCCGTTACAATGAACAAGTTAGTGAATAGTTTTCATTAGTACACTTTACCGAGCGTATCCGTATAGTGTAATTAATTAACTCGTATTATGTCCTTCTACATGAATTTGTTACTATTTCACGGTGACAGAGTTATCGTTATTATTATAGCTGTTTGGGAATATTTATAACTACCTACATATTCTATTCTAGGTTTAATTTGTTTTAACTATTTCTTTCATTTCATGTTCATTTATTTATAATTATCGTTTATTTCATTTGCTCATCTCTAACTTTTCAATTGGTTTCAATTTGTTAATTCATTACTCTTATATTCTGTTCCTATTATGTAATAGTATAAGTAGTATAACAGTTTTAACTTTGCTCTTGCTTTCAATTTTGTTTCTCGGTCACTTGGATTGCGACCACCAACCGATAAGTATCGACCAAAAATAAAATTATAACGTTGTTAGAATTGTTCGTTATTTTTTTCCCCCTCGCTTTCGCTACCAGGTGCTGGTCCTTCTCTGAGCTCGAAATTAACCTCTCGCATTATAAATCAATAGCTATTAACCCAGGAGTATTCCCTTGAAAATTGGTCAAATTTGGACAAAGGGGAGTGGCAGCGCCCATAAAAAAAAAACATTCAAAATCTTATATCCGAATAGATTGATGGAGTTTAAATTTACAGAAAATCTTAACTATTGGCCTAGGAGTATTTCTTTGAAGATTGGTCAAAGGGGCGTGACACCTCACATACAAAAAAATAAAACATTGCAAACGCTATTCTGCGACAGTCATGGGAGACAAAGTTTGGAAAATTTGTAACATTGATATGCATTGTCCTGATAGACAATAATATTATCTAGGCAATACGATTTCTGAAAAAAACAAAAAATGTTGTGTACCATGGAGCATTGGAATAAAAACTGTTTAGCTAGTTATGTATTATTATTTTAAATGAATTTTAAATTGATTTTTCAATTTTTTTATTTTGCACTAGTGTGTGCTAGTTTTTTATATTATTCCAATGGACATATTATAAATAAGTGAGGGTTTCTATAACTTTTTCATATAATTCTGCGATTGCTAGATACTACTGGGTGGAATCGGCTGAGGTGATTTGTGATAGGTAAGTGATACTGATAGTCACGAATCACGATCAACAAAATTGGTCTACGTAAAGTGATTGTCACTTGTGAGTACGTTGCCAGATTTTTTTTTCAAAAAACTGTAAATTCCCAAAAAAAAAACTGTATTTTCAATCAGGTTGGTGAAGCTGAGTAGCCTCTTCTTCACCCCGCTCAGGTCCTCGAGGACATATTGTGATACCCTTCGATGGGGTTAGCCGCGTTGTAATGGCTTTGTTTCATCATTCCCTTGGTTACTCGACCTTGTCCAGCCATCCCGCTGTCCTCAGAAACTTGTAAAGATCAGATATTGAGACATTAAAGAGTTCTTGGATTTCCTGGAAGTAGTAACTTCCAAGTGTTCTGTTCCTCAAGTGACAGAGACTTGGGCAGTGACAGAGAAAGTGAGGTGTGTCCTCGTGGACTTCTTCATCACCGCAGCCTCTGCAGATGTCATCATTCTTGAGATTTAATTTCATTGCATGGCTTCTTAGAAAGTTGTGACCGGTGAGGGCGCCAACCAACTTGGACAGCGATATTCTGTCATATTGTAGCAGTTTGTTGGTCCTGCTTTTATCGTATTCTGGCCACATCTTCCGCGATATGTCACAGGTGGTTAGTGTTTTCCACCTGGTATTGGCTTTCATTCGGATCTTATATTCCACTCGCTCTCTGAGATTGCAGATTGGTGGTTTGATCGACTGAAGTGCCTGGTCTAGGTTCATTGCAGAACCATTTCTTGCCAGTTCGTCAGCCCTCTCGTTGCCGATTATGTCCCTGTGTCCAGGAAACCAGCAGAGAACCGTATTGTGCTGCGAGCCAAGAGCCTTGAGCTCTTCGCGACAGCGGCGAACTAGCTGGCTGTCAATAAATATGGTAATATCATTCCGTGGTATTGCCATTATTGATACCATGCTAATCAGGAAGCCTGATTGAACTAAGTATGTTGAGTTCCTCTGAGAATAATCCGGCTAGTTCCACATTCCATCTTTGATCCATCAGTGTAGATGGCTATTGATTTCGTTTCGGTGGGTTCGTTCCTGTCCCATTCTTCCCTGCTTGGAAACCGGCAGGAGAATGTTTTATGGAAGTCTAGGTATGGTGACATGTAGTCAGAGCTGATGTCACTCCCTACGTATTCCTTGAGAATCCACGTATGCCCAAAGAGACTGGGGATCCAGCATTTTGTCTGGCTTATCCTCAGGGCACTTTTGTCAGCCGCTTCTTGCATGTATATATCCATAGGTAGCAGGTTGAGAAGCGTTTCCAACCCAGCTGTCGGTGTTGTTCTTAACGCACTAGTCGTTCCTATACATGCCAGTCTTTGTATTTTTGTCATTGCCTTAGGCGGCTCTCAGATTGAGGCAACAAGCAATAAGCAACTATAGTTACTATAGCAACTGCCAATAAGCAATCAGCAACATTTTTCGTTCGAACGATATTTAGTAGCTTTGATGTGAGAGGTGAGACCTCTAATTTAATTCAAAGTAAATTAATTGTGAGTGCTAATTTTTTGTGTTTCCTATTGCCAGTTGCTTATTGATTGTTGCCTCAATGTGAGAGCCGACTTAAGATTGGTTGCCTTGTCTGTGGCTTGCCACCAGACTATATTGCCATATGTGAGTATTGGGCGTACGATTGCCGTATACATCCACAGAATTATTTTCGGGTTAGGTCCCCAGTTTCTGCCGAAACTACGACTTAAAGCACATTTTAATTTATTCTTTCAAATCTGAACTTTAAAAAAAACTGTAATTTGTACTAGGAGGCCATTTTAAAAACTGTAAGCTTGTCTAAAAAACTGTAATTTACAGTTAAAACTGTGAATATGTCAACGTTTTGTGACAATTATCACATTTTTGTGATCATTTCTTGTGACAGAAATTTAGGTTTCACCTGCATGATGAATTAAAAATTTTTTTTTATGTGTTAGGACAAAATTGTCATTTGTACGTGGGCAATTATTTTTAGTAACTGAAAGTGAATATGAAGAAGATAAAAATAACAATAGGCGTGTTTTTTGTCCGACTATATTGCCGTTTAATCTCCGAAATAAGCTAAACACACTGGTGCTAGAAAATGCAAAAGTTTATTATACAATATACCTTATTGCTTATTGATATTTCCAAATTAAAAAGCTTTTTAAAAATGGTCGATTAAAAAAGAATATACTGGATTTATCAGCAGGAATACGAGTTGACGGAACCAACACACATTACACCCAGTGTGTAGCGTAGTGAGGGCGTATGAGAATATGTCATTACTTATATGTATAATGTATATACTGCGACGAAATCGGAGAGTCCCCTTTCTTTAAATGAATGCATAATAATAATGACAGCTTGCTCATGTAGCGACTGGCAACACCGTCTGTACTGACCTGCAGGGATTCCCCGTATTTTATTTTGTGCTTGAATTGTTTATGATTAAGGGGTACACTCACAGAAAAAAATTGTAAAGGCTTTACTATCCGAATTGTAAAACCATCTATTTACAATTTAAATAGCAAATTTGGTTAATTTACTATTTTAATTGAAATTTTTTTAGTTTTACTATTTTATTTTTTGTTGAAAATTTGTGTTTTTATGTTTTTTTTATTGTGTTGGCACTCACAGAAAAAAATTTTAATATTTACAATTTTCTGCGTAAAATTTACCATTTTTAATTGTAACTATAGTCATTACAATTTAATAGGAAAAAAATATGCGAAGTTTACTTATTTAATTGAATATTTTTTTTTTGTTATCTTCGATAAAAAAACTTAAAAACACAAATTTTCAAAAAAAAACTAAAATAGTAAAACATTTCGCATTTCATTCGTTCGTTCGCTCCCATGTGAATGGTCGTTAAAGCCAACTTATATGGCTATCTTGTTTATTGAGCATTAACATTTTGTAACCTGTACATACAATATCTAAATGAGGGCGGCAAAATGTTCTCCCGCCCGGGCGTCCGATAACCACGCTACGCCACTGATTCCACCTATTCTCCAGTTAGCTACAAAAATAAACTTTCTTGGGGGTCATCGCAATGGCATGTTGGGAACGACTGGTCAGCACGAGATAACTCTGTCCTTAACACATGACAGTGATGGCAAGTGTCAAGATCATGCCAAATTTTAAATAATTTTTGGTGATCACCTTACGCAGATGAAAATTTTAATTCATATTGTCATATTTATGACAATCACAAGTCACCTCAGCTGATTACGGTGCCATGACATAAGGCCATATTTCGAAATATGGGCCTATGACGCTTTCGAAAATCGACATAAGGCCGTATTCGACGTATGGCCTTATGTCACTTTGCAAAAGCGTCATAAGATCATATTTTTTTGCGACATAGGGCCATATTTCCATCATGCCCTATGAGGACCTTATTTTGCTCAGTTCAAGTTAAATTTTCAACCATTTGAATCTTAAGTCCACAATAAATAAACAGTGGAATAATGGCCATAATGGCCTTATGATGCATTATCAAAGCGACATAGGGACATGTGTTCGAATATGGCCAAGCGTCATTCGAAATATGGTCTAATGTCGCATAGCTTTATGTCACGGCACCTACGAAAGAAAAAACAAAACTGATACTGAACTGATACCGCAAAATTCGATTCGTGTCAACTGACAAGTCACTTTAGGTCTGCAAAGAATTAATCACTTTAAGTAACGACATTGCTCTTTAATAATGCTGCTGTTTCGCACGTTGCGGTCAGATAAATTCTAGAATTTACGAAAATTCTAAAAACAAAGTCGATTTTTCACTGTTCCGCTCAAGACGTGCTTCTTAGCTGCCGCGCCGTTAAAGAATGATTAATACATTGGATTCTGTTTCGAATTTTTTTTTTTTTCTTGCTACAACGGATAATAAATCTTGGCTATGTATCGGTCAGTATTTCACAAGATCTGACTAAGTAGATATTCTGGAATCGTCTCAGTTTCTGAGAATTTCTAAGTTGCTATTCATTGACAAGTTGTCAACAAGTTTGCCGACTGTCGTTTCGCATGAACATTTTCAGCTGACTACCTTCCTTGAGTGTTAATAATGATTTGTAGTTCCTTATAAATATGTAGTACATAATGTGCAGTACGAATACCAACAGTGCGTTGGTCGATAAGGAAA
The DNA here is from genome assembly GCA_955612985.1 of Cheilosia scutellata. Classification (NCBI taxonomy): domain Eukaryota; kingdom Metazoa; phylum Arthropoda; class Insecta; order Diptera; family Syrphidae; genus Cheilosia; species Cheilosia scutellata. The sequence goes on from OY015312.1 coordinate 71,972,898, forward strand.
CGGAAATGAAACTAATTCACACACATGTAACATCGGCAGTCATTGTTGCATATCCAAACAAAATTTAACTCTATAATTGCATACCTATATGTACCATAAGTAAAAATTAATGTTTGGCTATTTAAAATATGTACATTATACAAACCAAATGAATTTCATTTTTTTCAAAGAGGTAACATGGAAGTCATTCCCGAACAAACTATTCGCAGAAGCTAATCGCACTGCAAACTAGCATGAAATTCAGTTTCTACGCATGGATAAGCTTCTTTCATTTCGCAGTTCAAAAATAAAAACAACAACTAAAGCTTATATTAATAACCGTCAATAATACTGAGTGTGATATGACGTAACATTCGAACATATGGCCGCGCGAATAAATTAAACTAAAGCCAAAAGGCAAATGAGTGTGTGGGGAGCTTACACTGTGAAAAAAAACCTGAAAACCTTGAGCGGTTAAACACGACACGATAGACATAGACATCGAGCTTGGTTGAATATAGATTATATCTGGTAGCACTTACCTATAAACATACACTCACACATTATGAGAGTTGGTTACACCAAAGTGTTAATATTGTTATTAGCGGTACCTCTCTAGATCATAAGAGAATTTGGCACATTCGCTTTTTTCCTGTTTGTTCAAACAGTGTTGTTACCTGTTTATCGCATTTTAACACAAACCAGGCCTTGAAAATATTACTTTTATAAATAATGCTGGTCTATGGGATTTTTAAGAGGCATTAACACAGTTCTGGCCACAATCGATGAAAACACTTACTGACAACTTTGTAAAGACAATTTTTTTCTTTTTTTGGGGTCATCACTAAAAATCTCACCTGACATTGTCACTGTTTCTCAGATTAACAAAATTGGTCAGTGGAACTCTATATCATAGTCGCTACCGTACTGACGAGTGACCAACCTATTGCATGGGGCGTTAATTGCGGCTTTTCTTTCTTCTCATCTCACTCTCATTCGTTTGATACGATTGTCGATTAAATAATTTTGCTCTGACAGATGCGAGTATGAAACTATGAAAAAGCCGTGATTGCTCACGGATGCATTCAAGAAAATTGAATTTAAGACCACACTACGCAATGACTAATTACTGTTCCGATTCTTTTGAGATTATCTTCATCTAGAAAGTAAAAATAATAGAATTCTATCGCATGCATATGTTTGTTAGAAAGTTTCTAGTACCTAGTAGTAAAAAGTAAGTGCCAGGTTATGTGCACGTTGTACGTGCGTTGATTAGTCAGGGACAAAATAATGTGATATGATTTCCGATGGAGTGATTTGAAAGCTGCTCTTAAAAGTGCTGACTCATAACACAAAAACGAGGAACCTGTATTGTATATGTATATTGTATAGCATACAAATTTATTATTGCCGACAACTTGTTGGTGCGAATCTTTATTTGCTTTACAAGACTGTCTCTATAGTGATAATTTAACGTGAGGCGACTATAGATTTGTTGATAGAAGCAGTGATGGCAGTAAGTTTCGAAAATAGTTTTATTATACAGAAAAGAAAACATTAAAAGCTAACAATGGCATTTATGTAGGTATGTAGCTCTAGCAGGCCCCCGTTAAATCTACAAATAGTTACTAACATCGTACTGCAGGTACAGATTCCTGTTAAAGTATTCTATAATATAGATTACTGAGCAAGGCTTTAAGGTTATACCGCCTGAAAAACATTATATTATAGGTACCTTCAGATTTGTCTATAGTACGAGTACCTACAGCGAATGGTTGATAAACATCAGAGGGTATAACTGCCTGGAGGAACCTTCTCAATTCAGAAACAAAAGGTTATAGATCCATATCATTCAGTATCCAGGTCACTCTCTGGTTTGTGATCCAGTCATCTTTTACTACTGAGGCTGAAGGACAGAACGAAAGTTAACATTTTTTTTATTATAAAAATCCGAGCATAGGTAGCTGCCTCATTTTTCTGCATCCAGCAGAGTGATTTGCTGAAACCCAAACCAGTTTCAAAGTATTTACATATAAACATTTGTGACCTAATTTATGGAGTTCTTAAGCTCACAATATAGTTTCAAAGTGGTTAAGGGGTTAAAACAGCGCCTTAAGTGTAGGTTATTTGTGACTACAAACCCAAATCCAACTTCTAATCTACCTATTTGCCAACATAGCACATGGCCATAAGAATTACCCTAGCGCGAAATAAAGTACCTAACCGAACTAAAAGTTAAATTCAAAATATCAAAAAGAAATTTTAAATAACATAAATAACCTTGGCAAATAAATCCAGGGAAAAATAAACATTAATCTCCTTAAATTTGTAGATAATGGTAAAAATAATGGATTTACTTTTTAATAGAATTATTTAGCACATTTTTGCTAGAGGTTTATACATTTGAGGTCGAATAGTATTCTCTATTCCAGTATTCAAATAAGCTACGAAATCTTCCGAAAAACGTATAATAATTGGTTAATGCTATTAAATCCCCACTTAGGTACTCTTTATTTTATTAGTGAAACTCTTACCTGGCTACCAACGTTTTTAAATTACAGCTTTTCTTAACTTCTTCAATTTCCTTGCTGTCTTCTTGCAGCATACCTTGAGCCACAAACCAGGTTTGTGCCTTGAGCTGAAGGACTTTTCTCTGTTTTTGTTTAAAATGTTTTGTTTCTACAATTAATTTTTTTTTTTTTTTGAAAATTAATCGTTGACCAGCTGACTTGACTTTCCTGTGTCTGACTACTAACATAACGCATACTCAAATTCGATAATAAAATTGATTCTTACAGCTACAGTATCTGTATCGTATCGGAAGTTGCAAGGTATTGTATTTGATACTCGATTAAATACGAATGCATAGTTTGTTAACAGCAGTTTGTGAAAGTGAATGTGAATCGAAAAATTTGATCACTTGATTAGTGGAATAGGAATCACTGTCTTTTTTTGTTAAACTAATAAGTGTACAATGTACATATAATTTTAGATTTGTTCTATAAAAAATAGTGCAAAATCCCTACTGTTTGAAAAATCCCCTTTGAGTATATCTATACACCTAACCTTGCGTCTACTCCAAATCCAACAGTGACAATTAATGCATTGTGGATTGTACAAACACTCGAAATCTATTTGGGTATTATGTTTTTGGGGATTTTAGCTTTGGGTATTTTGGTTTGAGTATTTTGGTTTGGGGATTTTAGTTTTGGGGTAAGGGTACCCAACCCATAAGTAAGAATCTGTATTTCACTTAAGGCTATTGAAGAGTGAGAACCCTGAGGGTTATTATATTCATTACTCAATACTTGAAGCACTTTTCAAACTATAGATTTTCAATTGTTCAAGTGGAGTTGATATTAAGATAGGTACTTAAAGCGTTTTTCACATTTCCTATTACATTATTGACTTTCCCAAACAAGGTGTGATTACACAAAAAAAGAGAAGGCTGTAGACATACACTAATATAGATATATCTTTCTAAGCTAAGCTCTGACTTTCACTTTTGTAAGCATATTAAGTAAAAGCGGTAGCTATATTGTAAAAATTGTTTTTTGTTTATTTGTTTTTTTTTTTTCACCAATTCATACACATTTATTATTGTAAAATGTATACCTATGTATGTATTGAAAAGAAACAATAATGTCTTGGGGTAGCTAATGAAGCACATTTACAGACTGCAGTATTGGGACTTTATTTTTTTCTGAGGATTCAATTACCGCTGATTTATTTATCAACAACTTCGATATGACCTTAATAAACATAAATAATAAATTAATTATTTAGTAATAAAAAAGTGAATAAAATAAAGAATTGAAGAAATTCAAAAAAAAAAAAAGAACAGAAGGTACCTATGTTTTTGTGTGAAACTATAATTAGAAACAAAAAATGTAAATATAATTTAAATTCAAAAATAAAGTTTTTGAGTAGAACTCTTAAAAATTATAAAATTTGATTAATATTTTGTGGGATATCCCCTATTTGCAATGACAGCAGCACACCGGTTGGGTAAACTGGCTACCAACTTTTGAGTGATCAACGGGGATATTTCTCCAAGCTTGTTCAATGTTTCTGAACAATTCGCTGGCGTTTTTCTATGTTTTTGTTCCCAAACTTCTTTCCACATCGGCCCACAAATTCTCAATTGGATTGAGGTCAGGACTTTGCGCTGGCCATCTCAAAACATCTATTTTCCTGAAACCAACTTTTTACAAGCTGTGAAGTGTGTTTAGAATCATTGTCTTTTTGGAAAATATAAGACACTGGCAAATGATCAAAAGCATATGGCTTCATAACATTTGCTAGTACATATATCCTTATACATATGATGGTCCATTCGTCCATCAACACGCACAATAGGACCAACACCGCGCCAGGAAAAGGCTCCCCAAACCATCACATTTCCACCACCTATGCTTGAACATTTTTATGGTGTACTTGGGGTTGAGTTCCTGTTTTTTTGGCCGCCTTACATATTTTTTCCATCAGATCCAAACATATTACATTTGGATTCTTTGCTCCAAAGCACTTTTTTCCAGAAAGAGAGGGGTTTAAGTGCATGTTCCTTCGCAAATTCCAACCGACAATTAATTTTTTTTTAAACGTGTTGTTTTTTACGACACCCCCGCAGACCTTCTTCTAATAGTCGGTTCCTGACGGTTCTGGATGTAATTTCCTGACTTAGTTGTCCCGATACATTTGACAGAATTTCTTTACTGGTAAGAAAAGGCCCTGGCCTCAGTGCTGCCAGATTGTGGGAAATTTCCCTTTTTGAGGGAATATTTGTACTCGAAATGAGCTAAAAGGGAAAAAGGGAAACTTTCCGTTTTCCAGAACAAACAAAAGGGAATTTTTGTTCTTTGAAACTTTAATTTAATTTTCGTGTTCAACTTCAGGAAGACAATTTATTTTATACACCTGACTGCGTCCATGAACAAGCGCTTGTATTGACACAAAAAGAAGGAAGTCCTGGTGCCAAATAACGTAAAATGAAAACGACCGAACGATATCGTCTCTGTCTATTACCACAGATATGATAGAGCCATGTTCACTGTTTAGTGAAAACGTAAGTGGTTTTCGTTTCGTATTTTACAGAATCCCACCCCTGTTTTTTTGCAATAACTATAATGCAGACTGACTACCCTATCCTAGCCTTTTATCCTAGCCGATAAAAGCGACGCGTAGACCTGATTAAGATCTACATATTGTACCATACATTAGAAAGAGGGTTTAGGCTAGGAGGTTCTCCACTTTTTTTGTACAGTTTATGATACTGCTGCAGATGATTATTTTATCTCTTTCGGGTCCAGTTGGTCCCTGGAGAAGATCTTCCTTCCAAATTCGCATATAATGTTGTTTTGTCTTCTCTGTACATAGCCTGTTCTCCGCTGAGTTGGCAAGATTTATTGAGCTTAGGTAGAATTGTAACCCATGATGTCCTATAAGGAATCCTATACAAGGTTTCTGATATCATGTCTGCTATGAGCATTGTTAAACCTGGGATATTCTCCCATTATGAGATACATTTTGTATGTTCCCAGCATTTTATGGCTAAGTTTTTAGCCAATTTGGGGGTATATCAGAAAGATTCCGATCCCGCGAAAGGGGTTTTGGAGCATATTCCGGCCAATTCGTCTGCTTTTCGTTTCCTTCGAAGAATTCATGGCCAGGAACCCACCATAAATTTGGTTCTGTTCCCGAGGCTAAGGTCAGTTTCAAGACTAGCTGATAAAGTCTCGATTAGCCTATCAGGAACTTATCTGCCAGATCAGATAGTAATATCTAACAGATAAAGTCTAGGATAGCCTATCAGGCGGTTCAAGTGCCTGTTAAAGCCTTTAGGCAAATATTTATTATAAGTGGTTGGAAAGAATGTAGTTTCAGATAGTTTTTGCGTTGACGAGCGTAAATTGCAGCCACAACATGGATTTATTTGAATTTTTAGAAAACTAATTTTTACATCAGTCTCTATGAGAAAAGTAGTTGGAACAATTTGATCATGAACCCTAATAAATATTCATAATACATAAACACTATGACAAACAAGTTGTAAATAAATAATTGACAGACAAGAATCCTAGAAACTTGTATCACAGGGATTTTATTACCACACTGATACTCCTTTACCTGTCGAATAGCGTTCTGTGTCACATAATATTATCCGAAACTTTTACCGGAACCTTTGAAGCTGGCCCTAAGCCTTTGAAGGGTGTTGAAATAGGCATAGTGGAATACACCAAGGTTTTTCCCCATAGTTATTGAGGCAGTTTTGTTTGTTTCGTTTTTTTTTTTTTTTGTTTTCCTTTGTAAAATATGTGTGGGAAAATCTGAGGTACTTTTTTGAGCCAGGCGAGGGAAAAAAGGGATTTTTTTGGCACTTGCGTGGGAATTCTTATGACAAAACACTGGCAGCACTGCCTGGCCTACTCAAACGGCAAATGAATCTGTCTTCTTTGGCGGTTGTTTTTCATGTCTAGGCCATGTATAGCTTAGGCCACAGAGCCTTTGCGACCCTGTGCCCTACTATATCAAACCATCTCTGATCTGCCCTATTTTTAATATTCTCGAGAATAATTCTCTTGGCCACGGCTATTGGTGGTCTTATGCCCTCAATTGTTTCATTAGGTGGAAGCTCTGCTCCGGTTTTGACCAGAACATCAGCCCTTTCGTTGCCCTCAATATCGCAGTGTCCGGGCACCCAACACAATCTGACTCGATTCTGTGCGCATAATGCTCTGAGCATTGTGCGGCAGCTCCTGACTAGTTCAGATTTGATGATAAAGGACTCTAGAGCTTTTAGCGCAGCCTGACTATCAATGCAGATATTCTTGTTGGATATTGATCCCATATCAAGTAGATACGCCGCTTTGAGCACGGCCAGAACTTCTGCCTGGAACACACTGCATGTATCCGGAAGTCTTAAAGTCACGTGTTACGTGTATAGGTCTATATCCCTAGAGTATATACCTGACCATGTACCCTCCTTAGTTTTGGAACCATTCTTTTGCTAGTCCTCCCTATCTGGGTATTGTACTTCGTATACGGTGTTTCGAAGTCAAGTTCACCCAAACTTTCATCCGTTTTATTGGGGATGTTGGAGAAGGATTCCATTAGCATGGAGCTATGTCCTACCTGTCTGGTTTTGAAAAACCCTGCTCCACTCCACCAATCCTGGGTAGTTTGGAGGGTGGTATCTTGTATTTTGTACTAAAAAGTACTAGTTCTGTCTTTTCCGGGTTGACACGAAGTCCACACCCTTCAGCCCACTTTCTGAGCTTGTTGAGGGCTGATTCCATGATTTCACTCAATGTGTTCAAGAATTTACACCGAACTAGAATCGCCACATCATCCGCCTAAGCGGTTACGCTAAACCCTGCGTTGCTGAGTTCTTTAAGTATATCGTCTATGACAAGAACCCAGAGGTGGGGAGAAATAATCCCTCCCTGGGGAGTGCCTCTAGTAACCGATTTTCTTATTGAACTGTGTCCGAGAGTGGAATTGATATTTCTAGTGACAAGCATCGTGCAAAGACAATTGGTGATGCTATGATCTACATTTATCCTTTCCAGAGCGCGTATGATTGCCTCTGCCCTAACGTTATTTTGAAAGCCCCCTCTATGTCCAAGAAGGCAGCTAATGCAAATTTCTTGTGGTGTAGACTGTGTTCTATTTTACCTACCACTTCATGTAGAGCTGTTTCTACCGATTTACCTTTTAGATATGCGTGCTGAGCATTGCATAGATTTCCAGGCCGAGCATATATTAGGTGGAGCGCTGAAGAGGCCAACACAACCAATATGACGTGTGCGTGCAGCTGATGCAGATAGACCTGAATCGAACTGGCTTGAGAGGTATATTGTTTAAGGCCGAGGTCCACCTCGGATTTTAACGCCATCAAAAGTAAAGTATCAACATTAGGTAGGTACTCATTTAACGCTGAAGGGTAGACTATAGACTTAAGCCAGTATTAGACGATATGTTGAATCAGCATACGTATGCTGAAAATTGTGTTCCAATCACAACATATCGTGCATACTTGATGACAAAAAATTTTTGTTTACACGATATGTTGTGATTGGAACACAATTTTCAGCATACGTATGCTGATTCAACATATCGTCTAATACTAGCTTTACTCGTAGAATGATTAACAACAACAAAATAAAACAATATTCGTCACGTATTTACAACTATTTAAATAAAATGGTTTAACAATCTCGGCACAACTTTACATTGTTATATATGTGCATGCTTCGTAATAAATTGTTATCGGCCACTCTTTTAATCAAGGCTCTATATCTTTTGCTGTCATTTTGAATATTTATGACACTTTTAACTGAATTCTATTACATTTTTATAATTTTAAGTAGACAACTAATCTAAACCTTTCCTCGCCAATTGCGTACATCGATGACTTATTATATTTGTGCAAACCTTAACAAATATTAAATAACTATAGGTATACAAAATTAAATCCAAAAGATACTTACATTTGCAATGAATCCAAAACAGAAGAGAAGTAATCCAAAATACGTTCGCATTGTGTCACTTAACCGTGTACTACGCAATTTTGCCATAGTTCGCAGTTGAACTCTTTTGTTTTTTTGAATTTGCTGTTTAAAATTCGTGGAAATATTGAAAAAAAAAAAACTTTAAATTAAAACTGTGAATGAATAAATTGTTGTGTTGATGAGTAATGAGAGAGGAATGTCTGAAAATTCCGCGGTAATGTCGTTTAACTTTAGATCTTGAGAATACAAATCAGGTGCACGACTGTGAATCATTTACAAGTAATTTTTTCAATTATTGTTTTTGTATGTAATTGTTGGTAATGTGATAAACTGAGTTTTTTTATTGCAATTTTCTTGGTAAGAGGTAGGGGCACTGTCTTAAATCTGAGATATACATACATACGTAGATATTTTTATTCTGTAGTATCTGCGGTAGGTACTAAGTAGGTAGATTTTAGATTTATATGGACTGACAGTTAAAACTCTCTTGTGAAGGTTGGTTCATGCCTTAAGCGGGAGGGAGTTCTAATTAAATATGCGAATTGGCAAATATATGTTCCTATTGAGGGGCTAGAGTGAATCATCTGAACTTGTATTTTTAAGGTTCTCGGAATACTGTTTTCGTCAAGAAATGAAAGAGTTGGAATAGATGGGCTTGGTTTTCGAGATAGTAAACATGATCTCAATAGTGGTGCTTATTCCAACACATAGATTTAGTTTTCACAAGAAACACCCAACACGATCTGACAACAATGAGAAACAACTGAAAGTGTGAACTTCTCAACTGAGCACTTAGGGTATGGGTCAGTTATCAAAAGTGTTTGTTATGTATTCGTTTTGTTGCTATTGTGTGAATGGGGGGGGCTTACCACTTTTTTATTCTTAAAGAAATCCGAATCCGATGACAACAAAAATATGTACATACTTATTTATTCCATATGAATAAAAATGAATTTGAAATATGGTATGAAGTATTATTATTAAACGAAGCAAAAGACTTAAAATATTCATTCCATATTTTTGTATACAATTGTCATGGCTGTCATAAATTCGCCATTAACTATAGTCATAATCATAGTGATTTCAATCATAGGTAAGTTATTTTGAAAAGGGCATTAAAGAAACATAGGTACTCCAGCGCTTATTTAAAGTGCTGCAAGTGGAAATGAAATACAATTTTGAATAAGTAACTTTTGGTGTTGTCCCTGGTGTTTATGAATAATCCTGATTGCGAAGAAGACTATATAACCTATAGTCCAAACCGCTAATTGTTTGTAACTTCATGCAACTTTTGAGATTGTATTCTATTCGTTTAGGCGGATTTACTAGAAAGTTAGTAAGAGTATCTCAGCATTTTTATAAAAATCCTCCCCATACGGGGTTGCAGGATAACCCTTATACCCATGAAAATATTTCGACAAATCTGTAATTATGAAGAAAAAAATCTTCAATTCAAAATTCTATGGAAAAAAAATCTGGATTCATAGATATTGTAATATCAAAAAATGTTGAAAATCCTGCATTGGCAATTCAACCTTACTAACATTTACATAATGCTCATATATTATTCCTATTTGTATATATACTTAACTCTAATGCAATAATTCGAGTATACCTATTTTATTTTATCATTACATACCTACTTTGTTAATATTATTTTTAGTCTTGAAATAAGTAAGTAAGTAAGGAAGTTACTGAAGTAAGACTCTTGAGTTATATTCCTTCTTAACACATTCGCTGCCAAGCAAATTTTGCCAATGTTTCCACAACGGCCGTGTCATTCATAAGTATGAATGTCGGGACATTAGCAAGATAAGGCCGTGTCATTCAATAACGCACGACACTATGAACAAACTGAATAGGGATTAAGGAGCCTGGCCTCTGGTGATCATAACTGTGTACTTAGTTTAAGAAAATGTGGAAAAATATTTTTTTTTTCTAAAAAAAAATTGTCATACACATATAAATATTGTGGCCCCCACCGAAACGTGAATGTCATTCATTTTTGAATGACGTGGCAGTGAATGTGTTAATTCATTCCCAACAAAAAATCTAATTTTGACAGGTGAGAGTTAGACACATTCAGTTCAGTCTCATAAGACCAGAAGTGCGACAGTTTTATACAGCTAAACCCTTTACTTTCCTGTACTCTTCTGTGCAGCTCAGAGTCTAAACAAACCATATAAATGCTGCCAAAATCTGTTACGCAGATATTGAGATTTTAAAACTCTGCAGCTACGCTGAAAATCTGCAAAATGCAGACAAATCTGTACTTATGGCAACGCTGCTTATACCATTTTTAAGGTGCCTTTTCATAGTTTTGAAAGCCAGTACGTAAAGTCACGTTGCGTTGGTGGAATTATTATTTGACAGGTATTTGTCATTTTTTAAGGTTTTACCTTATTCTCTTTTAGAGGCCGAGCACATGGGAAGGAATATTATTTTTAAAAACATACTATATCCAAAGTTGTAACTGTAACATGGGATTAAAAAAAAAAACAAAAGAGCGATACCACGAATGACTGCTAGTGTATAAATCATGCTATATAAGGATTAAATACTATATGATAATCCTTCAAAAAGTCAATATATGCGTACTTAGTGTACTTAAGCCGCTGCTTAAGTTCAAAGGGCACCTTATCTCGTGAGTTAAGTACCAAAGACAAATTAGCGACCTCTCAGAACAAGATTCGAACTTGAACGTTATTGTTGTGTTTTCTGGTCGGTTGAAGTTACAGCTGTCTGTATGTGTTCTCGAGGATGCCGTTGGCTTCGGGTGAATAATCTACCCCATTGCCTACTAGTCCAGTCATTTTAGCGATCAACCTCGGAATGAGTGATAATAAGCTGAATTTTTGGTTTATACTTTAATTTTGGCGTTCTGTAAAGTAAAATCTACCACGTATGGCTGAACGCTGCGCGCTCACCGCCTTCTATCTCAAAACCGGTTGAGCGCATGAAAAAATGATATATTTAAAATTTATTGCAAATTTCATGCTCTACAATATTGTAATAGATGTTAACATCATTGGAGCAATAGAAACTGAGATAATAAAATGATTTTGTTGACACGAGATTTTATGAGACGAGATTTTATGAGACTTTTGAGAGAACATTTAGAATGCCAAAATTAAAGTATATACCAAAATTCAGTCTATTATCTCTCATTCCGAGATTTACCCTTTTTTTATGCTAAAATGACTGGACTATACCTATTTGTTGTGTTTAAGGCAGTTCAATATTCGTTCGTGAATGGATCTAAAACAATGTCACAATGAAAGGTACCTCTATTCTCTTTTGATAGAGCAGACAATTATTTTCGTCAGTCAAAATAGCCACAAGCTGCGAAACAAAATTATTTACTACTTCAGGCTGTTAGAAATTACAAACCTACATATGTACTTTTAAAGCATTTTTGTAAGATTCAAATGCCAAATTTAGGAAATCAAAATTATTAGACTTTTCTCGACTATTGATAATCGAATGAAAACTTTCAAATTACATCTTGTAAGCCACCACAATATACGAAAAACCTACACAAATTTAAAAACAAGTCACTCAGCTATCCTATCATATTAACGCATTATGCTCATAAAACGGATGCTCCTACTAGGTGAATTCTAATCATGTTGTCAGGGTCATATAATTACTTGTACTTGTAGGTGTAAATATCTATTGTCACTGCCAATTTTACAAGCCCATACACAATGCACAACACAAATTTACATATATGTATATTCACATTTAACTCTATCAAATCTAGCAATAGTAATAAAAAAAAAATCGACACCGAGAGGTACACCTCTCCTACACACAAAATGTCATTCTTCTGTCATCGTTAAGATTGCAAACCCATTTTATTAGTGACTCGCAAGTCGCAAGAGAGCATTCGCAGATATCCACCCACCGGTTTTCTTAATATAGCTTGCGACTATGAATTTTTTTTTTCAAGCCATATTTTTATGCAACATTTTGGGAGAGATAAAATATTGAAATCATCGCTAAAATTCAACAAAAAAGGTATAGAGCTTAATGCATACAACAATAAATTCATTCAGAACCGCAAACACAATCTCAATGTCGTCATACAATATTCATGAAATGTAATATAAGTATTTTTGATGTTGAGTAGAGTCGAATAATAGATATTTTGCTGTTCACTTGATATTCTATTATATTCTCGCTTGGGATTCACTTGTAAAATATATATTTTTAATTTGTTGTTTAGTATTTTCATGCGAATATCTATGAAAATGTATTTTGAGTAGGTAATTGACAATCAAACAAACACACGAACCACTTTTAACTATTTCTGGGGGGAAAAACAACCAAAACTCACAAACTCTAGTCCGCGCTTAACGTTCAATTCGACGATCTCGTGGTAACTGAGTAAAGCATCAAGTTAAGAGAAACAATTCTCTGTGTCTACCACACTACAAGACCAACCATCTACCTGTATAAATTAACTTACCTTTATTTGTATTTGGAATTTTTACTGAGTCAGTCAGTCAGTCTGCAAAGAGTTACTGGCCACAGCGACGAACAAGCAAAACAACACATCATATACATATAGGTATACACACACATCATATAGTCCATACATATAGTTACATAGATATGTATCAAGTCTGCTGTGTTATTTCGCTTTATCGTTAAAGTGAGTGGTAAGTACGGATGTCATCAGTGGCGTAGGGTAAACACATTATGAACAAAATATTTGGCGCAACAGGTGCATACAGGACCCTAGACCAAGCTTCTTAAAACCATTCGACAGTTTGAGTTTTTATTTGTGACGCAAATTAAAGTCTTATCATATTTAGTACCACAAAACAACAAACAGGCAAATTTTAACAATTAACAACATTTTCTGTACCACCAAAACATATTAAGTTAACAATCGTCTTAACACTTTTTAGCACAATTTCTAACAAGTGGTAAATTTGATGAATTCTCGGTTTCTGTACCACAAAACCGATAAGTGTTAAAATTGTCTGTTAAATTGTTGCAAAATTCTAACTGATGAATAGAAAAAAAAATATTGTTTACTAGTGGTTTGGACAACGTAAAGAATATTTATTTAAAAGAAATACCCCAAATTGGTATTAAATTTTTAGCATATATTATCAATGCCTGTCTAAAAATGCAATATTTTCCAACTGTCTGGGAGGAAGCTAAAATAGTTCCTATCCCAAAAGCAGGAAAACCTCTCAATAGACCGGAAAGCTACAGACCCATCAGCCTGCTAAGTAGCTTAAGTAAAATTTATGAAAGAGTAATTAAGGGAAAATTGTTAGAATTTATAGATGACCAAAACATTATTCCAAATGAACAATTCGGTTTCAGACGCCACCATAGTACCTGCCATCAAATTCTGAGAATTTGCAACAGAATAAAAATCAATCGTGTTGTAGGGAAGTCGACAGGAATGATACTCCTAGATATAGAGAAGGCATTTGACACAGTTTGGCATAATGGCCTTTTATTTAAAATGCTGGAATTTAATTTCCCTATATTTCATTGTAAAATTGTGCAAAGTTTTTTGTCAAGTCGTTGTTTCAGAGTGTACGTTAATGATAGTTCGTCCAACTTATTGCATGTTACCGCAGGTGTTCCCAGGGCTCAGTCCTTGGGCCAATATTATACAACGTATACACAGCAGATATCCCGAATTTACCGGAATGCGAAATTGCTGTGTACGCTGATGGTACTGCTGTATTTTCCTCGCATGTAGTTGGTCTCAACATTGAGACCAATCTTCAAAATGCGGCGGAAATTTTAGATAAATATTATAATAAATGGATAATAAAAGTAAATACGGACAAGATTCAAGCTATCTTTTTTACAAGAAAAAGAAAACCTTGTTTCTTACCGTCCAATCAGCTGATGATAAATGGCCATCAGATAAATTGGGAACCATTTGTTAAATATTTAGGAGTCTATATCGATCAAAAATTAAATTTCAAGGAACATACTGCAAGGACACTACATAAAACCGGTATTGCTATTAAGATGTTATATCCTTTTATAAATAGGAATTCCTTATTGTCTAATGAAAATAAAATACTTATCCACAAAGTGATCTTCCAGTCAATTTTATTATATGGCTGTCAAGTGTGGGATAAATGTGCAGATTGTCATTTTAAAAAATTACAAATTCAGCAAAAACAAACTCTTAAAAATGATGCTGAACCTCCCTTGGCACTACTCTACCCTAGATTTGCATAATAGAGCTAATGTTGAATTGATCTCCGAGAGAATTACGAAACTAAACCAAGTTTTTATAACTAGATGTAACTTCGCTGATAACCCCCTAATAAATGAGTTGAATATTACACACCAAAGTTTAAACTGATTTCTTGTGTTTTTTTCTGTGATTATCAACCTTATTTGTTTGCATATTATATTTGCGTTAATTGTTATTAATATCTTTGTATTTTTATATCATTATTATTTTTATTTTTTTTGTTATTTATTTATTTATTTATTTATTTTATTCTTATATTTATTTATTTATTATATTTTTGCTTTTTTATTTATTTATTTGTTATGTGTTATTTATTTATTTTATTCTACCTTTCAATTTATATATGAATGTTATGAATGTCTATATATACATATATTGAGAGATAGGTATATATTTATTTAATAATTTATTACTATTATTTTTTATTTATTTTATTTTTTTTTCGTCAAATGAAGGTTTTTATACCCGGTACCACACTGTGGTGAGGGTATATTCACTTTGTCATTCCATTTGTAACGCCCATAAGGAGGCGTTGTAGGTATGACAAACTATATATATTATTGATCAGCATCACTTTCTTAGTCGATCTAGCGATGTCCGTCTGTCTGTCCGTCTGTCCGTCTGTCCGTCTGTCCGCACGATTACGGCCGTAATTTAAGAGCTATCGACTTGAAATTTGGTATGTAAGCTTTTATCCACCAAACTGAGGCTAAGTTCGAAGATGAGCAAGATCGGATGAAAACTACTACTACCTCCCATACAAAAATATCAGATTTATATAGCTTTTTATGTTAAAAATTAAATTTAAATAGCTACAGTAAAGATAGCAAGTTTAAACTTTGCACATATTGTTTTAATAATATTTAAAAATTTTTGACAAAAAATAAAAAGTACCCATACCTCCCATACAAATATATAATTTTTTAATACTAAAATACATTTTTTATTTTACAATAATATAGTACCGGGTATTTGAGCTTCGGCATAGTCGAAGATAATTGTCTTACTGGTTTTCGTTGTTTTCCTTCAAAATAAATAGGTAATATTTAATTAAATGATATGTATTAAATCGATTAAAATGTTTCAGCTGAAAGATATAAATGTACTCCTATATCATATCTCTGTACTGTAAATTGTGCGGTGGCTAGCCTTTGTAAATTTTTTATAACGAAATAAATTCTATCTATCTATCAATAGAAAATTGTTAGCTCGTAACAAGTTATAGCTATTTCTCATATTTATATTCGAGATTTTCAAGTATTTTTTTATTTTCTATTAAATTCGAATCATGATTATGAACTGTTTAATGTTTGTTTTGCTTTTATAAGACAAAAATCCCAAAGCCCAAGTTTCCAAACAGCAATTTCCAGCAGCAAAAACTCCAAAGTTGATCAAGTAGAGTGAAACAGGCGACTATAGTAATTATTTTATTAAACAGTAGATACCTAAGTGTCCCGCTTCATGTGATTAAGGGATTTAAGCTCTCTTATCGTATGTCGCAGGTCATGCTCAGGGATATCTATGTGCTTTTCGTCCGGCAGGCGTATTTGACAACAGTTTTTTTTTTGATTTGTTGTCTTTAGGTTGTCGTTTGCTTTAATTTCCAGACTAATGAATATTTCACTATTCTAGAGAATTCCTCATTCTAATCGTGCATATAGTCTGCATTCTGCTTTGAACTACATAATAATGTATATTAGCCTAATCTAAACTAAACTACTCTCCCAGCACATGCTTTGAATCACCATTTAGTTTTGCAAAATTCTACAACAAGTGTTAAGGGAAATTTTCCTTGTTAAGCTTAGTAGGTACGCTGCTCGAGCTAAATTTTAGCTCCCATACAAAATTCTCTCCAAAATTTAGCTGAACTAAATTTAAGCGAATCCATTTAGCCGAGCGGTACGCTGCTTCAGCTAAAAAATCAAAATTTCAAGGAACATACTGCAAGGACACTACATAAAACCGGTATTGCTATTAAGATGTTATATCCTTTTATAAATAGGAATTCCTTATTGTCTAATGAAAATAAAATACTTATCCACAAAGTGATCTTCCAGTCAATTTTATTATATGGCTGTCAAGTGTGGGATAAATGTGCAGATTGTCATTTTAAAAAATTACAAATTCAGCAAAACAAACTCTTAAAAATGATGCTGAACCTCCCTTGGCACTACTCTACCCTAGATTTGCATAATAGAGCTAATGTTGAATTGATCTCCGAGAGAATTACGAAACTAAACCAAGTTTTTATAACTAGATGTAACTTCGCTGATAACCTCCTAATAAATGAGTTGAATATTACACACCAAAGTTTAAACTGATTTCTTGTGTTTTTTTCTGTGATTATCAACCTTATTTGTTTGCATATTATATTTGCGTTAATTGTTATTAATATCTTTGTATTTTTATATCATTATTATTTTTATTTTTTTGTTATTTATTTATTTATTTATATATTTATTCATTTATTTATTTGTTATATATTTGCTTTTTTATTTATTTATTTGTTATGTGTTATTTATTTATTTTATTCTACCTTTCAATTTATATATATTATGAATGTCTATATATATAGAGAGAGATATATTTATTTAATAATTTATTATTATTATTTTTTATTTTTTTTGTTCGTCAAATGAAGGTTTTTTTCGTTGTTTTCCTTCAAAATAAATAATATTTAATTAAATGATAATGTATTAAATCGATTAAAATGTTTCAGCTGAAAGATATAAAATGTACTCCTATATCATATCTCTGTACTGTAAATTGTACGGTGGCTAGCCTTTGTACATTTTTTGTAACGAAATAAATTCTATCTATCTATCAATAGAAAATTGTTAGCTCGTAACAAGTTATAGCTATTTCTCATATGTATTTGTATTCGAGATTTTCAAGCATTTTTTTTTATTTTCTATTAAATTCGAATCATGATTATGAACTGTTTAATGTTTGTTTGGCTTTAATAAGACAAAAATCCCAAAGCCCAAGTTTCCAGACAGCAATTTCCAGCAGCAAAAACTCCAAAGTTGATCAAGTAGGTAGTGAAACAGGCGACTATAGTAATTATTTTATTAAACAGTAGATACCTAAGTGTCCCGCTTCATGTGATTAAGGGATTTAAACTCTCTTATCGTATGTCGCAGGTCCTGCTCAGGGATATCTATGTGCTTTTCGACCGGCAGGCGTATTTGACAACAGTTTTTTTTTTTATTTGTTGTCTTTAGGTTGTCGTTTGCTTTAATTTCCAGACTAATGAATATTTCACTATTCTAGAGAATTCCTCATTCTAATCGTGCATATAGTCTGCATTCTGCTTTGAACTACATAATAATGTATATTAGCCTAATCTAAACTAAACTACTCTCCCAGCACATGCTTTGAATCACCATTTAGTTTTGCAAAATTCTACAACAAGTGTTAAGGGAAATTTTCCTTGTTAAGCTTAGTAGGTACGCTGCTCGAGCTAAATTTTAGCTCCCATACAAAATTCTCTCCAAAATTTAGCTGAACTAAATTTAAGCGAATCCATTTAGCCGAGCGGTACGCTGCTTCAGCTAAAAAATCAAAATTTCATTTCAGACTGTACAGACATGTATCTATCAAAATTTAGCGCGCCCATTAATGGTTCGGGGCATTTTCCCAAGCTAAATTTTGACAGTTCGTGTTGTTTTTTTTTCTGTTGTGTATTTGTGTTGCGGAAAAATAAATAAGGGTGCGTTTTTGCAATGAATACATTTAAGATCAAAGAATAGAAGACGAGGAAAAATAAAAGCACAACGAAAATAAAATATTTTTCTTGTCGATGAATTTTTGAAGGAAATTATTTTCCACGAACATCTGTTTTCTTTGACACTTATATCCACAGCGCACTCCATGTCAAAATTTAGCTAGGGTTTTAGCTAATGTTTGGAGAGAAAAATTGGAGAGCCGCTAAAATTTAGTTTAGCTCGAGCAGCGTACTAAGCTTTAACTTTCATAGCGAAAAATTTGGTGGTACAGAAACTAACTAACGCCTGTTAAATTTATATGTTAAGAAATTACTTGTTAAAAAGTTAAATTGTTGTTTTGTGGTACAGGCCCCAGGACTTATTATAAACGGATATGCAATTTTCAAGTACCTAATAGATACACAGCAATTTGCTGGTGCCAGCAGAAATTTGAGGAAATAATTAACCCTCCCAAATTTGTTTCGTAAATTAATTAGAATTTTCTTAAAATTTGTGAGTATATTTATCTATTAGATAAAGGGCCTTTATTCTTAAACCATCTAATAAAGAGTGTAGATATTTGAAATGCAAGGGTAACGTTTTTATCGAAAATTATGAATGATTTAAAAAATTGATATTCAGGATTTATTATCCTCTATCCATTTATAAACTAATTCGAATATAAAATAAATGATTTCATAAAATTAAACCGTTTTTATTTAATGTTTGATAGATTGACAATAGTTATAGTAAATTGAATATGAAAAGCCCAGTTCGCAACTGGTCTCTTTCGTTATTTTTTTGTTAATTTACCTCATATATCTACACTCAGCGAAAACTGCTATAATACAATATTGCCATAACTGTAGTAGGTAAAGTTTTGTGTATAGACACGAATAATTTCTCTCTGACCTTTTCCTTAGGACGGAGATAAATTTGCTGGTGTATTCCCTCCAATTATCTCAAACTGTGTAACTTTACCAAAGGCCTAAGATAATATTAGTCTGAGTCTTTGGTAACTTTCCGAGGTGTAAATTTTTAAATTCGGATCAAATCCTGTCGAAAGGGCTACGATATTATCATTTGGATAGTATTCTAGCGTTCGTGATACTGTGATACCCAACATTCCAAACTGATATCCATTCAAAAATATTCAAGTGTTATAATTACACACATACATATCTACTACTAACTTCGTTCGCGATGTGAAATTTTGTTTATGCTTAGTTTATTTATTTAATCATTGTAACTAAGTCGATTCCTCAGACAAACATTGACGCTGTTGATTACATTGGCATAATATGCACAATGCTTATCGCATGTTCCTTCTTCCAGTGTTTCCCTAAGAGACATTGGCTCCCTGAAATTACGCCAAAAATTGAAGTGGAAAAAGAGCCCAAAAACCTCCATACAAATTTGTGGCATTTATTTTGACACAAATGCCGCTAATTTTGCCATTTTTTCCAAAACTCTTTCTGGCATTTTTTCATTCCGTTTAAGAAAATTGAGAAAACACCCAAAAAAGTGTTTTGGAAAAAACGGCAAAAAACGAGAAATAAGACCCTAAACGAAAAACGAAAACTTGGGTTTACTGTCAGATTTGGGGTCTTATTTCATTTGTTTTTTTTTGGCGTAATTTCCATTACTTTTTGGCTTCTTTTTCCAAAAATATGACGTACCTAATTTCCGTAATTGTTTTAAGTCCTGAAATACACTTTTAGTGCATGGTCTGGCCATACAATGAACGTCCAGCGAGACAATAAGATTTTCAGAAGGCGAAAGGTAGATAGCATAAGAAATGCACAGAAAATCTACTTTCAGAAATAATTTTGGCATGGACGTTCTGAAGGTTCTTTTTCGCACCATTGCGCTTTCAATACAAACCTTTATTTGATATTTGCGTTGATAGAGTGAAGGCTTCGACTTTACTATAGAATTTGTTTGTGTTTTCGATTTGACGATACTTTTACCTTCCAAATTTTATTTCATTGCAATGACGCCTCGTTTTTGTGTGTATAGCCAAGTCGTTAATAGAAATGAAAATCATGGAAAGACGTGTATATGTACTAAGGCCGTGTGTCAATTGGGCTAAATAAAGGGGTTTCCGGTTAAAAACATTTTTCGTTCCGGTCAAAATTCGGTTAGACAGGATTTCAAAATTTTCTCTGTTAAGAGTATATAGATTTCGGTCAGGTATGATTGGAATCTGGTCAGAATGGCATCACTGATGACGAAGCAATAACTCACTCTAAGTCGAGTGTTACTTCTACAAAACTTAGAAAAGCGCACTCAATTTGTATTCACACCACTACACTTCCAGATCCAGTTGTCTCATTTCATCTCACCAGCCACCGGCGCATTTCGTTTCTCAGAGAAAACTATACTGCGTCTTAAAGGGAACGTGATTTCAATGTGCTTGTGCAGAAAGCAGAAGCACGATCAAAAACAGCCCATAAGTATTTTTTTTTTGTGTTTTGAATTTGAGAATAGGCAGTGGAGTCAGGAAAAAGGATATCTTTATTGTCAGAAACCATCCTTAAGGACGTTGCTGTGAACGACATAGCCTAAAACCGCCTTTTGTCCTTTTGTTTTATTTAACCGATGTATCCTTCGTTAGAGGTGAAGGCTTCTCACAGATAGAAATTCCAAGACAACTCAACGTTTTGCTCGTGGACACTAAGGTGCCAAGGACTACAGCAAAGCTAGTAGCTAATGTTGCCGCTCTGAGGAACAAATTTCGACGTAATCGACCGTATTCGGGACTCAGTGGAGCAAGTTGTAAACGCGTCCATCCCAATCTACACTACGCTTGGAGACCAGGCATAGGATGGCGAGAAATTCCGAGACCTAGAGCAGCTATTTCGAATAAACAACGACCTGCTGAAGACCATTGGAGTGTCACACACTCACACGAAAGGCTAGAGGATATCTTTCGGATTGCAGAGAAGAATAAATTTAGCTGCAAGCTAACTGATGCTGGTGGTGGTGGATATGTCATTGTGCTACTTCCTACGGACTACAAGGACAAAGAAGAATTCTCCACATTGTGCAACGAACCCTTAGCTAACG
This sequence comes from Cheilosia scutellata, assembly GCA_955612985.1. Taxonomy (NCBI): domain Eukaryota; kingdom Metazoa; phylum Arthropoda; class Insecta; order Diptera; family Syrphidae; genus Cheilosia; species Cheilosia scutellata. Next base: position 71,994,407 of record OY015312.1, read on the forward strand.
GATACGAAATAACTGAAACCACTGAATGAGATTGAAAATAAATAAATGTTGACTTCCTTTTCATAATGTTGTTTATTTTGATTGCTAAGAATTTCTTTTAACCTTGGCTAGTATCACGTGGTCTGTATGGTATTCCTCGGTTCTTCATTTCCCTCACAGTGCCTGTTGGCAGGCTGCCCGAGACTGTGATTGAGTAGATTCCTTTTGTGAAACGTCCTAAAAGAAAAAGAAACTAAATCAATTGGCTGGTTGCACCGCCACCCAATTGAGTTGCTCCGGCAGCAGCTGCGTCCTCCAACTCGGGGATAGTGTCATTCAGTGTCTTTTTCAACTTTTGACAAACATTTGACACTTGTGAAAAATAAAAAAATGAAGCCTGTCATGTTCCTTGACATCTTCCAATAGGGTATTTCGCGAAGCTATCCCTTTCATAAGTGTGCTTTCTCTTTCACTGAAATGTCAAAAAAAACTTGAAGGAAAGCAAACGAAATTTTACATGGCGGGAAATAGGTTTTGTCCATTTTATTTGTGAAAAGTTTATAATAAAGTGCCAAATACAAATTGAAAACATTGCAGTCTTGAAATTTAGAGTTTCTTGAAAGTGTTTACAAAAGTTCAATAAATAAATTTGTAGAGATTGTTTCAAAAAATCCAAAATTAATTTAAACCCTATCTCCAGCCATATAAAATTTCGTTTGTTTTCCTACAAGTTTTTTTAGCTGTCACTTTGTTTTTTTTTGTTCTCATTTGACACTGACGTTGTCGCGAACTACCCTATTGTCAAGAAAGAGCTTTTAGGGAAAACTCTGTCGCATAGATGTCGCATACATATGCGTGTGTTTTTTTTTTTTTTTAATGTTTTCCACTTTTCTAACTTTTTTAATATTTTCCTGAATGTGATTGTGACTTTATACTAGTATTTAATTCTGGCAATTTTCTCCCAACTAAAAACAAATAATCTAATAAAATCTAAACAAATTTTAATTTGTTTCTTAACAGTTTCTTTTTAGGATTGCATTAGCAAGCAGGCTTGTACTTTCAATTATGATTGAGTGTTTCTTCCAAAAATATGGAAGAACCACACTTCCAGTTGTTTCATTATCATTTCAACACATTAGCTACCTATTTGGATCTGCCACATATTGATATTATATGTAGGTAGTCACTAGTCACTGATTACATTAGATGCACGCCGCAATCGCATGCTTCTCTTTCGTTTGTCAGACAAAACCACGAACCGATTTCAATCCATTCCCAAAAAACGAAATGAAATCTTAATGCAGAGATGCCAATCTTTCCACGACAGACCGCAATATAAATTAATAATTTGACTTTCTATTCATATTAGGCAATTATGCCAAAACGATGGCATTTTGTCCTTTAATTTTTGGTTAAAAAAATGTATTCTTATTACCCTAATGGGCAGGTAATTCAACTAAGTTATTGACAAAAATCACAAGAATTTTAGGAAAAATTTCTATATGGACTATCGAGCACAAATTGGGGGCACGAGTACGATAACTTAGGCGCCAAAAATTGATAACGGTTTTTGTAGAGGGGTTAAATATAGATAAGCGTTTTTTACTATGGGATGGGGGTCTATCTCGCTTCCCCTTCCAATGGTAAATAAAGCTTGTATTTAACCCGTCTATTTTTTATATTTTTTTTATTATTTTCTCTTGTCGCATACTCGTGCCTGATCTTCCAACACGACGAGTAGCTTCTGGATTCATAAACAGAGGTAAGAGAGACTGAGATTCCCATCTTCGACCTATTTACAGTAATTTGCCTACAAGCTAAATTTTACGCTCCCAAAAAGTTTAGGTGCGCTAGTATTGTTGCATAGAAATTCGTATTGACAAACGTCAAAAATCCTCTCCACCAACACATTCGCACCTAATCTTTTTACACGGATAGGAACTGATGTACACAGATAGGAAAACAAAATGGCGGATTCCTGGCAAAAATTGAGGGGCCCAGCGGCAAGAGGATTCGGAGATGGGTATCTCAGTCTACCTTACCTCTGTTCATAAATAGGACATAACAATTAATCTATATTGATCTAAGTGCGATTGGTATAAGTTTTGCTTCTCCCGCCAGATTTTTAACCTAACTTTACGTACTTACCTACTCACACTCAGGTGGCGCTACTGCCCGGGGTGGACATGGGACTCAACCAACCTATACGCTATACCACTTCTGCGCGACAAATAAGATGATCGTAAAAAACGTGTTATCTACAAGTATCTTTGTTGATGATATATGTTTAAGAGATGTATTTTTTGTGCTTTTATGGGGTCGAGAACTCGATCATTAATATAGCTCACAAAATAATTTGTCAGTTTGTATGTAAAAAAAATAAATAGGTGGCGCAACAGGCGGTAGACACCCTAGGCCTACCTTCTCGCAACCATTCGTTTTGTGTGAGTTTCTATTTTTGGAACGAATGGAAGGGACCTACAATTTTATGCCGATTCCGAACGGCTGAATTGAGAAGCTTTTTCAGGAGAGTTATACTCTCGGATATTTGTCAGACGTTCGCGAGAGGTGGCGCAGTAGAAAAAAACACTAACATGTAATTTGTGTTTTTCCGGGGATCGAACCTGGGATCCCTCGCACAGCAGTCCAGCACACTAACCACTGCGCTACTGCGCCCACGTCAGTTTGTATGTGGCATTACATTAAAACTAAGCTGGGCCACCCGCTACGTTCGAATCGAACTCTGATTCGAATTTCTTTAAAAGTATAAAACATCCAACTAAAAAAGTGGTACCTACAGAGTTCAACATCAAATGCACTTTCTGTAGGTACCATTTTTTTAATTGTATGGTTTATACAGTGGTGGAAAACTAATTAGAAACAAATAATTTTTTTTGAGGATTTATTTACCGCTGGTTTATTTATCAACAATTTCGATACGACCTTAGTAAACATAAATAATAGCGTATTAATAGTAATAAAAATGGGAATCAAATAAAGAAATAAAGAAGAAATAGAAACAAATTCAAAAAAAAAGAGCAGAAAGTATGTTTCTGTGTGGAATTATAATTAGAAACAAAAAATGTAATTATAATTTAAATTCAAAAATAAATATAAAAAATTAAGTTTTTGAGTTCAACTCTTAATAATTATAAAATTTGATCAATATTTTGTGGGAAATCCACTATTTGCAATGACAGCAGCAAACCGGTTTGGTAAAATGGCTACCAACTTTTGACATCTCTTAACGGGGATATTTCTCCAAGCTTGTTCAATGTTTCTGAACAATTCGCGGACGTTTTTCGATGTTTTCGTTCCCAAACATTCTTCTTCTTTCCAGATCAGCCCACAAATTCTCAATTGGATTGAGGTCGGGACTTTGCGCTGGTCATCTCAAAACATCTATTTTTTCTTCCGGAAACCAACTCTTCACAAGCCGTGAAGTGAGCTTAGGATCATTGCCTTGTTGGAAAATTTAAGACACTTGCAAATGGTCAAAAGCATATGGCTACATAACATTTGCTAGTATATCCTTATACACATGCTGATCCATTCGTCCAGCAACACGCACAATAGGATCAACACCGCGCCGGGAAAAGGCTCCCCAAACCATCACATTTTCACCACCATGCTTGAACATTTTTATGGTGTACTTGGGGTTGAGTTCCTGATTTTTTGGCGCCTTACACATTTTTTCTATTGAATCCAAACATATTAAATTTTGATTCATTACTCCAAAGCACTTTTTTCAGAAAGAGAGGGGTTTAAGTGCATATTCCTTCGAAAATTCCAACCGACATTTTACATTTTGTTTTGAAACGTGTGGCTTTTTACGTGTGATGCACCCCCGCAGACCTGCTTCTAATAGTCGGTTCCTGACGGTTTTGCATGTCATTTCCTGACTTAGTTGTCCCGATACATTTGACAGAATTTAATTACTGGTAAGAAAAGGATGTGTCTTACTCAAACGGAAAATGAGTCTGTCTTCTTTAGCGGTTGTTTTTCTTGCCCTTTTTTTTCTTTTGGGGTTGTCTATACTACTACTACCTGTATCATTGAAAACTTTTATTGCGCCATAGACCATATTTTTGGAGCACTCCAGGTCCTGGCGATGGAATCCATAGATGCTCCTGCCGTACAGTATTTTCGGATGATCAATTGTCTTAGTTCCGGTGTGTAGCTCTTGTTTTTTCCCATTGTACTAAACTATATAATATTACTAAGACGTATTAACAGGAAAAATATGCAGAGTCAAAATTTATTTATTTATTCCAAATTTGTATGCGATGTTTCTAATTAAATTTCCACAGAATTTCTTATATCGATATTAAACCTTAGTAAACTTTGTCCACCAAATACTTCGCGAGCAATTTTAACGGATCTACTTAATGTACAAAACAACGGCACTTAACCAGCCCCTATATATTGTATGAAACTTGTGTAAAAAAAGACACAATGACTACTCCATGTCTATTTTTTCATTGTTTCTAATTAGGCTTCCACCACTGTACTTTTAAAGAAAATCGAATCAGAGTTCTGGTGACCCGGTTTATTTGCTGTCAAGTATAGTTTGTCATTTATCTTATTGCTACGGCATATAATATACAGTGTATAGATTGGTACATATGTATGTAGATATATAGCTACGTACTATAATAATAATAATACATAATACGGATTCAATTTAAATATAAATTTTAGAATATTTGTACATTGGGTCGAAAATATAAAACACTAGGTAGTAGGTATTCTGTTAACTAAATAAATCAATAAATAAATAAATCACTTTTATTGCAAGACTTAAAATTGATAAATTTATTATTGTAAAATTTCATCGAAAAGCGTGCGGAATTGCTAAAATTCCAATTTAAAAAAAAAAAACGACAAAAAATCTGGAAAAACACAATATAACACTAATTACTATAACACATAATTCGAATTTAAACTGTTCTACACAGATTATTTGCCTTCGTACTGTACATAACAGAATATAGTACATATTAGAACCTATCTAGGATTAAAACCTATTACTGCAGTTTGGCATTTTTATTATAGACACATCCCATACAGCTTTGAACAACAACCGGTACTATAGTGTCCACACTACATTCTGAGCGAAAAATTGAAAACTTTTATCGATTTTCCACCCACAGCTTTGCGGAAGCCCCCCATCCGCCCCAAAGCAAATTTCACTGTCACATCAGTTCACCGAAAGAAGTGAAGAAAATCCCATTTTAATCAATACCCTACAAGGATATAGCATGCGCGAGTTCACCATCGAAGAAAATACCTATTTGCTCAGTACTACAAATTACTTTTTCAGTGAAAAATTCCTTTCGGTTGTATTCGGTTGAAAACGGAAAACCTCTTCCTTTATAAACAAAATTTTATTAAAACGGGTATCAAAATTTAGCAAAAAATTCTATCTATTCAAAACGAAAATAAAAATATTGAGAAAGTTTCAATTCACTAATCGGTTACACAACTTTTAAGGTATTTCTTCGCCCAATAAATCTCCATCGCCTTGGTCATTCCTAAAAATACCTACCAACAAAGTAAACCAATACCAGTGTCGCTAGAAATTCCAAATCGCAATCGTAGAGTGAAAATACAGTCATTTCAATAAACCCATAAACAAGCAGGCATTTTTGCAACCAAGACCGCTCGACGCAAATTAACTAAACAAAGGGTAAGTGTGGGTTAGTCTATATAAACCGATTAGAATATTAGCGTGTTTTTCAAGACTCCAAAGCCTCGATAAGAGCAACATTTCCATTTGTGGTAGACACACTGGCACATTCAGTCATTGTAGTGGCACAGTAGGTCAAGTGAGATGATGAGAACAAAATTGTATGTAGAACGAAAGAGATGTAAAGAGTGTAGAGGTCGAAGACATCTTTCCATCGCTCGCCATGCCACCCCCCAACCTGAGAGGTAGCGATGCTTAAAGGGATTATGTAAAGTGTGTTGTACCACTTAATTTTATGTGTTGGGCCTTATACCGGTAAGAGCCCTTTTCGCAAGAAAAATGGGAAAGAATTCAGAAAAAATTGTCGCTCATTCTCTAGTGGTGCAATATCTATCTATATATGTAGCGTCATCTCACTGGTTCGCATTCTTCGGTTTCAGTCGTTTTTTTTTTTATGTGCATTCCTTCATTCCACGCATATCTTATCTATCCTAGTATTGTACGGTTTGTTGAATTGGGATATTCGGTTCCCTCTGCAACTGCGCCATCATTGAATTGCTCCCCTATTTCTATATCGCCACCACGACCACCATCTATTACTACACCTTTGACGCCCGATTCATCCCCCAGTATTTTTTTTTTTTTGTATTTTGCTTTTTGTGATGTGTGGGAAAAAAATCAATTATATCACTAAAATGCTGAAAATCCTCTAATACTCGTAGTTCGTAGTGGCTTTCGGCATTTCGAGTGTTAGATATTCTAGCACTCTATAGTTAGCACAAAGGCGCATTGACGATGACGATTTATGATGTCAGTACTTTTTGTTCATTTTCGCTAATGTCGTTCCAGTTTAAAATGCACTTTGCACACTCAGCTTCCATGTCCGGAGAAGTTTGATAGAGCTTGATAACTTTTCATAAATTTTTTTCCAACTCATTCCTCCAATTGTCCATCCGGCGGAATACGGGTAGGTGTGCTTCATTCATAAATCGCTTCATGTGGTATATATATTTACATACTTACCTACCTATAGTCTTGCTGGGTAAAGTACCACAGGGGATGGTGAAAAATCTACTTTTTCAAAGCGGTTACGTAATATCCTTCAGTTTTAAGCATTAAAATGGTTTAGGGGCACGCGTTTCTTTGGTTCTTGTGGGAATTTCCTATTTGCATCACTGACTGACGGTTGCACCTGCATTCAACTGGTGAGGCAGTTCAGATGGGCGACTAAAAGGAGGGTGTTCAGAACGGTTCACATCACACCTCCTTTAAAGTGTTTTTTTTTTTTTTCGCTTTATTGTCATTTGGAAATAGTAGGTAGGTATACATGTGCGAGTTGGGAGCAGAGAACTAAGTGTTTTAAATTAAATTATTCTGATTCCAAGCTCATAATGTTTATTTTAGCACAAGAGTTAGGCAAATGTTTTGGCATAAGTAACAGTAAGCCCATTTTTAAAGTAGGTTTTTGATCAGAAAGACCTTAGGCTTAGACAAACAATTAAAAAAAAAATGGTAGGTACATGGCTGAAGGAAGTTTGTTAGTTGACAATTATTTCTGTTGTACTTCTGCAAGTTTATTATTATAGCTACCGTGTGTCAAATCTTGGGAGACACCTGGTTGTGTTGTGAATGTGATAACTGCTATCTTCATTGCCATTAGGATTTCCTTATAATTCCCAATGATGCGAATGCGTCCTCCTTGCGTTGTACAGCAGATATACAGGTCGTAGTCATAGGAACAGCTTGTCTTTAAATATCCGCCTTTAAAAACCGGAAACAGGTCTGAATAGTGACATCTAATATGTTATATAATCTTAATTCAAGTTTCAGCGGCATATTAGTCTACTGCGATAAATACGAGTATAAGGGCACTTTTACAATCTCATTGTAGTAACTTTGACTAGCGATTTACTAATGTAAAATTTTCTTCAACAATTGCCAACAAGTATTATTATTTGATTAGTATATATGATGAGATGTCCGTTCTGATTTGATAGCAAAGCCGAACTAGACATACTCTCAGCGCACGTTCAAGTTAAGCTGCCTATACCTACTTACTTACTTATCGGGCTCCCGACCCGTGAAGAGTTTCTGCCTGAGACACTGCAGCCTTCCATCCTCTACGATCCCGGGCACGCTGATTCCAGTTGTACAGACCAAGCGCCCTGGCATCCGCGTTGGCTTGGTCTTTGAAACGGAGGTTCGGTCTTCCTTGCCTTCTCAAACCTGGGGGCTGGGATTCGAAGATCCACTTAGCTGGAGCGTTATTGTCCATTCGCTCGATGTGGCCGAGCCAATGTAGTCGACGTGTTTTGGCTTTTTGGACTACATCCACATCTTGGTACAGCTCATAGAGTTCGTGTTGTATCTTCTCCTCCATTCGCCCTCCTCGCACAAAGGACCAAAAAAATCCGCCGAAGTATTTTTCTTTCGAAGGAGCCCAGTATCAGCTCTCCCTTCTTGCTTATCGTCCAGCACTCGGCGCCATAAAGCAGAACTGGCAGGATAAGGGTTTTGTAGAGCATACATTTCGTCCTTCGAGTTAGGAGTTTTGAACCCAGCTGTTTTGCCAAATCGAAGTAACAATGGTTATCTTAGGGTAATTCTTCGTCGGATCTCCACTAGGGTGTCATTCGTGGAGTTCATGTTTACTCCGAGGTAGGTGAACTCCTTAACTACCTCGAAGTTGTTGCTATATCAATAGTGACGTTTTGTCCTAGGCGGTGGACAGATGCTTGTTTGTTTGTTGATAGCATGTATTTAGTCTTGTCCTCATTTACTTCAAGGCCAACGGATTTCGCCTGTTCTTTAATCGCCGTGAACGCTTCCATCACGGCACGCTGGGAGCGACCGATGATGTCAATATCGTCCGCATAGCCTAGCAGCTGGACGGATCTGTTGAAGATAGTGCCTTCCGTGTTGACACCTGCCCTGCGCACTATCTGCTCCAGTACGAGATTGAAGAAATCGCATGACAGCGCATCTCCTTGCCGAAATCCAGTGCAAGTTTGAAATAGATCGGAGGAGCTGCTTCCAAACTGCACGTTGCAGCGCGTGTTTTCCAGCGTCACGCGACACAGCTGAATCAGTTTTGCCGGGATTCCGAATTCGGCCATCGCCATATAGAGCTCCTGACGATGTCTATACACTATACATATATTATTATGTATACAGTATACGCAACGCTCGTATCTATCCTCTTTTTTAGGGGATTATCCCTTTTTTCGAAGTCAAAGAAACTATCCCCTGAAAATTTCCAAAATCCCCTTTTTATCCTATAAACTCCTCTTTTTCACCATAGTAGATTTCTAGTGGAAATATTCAAACATCTGCAAGCCAAAAATAGTGAGCACAACGAAGTCGCTATGTTGGTGGAATGAATACTGTTACATTCGGCTGGGATTCGAAAAGATAAAACACTATTCTGTTTACTAAACTTTAATAAATCACTTTTATTACAAGACAATATCACTTAAAATCAACTTCTTCGCTTATTTCAATCTTTTCCACTTATTACAATCTTTTCCACTTATTTTAAATCACTACCGATACTATTCGAACTTTGCTTTACACGGTTTAAAGATAAACTGTCTTCTCGTCGGATTTCGCAACCCTTTTTATACTCCCCACTAAAGCTTCTCGAATATTCTATACTCCAACCGGAACAATCGAGAATGTACTAGTTTCGTTTTAGACCATTCACCATTCGTTGAGTTTCGACGATTTGAAGTTCCGTTGAATAAGTTCGTCTACTTTCCATTAGATGGCGTTGTGGTCAATAAGTAGTACTTTTCAATCCACATTACAATATCCCCCTCTTAAACTTGTTCGTCCCGAACAAATGCGTCAACATTTCCCCCAATGTAACGGTGAAGACGATCCACATGGACAACTTTAAATTTACCTCTTCCTCGTTGGATTCGATAGACCACGTCGTTGATTCGCTTGACTACTCTATAGGGCCCCTCCCAATCTTGTTGCAACTTAGGTGACATACCTTTTCTTCTATGGGGATTGTACAGCCATACTAGATTTCCTTCCTCGAACCCTGTAGTTGTTGCTTTAGCATCGTACCTCGTCTTCATGCGGTCGCTGGCTATCTTGATCTTATCCCTAGTTCTTCGATGTACGTCTCTGATGATTTCTCTGAGGTCGGTCACATAATCGTCCAAATTCTTGGGTTCCTCAGTTGGCGATCCGAACATCAACTCACTAGGTAGCCGGACTGTTCGACCAAACAGGATTTCTGATGGTGTATGTCCCGTAGTGTTATGCACAGCATTGCGATAGGCTAGTAGAAACATTGGGATCTGCTTATCCCAATCCCTCTGATCGTCGCCTACAACCTTAGATAGGTGTTCATTCAAGGTTCTGTTGAAGCGTTCTACCATCCCATCTGATTGCGGATGGAGCGGCGTTGTTCTCGTCTTTTTAATCCCAAGTAACTGGCATACTCCTTGAAAAATCCTGGACTCGAAGTTTCGCCCTTGGTCCGAGTGCAATTCCAACGGTACACCGAATCTGCTCACCCAGTTGAAAACAATCTGCTCTATCACGGTTTTGGCTTCTTGGTTAGGGATAGCAAATGCTTCTGGCCACTTACTGAAGTAATCCATAACCACGAGGATATAACGATTTCCATTAATCGTTTCAGGAAACGGTCCGGCAATATCAACTGCAATTCTTTCGAAAGGGGCTCCAGCATTGTATTGGTGCATTTTGCCTTGAGTTTTCACTCTCGGGCCTTTGCTGGCCGCGCACGTTACGCACTTTCTGCACCAGTTTTCTACATCATCCCTTGAGTGGATCCAGTAAAATCGCTCTCGCACCTTTTCGAGCGTTTTATTTATTCCCAAGTGGCCTCCAGATACTCCATCATGCAGTTCCTTTAGTACTTCACTTACTTTCGACCTGGGAACAATAAGCTGCATCACGAACGACTTTCCATCAGAGCTTTCCCATCTTCTTCTCAAAATGCCGTCCTGCACATGAAGAGAATCCCATTGCGCCCAGTATGCCTTCAGCTCGGGGCTCCTATTGGATATCTCCTGCCAGTCTGGTTTTCCCTCATGCTCCTTCCAGGCGAGAATCGGCTCGATATCCGGATCTTCCCTTTGAGCCTCCCGGATCTCTCTCGCACTCCAGCCGTCCATGGGCTGAGCTCTCAGCCTCTGAACGGAAACGGCATCTTTTTCCTCCTGACGCACGCAATGTTTGCAATCGGCTTTGCAAGGACGGCGGGAGAGAGCATCTGCATTAGAGTGAAGAGTTCCCTTTCGATGCTGTATTTCGTAGTCATACATCTGCAGCCGTTCGATCCACCTCACGACTTGTCCCTCAGGATTCTTAAACTGCAGCAGCCACTTTAAAGACGCATGATCGGTGCGAAGAATAAATTTGCTCCCATAAAGGTACTTGTGGAAGTGTTTTGTCGCCAGGACTAAAGCGAGAAGTTCCCGTCTGGTTACACAGTAGTTCCTTTCTGGCTTCGAGAGAACTTTACTGAAGTAGGAAACTACTTTCTCTTGGCCATCATGCACCTGGGAAAGAACAGCTCCAACTCCCACATTACTAGCGTCTGCATCCACAATAAATGTTTTTCCAGGAGTGGGGTATGCTAGTATGGGGGCGTCACATAGTTGCTGCTTAAGTTTTTCAAAGCTCTTTTCGCACTCACCTGACCATTTGAATTGTTTTCCTTTTTCTGTCAGTTGATGCAAGCTCTTGGCAATACCGGCAAAGTCCTTCACAAAGCGTCTGTAGTAGGTCGCAAGTCCCAGGAAGCTCCTCAGTTGATGTTTGTCTTTGGGAACCGGCCAGTTTTTCACTGCATCGACTTTCTCTGGATCAGTCCTGACTCCTTCGGAAGAGATGATGTGCCCGAGATATTTTACTTCTGGTCTAAAAAGAGCACACTTTTTCGGATTCAGCTTCAATTGCGCGCTTCGCAGTCTCTGGAACACTTCCTTCAAGTTGTCCCGATGTTCTTCAAACGTTTTGCCCACCACGATGACATCATCTAGGTACACCAAACAGGTTTTCCACGTTAGTCCCAGTAAAACCCGCTCCATTAGCCGTTCAAAGGTGGCTGGAGCATTGCACAGTCTAAATGGCATTACTGTGAATTGCCAGAGCCCGTTTCCTGCTGTAAAAGCTGTTTTCTCGCGGTCGTCGGGATGGATCTGCACTTGCCAGTAGCCACTCTTCAAATCAATGGTGGAAAACCATTTGGCGCCGGATAGTGTATCCAGGGTATCGTCAATCCTTGGCAGAGGGTAGCTATCCTTTTTGGTAACATTGTTCAGCTGACGATAGTCCACGCAGAATCTCGTGCTGCCGTCTTTCTTCTTGACCAGTACAACCGGTGACGCCCATGGACTTTGCGAACTTTCAATCAGCCCTTCCTTTTCCATCGTCGACACCATTTCTGCAACCTCCGTCTGCTTAGCTAATGGTAGTCGTCTGGGAGGCTGACGAATAGGTCTTGCATCTCCTGTGTCGATTCGGTGTTGTACGAGATGTGTCCGACCATACTCGCCACTCTGCGAAGCAAATATATCAGCGAACTCGTTGATTAGGTCCCCCGCCATGGCTTGCTGTTCCTGATTCAGCTCAGTCTGTCCAAATATATTTCTTTTTATCTCTGCCATTTCCGTGGATGTAAGATGTTTGGTAGGACCCTCACTGGATAATTTTGTGACCGCAGTTATTGGTACGCACTTACCGACCACCTCCCCTTGCTTTAGTTTCAGGCTGCTATGTTCGACATTTAGGACTCGTACGGGAACCATGTTGTTTTTAGGTTCTACAAGCATCTTTCCAACGATGTAGTTTTGATAATGATTTTCTGGATCTGGCTCAACTAGGTAGAATCGGTGGCTCCCAGGATCGCCTTCCAGTTTTGTCCAAATAAGTGTTTCTGAAGAAGGTGGTAATATCTCGTCTTCACTCATGACTGTCCTTAGAGCTGTGACATGCTCGTCCCCGTAAATCATGGGAATCTCGACGTTCCTGTACTTTAGCACTTGCAAGCCGATGTCCAGTACTACATCATGCGCCTTCATAAAGTCGATTCCGATGATGCATTCGTCACATATATCGGCCACTAGGAAGGTATGGGAGAAGACTAATCCCGCAAGATTTATTGTTAGCAGTACTTCTCCATACACCTTTGTTGTTGCTCCAGTTGCTGTTTTTAGACAGTAGCTGCTGGTGTTGTGCAGCCATGATTGGCGGACGATGTCTCTCCTTATGATGGAAGCGGTGGCACCGGTGTCGATGGTGGCCACATACTTTTTCATGCCGATATGGGCTTCCACTGTCAAACTCTTATTACCTCGTTTGGTCTGGGAAACTTGAATTGTGGTCCTGGGGGCGTCGATTACAGAATCCAACTTCTGCCCCGTGAAGTTGGTTCTTACACGTTTCCCGACTGATAATTTTGAGAAGAGTCATCCGCTGGACGCTCAGATGCCCTTTCATTTCGATTCCTAGCGCTGCAGTGCGGACAACTAGTGTGTCTGGGTGGAGCTCTGCACTGTCGCTGTAGATGTCCAATTTTGTTGCAGTTCCAGCAGCGGATCGGTCCCCTGCGAGCGCTGTTTTCTTCTACGACGTTTGCCCTTTGGCACGAGCATTCGACGGTTGTCATCTCTCTCACGCGGTGAAACCCTTGTGATGCTTGGTCAGCAGCTTTCATTGTCAGGGCAAATGCCAGTGCCTCAGGAAGGGTTTTCTTTCCAGCCATTCGTACAGCCATTTGCAGTTGTCGGTCCTCTATGGCTTGGGTAAACGCCTCTACAGCCATTTCGTTGATGACATCCTCGCCGGCGTTGGGATACGACAAATGCGCCAGCCGTTCGATATCCGCTTGCAACTGCTGGAGCGTTTCTCCCCGCTTCTGGATTCTACTGCGCAGTTGCACCCTGTATACTTGCTGCATGTGGTCATCACCAAAGCGCATTTCGATAGCCTTCACCAATGCGTCGTAGTTGCGTTGCTTTTCTTCAGAAATAGTTTGAAGCAACTCTGCAGCTGTGCCTCGTAGTGCTAGCGTTAGTGCGATGGACTTTTCCTCGTCGTCCCAGCTGTTGGTCATTGCAGCTGCTTCGAACTGCCGCTTATAAATTGGCCATGATGTTTGACCATCGAAAACAGGCGGTTGCATCTCCTTCCTTCTAGGGCAATCAGCAGAATATTCTCGGGCTTTCTGTTTCTTTACTTTATCCAGTTCCCTAGCCAAGTTCTCGAAGTTTGTCTCATGCTCTCTTGCTTGTTCTTGTAATTTTTGATTGATTTCGACAAATTGTGTCTCATGCTGGTTTAATTTGTTATCAATCGCGTCGAATTTTACTTCTAGAACGTTTTTAAATTCTTCCACGGAATCTTTTTGTGCAGCGACAATAGAATTCTTCTGTTCTTCTAGAGAATTCTTTTGTTCTTCTAGAGAATTCTTTTGTTCAGCGAACTTAGATTCGATAGAATTCTTCTGTTCTTCTAGAGAATTCTTTTGTTCAGCGAACTTAGATTCGATAGAATTCTTCTGTTCTTCTAGAGAATTCTTCTGTTCTTCTAGAGAATTCTTATGTTCATCTAGAGAATTCTTCTGTTCTTCGAGCTTGGCAAGAATTAATGCCATCATAGCGGCCATGTCAACGCCTGTACTTACTTGTTCTTCTTTTTCATCTGCTACTTCGAATAGCATGGATTTAGGATCTCCTCCCTCACTTTCGACAGCTTCCTGCAGACGAAGTATGAGGTCACTTTTTCCCCCAGCTGTGGAGAGATTCCGTTTTTCCAACTCAGTTTTCAACTGAGGTATGCTGAGTTGTAGTAATGCCAACGTACGAACCATTTTTACTAATTCACTATTTTTTTTTTTTCTTTTTCACTCTTTTTTTTTTTTTTTTTCCTTCTTTTTCTATTTTCTTAATCTTTACTACACTTTGTAAGAATTCAAATTCACTTCACTTTATTTATTTTCTTTTAATTCACAATTTAGATCACTGTTTTTCTTTTCACAACACTTCGCACAGAATACGTTTTATCCCACTTCTGACACCAATGTTACATTCGGCTGGGATTCGAAAAGATAAAACACTATTCTGTTTACTAAACTTTAATAAATCACTTTTATTACAAGACAATATCACTTAAAATCAACTTCTCCGCTTATTTCAATCTTTTCCACTTATTACAATCTTTTCCACTTATTTTAAATCACTACCGATACTATTCGAACTTTGCTTTACACGGTTTAAAGATAAACTGTCTTCTCGTCGGATTTCGCAACCCTTTTTATACTCCCCACTAAAGCTTCTCGAATATTCTATACTCCAACCGGAACAATCGATAATGTACTAGTTTCGTTTTAGACCATTCACCATTCGTTGAGTTTCGACGATTTGAAGTTCCGTTGAATAAGTTCGTCTACTTTCCATTAGATGGCGTTGTGGTCAATAAGTAGTACTTTTCAATCCACATTACAATACATTTTGTGCTTGCTGCGAACAACAGTATCGGTGGAACGAGTCTTTTCTGCGTTGACCAAGTCTTGGACCAATGAAAAAACTCGATTGCAAATCAAAACGTTAAAAGCAATTCTCACAGTAAAATGTAATATTCAGTACTCAACTCATGTACTGAATTCTACAAATTTCTGAAAACGAAGCCTGAATTGTTTCGTTCAATCGCTCGCTGCAAGAGACAAATATAAGAAGAAAACCAAAAGTGGAGAAATTATATTGCTATCGAAAACGATTCAGATGCGAATGACGACGACGGCGATGATGGCACGTTGGTTGTTTATTAAACACATATGTAATTCAAAAATAATAATAATTTATTAAACACAATTTACAATAATTTTTGAATTGATACCTACTATTCTTGAATTTCATCGATTTCAGTGCGAAAACAAGTTAAAAACGTATCCCCTATATATCCTCTTTTTTAAATTGCGATATCCCTTGAAATCTCCAAATTTCGGGCATTTATCCCCTTTTCTGTTCGCAAAAAGATACGAGCGTTAAGTATACGGTGTACGGTGTACATACCTGAAGGTTCTGCAGCCGTCCACTTTTTCGTCTTGTTGATCGGCTCTGTCTAGGATATATAGTATTTTAGTTTGTAACTATGCTTTGTAGAAGGGTCGCAAATCTTGCTGGTAAAACAATCCCGGCTAAGGGCTGGTTCACACGACGGCATAGTACAAATTAAAAAAAAATCAAAATAAATAATTTCAAACTCTAAATTTAAACAAAATCCCGATCTAAGGCGGAAAGGAAACCGTCTGGATTGGGAGTCCATAATGTTGGCGAAAGGACTCCTTGGCCACCCTCCCCATCCATGTAGATACTATGTAGTGTTGCGCGATAATCCAAAACCGTATCGATACATCGATATTTTATAATCGAGATGAAAATATCGATGTAAAAAAAAAATCGACCCAAAAAAATCGATAGTATCGATAATATCGGTTTATATGCAAACTTAAAATTTTCCGAGTTTTCCATTCTTTTTTTTTTTTTTGAAAAAAATATTTTTATTGTTTAGAGGGCTCAATCAATTTCTATTTGTCAAAGGAAATAATTCAAGACAAGAATTTAACTTTTTTTAATGATTTTTGAAAAAAAAAAAAAACAAATTACAAGAACATGTAGGTACAGATTTTGACTAGTAACTATGTATAGGAACTCTGATTATATTGAAATATGTATTCTGTTTATTTAAAAGTTCAGGGACAAGCAAATCAAAAAAGCAATAAGATACAAAACAAAAACATCCAATGGTGACAAAGTCGTCGTGAAGTCGTGAATTAAAATAGTTTTTCTTCTTAAACAATTTTTTCTTCAGAAATATGTACATAATAAATAAATAGCTTATTTGAAATAGTATACTGTACAAATATTAGCTACATTAATCCGATATTGTCATAATAAAATGTTTTGAGGTTATTGAATCGTAACGAGACGTGTTATTATAGCTGAAACAGTGGAAATTGAGTGCGCAAAAAAATCGGGATGAAAACATCGATGCATCGATAATATCGAAAATAAATTATCGAGTGAAATAATCGATATTTTTTTACAAAAATATCGATGAATCGAGTGATTCGATATATATCGCGCATCACTAATACTATGGCCGATAGTCTATCGTATCTACCCTAAATTAGTCGCGTGCATCTCCTCCGCGACCTACGCCATCTACGGGTTGTTCAAAAAAAATTTAAGCCAACATTTTTAGTTACTTAAATTTCAAATTTTAATTATAAAATTAATCATCATTAATCATTAAACAAAAAAAATAATCTAAATATTGATTTATAAAAACAAAAATAAAAACTAAAACTAAAAATTGAGGATTTTTACTATGTGTGTGTTAAACTTAAATTTGTGTTAAGAAAAGAAAAGAGATCAAAAATGTACCTTAAATTTTGTTGATATCCGTGCGCACGAATTCTTGAAGTTTTAAAAAAAAAGTATGTTAAGGAGTTCAGAATAATAAAATAAAAAAAAAAAAAAAATACAGAACACAAATTAAACTTAACAAACACAAAACTTGAATAGAATAAAAAAACAATAACTAAAAAAAACTTAAACTCTAACACTATTTCAATTAGGTTCTCTATTAATTATTCCCTTTGTTTTCCCCCCTTTTTCCTTTTTCTTGTTTTGCAGCAATTTGTATCCTGCACTGTTTATGTTATTTTTCTTTTTTTTTTCTTTTCTCTAACTGAGGTGAGTTTTGAACCTTTTCTTCGTTTTCTTTTTCACCTTTGTTTGCTCTTTCTTTTTGGGTTTTATTATTAAGCCAAAATGAAGGTATTCAAAAACGCTTCAGTATAGAAGAGGAATTACTATATATGTATAAGATTAAAAAAAATAAAACTATTAGAATAAACCAACCAACAATTTAAAAAAAAAAAACAAAGGTTTACCTTTTCTTAGTTATTCCTTAAGTCAAAAGTTAAGATAAAAGCGTGGAGGATGTTTGTTCGTTTAATGAAGGGAATTATATATTTTTTTTTTTATAAACGTTTGCTTTCTAATGGTTGTAATTTGTAGATATGACAAATAATTTTATTTTTTTTTCTCTAAACAAAACTTACTGAAATAATTTTATCTACAGTATAATTTCCAAAGTGCTTATAAACATTAATGTAATAACAAAACAGACGGACGGAAAGACCAGAAACAAGTCAATCGTTACAAGTTCCAGTAGCAAGGACGATAAATAACTTAAATATGAAGTCTATGAATTGTTTTAAACTCTCCGTCTCCATAAGACTTAGATGGCATCAACCCGATGAAAATTAAGGCGCTATCCAGATGCGTTGCGCTATCCCAAGCTGGGACTCGAAGATTCTCTTATCTGGATCATTATTGTCTATTTGTTCCATGCGAAACTATCCCTTTCCACATACGAGACAAATTCCTTTGAAGGATTAGTCTTTCAAAAGAGAACAGTATTATAGCTCTTCGTTCCTGCTTATCGACCAGCATATATGGCTTTACACTCTTGTACAACTATGGCTTCAGCCCGAAAGGCGCTAAGATACTGAACCTTGCCCTATCCTCCTGCCGGCCGAAGAATTGGACGGTTTTTCAAGGCGAAATCACATGTTTTGGTCAAGCCGCAGCAGGCTGGACTACTATGTGAGGGGTTTCAAGTTTCATCCCCGAAAAACACACAAATTATACATCTTTTTTTTTCACCAAACATAGGATAGTATTTATAACTGTTCCAGAAAGGCTTCCCATTTCAGCCATTCCATTCGTCCCAAAAAATAAAGTAAATCTCACCCACATACCTAAATGGTTGTGGGAAGCTAGGGTCCTAACCAGTTGCGCCAATTATTTATTTCTTTCTTATCATATCTTAACGAAATACATATATTACTAATTGTATCCTAATTTGTAAATATTAGCATACGAGTAAAACCATGCTGGCATTGGCTGGCATGTATTTTACAAAAGTGATAAATGATATTTTGCTGAAAAAATGTCAACGGGAGACTTGAGTCAGTTTCCGGAGAGAGAAGGAGTTGATCAGTGGCTTAATGCCTAAGTGATATAATTTATTAAGAAATTAAGAAATTTAGTTATTTATTAATTTTTGTTTTGTTTTTGAAGTACATTTAGTTTTTTACCTTTTTAAGGTTCCCTTTCCATAGGGATAAAACGGAACCTTATTGTTTTTGCTACGATTTCTGTCCGTCTGTACTCTGTACAAACCCACTAAGTCAATTTTGTTCCTAGGTCTATCTCAAAAAAAAATACAGTACAGTTTGAAAATGTAATTACTTAGTATTCTTTATTTAACATAAAACGTTTCTAAAATGTTATTATTATTATTTGAGTATGTTCAACTGTCCCCAATGGGGTGCGGGTGGGGCGGGGATTTGAACCAAAAATCTTTTTTGACACATTTGTCAAAAATCTCTTCCGTTTATTTTAGGCTTATGAGACATTTCTTAAAATAGATAAATGTAGCTATAAACAAAACAATCAGCCCTATCATGAATTCCGTCGTAATCGAAAATACTCTACGAATCCCGAAAAATACATCAGGGAATCCATTCGTAGTGGAAAATCTGCTACGAATTTCGAAATTCGTAAAATTAGGTATCTCTGAATCCGAATGAAACGAAAAATTTACCTCTTTTTCTACGACAAGTAATTTGTGTCGGAGACGTTGGGAAAAATGATGTTTGCACAGCAATAGATTGTGTTTTGTATAAAAAACTAAGTATTTACAATTTTTTTGTTGTTCTTAATTGTATTTGTTACTTTAATAAGGCAAACACAACTAATAAGGCAAATATAAATTTTTTTCTTGAACACGAAAGCACACCCGGGTCAAACTCATGTTCCAGCTCCTGTAATATACATTTAAATGCCGGTTTATTGAGTCGAAATTTTCTTTTTAAACCTCTAAGCTTATTATTATTTTTAAAACATAAAATGAATTGAATTCCCTATACTAGTCAAAGGGATCACAAGAGACAAGAGTCGCAAAGTATTTTTCTCTGATTTTTCAGATTTCGCTTTCGCCTGGAGGTCTCTGTTCGAACAGCAATTATTGAAAAGGCAATTGAATCCATTTTTAAACAATTTATATTTTTAATTTATTGTTAAAAAAGAAGAATTATTTAATTATTTGAAAGTTTACACACAATTCATTTCAATAAATTTCACACATGACCGATGTTTGACACAAAACAGCTGATTTCGAAAATGAGAATGAGAGCGGTCAATGAGGCAATGCTTCTGTGGATTCCATTCGGATTTTGTGAAGTAAATTTTTCGTAGTTCGTATCGTAGCTTTCATTCGGGGAATTCTTACGAATGGATTCTGTGATAGGGCTGAATATCTTTCTCTTACTACGTATACGAGAAATTAAAACAAAATCCCTTTAATAGGTGGCTGTGATTAATAAAACAACTTTTATGAACGATTTAGTAAAAAGTGTCTCAAGTCTCCAGTCCTCTCCTATGTGTATTACTTTTCGGGTCTAAGTGTTTTTAACTTTCCTGTAGTAAGAGAAAGATATTTTTTTCGTACAAAATTTCGAACTCGAGCTTTTAATCAATTCTGATATTACGATGATAGGGGAACTCAAAAAGTATTTCTCGCAATTCTGTCAGTCCGTATGTCTGTGTGGCCTTAATATTAACAGAACTTCCCATATAAAAAATTTTAGAAAATTTTAGACAATTTAAATTTTTTCGAAAATGGCTCTAACGACTTGTTGCAAAAGTGTTAGTAGAGTTAATATCTAACATGACTGCATAGGCATACCCAGCGTTCTAGGTAAAAACTCCAGTGACGATACTTTTGAAAATTAGTGGTTGTGTGTATGAGATAAGACCGCTAACCGCCGGCGCCGCCGTTATGATTTCCAAATTGTATTAGTTGTCATGAGCATTTTTTCCAGAAATTTAAATATGCGTAAAACACTGAAAACACACTGTAAAACGTTTATTCCAGTGAACCAAAAAAATGCATTATGATTATAGGAAAAAATGAGTAAAACTACCGTTATGGGTCTATTATATCAAGTTTGAAATTATGTTTGTTTTATATTGTATGAATGTACCTTTCTGCCCAATTTTTTTTTTTTTTTCTCTCTTTGTTTCACGTAGATATCTAATACGAAAAAAATAAAACGTAACTCTTGTGCGTCTAAACAAATGAACCGCACGTATATGCCTCGATTACACAATTTAACTCAGAGTATTGATTATGAATAAGGCTGCTAGTACATATGTAGGTAATGTTAAGTATTTAGTAAATTTCCAAAATAATCCAGTAAACTTTATTGAATTTTAAAAATGTTTAAAAATTGCTTTTTTCCGATTTAATGCCTCTGACATTTATCGAAATTCGCAATAAACGAGAAAGTTTGGCATTTGTTTATGGGTAATTCGATTTATTTTTATAGTCCAGCCATTCTGAATCCAATAATCTTTAAAGCTTTTTCCACGCCAAAAAATCTTTTTTTTTTTGTTGTTGCCAAATGTTCGAGTGTGAGCACTCAGATTCCAATTCAACTCCATTATTCTACCGAGCAGACGCTTCTTTTTAGTCTATAGAGAAACTTTGATGTGAGCGCAGTAGCGCAGTGGTTAGTGTGCTGGACTACTGTGCGAGGGATCCCAGGTTCGATCCTCGGAAAAACACAAATTACATCTTAAGGTTTTTTCTACTGCGCCACTACTGCGAGAGTATGACTGTCCTGAAAAAGCTTCTCAATTCAGCCGTTCGGAATCGGCATAAAATTGTAGGTCCCTTCCATTCGTTCCAAAAAAAAAAAAATAGAAACTCACACAAAACGGCCTGTTGCGCCGCCTATTTATTTTTTTTTTATTTTTTTAGAGAAACTTTGATATTATTCGTTCCTTTTTATGGTCAGTGGTAGTGTAAAGGTCCCTTCCGGGGCTTATAACGTAATATGCCACATGGGTCACAAGCAAACGCAATAACCACTACATCATGACCGCTGCCAAGAATTGTTAAAAGGCATAGTCTGGAGGGAACAGTACCTCCTGCTACTACATCCATTCGAATGTTCCTCACATTTGCCATTTTAAATCAATTTTTGTTTGCCTAAATTTGTTAACTTCTGAACTTCAGTCGTGGTTCAATTTTTTCAACCTAGCATAAGTGTAGTAAATGGCTCTTGAGTCTTAACCAAGAAATTACGGAACTGAGCTTTAACATGCTTATCATTGTCCTTTGTTGTCTCTTTTGTACGGAATCATTTCGTTGCGACTAGGCTTATTTAAGCCAGCTAAATTTAGGGTTTGTCCAGGACAACACAATGTTTCATTTACAACGTTTAATTAAATTGATTCCATTGTCAATTCGAATTGATTGGTTTGCATTTTCGTTCGCCTTGTAAACAGATTTTGCCTTCTATTTTACGTCCCTTATCTAAGGGAATGTAATTAATTTATTTTCATTAGGAAATTAACCACAAGTACTACATACTAAGAATAATTGTATGGCTTCCCTGCTATATTGTGTAGGTATGTGCGTAAAACTAACATTTTATCGATAAAATTACAAATATACCTAAACCTAATATATAAAACAAAAGTACCTAAATAGATAAAGCTAGGTAAGTTGTCCTAGTATTTTTTTTAAAGTACGATGACAAATTTAAAATGTGAAACTAAGTACATTAGTATTATTGTATGTAAAATGTATTTTCTACTAAATGCACATTTATTTTGGTGATGGTGATGGGTGTCCAAAGAGTGGATTGAGTGCGTGAAACATTGTCAATAACATTTTGAACTGCACTCGGATTTTAAAAATTAATATCCACTATCTAAACGCGTTGTCACGGATAAATTGCCCACGGACACAATTTGGGGAGAGTACGATAATTACGGCGCCAAAAATTGATAAAGGTATTTTGTAGAGGGATTAAATACAAGCACTTTTTACTATGGGAACGGGGGTCTATCTCGCTCCAGTTAGGCCGGAGGGGTAATTAAAAAAAATTATAAATAAAATTAAAATAAAATATTAAAAAACAATGGCAACACTTACCACAAAGAACTATAGTATTTTTCAAAGCCTGGAATCCGTTCTAAATTGTCTATAATGCAAATCAGCAAAATATTGTCTACCAATGTGAAATTTTAGGCCAGAGACTGTATCTGAAGAATGTTGTTGACATTGTGTAAACTAATATAATTTAAAGAAAGTTTGCATATACTCAGCCTTGCACCCATCCCAAAATCCAACAGTGACCCCAAGCAGGGGGGGTGGCACAGGGCAGCATGCCCCCCATACGCATTTCAAGGCGCAAGGGTAGCAATTTGTACTCTAAGCGGAGCGACATATAAAACTCTTGTGCGTCTAAACAAATGAACCGCACGTATATGCCTCGATTGCACAATTTAACTCAGAGTATTGATTATGAATAAGGCTACTAGTACATATGTAGGTAATGTTAAGTAGAGGATATAAAAAGGATATAAATCAATCTGGTTTTCAGTGTTCGATTAAGAATTAGGCAATAAAAACTACAAACAAATTAAATATCTATTTTTTCAATATTGAAAAATATCAGCATTCAACTTTTTTTTTTAATTTTTTTCCTTAAATTTCAAGTTTGAAAGTATTTTTTTTTTTAAAAACTATTAACAGCTATAACTTGATTTAAAAATAATATCAAAGAACATATTCCTGGCTTCCAAAAATCCTAAAGTCCTTTATTGTAAGTGTTCCATTGTTTCTCAATTTTGTTGTTTTCATTTTAAGTATTATTTTTTTTAAATTGCCCCTCCCGCCTAAACGAAGCCAGATAGACCCCCCCTCCCATAGTAAAAATGCTTGTATTTAACCCCTCTACAAAATACCGTTATCAATTTTTGGCGCCGTAGTCATCGTACTCGAGCCCACAATTTTTTTATGTACCTCAAAGTATATGTGGACCTAGGGAACTTAAATCTTATACCATAATAGTACGCGGAGGGCGAAAAAAGAGCGAAATATTTCGCTTTAGCTTTAGTTCTTTATGAACTAAGTCCCAAATAAACTTACTCCCAACCTCCAAATCCAACAATGACCCCAAGCAGGGGAGTTGCAGTGGATAGCATGTCCCCCATACGACCATACATAGGCACAGTGGAATGTGTATAACCCCCCTGCTAGGGGTCACTGTTGGATTTGGATTAAGTGCGAGGTTGTTTGTATGTACAAATTATTTTTTCGTCAACTAATCAACTAATTTCCAATTTTCTCAAATTGAGTCTTAATTCATTGGGATTTTGTTCATTGTGAACTACGAAGTATCTCCCAAACTTATGAGCTAAATCCCACAGCATTTGTTGGGACTTAGTTAATTTTGGCTAGTGGAAGTTAGTTCCACTTGGGACTTTGTTCGTAGGGCCCATTTACTACGTATACTAATACAGACGGAAGCATCGAAAGCTGTGAAATTAAATTACAGTTTTAGGGCTGCGTGCCCTGGTATCCCAAGAACAACATTACACTTTTCCTCCTTTTTCCGGAAAACTTGTTGCCAAAAAATTTGATTTGCAGAGTCATTTTGATTACTCACAAAATGTGATGGCAATATTTGTAAATGAATTTGGAATCGGAATACTCACAGATAACTTCCAATAAACACCATTAGTTACTTAATGATAATATTTTTATCATTCTCCCATTTCTTAGTAGGTAATCATCACAGCGAGGGCTTGATCATCAGCACTATGGAATTTTGCGAATTCACAATCTGGCATACGAGTGCATAATAATGTAGGTACAAGAGTTCGGTCATGGCATGAATCAAACGAAATACTATTACTGTACTATTACGTGTCAATGCTTTATCATATTTGGTATTTAACTTAGTTGTTAATCGTTTTCTGGCATAATAGACAGCGAATCAGAACAAATTGTGACTGAAACTTAGCTTATATTTCATACTCTGCTTCATTAATAAGGTTTTTACTCATAAGTTTTAAAATATCAACACCTAACTTCGTCTGATCCCAATTTAATATGCCTTCAGATAAACTCCAGAGTGATAATAAAACGCAGATATAGTTCAAATTTTAATGTGATTTATTTGAATGTAATCGAAATCAGTAGAGAGCGATGTGATAAAGAATGTTATTCGATTTGTTTGCCAGTGCAAAAACAAACAACGAAGACGGTTTGCCAACACGCGAACAGGGCAACGTAAAGCTGACCGTGCGAAAAGCAGAGAAATTCGAGATTAATTCCACAGACTTCCAACGAATGTTGGTTTGTTTTGATGCAAAAAGTTTCCTCAAACAATTCTAATAGTGAGTGCAAAAAAAATTTTCAAAAATCTCTTCGCTACTATTTTTTATGATTTTTTGAATGGGATGATCTCAGAAAAATTTTGTATGAAAAGGAGGAAAAAGTGGCTAAAATAGTCATTTTTAGCAATTTTCAAAAAATCATAAAAATTATTACGAAGAGATTTTTGAAAAATTTTTTTTGCAGACACTATTAGAATTGTTTGGAGAAACTTTTTGCATCAAAACATTTTTTTTTTGATACCGAGGAAGAAAGTAAAAAAAGTAGACATTCACAAAAATTCTAATTTCTAAAATTTTTAAATGGGTACTTAATGGGTTAAGGAAAGTTTTGTATCATTCAAACGGAATTTAAATGACCTTTCCATTGGTGCCAAAATTTACATGAAGTGAGTTTCTAATTATGAGCAGAATTAACTTTACTTTTGTCCAAGTACTTGTGCCGGCCACTGTATACATTTTTGCCACCATTTTTATATACATAGATTTTCGAAAATTTATTTTTAACATTACCGTATACATACATAGTTAGGTACAATGTATAACGAGAGAGGTTTTGCTTTATCTAAAATTTTCGAACTATAAAAGTTGGCGTATGGGGGGGCATGCTGCCCCCTGCAACCCCCCTGCTTGGGGTTACTGTCAGGAAATAACACCCAAAATGACAAAAAATTTTGCAACAACAAATTGTACGGGTTTTTTTTGGGCGTTATTTCCAAACTGATTTGGGCGTTATTTCCTTGGGCGTTATTGCCTAACGCCATAAAAGTTTATGATGTCTGATCTGATATAACGATGATGCGTCTGCAGTGGCTGTGAGCTGAATAGATATTTTCAAACTCAAAATTTTTTTCCTCGAATATTACTCGCTATGGTACGGGGACGGGAGAGCAAGCTTTGCATAGAGAAGGGGGAGTTTTTTCGGGTACCTCTTTCCTCTATACAAAGAACAGGTAACCTAACTTTGAGTATGTTATAAATCTTTCGATATTTGATAAGTGGCCCTGCCATGTAATTCTCGCATTGACGCTATACGTACTTTTCCCTAACGTATAGGCGAGGTGGCTTCCATTCCTGACACCATGTTGCTTTATCAAAGATTAGACAACAACTGCTTAATTGCGTTAATGTAAATGGTACATTAGTGATTAAAAAATGACAAAATAAATGATTAATGAGTACAAAACAAGAACAGTATGCACAATTGCACATACATATACCTACAGGGACAGGGTGGCTGATGAATATTGCTACAATAAAAAACTCTAATAAATTTTTTTTTGCAATTCATACAATTTCTTTATTTTAATTTCATTTGAAAGATAATTCTTTATTAAATATGTTTTCTACTGTTTTTTTTAAGTAACTGATTTACCCTTACGTTCGTTGACACATGTGCGACATCTTATCAAAAAGTTGTTTATTACTGCCTGTAGGGTTGCAGTGCCGCAGTGGGTATTGCTTCAATAATTGTTCGAATCACTTGCTTTAGATCGGTCAAATTTCTGGGTTTTGTTTTGTATACCTCCTTTTCAGGAGATCTTGGCTGTCAACGGAATGTGCAATTCCGGGAAATCAGCTTATTTGGAAATTTCCGCTGTAGCTCTGCCATAACAGGCCTAGTTATGTCTTGTTCTTGTTGAAACCACACAGAGTTGAAAGGGATTCTCTTTCGGCGTAGTTCTGGGAAGAAAAATTCCTTCAAAATCTTTAAATACCGGCCACCATTGACCGTTACAGTGCAACCGTTTTCTTCAAAAAGGTATGTCCCGACAATGTATCTTGTTGATGAAAGTGCACACCACACTGTGACTCGATCAGTTTCCTCTAATGGAGTATCTCTGCATTATTTTTACTCCATATTCGACAATTCTGCTTGTTTACATTGCCGTTGAGATCAAAATTGGCCTCGTCCGACATAAAAAGGAAGTCCAACATGATGTTATCCTCTTTCCACATTCTAATGATTTTCTCGCAAAATTCCAGCCGAATCGGCAAGTTTGCTGGGTTCAATTTGCTTGTAACTTTATATGGAAATAAGCTTAAATTGTCTGCAGTGTTTTTCTGCCTATTCCCATTTGAACAGATAAGTTCCGGTCGAGACTCCAGGATTGCTTTGTATGGCAGCAACTACAGCAGATATCGTTTCCTGTGTCCTAACTGAAGGTTCTCGATTATAAGGCTTAAACGTTATCGGCAGAAGAGTTAACCAGCCTCATAATAGTCCATCTGCTTGAAGAAGTGCCTCCAAAAGTCCGCCTAAACTCTCTTTGGACAAATATTATGGACTCTAAGGCATGATAGCGGCGCACTATTTAAATTCTGGTTTCATCGTCCCAATTGTCCATTTTCGTTAAATTTAAATGTTAGTCTGTGCCTAAAATGAAGGAATAATGGAACCAATTAATTGCTTAGGAAAAATGTTTTTACATTTTCTTTTGGTAGCGTGTTTCATCAGCCACCCTGTACTATATCACAGTGTGATGACAATGAGCTTCTGAACGAGGGGTCGCAGGGTCAACCCCCGCAAAAACACAAATTGAGAACTTAAATCTTCTCAAATCCACCACCCAGGCCTACCGCCTTGCAACTTCGTCAGACAACTTCGGCTGATCGCAAAATTATCATAAATGTCCTCCATCACAATAACGATATCTCCGTCGTAATCTGGTCCGGAATCTGCCCCATATTTATCCTACCCGCCATACCTATGGCTGACAGGAAATTAATCCTCTAAACATCTTTTTTGTGTTATCATCAGACTCATCCGTTGTTCGCATAGCATTTCACTTAGGGATTCCCATTTTGTTCAACTTACATCGAAAGAATCCACGTTCAAGTTGGAGGAATCATGGCAATTTGTGGTCGAGAAGTGTCTTCACATTCCAGAATCCAGTCTTAGTCAATAGTCCAGGTCCAGGTACAATAGCCAATAGTGTCCAGCGGTTGCTGTACTATATTATGCGATATTAGTATTAATCGCTGCGTGCGCCGGAGTCGCTATGGTGGAAAAGCAAAGAGTTGTTTTCGACTTTTTGCTCAAATATTTCCACTCTTGCCACGTTAGAGTGACTGAGAGGACTCTATAATCTGTTTTCACGCGAATATATGTACTTGATTAGCACAATTCATTGTCATAAAAATAATATAGAAAGTTTAAGAAAACAAAAAATTTTTTTAGCTAATAATGTCACCCTTTTATTATTTTTTTACAGCACTCGATACTAGAACCTGCAATTTTTGTATTTAAAGCATCCCAGGACCTAGAGTAATTCTTGTTGAGACCGTAACACGCAGCAGAGGCAGAGCGTCTTGAACTGAACAGCGAACCACTGTTCGGTCGGCCGCTTTAAGTCAATATTAGTGCAATAGCTACTGCTGGGTGTGGGCGAATCTGCGCCCCGCCACCGGTAAGTATATCATAATTTCATACAATATCTTAACTAAATACAATAACTGCTCAACTGTTGCCAACACACCTCATGCGTAGTGGTCAGCAATAAATTATTATCATTTTATTGTAGGTAGGTTATACCCGTGCTGTTGCTCCGTAAATTATTGTGTTTGCTTAGGTTATGATGAATCGATCCATTCCCTAATGAAACGAAAATGTATTGCTCGTCCCACTCCAATGTATCAAATGTATGACCTTTTAATTTTACAGTTGGACATTCTGTATACCTGTGGGCATTTGTGTAGAAACGGTAGACTTTCATTTCAAACAACCCCAAATAACCCCAGCCCCCAATCATTCTCATTGTATCGTATGAATTCATGCGAGCGTATGATGTGCACTCTACAGGTTAGAAACTTCATTTATAATTCCATTTGTAAACATTTCTAAACAAACATATAGCTAATAGTAGGGTAAGTTAATAAATGTGTTAATTATGCTGCTTACCTGCTTTTCATTTGTAATTAATTTCATTTCTCAGAATTGGGAAGTCGACACGACAAGTACCGCGGCAAGCACCTGAGCAGTAATCATGTTAAAATCAACAATACTTAAATAAAAAAAATCGGCACTTCTCGTTTTTTTTAGTGTTTTATGAAGGAATGCTGACCTTATTTCGTGTTGAAATATGTATCACACCAAAAACATAAACGTATAAAAAAGATCCAAGTTCTCTTATAGTAATGAAAAGTATATAATGAGATCTAAATGTAAGCCAAGTTCTTAGTTTAAGAAGGTTAAATATTAAAAAACAAATTGGTAGGTTCACTTTTCAAGTTTTCAAATTCTAATATATCGTGTAATATAATGAAGTTATAAACGAAAAACTTGCCAGGTAAACCTAAATTTTACGGCAACTGAAAGTGGCCCAAATAAATAATAACAGATTTTCAAAAGTGGGCAGATACCACGCCCCGTGAATGGAAAATCTTAAGTTTTGGACTTTTCCCAGTGTGTGCACCACAGGATGTAGCATTTTCACGATTCTAGGATGGCCTAGGTGCTTCATAATTTTGATGATCATCATCTAAGTGAGTGAGTGAGTGAGTCCAGTCAGTTACGGTTTTTGTGATTTTTGAAGTCCTGTATTTTGAGAACCACTAATGCTATAGAGATGAAATTTAGTGAGGTGGACCTTTTTAGTGAGTTTGATAAATGTTTGAAGTTTGAAGTTTTTGGCTCAATCGGTTCCGAAGTTAGAGCGGGGTTGAAAACAGCCTGAGTTTGTTCCTGTAAAAAGGGGAAGTGCCTTTACTAGAGAACTTGGCTGGGGCAATACCGTGCCCTTTGATATGGTCATATGGATAGGGTATAGCGTATAGATAGTGGCCTATAATTCAACAATCATCATCGGTTATCGGATTATTCGGCAATTGGACGAACGGATTAGTTTTAGATTATTATGGGTTTGCAGCACGAAAAAGATTTCTTCTATGACGGTTTGGAAAAAGCTCGGTGATCCCACCTTTAAAAATGCAAGGATTTGGACAAAAATTGATATTTAAGTATGTATTAAAAAACAAAAATCTGTAATATCTCTGAAATTATATAGTTAACCTTTGGCCAGCTCTTCAAATGCATCTCAATAAGGCCCGAAACACACTCATGCGATTTCAATCGCGCGTCTGTTTAGTTGCAAAAAATGAAGCACACACATTTCAATATGAATGCACACACATAAAATCCAAAATTATTATTTGCGCGCATTCACATTGAAATGTGTGTGTTTCATTTTTTGCGACTAAGCAGTCGCTTAGTTTCGGGCCTAAGTCTTGAAGAAATAACGAGCAGAACGTGGGCAATGTCTTACCACTTTTGGCAGCGGTCCAAAAAAGGGAACTTCCTAGCAAGCCTCTTTGTATCCGAAAAACTATTCAGTTTAACGCTGCCCTTATCAGTTTTCCTACAGAAAAAATCCTTAGATTTCATTTCTGCAACCGACCGCACAAAAGAAGTTCTGATTTCTCTTAAGAACATCAGAGACAATGCCGAAGTTTTTTTCAGAGAGGCTTTTCAATCCGCATCCCAACTTACCGAGGACTTATTTGAAGTTATATTAAGAGCTCCAAGAACTTCATCCCTAGCCAGCGTTCCCACTTCAAATTTACGAAAACGTAGTGCCGAGATGAAGAAAACGTAGTGTTTCGAGCTAAATCGTAGTGAAATATGAAAAATAATTGCAATCTCCATAATGCTTTAGTTTTAAGCCTAGTACGACTATACGACGCACACGCAATACACTGACCTGGGGGTCATTCTCGTTCTATGTACTGTGAAGTGAAAAGAGTTTTCACATGAATTCGATTTTCGGTCTATGAAAAAATGAATACAAAAATGTCAGATTTTTTTCGTATATTTTTTTTATCACAGGCGTTTCATTTGTGAAGACGTATGAAAAATATATACAAGGCTCTATGACTCACAATGGAAACGAAAAATAAGCGCGTACAAAGGGATTCAAAAACCCAAAATATGTACATATTTAATCGAATATCTGGAGAATAGCCCCAATTTGGCCATTGAAAATTATTCTACCTTGAAAATAAATAAACCTCGAAAATTTAAAATTAAATTAAATTACATATTTATCATTTCACAGTGTTCGAGTGAAAACTCATCACTAAAAAACACATTGTACTAGAATATTTACATCCGAACAGTGTATCTTTTATTTCTTGTAAGAGGTCGCTTTAACGATTTTCAGTCAAACGCCATATTTTGTATCTCCTATTTCCTCTAATACTAACCAAAAATCCTTCTTCTGGTATTGACACTCAACGAGGTAAGACCTGTCATATTGTATATGAAATAAAGTACAGAACCCTAACGCTGACTTTTTTCTTTCCTCAAAACGAGACATTTCCGAGTTTTAAAACCAGCGACAAGGAACTACCCAAACTCATCCTATCACACAGTGACAGTATCACAGAACGGAAATGGACCCCATGTAACCGCCCCCATGTAACTTGCGCTGAAGAGTGAATGTGTTCAATTAATCGCCTTGTTGTGAATGCGTTCAGACAACTTTTCCAATAAGGGAAAACTTTTAGAAATCAATATTATTACTTACTGAAGGAATTTTATATAAGAATTATATGGATACGAAGTCGAACGGAAAATCGTAGTGTTTCCAAATTTTTCGTAGTGACGTAATGATTTTGCCGAACTAAGGCAAAATCGTAGTGAAATACTACGATCGTAGTGAAAGTGGGAACGCTGTCCCTAGCATAGATTCGTTAATACAAAATCTTACGGAGAGATTCATGGTCAACAAAGACGTTCTACCATCGTTTTAAGCCCTTCTCCCCAGGTTTTGCTGCAGTTGAGCGAGTGAACGAAATGGAAAAGCTAATATGTTACATTGATAATGCAATTGCGTTGTCCCCTGTGAAAGGTGGGTACATTCTTTGGTGCGAAAAAATATCGTCGATCCTTCTACCGAAGTTTTGAAATTGCTTGATTTATGTGACAAGACTTGCTTTAGAGCTATAAACTTCTTGCTTACGGTTTTGGGCACGCTTCCAGTGACCACAGCTAGCGTCCTTTCCTTTTCAACTATGAAAAGGATTAAATCATTATCCCGAAGAGTTATGAAAAATGAAAGATTAAGCTCACTTGCTGTTCATTCGGATATTAATGTGGATCTAGGTGATTAATCAATAAAAAAAAATCAAGACGTCTTCTGCTTTGAAAAAATGTGTTTAAACAAAATGTGTGTTTAAGTGTGTTCGTTTAAGTACATACGATTTAATAACTAATTAGGGATCATGACGTAATCTCGAATGACAAAAATTTCGAAAAGTGTTTTTTTAATCTCGAAAGCAAAAATGTCGAATGTACAAAAATCTCGAAAGACTATATCTCGAAAAAATCTCGAAAATAAAAAGTAAATTCGAGATTTTTTTTTCGAGATATCGTGGTAAACCCGGATTTAACGAATCAATCTCTTGTATATGCTGGATGCCCAAGGCAGTGGCTTAGCCAGAATTTTGTTTTGGGGGAGGAGGGCTTGCTTCCAAATCTTACGAGGAATTCTTTAAACAAAAAACTATAGGTATATATTCCAATTCATTGATTTTAATTAGTTGGGTTTACTACGATATCTGGGTCTACCCCGATATGTCGAAAAAAAAAAAATCTCGAAAGCAAAAATCTCGAATGTAAAAATCTCGAAAAAAAAATCTCGAATTTTAAAAATCTCGAAAAAAAAATCTAGAAAGCACAATCTCGAATGACAAAAATCTCGATGCATATTGGGGGCATGATGCCCCCCTGCAACCCCCCTGCTTGGTTTTACTGTCTGGCTATGGGATGGGTACAAAGAAAAAATCTCGAATTTACTTGTTGTTTTCGAGATTTTTTTCGAGATAGAGTCTTTCGAGATTTTTGTACAATCGAGATTTTTTCTTTCGAGATTAAAAAAAAACTTTTCGGGATTTTTAGCCTTCGAGATTTTTGTCATTCGAGATTACGTCATGATCCCATCGACGGAGCTATGCGTAGATCGACTTAAAAATTAAGTGCAATTGTCTTCAAAAGTCGATGAAGATATTCTACAAAGTATATTGTTAGCTCGAGGAATTGCTGCATTTCTTTACTTAGTGTTACGCAGCGGGGATCATGACGTTAACTAAAACGACTAAAATCTAGAATGGTAAAAATCTCGAAAATTAATTTGATAAATCTCGAATAGGTTAAAATCTAGAAAGTACAAAAATTTCGAAAGTGTCTATCTCGAAAAAAAATCTCGAAAATAAAAAGTAAATTCGAGATTTTTTTTGCACCCACCCCATATCCAAACAGTAATCCGAAGCAGGGGGTTGCAGCATTACGTATCGAGATTTTTTTCTTCTTTTGTTATTCGAGACTATGCTTTCTAGATTTTTTTTTCGAGATTTTTACATTCGAGATTTTTTTTTCCGAGATATTGGTGTAGACCTTACGTAGCGCCGTAAGTACTGCCTAGCCCTTCCCCTTCATAGTTGAACTTCTTTGGCCATTTGTTTTATGTAAAACACCGCTTTAATTGCACCGACAGCTCAATGCTCCGAGCCAAAGAGAAATGGCTCACATTTGTTTTATAAATTAAACATCGTTCTTTAAAAAAAATTTAAAAAAATAAATTTACTCAACTGAACCCCGTCACAAAACAATCGCTGGTTTAAACGATTCAACCAAGTAAACGCACTCATTCAGTATTTCATATTCCTATCGGGTATAACTAACGCTCGTATCTATCCTCTTTTTTAGGGGATTATCCCTTTTTTCGAAGTCAAAGAAACTATCCCCTGTAAATTTCCAAAATCCCTTTTTTATGAGCACAACGAAATCGCTATGTTGGTGGAATGAATACATTTTGTGCTTGCCGGGAACAGGAGTATTGTTGGAACGAGTCTTTTCTGCGATGACCAAGTCTTGGACCAATGAAAAAACGCGATTGCAAATCAAAACTGAACTCATGCATTGAATTCTACAAATTTCTGAAAACGAAGCCTGAATTCCTTCGCTCAATCGCTGCAAAGACCAATATAAAAAAAAACCAAAAGTGGAGAAATTATTGCTATCGAAAACGATTCAGATGCGAATGACGACGACGGCGATGATGGCACATTGGTTGTTTATTAAACACATACCTATGTAATTTAAAGATAATAATAATAATAATTAAACACAATTTACATTAATTTTTGTATTGATACTATTATTGAATTTCATCAATTTCAGTGCGAAAACAAGTTAAAAACGTATCCCCTATATCTCTTTTTTTTAATTGCGATATCCCTTGAAATCTCCAAATTTCGGGCATTTATCCCCTTTTCTGTCCGCAAAAAGATACGAGGGTTAGGTATAACGTATAATGTATGGGAATGTTTCCCATTACCAAGGGAAACATTTCCACGGGCACAGAAGTAGACTTCTTAACCATGTTAACTTAGAAATAACACAACTTTTAAATACTTACAATCTGAAAACATGAGATTAAGGCATGACTCAGGAGATTAAGGCGGGTGTAAAACATCTTGATCTATAAGAGTTAGCTAAGACCAATAACGTAGGTAATATTTTCAATCAAAAAAATTTTGAGATCCGACAAATGGCGGATTTATCTTCTCAATTTTTTTAAAATGAATCAAAAATAAATTGTTTATTAGTCGATCGATTAGGTTAGGTGCAATCCAATCCGGGATGACGAAAGTCCTTCCCTTCAGAATTTTTTTTTGCTATCGCTGTTGCAGAACCATCCCTCGCGTAATAGCTCTGCAATTTCTTTCGATAATTTTTCCTTACAGCGAACCTCTAAGTGACAGCTCTCTGTGTTCTGTGTTAGTTGTAGAGACTTTTGTCCTTTGTGCTGGCTTTCACTTTTAGTACAATTTTCGCAATGCGCTGAAGAAGTCACCATGACAGCGCATCACCTATAATCCTTTTTCAATATTATCAGATTGTTTCCAACCTTTATGGATTCCCTGACATGGCTATATAAGATACTATCTCATCTCTACAAATGCTGTCATATGGGGCATTAAAGTCGATACGATACTAACTTATGGTGCGTATCTGGTATGAATATTTTGCTTACTTATCGGGCTTGAAACCGCATTTTTAGGTAGGTACCAATCGGATAGAAAATTAACCCTGATGATGGTGTTCAGATAATACATACAGCAGACAGCGCCTTGTATGCAATATTAATAAGGTTGATGCCTCTATCTAGTCCCATTTCTTGTACTTGCCAGCGATTGTGATACTTTCTTCTGGGCCAAAGTAAAATTAAGCTTAGATTCTGCAGTCCTCACTTAATTTTGTTTTGTTTTGTTCTGTTCAGTTTTGTTGTTCGAAAGTTTTGGTTTCCCCAGTCAGGTTGAGTACGGCAGCATGGCAACGGAACTCAAACCTTTTTTTGACATATAACAATCTCCAAAACTGTTTCATCCAAATCTTCAATACTGACTGTGACAAAACTAAAAGGTTTTCTTGTTCGACTATACATATCTGTTGGTGCTGTTCTTCTCAAAATTGTTCCTGGAGTAGTAGCTTCTAATTCCACGTTCCCTCGCTTTCCGTGCTTTTTATTTCCCATAATTTCGTCCCTTCTTTTGATCATAGTGCTCAACATGATCTGTTCCCGTGGTCTTTTTCTGCAGCTCTGCTTGGTAGTCATGCTGTTTGCTGCACGTATGGTTGACGGGACCCTGCATAGCGGTGTTTCTGATGGCTTGGTATTCGCCATTTGATACTGGCTACTGGCTAGGCCATATTTGGGATACACAATGTTCCGTAAAATTGGCATTCAGTCCATTAAAAATAATGCGCTTTCGGGCAACGTCCAATATAAACAGCGGTCGGTAGATAGTGGGTCCCCTTAGGATATCCTTAATACTGAAAATACTGAAAATACTGCTTTATTCGGGTATAGGCATTTTGACATCCACGAAATAGCCCAGGTTAACACTGATTTGCCTCAAAAATGCTAAATTAACGCGACCAAAACACGAGTACGACCCCGGGATCGTATTTTCATCATACAGATCTCGCTCTAGTGCGAGATATTTCATAATTTCATATTTTATTCGCGTTACCATCTGTGTATCGAGTGGGGGAACGAGCGTATACTTTGAGTAGCTCAATGGCTGAAAGAGTAGTTATACAAAATTTGACTACCCATGGTGACTCGTGATTAGGTTTAAAATCAAATTAATTACTTACATCTATGAGGGAAATTCATTGCAAGCCGCGACTATCCTATCCTATATTTCGTATAGGTAATCATTTAGCTACATTATGCCTCTGTCCCTATATACATACGTAGATACATTTTTGATAAGTGTACAGGTACATTTATTGGGGTTTGTAAAATACCTACTTACTATTATGGCTATTACCTTCATGATCCTTATAAATATAACTATAGAACATTTTGTGGGCCTATATGATACAGTAGCATAGTACATTCAAATGTATGTGTACATGTAGAAAATGTATAAACTGTTGGCTTCATATCCCATAGCAGTCTGTATATATATATAATAAGTAACAAAAATATGATAATATGTTTGCTCTTACGTTAGGAGAAGGAAGAATCAATGTTTGTAATGTGATAAATGTTCCCTTAACGTACATAAAATACGAGTACGCTCGCACTGGATGGCTGTGTGTTGTTTAGCACGCTTCACAAGCTTCTTGCATTAATAACAAATAAAAATGGAAAGTTCAGATTCTGAATCCGAATCAGATGATGTAAGTTTTGCTTTCATTCGTATAAATATTTTATTATTATAAATCAAATATGTTTTATGGCAGTTCAAAGTTCACTTTTTGTGAACAGTAGGTACCTATTTTTGTTGCTTTATGGCTTGTGTCAACAGTGTACTAACTTTTTACGTTCTTTAAATGAGTCCCAGAGGATAAGCAACTTTACAATGGTATAAATAGCAATTACATCCCCTAAGTGTTATTTGTTGTGACAGTTCGGCGATGGTAAAAAAAAAGTCCGAATTGAAATATCAATCGTGCGGTGATTTGTATCTTCCAAATGACTATGAGGTTGAATTTTCATTGCATACCATGTCCATAACGCATAATAATTTTTTTTTGATTTGTTGTCAACTTTGCGATACATGGCTGTCCGACACATAACTTGTCCGTAACTAACAAGTGACACAAACCGCACTATCGAAATGGAACCACGCAGAATAACAGGATATTGCTTCCGTAACCGGACGCAGGGTAATCAACATTAGCAATACGATGGAATAGGTGAATTTATCAGCATACGAGTAAAGGCTTATGTAGTAGATATCGCAACCATAAACAGATTTGGTGGTATATATCTGTTTTTATTTAGTTTTATAGTCATCGAATTGATTTACAACAAGATAGAAGGTATAGTCGGACAGTTTCAAAAATAAAGGACAAAATCCGTCCTTTATAAAAACAAAATACAGGATAGCGGTAAAAAAAAAGGACGAATGGTTAGCGTATATATAATATCCATTATGGTGAATACGAGTCCCACCGAACCAGGATGGACATTTAGTGCATCTACACAGTCACCATTAAGACCGATCAAAGCACAGTTTTAGCTGAACTGAAAGGGTTATACAAAGCAGGATGCCCTAAGCTTCAGGAAGGCATTTCGCAACTATTGTCTATTTGGTTCCTGGCAGACGATGTCAATATAACGCTGAAGTCTGGAAGAATTGAACTTATTTAAAGCATTCCACCCCGCAAAGCATGCTATATGAGCGTAAATTTCAGGCAGATGGCGCACGTACTACTGCAAACTGTTGCATAAACGAGCATGACAATTCCGAGCCGCGTAGATGTAGACTACATACACTCCGTGCCACTTGATTAGGAACAGGCAATTTTTTTTTTAATTTGACGATATTTTTCAAACCCTTCGCTGATCTGGGAAAACCCAAATGCACAAGGAATGCAGGATATATTATGTTTATATTGTAGAAAAAAAATGGGATTAAGTTGATAAATGAAATTCCCAAAAAGGTCATAAAATGTACCTCTTAATTTTGTGTCACTTGATTACGACCAGTGGCTTAATCTACCTGTTACCATGTTCTAAATCAAATAAAAGGATACTTTGAGTATTAGGGAGCTTAGTTTAAGTAATAATTTCATACAATCAACAACTTTGGGTGAAGGAAAGACATTAACCAAGAATGAAATTGGCCAAATTCGAGCTTACCAGGATCAAGGACAATCCATCCGTTTCAAAGCCAGCAAGATTGGAAGAGGCGCCACTGTTGTTAACAGCTTCATTAAGGACCCTGAGAACTATGGAAAAAACCGCAAAGGAAGAGTCAGCAAACCAATAACATGTCTGGAAAGTTTAGTGATCGGCCAAATACATTACGAGTGTAGCTAACCGCTTTTATAAATGGCATAATATGCACATTTCAATACATGAGCAAAGAAATGGGGCAGCAGAACTTCGGGTACAAGTGCGAGCTATCCGAATCATTCGCATCACTATATAGATAAGAATGATATAAGTATGGCAAACAATGGCTTCAAAATATCATTCAGCTAAGACTGAGTGTTTTGAAACCATTTTCCACCTTAGACATAACTCCTTGGCTAAGTAAAAATCATTGCCCTACCTAAGTGCTAAATAAAGCCACAATGATAAACATCCAACTTTTCATATCGCATAAAATATCGTGTGGCGACAGATATTATATTATGTATCTACCATTATCAAAGCAAAATATGTACTCTCAAAATCTAAGGTAGATATACGAAAGAGCGTTGAAACTACACATAAATTCATAAAGGAAACGATTGAGAAAGGGTGCTAATAAATCTGAATATCTACTCACCGAAATAAGACTCAAGAAAAAAAAAGACATTCAACAGTGGCAGTATATGTATGTAGAATTAAAATCCTTGGGCAATCGGCAATCCCCATGCCTACATTCGAGTGTCAACTTATAGTGCAGAATTTGTGGCAAAATACCTACTTTAGGAACTGAATCTATCTATACAACTCTTTTTTGGAAATCGGAAGCGGGACCCATCGAAGAACTTTATTGTGTCGTCTTTGATTTCATGCGAAATCAATTAGTAAATAATAAATGGTATAATAAGAGACTGAGTCATTTAAAAAATTTAAAAAACAAAGCTTTTAAAGTGTTTAAAAAATTGGGTAATATTAATGATTACGAGCATTTTAGCAAATTGCGTAAAGAATTTAATTCTCTTAGCAAGTTTCTTCACAAAAATCATATTATGTCTATCGAAAGTAAAATTAAGCAGGATAGCAAATCATTTTGGCATTTTGTAAATTTGAAACGTAAATCAGTTGGGATACCAACCACAATGCATTACATGGGCGTAGAATCGTCTAATGTGGAGTCTACACTAGAACTTTTTGCTAATTTCTTTCGTTCTGCGTATACTAACGACAACTGCCCTATCAACTCAAGCACAAATATTGGCAACCATGTGAATATTGGTTCTCTGCAACTAAATTATGAAGAGGTATTGTTAGCACTAAAGTCCCTGCAGCCAAACTCTAGTTGTGGAGCTGATGGCATACCAGCCATTATCCTAAAGAATTGTGCCACAGGCCTTTGCGTGTCGCTGTTAATTATTTTTAACCGTTCGCTTCTCGAGGGAAAGTTTCTCACTGTGTGGAAAGCATCGTTTCTCGTTCCTATTCATAAGTCTGGTTCTAAAAATAATGTTGAGAACTATCGAGGTATTTGTAAGCTCTCAGCAATTCCTAAGCTTTTTGAGAGCATAGTTAAAAACTAACTTGAGTTTTTAACAAAAGAGTGTTTATCGGAAGCGCAGCATGGTTTTGTATCGGGTCGGTCCACTATCACCAATTTGGCTTCTTTCTCATCTTTTACTTTAAATGAGTTGGAAAACAAACGTCAGGTGGACGCAATATATACAGACTTTAGCAAAGCCTTCGACTCGGTCAGTCATTCTATTCTCCTTGAGAAGCTTGAAGCCTTTGGAATTCACTCTGTAATGCTTCGCTGGATTTCATCCTTCCTAATTGGTCGCGTTCAACGAGTAAAAATCGGAACATCGCTTTCGAAACGTATTAACTGTACATCTGGTGTTCCGCAATGGAGCCATTTAGGTCCACTGCTTTTTATTATTTTCATAAACGATATCATGTCAACGGTCAAATATAGCCAATGCCTACTATATGCGGATGATTTAAAACTATTTTCATCTATTAAAAGTATAGAGAGCGGTGCTTTGATTCAATCTGACCTGGATAGAATAATTGATTGGTGCAACGTCAATCGCTTAAAATTAAATATAAAGAAATGCAATGTAATCTCTTTTAGTAGATGTGCATCTACTTTCGAATATAATTATACAATTAATTCAATTAACTTAAACAGGGTAAATAAAATTAAAGATTTAGGAGTCACACTCGATACGTCTTTCTCGTTTAAATATCATATTGAATATACTGTTGCGAACGCTAATTCTATTATTGGCTTTATAAAACGTAATGGAAGGGACTTCAGAGACCCATTTATTTTACTTTCACTATTCACTGCCTTAGTTCGATCCCTCCTTGAATATGCTGATGTGATTTGGAATCCTGCATTCTCAACCTATTCTGATCGCCTTGAAAAAATTCAAAGGCGATTCACTAAATTCATCTTTTATAAATTGCACTGGGAAGCCTCTCCAAATTATAAGGCAAGGTGTTTGTTTATTTCTGGGCATTAAATCTTTGAAATCGCGCCGTCAATTTCATGATATAATGTTTGTCAGAGACTTGCTATGCATACAAGATGTCCTGTTCTGCTCTCACTGATGCCAATATATGCACCGACGAGATCTTTGAGAACACGGCATCTCCTCTTAGAAAAAAATCATCGAATAAATTATGGCCTTAATGAGCCGATAACAAGAGCCATTGTAGCTTTCAACAGCGTTTGTACAGATATAGATTTATCTTTGTCTAAAGACAGTTTCAAAAACAAATTATTGTACATATTTATTTTCTAACAAATTTTATTTTTAATTGTATTCTTTACTTTTACTTTTATTTTCCAACATCTGTTATTTGTAATGAAAATTGTAGATGAAATAAATAAATAAATAAATAACTGTGCCCACAAACTTTTAGAGTTGCGAACAATAGAGGAATGCGCAAAATATTTAGAGTAAGTGCGGCAAATGTGGCCCAGGTGGGTAATATGGCCCACCATTATATATCCTGAATCAAAAAGCGCAGGTAGATAAAAACTCATACATTTGAAACAAGTTAAGACCGGTTTTGTCTCTGTCGATTATGGTAGGCGTAGCTCGACGGATCTGTAAAATATAGACCATAGTAGCTTTTTTCGTTTTCGATGTAATTTTTTGGGAACTTTTGTTAATTTTTTTCGCATTGAATTTTGCCTAAATTCGATAATCTTTTTCTAAGAGTGAATAATGTTAAATCTTTTCTTATTTTGTGTGGCATCAGAAGTTAAAAAAAGTTTATCAGTTGTATTAAAAATAAAAATTAGTGAAAAAATCATGGTGTATTTAATATGGCCTACCCATGTAACCCAGTAGGCCATATTTGACACCTGATATTAATTGAACGTTTGACAGATAAAATGGCTTCTAGCTCCAACAAGAGCACAAATCAATAATAGACCAGGGTCAAAGAAAAAATAATTCTAGCAAACCAAATCAATTTTCTTGAAAACGATAGTGTTAAATATGGCCCACCATGGGCTAATAGTAGATAGGTACCCTGGGCCATATTTAACACAGGGTGGACCATATTACCCGCACTTCTTTTAAAATTGAAAAATTGAGTTCCTTTACGTTTTTGTTTATATCTTTTTGTTACGTTTTTTTTTATTATTTTAGATAATAAAGACTGAAGTACAAATGTTTTGTAAAACTGTTTAAAAAAACAGAAATGAATTCGACTTAAATTCATGGTTTTATTCTAAAAAAATTTAAGGATGGGCCGCATTTGCATTTGTCGCACTTACTCTATAACACAAATAGAAGTATTATCATCTGCCTGTGGGCTATTTCACTAACTTACGAATTTGTATATATAATGTACAAGTATTTTTCCCCAATTTTTGTATAAAAGTGTAAAATATATTACAAAATTTATGGTGAAATCGAATTTGCTTTCTTTCTAAAAATGTTGTGGAAAGGTCCTTGTAAATATAAATTTGTAAGTTGGGCCATGGTTTGTTAATTACTGAGTGGGTAAGCGAGGAGTAACATAGCAAGCTATTAGTTGGGATAATGATGCTTTATAGAATAACAGTGCCGCTGAAAAGGTAGGATAGGATGAATGGTAGCCATTAGGTATACGGTACGAGGTAGGCTTGTGTTCACTAAAGTGAACTAGTTCATTGAACTAGTTCGTTCATGAACTAATGAACTAAGTTCATACACTTATTTCACTAGTTCATTTAGTTCACGGTTATTATTTTCAATGATTTTCATACAAACGGAATAAACTAAAGAAAACAATACATGATTTATTCTTTATAACATATTTGTGTCCTTACAAACTAAACAGACTACGGATGCAGATACAGAAGCCAATCATGTCATGAGAGAACAGCTCAGCTCACTCACTTATGTACCTCCCACCTCCCATGCACTTGAATAGGGACAGTAACTGGAATCAAGGATCAATAACAAAACGTTGCAAATTCAGTTCAAATTCATTTCTTTTTATCTTTTTAAGCTTAGTTAATAATAATGGGTCTAGTCGCATTTGTTGGAAATAACTTCATAAATACCATATGGAAGCTAGTCAAACAGAGATTCTAGGTAGATCTAGGAAATGTCGCTCCATGCGGGATTGAAGGCTGCTGTTAATGATTTAACATCTGAAATGTGCTTACCGGATTCGTATACTTTCCGTGACAACCATCCCCAAACAGTGTCAATTATATTGAGATCAGGGGAATAAGGTGGTCACTCCAGTCTAAGCACGTTTTGGGTACGGATACACTCTTTTCTTCTTTTTTTGTTTGCGGTATGAATGGGGAAAGTCCATCCTGCTGGAAAGTCCATTGCACGGGTCCAAATACATTTTCGTAGTAAGGATGAGCCTTCTGCAGTACGCCTTTGTAGTTATTCGGTTTTCGTCCGAAAAAAACTATTTGATGCCACTATCTATTCCATATCATGCAATTCCGAGCAAAAACCATGCGAGTCTCCTTAGGAGTAGTGGTAAGAGGCGGTTTTTGTTTTAATTTGATTTTTTTAGATATCCACCTCTCCGAATTACTCGTCTTACCGTGTTCACTCTACCATTGGCAATGATTCCCAAATTTGATCCGATCTGGGCTGGGAGGCAGAACAGTGAGCATTTGATGCTTCTCCAAAAATCCGTCTATTTTCAGTAGATGGATTAGCTATTTTGGTCCTCCCTTCATGTTGTTTCCATAGTTGCACTTATTTTTAAGAAAATTCGAAGCCACTGACTTGCTTATTTCAAATTTGTTTGGCAAAATCGCGATAGGTGAGAATACACTCCTTCTAGCCAAGTATTTTGCCTTTCTCTTCTGCAGTTACGACTTTTTCTCGCCCCATTTGATTGAAAAACGATTAAAATATCCACAGCAAAGCAATTGCCTCTGTCCCTATTCAAGTGATGCAAAAAAAGTTCACTTTTGTACTAAATAAAAGCATAAGGTAAATACCCATATTTAGAAATTATAAAGAGAAACACAACATGAAATGACTCTAGTTCAGTAGCGTGAACTAAATTGATCGATCACTCAAATGAACTAAATTGCCCAACTCTATTACGAGGTATAAATAAGGTAATTTTTTTATCTCCTCATACCTTTTAGCCGAGCAACCGATGGAAAATACATATTTATATTTTGTTCGTTTATCTGGCAACTTTTTGCTTTTGACAATTTGTCAGTTTCCCAATTTGTCAATTTTTTCTCTTTCGTACCAAGAGGGTAGAGGGTGACACAGGGTAACTGCTCATTAGCGTTAATCGTTATTTTGGTGATTTTCTTTTTCCTCTCATTTTTGATGAGACTTTGTACGATTACTTTCAATTTAAACCGCGTACGCGATTAGACCTATTGTTTCTATTAATACGACTTTCAATCGCGCGATGGTTCATCAAAACATTCTCAATGAAATTTGGTCTCTAAACTGCCACAAAATATTTATTTATTTAAATATTTATACAAAATTTAAAGTACTATCGTGGTAGATATAATAAACCCTCTTGT
The DNA here is from genome assembly GCA_955612985.1 of Cheilosia scutellata. NCBI lineage: Eukaryota > Metazoa > Arthropoda > Insecta > Diptera > Syrphidae > Cheilosia > Cheilosia scutellata. Next base: position 72,038,567 of record OY015312.1, read on the forward strand.
GCAAATAATTCATAACTTTTTAATATATAACTTCCTTCATTTCTTATAGGAAACTAAAACCGGCACCCTGAATTTCTCATCGTTCAAGACCAGTTTTACTTCCAATGTTAATTTCCTGAAACGACGGTAGGTACTATATCAAACTATATACCAAAGCATTCACAATCCACATAATAGGTTCAGCTCGGGGGATCTGTCTTCCGAGTGTGATGATGTTGATCCAAATGAATTGCCACCAGCGGCACGGCCGACACAAGACCAAGCACCGCCACTACAGCAACAACCGAAACCACAAAATGCCGGGCCCCCAAATATGCCACCACCGCCTGCACCTTCTGGACCGGTACCACCACAACCAACCACAGCCGCTCCTGAACTTGCATTGAGTTTTGGTAAGGGTCCAGCTCGTGGTACAAGTGCTCCAACAAGTCCAGCCAAATCCAGAGAGAGTTTGCTACAAAGGGTTCAGAGTTTAACCGGTGCGGCGCGCGATCAAGGTGCTTCAATTATTGGTAAGATTTATAATTTAGGTTTTTCAGATTTGAAATTAAAATTAAAACTTGAATATTATGTTCTTGTATTTTAGGTGCAGCTGTGCAGAGTGCAACACGTCCCACATTCAATAAAGATAAATATTTCACGCTATTGGTACTGGATGACCAAAATACAGATTGGTCGAAATATTTTCGAGGAAAGCGGTTACATGGCGATTTCGATATTCGTGTTGAACAGGCTGAGTTTAGAGTAAGTACCGGATGGCTTTTTTTTTTGTGAATTTTGTATACAGTACATTAGGTATGTGTATGTAGTATGTAGCTAGCAGTGACTGTGACTGATGTGATGTGTGACTGACTGTGTTTGTTCTGTTTATGTCTGCCTCAGAACTTGGTACATGGTTGACCAAGAAGAAAAAATTCTTCATTATCCAGATCCGAAGTTTGTTCGTGTTAGTTCCGATCTGTTGAAAAACTTACATCTTGAGGAGGTAAGTATTTTGCTCTGGGAATATTTCTAGAGGGTCCTAGGGGCGAGTGCTGGCCCATGTGACCGTGACGGTATTTCCTTTACTGATAATTGGTATACTTAGCCAATTATTTCAGTCTTTTGTGGGACAGTGACCCAGAAGATACCAGCAAACGTTCTGGGATTTCACTAGATATACGTATAGCTAGTTCCCTGAGGTGCACCTTAAGTCTACAATGCCCTGTTAGGAAGCGCGTCATGATACGAAGGTACTAAGTTAGGTATGGAATGAGATAGTCGGATAAAGTTCGAAACCCCTCTCCTCTAGCTCTGCCGCTAAGAATTAGGCATTTTGGTTCCAAATCTTCAGCAATGACTGTCAATGGTCAATCTACTTACGTATCTCCATGTTCATAAAGGAAAAGCTTATGCTCTTGAGAAGATCATATAAATTATCTTATGGTAGACTTTTTAAACACCTCCTCTTTGGCTACAGAGATCGCTAAATAAACTTGTGTATATTAGGTATACATAATCTACTTTGATTGAATTGCATTCGGAAAAACCTGCGTTTTGATGTGATAAATGACCTAAATTTATTTTTATAGACATAAATTGTAAATTGTAAAATTATATTCATTTTAATTTTTATATATATGCATTTTAACCTTTTCTTTCCAAGGAAATATCGTTGACAGCTAACGCGGATAGTGGACCAGTGGTGTCTATGGCAGTTTATCGAGGAGGAACCAGGGTAAGAAGAAGGCCACATATTTATTTTAATAGTGTAACAATAATTTTCAACATAAGTTAATGCAACACCCGCAATAATAATATAATAAATAAATCTTTCGAAAAATCCAAATAAAATGTAACTAAAGCTAGCTAGGTTTTACTGAGTGGGGAAGCAAAGAGTAACAACGATTCTCGCTTGTTTGGGATTGACCCTGACAATTTCTGTTGGAAAATTTTGTCGAATTTCAGTCTATGAATTAATGTTTTGAAAGAATTACATTAACAACAACTCGTAGACGCAGTCATTTTGGTAGTAATGATAGCTATTTCGAACTACACCACTCATCATCAGACTCCTTTTTAAGTGAATGTTTGAATAGTTCGAATTCTGACAGTCAATCCACTTGGTATATAATCCACTTAGGAAGACATTTCTGCTTTACCCTGTCAGGAACTTGCACTTCGATTTTGTCAATTGTAAAGTAATTGTAAAAGTAATTTTCTCAATCGTACAAAAAAAAACTGTTTGGACGAATGGAAAGAATTTTATGCCAATCCGAACGTTTAAATTACAAGTTTAAATCAACCAAACAGGCGAAAAATCTTCCAACTTTAGCTCAATGTTTTTTTTATACCTAAAAATATAACTGTTTTGACATTTCCGCATTCTATTAACTGGTAGATTACCAGCGACACATTATATTACTGTCAACTCGATATTCAAAAAATTTACCTATATTTAGCACAAATGGATGGAAAGTTTTATCAATCTAGACGATATGTGCTAATATTGAATTAATTCGAAATTTGGCAATTAGACAGAGAGCTAAAGAAGGTTATACAATACTGCAGGAGCTATTCTTACATTTGCAAATTGGATTGCATTTTCATCAATGTTTTTAACATAAGGAAAATACGTTTTTTCCTTAAGTCTGTGGCCACAAACAGAAACAACTAAAGTGGAGTTTAGACGAAATTGAGTTTTTGATGCCATTAGAGCATGTCCAAATCTATAAGCGGTTTTTTTTTAGATTTTTATCTTCAAATTTGAAGGTACAATGTCCCGAAAACAAAACAACTAAAGTCAGATTTTTACAACGCCCGCCGTTAAGGAAAAACAACTTAACTACACAAAAACAAGTCTTAAGTCGACTTAAGAGGAACGCATTTTTAATAACAGCTAAAGTTGAGTTTGGTTGTTTTTCCGCGTGATATTTCTTCCCTTTCTTTGATTTTATAGTTAAAAAAAAATGTCTAAAGGCGAGTTGGGTTGTCGGAATATCAAGGAATATCGGCTAAAGTCAGCTAAACTCGACTTAAGATTTGTTTGCCTTAAAGTGGTGTTAGGCCATAACAGCTTAAGTGTTTATTTTGCTTACCACGCTCGAAATAAGAATGGTCAATAGATTATGAAACGTTAGTCCGAAAGAGACTTAAATTACCTTTATTTACATATAACTTTCAGGAAAATCAGACTTTCCGCGGATTAACCAGAGCGATTTGTAATTTCAATTTTTTCGTCGAATCTTAAAAGTGCTCTCCTGAAAAATTATCAAAATCGACTTTAGCGGTTTTTCCTTGTGGCCACAGAAGTTAGAGTTATGATTATGACCTTTTGGGCAAACCTATTTTAAACTTCTTCTGAAATCGTTCTGTCTGCTCTCGTTCAATTGCTGTTTTTGTTTTTAAAATATAGTAACTGATGTCTGATGCGTGTTTCCTGAATGATAACAAATTAATAAGACAAGAAATACTCACTTGGATTTCGCTTGAATATGTCTAAACAACTGTTCGAAGTGATGGCTATCATCCTGACAGTCGTCCACAACTTTGCAAATAATTTTACTAATCCTTTCTTCAGTCTTATGATTATACGTACATACTACAAAAGTTCTAGTCTCATGTCTCATCATTGGAACCCCCTCGGCCCACTCAGTCCTGTCTGTACAATCTTGACGAAACTCTGTTGCTCAGCTAGAGGGATCTCAGGTTTCAGCAATCTTTCTTTAGTTTCTTTAATGATTTTTGAATATAATGTACATTTTGTCCTTTAAAAAAATCGAATAAGCATTCGCTGGCTTTAGAGCGGCTATACTCAACCTGCGACCCGCAGGCCGCATGCGGTCCGCCAAGCTTTTAAATCTGGCCCACCTGACACAGTTAAATAATTTCCTTGTCAAACATTATAAATTTTGCGCGGATCCAGAGAATGTGTGGGTAAAATATACCCTTACTACACGCTAGCATCGAACAACTACATCGATAAAAAAATCCGATTCAATGAATCGATGCACAAGCCAGACGGGGAATTTCCATCTCTTTCGCGAAAAAAAGTTAAAACGAAAAATATCTGATGAAAATCGATTGTTTCAAGAGGATTGGGAAACAGAATATTTTGTTGTGCCTAACAAAAACAACGCAGCTACTTGTTTAATATGCCGTGAAAGTGTTATACACTGCCGCTCACTAGGATGAGGCCATACATTTTGCAATAGATATTCACTCTTTATGCCTGTTGAAAATGTTTTCCCCGGAAACCTTGACGGCCCCGATTATTACAACTTTTTTTTCCACGATCTAAGAAAGGAGGAGCCAAAATAAGCTCCTCAAGGTGAAGGTTAAATTGTTTTTTATCCGAAAAGACAACGCGTTTCCATTCATTGCTCCAAGCGACATGTTCTCTTGCAAATTCATTCGATGCTCCTTGTGTACTTGCCTCAAAACAGGTTTCTTTTTAAGTTTTCTTCTCTGTATAGTACCACTTGTTCGTATTATCCTTCGGACCGTTGCTATGCTAGCTGATACTCCGCTTTTGGCCCTTATTTTAGTCGCTGGTAGTGTCGAATTTGAGGCAAGCCGTAGAATAAACCGCTTTTCTCGCAATGTTGTTGCTCTGCCGAACGTCCTTTTTGATTTTTCCCATAGAGTTGGGGATCCCCAAGATAACTGCTTACAACAGCCTTACTTCCATTTAGCCTCCTTGCAATTTCTCGCCCTGAGAATCCTGACTCCTTGAAAGCATCTATTTTTCCTCTTTCTGTCGCTGTCAAAGTCTTTCCGGAAACCATTTTTTTAAACTAAATAAAAACAGTTCTTTTTAACAGTTCTTAACAAAACTTTGAAAAAAATCGCTAATGGGCACTCCTGCAACGAAAAATATTCGCAGTGGCCTCATCCTAGTGACGCATCTTTTTATACGCTTTTCAGGTAGTTCATTGATTGATCTTGGGAAATTCCAGCCGTAGTTTTTTATTTGCCCTTTAATTTTATGACTTACTGTTGGGAAAATATGTACCTTTAAACCGGTAGTAAAAGTTTCCGGGTAAAACATTTTCAACAGGCATAAAAAGTGAATATCTATTGCAAAATGTATGGCCTCATCCTAGTGAGCTGCAGTGTATTAAAGAAATATAATATTTGTCGTCATTTTACCATAAAACACAAATCTTTCAACGAAACTTATCCTCCTGGATCACCCTTAAGAAGTGAGAAATTGACTTTTTTTAAAAGGTCATTGCCACAGCAACAAAATGTTATGAACGTGGCATTACCACAAGACTCCGCGGTAACTAAGGCATCCTTTGAAATTTGTTACGTTCTTGGTAAGCATATGAAACCGTTTACCGATGCAGAAATTGTGAAGGAATGTTTTGTTAGTGCCGCCAATGTACTTTTTGATAAATTTAGCAACAAAAATCAAATATTGTCTGAAATAAAAAAACTGCAGCTGTCCGATTCAACCTGCGTGAGACGTATTGAAGATATTTCTAAATATATTCGTGATAACATAATAGATAACCTAAGGAATCTCAAGTTTTTTAGTTTGGCTTTCGATTCCAGCACCGATATTTCAGCAACATCACAATGCTCGGTATTTGTTAGATATTGCACAGAACAGAATTCAATCTTTGGAGACTTTTTGAAATTCCTTCCAATGAAAGGTCAAACCCGAGGTACAGATTATCTTGATACTATATGCAATTTTCTAGACCAGAATGAAATTGACATACAAAAAACTGTTTGTGTGTGCACGGATGGCTGTCCTTCAATGACTGGATCCGAAAATGGATTTATTGCGTTGTTTAAAAAAAAACATAATTTAACAAATTTAATTACATTTCACTGCATTATCCATCAAGAAAACTTGGCGGCGCGTACTGTCAATCCGGAATTAGACGCTGTGATGAAGACTGTTATTAATATTGTGAATTTTATACGAGCGAGGGAATTGAACCACGGAAAATTTAAAAGCCTTGTGGAAGAACTGGGAAGTGAGTATAGCGACGTTCTTTTGCATACCTCAGTGCGTTGGCTTAGCAGAGGATAGGTTTTGGAAAGGTTATTTTCTTTACGCCACGAAATAATCCTTTTCTTACAGCAAAATAATAAAGTTTATCCAGAATTGCAAAATGTTGGATGGTGGTGTCTTTTAGCCTTTCTATGCGATATTACAGAAAAACTGAGTAGCCTCAATCGTAGTCTACAAGGTAAAAATAACATAATCTCACAGATGGCGAATAAAATACAGTAGACGCTCGATATAGTGAACTAATAAAAACCAGGCCTGTTCACTATATCGAAATTGTTCACTATTTCGAGCGGGAGTTTTTAAATGTTCAAATAAGCTAATTTGATATAAATAAACACATACCTACCAACGTTTTGATTACAAAACACTAAAATGACAAAACAAATTGTATTAATCTTTAAAAAATACTGAGATGAAGATATTTTTTTTAGGAACACAGAAATAAATATCATTTTTTTTCCATAATTAAATTTTTAAAAAATAATTTGTCACCTTCATTAAGTGTCTTCTTCGCCATCGTCGAAGACTAACCGCCACCTGTAGGAGCTGACTACATCAGTCAACTTCATTTCGACACTCTAAACATCTCGTCAGAGGCAATAGACTGTTAAACTGTTTCGGTCACCATTCGCCTTTGCTTTCCCTGAAGGAGAAACTCTAACCCTTTTTTTTGGTACCAAGCAGTATGGTGGTTTGCTTCAATCAAGCTCTTCTGGTCAACACCAGTCTTTGTCTCGTGGACGGGATTTCAAAGGAAATAAACGGGGGGCAGAGTGCTACGGTTACCCTCCATCCTTTTCTTCCAGTAGACAATCCATCCATATATCAAAAATATAAAAAAAAAAAAAAAACACAAATGAACGGTAAATGGTTCTAATAAATTGTTGACATGCAGGCGCATTGCTAAACTAGAACATTTTTCTTTGACTTTTGCGAAAAAAACCTGAGTTCACTATATATCGAGATTTTCATAGTTCACTATTTAGAGTAGTCTGTGTAAAATGTTGGTGGTTCACTATATTGGAGGGCTCACTATACCGAGCGTCTACTGTAGTTGCATTTGAAGAAAAGCTAAGTATTTATCATGAAGAAATACAAAACAAACAGCTGCAAAATTTTCCGACTATGATAAAGGCTACAGAGGACCATATTGACATTTCTGAGGAAAACTGCTTGACAATTTCAAATTATATGAATGCACTGTCAGTCGAGTTTCAAAATAGGTTTCAAGACTTAAGAAAAATGAAAAAAATGCTTGTTGAAAACCCCTGGCATCTAGAAACAACGACCATATCACAACTGGCTACAGTTTTAAATTGTAATTATGCAAAATTGTTCGATGAGTTCATCGATTTCAAAAACGACACAAACCTTTAAAGAAAAAAGGGAAAAAGGGGAATATGTGGAATTTTGGAGCATTGTCCCACAAAAATATGAAACCGTTCAAAGAAGTGCCCAAATCATATTAACATTGTTCGGATCTACATACGTTTGCGAATCGTCGTTTTCGCAAATGAAATACGCAAAAAATGTGTACAGAAACAAATGTTCGGACTCCCATCTGGATGATGTAATAAGGTTAGCATGCAGCAACAAGCCAGGGGTGGGATTATGTAAAAAACGAAACGAAAACCGCTTTCGTTTTTACTAAACCTGTCTCTATCATACCTGTGGCAATAGACAGAGACTGCTATTGTCGAAACGAAAACGTTCGATCGTTTTCGTCTTACATACTCTGGCCCCAGATCTTGACAAAGTTTTGAAAAAGTTTTCACAATTTCAGAGATCCCATTAAAACTAACAAATCTTTTGCGAAGTTTTTTTTTTATAATAAAAAATAAACCATGAAATTAAAATTACGTTTTTTATTAACAACTGAGTAAATAATATTATGTTGGGTTGCGGCCCGAGGCACCACAGCTAAAACGACTTTGTGGCCCCTATTGAAAAAAGGTTGAGTATGGCTGCTTTAGAGAATGTCCTATTTACAAATTTTGATTTGGAATAAATTACGACTGTAGAAGTATGTTATTAAAATAATGTATTCCTTATTTAAATATTTTATTGAGTCAATTTTTAAATAACAAATGTGTTTTACTTTAACAAAATGGTATATCGAATTAGGTATTAAGAATGAGTATGTTTCATTTATTTATTATTAATTTATCCCTAACTCTATCTACCCTAAATAATAACAAAAGAACAATAATTTTCTCATATACATTATTATATTTTTAATCACAGTGTCTATACTGTGTCTGTGGGGCTTAAAGTTACATTTAATTCAAAAACTGTTATGTTTATCATCCATTAGGTTGCTCGTTCATTTCGACCTGATTTTGTACTGATTCGACAACCACCGCGTGATGGAGCAAGTGATTTTCGCTCAACTATACTTGGATTAAAATATGGAGGTGTTCCCAGTATTAACACCCTACATTCTGTGTACCAATTTCAGGTAAACGATGCGCCGCCGTCTTATTAAAAATAAAAATTATAATCGCTTTTCTTAAAATTACTTTTCAGGATAAACCATGGGTTTTCGCTCATCTATTACAATTGCAAAGGCGTTTGGGAAAGGATATGTTCCCGCTGGTTGAGCAAACATTCTTTCCCAATCCTCGCGATCTGGTAAGTGATAATTTACAAAATTTCCCTTTAAAGCTTATTATTTACAAAAATAGAAAATAAAAATTCCAATTTAAAGTAAAAAATAAATAATTATAAATATCATATATTAAAGCTTCTGTTATTCTCGATAGATGGAGATAAATAAAACAAAATATCTTATGGATCTGCTAAGCACGTCTTATATGGAGGTGTTCTCTTCCAGTAGCACTTAGAAATAGGTCCCTCTGGTGTCCTGTACACTGTAGGTACACACGAACTGTACTTGGTTTCACACATTTTGAAAGGTGACCAGCTACATGAATTTTCGCTTTGGGTTGGGCATTCGCCCATGCAGAAATCGATCTAAAAAGTTTAAATGTAATTACTACATCTATTTGTTAAGTTATATCAACCGAATATTACATTGCACTTGCATCCCTTGCGGTATGCTCCAGCGAATCCTCTCCTTTCGATGATGGTCATTTTTTGATATTCCTTTATGTAGTCGCATAAGGATAATTTGGTGCCACGACTTGCGACAACATACAGTTTACCAACTTCCAGGCTAACTCCACACATTGCATCTGAAAGGGCTGTTGTTATGCGTCCGTGCTTAAGAGTGTTTTGTGCTCGGTCTGTCATCTGCAAATATAGAATGTCAAATAGCATTGGTATTATTTTAGGTTTGGATAATCAAATGAGTAAATTTTAAAACATCGCAAAACATTTTTAAAATCTAATTATCTAAGTTATACCACCATTCTAGACCTTGAATACCCTTATAGTATTTAAGGAGAGAATTGGAGCTGTGGAAAAATATTTAAATATAGTATCTAACTTGTGTTTTTCCGGGGAACGAACCTAAGGGACCTTGCAGAATAGTCCAACATACTAACCACTAAGCCGCAGCAAATGGGTTGCATGAGAAGACAGTAAAGGAATAACTTCCCGTACTCCAGTGGCATGCACAATGGGCCGACTAACGGCCTAAGTGCTTCCCTCACCGAGATCCACTTTATTTAAACTAACTAACTAACCACTCGGATACACGTCTGTAAATATCTGCCTACAAATTGTGCTTATATCCACCAGGTATAGTGGTTAGTGTGCTGGAATACGGTTTGATCCCCGGAAACACACAAATTAAATCTTGAGGTTTTTTCCACTGCGCCACCTCTCGCGAGAGTATAACTGCCCTGAAAAAGCTTCTCAATTCAGCCGTTCGGACTCAGCATAAAATTGTAGGTCCATTCGACCCAAAAATAAAACCCATACAAACGAATGGTTGTGAGAAGCTAAGTCTAGGGTGTCTACACGCCTGTTGCGCCAACTATATTTTGATTTATTTTATTTTTTAAAGCGGGAACAATTTTCAACCGAGTCAAAGGACAATTTAATATTTAACAGTTTTCGCATCCTTTGAAGAAATTAAAATTGTCCTTTTAGTCAGTTACGAATTGGCATTTAAAAGATTTCACAGTCGTATGTCAGTGGCAGCTAACTAACTATAGCCGAAGACGTTTCTTGGTCTAAAATATGCATGCATTTGTATAGAGGGGAAGTGTTTTGTTCTCTTTATTTTTCCCAATTTTTGTGTACGGGCACGAAGTTTGACCAAATTTTACTGAAATGTTCAAACGCATTAACGTATAGGATAGGAACAGAACAGATTAAAAGTGCTTCATGTGGTTAAGTAGGTACAAAAATTGTCAGTAATTGGGTGGACAAATATATTATCGATAAATGTATGTTGGAGAATACCACCAGTTATTCTACTTTAGTGTATTGTGTATAAGTAAAGTGACCAACTGTACAGTGTTTCGCTGTATACTACAGTTTTTCAGCCAGTCGATACAGCGCGAAATTGTCAGAAAAGCATATACAGCGAAAAGATGAAAATACAGCATTTATACAGTTTTTCCTACATGAAAAAAAAGACCTAGACCTACCGAAATCAAAAAACAAATGACTGTTTTTTGCACTCCACGGGTGCACTCTGTGCAATGTAAAGCAGTGAAGGTGCGAATGATACGAGTGGAGTATACTTGCCCTAGCAGATTTTCTGACCGCGCATCTCATTCGCGTATTCGTTCTTAAATGTGATCGACTGTTTTCATATAGATATAATATAACTATCTCTTCCTCTAAATTTGAATTTTGTCTTTTGGTTTCGGCGAGTATTATAAGACAAGTCGCGCAGCGAAATGGTGTGGCAGTGGCGTGGTGTTCAAGTGGCAGGTGAAGAGGCTGCAGTATTTTTGCAGTTCAAACTCCCAAAATCCAACAGAAAACCCAAGCATGGGGTTTGCAGGAGGGCAGCAGCAGCATGCCCCCCATACATATTCCACTGTTTATTCATTTCCAGTTACTATTTTGGGCTTTACTGCATGTCAAAAAATAAGCCCTGGAAAGGAAATAACACCCAAAATGACGAAACATTTTGCCACAACAAATTGTACGAGTTTTTTTAGTGCGTTATTTCCAAATTGATTTGGGCGTTATTTCCTTGGGCGTTATTGCTCAACGCCGCGTTAAATCACTTTCATACCACTTCGCCTCGATTTCATCGCCACACCACTCCTATGGCACCTGCCACGATCACCACACGACCGCTACGCTACTTCGGTGCGCGCCTTGTCTTAGAAATGTTATTTGAATAATTAAAAAATCATAATAATTCGGTGTTAAATTGGTACAGTTTTTATACAGTTTTTCGGTCTCGGTTTTACAGCGTCGACCTGTCAAAGAGTTGGTCACGTTATGTATAAGTATACACTGTATAGGTACTATTGATATTCACTGCATATGAAGGAAGGGGATATGCAGATGTTGGAGTACACCACAGTTGTTCTACCTTACTGTATTGTATATTTGATATTCGCTGCATATGAAGGAAGGGGATAAGCAGATGTGCTTCTCTTTTGCTTTTTGTGTGGTGGTGTACGTGTACGTATCCATTTTAGAGCGAATTGATAATAAACGAGATCTGTGAACTGTGAGTGCTGGGGAGGCAGACACTGCTAGCTAGCCGACGCCGACGCGAAGAATACTGCGCCGCAGAATCGTGTTAATCGGGTTGTTAAAGTTTTGAGTGTTTCAGTTACTGTGATCTTTTATGTATGTTCCTTATCTTATCTGTTCCTATACTTTTGTAGTAAAAATGGAAAAAACTGTCAAAATGGCAGTGGTGGGGATGAATTCTCTCTCTAAGAGAAAAACTTACGAAAACGTTAGGGAACGCTTTTGTAGTAACTAATTTGTTTCTCATATCGCAGGAAATCAAAAGACAAATGCAAATAGTCCTTACACGCGTTTCAAATCAAATTTCAAATTAACTGTCGATTTTCAGGCGACTGTCAGTTGTTTCAATTCTTACTCAAATTAATTTGTTGAGTAAAAACTAGTAAGATTCATAATGGAGGGGTAATATCTTGCTCTCTCGATGCCGCTCTCTTTTACGAATTTTTCAAGATAGGGAACGACATTGAGTAAAAATGCGTAAAAATTCGTAAGAATTAGTAAAAATTCATAAGATTTAAAAGTAAAGGAACAGACCTATTATGTTATCTGACAAAAATTTGACACTTAACAGGAATATAATAGGTATAGAAATTTATGTGAATATTTTTCAACTTTATAGTTCAAATTAAAATTGTTTTTAGTTAAAAATTAATGGTTAATTAATTTTCTTACCTTATACGATTTTTTTATTTCAATTTTATATGCCATATGATGTTTCACCAATCGATGTGATTTCCTAAGAACTCGCATAATTATAACTGAAAGCAAATAAAATAGGGAACATGTAATTCATTGACTTGAGTGATATCAACAATTTAATTGGGTTACACAGTGTTTTAAAGGAAATTGAGGAAAAAAAAAAAACATTTCGAAATATTTATTGCACAACTTACCGTAGTCGGCACCACAGAAATGTGTTTGTGGGTGGCTCGGCATACATGAGCAGGCATTTACGGTTGGCGTCAACAGAGCTAAAAGCGACAGAATTGCTACTATCCCAGCGCCAAAACATCTTATAATATTCATTTTGCCTTATCGTTTAATTCTGTAAAATAAATAAAAAATGAATAAAATGTCTGCCCGAAAAATGAAAGACTTAAAAGTAATTAAAACTGATTTAAATGATACTGTCAAAATTTGTTTTTACTAAATGAGAGTTGCTAGCAAAATACTTTCCAACTAAAATTAAACCACATATACATACATTATTATAAAAAAAAAAAATATTTTAAATGCATTACACATGTGAACCCTACATAAGACTCGAATTTGGGCGCCAGTGCGACAATTAAGTCCTTGATTTATTGCTATGCATTTAAATGGGCATTCATTAGCTGCTTGATCATTTTATCTTATGATACACGGTTTCGCAACGGGTGGCATTTGTATGACGCGCTCCCGTTGTTTTTTGCTAGACAGATTTTAAAATAAGAATTATATAAATTAAAACGTCAAAATATAGCCACGACCGACCGCAAAACCGAAAGGAGAATGTCGATGCAGTGAAAAGATATTGTTGAAATAAAAATTCCGACTTATTTTCCGAAATTTCGACAAATCGGGACGGGATTTATGAATGTTTGAATGAATATACATAGGTGCTGTCATCCGACTTCATGTTGGGGTTGAGTAGGGGTAGTGGGGGCAAAACCGCCGCACTTGCGGGCAAAACCGTTTCCGTAGGTAGGTACTATTTTGTACGAAAAAAATTCAATTGGTAATACCTACTTTAAATGGTAACACGTGGTTCCATATCTGCCCAGGCCCCAGATAAGATAGTTCGGTGAAGACGTCAAAAAGTTATGCTCATTTTTGTGCTTTCCTGTCAAAACGTTATTGTTCGTGTGAAAATTAATTTAATTTTTTTTAAATATAAAACTTCAAATAATTAAGAATTTATTTTTAGCTGTTGGAAGGCGTAAAAATTTCATAGAAGTGAGCGAAAGCCCGCTTAAATATAATATTTTTAAGAGAAATTTCAACAATTTGAAGTAAGATCGGTGGGGGAGTAAAACCACCCAGTGTTCGGTATCGAAAAGAGCAAGGCAAGCCACCGTTAAAGTCAGCAAAAGAACTAAGCGGCGGCGCACAGTGGTTTGAGAGGCGAAAAAAATCAAAATTTTTAAATTTTTTGAAACCCTTAGTAGCTTTGCATTCTTAAAGTATATAAGTTGTATAACACATTTCGATAGAATGGAGAAATGTTTACACTTATTACAACAGTTGGGAAAGCGTTAAAGTCGTTCCATTATGTAACCATTTTTAGTGCATACAGCGAAGAGCCTTGTATTCTAGTCAATATCTGTTGCGCGACAAGTTGATTAAAATTTTAATACGTTTTACAGCATGTCTAAAGAAAACGTAAACATTATCGTAATTTGAATTTTCGTATTCTTCAAGCAGCTATGAATTTTTAAAATAAATGGTCTAAAAATCAATATTTTTGAAAGTTCAGTAGACCAGAACAAACGTGCTCCACACCCCTCCATTTTGTTTCTTCTTTTAAATTATTCTTTAGAGTCTTACCTAAACAACTGTACCATTTTCAGCTGCATCAACGTGCCCCCCCACTTATCAGTTCAATAATACCGACTGCTCTGTTCTAGTCTGTCATTATGTGGAGATGGAAATCTCGGCTAGATTTTACTTTACTGCCCAATCGAAAAAAATACTTTTTTTTGTTTATTCCGATTGAATTTAATGCGCTGAGCTCAAATCTGCAAAAAATTTGACGCTCTCTTACTGTTTGGGCGTGGCACGCCCTCAAAGTTACAAAAACACCATATACAAATTTTTCAAAAATTAATTCAAAATTTCAATTTTTTCCAAAATTATTGAAAACTGATTTCCCTTATCTAATACCATAATAGACCATAAAAAGTGGAACGATTAATATCTGGCAAGGAATCCGCAGTTAAAATTATTTTTTTCGCGAAAATGATGGTTTCGCACCACTGTGCGGCGTATCAACATAAATATTGCTGAAAGCAGGGATGAGGACATTTCTGATGAAGATTGCAAGTGCATCTTCACCCAAAAACTTTTTTCAAAATCGAACCCAACTGTCGGCTGGATTAAATGTACCAAGTATCCAGGGTGGGGTCATGCGAAGCTTGAGTCGATGAAGATGTCACGTATGTTTGCGACTTCTGCAATTGAATTGCATTTCTAAGGAAAAAACGATTTCCCCTAAATTTCAATAGGGCGGTTTTTTTTTTTTGTTAATGTGTTTTAAAAATTATTAAACTTTTTTTAAGTTATAGCTATATTTATTTGTAATAATTCTCAAAACACCTAAATGAAATATGAGGCTTCCAGAATAAAGATTTTATTTTCGTTAAAAAAAAGTTTTTTAATGGTTTATAAAGTGAACACCCACTAAATATGCGGTTTTGGCCCCACTTCCCCTGTATTGCAGTTTACGGTGTAACAGGTTCGGTGTATCAGATTGTGAACACAGTTTTCAAATCTCTAGCAACACTGAATCAAATGATCACAAAAACCAAAGGCTGCGCAAACGAATAACAGTTGCCAGTAACACGGACATTGGGCGAACTGTCAAAGGAACAAGGGTAGATACACTTTACTCTGTTGTATTTTTCTCTTACAATATCCATAATATTTACAAAACATGCATTAAGCCTCTTGTGTTAAAGAGACATTTAACGTGGACAAAAAACAGTTTAAACCCATATTTAAACTGATTTTAACCGGTTTTAAACATACGTATTGTCAAATTTTACATAACATGTCATTTGTTTTCTGTTGCTTTTGACTTGTCTTATGTGGAAATTGATTTGATATGCTGTGCGCTAATATACGATTTCTGTTTTAATATGTACATTTATGTCGAAAGAGAAGGAACGTAAAATAAAAGGTAGCGTTATGGTAACGACGGCTCGCTAAAATTACGCCAAAAAATTTAAGTGGAAAAAGAGCCCATAAACATCCATACATAATTTGTGGCATTTTTTCCTAGGAACAATCGCCCAAATATTTTGACTCAAATGCCGCTAATTTTGCCATTTTTTCTAAAATTCTTTCGGGCATTTTTTCCATTTAAGAAAATTGAGAAAACGCCCAAAAAAGTGTTTTGGAAAAAACGCCAAAAAACATGAAATAAGACCCCAAACAAAAAATGAAACCGTATTGGGGGGGGAACGTAAAATAAAAGGCGTTAGGAAATAGTGCCCAATTCGATTTGGAAATAACGCCCAAAAAAATGCATAGCGCCCAAAAATAAACAACAAGATGGAAATAAAGCCCAAAAATAATTTGCAGTTTAATACGAATGGGGCGCAAACCCCCCTGCTTGGGGTTACTGTCAGATTTGGAGTTTTTAAAATTAGCAGGAACAGCTTTGCAAAATAAAATTTCTTCTTCAATAAATAAATAAAATCTTATGTCATTAGACCGGGTTTGGAAGGGGATCAGTGTATGTAGCTTTTTGAATAACTGACACATTATAATGTGGGGGTCGCCAAAATGTTTTTACTAACAAAGGGGTCGCATACTCAAAAAGTTTGAAAAACACTGTGATAAATCATATACATAATAATTTACAAATGAAAACTCTTCTCTGAATTATTCGGTTTATAGGACATAGCCTTGAAAAAAATTTCATTTCGATTATTATTTTGCTCGTATTTTGTTGATTAATATTTTTGTTATCATTCGACCAATTTTTTTGAACTTATTATACCCAACTAAATTTTTCAAGAGGGATCTAATAGAAAAAGGGACAACATTTTGCGGAATAGCGACCAGTATACGACAGAATGGTACTAGCACTAGCTTTTAAAAACATCATGGCGATAAATACGCGCCTTAAGTCTCTTCTCCGTAACCAAGCTAAGCAAAGTTTTCGACGTTATTTCTTCAAAAGCCTACAACCAGTGTCTCCGTTTTGGTCTCCAGGACGAGAGTTTTATAACATGAAACTTATTAAGAAGAATTATGAGGTGATACCCCTTTTTATCAGTGTATTTGGAGGGCTTTCTTTCGCGTCTTGGCTCATTTGTCATAATGCCATATCAAAAGATGATGTTCGCTATTGTCCAAATGGTAAATTTGGCTATGAAAAAGAGGAAAACTTTGAAAAGATTAGAAAATTCCTTACCTACAATCAGAAATACAAATGCCCGGATGGACTTAAAGAACTATATCAAGAAATGAAAGAAGGATAAATTCACAAATAAAAATCAATGAATGAATGATTTTTGGTAGAAGAACCTCAAGTCACTGTAAGCACGATTTTTTTGTAATATTTTTATTTCCGAGTACGTACATACAACATAAAGAAAATACATTTTCTTGAAATTCAAAATTAAAGCAAAACTTTCTCTCTTTATACAAGGTGGGCCAAAAGAAGTCATCCGATGTTGTTTGGCTCTCATTTTTTTTTCTAAATGAAAAACTTCGATTCTGTTTTTTATATGAACCTTTAGAATTTTATTGATCAAGTCGAGAAGATGATATCGGCCAAATGGGCGCCGTCACAATTGATTGCCATACGGGCTCGTTTTATGACATTCTTCATCACTTCGGCGAGAACTTCGGGCGACAGATTCTCGCACTCGTGTCGAATATTGTCATTGAGGGCTTCTAGGGTCTCGGGCTTGTTCACGTAAACACGGGACTTCAAAAAACCCCACAAAAAAAGTCTGGAACGGTTAAATCGGGCGATCTTGCGGGGCAGTGCAAATCGGCAAAACGAGAGATCAGGCGACCCGGGAACGCCGCCTTCAGAATATCGGTTGTGGCTCGCGCAGTGTGCCGTTGCTTCCGTCCTGTTGGAACCACATGTCCTCCAGTCCTAATTCGTCCAATTGCGGCAGAAAAATCTCGGTTAACATGGCCCTATAGCGCCCACCGTCCACTGTTGTCTTTTGACCAGCGGCGTTCTCGAAAAAAAAAAAAATGGCCCGATGACTCCTCCAGCGTGAACAGCGCACCATGCAGTAACTTTGAGCGGGTGTAATGGCTCCTCGTGCATTACTCGTGGATTTTCGGTGCCCCAGTAGCTATAGTTTTGCTTGTTCACGTACCCGCTGAGGTGGAAATGAGCCTCAACGCTCGTTATGATTTAGGTCGAAAAATCGTCCACTTCACAGCAGCTGATGCACGGACTGGACTTTGTACGGGAACATGCGCAAGTCTTTGAATTTGCCTTAGGGATGACCGGCTGATGGCTAATTGCGAGGCACGGCATCTGGTCGATGTTTCCGGCGACAGCTCGACATCCTCGGCAACAGCAGCGATATTCTCGGCACAACGGGCGCTCCGACACGATTATTCCGCGTTCTTGGGGAGTGTATCGCTCCATGGCTTATTCACTTGTATTCCACATCTGTCTAGTCCACAACTGTCAAAACAGATTTGAGATTGGCGGCCATTTGTAAAAATAAGAGCATCTTCCAATAGGGTGATCTCTTTTGGTCCACCTTGTATTTTCATTAACACATTTTTTCTTTCGATCTATTACTGAATTTTATAATTTGAAAGGACAAAATGATTCGCTTGTCTCGTCATTTCAATACTATTGCTGTAAAAAAGAATGCTATTGCTGACAAAAAAAAAATAAGCCCGCGTAATGGGTCCATATGGACACTTAGGCCTAGATTGTCGCAGCTATTTGAATGTGTGACTTAAGGGCTTATGGCCAAGTCTGAGCGGTTAAATTGAGAAGTTTTCTCAGAAAATAATTGTACGTACACCCATTTGTCAGACCTTCGCGAGAGGTAAGGCAGTCTTAAAAACCATAGGTGTAATTTGTGGTCTTCCTGGGGTTTGAACCTGGAATTAGTCGCTCAGTATACATTTACAACGAAGTCAACGCGCTCATAGAAACTCTGCGCAAATCCACACCGAAAGTAAGACAGTTATTAAGTATGCCTTTATGGGCAACCATAACTGACCTATGACCGCAAATATGGACAAAAATCCGCTTAAGTTCTGTCAAACCCATATTACCCGTGACAGTGACACTGACACTCATCTTATTACTATGGTCACGACACACAATTTAATCAAACATTTGCTTTAGATAAAAAATGTGACATACGAAAGGCATTTAGCTATGCTAAACATTTTAGCTTTCCAAGGACTATAGGCCTTCAATCAATATTATGATCCTAAAACTAATATTACTTCAATGATTTATTTCTATTACAAACATACGTCTTCCTATACATGCATATTTTTCTAGGAATGTAGGTTCCGATCCTAACCAACATGCACAAGCAAAATGTTTGTGAAATTTGAGAACAAAAATTCTATCACAAATGTCAATTGACAACATTGTAACCAATTAGTTGAGCTTCAAAGCACTTTTGCTGCTCTTTTGTACATTCGTCGTTTGCTGTCGCTGAAGTGTCAATTAAAAACAATAAATAGACACCTTATTACGCGGCTTACAGTGTCAGATCGCGCACACACACTGCGCCATTAGGCCGCCTCGTTTCTACTACTAGCATGCCGGTATCGTTTGTCAGCGAGATTTCTTCAATTTTCCAGCCGCCAAATGCCGACTCTTTTTCTTGGGCCTCCACCACAAGGGCACAAGATACAGTGTTTATTCTTACTTAGGATTGTGACATCTGTGGGTGGTCAACATCGAAATTCGAGCCAAGGAAATCAAAATGAGTCGGCAATTAAGGGTGATTTAAGTGTTTATTGTCAATCTGGAATGGGCTCTCCATGGTGCGGTTCAACGTGACAATAAACTTGGAAATAAACAAAATATTTGCTGATTGCACAAAAATTTAATAAACTCCAAATGCCATTCTTCGGCTTGTGTGATTATTCGGCATTTAGTTGGAGCTGTGTGCTGAATAGCTTTTATTGTTTCTGGGTTTGATGTTTGTTTATGTTTGTGCTTAAGCTACGTTTGCTTTATGGATGTGCTTAAAGCGATTATGTGGATTAAAGTAAATGTTGCAACATATTTCGAATCAAAGAGGAGAGACTGCTATAGAAATAAAATGAGCGGCAGACAGTCACAGTATCTATACCTTTAGGTATAACTATCGCTCGTATCTTTTTGCGGATAGAAAAGGGGATAAATGCCCGAAATTTGGAGATTTCAAATATATAGGGGATAAGTTTGTAACTTGTTTTCGCACTGAAATTGATGAAATTCAATAATAATATCAATACAAAAATTAATGTAAATTGTGTTTAATAAATTATTATTATATTTAAATTCCATATGTGTTTAATAAACAACCAATGTGCCATCATCGCCGTCGTCGCCGTCGTCGTCATTCGCATCTGAATCGTTTTCGATAGCAATAATTTCTCCACTTTTGGTTTTCTTCTTATATGTGTCTTCTGCAGCGATTGAACGAAGCAATTCAGGCTTCGTTTTCAGAAATTTGTAGAATTCAATGCATATGATTTCAGTTTTGATTTGCAATCGAGTTTTTTTCATTGGTCCAAGACTTGGTCATCGCAGAAAAGACTCATTCCACCAATATCTACTGCTGTTCCCGGCAAGCACAAAATGTATTCATTCCACCAACATAGCGATTTCGTTGTGCTCACTATTTTCGGCTTGCAGATGTTTGAATATTTCCACCAGGGCTACATGAAATTTGGCCCCAATGAAAAATGCCCCAAACTAAGAATATTTCAAATATGTATATGAAATAAGGCCCCACTGCGATGAAATAAGGCCCCAAATCTCACAGTAAACCGAAGCATCAGGGGGGTTGATACGTTTTCGTTCTTTTGGGGCCTTATTTCATAATGAAATTTTACCCCAAACTGAAAAATTAAAAATATGAATTGTCACCCCAATTCGCAGAATTTTACGCAATTTTTGGTTGTTGTTGCCTTTCATGTAAATTTTTGGGGTGATTTTTCATTTTCAGTTTGGCCCATTTTTCATTGGGACCGGTGAAAAGAGGAGTTTATAGGATAACAAGTAAAAGTGTTATCATCGGCCTGGCCGATGCTTTGATACCCTCCACTGTATGTACTGTACAGGTACACGCCTGTGTCTAATATTGTTTTTGTATGGGAGGTACCAGAACTACTTGACCGACATAGGCAATTTTTAATACCAACCTGACAACGGTAAAAAGAAGTCCTCCCACAAAATTTTATTCATTTAAGTCGGTTCGTTTGGACGCTATGGTGTTTCCAACAGCTACACTCAGAGAAAAAAATAGTTATTTTTGACTATTTTTTAACTATTTTCATAGTAAAAATCGGGAACACTATTTTAAATAGTTAAAAATAGTTATTTATGACTATTTTCATTGTCATTTAATAATTTTCGTAAAATCAACTACTTAATGGTTAATATTACTAGTTACAATAGTTATTTTTAACTATTTTATTGTCAGTTAATTTTTTTTTTTAAACTAACTTTCAATAGTCAAATTTAGCTATTCAATAGTAAAATCAACTATTCAATAGTCAATGTTATTAATAATAATAGTAATTTGTGACTATTTTGATTTTCAATAGTTTTTTTTTTTTTCAGAATCAACTTTTTAATAATCACTATAACTATTTAAGCAGCAACATATACCTATTGTGCATATAGTTAAATTTGATTTTATCGAATAGTCGTTGAATGACTATTAATATGGTCCTCTTCAATACCTGTTTCACGTTTTGGATATGCTTACCTGGTAGTTTTTTACTTGCCGCGTATACAAGAATAATTATGTAGTTTCCTGAAAATTCTTCAAAAAATCAACAACAACATTTTTCTCAAATAATTTCAATTGACATTTTATTATATCTTGTATAAGAATTAAAAAAAAATTCAAATGATAAACAAACAATTAGAAATATTTATTTTTTTAAGTCTTATTAATTTTTTGTTCGTTACAAATTAAAAAGAAGTAGTGGGGAATTAATTTCGTCAAACTTAAAAATTAAAGGTCTTTTGTATTCAGCCCCAAGTTAATTTTATATTATTTAATACAAAAACACAAACGAGTTACTTACATAATCTGTGGCACATGTTGAGCTCGAACTACAGGAACTTGAGGGCGATGATAGCCTTATGTTTGCGTAAGAACCACTTATGCTTTCCTCCACTGTAGTAACGCTAGCTGCCGAATGCACTAGAAACCCCTTGATTTTTTTTTTGCATTAAAATTAAAACAAATGTAACATAAATTAAGTTAACAGAGTTACCTCAGATTTTTTCCAGATTAACTAATTTCCCCGCAATCGGACGAACAATCCTTACGATTTCTTGTCATTTCCCACAATTTATCTTAGATCGTAGTTGTCTAAAAATTTTAAAATATTAAAATCGAGGCCCAGATCTTTAAAAAAAAATATTGTTTTAGAACAACATAAAAACACAATCGCTTCGGCGCCGTGAAATAAAGCCAAAGCTAGCTTTACATTGAAAAGTTAAGCTCATTGGCCATTTTGTATTAGACAAAAACAAAAAAAATGTTTCGGTTTTGCCTTATACAAAATGGTGGCAAAGCTTTACTTCTGTCCCACACAAAAATGTATGAGTTAGCTATCTAGTTAATATATCAAAATCTATGATAAAAACTTACCAACAAAATGTTAATAGTGAATTTCCAGATCCCAATTCTGTAAAATAGAATATCTACAGCTTGCCGTCCTCGATTGTCTCACAGGTACCTATCATTTGTCTGGAAAATATTTTCACTTTGGTTTTTTAAACGTATTTCATGTCCTTCACTGTCGACAAATTGAACTTGAACTTTTTATTGCAAACAACTTTTCCAAAAGGACACTCCGCACAGAATGATCGTCATGTAACAAAGAAAGCCACGCGCAAGCGAAACTACTTCGAAATAGTCATTGGCAACTATCTTGTTACTACACGTAGTCATTTTTAACTATGTGGTAGTCGTTGTGAATTAAATTAAATAAATACTACTATTTCATAGTAGGAAGTTATTATAGAATAGTCAGAATTGATTGTTAATTCTTATTTTGAAGAAACTGTTCAATAACTATGTTTAATATCAAAATAGTCACAATTAACTATTTTGTATAGTCACTAAATAAAATGATTGATTTTTAACTATTTTTTAACTATTTTGTAACTATTTTCAATTTATTTTTGTGCAAAAATAGTCATTCGACAAATTTCATTGGATTTCATAGAGTGACTATGGCAATAGTTACAAAAGTAACTATTTTTTTCTCTGAGTGTAGAGAGATAAATTGGTCGAATATTGACTTTGTATGGAAAGTAACGGAACTACTTTACCGACATGGACCATTTTTAATACCTGACAACCTTAAAATTAAAATCTGTCACAAAATTTCAGTCGCCTTAGTCGATTCGTTTGGACTCTATCGTGATTTAAATAGATAGAGAGACACATGGGTCTAAGAGTGGTTTTGTATGAGAGGTACCAGAACTACTTGACCGACATAGCCCATTTTCAATACCAACCTGACGACGGTAAAAAGAAGTCCTCCCACAAAATTTCATACACCTAGGTTAATTCGTTTGGACGCTATCGTGTTTTCAACAGACAGATAGACAGACGGACAGACAGACAGACGGACATGGCTAAATCGATTCAGAATGTGATCCTGATTCAGAATATATAGATATACTTTATAGGGTCTCCGGTGAATCCTTCTTGGCGTTACAAATGTAATGACAAAGTGAATATACCTTCCTGTGGAGGGTATAAAAAAGGGATTTTGGAAATTTTCAGGGGATAGTTTCTTTGACTTCCAAAAAAGGGATAATCCCCTAAAAAAGAGGATAGATACGACCGTTATGTATAACCAATTATAATGTGTTGATAAGTTTGCTCACTTGGTTCCACTTATCTTTTTTTTTTTGCACCTTTGGTTTTATATAATGACGTACTGCACTATCTGAAATTTGATGTTTGATAATTTGTGATATTACTTTTGTTCTAAAAATGTAATATTAGGTGATGGGTTGCTAGTTACATCTATCTGTTGAGTCAGCAACTATGCAGGATATGTAAATAAGATTAGGAAGTGCAAAATGCATATCTATAATATGACACAACCTATATAAATTGCAAGATACTATATATTTGTTAGCTCTAAATGTTTATGATGAACCTGAAACTTGTCGTCCCACCTACACTACAAAATGGAATTCATATAACGATTTACTTTTAAGTTCATGGTAAATGTTCTATATTTGCACTTGTATTAATTATTATACATTAAGTACTGAAGAGTCGCAATATCTAAATGATCCCAATTTAGTAAAATATTCTTCTACTAGTGTCTACCTACACCTCTTTCCCCCACATGCGATTATGAAACACTATGGAATGTCAAGTTATTGGTAATGCTAATAAATTCAATATCTTTATAGTTGGTTGTTCAATTTAGCACCAATGCGACTGCAATGCAATTGCTTGAATAAAGATATCAGTTATGCAACCGCATTGTGCTGGTAAGGTATGTAATGTATCTACCTTCCATATTTGATATGAGCATGTGAAATTTTGACTTCTTTGGCAATTTCAAGCAACCTTCGATTTCAGTAGCGTGAAATGTTGGCTTTTAATTAGGAAGTGTTTAGAGTGACTATATCGCCAGCAACGAGAAAACAAAATGCTCGAGTCACTTTATTTTGCGCTGTAAATAAGCACTTGCCAGCCTAATTAAAAGCAGTCCAATTTTCTGGCACACTGAATACCAAGAATATACATACATAATAGAGAATAAACAGGGGATGATTCACCTTATACTTAGGTACTTAAAATAAATTTATTGATTTTATAATTCAGTTAAGAAATGTTTATTCACGATTCGGTGTAACAGGCCTAGTTGAATTATTGTGAAATTATATTTTTATTATAAATTATAGATTTTTCTAATCTCTATAGTGTATCAAAAAACACTGAAGCAAATGACAAAAAAACATTTGAAATCAAACTGACATTTGTGAATTTGTACATTTTACTCTCTTGTATTTTTCTGTTACTAAATGTTTGGGATAGGTATGTATAGTAAAAGTCTATAAAAGTGTAGCAAGTATATTTTGTTGTTTTTAGTGTAAGAAAACTTCACACTTTTACTCTTTCACAATGATATTAGACCTGCTGCTACACCGAATCGTGAATACCCCATGTAGAGAGATACACACAATTTTTTAGGATACCTATACGCATTTTATATTCTGCAAGCACTAATGGTCAATTGGTGTTTTTTTTTTGCACTACTTACATTTTTATTAAAAAAATAGCACTAACATTAATTATATTAAACTAGCAGTTAGCCGTGGACTTCTCTTATAAGTATCTATAGATAATTTCTCTTCCGGTGTTTTAGCCCTATCAAACAAAATACGCGCAAAACTTGTCAAATGAATTTTATTTTTTTACCAATGTGTAAAACGATTGAACGATATCGTTTTCACATATGCTGTCTCTATCATATCTGTGGCAATAAACAGAGACTGCTATTGTCGAAACGATGTCGTTCGATCGTTATAATTTTACGTGATCTGGCCTCTGCTAAAAAACTTATAGGGTTAAAATTTTGGAAAATGCTAAGACAGATAGCTACATATACCTACATAAATTCATAATATTATAATAAAATCATTAATATTTTAGACTGTTGTTACTAATTATCAAATAAACTTTTGACAAATTGAGCCGTACCAAAAGTCGAAACTAAATAAAATCGCGAGTTAACTCTAATGTCGACTCTAACTTTCGATCCTAAGAAAGTCGTATCTAAAGGTGCTGGTATATGGCATGTTGCATGTAGCATGTATAATGCCACATACGTATGTACCACTGACGTAATTTTTAGTCATATTTTTTCCCACCAAAGAATGTAATCAGCTTTCCCATTTCGTTCACTCGCTCAACTGCAGCAAATCCTGGGAGAAGAGCTTGACACGATGGTAGAACGTCTTCGTTGACCATGAAGATTCATTCCGTAAGATTTTGTGTTAACGTATTTATACAAGGAATCAGTATATTGTGTCTTTAATGTCTTTAGAGAATTGGAGCTATTAATTCAACTTCAAACAAGTCCTCGGCAAGTTGGGATGCAGATTGAAAAGCCTCTCTGAAAAAATCTTCGGCATTTTCTCTGATGTTCTTAAGAAAATTCATAACTTCTTTTGTGCGGTTGATTGCAGAAACGAAATATAAGGATTTGTTCTGTATAGGAAAACTGATAAGGGCAGCGCTAAACTGAATAGTTTTTCGCATACAATGAGGCTTATACTAGGAAATCGCTTTTTTGGACCGCTGCCAAAAGTGTTGATGCTTTCGAAAACATCGCCCACATTCTGCTCGTTATTTCTTCAAGACTTATTCAGATGCATTTGAAGAGCTCTACAAAGGAAATAATAATGTCAATCGTGCCTTTCAAGGAATCTTGTTTCACAAAGGCGTATAGAAGTTATAGAGTTTTTCGGCTTTCTGGTACGGTATCTACGTGTTTTTAATGACATTTTTGAAAGTTATATTGGCATTTGAATTGTTGCGGAAAAAATTAGCTATTTCACTAACTACACCAAGGCAATTGCGAATTGCAGAAGTTGACATGGCATATTAGACAGAGCCAGGTTCAAGGCTTGCACATGCACAGTGTTGCCTAATCCAGCACTGTACTCCACTTAAGTGACCTCCCATATTTGCGGCCCCGCCATAGCATTGGACAACACAATTCTTCATATCAAGATGTACCTAGTTCTTCAAATCGCTGCAGTGGTGATTTTTGTCAGGTTTTCAGAAGTTCGGTCAACAAAACATTTTGAGGAACAAAACATACAAAATCTTCCCGAAGCATACAAGTTTTGGGATCTGTTAAACAGTCGAATTTCTATCGCCGGTTTTTATGATCCGGTTTTGATGAAACTTTTTTTATTAGTTAACTGCATTAATATAAAAAAAATAATTTTGGAAAAATTCCTGAAATATTGTTACTATAGTATTTGTTTAACTTTGGGGGCGTGCCACACCCAAACGGTAAGAGAGCGCCAAATTTTGTTTGCAGATTTGAGTTCAATGCATTAAATCAATCGGATTAAAAAAAAGTAGGAATTTTTTTCGAATAGGCAGTAAAGCAAAATCGTACCCTTCAGAGGGCTTCAGCCCCTCAAGCTAAAATTACGTTTTGGACCTTTATTTCATGGCATACCTTTACTTATTATGAACACTGGACTGCTACATGCCCACTATTCGTAAACCGTTTATATTGTCGATATAGCCGTCCATTTCGAAAACTGAGCTTAATTTTATTATTGCTTCACGCGGGTATCGTCAGTATAGATACAACTTTAATACACAATTCCATAGCGAACAAATGCAACAATTGAATTCAGCTTAGAATAGTATAGCTATTGCCTACAAATGCTCAATCATCCATCAAAGCTAAAATAATATCATTTATAACTTCACCACATCGAATTCGTCTAAATGCTACCATATAACTTTAATCAGATGGTAATGGGAAAAATTACTCAATAGAATCCGAATAATTCAAACGAATGTATTTTAAAGTGCTCATCCATTTGATGGTAGGTACACTTCATTCAGTTACTTCATAGTGGACGCATACTTAAGCCTAATGTATACTGTAGCGGACACCTGTTATAGAGTATTCATAGGCAAGCGTCTGGCAACCAGTAATGGGAGTTTCTGAATAAAGCGCACTTCTCAACATCAGAGAAAACTACCAGTGTGTGCACAACCAGGAACACTCTAGAAACAGTAACGAGAAGATTAAAAGCAGACGCATATCTGGGATTCTAAAATGTGTTTTGCATCTTTGTAATGGGGCTAATTGAGGGCCGACGTACATGTGCATGACTATAGTTATTCGTAGGTACACTAGATGCAACATTACGTAATACATACTCGTAAAGCAAGAATATTATGAAAATGCAAATCATTTATGCACAACTTGAGTGAAACACGAAACTTCTATCCTGTCGATTGCCAACACAATTTTAAATTATATCTACTTCTCGCGATTGAATATTGCTGCTGTGACCGCAAAATTTGATTAATCATAATAATTTGCAATGAAACTTAATATTGCATATGAGTGTATGCGAATTTGATACAAAAGTGTAAATTGTGTTTAATCAGCACCTTAGAAGATGCACATACAATAATATTGTGTGCTTGATGCGATCCAACCATGTGGATACAATCTGCCCCACATTAAAGCGAATTTGATTTCCCCCCTTGGACTCTTGACTCCAATAAATCAATTGCAATGCGGTATCTGAGAAGTCCATAAGAAGCCGACCAAACTGAGTCAGCAAAGAAAATATTCACTCCTGCTCCGGATGCAGATTCAGACACGAGGGACAAGAGTGTGGCATGGTTGCTTGTTTGTGTCGTATTTTCCTTGCTTGGAACTTGGAACACACAATAAATCGCTTTTGACGAAAAGAGTGTATATCTTTTATTTTCTTCATCGACCTGAGATAATTTCTAATTATAGGCCTTCAATAAATTGACTTTGTGATGTCTATAAGGAGCTTTCGGCACGCGTCTATTGAACGCATACAACTATTATTGTCAGAGACGGGGAATGTAATATTAAGGATAGTTTAGCACACAAGTAGCTAGATTTCGTGTTTGCATTGAAGTTGGTTTTTGTTTTCTGGTTAGGTAGCCGAGGGCTTACAATATACTGACTTTGATTTACGATAGTTTATGATAACTTGTTGCGAATATTGTTTAATTTATTCACAACGTGAACTGCTAAATATGCGAATGCAATCACAAACGAGACGATTTTTTATATGAACTAGGTTAGCAAATTAAAACTGAAACTAGAACAAAAAATCTATTTATCGGATTGGAATTCAATTTTAATTTAAGTTTTGCAATAACTGATTGTATGCACTAAACTAAATACGAATACATATACTGTACTGACAGCCTTTCCCAAAATGTAACTTTGTAAATTAAAATACAGTAAACCCTTGGTAATCAGACCCCTTTCGTTTTCGGCGCCCCTGTAATTTGGCATGCCAATCACATAGTACAGTGAGCATCAAAAGTGAGTAAACACCAATGCTCTATTCAGTTTTCTTAAGGGTCTTGAACAAGTTCTTAAAAACCTGAAATCTGTAATAAGTTTGATAACGAAATAACAATAATAAAACGTATTTAATTTCGACAAGTTAAAATACTTTATTGATATTTGAAAAAAAAAAAAAAATGTTTTCAAGCTCCAAAGACAAATCATTGGTGTTTACTCACTTTTGACGCACACTGTATGTGAAACTACATTATGTACCTTAATTGGTACTACGTAGGTCCTATGTTTGATTTTTATAATTCGTCGGATTACAATGAGTTCATCTTTAAAATATGCCAAACTACGTAAGGTCTGTGACTGTATTCTATTGTCCGAAAAATTTGGTTATCCGACGCAGCAAAACAATTGTCGGCTGTCGGTTCTACTCTAAAAATATTAAAAAAAAAAAATAAAAAAAAAACAGGAAAATAAAGCAAATTGATACTTTGCAAATCGTTGTCGGATGCATACAATTTTTCCAATTTTTTTTTATGTACGTAGGTACCTAACTACGACACCTAGTAATGTAATTTTTTAAATTTATTATCCACCATTGTAGAATCAGTTGATAAATCAAATCATAATTGTAATAAATGTAATTACTGCGATTGTTCAGCAAATTGTAACGATATCTTAATGATTTCTATACAAGATGTGACACACATACACAATTACCTACACATTCAAATTTTTTCCAAAGATTCTTAATTCAGCCGATCGTGTTCGGAAAGGAATAATTGAAGGCCCTTTCATTCACCCTAAGAATAAAAATGACGATGCTTGTCAGAAGCTAAGCCGAGGGTCCTATATGGACCTGTTGTTACACTATTAACAAGACATGAATCTCTATACTCCTAGGTATAGAATGCGGAATAATCGTTTCTATTTTTTGCGGAATAACTTGTCGGTGGTTTTGGCATCACTGGTTGAAGAGTGATATGGGACAGCTCGAGATGCTGCCGGGTCTGGGTGGCCCCAGAGCAGCCGTTCTGCTGAGAATCTCGCAGCTGTGACTGCAGATGTCGATTGGCGGTCTTTACAGAGAAACTTGGTGAATGACTGTTAGATATTCCCTTGGGATCATGACGTATTCTCGAATGACAAAAATCTCGAAGGCTAAAAATCTCGAAAAGTTTTTTTTTTTAATCTTGAATGCAAAAATTTCTATAAATCTCGAAAGACTAATCTCGAAAATAAAAAGTAAATTCGAGATTTTGTTTTTGCACCCACTCCATATCCAAACAGTAAACCCAAGGAGGAGATTTTTGTTTTCGACATTTTTTTTTTTCGAGATATCGTGGTAGACGCATATTCCCTTACAAAGTGCCGACATTGCATCAGCTGTTAACTGAGCGCCAAGCGTGTGTAACCTACGCTCAAGCCATCCAGAATCTCGAGACATCATTTCATCGAAAATCATCATGAGCGACGAGGCCTATTTCCGGTGCCATGAAATAAAGTCTTATGCAAAAAGGTCCAAAACCTAATTTTGGACCTTATTGCACTTTCAAAAGTGAAATAAAGTCCAAATCGCGTTTTGGACTTTATTGCAATTTCAAGAGTGCAATAAAGTCCAAAATTACGGTTTGGACTTTTTTGCATAAGACTTTATTTCATGGCACCCTATTTCCATTTCTGTGATATATGAATAAGCAAATTTGTCGCTTCTGGGCACCGAAAAATCCGCGTATATCCCACGAAGAGCAATTACACCCTCCTCAATTGGATGAATTGGAACTGAAGAGCATCTGGTTCCAACTGGATGTAACAACGATGCATACTGCACGAGTCACAACCGAAATTTTGAGTGCTGCATTGCCGCGATTTGTAATGGCCTGTTTTAATAGTTTTTGGGTTTTTTGAAGTCACGCCAACGAGTTTATGTCAACAAGCCTCAAACTCTTGAAGCCTATAGCCGCAAGTTCTGGCAAGAGTAATGGAAAATGACATAAATCGGGCCTGAATATAGTCATCAATTCTGGTGGCGACCACTTAGCCGATAGCTTTTTCTTAACTTAGTTGAAAAAAAAATCGAGACATAATAAAATGTACAGCCAAAGATCATCCGGTGACAATGTCAGCTATTGCTACACCTGAGTATTTTTTTTTTATTTAATTCTTATTTTTAATTTAAAATGAGTGTATTTGAGTTGTCAATATGTATAACTATAGGTTGTTTATTATGTATGAAACTTTGAGGCAATTAGCTACTAGCGGTATTTTAGATTTTTAGACTCCCACCTCATTGAAAACGTTACTTTTTAATAGTTACTAGTTAAAAAAAAAACAATTTTGAATTCACTTCGTCAGAATTTTGACCTACCGAAACAGTTCCAATTATAAGCTGTACTTTTCTTAGAACTCTTAGTTTGTTTATAATATGTACCTAACTGCATATCTCCACTTATTTTAAATTATTAAGAAATACGATTTTTCTTTATAATTGCGATAAACTTCGAGTTTCGATACCCGTGAAAAGATTTCTTTTGCGGTTTCCACCTACATTTTAATTTTTTTCTTTTTTCGAGGAATGCCTTATACGGTTACACATACACGGTCCTTATATTTGTACGATTTCTGTTAAAAATGTGTAATAATAATACAAGCATTATTTACAAGAAATGTAGATCACCGAAATCAAGTGACCGCTTTTGACATGTGACCGCTTAAAAATACCATTGCGGCTCTTATTTCTTTTTAATTTTTTCGATATATAAATTTTCGAGAGATATTCGAACCAGACCACCATTGTCGGGTCTCTTTTCGTCTCCCTACCACTATATACCTTAGCCAGAGAGTCTCTCTGATGGATTTCTCCAGAGTTCTTACCTGAGTTCGATTCCTAGTGTTAACGCTAGCATCTGTTCATGTGAGATATGTTTCAACCAATGGGTCTCGACTCTCGACCCAATGTTGTCCCAAGATCCTCTTTCTTCTGCCAGCCAGAGCTGGACATTGACACAATATATGTGTCGCTGTCTCAGATTCCTCCAGGCATTGCCTACAAGTATCATCCTCTCTAAGGCCCACCTTCCTTAAATGATTTCATGAAATTACCATGACCTGTAGTTAACGCCACCACCCATTTCAATGTTCCTCGACTCATGCTTAGAACCTTTCTCTGAGTGTACCAGGGCTGCCATTGTATTGCCATTTTAGCTTGTCTATATTATTCCACGGTTGACCACCTTATCAAGTTCTGCCGTAATCCATTTGTGAATCAGCTGTTTCACCATTCCTCTACCAATTGAAGAGAATGGTTCTGGTCCCAGCAACTTTTCAGTTGACCCCTGTTTTGCAAGGGAGTCCGCCTTTTCGTTGCCGTCGATCCCTATGTGTCCTCGTACCCAAGTCAGTGTTACCTGATTTTTAGATGAGCACTTGTTGAGCTTGAATACACATTCCAGTGCCAGTGATGTTGTGATGGTTGTCCGCTCCATGCATCTAATCACCGCCTGGTTGGTCAGTGCTATTAGGATATTTCTTCCTTCCACCTGACACTCAAGCAAGTAATCCAACGCATGCAGCAAAGCAATCATCTCAGCCTGGTATACTGAAGTGTGTTTCCCGAGGCTAATGTGAAGGGCTAATTTCAGATCTTCTGAAAAGATTCCGGCCCGCTCCGCCATTCATCATGGATCCATCTGTGAAAATCACGATTTCACCATTCCTCTTTTCTGGAAGTAATCCATTCTCAATACGAGTTTTGTGATTCCTTTCCATAATACGCACCTTTGTTATACCATTCATAGGCATGTTCAGTTCCCTAATCTCGTTTTTGACAAGCTCCAGGATCATCCTATGTCCATAGATGGTACCACTATTGTGCCATTTCGCATCTCGATGCAGACGAAGTGCTGTTAGGGCCGCTTCGATAAAGCAAAGTCATTTATGTATACTAGTTTATATATAAGTCAAATTCCCATTGTTACTAAAATACAATTCTTATGCACTGCTATGAAAATTAAAAGCATGTCATGGTGTTATTGAAACACCAAAAAGTGAACCACTGACCTCACAATTTTTAATAGGTGCAATGTTAATTCATGTGGAATAGTAGTGTAGCATTATTTTAAACTGAGACCCCTCGCTTAGCAGTCCGACAAGTTCTTATAGGTGCAATTGGCTAATAATAAATAATATAAATAATAATAAGTAACTCGCACCTAAGTTTTTAAAATAAATTTTGCCAGAAATGAGACCTAGCTCGATCAATTTTTCGCCCCGTACAGAAATAGAGCAGTTTTCGAAAACGCGATTACAAAATGTATTTAAATATTGCTCACAAGAATAATATTTAAAACCCAAATTATCGTTTTGGACTGAATGTATTTGCCTTTGTCCATTTTATAAAAACTCCTTCATAAATTCATAAAAATTTGTTGTAAAAAAAATCACTTCCATTCGTCCCAAAATCATCAAATGTATCCAACTGGCAAACTTCTGCTAAATTGTTTATCTAAAACCTTAACTTTTTATTCCCATATCATCTATCCTCAAAGTCATCGTTTCGTAATTCCTGTTTTTAACTTTAAAGTATTAGGTACCTACTTGGTAAGGTGCTTAGAAAATACTATAGTTCTTTAGTTTGTTGCTTATATATATATATTTTATTTGTAGTGCCAGTGTAAAGTAAATATTTCCCTTCATCCAAGCTTATCAAGAACCTTACGTATAAAGTTGTTATTTGAAATGTTGGCGTTTGTATCACTGCATTATGCCTACAATGTATCTACCTACCTAATCCATAAATTTCAAGTTCAAGTTTACAATAAAGGGCCCTTAAGTACCTATATCTACTATATATAAGTTTGCGGCTGGTAAATAACGTCAATAAGGTTACACAAGAAACTTGAGTCTATGGGACAGGTTTTCTTAGATAAGCAGTTTTATATGAAATCAGCAATTTTATTCGAAATTAGTTTAGATCGCATTTAGGTGATTGTAGTTTGTACATAACTACCTTACCTATACCTATACTATAAGTCGAACTTTTAGAAACAAAAAATTTGCTGACAGCTGCTACAAAAAAGTCTCCTACTCTACCTATGCGAATTTGTTGTCAGTTGTTGTCTTGTCACCCAACACTTTTTGTAATGCTTGCAGTAAAATATTAGCATAATGATGTTAAACAACTTGCACAATTAATTCGTACTCGAATTTATTTGCTGACATGTTCAATTTAATTTATATTAGTTTTATACGTTAATTCGTAAATACATGTGTAATGTCCCCAAGGCGGTAGTTTTAAACTCAAAATAGAATAATCATGCGACGCAGGCCATTATAGTCTCAGCAGAAAAATGTCCATGACTGTGTAGGTAAGTGCTGAAATGCACGAGGATTTTTAATTACGCAAAAACTAAAAACCGCATTCATACATCGAAGGCTCAAACAAATTATTTTTGTATATTATTTGGGATATATTGGTTTGGATCAAAAATGTCTTTTAGTAGGTATCTGTTTCGGGCAATGAATATAAATTAGACAACATGTTGTTTTCCAACGAAACCAGATTTATACTCTTAAAATTGTAGACATTAATTGACCGATTGATTGATTAATACTGTCGTAAATATGTAAGACCCTGAACCTCTCAGAACCTTATGCAAACTACGTTAAGCAGTTGCAGCGTATTTATTAAAGCTTTCCATTATAAATTATTATAAATTATATAATGAAAGATATTATGACGGCTGCGTATTATGAGAGCTGCGTACCTACTTCTTAACATATATTTTCACTGCCCAACTCTTCACAAAAATTGCAAACATCAGTTTTTTTATTATTATAATTCCTGTGGTATATATAGTAATTTGAAATGCACTCCTTTAGAGTACCGAGTGGGGGACTTTGGGTCTCCCACGACCATGTTTTTGTCTAAATTTCGTCCAATAATATTTACTTTTAATTCTTCTTTTAGGTAGTCGAGTTTTTTGGCTTGTTTAATACAAAATCAATGTGAATATTAATTTTCGGCAACATTTCATTAACAAAAATTTAATTATAAAGTCAGGGGGACCTAATTTACCCCACTTCGTACTTTAGGCAATTTTTTTTTACAGGTAAAAATGGCAAATAGTCGAAGATTTCTTCAACAAACTGTTAGTAGATACGTTTTTTTTTTTTCAATTGAAAGTCAATAGAAGCTATTTATATTTATGAAATATACAAAAAATCATGTAGGTACATATGTATTGTGACCTTTTTCTTTGTATATTGGTGTTTTATATTGTGGTTTAGGTCAAATGAAAATAAAAAATGAATAAATATTACATTTATATTTTACAAGAGACAAACATATACTTGCATATATGTGCCAGTTTCACTTTTTAAGTGGTCTTTTGAATTCCTGTGTAACATCGATGTAAAATATGAATGTAATATTTATTTATTACACCTGATGATGTCCATAGACATGGACGAAACGTCGTGAAAAATAAAAACTGCTTTTATTTTCATTTGACCCAAAGCCCAATATACCACAATATAATATAAAAAATGTTCCTACGAAATGTTCCTATACGTATATGTACCTACAATTTTTTTTTTTTTAAATTAATTTTTTATTAATTTTTATGAAATGAAATGAAATTTATGAAAAAAAACTTAGAAAATTTAATTTGTTTATATATTTAGTCTATAAGTAATAATTAAACACAATAAAATACAATTAAAAGTTGAGTTTTATTAGGGGGACCCAAAGTGGTCTTTTGAATTCCTGTGTAACATCGATGTAAAATATGAATGTAATATTTATTTATTACACCTGATGATGTCCATAGACATGGACGAAACGTCGTGAAAAATAAAAACTGCTTTTATTTTCATTTGACCCAAAGCCCAATATACCACAATATAATATAAAAAATGTTCCTACGAAATGTTCCTATACGTATATGTACCTACAATTTTTTTTTTTTAAATTAATTTTTTATTAATTTTTATGAAATGAAATGAAATTTATGAAAAAAAACTTAGAAAATTTAATTTGTTTATATATTTAGTCTATAAGTAATAATTAAACACAACAAAATACAATTAAAAGTTGAGTTTTATTAGGGGGACCCAAAGTACCCCACTCCGGCTCTTAGGTCTGAAAATTTGCTCGGTACTCCAAAGGTTAAAGCAACGATTTCGGTTAAATTCAATACGGAGGATAGGCTATGTTAGGTTTCACTTAGACCGTTATATCCACTTCTCTTGGAACTCATTGGAGTTCTTGAAGAATTTCCGTATTTTGCTGATATCCGCTTCGGCAATATCTGCAAGTTCCCCTTAAAAGTACTCTCCTAGAGTTTAAATTGCAAGTGGAAAGGTATTTATTTCAACACCCCATCTATGCAACTACGACAAAAATCACATGCTGTGACTCCTAGCCTCGGGAAGTATCTTTCTCGTATGCAGTGACCTGGAGTTAGTATACCCTCTGACATTTCTAATCCGGCTCTTTGTCCTTCACCGACTTATCCGTGGCAATATCTATTTCGCACCGTTACAACTGTCAAGATTACGTCATATTTCGTTACGTGTTGCAGCTCTTCTAATGAGGAAATTTCGCTACTAGCAGTTTCTATGGGACATATATATTCGGCTCACCTTCAGCCGTCGAGAGTTCCACTTTTGTGCCGGTCTCAGACGCAGTGCCGATTTTACTGTCATCTCCTTGAAGGAGAGAATGTGAAAAAATGCGGTTGGATGGAGTGGTCCGAAGGGCACTATTCACACAAATATATTTGGATTTTTTTTGAATAGAGAGAGGTAGCTAATTTTTTCTAGTGCTGGCCAGGCCACAGGACCAAGGTACCATACCTTAACTATATCCACGCACAAAAAACTAAAATATTTGGGTGCAATGTTGAAATGAAGAATAGGTCTACAATAGGTATATGCGAATAATGACTGTATAAAAACCTACTTCATGTTTTCGCAGATATTTTCCGAACGATCCGGAAAAAGTTCTTCTGTCTAAATTTCTTATAAAAATTCGACATTTTATTGGTGTAAATAATTGCATGTATAGTACATTATCCAGTGCATAATGCAAGAGTAGGCTTCACACATTTTAAAATAGAAACATATTCAAAAGATTTCCAAATAAATACGTAGATATGTGGGATTCTGTATGTACGAACTGGATTTTGTTAGTATACAAATTTCAATTGTCTTTACAACATATATGAGACATTATAAAGGGAAAACACGTACAAATAGTAATCTTTCCTAAAGTACAATTAAGATTAAATGGAGGCATGTATTGCCATTGTTCTAAATGTTTCATCGTTGCAATGACACCAAAATTTAATGTGTTATTCTCGAAGGACCATTTAGGAAACAAGCATCAGTTTTGGCAAGTAGCTATGAAAAAAAATACATATATTTGTTGTTAAACACGAAGTGAATCGCCTTTCCCCGTCAACTATAGGGTAGACTGGGGCACATTTGAACGTGAGGCACATTTGAGCATTGCTAATAAAACAACATTTAAAAAATATTTGAAAACATAAACCAAAATTTAAACTTGGTAATACCGTGTTCTTTAGTCGTGAACGACTTTCGGATATCTTTTCAGTCGTCGGTCGCCTGGAAGTAGCCGCATGAGGAGAGGTTTTTATGCTTAAATTGCATATTTGAATTTTTCTATTTTCTTTTTGTGTAAAATATATTTTTAAGGTATAACTTCATTTGAAACGTTATAAAGGTACGTTTTTTGATAAATATGAAAAATAGAAATATTTACGCACATTTTTCTATCGCTTGACCTATTGGGACAGAACAGAACAGTAGGGGCACATTTGAACAAGGGGTCTGTAAGTGGCATTGAAATAAATGCTAATCTACCACCACCAATTAATGCTCCGGGAACATCGAGGACAGCTGCGATGATGATTTTTGTCTTTAATTTTTCAAAATTTCTGTTCTGTTAATAAAATAATTAATTTTTGTTTTTATAAAGTTTCTTCAGTCATTTGTAAAATATTTCAGTAATTTCAAAATTTCAGTTTGCTTTTGTTAAGTGGTTTTTTTTTTATTAAAAAAATAAAGTTAATTTATTTTGCTAAAAAATAAAAACCTTGTAGTAAACTTATTAGCTGCTATAAGCAATTACAAATACTGCCGTTCAAAAGTGTCCCCGCCTAGTTCAAAGCTGCCCCACATGGGGGGTAACTTTGAACATAAGGACCTACTTCGTTTTTAAATAAAAATAAGTAAAAGTGTTATCATCGGCTTGGCCGATGCTTTGATACCCTCCACTGCATAAAAGTCATGCAAAATGTTTGCCATGCCATATTGGTTTGGTATAGGAGGTACCACAACTACATGACCGACATAGCCCATTTTCAATACCAACCTGACGACGGTAAAAAGAAGTCTTCTCACAAAATGTCATTCACCTAGGTTGATTCGTTTGGACGCTATCGTGTTTTCAACAGACAGACAGACGGGCAGACAGACAGACGGACATGGCTAAATCGATTCAGAATGTGATCCTGATTCAGAATATATATACTTTATAGGGTCTCCGGTGAATCCTTCTTGGCGTTACAAATGTAATGACAAAGTGAATATACCTTCCTGTGGAGGGTATAATAAAAATACGTAGTTATTTGTCCAACATACATACATACATTTTCAATGGCCCGCGAGTGTAGATTGCTCAAGTGGACCCTCCATAGATCTCGATCCTCCGCCATCACCTCGAAATCATCAAGGGCAATCCCCATACGGGTAGAGGAGAGATTATGTACTTGATCAAACCATTTCATGCTGGGTCTACCTAGAGGACGCCTGCCCGATGGTACGGATTCCATAGCACGTTGTGGGATCCTGGTCGGGGACATGCGTTTAACATGACCAAACCACCGAAGCATGGACCGCTCCGTCCGGAGAAGTAGCTGGTCGACATTGAGTTCCTCACGTATTCTGGTATTTCTAATGCGATCTCTACGGGTCACACCAGCAATACAACGGAGAAATCTCATTTCGGCAGCTTGTATCCGCGATCTTATTCTTTCGGTCATTACCCAAACCTCATGAGTCATGACCATAGGTAAGAGTTGGAACAAACACCGAATTAAAGACTGACAACTTAGCTTTGATACCAAGTTCAGTCCTCCTGATAACAGAATGACCAAGCCGTCTCAAAATTGATCCAGCTTGACTAATCCTACAGAAAAACTCAGCATTGCTCCTTCCATCACTCGTGAATAAGACCCCGAGATACTTAAACTTCTCCACCTGTTTCAATGGGACTCCACTAACATGCAGAGTGCATTGAACAGGCGTTCTGGAAACGACAATTACTTCAGATTTGTTCACGTTTACCTTCATCTCAGCTTCAACACAAACGGCTACAAACCGATAGAGTGCGCGCTGAAGTTCGGTCTGAGAGGACCTAAGGATGACCAAGTCATCATCAGCGAAGAGCAAATGACTTATCCTCAGATCTCCCAATTCGAAACGTTCTTCGTCAAGACTGCGCTGTAACATCCAGTCCATATAAGTAGAATGAAAAGGAGAGGAGACAAGACGCACCTCTGGCGAAGTCCAACGCCCACGGTGAAAGGTATTGATTTAACGCCGTTTACCCGAACACAGCTTTTACCGTTTGTGTAGAGGGATATTGAATTGCTCTCAAGAGAGAACCGTCAATTCCATACTCCTGTAATACACTCCAGAGTTTACCTCGAGGGACTCGGTCGTATGCTTTCTCCAAATCTACGAAGCATGCGTAAACAGGTGTAGCATACTCCCAAGCCTTCTCAAGTACCATTCCGAGAGTGAATAACTGGTCGATTCCGGTTGTGCTTCTGCCAGAACGAAAACCGCACTGTTCATCTCCTAATCGTGCATCGACCACAGATCTGAAACGCGTTTCCAGCACCTTGGCAAAGACTTTTCCGGGGAGACTTAAAAGTGATATACCCCTGTAATTGAAGCAATCCCTTTTATCCCCTTTCTTGAAAAGGGGCACAATCACCCAATCTGCCAATCGCTGGGAGATTGTCCAAATCAAAGTTTATTTGCAATTCTTAAAGTGAGAATACTTTCAAGTCCAATAATTTAAACACATATTTATTTTTTAATTTGCACAAACTTAACTGGTTATGGGCCCAGTTCACGCGATTTGCTAAAGGACAAGTGAAAGTCATATATACGTATAGTATAAAAATTCGGGAACCCGTTTGAATATTAAATTTTTAGTAAGCCCTGCCTGTCGTTTTTTTTTTGCAATCGAATAGTTCGAATTACACTAGTCCATCGGTCGTATATTATATATTTTGTAGAAAATGGATACGGAAATGTTTAAAGTTGATAAACTACAAAACTCTGAGCAATATTCTGTATGGAAGTTTCAGGTGAGAATATTACTGAGTGCTTCAGACCTTTTTAACTATGTGAATGGTGCAAGTGTTCGGCCGGTTAAGGTAGAATCTGAGTCTCAAGCTGCCTATGATATTCGTTTATCAAATTGGGTGAAACTCGATTGTAAAGCTCAACGCATAATTGCAATGAGTGTTGGACCGACACCGCTTCGCCATATTGTGAATTGCACCACTGCAAGGGAAATGTGGTCAAAACTTCAATCAGTGTATGAACAATCATCCAAAGCAAATGTTCATATGCTGCTGCAGCGATTTTATGCCTTTAATATGGAACCTGAGGATGATGTTGCAACGCACATCTCGAAATTGGAAAACATAGCTAGGCAACTGCGGGATATTGGGGAGGAGGTTACAGAAAGCATGGTAATCACCAAAATTTTAATGACACTTCCAGAGAGCTTTAAACATTTTTTTTCTGCGTGGGAATCTACCGCCAAAGATCAGCAAACTTTAGAGAACTTAACATCTCGCTTAGTGATGGAGGAAGCACGAATGCTTTCAAGCTCATCGGGTCCAGGGACAAGTTCTTCCGCTCTTGTTGCTAAACGGAAAAACTACAAGCAGCAAAAGAGCAAAACTTTTAAACCTGGGAAATGTTTCAGATGCAATGAGGTGGGCCATTGGAAGAGAGAGTGTCCCAAAAAGCTTCTTAAAGATCATAGGGATAGGAAGTCTGATAGCAGAGGTGGTGCGAAAATGGGAGATGCACTGATGTGCAATGCTGAGAACGATGGTGATAATATGAGGACTGGAAATAAAGATGAGGTGGCAGCGGCGAGGAAATCAACTTCAGTAGATGATGATCGTATGTGGACTGGAAGTAAAGGTGAGGCAGCAGCGGCGAGGAAAACGATTTTGGCAAATTGTAATTATTTGGTGACTGGAAGTAAAGGTGAGGATGGTACGGCGAGGAAATCGTCTTTCGATGAAGAACGTGTGATGACTGGAAGTTGTGGCGAGGGGGAGAGTCAAGTGTGTTTAATGCATTGCTGGTCAATAAAAGTGTAATCAGTGACAATTGGTACCTTGACTCTGGGGCCAGCGACCACATGACCTATCGGAAGGATTGGTTCTCAAATTATGAAACATTTTCTATTCCGATTGATATTAGAGTTGGAAGCGGTGATAAAATATTAGCATTAGGAATGGGTGATATTAATATTTTGTCATTCAATGGGGAACAGTGGTGTGAAAAACATTCATCCAATGTTCTGTATGTACCAAAAATATCTGTTCATCTGTTTTCCCAAAGTCGCGCTTTGGATAAAGGACTTAAATTTATTTCGGATAAGATGAGATGTGAGTTCATTAACGAGGATGGAGCTATTATGGCAGTGGGAGAACGTGAGGCACGGCTTTTCCGAATGCGTTTTCGTGTACGGTCTTCAAAAGGGCCGTCGGCAAATTTAGCAACTACTAAAGCATTGCCACTGAAGGTATGGCACGAAAGAATGGCTCATCAGAATATCAAAAAGGTACGTTCTCATCTGAAAGAAAACAACATTGACTTCATAGATGCCGAAGACTTTTCGTGCGATTCCTGTGTGTATGGAAAAATGCATCGAATGCCATTTCCAAATAGTTCTTTTAAGGCAAGTCAACCAGGTGAACTTGTGCATGCCGATGTTTGTGGTCCAATGGAAGAAGCTTCTTTAGGAGGGGCCAAGTATTTTCTTCTTTTTAAGGATCATTTTTCACGCTATAGAGTGGTCAAATTCTTAAAGAAAAAGTCAGATGTCTGCTTATCCATTGAAAGTTTCTTAGATCTCGCTGTTTGTGAAAGTCGCCACCAAGTAAAAACTCTTCGTACTGACAATGGGTTAGAATTTGTCAACGAGTCTGTTAAATTGCTTCTCAGGGAACGCTCTATTCGTCATGAAACCAGCGTTGCATATACTCCAGAACAAAATGGGAGCATTGAACGAGAAAACCGCACGGTGGTCGAAGCAGCTCGAACGATGCTTAGTGCAAAGAATTTGGGAAAGCAATTTTGGGCTGAAGCCGTAAATACGGCTGTATATACATTAAATCGCACTGCGGACAGCACTTTGGGAGGCAAAACTCCTTACGAGATGTGGTGTGGGGGTAAAGTAAAAATAGAGGATTTTAAAACTTTTGGCAGTGAAGCGTTTATGCATGTTCCTAAACAAAAGCGCAGAAAATGGGACAGAAATGCAGAGAAGGGATTATTTATGGGGTACTCTGACACATCCA
The DNA here is from genome assembly GCA_955612985.1 of Cheilosia scutellata. Taxonomy (NCBI): domain Eukaryota; kingdom Metazoa; phylum Arthropoda; class Insecta; order Diptera; family Syrphidae; genus Cheilosia; species Cheilosia scutellata. The sequence goes on from OY015312.1 coordinate 72,080,822, forward strand.
AGGGATATCGGATTTGGATACCAGCGACACGAAAAGTGGAAATCGCCAGAGACGTCACCTTTAGGGAAATGCAGCAGAAAATTCCACAAAATAGTGACCTCGAGGAATCTCCAAGCACAGGTGTTTTTGATGTTAGTGAAAACGACGACTCTCCGGGAAATGGCTCATCAATAGAAATTGTGACAGATAATGTGGAAGAGCAAGCGCAAAATGATGCTGATGAACGCGTAGAAGTACGTATGGATGACGAGGATTATCTGTCGGCTGCGGAAGAAGAGGATGAAATAGAAGAGGATCATGTCCAGGATGTTTCTCTTCCTCTGAAGTATCGACTACGCAAAAGAAAGGAGGATGCACCAGGGACTTGTAATTTTGTGGAAAAACATGCTTTTTTGGTACAAGAAGAGCCACAAAGTTACAAAGAAGCTATTTTTTGCGAAGATAATGCACAATGGATGGAAGCAATGACAGAAGAAGTAAGAAGTCTTCACAAAAATCGCACATGGGATATTGTGTCTCGTCCTGAGGATAGGAAAATTATTGGCAACAAATGGGTGTACAAACTAAAGGATCTAGGCGCTGGGAAACAGAGGTACAAGGCAAAACTGGTTGCGCAGGGTTACACGCAGGAATACGGAATCGATTATGGAGAAACATACAGTCCGGTGGCGAAGTTTACTTCGATTCGTTCGATTCTTGCCATTGCAGCCAATGAAGGACTTGTTTTGACTCAATTTGATGTCAAAACTGCATTTTTGCATGGCGATCTCAATGAAGAGATCTACATGCATCAACCAGAGGGTTTCAGTGACGGCACAAACAAAGTTTGCAGACTGCGAAAGAGTTTGTACGGGCTCAAGCAGGCGTCCCGTTGTTGGAACCAGAAGCTGACCGGAGTTCTCAAGGATTTCAAGCTGAAGCCGAGCAAAATGGATCCCTGCATTTTTTTGTCAGTTGACAATAAGTGCAGAATGATACTTGCTGTGTACATCGATGATGGACTGGTGGCTACCGAGAAGAAAGATGATGCTATAAAGTTGGTGAATTTCTTGCAAAAGAATTTTGAAGTCACAGTGTTGGAAGCTGGTAACTTTCTTGGCATGGAAATCTCAGTCAAACCAGGAGGAGAAATTCATGTAGGACAATCACGCTACATCGGGCGATTATTAAAGCAGTTCAATATGAGTTATTGCAAGCCGGTGTCAACTCCAGCGGAAAACCTTTTATCACCAGAATCCGTGTCTTCGGGAGCAGTGAAATTTCCCTATAGAGAAGCAGTGGGCTCTCTTATGTACTTGGCTGTGGCGACGCGCCCTGATATTTCATTTGCAGTAGGAGTGGTATCCCGATACCTCGATGCACCAAATAATGATCATGTCAACGCGGTTAAGAGAATTCTGAAGTATCTCAGCGGAACCAGACAAATGGGTATTATGTTTGAAAAAGCTCAATATTATTCTTTAGTTTGTTTCAGTGACGCTGATTATGCAGGCGATCCTGGAACCAGGCGCTCTACCACTGGGTTCATTTTTCTGCTTGGAAATGGGCCGTTATCTTGGTCCTCACAGAGACAAAAATGTGTTTTTCTGTCCACCACCGAGTCGGAGTACGTGGCTGCGTCACAGGCCGTCAAAGACATGATATGGCTACAACAACTACTCTCTGAGATGGTTCCGGCTGGTATTGGTGTTTCGTTGTTGAACATGGATAACCAAGGAGCGATCCGACTTGTCAAAAATCCAGAGTTCCACAAGCGAACGAAACATATAGATGTTCGTTATCACTTCATCCGTGAGCGATATGAAAGAGGCGAATTTTCAATCAATTTTGTTCCTTCTGAACAACAAAAAGCTGATATTTTGACTAAAGCTCTTAGTAAAGATAAATTTGAAAATTTTAGATTGCTAATTGGAATTAAAAATAAATAAATAGTAATAATATTAAACACAATTTATAAGCTCTTGAATAAATGTAATGAATTTAAATTATCTAAAAGTGGGAGTGTTAAGTAAAATATAATGAATTTGGTTTAAATAATTTAACTTGGCAACTCTGTCTACCATTAGAAATTATAACACTTTTGTATATAATATCGCTGAGTATATAGTTCTTAATAAAGTTCTGCAGTTCTCACTATTACTTCAAAGAAGTCGGCCGCCTTTTATTTGCACAAACTTAACAAGATTTTATGAGACCTCAAAGCAAAACTTGTTCAAATGTGCCCCACTCTCCCCTAACTAATCATTAAGGATCTCAGCGTCGCTAAAACTATGTTGATGGTGAACGCCGTAGGTATGCCTTTTTTTAGAAGCGGTTGCTACCAGTGCGGTTAAAAAAGTTTAACTTGGCTTTAATATTTCCAAAAGCTAAGTGTATTAGCAATCCATTTTCATGCACAATTAAATTATTATAAATACTATTATATACATACAATTGAACTTTAACACACGGCATTATCGAAAGACTGTGGGGGCAGTAGCGCAGTGGTTAGTGTGCTGGACTGCTGTGGGATCCCAGGTTCGATCCCCGGAAAAACACAAATTACATCTTAAGGTTTTTTCTACTGCGCCACCTCTCGCGAACGTCTGACAAACATCCGAGAGTACAACTGTCATGAAAAAGATTCTCAATTCAGCCGTTCGGAATCGGCATAAAATTGTAGGTCCCTTCCATTCGTCCCAAAAATAGAAACTCACACAAACGAATGGTTGCGAGAAGCTAGGCCTAGGGTGTCTACCGCCTGTTGCGCCACCTATTTATTTATTTATTTTTTATTATCGAAAGACTAGCTGCAATGTGGTATTTAACTTTAACTTTTAACCTACACATGAATGATTAAGATGTTCCCATATAACTTAAGAAAATATGCCCATTATAAACAATGTTGTGAACTTGCATTTTGTACTTCTAATAGGCATTTAACCTCGGAGATTTTCAAATCACGTACATCCACTCGCCCCATCTACAACTATGCACTTCTTTTGAAATACAATTTATGAAACCTCAACTCCTGTAATTTAATTACACGTCAATTTTTAATGATGATAAATTGTACCCGAAAACGACCCCGTTGCCGTTGGGCCGTTGCGCTACACTGAGAAATACTAAACGTCTAAATAAAATGTGCATAATGTGACTAAATAAATTTGCGTTTCGATCAATAAATGTGCATAGTTTTGAAAAACTTGAAAAATTACTTCTTAATTGCTTTTAAATTATTTGCTGATAAAATTTGCATTAGCTACTTCCCAATACGTGTGCATGTGCATGTGCATCCATTTAACTTATTTTTTATGTAAATTTATATAAATTATGCCCTCAGCCATTGAATTATTCTAAGCAAAACTAAAACACAAACCTCAGTTAAAAGGTGGGGTTTCGTTCGTCAACTGGTTAGTGCATTTCAAACTAATTGGGTAAATTAAATCCACGGATCATTAAGCATATAGACATGTTGCGATTGCGAGGTATTAGTTGGCGGTCAGCATTTTACTTCACTGCCACGAACTCGGTGACTTCTAACTTTTGTTCAATTATCGCCCATATGGAGCGTAGGTAATTAATTTAAATAGCAAATGTGCCGCACGTCACGAGGTAATCCGCAAGCTTGCTTCATAAAGCCCATAACATAAATAACATAATCAGCTACAGATGTCTTTTATTCACTTTTAATTTGTTTCATTCAATATAATTAATGAGGGGATGATGAAAATAGCTTCGTGCTTCGAAATGAAGGGACAGCACGAGAAATTCCCGTGTCCCATTGTTTCAAATACAAAATGACGATCAGTCTCATAAGAAGATGTCTTCATTAGGCGACAGGTTGAAGAAAATTGTTTCTAGGATCGTAAATTTTAGCAGGTATATGGTGATTTTTTTAATGTGAATTTTACAGTAAGTACCTATTGATACGTCTTTCAATAAGGACGCTCGATTTTTAAAAATAGACTTTAGGGATCTGTATGCAAGGTGTGGCGTACATATTTTAGTATGAACTAAATTTAATAGACTTTTACAGCTTCTTTTGAAAAGGGCGATTTGATTTCATTGTATTCCGCCTAAAAATAAAGTATACCTACCTACACATACGAATGATTGTGAGAAGCTAGGATTAGGGTCCTATATCGGCCCATTGCGCCAACTATTTTTTTTTTTGTATTCGCCAATAGATTGATCTTTTAGGAATTTCGGATTAGTATCTAATAATAACTGCAATTTTACTCTTGCTCTGATTGTAAGTTTCTGATGCTACATAATTAAGCTCAAATCAACAAATTCTAAACAAACAAATATATATAACAAACATAACAGTTAGGTATCAGTATTTTCAACACCCTTATGGGTTATTCATGCACTTCTATGCCTCTATACCTAGATACGCAAAATACAAAGTAAATAAACAATTGGCCCAATAGATCCATATAATAGGGTAAGGTCGGGAGGTTTTGACACGTTAACGAACATTTGGAAATATCTTAAGATCCAAATACAATTTCAAAATCAAAAATCAATATCATTTTAGTAATATGAAAGCATTAATTATTAGTCAATATAAATATTTTTAACAAAGTTGTAAGGTTTTTCCCAAAACCTTACAAAGTGTCAAATCCTCCTACAATGAAGAAGGATTTGCCATCTGCCTAAGGAGGTTTTGACAGAGGGAGGAGGATCTGACACATGATTATTTTACAACATTTTTTAAATATAAAATCAACTTATATCAGATCAGCAAATAATATTTTTTTATTTTCAATGCATATTAATCTTTGTTTATTAGTTCAGTCTACTTTTATTTAAGTTTAAGGACGTAGAATTAAATTAACAAAATAAATTTACCAACAGAGTATGAGGAGTACATCTGAAATCAGTAGACTACAAAAGATTGTCTCCAGAGACCCACTTTCCAAGATCGGACTCATTCGTAATAGAGCGGGGGAGATAGTGGAAACTCTTGATCACGCAAACGAGGTCCTGATTGAAGTACACTTTCGAGGAAGCTATAAGTCAGATCAGCCCTGGGCGCCAGGAAACAAGGAGCGAATAGAATGAATAAGACGGAAGCAGAACGGATCGTGACACCAGAAGCGGTTAAGCGGGCGATAGCAACATTTTCACCCTTCAAAACCGCGGGACCAGATGATATATTTCCAGTTCTAATGCAATGGGGAGTAGAAGTAATTGCAACAAGGCTCAGGAATATATACGTTGGATGCCTAAGCAATAGGCTACATTCCGATTAGGTACATGGAGGGAGGCAAAGGTGGTCTTCCTTCCAAAACCGGAAAAAAAGGGTTACACCGAGGCAAATCCTTCAGACCAGTCAGCCTAACATCCTTTCTGTTAAAAACAATAGAAAGAGTGGTGGTGGACTATATGGAGAGTACGGCGCTTAAGATGTATTCTTTGAATAGTAGACAACATGCCTATAGGGCAGGTAAGTCTACAGAAACAGCACTACTTATCGACTCTGTTTTGATTTGAATGTCTTTAATGGCATTCTCCAACACTTGTTTCATCGATGTTGCAGTGGGGATTTTTTTCTTGTAAGAAGTTGTTTTACCACACAATTTTTATTTTGACTCATAAAGAAGGATTTGACACTTTGTTAATTACTCCTTCAGCCAAAATGTCAAATCATCCTTATTGATTACTTTTGGGATTAATGCAAAAAAAAAAAACGTTTTGAATGGTGCTCAGGATAAACTATTGTTTATTAATGATTTTAAAACGAATGAAGGTGCATTATATTGCACTTTCAATGTCAAAAGCTACATAATTAAAATATTACAGTTGGATTGCTTACCATAAAAGTTAGATGAAATGGACACAAAAATAAAAAAGACGTCCACTTCCCTTATCTCCTAGACTATAGTGACCAGACGTCCCGCATTTTGCGGGACAGTCCCGCATTTCACATAGCTGTCCCGCATCATAAACTGCCGGCAAAATGTCCCTCATTTACAGATTTGTCCCGGAAAGTCCCGCAAAATTATGAATATAAAAACGTTCGAAATGATAAGTGAGTCTATTTTGTAAATTTTAAGAATTTTGGCGGCTTGTCACGAAGGGAAAGCAAAAATGTTTTTAGTAGTCGACTAAATAGAGAACTTAAGCAATCCATAATTGGTGTAAATCAATTCAAACCACTACTACACTCCGTGCCACTTGATTACGAACAGGAATTTGTTTGTTTTAATTTTACAATATTTTGCAAAAAAAAAAAAATGGGATTAAGTTAATAAATGTAACTTTTATGACTTTTATGACGCTTATCCCAAAAAGGTCATAAAATTTACCTGTTATTTTTGTTTCACTTGATTACGAACAGTTGCTTAATCTACCTATTACCATGTTTTAAATCAAATAAAAGGATACTTGGAGTATTAGGGAGCTTAGTTTAAGAAATAACTTCATATAATCCACAACTATAGGTAAAGGAAAGACATTAACCAAGGAGGAAATAGGCCAAATTCGAGCTTAACGGGAACAAGGAAAATCCATCCGTTTTATAGCCAGCAAGATTGGAATAGGCGCCACTGTTGTACACAACTTTATTAAAGACCTGGAGAAAAGTGGAAAAAAAACTGCAAAGGAAGAGTCAGCAAAGCGGCACATCAAAGGAGGTGGTGTAATGGTATGCGGAGAAATAAGCCATTACAGAATTGTGGAGATGGATTTCGAAAGCTCCAAAATGATGGCAATCACTTACAAATCGATACTGGGAAGAGCTTTTCCTCAGTTTTCGGAGATATTTGGTGGTCAGCGATGGACTTTCCAACAAGACAATGCACCTTTAAATACCGCACGGACAACAAAAGCCTGGATTCAGAACCAAAATGTAAACCTACTTGCATGGCCCCCATATTCACCTGACCTGAGCATATCGTGGAAAACGTGTGGGGTTGGCTTTAAAGAAAAGTCTACGAAGGAGGAAAGCAATATCATGAAACGGAAGAAATTATGGAGCCATAAAACGAGCCTGGTCCGTAGTTTCGCTAGATTATTTGACAGCACTCTATGAATCTATACACAGCAGGCTACTTGAAGTGATTTAGCGATCAGGAGGTAGTATCTACCTATTACTAAAAACTATTGCTACTCTTTGAATAAAAAAATTATTTAATTATACAAGCAATTTTTTATTTTTTTTTACCTTTTAAGCTTCTAACAGGTAGATTAAGCCACTGTTCGTAATCTTAAGTGAAACAAAAATAATAGGTACATTTTATGACCTTTTGGGGAATAGCGTCATAAAAGTTACATTTATCAACTTAATCCCATATTTTTTTCTACAATATAAACATAATATATCCTTCATTCCTTGTGCATTCGGTTTTTCCCGGATTAGCGAAGGATTTGAAAAGTGTCGTAAAATTAAAACAAAAAAATTCCTGTTCGTAATCAAGTGGCACGGAGTGTAATTTGCTTCCGGTTGACATAGTAAACATTATTGTGAAAATATACTCAAATTTTGATATACTCTAACAACACTGTTTGAGAGGAAAAATTGAAAGAATTTTGCTGCTATACGCAGCTCAAATAAAATAGATTGCTCAGGCTCGGCAAGATTACATAGCTCTGCTGCCCGCCATCGAACGTCTGTTGAAATTATTTGAGCCGTTTAAATCCATATACAAACACTTTTTTAAAATCCAAAATCTGAGTTGTGTCCCGCATTGTCTTCAAAAAATTATGGTCACTATATCCTAGACCACAGTGATTGTTTATTTATCACTCAAACCAATCGTTACTAACTTAATTTTCTCATAATTTAAAGTACTGTCAGGGTTTTAGTTTTTCAGAAAAGTGCTGATGCCAATTCTTCCTGCCTGTCAAATCCTCCCGACCTTACCCTACACTAGGGTCTAGGTCAACCATTCGTTTGTATCAATTTTTTTTTTGAATAAAAAGGATTTTATGCCCTATCCGATCGTTAAAAATCTTTACCTGGACAGTTACAGTTATACTTTCGAATATTTGTCACACGTTCGGTTCTCTCGAGGTATATACCGCCTTGCAAAATACCTTACGCAGTAATTTGTGTTTTTCTTAACCCTTCTGTCAATTCCCTTCCCGTCAACCACAAGGTCTGGCCGGACCTGCAAACATTTTGCATAAAAATAAAAGTGACAAAACAGAAAATATGGAAGAACTTTTTGTCTTTTTATAACCCTCGATTTGTATAACCCACGGATTCTTCATTCGTTCTTCTATCTGCAGTATTACGAAAGATAATGACAGACACAAAAGAATGAGAAAAAAAAAACGCATGCATCAAATAAAATCATTAAACATGCAGTATTTGAATGACTTGTTGAAGGTGCATGAATTGAAAAACTCTGCTTAAAGAAAACTCCGATCAAAAATCGGAAAGGTTTGGGCTGACCTTATAATTGGCGGAAGGGATATAAACAAAAAAAATATTCTCTCTATCTAACGGGTACATTTAAACAAACAAAAATTATCAAATTACAGAAAACATTTGCGTTGATCCTATCGTAAAATTTAAAGAAGCTGTTGCCATTATTTCTTAAAGAAAACTCCCATCAAATTCAGAAAAGTCTGGCCAGATCTATAATTGTTGCAAGAAGAGTTAAGATAAATGTTGATACCCTTGCTTAGTCGTCCAGAAACCAGAACACTAATCACTGAACCCTTTACTTTTGATATTAGGTATAATAGTTTTCCACAAAAAAAAAAAATAAAAAAAAAATAAATAAATAGGCGGCGCAACAGGCGGTAGACACCCAAGGCCTAGCTTCTCGCAACCATTTGTTTTGTGTGAGTTTCTATTTTTGGGACGAATGGAAAGGACCTACAATTTTATGCCGAGTCCGAACGGCTGAATTGAGAAGTTTTTTCATGACATTCATACTCTCAGATGTTTGTCAGACGTTCGCAAGAGGTGGCGCAGTAGAAAAAACCTTAAGATGTAATTTGTGTTTTTCGGGGGATCGAACCTGGGATCCACACTATACTGCTCTACTGCGCCCACAAAAAAAACATTTCTGACCGCGTCGCCGCGCGCTGTCGTAGCGTAGGTACAAATTTTAAATTTTGACTTGGAGCCATAACTTTTTCGTGGCTACATAAAATTAAACAATTTTTAACTTGTCTATGCGCTATTGAAATCTGTCTTGAAAATGTGCAAAATCGTTTTTGTAGCTGTAATAGCTTAGTAGACGTTATATCATTGACAGTATTTGTACCTCCAAATTGGAGATGTCCCATACTTCAACATTTTATTTGCCGTTACTGGTTACTTCCAGTTAAAGGATTAGGGACGGGTTTCCATTATGAACACTGAGCAAAATCGTTTTTTCTGGCTAAAAATGGCTTAAAAACATAATATAATATTTATAATATTGAGGAAATGAAATTTTATTTTTTTTTTTCTAAATTTTAATAATTTTTTGTTTTTTAATCAAACCATGATTATGTGACTCATTCCAGTTACATAGCTGAATAAGTCTATACCAAAAACTGTCAGATAGGCGCCTGTAAGTAAGTACATAAGTATGGGGTGGGTATGGCTAGCTTCGCTCGCTAACAGGATTTTAACCCTTTTTTCTTCGTCGCTCCGCTAAGGGTATGTCAACAACTGTCTGGCAGGCGCCTGCAGCTAAGGTTTAACTGGGGTATTTAGCAGTAGGTATAATATTTTCAGACAATAAAAATACATACATACAATACATACTTTTCTGTGAAAATTGAAAACATTAAAAGTACAACAAAAAAAATAGAAAATAAAGTTTCCGCAGAAAAATTATTTTACAGTAGGTACATCTTAGAATAAGTCAATTTAAACAAAAAAAAATATAAAAAAATAGTAATAAAAAAAAAAATTTCTTAGAAACCTCAAGCAAAATTAAAAACTTTAAAAGTAAAAAAAAAATAGAAAGTAAAGTTTCTGCAGAAAAATTATTTTACAGTACATCTTAGAATAAGCCAATTTAACAAAAAAAAAATTGCTTAGTGTTCATAATCGAAACCCGACCCAAGAATTATTCCTCTTAGCTGGGACACCCTGTATATTACATCATAAAGTTTCGTCAGCAGTGAAAAATATTCACAAGAATAAGGATAAAACAATATATCATATTGATAGGATGCGGCGAGACTCATAAAAAAGGTCTTTTTCGCCAAGGTGATTTCTTTTTATGATGTCTACAAAGCTGCAACAAAATACCTACACGTCAAACTGACAACCGCAAGTCTAGTGTTCTTCCTTCCTTCTAAACGTAATGAATAAAACATTAAATCAAAATCGTATTTATATTCTACAATTCCGTGCTAACTACCTACTTTCTTTACCCATAACCTGAGAACCAAAATTGTATATTTTGGGACGTACCTCCATCAATTAAAATACTTTTAATTTATTAAGCTAGTAGGTATGACAATATAGTAATCATAAATTTGCATTTATAGTTCACTTTAAGAATACCAATCAAATTTGCTCCACAATTATGAACCTCTTGTTGTTTTTGGGTGCATTCATAGACATACTCGTAGTTACGATGCAAACCTAGTTTTTCTTTTATACTATAGGTATAGGAGGAACGTTCTGTTCAATCATGTAAAAATGTACATAAAAAATTCTAACAAACAAACAAATTATCAAAAAAAAGAAAAAAACTATAAAAATTGAGCCATTTTAATGGCTTCACATCGACATGAACGTTGGGAAATCTGCATTCCTTGTCAAGGTGTGCATTTTTTTTTATTATACAAGCTTATCGGATTTGTAAAGTTAGTTTGTTGCAACATTGATGTAGGTATCAAAAAAATTGACACACAAAACTATTTTGCATGTTTAAAAATATAAATTGTAATCCTTTTTATATGATGTGTCATTGCGTTGAAATCGTTGACACACTGCGGTGTATTTTCTAAGCTATTTGGTTTGGACGTGTGGTGACATCAGGCAAAATGTTTCTTACAGAAAATAAACAAACAGCCATATAAACATAAATAAATCGCAGAAGGTTATTTATTTGTATTTTTGTCGCAAATTATTGGATCTTTTGGATACGTCGACCGACCGACGTTTAGACAGAGTTTATTATTAGAATACATTTTATTTTGTAAACAAAAATCAAAGCGTTCGGCCCATTTTTGTTGGTATAGTCAGGCACGGGGCATTTGACTTCATTAATCATAACCTCAAAATACTTCCACTTAGTTATTGGGAATGGTTTTAGATCGAAGGGTGAGTATAGGTATGTGAAATATTTTGTTAGTCATGCGAGCTAATAGGCAATTGATTTATTTTCCTGTAATATAGAAACACTATCTACAAAGATAAAACCGATCAGGAAATCGTATAGAATTGGGTCAATAGTAGTCATAGAACATCGATGATGATAAATAAGTCATCATTCAATCACTAAAAGTGAGGGCCATGTATGGGAGTTCATTGGGAGGTTTTTCGCGACGTATTTTAGCTGTGGGTGTATGCGAATGACAGTCAATTGTACTAATGGAAAATGATGTCTATAGGTTTGCTCAGGTGGGCGCCCCTTAAAATGGAATTCCATTGTGACAATGATGCTGAAGCTTATCGGTAATGGGAATGTATATTTACTGTTGTGTATACTGACAATACATACCTATAAGTAGGTATGTATTCGCATTGGGGATATTGGAAAATATATTTCACCCTATTGAAAGTGAAACTTAACTTGACGTTGACAGTTACCTGAATGATGGTAGAACGATTTATTAGCTAGCCTTTGCACTCCCTAAAGCGCCAATTGAGTCTACGTTTAAATGCGAGCTAAAAATGCCGAGCGCGCACGGTAATAAGGATAATGGATTAGCATTAACAAGGGAAGCGCACTGCATTGAATCAGGTTTGCCAGCTGTTCATTGCCATTAAAACAACTGATTATTGGCAACAAGCGTCTGTCATGTCCCACTCCTAACAAAGTTCACAGTAAGCCTACTGCCAGCCCGATGTAATACCTATTTATCTTGAAAGTGGACAACAAAAAATCATACACACGTAATCCTTTCGGCCCATTAGCATGACTTATCATCAGCGAGATGGATGAATTCGTACACAAATTCTTAAGAAAAAGACTATTATAGATGTAGCTGGCTTGTACTCTTATACACCGACACATTTTCTGTGATAGCTGATTAGTGAAAGTGATGTTCTGAAGGGAAGGGGCGTATTTATCGATATCGACGAGATTGTGCACAAGTGGAAACAAACTGGTAGGTAAAGGTCTAGGTCAGCGAAGTGATCGATAGAGAGCGCTATTAGTTTGTGCCACACTGCCACTTATCAACAAACGAGGCGATGCGCATTTCATTCTCTTCTAAATAGTTTGTAGAAAAACGATTTCTTTTATTCGCAAATTAATCTAAAAATCCCAGTACCTACATGAAACTTTTGAAATGGATTAGCTCGCGGCGAATGTCCATTGAAAAATAAATTTATAGGAAACTTATGAGATATTGTAGTCAATATGCACATTTACGGTTTTTGGTAGATATTTAGGAAGAATTTGAGAAATATTCGTCAGATGCTTATAGATATTTTTTTTTAGAATCTTTAAATTGAATCGAGCTAGTTTAGTTTACAAGTTTAACCTTGACAAGGCGAAAATAAAATAGGTGAGAGTAGATACCTACCTATACTAATTACGAATTCTTAAGCTACAAGATTTTTTTAAATATAGGTAAGGGGTCTATATGTGTGGGGGCAGTGGCTTAGTGGTTAATGTGCTGGACTACTGTGCGAGGGGTCCCAGGTTCGATCCCCGGGAAACACAAATTGCATCTTAATGTTTTTTCCACTGCGCTACTTACCCACTTCTATGAATAAAATAAATAAAATAATAAAATAAATGTATCCTATATCAGGTTTGAAAGCCAGAAATTTATTATTTTATTTATTAATTATTTTTTTATTTATTTTATTTCTTTAAATATCTACATAGCGCGGTATAGTAATAATCAATATAGTACATTGTGACTTACAATTTACCTACTTAAGGATGGAGGTTAAAAATAATTATTGGTAAGGCGCATAGTTTTAAAATAAATTGCTTTTAAACTCAAAATTTAAAAAAAAATAATTCTGTAACTTATTGTATCCATGTTTGTAGCATGGATTTAAAGAATCTTTGCATATACCCAACCTCGCACTAATGGCGACAAACGAAAGATGGAGCAGGCTCGACTCCTGTAGCAGAACGCCAATCTACAACAAGCAGAAAACTGAATAAATCTTACAATTGAACAAGAAATCATTGTCCTCGAATGTAGGTATTATCACCGGACACAATATGTTGAAATACCACACCAAGAAAATGGGTATCAATACAGATGACCTGTGCAGAGGATGCGGTGATGAGGAGGTGCATAAGGACACCCCACACTTCCTTTGTCACTGCCCAGTGCTCTGCTACATTAGAAATAAAATCCTTGGCAGTTACTTCTTCTAGGATTTAGACAGGTCCATTAACGACCTACTTAAATGTGTAAATAAAACGGGTTGGTTTACCAATCCGTAGGTTTTTCATAGGCTTCCAGAGTATGGGGGTCATAAACCCCTAGGGCATCATAACGGATCTACATTGATCTAAGTGTGGCACGTACCTACAGGTTTCTCCTGTCCCGCCAACCCACTAACCTAACCTACCCTAACCTCGCATCTACTTCCAAATACAGCAGTGATTGGATTGCAGGGACAAAAGCCCCCCCCCCCCCTTCCTTCTATAAGCTATAAAACAAATTGAATATTATTCACCATTAAAACGTTTGACTCCTTCTCTTTATCATTTCGGTTATTAACCTTGAGCGATTATATGTCACTTATACGAATCTTTACGAAGGACTACTTTTACTCGTAGTGTGCTCTTGTGTTTGCAATTCAGATAAAAAAAATTAAAAGCTGTTGCACGTAACATGATGTGGCTATATAAATGCATTTCACTACCTATATGAACGTAATAAAACTATACCTACATATGAAGTGGAATCTGTTGGCGGGAAAGTGGGAAATTTTCTTTCATAAACATGACGAAGACTGGCGACAAGATACTTAAATGAGTTTCCATCCAATTCAGTGCGTATGATGGTTTATAATAATTTTATTGACTCATAAAATTGAACCTCATGTGAAAAATTATGCAGCTCATATTCGATTTGATTTCATTTAAGGCATTTGGAGGTTACACCCTTCGACAGCAAAGATCGTTTATAACCTAATGCTACTGCTATAATAATTTTCATTTGATGCAATCCATTTGTGAGGTGTGAATATATTGCTGCAATTCGATAGCCCTATAAACGAGTTGAAACCTTACCACGTCGAATGTGTGTTTTATTGGCGAAAGACGATATCATTGGATAATACTACTTTACGGCCTTGAGAAGTTAGTAAGAAACTATAGACGATCGAGTTTATGATAATACATAGATACAAGGAACCTAATGTCTCTGGGGTCAAAGGCTCACATGGTACGATAATCGATAATGAGATATTTCTGAAACAAATTTGATAATCAGGTGTCATATGACTATAAACAAATCACTATGTTAACAGTATTTGTTGTATTTTTGCATCTTTTTAACAATTTACTTAAATTTGCTGTACCAGGATTCTCATATCTGATCACCAATCTATAGTTAGCAGTTAGTTGTCAAAATTATGGTGCGCTCAAAATTTTATTCAGACTGCTCAATTAGTTCATACCCTGAATAAAAAAAGAAACGGAAATTCAGAGCTAAAAATAAAAACATTAACTTTTTTTGACAGTTCAGGCTTTGTTCTGAAATAAAAAAGAAATATTTTTCACACTATTACACAGTGAAATCTTCATTGAAACTAGAATGAGGCAATACGCAAGATACCCCACCAATCTGACTTAGTTCAAGTAATGACAAAACGATCTTAGTGTTAAGATAATTAAAAATTAAACCAACCTGTCATGGTAAGTGACATTCTTTGGAATACCTAATGTATAGGTGACTCAATGGGTAGTGACATGAAATTTGGTTGCATGCATAATATTCAAATGAATAACTTTGGAAATGTGCGTAATTTGTTTATTCGGGTTGTCAGAATAGGACTACAAATTCTTACGAACAGGAGTGTTCTATATGGATTGGTGAATCTTTTCCATTCTCGTGCGTAATTTTGTTTTTACGAATTAACCCTTTTAATGGTCATGTGGACGTGACATCATTTTGAGTTACATACATACTTGACAGGTTTAACTTTGCTGTATGCATTTTCTGGCAATACGACATTGTCACTTGACATGATTTTCACACATGCTGGGTGTGACATCATTTGTTTGTTGGCAACGATGTTAGTTACTTGGTTACTTGAATAATAACGAATCTAAAGCCTTCTATACCATCATCTTTTACGAAAGTGACTTCACCAAGTTACATAAATTTTGTCAACCAATTTTTTATTTTATTGTTTTTCTTCTGAAATTTTAACAAGTTAAAAGTGACAGTTAAAGGCAAGTAGCTACATATTAAAAACATCTCAATTATTATTCTATTCTTAAAAATGTAGCTATTTGTTTATGAATATTTATGACTCAAACTTGCCTCCATGCTTTGTTGAATTGCAACAGCAACTACTGCGAATGCGAACTTCATTCATTGCCTGTATCTATGGCTGACTGCAAATTTGGATCAACCTACTGAAAAATCTCCAGATGGTTTTCTGGCTAGTGTACCTATTAATGATAGCAAGTATTAATTTGTCTGGTTCCAAGGAGATCAGTTACTATGTATTGGCTATGTACTAACTGAAAGTTTCAATGAAAGTGACATAGGTCACAAGAGTGACAAATATGTATTAAAAATACCCCATTTTCTAATCAATTTGTAGAATTGTGATCAATACTGAATGAGCGCTAAAACGTCACCTTCAAAGAAAATAATGGACTGTTACTAATCAAAAGATTTCAAATAAATTAACAAAATTACCATCTAGCTAGCTATATTTGAAGCATTTATAACAATAATAATTCTGGGGCAGCGGACACGATATGAAGGTGCGCAAATGAGATGTTTGAATCGTTCTGCCAGGGGGTTAATACCGATATATTGTCCTAACCTAATAATTGTCCTAACCGAATAATTGTCCTAACAACATTTTAAAAAATTAGTTTAACTAAATAATAAAAATTTCGTTGCTAGCAGTTCAGAGAGCGGGTGGTTTATCCGAACGACAAAACGAATTGAAAACTGCACGCAGCAAAGAAATCGCCGCTCAAAAAAAGTCACCGTCTTGATGGCAGCTTTAGATGTAATAAATGCGTTTAAGTAGACCAGGTGAAGTGGAGAACAATGAAATATACTATCTGAAGGACCGGGAACTAGATAAGAAGGGAGCGATGGTGGGACCTCACAGAAAGGTAAACACTTTTGGAGCAGCGCAGGGCTCGATACTGGGACCTGAACGGTGGAATATCTCCTAAGATGGAGTGCAATGCATGACACTGTCAAATCTCTGAATACCTACCTAGCTAGTTTTTGAGTAGTCAATACGGTACAACGTAATATACTTACATACCTAATTTGTGCGTGCGGGTGAGCTGGCCAGGAAGGGCTCAGCACTACACGCCATGCTCTCAATGAGGGTTCATATTCCGCTAGGAGCGGTTAAGGGACAAATACATTCATATTTTCTGCAGAAAGCCAATCTCCAATCGGCGGGATTGACAAACTGCGTCATATCAAGGAAGATATGGCCTACCTACGATCAAAACAGAACAAAGAACCTACTCTACAGAACCCAGATATCGCCAGAATCACGGCAATAACCACGGGGCATTGGCCAATTGGAGACTATGCGGCCAAACTAGGTATCCCATACAACCCTCATTGCCGCATTTGCGAAAATACAAACGAGAAAGAAACTCTCTCTCACTTCCTTTGCAAATGTCCAGCTCTAGCAAGAGCCAGACTGAGCGCACTGAACCAACTATTCTTTGACGAGCTTTGCGACATATCGGGTACAGGGATACAGGGTCTTATCCGCTTTCTCAATTCTACAAAAAAAAATTTTTAGGTCCCTTCCATTCGTCCCAAAAATAAAATCTCGCACAAACGAATGGTTGCGAGAATCTAGGCCTAGGCTATCTACACGCCTGTTGTACCAACTATTTATTTATCTACATTTATTTATCGCATTTTTTTCAAATATACTGCGCTCAATCATCCGTAGGAAGGCAGCACACCCACATGACGGAACATAACGTATTCCCTACTCACTTTCGAGACCTTAAATTACACTCGATAATAACGCGGTGGGTGCAGTGGCTCAGTGGTTAGTATGCTGGATTACCTAGCGATGGGTCTCAGGTTCGATCCCAGAAAAACACAAAATACATTTTGAAATTTTTTTTCGCTGTGCCACCTCTCGCGAACATCTGATAAACATTCCAAAGTACCTACATATTACTGTTCTGAAAAAGTTTCTCAATTCAGCTGTTCGGACTTGGCATAAAACTGTAGGTTCCTTCCCTATTCGTCAAAAAAAAAAAAAACAGTTTCACAGGATGGCCATATTTTTAGATGAACTATTATCGTCATTAAAGAAAGCGTCCGATGTCAATATTCACCCATATTTCCGTTGGCTTCTGTCGTCGGTCGTAGGTATACGACTCATGTGACGTGTCTTTGTAAAAACTTTTGTTAACGATTTTATTTCATTTTCTATTTCTTCAGTCATTTCAAATCATTCAACTTAAAAGTTTTACAAAGACTTAAAACGAAATGAAATATTAGTCGATTATAACAAACGATAACGGGAATTGAGGTGCGATTATCTCCATCACTTGTGGCCGGCCTCCGAGATCTAGTGATTGGACGCCGCTGAACTATTTCTCTTATGATGGGTATTTGAAATTGTTGGTCTATGGTCTATGCAGACAAGCCAACAAAAATTCCTGCCTTGGAAAGCTAAATGTTAAAAAAAAAAACATTTTGTTTACAGAGGCCCAAGTTAGCATGACCCAACCGTGCCCCCTAATTTGTAAATATGATGATTCTGAAAAACGGCTGAATAAAAGTGACACATCTATGTGGGCATGAAATCAAAGGAAACGTTTTAAAAGCTTAAATCATTTTTGAAATATGTTTCGGATTTTGTTTTTATTATTATTGTTATTATTTTTAGGTATTTATATTTTTTTTCTGCCTTTCGACTCACTTTCACGTTGAGTGCAATATATTTAGATATTCAACGACTTCGACTCAGGCTGTCTTCTGAGCCCACTCCTCTTTTCAATTTTCCTTGACGACCTTACAACATTCCTACAGGGTGGAATCGTGTTTGATGGAATTCATATAAAGCTGTTACTTTATGCGGATGATATTGTCATTCTGGCGGAGTCCCCAACGATGATGCAAATGATGATGAATAAACTGCAACAATACTGTACAACGTGGAACCTCACAGTCAACGTCGCTAAATCTAAAGTAATGGTGATTCGAAATGGAGCTGGGAGGTACGCAAGGCAGGAAAAATGGTTTTGGCAAAATGAGGAAGTTGAGATTGTGAAGACTTATAAGTACCTTGGAGTAACCTTAACACCTACAATGTCATTCAAGTACCACCTTCAAGAAAAACTAAAAGAAGCGAAGAGGGCAATCAACTGCAATTGGAAGGTGATACTCGGCTAAAAAAACATCCCATCGAGCGCTAAATTTAAAGTTTTTGAGGCTGCCGTTCGATCTATATTGTGTTATGCTGCACAAGTTTGGGGTATCTCTCGGTATGACGAAGTAGAAAAACTTTTAAGATATTTTTTAAAGAAACTCTTCAGGCTTCCAGAAAACACACCAAATTATATGTTGCATCTAGAAACAGGACTGCCTCCTCTATACACATTTACAATGAGGTTGCACATGCAGTATATATTAAAAGTAATGACGCTTCCCAGCCACCGCCTTCCGCATATAGTGGCAAAACACGCAATACGTCGACAGCTTCAATTTTTTGAGGAATGGAGCAGATTGAGCACCGAACATAATATCCCGATAACGGAATATAATGCAGAATTGTGGAAAGGAAGTATACAGGAGCTGTTAAGGAAAATCGATGAAGCTCACCGTACGGAGTGTAGAGCCAGAGCGCAGCAGAGTGAAAGCAGGTTTACGTATCGAGTACTCAACCATGATCTTATGGAGCAAAACTATTTCCATGATCAAAATAGTATTGAAATTATTTCAACAATTTTTAAAGCCAGAGGTGAACTTCTTCGTTTAAACTATATGCCACACAGATCAGACAGCAATTCAGAATGCAATCTATGTAATCTACGTGCGAAAGAGGACGTTCAGCATTTCATCGGAGTTTGTCCTATACTAAGAAGTATCAGAAGAGCACATTGGGGTAAATTTATACTTACGGAAGATGAAGTTGTTCTGTGCTTGAATGGTCAGGATTGGAATGTACTTTCAAGTTATGTAAGATCGGCTATAAAATATCGACAACAAATTGTAGACGAAGCATTTTAAAAATAATCTTATTTATGTAAGCTTTAATAGAAATACCATTAAAATTAAAATTTAATTTTAAAACATTTTAACTTTTGTTAATAATAATATTGTACAAAATTCTCTCTTTATCCGGCTGACGGCACTTGCCAATGCACGTTATTGTGAATTATGTAAAAAGAATTTAATATAATTAAATAAAATCACAATTACTACTACTACTATTCAACGACTTCATTATAGCTGATGATAACTAAACTAACTAATGGACGCGGGTTTCATTTAACTATAGTGTGTTTTAACTTTTAACTTGTTACACGTAACACTTGTTATACGTACTGAAACATTAAAAAAAATCATTGTTTTGGATGACGTAAATCTTACTTGTGTCTGCTTTAAAGATCAGAACAGAAGACATACCCATACCCAATTAAACGACCTGTCAAAAAGAAAACAGATCTAAAAAAGCAGCTAGTACCAACATATTACGCACTCTGAGGTAATAATAACAAACAGTCAAACGCGTAATCAAGACTAGGTACATACATTGAAACGACAAACAAGAGGAAAAAAAAACATTGATTTGGCTCTTATTAGACGTAGGCGCGAAGTGAGAAATGACCGTTCTATCATCAATGTTATCGAACATCATCATCATCAGACATTATTACGTTAATTTAAAAAATCCACCTTCCCTTACTGATCATGACATGATCATAATTAAACAGCAGCAACTGTCAACTTAAGACATATCACAGAATTTACGCATTTAGGTTAATACATGCACATCTTGGATTTGTTCTCGAGAGTCGTTATCTTATTTTTAGAATATTGCATTCGAGGTGTTTTCATTTTTGTCATTAATAAATGTAAAAAAAAAAGAAAATAGTCAACTTACCACAACAAATAGCCCGTTTAAATGAATTGATTCGAATAACTTTTATGTTAACGTTTTTTTGTTTTTTTTTTTTTTACTTTTGTTTTGTTTTGTTTCACTGCACTTACAGAACCGTATTTAATTTAAACAGACGTAATTCAAAATTTTTATTATTTCTTATTAAAAATGAAAATCACACCAGCTATATATAAATTTATTTAAAAATAAAGTAACACAAATATTCACGATCTTTTAGAAGACGAAAAATCGCGTTTGTTATTTTAGGGTTTTTTGCTAACCCGACTATCAATCCATTCGAATACGTTCACATGCAGTGCTAGACTAAAATATACCATCGTACCGAATTGACTTTTCAATAAATAAAACCGCTGAGTTTTGAGTTTTTTGCTCGCCCAGACCAGAGACGAGCGCCAGCGCACTCCATGTCCGCCACATGTGGGTGAAATTCAAATGAAGCTCAACCACAACCCACTCAATTGTGCGATGAATGTAGGGACTGGGGAATATGTATCTGCACTGTATCCAATGCACCCACCACTAGATATATCTCGAAGTGTAAAAGTATGCGGGTAAGCAAACTCAACTTGCTTGAATGAAAACCGAAGCGCGAGCAGCAGTACCTACTACGCGCTCTCAGAAAAACCGCAACCACAAGCACAAGCACAACCAAACCACACAACGTACCTACTGATAAGACAGCATGGCATATAAAATATACGCAAAAATCTGCCTCACTCCCATGCGCGAATAGATTACACACTAGAGAATAAGATCGTCGTCGTCGTCGGTTGGAAAAAGCCTCATTTCCCCTTTAGAACATGCGTCATGGATTTTATTTTAAGCATGCTGAGCGACGATTAATTTCTGGAAACGCTATGCTATTATAGTTAGTGCAGCACAACAACCACTTCATATGACGATCGTGGCAGTTGGGAGGTCGGCATTCATTCGGCGAGCAATACTGATTGCGATGTGAGTAAATGCCATAGTAAACAGGGGATACACACCGGGTCTTTGAATGTGCCCGCGTGTTACGTTATTTTTTTTTTAATCGAGAGACAGGGTCGGCATGGGCGATAAGTATTTTCAGGTGCAAGTAGATAAAGCTTTATCTTTGCTATTAAAATAACGTAGAATGTGATCTTGAAGCGAATCTGTTTTGATTTTGCATACCTACATAGATATAAGAATGAAGCAAGTAAGCGATCGGGTGCGGTGTCTTCAAAGTATTTCCCAGTTCGTTAGGAAACAAATTCCTTACATGTAAAAACACTTAAATAGATTATTCCAAATGCAACTACAAACTACATACAAATGTAAATTTTCGAAGTGCTCTTTGACCTTGCAGTCTCACTCAGCTCTAAGTATTTTTTTTTTATTTTGATACAAATTGAATTAACTTCCTAAAATTACTTGAAATGATTTCCAGTGATTTAAATAATTAGAGATTTTCTGGAAATCCCCGTATTAGGCGACAAATATTTTGTTTATATATAGCCACCTCACCTACTAAGGATCGTTGATCTTTGTACCTTCCTAACTTGGAAACATACGATCGTGGAACTTACAAAGTTTGTAATTGATAAGACTTAGATTCTACGATTGTATATTCTCGGAAACCAATCTTTAATGAGACATTTTTAAATTAGTTTGCGAAAAATATTCTCTGACTGTGGTCGGCTATCAGCAAGGAATTTTAAATTTTCCGAAATATTTGTGTTCTAGGGGGATATTGTCACTGTTCTTTCTGTATGATCAGTTGTTGATCAAATGCGCTAAGAACGAATGCGTGGCGATTTTGTTTGTCGACTTAAAACATAGGCGGCGCCACTAGTTTATCACAACCATTTTATACCTTACTAGCGGACCCGGCGAACTTCGTTTCGCCCCAATTTAACTCCTTCAGATAAACTCTAGACAGTGATAATATAACACAGATAGTTCAAATTTCAATGTGATTTATTTGAATGGAATCGAAATCAGTAGAGAGCGTGAGCGATGTGATAAACAATGTTTTTGGATTTGTTTTCCGGCGCAAAAACAAACAACGAAGACGGTTTGCCAACACACGAACAGGCAACGTACAGCTGACCGTGCGAAAACAGGGAAATCGACATTAATCCCACAGACTTCCAACGATTGGCCTTGCGATTTATGGATTGTCATCGCAAAAGCCAATGGAACGGGGAACTGAATCCGCTTGAATTAGAATGGAATCGGAATTCGTGCGATAAGGACTTCCTCTCCTTTGAATTTGTCCTTGATGATCGTCGCTTGAATCACATTGTTCATCAGTTTCTTGATGGACAACAACAATTTCGGATGATTCAACTGTGAATTATGCGGTTGAGTTCCTGGCACATCAAGCGAGTTCAAAAATTCCGTCCGATAGTTGGTCGCTCCATCCTCATCGGTCACGCTGTCAACGGATTTGTACGAATGCAGTTCTCTAGCGATTTGACTTTGAATAAGGAAATTCAAGCTATCGACGTCGAAACATCAACGGGAATTTGGCCATTGTCAAGCGCGAGCAGTTGTCTCGAGAATTCAGCAGCAGATGGGTCATTCTGCAATGCGACTCTCATGTTCGTGGTCAATTTGCCGCCACAAAGACGACGATTTCAAGCATGCATTAAGTTCATCGGCAGTAGTTCAATTCGGGATGACGGGAAGCGTTTGACGAAAATCTATGGAGAGCAATATCATAGCCCCACAAAATCGTCTCAAATCAAATCATAAATCCTTCTTCGTTCAGTCAACTGCCTTCAAAGCTCGTTTATGCGTCATCGTGCATTCATCCCAAATGATGATTCATTCTCGCATCAATTTCGCTGTCTCCGAATTCTTGGTCATTGTGCACGTTGGCTTATCAACCGTGAGAAGATTCATCGGCAGCTTCAAAGCGGAATGTGCAATTCGACCGCCTTCCAACAATGTGGAAGCAATGCCAGATGATGCAACAGCCAACGCATTTTGAGATCTTGACCGAATTTTGCCAGAATCAAAGAAAATGTAAAAATTTCGTCGAAAAAAATTGAAATTTTCGGGTTTTTCTGGAATTTTCCGAGTTTTCCGCTAAGAATTTTATATTTTTCTATTCGAAAAGCCATTCCGGAACAATTGCACACAAAATTCTATACAAAAAATCAATTTTCGATTTTTCCAATTTCCCGACTTTTCCTGAGGGTTTTCCCAAAATGTTCTTTCGGAAAAACCTTCTCCTGGAAAAATTACAAACAACTGAAAAAAAATTTGATACAAATCGGCCCAGCCGTTCTCAATTTTCAATTTTTCCAATTTCCCGACTTTTCCGGAGAGTTTTCCCAAAATTGTCTTTTGTAAAATCCTTCTCCTGGCAATTACGAACAACTGAAAAAAAAGTTGAGCCAAATCGGCCCAGTTGTTCTCAATTGATGAATTACTATACATTTTTGCCACCATTTTTATATACATATATATATAGATAGATAGATTCAGGTCATTTTCTGCCTGAATCTTTAGACGAACTTGTATCGTTCAATGTAAGGATTTCAGTATTAATAACGATTTTTGCAATAATGTGAGAAGCAAACCCTTGAAAATTATTGGAAGAAATAATTAAAATTAAAATTAACGCTCAAGTCAGGGCCGGATTTAGAGGTCTGGAGGCCCTGGGGCAACAAATGAGTGGAGGCCCCCTGACTTATTATTTTACAAATA
Source organism: Cheilosia scutellata (assembly GCA_955612985.1). Classification (NCBI taxonomy): domain Eukaryota; kingdom Metazoa; phylum Arthropoda; class Insecta; order Diptera; family Syrphidae; genus Cheilosia; species Cheilosia scutellata. The sequence goes on from OY015312.1 coordinate 72,104,901, forward strand.
CAATGGTTATGGTACAAACGCCGATAGATTTATTTTTCTCCAAAATAAGAGCCTACATTCCTTTGTATTTACCACTCATGTTTGCAGCATTGTCCTAAATGTTTGGCCGCGGCAATCCAAAATGTCTATTTGATGGTCACCTAAAATTTTAGTAAAGCGAATGCTATGGCCTCGTCGGCCGGTATGGCCGCAGGTTGGTAAAAAGGTGAGAAATCTTTCTTTTGGCATCGATCCTTCAATATATCTAACAACTTTAGTTGGTTGATCGATATTAGATTCGTCGTGAGTAGAATCCACTGACACCGAATAATGTTTGGATTTTTTTTTATTCTATGGATACTATTTCAGTTAGCACTTTGTTACCTATCCATAGATCTTCGTAAATCGTGGACGAAAGGCAATTGACATGACCACTTCCTTTATTTGCATGCTCTTTCAAACGGGTTGCCAGGATTGGTTCATACTCGTCTAGCAATTCCAAAATTCCCAGAAAATGACCATTTCTCGGTGAACCAATAATTTCATTATCACCTCGAAAGGCTAATCCACGCTCAGCAGTGAATTTGATAGTACAAACGATAATTCTGAAGATTTTTTCCAATACTGAATTTTTTGTGCCTCTTGTATCGCTAGCTCTTGATCGATACGTCCTGTGACTTTTCCCCGTTGCATAAACTCATTACTGATTCCAAATGAGTCTTTGAAATTTCATGTTCATATAGACGCTCATCAGATGCATGCTTCCAGTCACAGAAGCCTTCTCCACTGAGTTTTGTATTTTGAGTGGACATTAACTTACACCCATAACAATATATTTTCCCCGTAGTTTTGGCAAAGCCAAAATCGATTGCCGGTCTCTTGATTTTTATTGTGGCATGTAAACATATTCACCCCTATCGTGGAATCCGCCGGGGGGAATTATTCACGGAAAAGAATATTTTGGTATCGTCAAAATCGCAAAGTGAACAGTTTCCCGTGTGGGTAATGTGTAGGAGCTTCACTGTATCGTTAAAAACGTTCAAATCGAATTTTTCCCGAACAGAAAACTGTTCATTTTGCGATTTTTACGATACCAAAATATTCTTTTCCGTGAATAATTCCCCCGGCGGATTCCACGATAGGGGTGTATCTTTGAACATTTTCGAACAAAGTTGGAACTATCTCGCGACTGATCTTGAAGAACTGAACTCTGCGCAACTCAACTTCATCGCAATTTTGAAGTTCTTTACAGTCCTTTTCAGTCCAATATTCGATCATTATTTTCATTTGTTATACGGTCAAACCAAAGGCCGATGTAATTTTTGAGACCACAAAATTCTGCTTGCTCTTGATTCTGATAATCATTCCATAATAAAATTTGGTTTTTATTTTTTGTTGTGTGGTGTTTACTCGTTGGAATTTGAAATATTGAGCATCTATTTCGTGGAGGCCCCTGTTTTGTGGAGGCCCGGGGCTGTAGCCCCGTTGCACCCCCCCACGCTTTTCAAGAGTCGGCAAATCAACGATCAATTTTCAAAAATTAGGTCTTAAATTTGGATTTGCACTAGGTATAGGTTTTTAAACTTGTAAATAGATACAAAAGTCGGCATTTTCAAAGGTTCCAGATGAACTCCTTAAAATCGGTGAATCGGTGAATTTGCCGACTGAAATCCTTAAAATTTAGCGAGTATCCATTCGATTTTAAAAAGGGCGGGTCGGCATCGGTGAATTTGCCGACTGAAATTCTTAAAATTTAGCGAGTTTAGATTCGATTTTAAGAAACGGTCGGCATCGGAGAATTTGCCGACTGAAATTCTTAAATTTTCTCGAGTTTCGATTCGATTTTAAAAAGGACGGTTGGCATTTCTAATTTGACGTTAAATTCGAAGGAATGTGTTATTCGCTAGTTCGCGGCTTATTGATGTGGAATGCGAACTTTAACAATTCGCGACAAACGTGTGTTTGGGCAAAGAGGAGGATAATTAATTATCCCATCAAAATGTATTAAGAAAATAAGTTTATACATAGTTTAAATAACGAAATTTCGAATTCCAAACTTTTTGCCGCGAACGAAAACACCCGCGCGAATTGTCAAAGTTTATTCGCAATCCACATCATTTAATATGCGTTCCACAAACTAGCAAAATAAACATTCGTTCGAACTTAACCTCAAACTAGACATTGTGGGTAGAAACTGGTGGCTGAAATTCGCGAACTGCCGCGATCTGTAAAAGTGTTCATGTGAACGGACTGTTAAAGCTTGCGAATAGTCGTTCGATCGCAGGTAGTTGGTCGCTCTTATGTGAATGGTCTTTTAGGTATTAGCCCAGGGGTATTCCTGTAAGATTGGTCAATTGGACAAAGGGGCGTGGCGCCTCCCATACAAAAAACATCTTCTATGGAGTGAAACTCGTTGACGTTAGATATAACTCGATAATTTCTTCATAATTTCTATACAGTCGGCAAGTTCCTGAAATAAGTCGCATTTCAATGAAAGTCACCCCCCCACGGCTCAAACCCTCGCTACGCCCCTGCTCACAGACACAGTTTATAGACGTAAACGCAGATCTGTAATCGCTATATCAGCAAGAACATTCCACCAAATTTTGGTAAGAAAACGTGGAAAGTGTGAATAGAATGTGTGACGCACTACCTACATAAGGAACTGCAATATCGACACCATGTTGCAAACGGGACCCAAAATCACTCGAACAATTTCGCGTTCGAAGCGACCAAGGAAATCTTCATCCGCCTTTAATAAGTCCCTGATTCTACGCCATAAAGCAGGACTGGGATGATGAGTCTCCTTGGTGCGTCTCGACAAGGCCTTACTAATCAATTGCCTTCTTAGGCCAAAGTAACAGCGGTTGGCAAGTGTAATTCTTCGCTTGATTTCTGATGTTATGACATTTTCAGAGTTAATAGCGGGGCAGAGGTAGACAAAGTCCCTAACTACCTCAAAGTTATAGCTGTCGATCGTGACGTTCTGTCCGATTCGACGATATTGTGTGTCCCTTCTTTTTTGCCCTCATTCAGCACTAAACCCATTTTTTCCGCCTCTGTATTTATCCTTGTTCGCTGTGTCTTCCAATGATGTCCATGTCGATGTCGTCAGCGTATGCAAGTACCTATATAGTAGAGAAGTGCTACATACTTTTGGAAAATTGTGCCTCTCCCACTTGGCTTGCGAGTTTCGCACAATTTTCTCAAGAATGATGTTGAAAAATTCATATGCAAGCCGCTGAGTATACCTACCACCTGTGCAAAAAAAAATCTCAGCACAAACTCTAAACAATCTTTTTTTTTTTCTTCAAAGTTTGTGTTTAAACATACCTACCATTTGCAGTTGCAATACAGAATTTCAAAATAAAAATAGACAAATTAGTCTAACCTTACTGGCTGGCCTAGTCGAAACTTAGTATTCCGAAACACCAATATTTTTTTTTACCTACGTTTAAGATTATAAGATTAAGGTTATTAGGTATAATATCGTATATGACAGATCGTTCATACCTACATCAAATTTTTGCGTTAGTAGTTAGGTATAGCTATTTTTTTCTAAAAATTTTACAAAGGCATATTTTTAGTAGAAATTACTATTTCTACAAAGATTTTGAATATCAAAAACGTAGCGCGACTCATTCATGCATTTTATTTGTTTATTAATATGAGGTACTACATATTTTCAATACCACCGGGAAAAAGATGAAATGCATGTCTCCGATTTAAATATCAATCATTATTTTCTAGGAATTTAGTAAAATTATTTCATATGTTTGAATTATCTCCTGTTTACACTTTACGAGACATTAGTCATCGAAAGGAAATAATTTGGTCATCTACTGCATACAACATGGGTAAGCTAATTTTAGTTTCAGTGGCTGATGGTTTTGTTTTTTGTCTCATTTCAGTTTAGCTGGTCGAAATTCCCGTGTGTACTTAAGGCAGGGCACTGCCATGGTGGAGTAGCGACTGCTCGATTAGATAATGCCAGCGCCTTGCAAGATGCGGCCGGCCTTGTGTCGGGATCAGTGACCAACGATGCGCAATGCTACTGTACAATTGAACCGTATATCGATGCCAAATTCGATGTTCACATTCAGAAGATTGGTCCCAACTACAAGGCTTTCATGTAAGTATGCGATTTGTATGTAACAAGTAAGCAACTCACTGACCTTGGGGGTAGATATACATACACGTAGTACTCGCAATTACACGAAAACAAATCTGCCTTGGATACAATGGCAATTATGTACTGGATGAAGCTGCACATTGAAAATCTGTGGTACTATAACAGGTTCATCTGTGCGCTGGACCATCTCGCGTAGTCGGCGTCGACGTCATTTTAATATTGTCTGCATGTAGCTACTTAATGGATGGACTTTTACGGCTCTTTTTTGTGCTTGATATGAAAAATCAAAATGATTCTCGCTATCGCAAGTAGGAAATATCTTTCGAAATGCATCTGTCGCCTAATGCGATTACTTGATATAACTCGATCATGATGAATGACAGAGTGCACTCCATTTACTTGGGTATAGGAAATATTTGAAAGCAGAGCTTAGTTGTTTTAGCCGCTGGTATTGCAATTTAGATAGCACGAATTTCTAATAAAATATGTCTACACGCAGGCTATAATCAATAATGTTGCTGAGATTATGTATACGTATATATTATTATCATTTGTGTACTTTCAGGCGAAAGTCGATCTCTGGCCACTGGAAGACAAACCAAGGCTCTGCCATGCTGGAACAAATCGCCATGACCGAGAAATACAAGACCTGGGTAGATGAGGTAAGTCGATTATTTGAAAATTTATCACAAATTTCGTAGTCATAATTCAAACCTAATCACGGTAGTTTGTTAGTATTTCGGATAATTTTTCAGGAAGCTAATGGCGCATATGTAGCTCGTTGCATTAATCATAAATAAATGCTCTGTTATAGGAAATGTGGATGAATGCGTCTACCTATAGAGGGACATTAATAAAAGAAAAGCGATTAAGACGTAAATTGCTCTGCTTTAAACGCTTTATTGTCTTCTGCTAAGAGCATCATTATTAACCCTTTCATGCCCAGTATAGTATAGTATCTGTACTACATGAACTTTGGGTATTTATAGTTTTAAAAAAATCACGCTAGGCTTTCAAATATTAACTTAAGTTATTGCTAGAACCTTGAACTTCCAGTAAAAAAACTCAACAGATGTCCCTGGAAGCAATAGAGGGATTTATTTTGTTTGTCTGTAACACCACTTTCAAAGATTTGCGGTTTCCAAGAAAGGTATAAAATTGTTACATCTCTAAAATTTTGAAAAAACCCTTAAAAAGACTGCAATTACTTCCACGGGCTTAGTGAAATATTAAATGTTTACAATATTTTTATAAATATATAAAAATGTGTTTCCAAGCTACTTATTTTTGGTAATAAATATTCATGTCATTTTAAAATGACACCAGACACTTATGGAAGTTTTTAAATTTTTGACATGTCAGTTGTATACTACACCAAGCAACTGTGGAATAAAATATTTTAACTTTTTAAGGCAACATATTCCATGTTTAATGTTCCTTTTTGTTTATGTTCCTCTTTGATTAATTAATTTATAAATATAAATCAATGAATATAGACCCACTTTTATGTTTTTAGATTATTTTTTTTCGAAATTGAATGTGACAGTTAAAATTAAAACAAGTAAAAGTGTTATCATAGGCCTGCCGATGCTTTGATAACGTTCACTGCATACAAGTCCTGCAAAATGTTAGGCATGTGAGTTAGTACGTACAAATGGGCCTAATATTAGTTTTGTATGGGAGATACTAAGAACTATTTGACCGATATTGCCCGCTTTCAATACCAACCTGAGGAAGGATGAAAGAAAGTCTTCACAAAATATCATTCGCATAGGTCGATTTGTTTGGACACTATCATGTTTTCAACAGACGGGCATCAGACATCTCCAATTCGATTCAGCTCCCGATTTTGATCCTGGTTCAGAATATATATACTTTATGGGGTCTCCGGTGATTCCTTCTTGGCTTTACAAATGTAATGACAAAATATATACCTTCCTATGGAACGTTTACAAATTAAGAAAATATTGGAATTTTTACTACAATACATGACCAGTGTAGTATAGAAATGACATTCCTTATCTAGCAATCCAAAGGACATTTTTTATTTTTTTTTTTTCTTCTGTTGGCTTATTTCAATCCTAATAAGTCAGAATTTCACTAAAAAAAATTGTTCCTGGAGCTACAATGCAAAGCGGTCATGAAAGGGTTAATAGTAAATATTTCAAAAAGGAGCTCATCCGTGTCGTGTGTCCCATTTCCAGAACCAATGGGACCAAAGTGTTAGTTCTGATGACTGGCTAATTCCAGCCGATGACAATGCAACAGAGCTACGTTTACTGAACATTGTCGGAGATCGCAACAGATTTAGAGTGCATTTATTGGGAACTTACTTAATGCCTCTTGACTGATTGTATGAGAATATGAATCACACCAAAAACATAAATGTAAAAAAACAGTCAAGTTCTTTTATAAATTAAACAAAAAAAAAAGTGTGTAACTAGTCAGCCACGAAAAGTAATGAGATCTAAATGTACGCCAAGTTCTTAGTTTAAGGGCCGGTTTGTTCATCTTTGGTTAACTCTAATCATCGGTTATTCCAGCTGATAACCATGGAATCTGTTTGTTCAGTCAAATTTTAACCAGAGAATCCTCGGTTTTGTTAGTTAACCCGAGAAATCGATAACCAGTCGACTTTGGTCGGTTAAGGCATTTAACCAAGGATATTCTGAAATTTTGTTTGTTCAAGCTTTGACATAGCAGTCAAAAACGAAACAACTTTCTTTCAAAAACTGTATAAAATAAAAATTAATTTATAATAAATAATAAACGCAAAAAACTGCTGTTTGGTATCTGCTATGTCGACGCATTTTCAACTGTCAGAATACATGTGGAAAAAAAATTGCATGTACATAAATTGCTGCAGCTGTGACACGTTTGTACTGTTAAATTAAAAAAAATGCATAAATCAATAAAATACTTAAAATAAACGTATACAAAAGAAAAAAATTTTAACCAAGGTTTAATTCAAACAACTGAATTGACAAATAAACTGGAAAACTGGAACGATTTGTCGCAAATCTATGGTTTGGTGACCAAAGTGAAAAATAAGTGAACAAACGCTTTTGTTTGTTTTGTTTTTGTTACCATAGATATTTAATCATGGGTTAAACAAATCTATGATAACCTAACCGCAGATTTAACCAGCTCTGAACAGACCGGCCCTAAGAAGGTTAAATATTAAAAAAAAAATTGGTAGGTTCACTGGTCAAGTTTTCAAATTCTAATATATTGATGTCTAATGTTAAATTCTATAGATAATGAAGCTATAAACGAAAAACTTCCCAAGTAAACCTACCAATTTTTTTTAATATTTAACCTTCTTAAACTAAGAACTTGGACGTTTAGAGGGGGTCGAAAACAGCCTGAGTTTGTTCCTGTAAAAAGTGCCTTTACTAGAGAACTTGGCTGGTGCACTACCGTGCCCTTTGATACAGCAGCCTTCAGATTGAGCCTGTGAAATGTATTCATACATTCATTTGAGATGCTTTCATTTTTGTTCTCGGAATTTATTACAGTACAAAGTAACAAGCGAACCTATTCAAAGCATAAGTTGTACCTTACATATACCGTATGTAATAAGGACTGTGCGAGAAAAAATCCGGAAAGAGAAACTAGGCCTGACAATTTTTAATGCTGAAAGAAACGGATTATGCTTAACATATTTTTAAATTACTATTTTTACACTTTATTAGGATGCGCTAAATAATTATCTTCGGCTAATTTTTTTTGACAATTATGAAGTGTTGAAAATAAGTCCAGCAAACTCCAATTTAAAAAAAACAGAGATTTTTTGAATGTTACGGCATTAATTTATTGAAATTCAGTGTTTTATTTCCTCTTGAAATTCTAGCAAATATCAAGCAAAAGAGAATGTCAATGTGCTGACAGCTGAAAATCCATTTTCGACCGCACGATAAAAAATTAACCGAACATAATCCCATTTATCCCAGTTAACACGCGGCCTTAAGATCAAATAATTTATAATTTATTTATTTATGATGAATATAAGATCATTGTGATCAAAATTTAACGGTACTGCGATGTCATATTTCAGTATTATCAGACCACGCAAATGTTTCCGGATTTTTTCTCGTAGGTACAGTCTTTATAATTGTAATAAATTTAAAAAGTTGTCGGGCATATTGATGCAGCAGGTTTTATTAAGGCTATGTAAATTGACAATTCCCATAAGCCTATGTAGACTCTTAGCGTTGCCCATTGCCCAAGTACCTGTTCAGAGACTAGAGACGGACTACTTAAGATAAACCAGTTGTGCTTGGCTGACTTCGGAATTTCAGTAGTGTCAAGTGTCTCCAAAATGGATTATGTCCAACCTGATCTCCTCCAGAATTCCAGCACTATAATTACGCATAAATGTCTTTCCAGACATGTCCATCTGAGACTGCTGGCATCTAAACAGTAACACAGTAAGTGTATGTCGTGTCCTTCAACATCTGGATCACTACAGCCTCTGGATAATATGTGCTAATGCATGCTAAGATTACTTAACAGTTTGCGGCCAGTTTTTTTTATATTTCTTTTTTTTTTTTTCGTAAGTTGATGAGTTACTTTGAATAACTCTGAACTTCTGCGGAATTACTCTAAGGTCCAACGCCGCCGTCTTTACTAATTGTTCTGCCATTTCATAGACGACAATGTCATCATGGTCTGACACATGTGTTTTTAGATGTGCATAAGTGTGTTATATATATTGGTTGCAACTGTTGCCGCTAGATGCTAATATTCTCTCGTAATATGGCTTTATTATATCAGAAAATCTGTCTAAATGAGACTCCGATGTAACTTGCTATAATCTATAAACATTTTAAATGTTTCCAATTTTCATATTTTGAGGATATCCGCCAATATCTGAGTGGCAGAAAATGATATGTGAATACAAATTCTATGATGACCTAACAGCCGATGAGAAGATAACACATATGTACCTACGCACTGAAACCGTAGAAAATTCCTTAGAAAATACTTTTTGAAACATTAAGCTCTTTGAGCTATACATGAACTTGTGTTGATTTTGCAGGGAAAAACATTTATTTTAAAATATTTTTCTTCATAAAAGCGAATTTATAACCTTTTAACAGAGCCCGAGATAAGGGTATTAGTTCTGCACTTAAATTCTTGTTTAATTGTGTTTTTCCAGGGAATTGCACAGGAATCGCGATGGATGCATTTTGCTGGTTAGTGTTATAATATGAGATATATACCTACTCTGTTTACATAACATGCTATAGGTATGTTATATTTGAGGCGAAGAATTTATTGAAGGTATATATATAATCGAATCCATCCTCAAGAACCGAAAGTATGATTGCAAGCCAAAAGGCCATGAAATATGTAAAAAAACGGTGTTGCACACAATGTAATGCAAAGTTTAAAGTTGTTGTACCTTGACCATCCCCAGAGGGAATGATTAAGTTGCCATATATCACATGCGCCATACTTGTATGACATTCACTTTTAATTAAAATCCACCGACTCTTGTTTCCTCAAGTAAAGGAGATCAGATTTCCTATCATAGATTAAAGTCGGCCCACACAAGTTTAAGATTCTAATACCCACTTCTTGTAAACGATCTGTTACTCATGCAATACAAACGACGGTCATTATCATCCCACGTCATGCATCTGAACTGTATCGTGACTGATTTGGATTAATTTTGTTTAGTTTTATATGTAGACAGATTTTTATCACTAAGCTGCATAAGGTTTCCTAGATTTTGTATCACTTAGCTTGTGTCTTTCAGATATCCGAGTTGTTCGGTGGAATGGAAGTTTGCGGCGTGTCCGTAGTTGTCGCAAAAGATGGACGTGAATACATTATCAGTGCTTGCGATTGTACATTCTCTCTAATTGGCGATAGCCAAGAGGAAGACAGACGGCAAATTGCAGACATAGTCTCATCCAGAATGCAGGTATAGAATCAAACTTACACGATTAATGCATAGCATTTTAGTAAACAATTTTTTTTTTTTCTTAGAATGTTTGCCGCCCTGCCCTGGCAACGAAAGCTACATCAAGATCTTCAGTCTCGTCACGTGGTGAGAGTCCAACCGATGATATGCCACAAGCTCCGGCTGGTCCACGTCCCGCACCTATGGGAGGGCCACCACCAATTCCAGAACGTTCATCACCGGCAGTTGGTTCCATTGGACGACTTAGCAGCCGCAGTAGTATTTCCGAGACTCCTGAGGAGGCAGCAGCAGCTGCTGGTGAGAAGCCATCGTCTCTGGCCTCGAACGGTCGCCGTGACTCACAGACCTCACAAGCTTCTAATGTATCAAGTGCTTCCAAAGCATCACAGCGTCCTCCGCAAACCCAGACATCGGTCGTTGAGGATGCGGAGGACACTATGAAAAACCTCAGGAAGACTTTTGCAGGGATATTTGGTGATATGTAGGAATTAGCAAATAAAAAACGTGGAAGAACCGCTAGTGATACGGGAACATCATTTCTGGGAAAACAATTTTCTTTCTCAGCAGCAAAGTCTGATGTTATTTCCTCGCAGCCAACCAAACCATCATCGGCTTCGACAAGTGACTTCAATACGATCGCTGAAAATATATCTTCCCAATGGACGAAGGATTCAAGTGGGGGTGCTGCAAGCAACATAAAACCAACAGTGCCACCATCTGCAAACACTAATAACGACACTAGCAACAATACACCTTCCAACGTTTTGCAAGCATTTGAGGAAGAAAACAAGTACAGGCCAGTCACCAACTTTGAGCCTCAGGAACGGGTCAATCCATTCGATAAAGACAGCAAGTCATCTGAAACGTTTGCAGCTACATCCATATACAATAAGTCTTCAGCTAATATAGCACCAGCAATAACAGCACAAGGATCCACAACATCCACAAACAAAAGTAACTTTTCCAGCATACCAAAGTATGACTACGAGAGCTCGCCTCCATCAACAGAAACCAAGTGGGAGTCTATTGCTGCTACTGACTATAAGGTACCACTTCCAACTCACAGTCCGATTGTGGCATCCGGCTCTAGTGGCTATACTTCTCAGTCAGCTTCGCATTCGGCAAGCCCTTCCAATGATTACAACAAAGCACCAAGCTACTCTCGAACTGAAAGTGAGTATTTTATACGTTATTACAATGTTTAGTTGGCTTTGCTTTTTGGTAAGCTGAAACTTGACGTATAGAAGATAGCAATCGCGTAAGGCTAGTACCTATTATTGAAACGGTACTATCAAAATATTTCTGGGCCTTCTACCACCAATATTTCTGAGATCTAATATTGTCGTTAAGTGTTACTCTTGTGGTAAAAAGAGTCTGTATTACGTTTCTTATTCTGGGTGTCCTAATGCCTCTGATGCACCTCAATAGTTACCGGTAAATGGTAATATGTTTAAGCTCTCTCCAACTGATGTTTTTCTTCTTTCACTGATATACACAAACTATTTCCAGGTGAATTGTCATCTTTTGTTAAAGGATTTTCACAGAGCATTTAGATTTAGCCATTATCTAATCTTATTTAGCTCCGTTTCGGTCATCCTTCGTTGTTCTCTCCTTTCGCAGCCTACCCTGATCTGTACCAGCCACCCTCGTTAGGGTGTCAGAGGCTGTCAGAGGCTACCAGCGGGCGGTTAGACTGCTTCGGTCACATCTTTGCTCTCCCCGATTCTAACCGCCAACTGGAGGAGCTGATCACATGAATCAACCTCATCTCGACAATTCGAGGGCCCCGTCAGAGGCAACAGACGGGGGGTCGAACTGCTACGGTCACCCCTCGCTTTTCCACCGAAGACAAATCGCAACATCTACTTTCGGTACCAAGCAGCATGTAGGAACGCTTCAATCAAGCCTTTCTGCTCAGCACCAGTCTCTGTCATGTGGACTGATCGTCAAAGGAAAACAACAGGAAGCAGACTGCTACGGTTGCCCCCATCCTTTTTCCAACAGACAATCCATTCACCGACTTTTGGTAAAGCAGCAAAGCAGACTGGTTCAATCACCCACCTCTGCCACGCACCAGTCTCCCTCCTTAGTGATGGCCGCGTCAGAGGCAATAGGCAGGGGGCAGACTGTTATGGTCGCCCTTGACCTTGACCCGAAGACTCAACTACAACCAGGTGATGTAAACTTACATATGATTTGACTGCCACAGTCACCACCAGTTCGAGTTCCAAAGTTCGCTTGTCTTGTAACAGAAGGAGTTTTTGGAAAGTTGATGTCCTCGCGGTTGTCAAGTGTACTGTATGGTCATGAGCATTAGCAGCCTGTCTTGTGGGGCGCCCAAAAGTTGCATTTCGAGGGATAATGTCTTTGAGTTCTTCGGAAGATTGTAGATTCGATGTCAGTCTAGGGTCTCTAATAAGTCGAACTGCTCGTCTCTGTATGCTGTCAAGTAAGTTAAGTGAATATTTTGGTGCCGAGCTCCATATATGAGAACAATATTCTAGGCCTGGTCTAACCTGAGCTTTGTAGGGAAGGAGAAGTTGCTTGGGGCTAAAGTACCTCTTTGCTCTAAATAGGTAGCTCAACTTAGCGGACGCCAATCTTGCGATAAAATGTGGTCCTGCCATGTGATTCCTGAATTGACTGTGACTCCTAGAAATCCGTTTAAAAGTCATCTTGCAACGCATACAGTCCTGGAACTAGAATACGAATCACGCGTGGAAGGATCCAAAAAGGCTGTCTTAACTTTGCTCTCGCCTTTGTCGCAAATATACTATTAAATTGCAGTTTCTTTCATTTGTTATCATTGAATGGCAAGTTCCATAAATATTTGGAAGTGCTCCATATCCTTTCAAGCCACTGTGCTAGACTACTGAATGAGGTTTCCATTTCCAGGTTCAGAACCCGGATTACCTAACACTAGACATTATAGTTTCTTTCGATTCGTTCCAAACAAAAAAAACTTACACAAACAAGTGGTTGTGAGAAGTTAGCGAGAGCAGCTTATAGGATTATGACCTTCTTACGCCCACTGTTAATAATTTTGATTTTGGGCTTGGTTTTCCCCAGTTTTCAGAGCTTATAAGGAAAATGCGATCTCCGCATTCGATTTAAAATACCTCACCTTACCCATCTACGATCAACTATGATCGGTCAGACTTTATGTTATTATAAATTAGGACCTTTATATCACTAGAGTCTAGCGTTGCCAGACGTCCGGGTTTTCCCGGACATGTAATCTTTTTCGCTTATGCGGGGAACGTCCGGGATAGTTTTTCTAGATTGTCCGGGTTCATTTATTCATCGTCAAGAGAACAGAGCTTGAAAGTGTCAAGTGAATTCTGAAAAATATTATTGTAATACCAACTTTGGTAATCGACAAAAGAAAGTTTCGAAAACACTGAATAAAAAATTACTAGTGTTGTATGTCCACCGCAATATGCAATCGATGTAACCACTTTAAAAATATAAAATATTTTGCTGAATTGCTGTACAATGAAATAGAATACCAGGCACTTTTATACCAGTCAAACAGGTTATGACTTTCTCTTCACCCGGTAGTGGAACGACTTTTGCTTATGTTAGAAAAACTAAAATCATATTTGGAAGACGTCAAAAATCCACCAAAAATGTAAAATTTTTTTTTTTGTTTTGGGTGCTTTAATGCGGCAATCTTTTTGTTTGTAAAATTCGAATTATATTTTGTCGCCAATAATTCGGATCCCAAACAAAATTTTCTAAATCCCAGAAATTGATTTTCTTTATCTCTTCCCATATCACGCCAATATTCGAATTGGAAGTTGGAAAAATATGGTGTATCTGACTAAGGAAATATCTCTATTTTTAGATTTCATTATATGTCAGAAAATCAGCCGAATAATTACTCAGCGCAATTAACACATGACCTTAAAACATGAAGTAGCTACCGCAATAGTACGCGCATTTTGGTCCTAGTTTTGTACTCTTTTTTAGATCCTATTTTGTCCGGGAAAGTCCGGGATTTTCATGCTCGATAACTACTTTCTTCAAATTATTTCTGGCAACCCTACACTAGAGCAGGTGAGATGATGTGCTTGACGAATCATTGCAAGCATATTTGCAAGCTCTCTACTAAGGTATTGAATACCAACAAATCACCTTTTTTTAGTTTGGACCAAAAACTGTTGACGCTCAGTATCAGTTTTAGGGGGATATAAGTATTATGGTATTGAAGTCTTCTCTTTATCTTTTCACTCTTGAAGTAAATTCAAAACTAAAACAAAAATTGATATTGCACTAGAAAATGACCAAATCCCAATAGGCACAGAGTTAGGTATGTACTAAGAAAATCGGAATTTGTGTAAAAACATAATGCACAACCCATATTTGTAGATATTCAATCTTCAAAGTGGCGTGGTTGATGTCAAGCGGTAATTTTGTGATCGCTTAAAACGTTCTCCTATATCAGCTGCTCGAAGATTGAGCACAGCGTTTTTGTTTTCAAAACTGATTAATACTATATTGAGTGGCCTATACACTAAAGTATCCTTTCAAAATATGTTTCAACTTTAGGAATGGACAATTATTTTGTAATCTGTTTCAAATTCTGGAGCCTTAGAGTTAGACCATTACCGGTATATTTGTATTACCGCACTACCAAGTAGAATCTCCTTTTTTTTTGTGTAGTCGTGGAGAAACTCTGTACATCAGAGTTTATGGTCGGTGGCAGAATATTGCTGAGTACGACGCCAGGGATCGAACCTACTCCGCTCAGATCACAAGCAATGACTCTAACCACTACATCATGGCCACCGCGATGAATCGAACAGGATATTAAGTTGTTGGAATCAATTTAAACTCTGAAATGATTCATGCAATTATTGTTAACTGCTTATCCCTTTATTGCCTGTGACGATATACTGCAACAAGCAAGGCAAACCCAAATATTGCTTTTATTATGTACTACATATACATCTAAACCAAACTACTTCTAATTTCTTTGCAGGCAATGAAAAACCCTCCGATTTAGATATTATATTCGGAGAAAGTAAGGCAATAATTGGAAATGGGAAAATAACTCGTTCGGGTGGCTCTTTATCCGATGCCGATGTAATATTTGGTGGACCTCCAACCCGTTCCGATCGATTTGGCTCATCGAAAAGCATGAGCGTTACATCCGACAGCCGGAGCACTGCTGGTAATTCATATAAGATCTACGAAGGCATTCAAAATGCTGCCTTCCAAGACTTTGATTCACAATCAACAAAGTCAAGCGATCACTGGAGTAAAGCAGTTGACGATGATAGCGACATAGATTTGAAATAAATTCAATAATAGTTCGATTTTTGTTTATATCTCAAGCATCATAACAAAAAAAAGATACATAAATAGCCTCATCATTTGAGAGAACAAAATTATTAATTCACGAAACATGTTGTCGCCTCCATAGTTTCCTGGTTTCACTTAATAATTTCCAATCATTAGATACATATTAACGTACATAGGCGTAGAGAAAAATTCCGATTTATCAAAAATTAGTTCAAAAACCGAAATGAATTCCCACAGAATTTAAATGAATTTAAGAATGCGATGCTGAAGTAATTAATCATTCGATGAATGTAAGCTAAATTCGTTTTACATTTTATAATAATTATAACTATATAAAAAAAAGTCAATATATATATATACAATATAATGTTACACAGTATTGTTAATTGAAACGTGTGTGAAATGAAACGCACCATACAATAGCGGAATATAAAATTCCATTATTTAATTAAGCAAAAAATATTAAATATATAAATAAAAGTTAGAAGAATAAACAAAAAATATGTTGATGTTATACATACATACATTTATAGATATGCATTTCAAAGAATACATTTTACGATATTCCATTCGTTCATACGATCATTCGTTGCATGTGCATAAATATAATATACACTAAATTCGTGGTTCTATACAATATATCATACATGACAATATTTAAAAATACATTTCTTGTTAGAACATATTATTATGTACAATAATACATATTTATATACAATACATACACAATATGTAGCTAATAAAAGGATATGGGTGTTATTATTATATAGTAGCAAATAGTTTAAACAGTGAAAGGCCATTTACAACGAAGGTAAATTTATGAAGAATTTTTAGGACCATGGCCAATAATAATGAATATGTATGTACCTATACCATATGCATGTTGAACACTGTCAAAAGAGACTACAAATATTTATGTTTTCCATCAATATCACATAAAATACTAAATACATTACCTAATTAAAACCTATATGCATACAAAATTAGTTAAAGTTACGCACACGTTCATAATTATTATGAAAATAATTCTTGTTGAACACATATAGGCATTATTAAAACCTACATAATTTATTAAAATTGATGTGTATGTAACTACATAATACTACACAAAATGTGCAAAAATATAAAAATATCTAAGATTATAAAACACTATATAACACTTCACTCTGAATCTTCCTTTCTGGCCGTTTTTTCTTCAACTATACATATAATAATTAGTTAAGCTATATTGACAAGTTGTATGTTTTATGCTTTTCTATGGCTGCGGTTACAGTGATGGCGTATTCTAACGAACAACTGCTCTGACGTGTATGTACAAACGTGTATGTTTGTAAGTGCAGTCGGATATATTAATTAGTCTTGTATTTTAAATGAAAAGCAAATTAATTATATCATAACAGAGATATCTATATGGGAACATAAGTTAGGGAACAAATAAGCTTCTGTTTTTCTATTTAATAACAAGATTTTCGATAGATTAAACCGTCTATATTATCCATCTTAATAAACTGAAGACAACTGAAATTAAGTTCGTCAGAACACACATTCATTGTAACCACCGAACAATTGTTCGTCAGAATATGCATCCACTGTAACCATACGCTAACTATACCTACTATACGTGTACCTACACTCCTTCACAAGTCACTGTAAATTCGTTAAATGTCCTTAATGTTTAAACAAAAGTAAACAAAAAAAAAATACAAGCAAATACATGAAGTAACTAATAGCTTCTACTACTATCTTTTAAATAAATACATATAGAAAATATTCATAAATATTATTCACATGTTACTAGAAAGTTCACGCGTAAAAAATGTGTTTTGACAAAAATTATATATACCTACATGACATATTAAACATATTCCAGAATTACATGCATTTTAAATAAGTCAAACAAATTGCTTGCAGCATAAAAACCGATATAATTTAGAAAACCAAAATGATTTCTAAAAATTCGAGAACGAACAATGTGAGAAATTATTGCTACTAATATCATCGTCATCTAATTATTCTGTGTTGTGTAATCAAAAAAATATATAAACTGAGTTAAATAAAGGAGGAATTTTTAAAATTACAATTTTGTATTTGTTTTATTTTCTGCGGATAGTAGGTATATTCAATTGATCAATGGGGTAAGTGCGACTAGTTTCCCGAATCTTACAATTGTGTGACTTTTTTTAAATTTCTAAAAATCGTGGATTAATGGTATTAATTTACCTAAATAAATAGGTAGTTAAATAAATGGCAGACTGTATCTGATCTAGATGCACTGATTATTATTTATCAATATTGGCTAGGTATATAATATTAAATAAAATATTAAAATTGCAATACCTTCTTTTTTTAAAGAACAGAGTAGGTATTTTTTAATCATTTTCATTTCCTAACAGAAATTAATTAACGATATTATATTTTTCAGGAATCATCATTGCGAAATCGAAGTTGGCCATGTTTGCCGATGAGTCGATGATGTCGCTTCAATCGACGTTCTCCTGGTGGATGGATGAGTACATTCTTCAAGTTGAGTTATTTTCTCAAAAGAAACAGAGAAGAAAGAAAGGGATGCACGCCAACCATGAGCCAATATTTATCTGCTCTCGCTCTGTTGTTATGTTATTATTCTACATCTATTTGGACTTGCTAACACTTTGAGCGAAAATGGAGGAAAAATTGAGTTGTATGATCATTATTTTAGTTTATTTAGTTATTTTCTGCGTCTTGCTAGTGGAGGTTGTGATGGTCTCTGAGTTGCTCTAGATAATTTTAAGGGTTGAAGAAAAGCCAATGCCCCAGCTACTTCGTATTTGGATTGATCTTTATGATTATGACATGATTATAGGCTTATGCAATGCATTCCGAGTGTGGATGGGGTGGGTTATGGGTTTTGTAAATATTTCTTTCTGTTGGATGAGTATGTAGGTATGTATGTATTTACATTCATTCTTGTTTCTCGATACCTAGTAATTTTCTGGAGTGAATAATGTGCATATCCGATTAATTATTGATCTTGCAGCAGCGTAGACGTGTAGAAAATATTAAAAGAAAATGTGACTTCGTGTATATGTATGCACCTACAAAAATTGTTTTAGTACCTATGCCCTATCTTTTTTCAATTTACCAAGTTATGGTAGAAAAATGATCTGAATAAATCATTCAAGAAATACTTTGCTGGAAAAATTGGTAAATTTAAAATTAAATTCTGCGATAAACATTTTTACATTTCCAATGTCAGAGTAAGGCTAATTGCACACACACCGATTTTGGACGGCCAGTATAAAATCGGCCGACATTTTACCGGTAGCAGGGTGCTAGCACACTCACCGGATTTTTACCGGTCTAACAATCAGTTGCTTTGTTGTCGTGATCGTGAAGCGAGAGCAGTCGAATGGAATGGTCAGCAAAAAATCGGTGCGTGTGCAAGCGTGTATTTAATCACGTACGCCACTACTTCCCGATACTGCCGGCGATACAGTGGCAGCGGTCGGCGTGTGTGCCAGCTGCCAGGTCCCGTTCCCACATGTGGTTCACTATTGAAATTTGGACGACCGGTATAAAATCGGCCGTCCAAAATCGGTGTGTGTGCAATTAGCCTAAGGGGTAGGTAGATACCTACATTAAAAATTCTAAGCCCCAATTCATATCCCATTCCATTTGATGCTGTTTGCATTTGCAATCAGACCGATATGGATAGCATCTGCAAACAACATTTAAATACCAGAAATTACTGTAAATAGTTCTATCCTAACTAATATTGCCATATTTATATGCCAGTGTAATACTACTAAAGAAAGTGGATTCAGTTTGTATGGAAAACATTTCTTTTTATCCTATCGAGTGGGTAGCAAAGCGCAACGGAAGCCATTTCACGGATAATGCTATACAGAACTTTAACTTGATCACAGGCGAACATTTTTGAGCTGTATTCCAAGTATACATAACTATTTCTTATACAGAAACATTAGTCCATACTTGCAAGTACTTATACAATACTC
Organism: Cheilosia scutellata; assembly: GCA_955612985.1. Taxonomy (NCBI): domain Eukaryota; kingdom Metazoa; phylum Arthropoda; class Insecta; order Diptera; family Syrphidae; genus Cheilosia; species Cheilosia scutellata. The sequence continues at coordinate 72,124,246 of OY015312.1, forward strand.
ATTTAAATAGTAGGTACAAACAAAATAACAATTTTATACCTAGTGTCCTAGTGTATAAACTCAATGCAGATAGGTAGCAAGAATGGGTAGATAGGTATTTAGATATGTTTTGTGTTTTAAATTTGAAATGGACATACAAAAATCAAAAGTATTTCGAATTGTGGTAATATTGTATACTAAAAAAACATGAATAGCATTGCAATGATCATACATTTGCAAAGCGAAAGCGTCGAAGAAGATGAGTCTGCAAAAAGAGAGCTGAGACATATAAGAAGAAAAATCAGTTCAAAATCCGATCCTCTGGATTTACCAGATTCAAAGTAAATAGATACATATAAATACAAAATAGTTTGAGGTGGAAAATAATGCCAATAATATTTCCAGATTCAAAATGTACTTTAGACTTCGCAAAGAAGCCTTTGTCTATTTGTTAAATGAAGTGAAGGATAAACGTCCTGCAGCGGGGAGTTCTTTGCCAGTGCCAGTCATTTTAAAACTGGCTTCGACATTGCGTTTTCTTGAAAGGTGGCTACCAAAAGGATGTAAGGAATGATTTCCTTAGTAAAATCCTAACAAAAATGCTTACCGTTATCGACGAAAATAATTACGCGCACAATGGATAAACATGCATTACCTACACGGAAGAAGAAGGGAATTGTGCAAAAAAAAAAAAAGCTGGAATTTCATTTGATCGGAGTTGTTATTTTCACCCTTAATTATAAGAGAATTATAAAATCACTGCATAAATATAAACAATTACCAAAACTCACATGAAAACATGTTTTTTCTTAAATTTGCCTCCTATTCATTTAAGAATTTGTAATCGACAATAATCGGCATTTTAGGAGTCGTTTTGTGCAACTAAAACGACTGTCAAAATGCGAAAAACTGTGTTGACGTTTGTAGAACTTGTGTTCCACACTACTTAAACGCCCATATGTCGTTAAACGACATAAAACGCCTAGAAACGCCACATGTAATACCGATTTCAAAAAACGCCATTTGTCGTTTAATATAAACGACACGTAGAATAAGGGTGATTATCTATTTTTGTTATCCTTTTTATTTTTGATTAGATATATAAAATATGGAACTAAAACAATTTTAAATTAAAAAAAAATTAAATTTGTGTAAAATTTTCTGACTCTTTGACTTTAAACCGCTCTCCTGAAAAATCGTGTTTTTCAGTTATGCCGGTTTTCTAAAACAGCGACGATAGTGTATTATCTAAGTTTCACACTAAAAAAATCCGATAATTCTGTATTCTGTAGTATAATCAAAAAAACCTAAAGAAACAGAACCATGAAATGTTGTCCCTTAGTGTACGATGTAAAATAGAAAAATATATAGTTGTCCTTCTCTTTTATGAATCGCGCTCTAGCTGTTCGAGAACGATCAAGTTTTTTTTTTTTTTTTTGGTTAAAAAACCACGCTACCGAAAGAGGTAAAAATTAAATTAGCAAAGTGTATAAAATAAAAGTAAAATACAATAAAGAATATAAAATAAATGTACTACAACCTCAGATGTGGGGTTTCATATAGTTATAAACAGAAAAAACTCGTGGATTAACAAAGTTTAATAAGATTTTAAGTGATACTTCAGCCAACCATGGATCGCAGAAATGTTACAAGGCAACAATTTGCGGAAGCGCTGCGTGCTGCCGGCGTAGATGTTTCTGAAACAGCCACACTGACCCAAGTACGCTCTCTATATGAACACACTTTTCCACCCCTAGAAGGCGATACTTCCGATAATTTCACTTCTGGTGGTGAAACTCCAGCCGATGCAACTGCTTGTGTGACTTCAGATACTTCTGGTGCTGGAACTTCTGCCGAAGAAATACCTTATGTGACTTCCGACAAAAAAACATACGGTGGTGCAACTTCTGCTGGTGTTCTTAGGTCAAATCCCGTAAAAATTGATGCATTTACTTCTGGTGTCGGGACTTCAGCCGAAGAAATACATTATGCGACTTCCGATAAAAAAACTTACGCTGGTGAAACTTCTGCTGACGATTCCCTTAAGACAAATCGAACAAACACAGAGACCGCTCACGTTGGTACTTCTTGTAGTGTGGTCACCCACAACGATGGTATTACTTCCGCGTGCATTGTGACTTCTGATAGTGTTCGCAATGCGTCTGCCGCAACTACTCAGGAACATCGTGTAGGTAAGGTGTATGCGAACGATATTGAAGAGGAGCAGGAACTCTTAAGACTTGAGAGACGTAAGCGAATTTTGGAGCTAAAAAGAGAACTGACCGAAGCTGAAACTGGATCTGAATCTCAACCCGGAAGGAGAATAGATTTCTCTGACGTTGAAAATGCTGTATCACCGTTCACAGGGGATGACTCCTACAGTATCCGTAAATGGATATCAGACTTCGAGGATGTGGTGCACTCACTCCGATGCGATGAGCGTTGCAAATATCTTTTCGCTCGTCGTCTCCTCCAGGGTACTGCTAAAGTTTTGCTTCGAACCGTCAGAGTCGATAATTGGGATTCGCTAAGAGATCTCCTCATCACCGAATTTGATCGACGAATGAGTAAACATGACGTCTACCGCAATTTAAGTCAGCGAAACCGACGCCGAGATGAACCGTTGCTGCATTATGTACTTTCGATGCAGGAAGTAGCTGCACAAGCCGATGTCGATGAAACAGACTTGATCGAATTCATCATAGATGGCCTGGGTGACACTCCGTCAAATGCGTCCATTTTGTATTCTGCTAAATCCATTTCGGAGCTCAAAAGGCTTCTTCCGCGCTACGAGAAGAGGAGAGTATCAAAGCCGACACCGTTGCCAAAAACCAACCTTATGCATACTTCCGCAACTTCTGTAAATAAAAACCCGACGAATACTAGTGGCCAAATCAGATGTTACAATTGTTCGTCATATGGTCATCTGGCGGCCAGTTGCCCGAAGGAGAAACGCCCTGCTGGTTCGTGTTTTCGCTGTGGAGATCTGGGACATGCATACAAGAACTGCCCAAGGGCACCTAAGCCCAAACAAGTTGGAGCCGTCAAGGAGGACTACGTAACCGAAGACACCGATAGCGATGATGAGATAGTACAGGGTCTAGGCGCCGTGCAGATGGTAAGCGTCGCTTTTCTATTAAGTTGTAATAAGTGCACAGACTTTATTAATTCCGATTCTCTTTTGGACACTGGTAGTCCCGCTAGCTTTATATACAAGTCATTACTGCCTGAAGATATTTTGTCCGGACCATTAACATATTCAAGATATAGAGGAATAGGAGGAATTAAACTATATACATACGGTACGGTACGTTGTTTTATTAATATATGTGGTCAGACACAAGAAGTTTCACTTATGGTCATTTCAGACGGACTCATACCTATGCCGCTTTTGATTGGTCGTGACATACTTAAGAAGTTTAATATAAGTCTGCAAATGAAATACCGCAAAGACAAAATATCTTCAGAACAGAATTGTGTATCTTTCTTTAACATTAATAAATATTCACTTTCAAATCATTTGCATTTGTGCACACACGAACAAGATAGTACTGTATATAAGACAACCGTTTTTCCAACAAGAGGTAATAGTAGTGTAAAGAAAGTGTTGGAAACTGACCTGGTGTTAGGCCCCAACAATGGGAATGAAAAATTACTGAAGGATAATTGTGATCCTCATGGTGAATCTGATGGGTGTAAGATCTTCACTATAGAACTAGGAGAAGCCGATAATATTGATGTATGCCCGAACCTTGACCTAGTGAATTTAAAGAAAATTAAACGTATCATTGATGAACATTATGTTCAGTTTGACCGATCGAAGGCAAAGCCGTTAGATTACGAAATGCATATTCATCTTACTACAGATACTCCATTTTTCTCTCCACCTCGGAGATTGTCCTTTGCTGAAAAGCAAAAGGTTAATGATATCATTAGAGATCTTTTAGATAGGCACATTATTAAAATAAGTGATTCCCCTTATGCCTCTCCGATTGTCTTAGTTAAAAAGAAATCTGGAGAAACACGGATGTGCGTAGATTATCGGGCCCTTAACAACCTTACGGTGCGAGATAATTACCCAATACCATTAATTGAGGATTGTATTGAGTTTTTAGAGGGGAAAAAAATATTTACCTTACTAGACCTTAAGAGTGGATTTCATCAAGTGAAAGTTTCTTCTGCCTCGACGCACTTCACCTCCTTTGTTACTCCAAGTGGGCAGTATGAGTTCTTACGAATGCCATTTGGATTAAAAAATGCCCCCAGTGTATTTCAGCGGTTCATCAATAGAGTATTTCGAACATTTATAGATGCAAATCTGATAATGGTATACATGGACGACATAATTATTGCAAGTAATGACATGGATGAACACATTAAGCTGCTAACTCGTATTCTTCAGTGTATTTCAATAAACGGGCTAGAATTAAAGTTGTCTAAGTGTCGGTTCGCCTATTCCATAATTGAGTATCTAGGTTACAAAGTTACTGAGCATGGTATTCAACCAAGTGAATCCCATTTACGGGCAATTTCCAACTTTCCAGTCCCTACAGACCGTAGGAAACTTCATTCATTCTTAGGACTCTGCTCGTACTTCAGACGATTTGTTGAATCATTCTCGCGAATAGCTAAGCCTCTGTACGACTTGTTGAAAAAGGAAGTTCCGTTTAATTTCTCTTCTGAATGCGAAAGTGCCTTTCATAAGCTTCAGCAATGTTTAGTATCCTCGCCAGTGCTCTCAATTTATAGTCCCAAACGGGAAACTGAGCTACATTGCGATGCTAGCTCCATAGGATATGGTGCAATTCTCCTTCAGAGGCAAGACGACAAGAAATTCCATCCAGTAGCATATTTTTCCAAGAGAACAACGCCACAAGAATCTAGGTATCATAGCTTCGAGCTTGAGACTCTAGCGATCATGTCGGCACTTGAACGTTTTAAAGTTTATTTGCTAGGAATTCCATTCACTATAGTCACCGATTGTAGTGCTCTTACGATGACATTAAGTAAAAAAAACGTGAACCTAAGGATAGCCCGATGGGCCTTAGAACTCGAAAATTATAATTACAAAGTTAAGCATCGTAGTGGAGTGAGAATGAGTCATGTTGACGCCTTAAGTAGATGTGAAGTAATAGCTGTTGTTAGTTCTGAAGACATTGACTTTCAGTTGAGAGCCGCTCAAGGACGTGACCCACTGATTTCAGAATTAAGAGAAAAATTGTGTTCCGAAGATTCGAATTTATTCGTTCTTCAGGATGGTATCGTCTTCCGTAGAACTAGAGCTGGTGAACTTCGATTTTATGTTTCTACCGATATGGAACATAACCTGATTAGATATGTTCATGAAAAGATTGGGCACCTGGGTGTTACAAAGTGTTCTGACCAAATTCGGGCTCACTATTGGTTTCCAAATATTCAGGAAAAAGTGGAAAAGTTCACAAAAAATTGTATACGGTGTATTATGTACTCGTCACCGGCACGTTCGAATGAGCGTAACTTATTTAGTATTCCTAAGGAGCCCCTTCCATTTCACACAATCCACCTTGATCACTTCGGCCCTCTTCCGGCTTTACAATCCAAAAGGAAGCATATTCTTTTGGTTGTAGATGGATTTACAAAATTTGTTAAGTTGTATCCAGTTATTTCAACTAGTACAAAAGAAGTCTGCGGGGCTCTCACCAAATATTTTGAGTACTACAGCCGTCCGTCTAGGGTAGTAACTGATAGGGGTACGTGTTTCACCTCGTTAGAGTTTACTTCGTTTCTATTGGACCGTAACATTACTCAGGTTAGAGTAGCCGTTCAGTCACCACAAGCCAATGGCCAGGTTGAAAGAGTAAACCGAATTCTAAAAGGCATGTTAGGCAAGCTCAGTAATTCACTACAACATTCAGATTGGGTTCAAAAATTATCTGAAGTTGAATATGCATTAAATAACACGGTTCACAGATCAATTCGCACTACACCAAGTAAACTTCTGTTCGGTGTCAATCAGCGAGGTGTAATTGTTGACAAGTTAACTGAATTTTTGGAAGAGAAGGGATTAAATGCCCCAGAAAGAGATTTAGAACAGTTTAGGCAAAATGCCTCCAAGGCAATTACAAAGGTTCAGGAATACAACAGTAGACATTTTGGGGAACATAATTATCCGGCAAGAACTTACAACAAAGGGGACTACGTGGTTATAAAAAACGTTGATACGACGCCTGGCACCAACAAGAAGCTTCTTCCTAAATTCAAAGGGCCATACGTCGTTCACAAGGTATTACCAAATGACAGATATGTCATTCGTGATATTGAAAATTGTCAAATAACTCAGCTCCCTTATGACGGAGTTGTTGAGTCCAGAAATATTCGCATGTGGAAGGTAAACACCATTGTTTGAAGAACGGTTGTCTTAAGCGACGCTTAGGTTCATGTTATACTTAAGAGATTATTGTAAATAGTTTGTTTTAAGGAAACTGTCTTGTAAATAGCTGGAATAATTTGAAATGTATTGTAAAAGGTATTGCATAAGATAAGGAAGGAAGATGCGCGGCGCCACTAGGTAGATATTAGTTTTTGATCGAGGTCGATCAAATTGTCAGATTGACCGAGATGTAGTATAATCAAAAAAACCTAAAGAAACAGAACCATGAAATGTTGTCCCTTAGTGTACGATGTAAAATAGAAAAATATATAGTTGTCCTTCTCTTTTATGAATCGCGCTCTAGCTGTTCGAGAACGATCAAGTTTTTTTTTTTTTTTTTGGTTAAAAAACCACGCTACCGAAAGAGGTAAAAATTAAATTAGCAAAGTGTATAAAATAAAAGTAAAATACAATAAAGAATATAAAATAAATGTACTACAATTCTATATTTTGTAAGTTCGTAAATTATTGCCTCCATCATCTAATTATTAACAAAAATATACATAAGTATTCCACACTAAATAAAACAAAATATGTTGATGCATTTTATTTTCAGTTGAATTTTTAACTTTCTCGTTTATATTGCTCCACAATTCAGTTGTTTGTTATTGAGATCTGATGGTCATCATACACCATGCATTTTGTGTTGTGATATTCAAAAAAGTTGAATTTTCATCAATTCATATGTGCATCAAACATCTATATATATAAAAATGAATGTTTGTCTGTCTGTTTGTCCTTTATAGAATCGTAAACTATGCATTTGATCCAACGAGGATTATTGAGTTGGTTTGGTCAAAATTGGACAAAGGGGCGTGGCACCACCCATACAAAAAAAACATTCAAAATCGTATATCTAGAAAACCACCAAATCGAATGAGCTCAAACTTACAGATGATCTTAGTTATTGGCCATGGAGTGATCCTGTGAAGTTTGGTCAAAATTGGACAAAGGGGCGTGGCACCGCACACCCCATCCAAAAAAACATTCAAAATCTTATATCTACAAAACCGCCGAACCGATTGAGCTCAAATTTACAGACGATCTTAGGTATTGGCCCAGGAGTGCTTCTCTGAAGATTAGTCAACATTAGACAAAGGGGCTTGGCACCTCCCATACAAAAAAGATCTTCTATGGGGTGAAAATCGATGACGTTGCAACTCGATAACCGCTTGGGCGATTCTCATGATTCTTTTTTTGTTTTGCTTGTATTGCTGTATTTCAGGTTTACGCAGAAATAAAAATCCAGAAAATCAATTTATTCTCATTTTTCGCATTTTAAGATAGAACATTATTATCTAAGACCTAGCAATACAACTTATGTGCACGGGCAAAGCCGGGCGGGTACAGTTATATTACTTACCTATATAAAAACGTTGGTGCGTATGTAAGTCCGATAATGGCCGCTGAACCACTGAAGCTATCCGCCTTCATACCTATTAAAAGAAATAATTGAACAATAATATCAAAATAAATCTTGAAATATTTAAAATAACTATTTTAGTCAGAACAACGTTTGCCGGGTCAGCTAGTTTTTATATAATTAAGCATTTATTAAGTAAAATACTTTATGAATGTAGATAGCTAGTCATATATAGTATATTATAAGTTATAACCTCAGTTGCGAAACGATATCCGCTGGTTTTTACCAATTTGAATGCTTGGGGTCATACTACCTATGACCTACCTAATGCAAAATGACATTTTGCTTGAATGTATCTCACATAAATTAGTTGCGATTAAACCACTTACCAACTGATACAGCTACATTCAATAATATCCAAAGGAATATTGGTATTTCAGTTTTCATTTCACTTTCTTTCGCAAATAATTTACCTACCAAAGATCTAACAATGCATTCATAAACGCATCTTTTTGTACCTGTTCTTTCAAATGCATTTACCTGAGACCTTGAAGCGAAAAAGTGCACTAATGCTTGGGCAAAATTGCTCGTGCATTCGAACTACGCACATTAATTTTGAGGAAAGGCAACATGGAAACACGACTCACTAATCCCAAAATGTTGACGTCGCGACAATATTAAATCGAGAACTTCCGTCAAACGCTCTTGTCGCTTTTATGCTCACCGAACCTTAGCGCTTTATCTTGTTACGGTGTGTCTTCAGGTATATAAAACCATTAGTTTGCCATGGCGCAAAGAAAATTATCGTTCATCGACGGTACTCTTGCAATTCGAAACTCTATCCACTATATAGATAAAAGAAGCAAGGACGCCTTTGTATTGTCAGTTGAGTTTTTGAATTTGAACTGGTAACAGGTAGTTCTCCGCGTAGATTCATCCATCCATCCATCCATTTATCTATCATCAACATGCACCACATCATCAAGTGTATCGTTGTTTATCTAATTGTGAGTGAAATAAGTGCAAATGAAACTATCGTAAACGAAGTTAAAGAGCGTGATAGTGGTTGGCTAAAAAGTGCAGAAATGGTTCTCGCTGGTCCAGCTGGTCATGTTGTCGTGGAAGTCGCGAAGGATCTTCTAAGTCGATCAGCTGGAAATAGCCAAGTTTTGAGTTTAAATCTCACCAACCTACTCGTTATTATCCTTCTAAAGGTGTTAATTTTTGCTGCAGGCCTCTTAGGCGCTGGTCACTGGAGTCAATATGGGCGTGGTAGAAGCCTTTCGCCGTGTACGTAACTATAATAAAGTAGTTTTAATTGAGTTGAACCATTAAAATGGAAAAATGTAATTCCTTTGACAGCTTCGGTACTTGAGCAGGGCGAGGGACACTTAATCACAGGATTCTTGGCCGCCCAAGGATCTGCAAACGACGGATGCTTGTACCAAGCTGCTTGCCGCTCTCCAATCGCTGCATATGAATATGCTCGTGCTGCTAAGGCCCTACTAAATGGAATTGAAAAATTCGAAGGGTAGGCAATTAGTTTTATTGACTGTGACTAATTTGCAGCGTAAATATGTGTGTGTTTTATTTCCTCATATGTATAGTGACGTTCGTGACAATCCCCGCTATAACGATTTGATTGTTCTGGTTGAGAAGGCAGCTTACGATGGGTACAGGGGAACACCATGCGATTCAACTTACAAGTGCAACATTTAGCAATGTCAATGTGTTTTAATTTTACGTAAATAATTTATTCTTATTTGTTTGTATTTTGCTAACACATAGTAGAAATGGTGGAATTTGTAAATATGTTGAAAATGTCAACAAAACTAAAAATGAGTATTTAATTTGCTATTTAGACTATATTATAGGATATTTTGTTCAGCTTCTCTGCTTTCGGATACCGCCTTCATGTACTCTGGGTAGTGCAGCAGTCCATCTCTGTTTGTGTCGGCAATCAGTAAAAACTCGTCTATAACCTCTGAAAATGGAAATGGTTATCAGCTGTTTGTTCAGAACCTGAAGAATTCTAAATAGCTACTTACCAACAATGTGATTCAGTTCATCAGATGCATTTTGCAAGTAAGTATCTCTATCTAGTTTTTTAAATGAGTCATCTTGGTGCAGAGCAGCTTGTAGCATCTCCAGTCCATCCAAAGCGTTGTTTTTATCATTGTCGTGGATCTATAAAAAATACAAATACAAAACATGTAAAGGAGAGTTCAGATGAAAAAAATGTTGAGCTTTCGAAATGAGGTCTCATTATTTGGACGTTTCAAATTTCAATGGCAGATGTGAAAAACTTGTTTATTAATTTTCTCTTCTTACAAGGAGTGTTTAGGTGTTTAAGCACAGCCTAAGGACCACACATTTTGTAAAAATCGTCTAAAAAAACATTTTTTTAGTTGAGAAAATACCCGAAATTTCAAAAATGAGGTCTCATTATAGCAGTGCTGTGAATAAAGATTCATATCGTGTCATTATATTAGTCAAAATATTAAGCTCCTTAGGTCATGAATTCAATATAAATCTTGCATTTCTTGACATTATTATATCGTTCTTTTATTTCTGCGAAATCCTTCCATCTAGGTATATCTATTAAATGTTACTGATAGATACTCGTATTAAGCTCATATTCTAAACAAAGACGAAATTTTAAGTAAACGAGAATTTAAAATATTTTAAATTGTTTTTATGTAGCTGTATATATTACACAATATTTGTATACGAAATTTAAACAAATTTAAACGAAATCTTACATTTTATTGAGTTTATTTCCTGTTTACTTGTACTTGTTTCTTTAGAATGCGTAAAATATTAAATTCTAAAGAGTTGGCCATTGGCAAAATTAGTAAAAACTTAAAAGTAGAGCAACAGTGTTTCAACAAACAATTTGCTAAATTTTAGGGTTTCAAGGCAGGACCGAGTAAACGTCGATCAAAAATAAGCTTCTTGGGTGACATTTCGTAATATTTATTTTTTTATTGAAGGGAATTGTTTGCTTTTCCAATTGGTTTCAAATTCACGAAGTTTTGAATATTTACGGGAGCAAAAAGGCGTGAAAAAGGATAAACAAAATTGACAGGTTTCAATTGGTGTTGAGAATCATGGCAACATCGGCAGATTGGCGCTATTGAGAAGTAGCTAATAGAAGTAATGGCGCATAATTATAGTTACCTGAACTGATTCACTTTATGAACTTATCCTTTGAATGCCAAAAATTCTTTCTTTTTCTATTAAATCAGCGAAAGCGTATGATCATAAGCCAAAAGTTACCTAACCATTTTGCATTTTTGAAAACATGTGCGAGCAAATTATGGGAAATCTTCCGGCTGACTATCTGCAACAGAGTTCACCGTTCGCCCATACTGCTGTTGACTACACCGGCCCATATGAAGTCAAGGCACGCGGTGGCAATATGTATTATGTAGCACGGTGAAAAAAATAAGTAGCAGTTTTTGTTTGTATGTCAACTTAAGCAGTTGATCTCGAGTTTGTGGAGGATATGTCAACAGGAGCTTTCATAGCAGCATTTCTTCGATTCACTGGCATCCGAGGCAGCTGTACTCATCTGTGGAGTGATAATGGAACTTGTTTTGTCGGAGCTGAAAAAGAATTGGCCAAAATGGTGAACAGTTGGTCAAAAATTAATTCAGACGAATATAAGGAATTGCGGGAATTAAGGGCGAAGTGGCATTTCATTACGCCATCGGCGGCGCCACATCAAGGTGGTCTATGGGAATCAAACGTAAAGGCCATGAAATATCATTTGCGTCAAGTTATAAGTCAGCAAAAATTAACCAGCAGCGATTTCCAAACACTACTATCTACTGGTGAAAATCAGTGCGAAATTGAGCTCTCGGCCACTTACTGTGCTAAGATGATCCGGACGATTTATTTTTTTTTATCGCCTGGGCATCTGATCAGTGGAAGACCCCTCAAGCAGCTATTCGGAGAACGGATCCACGAATCGCCAAAAAATGCACTACGGCGGTACGCGATCACACAGCATATGTCGCAATCATTCTGGAAGCAATGGCACTTATCATATTTAAATGAGCTTCAACCAGTGATGGGACTTCTACCACTTAAGTGGTATTTCTACCACTTTTTGCTCAACCCAAAATTCTACCACCCACAAATCCAAATCTACCACTTGGAAAAAATGGAACAATAACGCATATAATAAAAAATACCCACGCATTATAAGACTTATTTTCCATCATCCACATAATAGAAACCGAGTGGTTGAATAATTTTAAACTTTTGTGCACTGGAAAATTGGTATACTGGTAGGTATAGGTACTGAACTTTGGAAAAACTCTGTGATGCTTTGTGAGGTGACGTTTAGAGAGCTCAAGAAAATTTGTTCTGAATGTTTGCAAAAAAATTCGGGGCGCAGTAGCGCAGTGGTTAGTGTGCTGGACTGCTGTGCGAGGGATCCCAGGTTCGATCCCCGGAAAAACACAAATTACATCTTAGTGTTTTTTTCTACTGCGCCACCTCTCGCGAACGTCTGACAAACATCCGAGAGTATAACTGTCCTGAAAAAAGCTTCTCAATTCAGCTGTTCGGAATCGGCATAAAATCGTAGGTCCCTTCCATTCGTCCCAAAAATAGAAACTCACACAAACGAATGGTTGCGAGAAGCTAGGCCTAGGGTGTCTACCGCCTGTTGCGCCACATATTTATTTATTTATTTATTTGCAAAAAATTAATCATCATACATATTTTGGGTAATGATAGCATGATAGCAGCATTTATGGTATGTTTTAAAAATCTACCACTTTTTGGTTTCCCAAATTACCACCTTTTGCCTACCCTCAAGTCCCAACACTGGCTTCAACAACGACCAAAAATGAGAAATGCAAAAGAATATTTAAAAGCATGTAAATGATTTAGTGCTAATCACAGTCGAAAACTCAGCGCCGACATTTTGGAAAACCGGCCGAGTGTCAAGAATGGTGAGGCCGGCCGGTGCAAAAATTGGTTTTGCTACCTTTGAATAAATTTGAAGGGGGGAATGTGTAAAATAACGATTTTATACTATACATAGTTAATATTTAGTTTTTTTTTGTTTGAGAAAAATGCCTTATTGAATTAAAAAAAAAAATTCGTTGGATTTGAAAAATTAAAAGAAAGAAGCTGATCAGGAAAAAAATTATATTTTTTTATATGCTGAAATGATTTCACCAAAAGGGAAAAAGGTAAACAAATGATCGAATTACAGTCTATTGGTTTTTTTTTATTAGGGTTATCGAACAAAAAGAATAAGATATTGAATTTATGTATATCTATAATCTTATTTAGGAAATTTTAGCATCGAATAAAGTTGCTCAAAATTCATAAATTGGTCTACCTTTACTTGGATTCAACAATGGGTTTTTAGTTTTTCTTAATAGTCATGTCTGTAGCTTTAATACCCTATTTCCACCTAGCGGAAAACACCCGAAAACTTCATCCAAAATAGAAGTTATCCCATATCCACGTAAAAACATGTTTTTCGAAGTAGTTTTCGATGAAAACACCTGTAAAACTACATACTTCCAATCTTTGGGTTGTTGAAGCAGACACACCTTCTTCCACATTCAGCGAGTTCAGCAAAACTGCTGATACGCAAGCTCCCACTCAGTTTTGCTGTTTCTACTACTATTTTGTTCAAGCTTTTTTGTTTACAAATGTGGTTATATTTGCACAATGAGCAACAAACATTCAGTTTTTCTTGAATTTTAGAATTTTAACGATTATAAAGTACATAGATACCTACCTACCTTATTTACTAAAATAAAAGTCTACTCGACATTGACATAGCTAGAAACATCAAACACAACCTATCTCCTAGCTGCTGTTCGGTGTTAATGATTCGATGAGTTTTCCTTTTCGTAATAGAGTAAGAGCTAGCAACGTTTTTTCTCAAGTCATTTTAGCAAGGCTGTAACTCTGTGAGTGTGAGCTTAGTTCGTGGTGGCTACTGAACGCGAAAATACATTTCTGGCAGCGCTGCATTGTTTTACATAGAATGCCATAAACTCATTTTAGTAAACTTAAGATTTTGGTATATGATGAAACCGGAGTTTTGGTTTAGCTTTAAGGAATTAGTAGTGTGATAATGTCTCTAACATAATATCAAAAATTTTACTTTGCTATTATGACTAATATTTTGCCTTTTTTTGCACTTTTAAGGATGTCTGGTGAAACTTTAATACCGGCAATTGCATTTTCTGCCTACATCGGTCGCAAATTAACACATACCAAAATCTTAAGTTTGCTAAAATGAGGTACCTAAAATGCCAGAAATGTATATTCGTGTTCAGTAGTCACCACGAACTAAGCTCACAAAGTTACAGCCTTGCTAAAATGACTTGAGAAAAAACGTTGCTAGCTCTTAGTCTATAAACTTTGTTTTCAGTGCGGTGTAAATAGGTTATAATAAGGACAATTTGGCATTTTTCTTTTGCCATCTTTCGAGAATGAAAAGCCTCTTTAATGTGACTCTGGAGGGGGAATAGCACAGGCGTTCTGAAGGTGATCATCACTTCAAATTTATTCAAGGTTACCAGCTTCAGAACAGCCGGATACAAACATCTTCAGCACATTTTTTGCATCAAAATTAATTTTATTATTGTTTGGAATTTAAGAAAACTACTTTTTATTTGGTACCAAAGACATGTATACCGCCATGCTATACATTACACTATATAGAGGAAACGTCAAGTACAATTATTCCCAAAAAGAATTGTAGGTATTCTTTTTTTTTAATTGCCAACTTCAAGCAGTATCTATGTCAGAGCATTCACAAATAATTTTGAAAATCTTTCACTCATATAATAACAAGCTCAACTTGAGCTTACATTTGACGTACCGAAATAAGTTTCTGTCCTCGGTCCCCTTGGCCCAGAACTTCAGAGCTATCAAAAAACAAATCAATGGCGTTAATAGCGAAAACATTTGGTTGTTCTACGAAGTTTTCGGGGAAATACAATTTTCTAAGAAGACCGGAAGTTTTCGAGCACCGCAAAAGAGAGGAGATTGGACGTAAAACTACTCCAAAGAAAGATTTGCCGGACAAGTAGAGCCAACCCATTTCTGATTTCCATAAAAATTAGGGAGATTGTTACCCCTAAACTCTATCAAGAACTCACGGCCAGGGCTGTTAGGCGCAGTGTCGTAGAACAAAATCCTCGTGGGTGCATATTCCACAAAAAAAAAACACATTATGTCAAGAAGAACAAGGAAGAGCAGAAATTTCGAAAGACTCCACGAAAACCAGTGCAATTTTGGAAAAAAGTTCTTTGGTTCGGTGTTGGTCCATTAGTTGTATAAGGGTGGACCCTTGATCGACACGCTTATAAAAGTATATTAGAGAAAACCCCTTTTTTCATGCATATCAGAAACATGTGATTTGAAACACCACAACCATCCTTAGCATACTCCGCGGAGAGTTGGGATTGACTCGCGCAAAGTCCCGACCTGAACCCAATTGAAAACTTGTGGGCGGACATCAAAAGAGCATTAAAAGCCAAAAATCAAGAAATGCTGAAGAGCTTTTCGAAAACATTAAGGAGGTGTGGAACTATATACCACCAAATTAGGATGCCGGATGGCGCAGTTGTCAGTGTGATGGACTACTATGTGCGAGGAGTCCCAGGTTCGATCCCCGGAAACACACAAATTACATCAAAGCCCAGTATCCTCCTCGCGCTAAATTTTGTCTCCTATACAAAACATATCTACAGAGATAAAATTTAGTGACAGTTTAGCAAAGCAGTATCCTGTTCCGCACGCTAAATTCTTATTTTCATATAGATGGGACACACTAATATTAGGCGTATTTTTTTGAGAATCTATAGCTAGCTCACTTTTACTTTTACATGCAAAACTGTTATACTCACTTTTGGTTATGTTATACTCACTTTTGGTTTTACATACAAAATTGTTATACCTACTCACTTTTGGTTTTGTTATACTCACTTCCCAAAAAAATACGCCTATTGTCAGTCGAGTATAACAATATTGTGTTATACGCACTACTTACAATTTTATTATACTCGGCCAAGAAAATGTCTCCACTGATTTAGCTCGCGAAAGAATTGTCTGGTACATTAAATCGGCGATAAATTTTGACTTTTCCGAAACAAAACAAATTCTGAATCAACTACTTCATGGAATACTTGAAAATCGATGTTAGTGAATAGGAAAAAAGTGAAAAAATAACAAAAATCAAAATACCTACATGTGGCAATAAAATATGGGTGTGTGTCCTATCTATATCCTGTACAACGAATTTAGCAAGCATTTATCTGTGCTGTGGAGAAAAGTGCGGTCGCTAAAATTTAGCGCGAGCAGGATAGGTACCTCTTGCGAACGTCTGACAAACATACGAAACTCATATCTCCTGAAAAAGCTTCCAAATCAGACACGGCATAAAATTGTAGGTCCTTTTATTCGCCCCAAAAATAAAAACTCACGAAACAAACGGTTGTGAGAAGCTACATATTCCTATAGGGACTTGTTGCGCCAAATATTTATTTATTTATAAGCACCCCTATCGTGGAATCCGCCGAGGGGAATTATTCACGGAAAAGAATATTTTGGTATAGTCAAAATCGCAAAGTGAACAGTTCCCCGTGTGGGTAATGTGAATGAGTTTAATTGTATCGTTAAAAACGTTCAAATCGAATTTTTCCCGAACGGGGAACAGTTCACTTTGCGATTTTGACGATTCCAAAATATTCCGTGAATAATTCCCCCCGGCGGATTCCACGATAGGGGTGAAGATGCCGGATTTTAGTGGAAAGTCTTCAGAAAATATTGACTGTCGTTTTATTATACTTATTTCTTAAATTTAATAAAATTAAAAAAAAATCGGAAAATAGTAGATGATTGCGTTTTACATCCCTAACTATACGAAAAATGGGTTACGTACGCACAACGATGTGCTCCGCGAGGAATTTCTCTCCAGAAAAGTGTTCCGACAAAAAAGATTTTGGGAACCGCTGGTATGGACTATAGACCAAACAAATATTAATTCAACTGCATAATATATGTGTTAATTAAATTATGAGGGATGAAGTTCGAGTATTGTACATTACTTGTTCTGAACGCGTTTGCAGATTTTTTTCTATAAATCCTTTCTATGAATAGCCAAAATGCATTAATTTTAAACATTTGCCATTTAATTTGGTGCAACTTTACTCAGGCAGAGACCGTTGCATGTCGTAGTTTGTATCTGAATGGTGTCAACATTTCGTATCCCCCTCTCTGGATAATGTTTGTGATTTATTTTAATTGATATCCACTCTGTCAAAAACTGTGCAGGAGCTCGACGCGAAGATAACCAGATAGTAACGAACCTACTCCACTGGGCTGCCAATTCAGCTTATTGCTCCCTTTTTCTGAATAACCAATAATAATTTACCTCACTAACCTTGAAATAGTAAAAATGTTTTTCATCTTCCGTCATTTCGTCAAGATTCACATTGATGCCCATCTCATGCAAATCATCTTCAATGCGACTAAACAAAATAGAACAATAATTATTGTTTAATTTGTACATTTCATTAGTTCACACCAATTTCCTTACTGTTCTTCATGAGTTAAATGTTGATCAACTTTTCTGTGTGTGGATTGTTCACTCCTTGGATGATGTGGTCCTCTTTTTACACCACTTATTAAATGAATTTCTGCCAAAAGAGCTAGCAAAAGCGAAATCCAGGGCAAAATACCTTTTCCACACATAGTTGTGGTATTAAAGTCCCCACATATTGCGAAAATATTTCTTCAGGTTTGCAGTGTGTGCGCCATTGTGTTTTCAGGGATTGTACTTTGGAGAAATCAATTATAGAAAAGTCATTACTGCGCAAGGGCTATGTAGCAATACGTTACAATTCCGGAAGATGGCGAAAGTGGTATTTGAAAGTAGGTATATGCTTAGTACGAAAATAATGTACTTAGCAACAAAGCAGAAAAGCTACACACAAAAGGTTTTGTCAATAAAATAATAAATTCAATAAACATAACTAGAAATTCGAAGTTATTTAGCTATTTTTGTAATAAATTGTTAAAATGTGTGACGAATTTTGCGACCAATATGAGACATTCAACCCCGAGAGGGAATACCAGAAATTTTTAAAAACCAAACCTATAGTCAATACTGCCAAACTCTATGAAAACTTACATGTTTCTGAACGAATGAAGTGTCCATGTAAGGCAACTTTTATACTCTAAACTGATATTTTATTCAGTTCTTGTTTCAGATTTGTTCAAAGGTTATGGAGTAGAAGTGGACGAGAATCCAATGTATCGTACCGTCAACTCGGAATATGGTTACTATTCACCAAATGCCTATACAATTCCAACACGAAACTTCCCACTATCTCAGAAATTCTCTAACGAAATTTCCAAATATGGAATGTATAGGAATTTCTCCCTTAATACCCAAATGGATAAGAGTCTGTTCTGAAGATTTAACTTGGTGTAAGTTGAAAGCTGTTACTAAATAGGTACCTATACTCTTTGCCACTAGGATGATAACAGCTTCATTTGCATTTATTTTTTTTGTTAAAAAATATTTTATCGATGAAATGATGTTTAATCTTTTTTATATTCATATAAATGCTCTTAATAACAAAATAAAATTTGTATACATAAAGAAATGAGTTTTTAATTTAAAAGATACAGTCTTATTGTCTACAATATGCTAATTTCGCTAGGTCGATCTCAAAAATTAATTGACGTAGAAGGCTGAAATTTGCACACAACTAGGGGCGTAGCGAGGGTTCGAGCATTGGGGGGGAGGGGGTGACTTTCATTGAAATGCCGACTTATTCCAGGAACTTGCCGACTGTATAGAAATCATAAAAATCAGCCCAGCGGTTATCGAGTTATATCTAACGACATCGAATTTCACCCCATCAATCCATCATAGAATTTGTTTTTTGTATGGGAGGTCCCACGCCCATTTGACCAATTTTGACCAATTTTCACAGAAAATATCCCGTGACAATACTTAAGATCTCCTGTAAGTTTGAGCTCAATTAATTCGGTGGTCTTTCGGATATAAAATGTTGATTGTTTTCGTTTGTATGGGAGGCCAATACCTAAAGGACTAACTATCTACGAACGAACGAATATTCGCAAGTTTTGACAGTCCGTTAACATGAACACTTCTAATTCCCGGCAGTTCGCGAATTTCAGCCATCAGCTGTATTAAGAAAACAAGTTTATAAACAGTTTAAATAACGAAATTTCGTTTTTCAAACTATTTGCCGCGAACGAAAATACCCTTGCCGCGAATGGTCAAATTTCGCAATCCACATCAATAAGCCGAGTTCCACAAACTAGCGAATGACATATTCCTTCGAATTTAACCTCAAATTAGAAATGCCGTCCGGTCTTTTTAAAATCGAATCGAAACTTGCTAAATTTTAAGGATTTCAGTCGGCAAATTCACCGATGCCGACCGTCCTTTTTCAAATCGAATCGAAACTCGCTAAATTTTAAGGATTTCAGTCGGCAAATTCACCGAGCCGACCGTCCTT
Organism: Cheilosia scutellata; assembly: GCA_955612985.1. Classification (NCBI taxonomy): domain Eukaryota; kingdom Metazoa; phylum Arthropoda; class Insecta; order Diptera; family Syrphidae; genus Cheilosia; species Cheilosia scutellata. Next base: position 72,143,540 of record OY015312.1, read on the forward strand.
TTTAAAATCGAATCGAAACTCGCTAAATTTTAAGGATTTCAGTCGGCATATTCACCGATGCCGACCGTCGCGTCCTTTTTAAAATCGAATCGATTTTTACGAGTTCATGTGGAACCTTTGAAAATGCTGACTTGTAGGTATACATTTACTAGCTTAAAAAATATACCTAATGAAAATACAAACCTAAGATCTAATTTTTGAAAATTGCTCGTTGATTTGCCGACTCTTGAAAAGCGTGGGGTGCGACACCCCCCTCCGATACGCCCCTGCACACAACATCCGATATAACTTTTTAAACGGTAAATACCAAATGGTAGCGATACATCGACTGATTTTGGAGTAATTTGTAATTATATGAAAAATTTTTGTAGACCTTGCCTTTTTTCGCCATTTTTACCTACATTGACCTTATCTGCCTTTTATTTTTTTTTTTTTTGTCATATCGATCAAGTTCATGTGCACTTTCTTCTTAACTGTACAGTTTAAAAAATAATATAGCCGAAGCCTTACTTGCACACGTCTGACAAACATCCAAGAGTATAATTCAGCCGCTCGGACTCGTCATAAAAATTGTAGGTCCCTTCCATTCGTCCCAAACATAAAAACTCACACAAGCGATTGGTTGTGATTGTGAGAAGCTAGGCCTAGGGTTCCTATACGGACCTGTTGCGCCAAATATTTATTTATCTTTTTTATGTCCTGTGTGCAATTGATTGCAGAAACATAATTTGAAGTATTGATCGATGAGAAATTGCAAAAAGCAAAAGGAGCAGCTGCTGATGTGGTCAAAACGCGTCATCTTTTCTGAAAATAAAGGACTCAAGATCATCAAACAAATAAGTAATGTGTAGTGGTTAGTAGCAACCTCCGACAAAAAAAATGTGTCTTGGGATCACATTTATGCCCATGTCCTCTCTTCAGCTCTTTCAAAGCTTTCCTGAGCTACAATCGCAGGAGTTTATTGCCAGCTAATTCTAAAATGTTTATGGTTGTACAGTGTTATTAATTATTATAAGGATTAAAACAGTCGATCTGCTAGCTGCAACTTCAGTTTCTGCCTCAATTTTACTTACGGAGAGCCTTGAATTTGAAGCAGCTCTCAGTATCACCCGCCTTTCCTGACATGTTATTGCTTTGTTGACTCTTCCTTTGCGGGTTTTTCCATAGTTCTCCAGGTCCTTAATAAAGCTGTTAACAACAGTGGCGCCTTCTCCAATCTTGCTGGCTATGTATGTCCTTGTGCCCGGTAAGCTCGAATTTGGCCTATTTCCTCCTTGGTTAATGTCTTTCCTTTAATACCCATAGTTGTGAATTGTATGAAGGTATTACTTAAACTAAGCTCCCTAATACTCAAAGTATCCTTTTATTTGATTTAAAACATGGTAACAGGTGGATAAAGCTACTGTTCCTAATCAAGTGACACGAAAAAAACAGGTCAATTTTATGAACCTTTTGGGAACCTTATGAACCTTTGGGAAAAGTGGCATTTATCAACTTAATCCCATTTTTCTTTTTACAATATAAACATAATACATCCTTCATTCCTTCTGCAATTGGTTTTTCCCAGATTAGTAAAGGGTTTGATAAATATCGTAAAATTAAAACAAAAAACTGCCTGTTCCTAATCAAGTGACACGGAGTGTATGTGAACGCAGGGAAAATAACCAAAAAATGTTGCTTGTAAAGACTCTGATCACAAAGGAAGTCTGGCGAGGAATCCTCTGATTTTGTCTTTTGCAGTTATAATGCTTTCTTCTCTCCCTTGGAGGCTCTTATTCAAGATTTTTATGTGGTCAAAAAGATCTGCGAGAAATGATAATTTTAAAAGCCAGGTGGGATCAGAAAAATGATTCGAATTTCCAGATTTTAAATATTGTAAAAACATAAATAATTCAGCTTTTAATTCCAGAACTCGTGTCAATGCCTTTCCTTTTGACAGCCATCTGACCTCTGTCTGATAAAGGAGATTTTGATGAACCCATTCACATATGGTCCTAAACAGCCGACTTTGCAAGCCCTTGGGCCTTACCAATAATCATTTTTTAGTCTTCAACTTAAATATTTTGATGGTCACAATGGATAGTTTTATATGGAAATGTTCGCCAGTGTGACTTCGCTTGCCTTTAATAGAGTTCACAACTCTGATCACATCTTTAAGCATATCATTTAACTCAGAAGGTAACACCTTGGATGCCAGAACTTGTCGATGATGAAAGCTGTGTGTTGTGCTTTTGCACCATCGCATGTACAAGTCGCACAAACAGTGAGCAGGCCAGTAGTTATAGCAGGAAGAGCTTCTTCTTCAATAAATAAACAAAATCTTATGTAATTAAACCGGGTGTTGATGCACGATAAAGTAATTGAATTTGAATTTAGAATTTTGAATTAGTATTAAAATTAGTATTAGGATTATGTTAACTATTTTGAATTGTATATTATGTAGCTAAAGGCTAAGTTTAGTACAACCCAAAGAAAGGGAAAGATATAGATTGTAAGTATAAGAGATAATTACTGTTATGTAAAATGAGAATGCCGCTTAATTTGGACATTCCAGTTGAAATCGTTGAAAAGTACAGACGCAGTTTTGATTATCTATACTTATAATAAAACTGTAGGACTTTTCTTTGTCAGCTAAAAACTCAAAAACTACTGGACAGATTTTGATGAAACTTTTTTTAAATGTTCCTTAAGACTGTAAGACTGCTATAGGCTATGTCGTTTATAGCCACGTCCTTAGGAACAGTTTTTAGCCAAAATGTATTTTCTGAAGTGAAAATATATACATACACATATACCTTGCTACAAATGGATGTTTATACTTTTGCGATCGTCAAACAAAAACAATACATATTCGAAAAGGGTTGTTTTCGTGCTATGGTTAGTTGTATACGTAGGTATGTACATATATTATGTTCGTATGTCCGATGCATGCAGGATGGGGATGGGGTGCGTCGAGCGTGCTGCTGTATTTCATGGGGTATATTAATAATCTCCATAAGAGAGACGTGTAATAAAAAAAAAAAAGAGACGTGTAATACAAAACAGGTTTCATTTCAGAATTTCATTTGATATGTGAATGTGGTATGGTAACAGTGTAGGGTTGGGTTGGGGTAGGTAGTTGTTTGGATTCCATGGGAAGAGGGAAACAAAGGAAAGGAAAGGAAAGGAAATGCAATATACAAATAAACAAGTGGCAACATCATGGAGAGGGAGGGCGATGCAGAGGGTGCACATTATCGCATATCACCACGCAACGCAGTAGGAATTTCATTGTGATATGACGTATACATTATTTGAAGTGAAAATATATACATACAATATTATACCTTGCTACAAATTGATGTTTGTACTTTTACGATCGTGCGATGCGACAGGACAAACAAAACAACATTAGCATAGGTTGATTAGTTTTCGCAGTGGTCAGTTGTATATGTAGGAGGTATGTATATTATGATCGTATGTCAGTATGGCATGGGGTAGGTATATTAATAATCTTCATAAGAGAAAAGACGTATAAAACAAAACAGGTTTCACATCAGAATTTCATTCGATATGGTGTATGATAACAGTGTAGGGTTGGGCGGGTAAGGTAGTTGTTCGGATTCCATAGGAAGAGGGAAACAAAGGAAAGGAAATACCTACAGCATTACAAACAAGTAGCAGGATCAAGGAGAGGAAGGGCGATACAGAGGGTACACATTATTATATCCAATACATTACATCCATTATCGATATCGCCACTCCAAAATTGGACAAACGGGGGTGATGCCTCCCATACAAAAAACATCTTCTATGATTTTCATGATTCTTTTTTTGCTTTTTTCGTATTGCTGTATATTTCAGGTTTAGAAAGAAAATTCCAGAAAATAGATTTATTCTCATTTTTCGCATTTTAAGAAAGAACATTATTATGTCAGACCTAAGCAATGCAATTCCTGTGCTCGGGCAAAGCTGGGCGGGTACAGCTAGTATTAAAATAAATCTTTATAACGTTTTTGAAAGTTTCGTTGTTTAATTTAAATATCGTTCTACGAAGTACAATCATCGAATTTACTCGACCAGCAAGTGAGACGTCAAGCCAATTAAGAGCACCCGAAGTCCAGCAGAGAAATTGTGAAAACTCTCACAATTAACACCGGGATTGGAAAGGGTTCAGTGTATGTAACCTTTTGAATAAGTAACTGACACTTTATAATGTGGGGGTCGCCAAATGTTTTTACGAAAAAAGGGGTCGCATACTCAAAAAGTTTGAAAAACACTGATTTACATAATAACTATAAGAATTTGCAGCCTTTTGTATAAACCAAAGTACATTATGTAATTATACCAACTACAAAAAGCTGGATTGCAAAAAGTATTAATTATTTTCTGCACGTAAGCGTGCAGTTACTATCTAACAATTTGAAGCTAAGAAATAACTATGCAATATTATTATATGACATAATATTATGTACCTACATGGGACTGTTCCAGCCTCAGGAAGGAGAAATCAAAGATAGATTATTCACGAGCTTGAGAGTTTCAGTTTTCAAACGCAAACTCCTTGGTAGAAATGCTGTCAGATGAAAGAATCTGATAATAGTGGGCATGTTTTTTTGAACATCTGTTTGAATCTTCAGCACACAATTACTATTTAAACTGTGCCCAGTAACCGTTTACAAAAATTACATCTTAAATTGTTTTCACTGCGCCATCTCTCGCGAACATCTGACAAGCATCCGAGAGTATACCTGCCGTAGAAAAGCTTCTCAATTCAGCTGTTCAGATTCTGCACAGAAATTTGGGCTCCTTCCATTCGTCCCAAAAAATAAAAAGTTTGTCTTTGGGTGCTGTAGGGCCTTGTTACGCGAACTATTTATTTTTTTTAGAAGTAAAGAACAAAAAGGTGGAAAGCCATATCACAGAAAATGCAACGAAAATGCAATTCCAGAAAGAAATCTCTCGAGGGCTCGTTTCCGCAGCATTGCGCTTTCGGTACAAATTTTGGTTTGGTATTTGCGATAAGAAATTTAGGAAGAAAACAAATAAACCAATAAACAAACATTAAACTCTAACTGTACCAAAGAATTTATTATATCTACCCTCAGGAACGTATATTCATAATTTGCCATTATATTTGCAGCGCCAAGAAGGAGTCAGCGGAAACCCCATAAAGTATATACAGGGTATCCCAGTTAAGCAGAATAATCCTTTAAGAGAAAATTCCTGAAGTTCCGCCGAACAAAAAATTGTATATCAGGAGGGGGGATATTTTCACCATATTTCCAGTTATAGCCCTTCAAAGCATGTGACCTCTAATTTGGAGGTCTTACCACTTAAAACGCTATAACTTCGAAACTATTAGAGGTACAAAAATTGTTTTGTGCATTTTAAAAAGACAATTTATTAGCGCATACAAGTCTTAAGTAGGTACATCTATGCAGCTACAATGTCCAAAAAGTCAATTTGCTTCAAATGTTCATCGGTCATACTCATACGTCATACGTGGTGACGAAGTGCAATGCGAATCACTCTGTCAACGTAAATTTCATATTGAATGCTCTGGCCTGAATAGTGAAACTTTCGGTATTATGCGCAAAAATAAACATTGTGTCTACAATTGATTGCCTTCAATCAAATTCATCGATTGAACCACTAATGCTCAAGATAAATGACAATGGAAATGACATTGAATCGCTGCTACAATCCACAAATAAAAATAAAGTAAAAGCAACTACATCTCAACAAAATAAACTCAAAATTTTGAAAATTTGTTGTTACATTTTTTTACTTAAAATGCTTTTTTCTCAAAATGTTTACTTATAGCCGGTTTTACAGTGCAAGTTTAAACTCCGTTTAACCAGATATCAAGTTTAAACCGACGTTTAACATGAAAAGGTGTATTACAGTACTAGTTTAAACTTAATCGAAAGTTTAAACCGAGTTTAACTTAACCGGACATGGATGGGGGTTTAAACTGAGTTTATTTTCCGGAATTTCATAGTACGATCTCCCTCCTGGTTTATGACAAAGCAACATTGCATCATTGTTGTTTTTAAGCAACCAATTACTTCGCAAGTGCAAGCCCTTATCCTTGATTGTACTCCACTGTTTCTAGAAATGTTGTATATCGTCTAATACAATAGAGCGGTGTAGCAAAACCGATTTCAGCCGGTACTCGTCAACTTTCAAGTGTAATCAAAAATTACAACACAAAATGCACCGCTTCTATTTCACGAGTGCAACGACTTATGCCACTTTATTAACAGGCTTCGGAAACCGTCGCAAACAGTATTGGTTTAGCTATAAATGCATAGTGCGCAGTGTCAGCAAGCTTAGCTACATATTGGCCATCCCGTTCACTTTATGTTGCAGTTTGCCAGCTTTCTGATAAGTTTCTCTCCAGCAGGAGTCTGCAAGAAGTTGTCCCCCCAAACGGCCACTCCAGTTTGGGTCCACTTGTAGTTTATCCCAAAACTAGAGAAAGATGTATTGTGGTTTGCCTAAAGCTTGCATTATATGAGCTAGCTTACCTTCTTCTTAGATTTGAGTACTTCATCGGGCTCCATTATACATCCAAAGCCAAAGCCCTGAGATGCTATACAAAGCTCTGTATTCGAGCAATAAGTCCTACGAACCAGGTAGATGGAGACCTCCGACTGCTTGGAGTGCGAAATTGGAGAAGGCAGGCTAGAGATCGAGCCGGCTGATGGAGGGGCTTAATAAGTAAGGCCCTGGACCACCACGCTTTGTAGCGCCATCAAAAACTTTCAAATTTCCAAACTGACACAATAAATAAAACTGATGGAAATTTCAAATACACATGAGTACGTTTACAGTGGGGTACAAAACAGACGAGAAAAGTTAAACCAAAGTTTAACTAAACCTTCGTTCGAATTTCACTGTAATACACTCACGGTTTAAGTACTTCGTTTAAACTTGCCTGCGAGTTTAACTAAACCTGAGTTTAAACTTGCACTGTAAAACCGGCTATTGTTATATTTTTTTATGAAATTTGTATCCTTGAGAAAAAAATCCTAAAAATGATGTTACTACTACTACTAGCTACTTTTTTACGTACGATCAACAGAAGTTGTATTCTGTCTGTCTGTAAGTCTGTCGAACGAATCGACCTAGGCCAGGCCGATGATAACATTTTCACTTGTTTGTATTTTCGATTTTGATTTTTCCCTTTCTCCCAAAATGCCTTTTTTTTGTGTGTATAGCTGAAGCTACATAATGTCAGCATGCTCATGATATGACAGAATGTGTATCCATGCACAATGGTTGGACACGTATCCTAACAAAATGGCATTCTAACGGGTGCTTTTAATGTTTGTACGGGAACGACCTATAAAGTCAACTAACAATAATAATATCTAGGTACCTACTTCAATTATTTCCTATTTCGTTTTCATAGAAGTCGTATAAATTTCTGTTGAAACAAATAAAATGTGAAAGCGCAAATAGAAAAAAAGTTGATTTCTTTTTTGTGTTTGTATTTTAAAAGATAACAAAAATTACCATTTCCTAAGGTCAAAATGAGGTAAGCATGCATAAAGGGCAAGTAGTTGTTTCTACTTTGGTTAGTTCCTTGATACAATTGTAAGCGTTGACAATGGTCGGTCACATAATTTCAGTGAAATTAAACGTCTTCTGAATTCGCTACTCTGGGAAATTTATGGGCAAAATCCATCAAGTATTTCTCAAAAACCGTACAAGAATCGACAAAAGAGAATGCACCCCAAATTATATGAGCCTCGGCTGCTGCAGAAACTCAGTAAGGTGACCAAGATACACATTAAAGTTTTATAAAAATTACATTTTAAAGGCACAAATATTCTCAACGATATCTGTGGAATTCTTCAGCTGGAAATCCGCCTCATGAGCAAGTATCTAGAACGAGTGCTAATTAGTAGAGACAAGAACCGTACCCATAATACAATACTCTATGGATTTCTGGATGTTATTGTATCTGCAAGGCTCGGTAAGTTTTTTGTTATCAACAAAGCCACTGCGCATGTCGTTCATCTTTCAAAAATACCAAACACAAGCTCAGTTTATTTAAAAACAAACTTATGTACTTGTATGCGAAGCGCATAAGTATACTCGTAGCGAAATTTCATTGAAGATTGTCACTTCTAGTTCAGTGAGTGTTGCCCTCTTCTTTCAGTGAACTTCAAAACTTTTAACCGTCTACTCGCCATCGTCGTTCGTATAGTTGATGTAAAGTGGATACGGGTTGGATTTCCTTATTTTTTATTTTTGTTTCATTTTCACATCTAATGGTATTACGTTTTATTCTCACTTCCGCAAACATTGCCTAATTAAGTAACTTAACTCTATCAATTTGTGTGAGCTTCGGATAGAAATAAAAGATGAAAATTCCGACGACACGGTCCCATAATAAAAGATACGAAAATTTCATATTGTTCGCGTTTGAAATATCGATCGACCAACAGAAAATATCAATACAATACCTATACATGGTGAAAGGGATGAAAAATGCCTTGATTGGCAGTGTGCTTACATGTTATACCTACCACTTTGTGCAGTGATTTGATTCTATGTGTGTACAGAAATTTGTTATTCATAATTTAATACTTGACGATGAAATTGAAATTGATGGATGAAAGTGATGAAAAGTGCAAATAGGGATACGATACCTACTACATGTTTAGAGAGTCTTTGTTGCATGAGTTGAAAACTGCAAGTTGTTCTTCTTCTTTTCTGTTTTTTTTTTTTAGAAAAGTGGGTCAAGTCAAAATATTAGCGCGATTTTTGTAATCCATTGTCATAGACGCAGACATCTACCTACGTATTGTCGTATACAGTATCATAAACAAAATTCGAAGCGTTCTCACAATACATGTTTAAGGATGTGATAAATGTCGAAAGGATTGAATGGGAAGGCCCCTGTTACGATTAAAATTACAAAATGGGTGATTACGCAGCTGAATCAGTTTTACTCGATATTTAATTTGTGCCCTTGCACTTATTCTACCTTATATGTGTGTTTTAGTTATGAATGTAAATGTCATGTGTATCCTTTTCTTTCTTTCACTGTTGCATGGTTGTATACAAAAATTTGTTTCCGTTGTTGTGTATATTCTATCGTGATACCCCCCAATAAATTTGATGTTATTGTGTCTGAAATATTTGCGATATGGTAAATAATTATTGAACCCAACAGGTGATGTGTTTTGTAATTTTATTGAACACCGAGGTCGAACCTAAAAAAAAAAACAGGATACCTACTTTCCATTTTTATGCTCCACACCACATTGTAGCTTTGTTTGTGTTACCTATGTTACGTGTTCATTTCATAATGCTCTTGTTAAGTGACTAACAAGTAGGTACCCACATATTCTGAGTGGCAAATAAAAGCCTTCAACCTTTTGTATCCTAAATACCCTTGGGATGTGAGAACAATGTTCTAACTCTGTAGGTGTTTTACATTTACTTATACTTAGCCTTTACCTTATATATATATATTTGTATATCTAACGTGTGGTACGTATACTGTAGAAAACTTCAACTTTCACTTTTTAAAGCCTTTGACATTGCGATACTTTAAAGAAAATTGGCCAATTAAAGCGTAACCTAGTAATTTGTTATTTTTCCATAAGGTAACGGGTTGAAATTTAATTTATGGAATATAAATGGCCTGTGGTAGCAACCCTTTTTCTGGCGTTAAAAATAAAACGTAATTTTGTTCAACGGATATGCAAATATGTAGGTACCTTATTCATGTAGAATTTTTTTTACAAATTTTTCAAAAATATCAAGCATATCAAGCATATATCAATACTTTCTGTATTTTCGTATGCAGATTTGCTGCAAATTATAAAGGCCATCGTTTTGGACAGGTTAAGTTAGCACGTGGTCATCCTATAGACCCTTGTGTACAAGACTTAATTACTCAACGGTCTCCCGAGTAATTAAGTATGAGAATGAGACACTGACACTGAGGCCATCGTCTGCAATCCCGAGCACGTTGCTCCGCGATGACTTGGTCTTGTCCATTTCTTCGAACAGATAAAAGGGTTCGCGGTTGTATCTTCTCCTATTGCCCTTCTCGCATACAGAATCATCGATCCGTCGAAAAGTTTTTCTTCCGAAGGGGCCCAATATCAGCTCTCCCTTCCTGTGTATCGCCCAGCGCTCGGCTACATATCGCAGATCTGACAGGATAAGAGTTCTGGCAAAGAATGTAGTTCGTCCTTTGAATAAGGAGTTTTGGACCCATTTGCAGTAGTTTTCTAGAATTTTTTTTTATCAGATCTCCACTGACTGAATCCGAACTTTCAGAATCCTGTTTACTTCGAGGTAGATGAACTTCACACCCCGCAGATCTTGGAAAAAACGCAGGAGTTCCAGATCAATACACACCACCTCTTTATCGACTTCAAGGTCGTCTACGATAACATAATGGGGCATATTCATATTCATACTATAAACCCGAGTCTAACTAAACCCGATTCTAAAGTTAACCCACAGCTAAAACACGACTGCTATTCATAAAGAACTTTCCAGCTCTGTTTAATTAGATCCGAGTCTAACGTGTAATGTACTACAAATCTATTACAATACAGTGGAACTTCCATAAGTCGAACTCTCAAAATGAAAGAAAATAAATTCGAGTTATAGAAACTTCGAATTATGGAGGCCAAAAGTTCAAAAGTTGAATACGCTGAGTTCTCAATAAAACTTCGAGTAATAGAGAAATTCGACTTAAAGAAGTTCGAGTTACGGAAGTTTGACACTTTCTGACAACAAAATGTTGATGAATTTGACTTGAAATTTTTATTTTGTTGTTGTTGTGCTGTTTTGTAAACAAAAAGATGAGCGGCAAAAAAAAGTGTTCAAAGAGCGAGAGAACGGAATTGGTCAGAAGCAGGAATAAAATCCTGACGCTGCATGAGAGAAATGTCATTAAAATAATTTCAAAAAAAAAAAAAAACAGATATCACAATATTTAATTATTATCCATCAGTGAGAAAAGCAAAAGCATTGCAAAATTCTTAAATCTTTTTAGTTCACTTGGTTTTGACGTTTAATAGAGTTAAAAACAACTTAAACATACGTTTTGTCGTGATTAATTTAAAATTAGACTCCAGTTTGTCGTTTAGAAATGGGTTTAAATTGTCTATGAATTACATAAACTCCGGTTTAGTTTAGTTATTACATAAAGGGTATTCACTTAAACGCGTAAAAGCCTCATGCGTAAACGGCAGAAATTTACCACCTCGTAAATGAACTGTCAGATTTTGTATGGAAAATAGTTTACGCAGACCTGATAATTGTCCGCCACGATTTGGGCTCGGAAATCAACCGCGGACGCAAATCAAAAATGTCAAACTTTATGAGACAGTCATATGAATTGTTTGTGTGATTCCAGATACAGTCGATTCACGCGATTTACGCAATGACAATTTCCTAGGGGTGTTCACTTAAAGCACCGCAGAAATTTATACATTTACGAGCTGCATAAATTTATTTGATTAAGTGAATCCCTTATAGTAAAAGCTTATCAAAGATCTATGAATATGCCCCAATGTATTTAGAGACGAATTATGCAAAGCCATGTCAAAATCACGGTATTCCTGCCAAACTGGTCTGTCTGTGCTGCTCCATCAAGGTTCGGAAAATCACCAACGAACCCTTTGACGTCGAAAAAGGTTTATAGTCTAAGAGCCCACAGTAAATTTTGGACGTGAAAGGCAACCGGATGAATTTTACATAAATCTGTTGCTCTGATGCCCAGGATTTCAAATATGCCCGTCTGGCAGCGCTTAATGGCAGCTGAAGGGTGCAACTGCATATTGAAAATGCGTTATGATTCAAAAAAGGAATAATTGGTGCAACCGCTTGAATCTACCACCAAATAATAGAGAATGGTCCCCTCAGTACAAATACATGTCTCCAAGACGTTTTAGGTGTCGCCAAAGCCCTGCCAGACGCAGTGGAAATGCATTAAAAATTCCAATTTTGAATAATTAATGCAACCGCACCAATTTTTCCTAAAAGGTAGGATATTACAAGGTAAATACATATATGAAGGTCCAAGACGTTTTGTATGTCGCCAAGGGCTTGCCAGACGAAGTCAAAATATTGCTAAAATGCCAATTTGGAATAATTGATGCAACCACTTAATTTATATTTTAGAATTTAGAGGAACACTCCCTGATAACAAATATATAAGTCCAAGACGTTTCACGTGTCGCCAAGTACTTGCCAGACGCATCCAAAGGTTAGAGATCCGCTAAAAATGCCCTATTTATATCTACACAAAAAATCGCAACTGAACATTAAATAATTGACGCAACCACACAAAATTTCTTTTAAGCATGGACTCAAACACTAGAAACATAACTGCATAAGTCCAAGACGTTTCATTTGCCGCCAAGTCCTTGCCAGACGCATCCAAATGTTAAAAATCCGCTAAAAATGCCCTATATATACCCAAAAACTAACAACTGAACATTAACTAATTGACGCAACCACACAAAATCTCTCCTAAGTATAGACTGAAATACCAGAAATATAACTGCATAAGTCCAAGACGTTTCACTTGTCGCCAAGTCCTTGCCAGACGCTTCCAAAGGTTAGAGATCCGCAAAAAATGCCCTATTTATATCTACACAAAAAATCGCAACTGAACATTAAATAATTGACGCAACCACACAAAATTTCTTTTAAGCATGGACTCAAACACTAGAAACATAACTGCATAAGTCCAAGACGTTTCATTTGCCGCCAAGTCCTTGCCAGACGCATCCAAATGTTAAAAATCCGCTAAAAATGCCCTATATATACCCAAAAACTAACAACTGAACATTAACTAATTGACGCAACCACACAAAATCTCTCCTAAGTATAGACTGAAATACCAGAAATATAACTGCATAAGTCCAAGACGTTTCACTTGTCGCCAAGTCCTTGCCAGACGCTTCCAAAGGTTAGAGATCCGCAAAAAATGCCCTATTTATATCTACACAAAAAATCGCAACTGAACATTAAATAATTGACGCAACCACACAAAATTTCTTTTAAGCATGGACTCAAACACTAGAAACATAACTGCATAAGTCCAAGACGTTTCATTTGCCGCCAAGTCCTTGCCAGACGCATCCAAATGTTAAAAATCCGCTAAAAATGCCCTATATATACCCAAAAACTAACAACTGAACATTAACTAATTGACGCAACCACACAAAATCTCTCCTAAGTATAGACTGAAATACCAGAAATATAACTGCATAAGTCCAAGACGTTTCACTTGTCGCCAAGTCCTTGCCAGACGCTTCCAAAGGTTAGAGATCCGCTAAAAATGCCCTATTTATATCTACACAAAAAATCGCAACTGAACATTAAATAATTGACGCAACCACACAAAATTTCTTTTAAGCATGGACTGAAACACTAGAAAAATAACTGCATAAGTCCAAGACGTTTCATTTGTCGCTAAGTCCTTGCCAGACGCATCCAAAAAAAAAAAAATTCACATTAATAAACTGCATTTCATATTCATATTGGTTATAATTTAATCAAAAAACATGAGATTCATTCTCAGACTCATCCGATGAATCGAAACAATCAATTTCGTCTTCACTTTCACATTCATTCACATCTTTTTTAAGAACATTATTTAGTCCTTCGGGCGTCCCATTTCCCTCGAACCACTTAATTTGTAACATTTGGTCCTTTAATATCCAGCCATTGAATTCTGGTAATATTGCGTTATTGGCTGATTTGCCACAGCATTCCTCCATATACAACATATGTAATTGCTTCTGTATATTTGTTCTAATAATGATGACTTATTTGGAGGTAACAAGCTTCCTTCAAAATCTAAAAAAAACAATTCGGAATTATACCCATAGAATTTATCTATTTAATGCAATATAAATTACTTTTGATATTTTTAAAAATCTTTTTTGATACAGGCTTACAGGATTTATAAAAAATCTCGTATCTAGCTTCATCCACTTTAGTAGATTGTGTTTGATACATTTGACAAACGAAGTTTTCTATTTTGGTGACATGTTCTTCATCAAGACATATGCCACATCCAAGTCCTACAAATATAGATTGTAGATCTGGACTGTTTTTTAAAATGTTAAACGGCCTAATTTTTCCTTTGGAAGCGTCTGGCAAGGACTTGGCGACAAATGAAACGTCTTGGACTTATGCAGTTATGTTTCTAGTGTTTCAGTCCATGCTTAAAAGAAATTTTGTGTGGTTGCGTCAATTATTTAATGTTCAGTTGCGATTTTTTGTGTAGATATAAATAGGGCATTTTTAGCGGATCTCTAACCTTTGGATGCGTCTGGCAAGTACTTGGCGACACGTGAAACGTCTTGGACTTATATATTTGTTATCAGGGAGTGTTCCTCTAAATTCTAAAATATAAATTAAGTGGTTGCATCAATTATTCCAAATTGGCATTTTAGCAATATTTTGACTTCGTCTGGCAAGCCCTTGGCGACATACAAAACGTCTTGGACCTTCATATATGTATTTACCTTGTAATATCCTACCTTTTAGGAAAAATTGGTGCGGTTGCATTAATTATTCAAAATTGGAATTTTTAATGCATTTCCACTGCGTCTGGCAGGGCTTTGGCGACACCTAAAACGTCTTGGAGACATGTATTTGTACTGAGGGGACCATTCTCTATTATTTGGTGGTAGATTCAATCGGTTGCACCAATTATTCCTTTTTTGAATCATAATGCATTTTCAATATGCAGTTGCACCCTTCAGCTGCCATTAAGCGCTGCCAGACGGGCATATTTGAAATCCTGGGCATCAGAGCAACAGATTTATGTAAAATTCATCCGGTTGCCTTTCACGTCCAAAATTTACTGCGGGCTCTCGGTCTATTAAGACAAGGTGACGCGTTATCATGCAACTTTTTTAGAATCATCCTTGAAGCAATTGTACGAAATTCATAAGCTAACATCAGAGGTACACTTTTTTAATGTAAATGTAATGGTAAAACTCGGCGATCTGTGGTGCGTTTCCAAGGGTCTAGCTATTAAAAATAAAAAACAGTTAGCTAGTGACGTTTTGTCGACGTATGTATACATATTGTTTGTTTGTTTATTAATATACGCATGTATTTAGTATTTTCTTCGTTTCCTTCAAGATCAAGGCCGTCGATATTGATATTCTCCCAAACGGTTCTTTTCATAAGTTTACCTCCAGTGTTGATAACTACAACTATACATACTATCCTAATAACTATCTGCTCCAAAATGAGACTCAAGAAATCACACATGATATACAGGGTGGGCCATCTACTGGTTTCTTTTTAAATCATAGGTTATTTTGACACTGACAGTTGTTTCCCGCTTGACATCTCAACAGAAAGTCAGTATCATACCTCCGCGGAGCGAAATGAGTCGCTTTACATTGAACAACAAGTACACAAGTTTTTGCAAAAAGTTCCTGAGACTGGTATGCTGGACAACAGTCATGGTTCCTGTTGTCGTACTGTGTGCACAGACGAGAATGTGACAGTTTGGTGCGGATTGTGGAGTGGTGTCATTATTGGACCATTTTTCTCTGAAAATGAGGCTGGGAACAACGTTTCGGTAAACGCTGGGCGTTACAGAGCCATGTTGACCCACTTTTTTTTTTACTGAAATTGAAAACATGGCTTTGGAAGACATCTGGGTCATACAGGATGGCGCGCAATACCACACAGCCCATGCCACAAACGATCTTTTGAGCACCAAATTCCCAAATCGTGTTATGAGCCGTCTTGGAGATGTCAATTGTCCGCCTCGGAGCTGTGATTTTACCCCTTTGGACTTTTTTTTTTGTGGGGAACCGTGAAGGACCGATGTTATGCCAACAATCCAGAAACGATTCAAGCAAGTAAGGCCAATATCATCCAAGCAGTCTGTGAGCTACAGCCCGAAACCATCAACAAGGTCTTGGAAAATTGGAGTGACAGAATGCGCTACTGCGAAGCCAGTCGAGGCAGCCACTTGAACAACGTTGTGGTCCATACTTAATGGAATGTCTGCTCTTACTAATAAAGCCATATTACATGGAAAAAATTTAATTTTGTTCATTTTATTGCATTTTTAAAAAGAAACTTGCTTTGGCCCGCACCCTATATACTTTCTTGCCGAAATCCGGTGCAAGTTTTGAATACGTGTAGTCCGGAAAAGCCACTTTTCAAATTGCAGATTGCACTGCTTTACTTGAAATTCGTTGCTCTTTTCGTCTCAGAATGAAAATTTTTTCTAAGTAGTTCTGCTGGGTCTGAAGTCAAAGTTGATTGTTTTCAATTGAAATACTATACAACATCATACCATATATTCCGTGAAGTGCTACTATCCACTAAATTTTGGAGTTTGACAGATGGACCGAAGCAACTCGAACTCGGTTCGCACAGAAAATGCATTTCTGGATTTCCGAGTGGGAAGAGAAACTTGGACACTTTGAACGCTTGCTGAGGACATATTTCTAGAGGACTCCAACCTTCAGCAATTCAGTGCAGAATGCCAACCATCTTCAAGTATCGCTGGGCCGTGTTTAAGCGTGTAGATTCGCATGTCTTGAGAGAATCCTGTAGTGTATTCCAAAAAAACTATAAGAAATTCACACATTATTCCACTGATGTCTGGGATACGCCTCGATAGCTCTTACAAACCACATAACTGCCTTTTTGTAGATGGGAGAAATGCAATAGATAATTTTGTCCATGTTGCTGATGAACCGCTCTGTTGGTTCGATTCGCCTGGGAAGTGAAACTGGTTGGTCATTGATATAATCAGAATGGGTTTTCTTTTCCCAATATGTATTCCCTCTACATGATGCCCAGCATCAGCGACTAGATTTCCTTTGCTTAAAGTCGGCATAATGCCAAATGCTTTTTTTATAAAATCCCTAGATGTAGCTTCAATCACGAGTCTTCCATGTTCCATCTCTTAAGCTTTGAGACTGCATACGTGCATACATCTTCTTCTTTTTCACAGGTTCTGCTTTCCTTCCCTTATTCTCACTCAATACTTTTGCCTTGTTGCCCTTGTTTTGCGCCACAGCGTCGACTTTTTCCGGAAAAAATGTTCATAATCATATTACTTAAGGGTTTTTTTTCAGACATGATTGCTTATCTACGGTGGTTTCTGCACCTCATTGATGATTCCGCCGTACTGGAACCACTGGTTGTTGGGGTCTGTCTCTGTGATAGATGAATGCGCAGTAGAGAGATTCTCAGCCAGTCCTTATCTGTAGATTCTGGCTATACTACTTGTGCTGAGGTTACTTATGTACGTGGAATCTCATTTTTTGGGCAGTTCGCAGCTTATTTCCTTTGGATGTTCGACGAGTGCCGTGCAAGGTCGATTTGACCACCCCCGAGCACAGCATTGTCATCATACTCCTGGGTCCAAGCTGGTCTATGAGTTCAAAAGACTCCTCCTTGATAAGAGTCCTCACCCTCTTTCGTAGGGGATCACTAATCGGTTTAAAATCAATTAAGCTTGGCAAAAGACAAAAGCCCCAACATGGAGTGGCAATCCTTTGTCTTAACTGTAGGAAGTCAGGCCATATATCCCGATAGTATAGTAACCCGTCCTCACTCATTCAGCACGGGCTATAGACTTCTGAGTTCTGAGACTCATACGGCCAGCCATTTCCGATAGAGCATTCTAATTTCTTTTTCTTTTTTTTTTTTTAATACTTCTCCCGGGAAAGGCGAACCTATAACGCTTCAACAGCGCCCCGAGATGCTTGCAGATGTATGTTAGTTCTGCACTTAAATTGCTGCAAATTGTATACTTCTGGAAATAATATCTCCAGAAAGCGAGTTCCAAAGATTGCTTGTCATGTAACAGAAGGAATTTTGGAAAGTTGATGTCCTCGCGGTTGTCAAGTGTACTGTATGGTCATGAGCATTAGCAGCCTTTCTTGTGGGGCGCCCAAAAGTTGCATTTCGAGGGATAATGTCTTTGAGTTCCTCGGAACATCTACCATGGAAGTAGGTACCTATAGAACAAGCATAGGTCATCGACTTGTCTTCTGTGCACCAACGGTTGTATATTTGATGTGAGTGTAGGGTCTCCAATAAGTCGAACTGCTCGTCTCTGTATGCTGTCACGAAGGTTAAGTGAATGTTTAGGGGCCGAGCTCCATATATGGGAACAATATTCCAGGCCTGGTCTAACCTGAGCTTTGTAGAAAAGGAGAACTTGCTTGGGGCTAAAGTATACCTCTTTGCTCTAAATAGGTATAGCTCAACTTAGCGCACGCCGATCTTACGATATAGGTAATGTGGTCCTGCCATGTGATTCCTGAATTGACTGTGACTCCTAGAAGGTGCATTGAGTCCTTGGGATGGATTGGATGGTCATCCATTTGGATCTGAGGAACTGTTGATGAATTTTTCCTAGAATGTGATGTAGCCGCATTCACAGGCTCACTATTCGAGATGGAGGATATAAGAGTGCTGTCATCAGAAAAGCTGTAGATATTATTATTTGTGTTCAATACTCGAATCTGGATGGACAAGAAATAGGTACCCATGGCTACCATGGTACTGTTTGAAACAGTAATAACGCTTCCATTTGCAATTTGTCTTTAGCATACAATAATCCGAATGAAAATATTTTATATTCACACGTACCTCTTATTTCAATAGTCCTCGTAGTCCTCTAAGTCAAAAGGATTAAGGGCATCACCATACCCACAAATGTGACACCATCTCTTTGTCACGCGGGAGAAAAGTTTTCTCTTTTACTTACTTTGCACGAATAGTTTTTTAATTGAGTGGTGCTGGTGGCAAGAATACTCGTAGCTTAGACAAAACTAATTCCATGACTGTAGACTTAGTTGCAATACTTCACAGTATACACTCCTGGGTCAAGGCATATTTAACTTTGGTGATTGTCGCTTCCCCTGAGAAGACATACGCAGCCTTGGTTTTGTAGCTACATATATATATATAAGTTATATCAGACACTACTTGTGCGTCCCCAAAAGATAAATGCAACATAATACCAAGCAAACCCACGCTTGACTTCAGATTCAACTGAATCATCTACAGATAGATATGCTGCATAAGCAAAATGTATTATAAATAAACCACGCTTGACTTTAGATTCAACTGAATGTTATCTTATCTACAAATTTGCTGCATAAACAAAAAAGAACTATATAAAGGGTCCATCTGACCATAGACCACTCAGTTCTGTATCACACTTCGTTTAAGCCCAAGATTTCCCCCCACCAGTGGTAAGGAATCTGAAGCTCAATAAAAATACTAAAAATTAAAAAGTTGTTTCATTTAAAAGTTGGTTTCTGTTCGTTAAGAACAGAAAGAAATATATTTTTTGTGTTCAACAAGAAACACAAATAAAAGTTATAGTTATTGATATTTTATATAAATGTTAATAATAATTAACCATCATCGTTTTTTTTATTTGAAAAATATCGGTTCGGTGAGGTCATATGAGGTTTAAACTTGTCAATAGAAGAAATAATTATTAGTGCAACGCAGTGACTTTTGTAGAGCTTATTGAAGAGTTCTATATTTTTCTAATAGACCTCGACAATATTGCCTAGTGAACGCATTGTATATCTACCATGTAATTGTAAATCTAGCTTCATTCAGAAAGAAAGCCTCTAAAACCTACTAGATCCCTAGCTAGCTACCAGCAGTAAGAGCGGGTCCCCCTTTTAATGACTCGTCGGGCTGGTAGGTTTTTATCAATATGCTCCACGCAACATAGCCATAATAATCGTCATTGAATCTTCTCGTACACAAACCATCGATACAATGCAAACTGGACCAAATATCACTCGAAGAATTTACCTCCCAAAATGTCGCAAGCGGTTTTCATCCGTCCATGTTACTGCGCCATATACCATCAGGGCCGGGATAATTAGGGTTGTATACATATCTCCTTGGTCTGTGAGAGAAGGCTTTATTCTTACTACTTCCGCCTTCTTAATCCAAAGAAACATCAATTGGTTAAATATTCCTCGTTAATCTCCGTGCCAGTGTTTTTTGGGTGATATTAGTAGAGCCTGGGAAAGACAGATGCTTTGACTAGGGATTATTTTCTCGATGATAGTATATGCATCGTTTTCTCCTCTTTAGGAGCCAGACATATTTTCGACAGTTAGCCGCGTACTCCCGGTAATAGCAAAATTATCAACATATGCAAGTACGTATCCATGTATATATGTAGTTGGACGGATTTTTGGAAAATTGCACATCTGACACTGCCTTGTGAGTTTCGAGCAATTGCTTCAGGAATGACATTAAAGCAGTTACTTAATAGAACGTCACCTTGTCTTAAACAAAAAGCAAAATGTCTTTCCTAGCCGAATAAGAATTGACTGCCATGGTGTTTTGTAAAAAGCTATAGGTACATAGCTAATTTCAATCAAAGTATATTATATATACACACATACACAGTTATTGTTATTTTCCCAATAATAATTTATTTAAACGAGTAGGGAGTAGCTATCCGACAAATATTTCCCAACAAAAATTTATCATTGATTGCCCAATTAACGCAAAACTTTGTTAAAGAAATTTGTCACCAACCAATCTTCTCAGTCCTTGCCTTAAGTGTCAATAAAAATGTATTTTCTTGACATAGCTATACGTAAATGTATTGTAAAATCTACAATCAAATCAATCAAAAAACCATGTACAGTCGAGTATGTACAATTACATACATGTACAATTGTATACATATACATATACATATGCCATTGACTCTCTTCCACAAATCCTTCACAAAACGCATAAATTCATAATTACTTTTCTCATCAAATTTTGCTCATTTATTACGCAATGAGTCAATATGTTTGTACACACTTATTCGATACAATTAAAAATTAAAAGGAATCGTCTTCCTCCGACAATAACGTATGATGATGTTCAGAAGAGCACCGAAGTATATCGCTTGATATGAGCCATCTCTTCAACTCGTTTAAGAACTTAGCTGGCAGCTACATTCAAAAGGATTCTAATGAATCTGCAGGTAATTGAATGATATGAAGTATTATTATATAGATACATAAATAGATATTAGAAATTGCTTTCATTATATGTATAAGTTTCCGCTCATGTGATCATGATTGCTTGCAATACATTTTAATTTCCGTTTAATGACTAGATGTAAATATAAATACATTACTATCAGTTGATATGTTGCTGGCAAAATATATTACATATCAATCAATCGGTCATCAAATTCGAAAACATATTATCTTTTTACTAGTAGGGTAAAATACCCACTGACCGACACCCTTAAGAGAAATTCTGACTTTGAAAATTCAGAACTTTTTCTCCGTTGCATCAATTTTAATAATGTTTATTTAAAATTCAACTGTAATGTTCTGCAAGAGAGTTATAACGTAGTTATTCAATGGTTATAACTACAGATATGTATGGAATTCCAATAAATAAGTAAAACAGGAAATTGTAGTACCTTAACAGGTTTTTGGTTACCGACAACATTTTTCCAGTTGAGTAGTCAACACCCTAAAATATTAGTGATGAACAGGCCAGTGGTAAATTTTGGGAAAATAATATGAAATAAAAGAAAACATTCTCAGCTAATAAATAAATTATGATTTATTCAAAACTAGCAATGCCCGCGGCTCCGTCCGCCGCACAATGGGGCGCTTTGTATGGGGGAGCGGAAAAAAATCTATAAAATCTGAACTAATAAACTTAGAGCAATGAAATTTTGCACACCTATTTGGATCGGGCAAACACACATTTGGACAAAATTTTAAAAAAAAAATTAAAAAAAAAAAAAAATTGGAGGTAGGAAAAATGAGGTTGAACTAAAAATTGAATATCTCAGCCCTCCCTCAACGGATTAATTTTATTTTGCATTTAACTGAAAGCCCTATATTTCTTCTTAAAATAAAGTCCTGGTTGAGTTCTTTCCAATTATTATTAGAAAAGAAATTCTTACTTTTGTAACATTACCAAAGTCAAAACCGTGTTTTTTTTAGTCTAAACCAGCGAGACTAATTTATACACTACGTTCAAAGTGGTCTCTAAGGGGCTCCAATTCTTTCAAAAATAGTTAGCTGAATACTGTAGCTTTCTAATAAATGTAACCACTAGACGGAGCTTAGTGGAGCTAAAACTGTAGCTCAAGGGAAAGAACAGTAAAGTATTAATTTTAGGGCACTTGGTACTAACCCTTATATTTATATATATATATTTATTTGGAAGCTGAAGATAGATATTATTCATTAAAGAAATAAAGTTTTAGCAAACGGTTATAAAAATGCTACTTTTCTTGTCAAAGAGTTATTGCAAGAAAATACGTGAAATCTAAAACTAAAAGGAAGGGCAACTTTGGTGCGATGTATCTCGAAAATTCTCTGACATAAATTTCTCAAATTTTGGTAAAACATAGAACAGATATATATCTTTAAAAAAAAAATTAAAAAAATCAATATTACGAATTTCATTTTTAGCATTTATTTCCGCATTTTCCCCCACTGTGCGCCGGTTTCTTTTCTTTTAAATAAAACTAAAATTTATTAGAGTTATCATTATACTGCAGCGCATACTCATACGTGAACTTCCAACATATAGCAGTCCATGTGAAAAATATGGCTGTCGGAGTCCAACTCCAGCAATGACCGAGTAGTTCCGAAGATAGCTCCTACACCCCGTTTCTCCTTCCCCCATCCTCTGCCTAAGTAAGGCTTTAGTTATAGCCATTAGAAAAATCCATCCGTAAAAACACGAAACAGAACAAAACTGACACATTTAGCCATAGCGATAGCATATCATAGGAATTCAGTGGAATATTTCGTGAAACTGGTTGAGAAGTTGAACAGAAAAAGTTTTTCGTACGGAAAAACAAAGAAATTCCTTTTTTAGAAAATTTAAAGACCAATTGCTTAATTTTTTTGACGAATTAGTTTTATAATTCAAAAGCAACATTTTAAGACCAAGATTGAGTTCAACGATTGAGTTTAAGTGCTCCAAAAAGTGAAACAATTTTTTTACGGATGCATTTTCCTGATAGCTATAACAGCAGCCTAACCTATACTGATCCGGAGGACGTAGCCAGTACAATGTTGAAAGAATTTTTTAAATTTACAAAATTGTTCCAGAGTTAGTCCCTACCACACCTCTACCCCTCTCCCGTCACCAACTTATTCATTACGTAACCTATAGATACTGATCCGAAACGGTACCACCATGAGTTTCAGAAACTAATAAAACATGAGTTACACTTACGGGATAAACATTGAAAAGAAGTTAATTATATTTTTTGCGTTGTGCTATTATCTTATTGTATTGTGATTAGAAATTAACCTAATCCTAAGTCAATGGACTTAATATTTCACATAGGTACATGAAATATTACGTCCATTATGTCGTCACAGTATGATTTGATCATTTTTACTACGCGATCATATCGTTACACTTTCCATAGCTGCAGATCTCACATATATGTATGAATGTATGTACGATTATGCATACCTCTTTACGTACATAGTTTGTTTTATGTATATCCATTCCCTACATCAAATCCAACTATGCCATTAATGAGCATTTACAATGTGCATTCTGACACATGTGCTTTTTCCAACCCTTAGAGGCCGAATTTTCGAAAACGATGAATGATACATTTAATAATTTTGTCTTATATATTAACATACAAACTTTAAAGTTCATACTGCTAACGGTTCTTGAGACCCCCCCCCTTACTCCCCGCGACTCCTTTACTTCTGAGCAAATCTCACCCACCCTACGGACTAAGTTGGCCACAGATCTTTAAACAGAAATATATATGTGGCGTGCTACATACCATGTACTAGCACCTTAAAATACAAGCATTTTTGACTGTGTCTAGTGTCTATCTCTTCCTCTATCTATGTCTTTACGAGAAATTTAAAAAATTCGTTATTTCATCTTAAATTCAGCTTTTGTTCCAACTCTTACATTTGGTCATAAGATTTGGGTATTGACCGAATTGATTAGATCGCAAATCCAAGCAGCTGAATAAGATTTGTTTTCTACATTATTCTAGGGTGATCCGGAATCTATATCTCCAAACGGTCCTGGATGAAATGGTTCAATCAAAGCCGAGATCAAAGTTGACATTTACGTAGAGAATTCTTTTGTGTTTGAATTTATGAAACAGTGAAAGTTATAACTTCCTCTTAGCATGTTTTCATTTCATACGTCAAAAGAAAACCAAGAAACCGTGATCAAAAATGTGATCTGTGGAATCTTGGCTATAATTATTCAAAATAAAGTAAAGGGGCGCTGAGTATAATTATGTAATTTTTAGGTTAGTATCTAAACTTTGCTAAATTTTCATTTGTTAGGGCACAACGTTTACTATTCATACCTCACAAGCACTTTTTCTTATTATCATTGTATAGATAAAAATACAGAGAGAGCTATGAGTTGTCGTCATATACCCTGTGAAAGGATAACAATAAAATGTGAGCAGCAAAATTGTATGCTCCATGCCACGTGAATTTTAATTTCTTGTTTATGACAATCACGTTTCTCTTTGTGAAATCGAAGTACTTGTACTTTTTCTCTGCGGTCTGTTTCAAAAACAAAGTTTTGATCTCATAAATAGATAAAGAAAACGTTTCTCGTTTGTCCTATTCTATGACACATGTGACAATTATTTTTTCTTTGTTCTTGCTTGGAGCCAATGGCTCAAGTATCCCAGACAATTCGTTCGTGATGTAGAGTAGGTACATACATGCGTTGCACTAGGAAATGTTACGCGCGATGTGATGACATTTTAGTTTAACATTGTTTTATAATGTTCTCAAAATAGCACAGCAGAACAAAATTCCTTAGAAAATGAGGTGCGTCTACATTATTAATTTATATTGCAACAGGTAGCATAAACATAATATAAATATAGGTACGTAACGTAGGTATACACATTATAGGTCTGTTCCTTTACTTTTAAATCTTACGACTTTTTACTAATTTTTACGCATTTTTACTCAATGTCGTTCCCTAACTTGAAAAATTCCTAAAAGAGAGCGGCAACGAGAGAGCAAGATATTACCCCCCCCCCCCCCCCCCTCAACAAATTTCTTTGAGTAAGAATTGAAACAACTGTTGTCAGAGTGTCAGTCGCCTGAAAATCGACAGTTAATTTGAAATTTGATTTGAAACGCGTCTAACGACTATTTGCATTTTTTGTCTTCTGATTTCCTGCGATATGAGAAACGAATTGGTATGAAAATGGTATCAGAAGGCGGAAAAATAATGTAGCTTTTTTCTCTTCTCGAATGCATGTAGTTCAGTCAGTAAAAACTCTTCCATATACTTGGATTCATACTTACATGCAATTTATGCAAAAACAAAATGCATCTGGCATTTTTCATTCTTACTACAAAAGCGTTCCCTAACGTTTCCGTAAGTTCTTCTCTTTGAGAGAGACTTTATCCCCACCACTGCAATTTTGACAGTCTTTTCCATTTTTACTACAAAAGTAAAGGAACAGACCTATTTAACTGGCGGCCATTTTGTCAGCTGTCAAGTGATTTATTTTTAGTTTGGTTTGGCATTTCATGAATAGACTGAACACTGAACAACGCTTTCAAATTGTGCATATTTATTTTGAAAATCATGGCTCTGTTCGAAATACGTATCGCGCACTATATCCATTTTACGGTCAACATAATCGTCCATCAAAGCAATTAATTCGATTAACTATGGAACGTTTTCGCACCACGTTTACCCTAAATCATAATACGCATCCACAGAGACGTCATCGTACAGTATGCGTACAGCAGAATTCATTGCTGCTGTAGAGAGTACCTAGCGTAGAGGAAGACCCAAATCAGTCTATCCGCCATAGTGCACAGGAATTGGATATGTTTCCATCCACTTTATGGGATATTATGCGGAAAGATCTTGGTTTGCGTGCTTATAAAATCCATCTCGTGCAAGAATTGAAGCCACAGGATCACCTAGCAAGACGTAGATTCGGTGAATGGGCCCAAAACAAGATTACCGTTGATCCCAATTTTCATAAGCGAATGTTGTTTAGCGATGAAGCTCGCTTTTGGTTGAATGGATACGCCAATAAACAAAACTGCCGTATTTGGAGTGATGATAATCCTCAAGTGTATGTTGAGACACCGTTACATCCACAAAAACAGACTGTATGGTGTGGTTTATGGGTTTATGGTTAAAACGATGCTTGCCAGAACGTTACAGTCAATGCTGACCGCTATAGAGCCATGATTACTGACTTTTTCGTTCATCAATTGAACAATAATGATGTGCAGGAGCTGTGGTTTCAACAAGACGGCGCAACATGTCACACAGCTAGTGCCACAATTGGTCTATTGAAGGAAACGTTTCGTAACCGCATAATTTCACGTTGCGGACCCGTGAATTGGCCTCCAAGATCGTGCGATTTAACGCCGCTTGACTATTTTCTGTGGGGATATGGGAAGTCGCTATTCTACGCCCCCGATAAGCCCGAAACGATTGACCACTTAGAGGACAACATTCGCCGCGTTATTGCCGATATACGGCCACTAATGTTGGAAAAAGTAATCGAAGTAATCGAAAATTGGGGGGGTCGCACCCCCCCCACGCTTTTCAACAGTCGGTAAATCAACGAGAAATTTTCAAAAATTAGTTCTGAACAAAATGTTAAAATAGAAGAAGTGAGTTTGGATTTTTATTAGGCTGTTCAAGAGTCGGTTTTCAATAATTAGGTCTTAGGTTTGGATTTCCATTAGGTATAGGTTTTAAACTTGTTAATGTATACCTACTAGTCGGCATCGGTGAATTACCCGACTGAAATCCTTAGAAATTAGCGAGTTTCGATTCGATTTTAAAAAGGACGGTCGGCATCGGTGAATATGCCGACTGAAATCCTTAAAATTTAGCGAGCGTGGGCTCGGTGAATTTGCCGACTGCAATCCTTAAAATTTAGTGAGTTTCGATTCGATTTGAAAAAGGACTGTCGGCATCGGTGAATTTGCCGACAATCCTTAAAATTTAGCAAGTTTCGATTATATTTTTAAAAAGAATATTCGAAGGAATATGTTATTCGCTATAGTTTGTGGAACTCGGCTTATTGATGTGGATTGCGAACTTTGACAATTCGCGGCAAAGGGTGTTTTCGTTCGCGGCAAAAAGTTTGGAAGACGAAATTTAGTTATTTAAACCGTTTGTAAACTTGTTTTCTTAATACAGTTGATGGCTGAAATTCGCGAACTGCAAAAAGTGTTCATGTCAACGGACTGTCAAAACTTTCGAATATTCGTTCGTTCGATAGTTGGTCGCTCTCATGTGAATGGTCCTTTAGGTATTGGCCCAGGTGTATTCCCGTATGGGGCCTCCCATACAAACAAAAGGAATCAAAATCATATATCCCGACGACCACCGAATCGATTGAGCTCAAATTTACACGTGAATTTAGGTATTGGCCCGGGATATTTCCTGTGAAAATTGGTCAAAGGCGGGTGGGACCTCCTATACAAAAAACATCTTCTATGGGGTGAAATTGGATGACGTTATAGATATAACTCCATAACCGCTGGGACGATCTTCATGATTTGTACCTATATAGTCGGCAAGTTCCTGAAATAAGTCGGCATTTCAATGGAAGGCACCCCCTCCCCAAGGCTCGAACCTGGCGCTAACATTTAGCTCGAGCAGCGTACTAAGCTTGAAGCAGCGTACCGCTCGGCTAAATGTATTCGCTTAAATTTAGTTCAGCTAATTTTTGGAGAGAATTTTGTATGGGAGCTAAAATTTAGCTCAGCAAAAAATTACTCTAATTTCGAATACTTCGTGGAATACAAAATACATTTGTGCAATAATTCGGATGCTATAGTAATAGTGTCAAGAAAACAAAATAAAGTTTAATTTTAGCGAGCTCGCGCGTGGTAGCGCTTGTTGCTATATAACCGTTATCGCCGCCTAAGAAATACCAGAATAAAGGACCTACTGGCAGCTGGCAGCTGGGGCTATTCCCACTTGTCGTTAAATTAAATCCCAAATATCTATATTCCACCTGTATGAAGATTGCCCCTTAAGGGTCAGGGCACCCTGATGATTTGGAGTCGGTGGCGGCTGGCGGAAAATCAAGAGTTCTGAGAGGCTTATTTAAAAATCGAAGCTTGTACTGAAGAGGCGTGTTGCATTTGCACTTGCGCAGTACGCAGTACGCTAAAAACCCATTGTCAGCAAGTTGTCAAATGTCAATAATCTCTGCATCAATTGACTGAAAAAAAAAAACGGTATTTTCTTGTGATACATTTTGATACATTTTACAGACGGAAATACTTTTGATACAGTTTTCAAAAACAAAAGATACATTTTTGCAAAAGTCGACGGCAAAATTACTCCAAATATTTGGTAACATGATTGGCAAAATTATTTTAATAATTTTCGAACACATATAAATGTCCTAAACATTTATTAGATAGTATCTAGACGTCTCCACGAAACCGATAGGTATGCCAAAATTCACAAACTAATTTCAAAATGTTCGTAGCATTTATTCTTTTATAAATTAACAACAAAATATTTTATTCTGCTGTCATAATTCCACAATAATCTGACAAAAAGACAAATTTCGAATTGAAATTTCTATATTCTCAGAAATTCGGAATTTTAAAGTGCTATCGTGAAATCCAACAATTAAGACAGATATTTTTAGTTTGCTGAAATTACAAATTAGATAGTTACAAAATTCAGCTAGGTGAAAACTTATCTAGCTAGATATATGTACTATGTAGTATGCTATGCTGTATGCCCTACATTATTTCCAAAGTCCAATTGCCAAAATGAATAGGTATGGCAGGTAGACATTGGCACTTACTGCAATATTTGGAGCAAGGCAAAACGCGTAAAAAATTCATAAATACAACAGCGTTGTATACGTACCTACGAGTATAGGCAGTAGATACGATCCAAGGATCTGTGAATCAAGGCAATGCTAAAAAATTTGGGGGCACTATATTCGGAATCGTTTGGGATAAATGTGACAGAAGTCAACAGAGGCTGTTCACAAGGCGCGTTTTGTCTGTTTCGCGTTGTGTGTAGGTAGTTCATTTCCTGCCTACCGCACTATAGGTGCTTTTTTTGTCGGAGATTGTTACTATCCGATGGAACATTCAGACACAACTACTGGTCCATTGTACTGCCAAACAGACACGTTACATTGCTGTACTTAGTTTTCCCGTCTTTCGAAGAAAGATGAGAAAAGGAGCTTCAGTGATGAAGAGCTTAGATGTTCGGCACTCACCACGTCAGCCCCAAAGATCCGCCACCTGATGCGAGCAAAGGCAGACAACTACAGAGGAAGTGTTCCGCTGTATCGTCGTCCTCTCCACATAAGCAGGACAGATGGTGGTGTCGCTCAAGCCCAATACATTTAAGTGTTTGGCAAAAGCTTCTTGGCCCGAAAGTAAGCCTACAAGCAGTCCGCAGTCGATTCTCCTGAAAGACAGAAGAAAGGACGCGGACCTTTTGCAGATGTCCGGACGCAGTCGCTTGGTCTGCCTACACGCTACCGACACTCGTGTTTACGAGAAACCCAAATATCAATGGATGACCTAACCACAGATGCAGGCAGACCCAACGCAGGTTCAGGCCCTGAAAGAGCTTCTTTTGAACCCAACCTGGCAAGCTCATCGGCGATCTCATTTCCATGGATACCAGTGGTCGCATGACAGCGCGTCTCCTTGCCGAAATCCGGTGCAAGTTTGAAATATATCGGAGGAGCTGCTTCCAAACTGCACATTGCAGCGCGTGTTTTCCAGCGTCACGCAACACAGCTGAATCAGTTTTGCCGGGATTCCGAATTCGGCCATCGCCACATAGAGCTCTTGACGATGTATGCTATCATACGCGGCTTTGAAGTCGATGAATAGGTGGTGAGTTTCGACTTGAAATTCGTTGGTCTTTTCCAGGATTTGCCTCAGTGTGAAAATTTGGTCTATAGTCGATCTGCCGGGCCGGAAGCCACACTGGTACGTGCCGATTAGTGTGTTGCAGAACGGTTTAAGACACAGTACGTTGGATAGGATCTTGTATGCGACATTAAGCAGGGATATGCCTCGATAGTTCTTGCAAGACATAGGATCGCCCTTTTTGTAGATGGGGCATATGTACGCTGACCATGCGTCCTTTATTTAAAAGGACAGTCCTTTCTTTTTTACCTCTTGTAACGTGCTGCTATGCCTTGCTTTGGGTCTTCGCTGGCATGCTTGCACCCGCTCTCTAAGCTCGCCGGAGGGCGTGGGAGCTTGACCCAGGCACGTCACAAAAACCGTCAAATCATGCCAGTCTTTCAACGTCGAGGTGATATGACGTTGACGAGAAATTTTACTTTACCCACCCTACCTTGGTCACCTACTCGCCTCAGTGACCCCTTTATTGGCATCTTCTCTCTCTTTACCCCTGCAACATCCTCTCCTTCAAAACCTCCTCATCCTCTCAACCCCTCTTAATCAAAACTCATTGTATTTTGTGTTTAAACATTCAAAAATTATCAATTTTATTCATCGTTATTGATTTTACGTTATCTTTTACTTTAAAAATTCAATTACTTTACTTTAATTTACTTTACTCTACTATGCAAATAAATTCAAAAAGAAAGTATTCTTAATTTATACGATTATTAATTTAATTACTGTACAACTCCCCCTCCCAATTAATCCCTGTACCTTTCACACACAATGATCCCCTGCCCACAATTTCGTTTACTGTATAGTATATATAATATAACAAAGTCTAAAAAGACTTACCAACACTTTTTCACAACTGGCGATGACGTGGCCACAGCATCCAGGTTGCTAGTACTTTATATTTTGTTGTTGAAGTACCTGTATCACTTGAGAAATTTATGATTATATATACTTCTGTAACGAAATTTCACTTTTAAAATTCGGTACCCCGCGATTTACTTTGAATTAATAAATTGAAATTACTTTCTTTTTTACTTTTAGCAATCAATTATTCTTCAAAATTAAATTAAATTGTATCTTATTCTTTTGTATCTCAATTAAAATTCAAATTTAAAAATTAAAAAAATAAAAAAAATTAGTTTTGGTGCGGACCGGGATTTGAACCGGGGTCCTATGTACCCAGCGGTGCTTTTGTCGCGTTCTTAACCGCTGCGCCAACGGGTGATTTTTGAATTGGCGTCTAATTGCTGTTTTAGATCGGCGCTTTTTTTTTTTTGGTTTTCCCCTTTCGAATTTCTCCGGAATTTTCCTGGATTTTTCCGGGACTCCAGGATAATTTTAGGGCGGCCAACACTTCCTATTGGTCCGCCAAAATGTAGGGCTTGTGTTGGAAGTTCCCTTTATATCTATTAAAAATTTTACTTTCAC
Organism: Cheilosia scutellata; assembly: GCA_955612985.1. NCBI lineage: Eukaryota > Metazoa > Arthropoda > Insecta > Diptera > Syrphidae > Cheilosia > Cheilosia scutellata. Next base: position 72,174,880 of record OY015312.1, read on the forward strand.
TATACAGTTTATTATCTAATTCAGCTTTGTTTTACCTGTTTTTGCGTTTTCTATTTGTTTCCAACTATGTGGTTGATTATTGCTGATTATTAGCACTTTTGGTTTTCAATTGTACCTTTTGCACTATGAAATGAACTATGCACTTAACTTTTTTCGATATTTAAGTAATTAATTTTCTTTATTGAGAGGTGCTCGGCAATAATTCCGGCTACTCGAAAATTTAAACTGGTAATGGCCGGTCAAGGAAATTTTCAACGGCAAAAGCCGGACAATTTCCCTTCCCCAAGTACTGCTGTTCTCAGCACTTGCAGTTTTAACTGTTGACCTATTTTGAACCTGTTTCAACTTCTCTTTTCATTTCTCTTACTTGAAATTTTGTTTTTGTGCCAGCCCTGTAATTCTACACTACCCAGACTTGGCTAGGTAGTGCAGCCATGGTCGGCCATGTAGTTTGTTTCTTCATTGAAATTTGACAGATCGGTTGTTCAAATCCAAACCTAATGTCGGGTAATTCTAATTCGTTCTCTGCAAAATTGTATTTGTTTTTAATTTCAGTAGGTACCTATCATAGTTTTTAAACAAAGTATTGTGCTCTGTTCTGGCCATTGATGGTTCACGACATTTGTTTTGCAACACAGGGCTTTTGCTTTTCTTTGATATAATTTATCGAAGAATTGCAAAATTACGAACCCACGCGTGTTTTGTGTACCTACATATTTACAACCTAACCCGAATCTAAAGATCGATTAAAATCTGTGGATGCAGTGTTTGACGTGGGTCGCGAACCCCGATAAAAAGCCGGGCAAATATAATCAGATAAGTGCCTTTGATATGTTATTGTTTTTGGACGTGATTCTTTGTGGTTTTTGTGTTTCTTTCCATGTTTATTGCCGGATATCTTTGGCGTGGAAAATGCCAATGGATTTACCACTACGTGTTTCCAGATGGTACATGCAGTTGCCTACAATTTCTCGCACCCTGGATTTTATGAACTTTGGCATGAGTTTCGAGTTCTGACCTTGGACAAAGTTACTGTGAGCGAAGTTTCGATGGAATACTTCCTGGCCAACTCTAAACGACACTGGACGAGACCGTGAGTTATAGGTGTTTTTCGATTTCTCGTGTGCCTTCAGCAACCCTTCAGAAATTCTTTGCCGGGTCAGTATAGTTTTCGCATCGTTAGGCATGACCAACATCTCAGGATCTGACAGTGCCTTTAAGTTGCGAAGTACATTATACGCTGAAGCATGAGTGATCATGTTTTGCCCAAAAAGAGCATAATACGGCTGACATCCAATGGATTCATGTGTGTCGGAACGCAGGGCACATGCTATGCTGGATAAATGAGAATCCCAGTCGTTTTGTTGCTCAGCTATAAGTACTCGCAGCTTGTTCAAGACACTGCGGTTGACCCTTTCCGAGATGTTGGCTTGGGGGGAATAGAGGGCGGTCCGCACATGCCTAACACCATAATCCGACAAGAATTTCTGAAATTCATTCGAAATGAATTGTTTTCCGTTGTCGGAATGAATGACTTCGGGTGTGCCAAAGGCATGAAAGACTTCGCTCTCCAAATATTGCACTATCCGTGCAGACGTAGCTTTAGGTAGGGCTTTTAGAAACATAAATTTCGAAAAGTGATCCACAACAATAAAAATGGACACGTTTCCTCGCTTAGTACGCGGATACGGTCCTAAGAGGTCGATGTAAAGGCGTTGCATCGGTCTTTCGGACACAATCTGCTTGGTGATGGGTGGACGAAGGATCGTATTTGGTGCCTTCACGGACTTACACATATCGCAGTGACTCACAAATTGTTTTATGTCCCTTACCATTCTGGGCCAATAATATTTTTCGCGAATGCGACTATAAGTTTTGGCGAAGCCGCTATGGCAAGACAATTTGGTGCTATGAGCCATTTCTATAACAATCTGTGTAAGTGCTTCTGGTAACCAAAGACGCCATAACGAATCCTCGTCACCAACCTCACCAGTCCTGAACCTAACTCTTTTGTAAATATATTTTCCCGATACAACTAGGTCCGGAAGAGCAGATTGGTTCTTGCTGATGTCCTCTCTCAACTTGGCATATTGCTCCGAGTCAAACTTCTCCGAAGCCAAATCAACATCTACACCTATCGACGTTGCTGAAATCTCTTCCATGTCACCTCGTGATAAGGCATCAGGGACTATGTTGAGAGATCCTTTCCGATGTTCGATAACAAAATCGAATCGTTGGAGCTCTAAACTCCACCTCGCGAGTCTTCCGCTTAATTCTTTTTGCGACATCAGCCACTTTAGACTGGAGTGATCTGTTATTATTCGGAAAGGTGATCCCTCAACATAGGCTCTGAACTTTCGCACACTCAGGACAGCGGCAAGACATTCCAGCTCCGTGACGGTGTAGTTCTTTTGTGCCTTGTTGAGCTTTTTGGACATAAAAGCTATCGGAGTTTCGTGTTGACTCTCATCAAGTTGAAAGAGAACACCACCTACGCCCTCAGAGGACGCATCGCACTGAATAGTAAATTGCTTACTAAAGTCTGGCTGTGTTAGCACAGGAGCAGAGGTAAGCGCCAATTTTAATTTTTCGAATGCTACAGCTTCAGGTGTAATTTCGAAACCTTTCTTCTTCTTTAGACAGTCTGATAAAGGAGCAGCTAGATCTGAATAGTTCTTTATAAATCGCCTATACCACCCGGTTAAGCCTAAAAATCTCCGAACTTGTCTTGGTGTCTTGGGAACGGGAAACTCTACCATTGCCTCGATTTTGTCCGGATTTGTCTTCAAGTTACCCTGACCGACAATGTATCCGAGATACTTAATTTCCCGCATGCAGAACTTGCTTTTGTCGAGATTAATGGTGAGATTCGCCCTACGTAAGCAGCCAGCCACTTCGTTCAGTACACGGATGTGGGAATCGAAGTCCGCTGTACATATCAACAGGTCATCTAAGTATACAAACACATGTTCTCGAAGACGTGAGGGGATTACACGGTCCATAAGCCGGCACATCCTCTGTGCGGCGTTGCATAGCCCGAAAGGCATCACCGTAAATTGGTAGAGTGGCCGACCGGGAACTGCAAATGCAGTTTTGCTTTTGGACTCGTTATCAAGCGGAATTTGCCAAAAGGCATCTTTGAGGTCAAGCCCCGTAATGAAAAATGTGTCTTGTAGTCTACTTAGAAGACCGTCAATATGTGGCAGCGGATACGCGTCTTTTACGGTCACAGCGTTCACTTTTCGAAAGTCCAAACACAACCGGACTTTACCAGGCTTCCTGACGAGTACTGTAGGGGAACACCAAGGAGAATTACTCTCTTCGATCACACCAAGCTCTAACATGCGGTCTAACTCCTTGAAGACTTCCTCTTGACGAACCGGGGACAATGGATAGTGCCGAGATTTGATGGGCACTGCGTTGCCAACATCAATACTGTGCGTTTCGAGACTCGTTCTACCAAGACCTACCTCAACAAAGTTCGGAAAAAGCTTTTTCGTGGCATTTAAGCGAAGGTTTTGCTCGGGGGTAAGTACTATCAGATCAGCTGTTTCTTTAAAACTAACACTTTCCTCACTTAGCATGACATCGGTCTGGATTTCGTTGACTTGTGGGCCTAAATGGAACTCTCTCCAGAAATTCATTCCCAGGTAAACCTTCTGAGTTAAGTTGGGAATTAAGTAGAACAAAATGGGTTTAGTAACGCCGTTCAGCGTAGTCTGAACTTCGCAAAACCCCACGATATCGTGCGCTGTGCCATTAGCGGTTCGCACATGGTTCTTGTAAGGCTTCACTACAATCCCATTTCGTTCCACTAAATCCCAACACCCACTACCTAGCACAGAGATGGATGCTCCGCTGTCGAGTAAGCCAAAAACTTGCTCATCAGCCAGCTGAACGTTGGCATACATCCGACCATCTGTGTCTGAAGAAATGATAGTCTCCACAATCATTTTACGAATTTGTTGGCGGTTCCGGAACCGATGTCTGCATTTCCGGATATGTTTGCTTGCTGAACTACTATCAATTCCCATTATCTGAGAACGAACCTTATAGTAGTTCAGTTTTCGTTCGTGCAGAGACTTCAGAGCGAAAGTGCTAATAGGGTGACTATCTAAATTAGAATCTGTATCTACTTTACGTTTTAATATTGTTATTGGAGCATTTTTTGAAGAGGGCTCACTACTCTTGTTCAGCATATCGGGACTTAACTGGATGTGCCGGGGTTGTTCTCCCAGGAACGACTCTCCCCGCTTCTCCTTTCGTTCCTGCGGTAGTTTCCCGAATGCTCCGTACATTCCGGAGTTGCCACACCCTTTTTACCACACAGAAAACAAAACAGATTTCGGACGTGAGACGGACATTGGTAGAAAGAGTGACCAGACTGATCACAATTCCAACAGCTAAGAGCTGAAAAGCTTACTCTTCTAGTGCCAGATGTTAAGGCAGCGACTTCTTCTAAGTTCGGATCAGATGTTTCTGTCTCTTCTTCTACCCTGATCTCATGAACCACCCTTTGAGAAGAAGTTCGCTTTGCGAGGAACCGCTCTGTTTCCCTAGCTTTGTTTCGAAGCTGCTCTAAGTTACTGATGTCTGCCGCTAGAAGCACTTCACCTAACTTATCCCTTGCGTTACTTCTTATGACATCAATTAACTTTTTGGTATCGAAGGGATCGTTGAGGCGATCGTTGAGATCTATTATCGATCCATAAAAATCATCGAACGACTCTTTGTACTGCTGCTTTCGAGTCAGCAACTTCATAAAAATGTCCACGTCACTCTCTGGACGACCAAACTCTTTCTTCATCGCAGTCTTAACGTCCGCGAAGTTCGCCGTCGGATTTTTGCGCAAAAACGCCCAGAACCACTTATTCGCTTTTCCAAAAAGGAGCGTATGGAAGTTTGCGGTTATTTGTTCGTCGCTGTACGACGACGAAGCCTGCAGACGGTTGACTTTAAACAAAAAGTCAGCAATATTTTCCGTTCCGTCGTATTTCACGTTCCAGCGATCTAGTCTGCAATTTTCAGACGCGCTAAAGTTAGAACCGCTTTGTGCATTGGAAGCAGCTCGAGAAAGAGAACGTCTGGGGTTTGGAACAGGAGGTAAAACGCTTGTTGGTTGTGGTGGGCATTGCTGAGGGACGTCACCTTCAAATGGATTAACTTGCCCATTTGCAGGGTTTGAGATGTTGTCCATCCTGTCTAATACCCTATTCATAAAAAAAATCCATCTGTTGAAAGAATCGGATCTGGTTTATATTTAAATTGCGTTCGATTTTGTCAGCCAAATCGTCGCAATTAGAATTCCGAGCATTAGACGGACCTGCACCAGGTTGCTCGTTAACATTTTGTTCTTGAGACATGTTTGGTGATGAATTATCCGAAAAATCGATTGAGGTTTCGAATGTTAAACGATTTATGTTGCTATTGTAACGACTTTGAAATCTATCAAACTCCGATTCCCTATATGCCCTATTTTCGGCTATGTCGTCGTCGATCAATGAAATGTTTGAGCGGTTGATGTTGCTCATATTAGCCTACGATAGAGGCAATGACGAAAACTTCTATGTTAAATAGTCTAATGAAACTAGTTCACTAAATACAATAAAAGGTACGACGATAGACTTGAAGCAGCAAACCTAATCGCAAAAAGTTTAAAATTCGAAAACAAAAAAAATTTGAACCTAGATAAAACAAAGCTTAATATATAAAAATTCAAAAATGGAAATAAAAGCAAAAAAAAAATTAAAACTGATGACTCTGTACTAAGAGTTATGTATGTACCTACAAAGTTTGGTGAAAGTTGTATAGATATATTCGATTATACGACGACTTGAATGCATAAACTGGTTGAGGATGAGGATTACGGCTGAGAAAGGATACTGCTGGAGAAAGAGAAGATGCCGTAGTTCTGTGAGCCAATAAAAAAAAAGAAAAATTGAAATAAGCTACTTTTACACGGTAAAATTTTGAAGTTACTCTACTGAATTTACTTTAATAACTGTTTTTATCATTTCAGGACACTTAACAATCAAATAGCATGACTGCAGTGGCTCAAAAACAACAAAAACAACCAATAACTTGTTTAGAGGATCTCATAGAAGACACTATTTTCATGCCAACTGGTCTCTCTATACAAAAACAATTTGCATTGAATGTGTTTGTGTATGCCCGGACATGTGTGAACCTGCTTTACAGATTCCCACATGACTCAGGCACTTTAGAACACATTATTGTTTTGTGGTTTGGGATCATCTTCCTTATCGCAACGCGATACCGGGTCAACGCCACCCAATCATCGGGACTTATAAGGAAAGATGATTCCAAACCTATCAAAGAAAATCTTTAAAAAAAATTCAAAAAAAAAATAAATAAAAATTAAACAAAAGTTGAAAGGCTCTAAAAAAAACAAGCCACGCTATCTTTCAAGCGGGCCTCACGTTGTGGATGCCATTTAAAACCGAGGCATCACAACCGAACACGTTGGGCGCCATTTTGTAACGTGCTGCTATGCCTTGCTTTGGGTCTTCGCTGGCATGCTTGCACCCGCTCTCTAAGCTCGCCGGAGGGCGTGGGAGCTTGACCCAGGCACGTCACAAAAACCGTCAAATCATGCCAGTCTTTCAACGTCGAGGTGATATGACGTTGACGAGAAATTTTACTTTACCCACCCTACCTTGGTCACCTACTCGCCTCAGTGACCCCTTTATTGGCATCTTCTCTCTCTTTACCCCTGCAACATCCTCTCCTTCAAAACCTCCTCATCCTCTCAACCCCTCTTAATCAAAACTCATTGTATTTTGTGTTTAAACATTCAAAAATTATCAATTTTATTCATCGTTATTGATTTTACGTTATCTTTTACTTTAAAAATTCAATTACTTTACTTTAATTTACTTTACTCTACTATGCAAATAAATTCAAAAAGAAAGTATTCTTAATTTATACGATTATTAATTTAATTACTGTACAACTCCCCCTCCCAATTAATCCCTGTACCTTTCACACACAATGATCCCCTGCCCACAATTTCGTTTACTGTATAGTATATATAATATAACAAAGTCTAAAAAGACTTACCAACACTTTTTCACAACTGGCGATGACGTGGCCACAGCATCCAGGTTGCTAGTACTTTATATTTTGTTGTTGAAGTACCTGTATCACTTGAGAAATTTATGATTATATATACTTCTGTAACGAAATTTCACTTTTAAAATTCGGTACCCCGCGATTTACTTTGAATTAATAAATTGAAATTACTTTCTTTTTTACTTTTAGCAATCAATTATTCTTCAAAATTAAATTAAATTGTATCTTATTCTTTTGTATCTCAATTAAAATTCAAATTTAAAAATTAAAAAAATAAAAAAAATTAGTTTTGGTGCGGACCGGGATTTGAACCGGGGTCCTATGTACCCAGCGGTGCTTTTGTCGCGTTCTTAACCGCTGCGCCAACGGGTGATTTTTGAATTGGCGTCTAATTGCTGTTTTAGATCGGCGCTTTTTTTTTTTTGGTTTTCCCCTTTCGAATTTCTCCGGAATTTTCCTGGATTTTTCCGGGACTCCAGGATAATTTTAGGGCGGCCAACACTTCCTATTGGTCCGCCAAAATGTAGGGCTTGTGTTGGAAGTTCCCTTTATATCTATTAAAAATTTTACTTTCACTATACAGTTTATTATCTAATTCAGCTTTGTTTTACCTGTTTTTGCGTTTTCTATTTGTTTCCAACTATGTGGTTGATTATTGCTGATTATTAGCACTTTTGGTTTTCAATTGTACCTTTTGCACTATGAAATGAACTATGCACTTAACTTTTTTCGATATTTAAGTAATTAATTTTCTTTATTGAGAGGTGCTCGGCAATAATTCCGGCTACTCGAAAATTTAAACTGGTAATGGCCGGTCAAGGAAATTTTCAACGGCAAAAGCCGGACAATTTCCCTTCCCCAAGTACTGCTGTTCTCAGCACTTGCAGTTTTAACTGTTGACCTATTTTGAACCTGTTTCAACTTCTCTTTTCATTTCTCTTACTTGAAATTTTGTTTTTGTGCCAGCCCTGTAATTCTACACTACCCAGACTTGGCTAGGTAGTGCAGCCATGGTCGGCCATGTAGTTTGTTTCTTCATTGAAATTTGACAGATCGGTTGTTCAAATCCAAACCTAATGTCGGGTAATTCTAATTCGTTCTCTGCAAAATTGTATTTGTTTTTAATTTCAGTAGGTACCTATCATAGTTTTTAAACAAAGTATTGTGCTCTGTTCTGGCCATTGATGGTTCACGACATTTGTTTTGCAACACTCTGTCCTGTATTTTTTTATTTTCAATAAAGGACGGATTTTGTCCTTTATTTTTGAAACTGTCCTTTAAAAACTGACAAAAAAAAATTGTATGCATAGCATAGAGAATTATTTTTTGGGCAATTGAACTCTACGAAACATTTACTGTAATGTTATGAAACTCATGTCAACAATACATTTGCCAATAGAATTCTATAATTTGGACGTAGAAGTCCTTGAGAGGGTCTTATTTCGTGAAACACCGGATTGGCCAAGTATTGAGAAAATCTAGGTACCATTTATTTCTCAGAAAAAAACAGGCTTATTTTTAAATGGCGTACAACTCTTAGATGAAATGTCATATATTTGTCCTGACTTATTGGTGATCAATGCCCAACCCAAACGATAAGAACTAGAAAGCAAATATTTTGAAACAAATTTCCTTGTATGGCCAAAGTAAGCACTAGAAGCGATTTGGAGAAATTCGAACTCCAAAAAGGGAAAAGTTTGTATCGGAAAATTCATATTTTTCATGCGATTGACTTCAAACTCGTTTTGTGTACCTACACTGTATATAAGAAATACCAATATAAAATAGTTTTCCTATGATTTTGAAAATTTTGCCTAGGGCCCGAGTCAGTCTGCATAAGGAACATTTTTGTTCATCATATCAAGCGAGTATTACATTATTATTATATAGATTTCGAGGGATATACGAATCAGACCACCATTGTCGAGTCTCATTTCATCTCTCTACCACTATAAGCCTTACCCAGAGAGACTCTCTGGACTTCAGAGTTCTTCCCTGGGTTTGATTCCTAGTGTTAATGTAACGCTAGCAAATGTTTATGTGAAATCTGTTTAATCCAATGGGTCTCTACCCAATGTTGTCCCAAGATCCTTATTCTTTTGTCAGCCAAAGCTGTGCCGCTGTCTAAGATTCCTCCAAGCATAGCTTACAATTATCATCCTCTCTAAGTCACATCTTCCTCAAATTATACCCGAAATTACCATGACCTATAGTTAACCCCACCACCCATTTCAATGTTCCTTGACTCATGCTTAGAACCCTTCTTTGAGTGGAGCAGGTAGGCCATTTTATTGCCATTTTAGTTTGTTCCACTATTGACCACCTTCTCAAGTGTTTTGCCGTGATCTATACTTGTGAATCAGGTGTTCTACCATTCCTCTACCAATTGAAGAGAATGGTTCTGGTCCCAACAACTTTCCTGTTTTGCAAGGGAGTCCGCCTTTTCGTTGCCGTCGATCCCTATGTGTCTTCATACCCAAGACAGCGTTACCTGATTTTTAGATGAACACTTATTGAGAATGGATTACTTCCAGATAATCAGTATGCTGTTTTTCGCAAAGACCGTAATTATGATTTTACTTGATTGTGAGAGAGGTGGTGGAGTGCTTGCTGCTGTGCGCACTACATTTCATTGCACAGAAGTTGATTTGCCGTCACCAGCTGATAATCTCGTTGTCGACCAAGTAGCACTAAACATCAAATTTGATTGTATTAATGAAATTTTTCTTATTGTCTCTTACATTCCACCAAGTAGTTCATTTGATTTGTATAAAGCTCACATTGATAATTGCAGTTCTATATTAAAAAGCCGTAAAGATAATCAAAAAGTTATTATTGTAGGTGATTTTAATTTGCCAAATGTTAAATGGATTTATGATTCTGATGAGAAAATACTTGTTCCTTTTAATGTTGTGTTTAATCATGATTGTGAAGTTGTGGATACCTTGGCACAATTCGATCTTAAGCAATTAAATTATTTTCATAATTCTTTTAATAATGTGCTGGATTTAGTTTTCGTTGATTCGGATTTGTGCGTGGGTATTAACAACAATATGGTTTCAATGTTTCCTAATACTATTCATCATATCGCATTCAGTTTGAATTTTGAATTTTATATGTATTTTTCACCAGCAACTCCGGATTCTAATTTCATTTATAATTTCGCTAAGACAAATTTTAACTCAATTAATAATTATCTCAGTGGAACGGATTGGCAAGCGTTATTTGTTAATGATAATCTTAATGAGTGCTACGATTTATTTTTAAGACATGTGCATAATGCAATTGCCTTATACACACCTAAAGTAAAAATAAAAAGTGGTTCAAAGCCAGTGTGGTTTAATAGAAGAATAATAAACCTCAATAATAGAAAAAATAAGGTTTATAGACAATTTCGCAGAGCTGACAATGATCAAGATCTCTACAAACAATATAGATTATTGCAAAAAAATTTTGATACTCTAAATAAATTCCTTTATAATCAGTATTTATTGTCTGTTGAATGTGATTTGAAATCCAATAGTAAAAGCTTTTGGAAATTTATAAACGCTAAAAAAAAATCAAATGGCATTCCTAATTTAATGCGTCACGATGGCATATCATCTTCCGATCTTTTAGTTATTTGTAACTTTTTTGCTAAACATTTTCAATCCGTTTATTTAGATAGCTCTCCGAATATACCTCTTGGTAATCAATTAAATAACTCTGATAGTTATTTGAGCATTGGCAGTTTAGTCCTTTCAACTTCAGAAATTGAACAAGTTTTAACTAAGATTAAAGTTGACACACGACTTGATATGGATGGAATTGCCCCTATTGTTTGACAGAGGTGTGCGAAAGTCTTTGCTGTACCTTTAAAAATAATTTTCAATCGTTCCCTTGAAAGTGGTGAGTTTTTAAAAAAGTGGAAGCGCTCTATAATTACACCAATTTATAAATCAGGAAGTAGACAGGAAGTTTCTAACTACCGCCCTATTTGTAAAATTACTACAGTTCCAAAAATTTTTGAAAAATTGATTTATATAAAATTAACTCAAATTCTCAAAAGTACGATTTCTCCCCGTCAACATGGTTTTGTTGCTGGTAGATCTACTAGCACAAACCTCACTATTTTTTCAAATTACATATTAAATGGACTTGAGAAAGGGTATCAATTTGATGTTGTGTATACAGACTTCTCCAAAGCATTTGATCGTGTTAATCATGATATCTTACTTATGAAGTTAAATAAAACAGGATTTCACTCTAACTTCTTGAACTGGATAAAGACATACTTAAAGGGTCGTATTCAGTATGTTCGTATAAATAACAATCTATCCTCACCAATCAATGTTACCTCGGGTGTGCCGCAAGGAAGCCATCTTGGCCCTCTCTTTTTTTTGTTATTTATCAATGACATTCCCAAGGTATTTTTAAATTCTGAGTGCCTTATGTATGCGGACGATTTGAAAATCTATAGGTGTATCAAAACTGAGCATGATTGTATGTTATTACAAGAAGATCTTGAGAGATTATCAAATTGGTGTTTGATTAACTCCTTACACCTCAATATTGAAAAATGCCAAAGTTTAACGTTTTATCGAAATCGTTCATGTATTAACTTTTCTTATAGAATAAATGGTATATTTCTTTCAATTATAACCTATAAAAAAGACCTAGGGGTAATTTTTGACCAAAAACTTGATTTCTTAAAACATATAGATTTTTTAGTAGCCGAAGGTAATTCGATGTTGGGATTCATTCTGCGTAATTCAAAGGAGTTCTCTGATCCACACACTTTGAAATGTCTATTTTTTGCGTTTGTTAGATCTACTCTTGAATATTGTAGTACAATTTGGAGTCCTGTATACGAGATTCACTCTTTTCGAATCGAGAAAATACAAAAACGTTTCACAAGAGTATTAGTGAAAAGACTTCACTGGGACATAGATATGCCTTCTTATGGAACAAGGTGCAAATTATTTGGAATCTTGCCTCTTAACATTCGAAGAAAGTTCTCTGAGGTTATGTTCATTCGTGACGTATTGACTAATCATATTGATTGTTCCGATATTTTGGGCTTAATTAATTTCAATGTGCCTGCGAGGTTGCTTAGAAACCGATTGTTTTTTAAAATTCCATATCACAGAACAAATTATGCTGCCAATGAACCATTGTCTAGGTGCTTAAGAGAAGCCAATACAGTTTGCGATATGATCGATTTTAGTCTAAGTAGATTTTCATTTAAAAATAATTTGCTATTAATCTTAGGCTACTCTAATGGTGGCAATGTCTAATTTTTTTTTTGTTTTTTTGCTTTTTTATTTTATTTATTATATTATATATATCATGTAATCACTAAAGTATTTTAACTTTGTTTGATGAAATAAACTAAACTAAACTAAAAAAACTAAACTAAACTAAACTAAGCATGCGTTGGATTACTTGCTTGAGAGTCAGGTGGAAGGAAGAAATAACCTAATAGCACTGGACAACCAGGCGGTGATTAGATGCATGGGACAGACAACCATCACAACATCACTGGCACTGGAATGTGTACTCAAGGTCAACAAGTGTTCGTCTAAAAACCAGGTAACACTGACTTGGGTACGAGGACACATAGGGATCGACGGCAACGAAAAGGCGGACTCCCTTGCAAAACAGGGGTCAACTGAAAAGTTGCTGGGACCAGAACCATTCTCTTCAATTGGTAGAGGAATGGTAGAACAGCTGATTCACAAATGGATCACGGCAGAACACTTGAGTAGGTGGTCAACCGTGGAACAATGTAGACAAGCTAAAATGGCAATACAATGGCCGACCTGCTCCACTCAGAGAAAGGTTCTAAGCATGAGTCGAGGAACATTGAAATGGGTGGTGGCGTTAACTACAGGTCATGGTAATTTCGGGTATCATTTAAGGAAGATGGGCCTTAGAGAGGATGATACTTGTAAGCTATGCCTGGAGGAATCTCAGACAGCGGCACATATATTGTGTCAATGTCCAGCTTTGGCTGGCAGAAGAATGAGGATCTTGGGACAACATTGGGTCGAGGCCCATTGGATGAAACAGATCTCACATAAACAGATGCTAGCGTTAACACTAGGAATCGAACTCAGGGAAGAACTCTGGAGAAATCCAGAAAGTCTCTCTGGGTAAGGTATATTAGTGGTAGGGAGACGAAAAGAGACCCGACAATGGTGGTCTGGTTCGAATATCTGTCGAAATTTATATATAATATATATATATATTGAGCTTGAATACACATTCCAGTGCCAATGATGTTGTGATGGTTGTCTGTTCCATGCATTTAGTCACCGCCTGATGGTCCAGTGCTATAAGGATATTTCTTCCTTCAACCTGACTCTCAAGCAAGTAGTCCAACGCATGCAGCAAAGCAATCATCCCAGCCTGGCATACTGAAGTGTGTTTCCAGAGGCTAATGTGACGGGCTAGTTCCAGATCTTCTGAAAAGATACCGGTCCCTGCTCCGCCATCCACCATGGATCCATCTGTGAAACTCACGGTTTCACCATTCCTCTTTTCTGGAAGTAATCCATTCTCAATACGAGTTTTGTGCTAAAAATGTCAGGCAATAATGTTGCTTCGATGTGAAAATAGGTTAAAAAATAAAGTTGCGTATTGCTTATTGACAGTTCCTAGTTGGTTAGTTGCTAATATATACGGCTATATAAGTGAATGTCAATCCAATATTTTTTTTATAGAACTATGTAACTACTATGTATTATTAGTAATGTTCATGTTTTTTGCTATCTTATTATTATTAATAATTTGTTTTTTTTTTTTTTTAATAAATACTAACAGTTTGTAAATAGAAAAATGATTGTCCTTTATTTTCCTTTGACAAATATGGTCACCGTAGGCATATGGAGCTGATAGTCCAGTCATCGGGCATGTTTTCTTCCACCCATACTTGGTTGATGATTCGGTGCATACTCCCTACCAAAACATCACCACCGTATTTAAAGAGCTCCGCTGGTAAACCATCAGAGCATGCGGCCTTGTTGTTCTTAAGCTTTTTTATAGCTAGGCCAACTTCTTCTATACTAGGTGGTGGAACTAGTTCTTCATTGACTGGACGTGGGTTCTCTTCTTGCCCTATCACTCTCTCTACATGATGCCCATTAAGCAGCTGCTGGAAATGCTGCTTAAACTCATATACTATTCCCTGCGCTTCGGTGACTAGGTTTCCTTCGCTGTCTCGAAGAGCCTGCGTTCCGGTTTTGTAGCCAGCAGCCAGTTGCATGGCTTTTTTATAAAACCTCCGGATGTTATTACGATCGCGCGACTCTTCGATCTCCTTGAGCTGGGAAGCTGCGTAAGCCCTCTTCTTTCTACGCAGGATCTTCTTTTCCTCCCTTCTCCTGGCTCGATACTCTTCTCTCGCTGCCCTTGTTTTGCGCTGCAGCGCTTTCTTGCGTGCATCTTCTGTCACCTTTTTCCTGTACACGCATTCATCATCATACCAAGGGCTCTTTCTCTGGGGTGGCTGGTACCCTACAGTGGTTTCGGCTACCTCCTTGATGATGTCGCGATACTGGCACCACTGATTGTTGACGTTTGTGGTAGGTGAGTGCACAGAGGAGAGTTTCATGCTCAGGCGCTCGCTGTAGGCTCTGACTACTCTAGGTGTGCTAAGGCGTCCAACGTCGAATTTCTTCCATTTACCAGTTCTCTAATTTTTTTGAGTGCCGCTAATATTGTACATAGGTTAGGTATATTACTATTTAGGTGAAAACTATTTTTTTTTTATTTATGTACCTAGGCTCGATTCTCTTCTATCGATTCAATTAATCCTTGCATGTCTGTAGTCACTTTCCATTATAAAATAATTTAAAACAATTATGTGTTTTTAATTTATTAGCTTAAACTATATGTCCTTTTTCTATTTGAAAACGAGTAATTAATTTGAATTCCTTAGGGGAACCGAGCCGAGAAATGCGTTTTAGTCTCTCACCACCACCTGGCGCAGTGACAGGTCGTCCAGATCCAGGCAGGTCATCACAAAGTTCTGATGAAGCAAATTCCTCATCAGATTTCAATCAATGGCTACATGCAATGAAATTGGTTGCTCGTTTGCCCGGAGGCATGCCACCGGAATTTAGGCGTAAAGTAAATACATTTCACTTTAGCTTCATGTCTATAAACGGAAATTGAAATGTCATTTAATTTTATTTTTAAAATCATTTTAGCTGTGGCTAGCACTGTCAGACAAGTATTTAAAATCAAAAAACGTTGACTGGGAGAAAGAGGAAATCAAGTGTTTTAGCGAACAATGGAGGGAAGATGACGAGGAGCTAGGAATACAAATTGTCAAAGTACGTATATTCCCTAATAAAAGATTTAACTAAATATATTTTTTTAAGGACCTACACCGTACTGGTTCCAGTCTATGTTCTGGGCCAGCGGGCACCATAAATCAAGCGAAATTAAAACGAATTTTACTAGGATATGCCCGATATAATCCAGAAGTTGGATACTGCCAAGTAAGTATTATTATTATTAAGTCTAATAAAACGGTTAGTCCTCTGGTCCTATCTGTATTTCATAAAGAAGGTGGAGTTGCTTCCGACTGATGTACCTTTTTGCTCAATACATATAGGTAACTAAACCTTGTCGACGCCGATCTTGCGGTAGTGGATGGATCCAATTTATGATCCATATATTTTTCTTCGGAAATATGGTGCGAGCTGTGTCTTCTGTGCAAGTTCTTTCCCCAATTCAAAATGTTGCCCCGATTTTTAATATTGAGAGAACTGACTTCTTCGCATCATTTGACTGTGATGCTTTCATCAGCAAAACTATAAATTGACGTTCCAGTTTTGAAGCGTCTTAAAACCTCATACTTTTTGTTTTAAATTTAGAAACTTGACTTGCCGTTTAACTGGTGGCATCTTTCCTTTACACAAATACCAGGATACTATTAAATAGGTACTGACAAATGTATATAACAATAGCGGACCTCGAAAACGTTGTCCTGCCCGAACGCTGGCTGCTTGATTTGCGGGATCAGACAATGATTTTGCAGTATTCTACCTAAGCTATAAAGCTACTTAGTGACATTTGAGATTGTCATTTCATTTCAGTGCAATTTCTCATTATATACATGGAATATTGAAACACAGCTACCAAAATTTGAAACTAATTTTACCATTTTAGAAAAGATTGCGGGCTGTCGGGGGTGAAATTTAGAGGTTATAAGTATAATAATGTTCTGATATTTAGATTTAGATTTAACCTTAGGAGAAATAAAAAATTCCTATAACCCAACCGCAGAGGCACCTATATCGGGTCCAATTGTGAATCTAAACCATCCTTAGATTCACTTCAAAACACACAAAAGATTTCCTCAAAATCTGTCCAGCCGTTTAGGACTTAGCGACTTTGTTTTATACCTATGTATATGTAAAAAAGTAAAAAAAGCCCGAAAGAATTGTTTCAAAAACTGAACAGTTACATGAACATACATGAACATGTTACATAATACCTACTAGGAACTAAGGGTCTAAGGACATAGAAACAGAACAAAATTAAGTTGTAGGTATGTCGTATAACCCTAATTTCAACCCGTTCATCTTTTGGAGCCCTGAAAGCTGAAAGTACATATTTCGTTCATCTTATAAACTCGCTTATTTTTCTACTATAGTTTTTTTTTTTTATCCCATATGGGCTTACAAAAAAAAAAGATTACCTTTTTATTATACGGTTTTTTGTAGATGGGTTAAATATAAGCATTTTTTACTATGGGAGGGAGGGATTATCTCGCTTCCTTTAGGCGTGAGGGGGAATTAAAAAAAAAATAATACTTAAAATGAAAAGCGGAGCGACATATAGCGACAAAAGTAATTTTAAATTTTCTCAAAAATTAGAGCTGGTTTTCAGGGTTCGATTAAGAATTGATTTATGCAGTAAAAACTACAAACAAATTAAGTATCTATTTTCTCAATGTTCAGCTTACAACTTTTTTTTAATTTTTTTCCTTAAATATAAAGTTTAAAAGCATTTTTTTTTTTTTTTTCAAAAAATATTAATAGAAATAACTTGATTTAAAAATAATATGAAAGAACAGACTCTTGGCTTTCGAAAATACTAAAATCCTTTATTGTAGGTGTTGCCATTGTTTTTTAATATTTTATTTTCATTTTAAGTTTCATTTTTTTTAAATTACCCCTCCCGCCTAAACGAAGCGAGATAGACCCTCCCTCCCATAGTAAAAAATGCTTATATTTAACCCCTCTACAAAATCAATTTTTGACGCTCGTACTCGTGATTTTATGCCGTAAAATGCAACCGGAAAAAAGTTGTTTGGCTTTTTTGGAGCATCGTTGAACTCAATCTTGGTCTTTAAATGTTGCTTTTGAATTATAGAATTAGTTCGTCAAAAAAAATCAGGCAATTGATCTCTAAATTTTCTAGAAAACGAATTTATTATTTTTTCCATACATAGGTAAAAATTTTCCTGTTCAACTTAGCTGTCAATTCCACAAAATTTTCCACTGAATTCCTATGATATATATGATATATTATGTATATGATATGAATCTTAAATGGATCAGTTTTGTTCTGTTTCGTGTTTTTACGGATGCATTTTACTGATCAGAACAATAAAAAAACACCAGAAAAAAAGATTATGCGAATATGTGCACAAACAAAAACAAAATTCACAATCAAAAGATTCGCGAATAAAAACGTTTTCCAAATATGGAAAATGCAGGTTAACATACAAATTTGTAATTTGTAGGTATATTTTCGGCAAATGTTTTTTTTTTTGCTTTTTCATTTTTTTATTTAATTAATTTTCTAATATCACATTTCATTTATGACGCAATCTATAGTATTTTTCGCTACATTTTCAAGCAATGATAGCTTTCGAGCACATTCTAAGCTAAGTCATATTGGGGCTAAGTCATAATCCCCGATAATTATCCGGGCTAATGTTTGCATGAAAATAATTTGCTCAGACTGGAATAGGATAGAAAAAAAAATCACGAAGAAGGAAGAAGATTGAATCAGGTCTTAAAATAAGGTAGGTAGGTACATTAAACACCAATTTGGGGGAGACATAAAAGTGGCGAATATGAGATTATAAAAAACAAAATAGTGGTAAACAAAACTGGAAAAGAAATATTACAATTAGGAAAAAGAATTGCTAAATTTAATATATAAAACTCCATATAAACTTACGCATTCTAATTATTTAACAAAAGTTTAATTGTAGAACAAATTATAGAGAATACAAATAAAATATGTATAATAAATGATTTCTCTTATAAAATATCCACTTAGTTTTTGAATGAAAAATAAATTATGTAGATAAGATACCCAAAAATAAGCAGATTAACTTTTTTAATTAAAGTTTGTAGTAACATCTATTTAAAATCTGGATTCTATGTGTAATTAACGCAGAAAAAAATTGTTTTATTCATTTTTCAGTTATTTTCATTCTTCGGAGTACCTACATCCGTGTATTTTAGGATTTTCAGTCAGCAACTAAAACGAAGAAAATCTTCACTAACTTGATTCCATATATTTATATAAATTTGATTTGTAACAAAATTTGGCTAAAATTTGGTCATTTTAACTGTTTTATATGAACTGAGTAAGAGAAATACCATGCTTAACTATTTGAGTCATCGAACTCATGCTCTTTCTGTTTCTGCATATCTACATCGTGCTTTCATTTTAGATCGATCTCAGCACTTTGAGATCGACCTTACAACATGAGATCTAACTCGGTGGGTGTATTGTTTTTAGCATACCATGCTTAGAAAGATCTCAGAAAAGTGAGTAAACAGCTTGAACTCATGTTTTTGCATACAACCCTTTGTCAAGCTCAATACATCTCGTGTGAAGCTTTTCAATATACTTACGTATATCTTTAACAGAATTATATGCATACTAGCGGGCCCGGCGAACTCCGTCTCGCCCCAATTTAACGCCTTCATATAAACTCCAGAGTGATAACTGATAATAAAACACAGATAGTTCGAATTTCAATTTGATTTATTTGAATGGAATCGAAATCAGTAGAGAGCGATACAAACAACGGAGACGGTTTGCCAACTCGCGAACAGCCAACGTACAGCTGACCGTGCGAAAACAGGGGAATTCGAGATTAATCCCACAGACTTCCAACGATTGGCTTTGCGATTTATTGATTGTCATCGCAAAAGCCAATCAAAGGGGGAACTGAATCCGCTTGAGTTGAAATGGAAGATCAGATGGAATAATCGGAATTCGTGGGATAAGGACTTCCTGTCCTTTGAATTGGCCCTTGATGATCGTCGCTTGAAACACATTGTTCATCAGTTTCTCGTTGGACAACCGCGTACCGTTGCACAATTTCGGATGATTCAGATTCCGCAACATCATGATTATGATCGATCCCACCTTCAGCTAGCTGTAAATTATACGGTGGAGTTCCTGGCACATCCAGCGAGTTAAAAAATTCCGTCGGATAGTTGGTCGCTTCATCCTCGTCGGTCACGCTAGTCAACGGGTTTGTACGAATGCAGTTCTCCAGCGATTTGACTTTAAATAATGAAATTCAAGCTATCGACATCCTTATTCTTCGCTGCTAGTATTGCCCGTTCACTAATCCAATCGAAATTTTTATAATTTTGTTCAATGCCGAGGAACACTTCCTCCTTCGACGATGTGAACTCGCGAAAATTTGCCGTGAACGATATCAATCCAGTCCAAACATCAACGGGAATTTGGCCATTGCCAAGCGTCAGCAGTTGTCTCGAGAATACAGCAGCAGATGGGTCGTTCTGCAATGCGACTCTCATGTTCGTGGTCAATTTCAACTTATTGACATGCCACAAAGACGACGATTTCAGGCATGCATTAAGTTCATCGGCAGCAGTTGATTTCGGGATGACGGGAAGCGTTTGACGAAAATCTTCGTAGAGCAATATCATAGCCCCACAAAATCGTCTCGAATCACCTCGTAAATCCTTCATCGTTCGGACAACTGCCTCCAACGTTTATGCACCATCGTGCATTCATCCCAAATGATGATTTTGCATTCTCGCATGAATTTCGCTGTCGCCGAATTCTTGGTCATTGTGCACGTTGGCTTGTCAACCGTGAGAAGATTCATCCTCAGCTTCAAAGCGTAATGTGCAATTCGACCGCCTTCCAACAATGTGGCAGCAATGCCAGAGGATGCAACGCATTCTTGAGATCTTGACCAAATTGTTGCCAGAATCAAGGAAAATGTCAAAATTTCGTCGAAAAAAATTCAAAATTTTCGCGTTTTTCCGGAATTTTCCGAGTTTTCCACTATAAGAATTTTCTATTTTTCCGAAACAATTGCGCACGGAATTCCACACAAAAAATCAATTTTCGATTTTTCCAATTTCCCGACTTTTCCGGAGAGCCAAATCGGCCGACTTTTCCGGAGGGTTTTCCCACAATTTTCTTTCGGAAGAACCTTCTCCTTCTCCTGGCAATTACGAACAACTGAAAAAAAAGTTGAGCCAAATCGGTCCAGCCGTTCTCAATTGATGAATTACTATACATTTTTGCCACCATTTTTATATAAATATATAAGAGATAAGAGATATGTATATATTTTTGTATTTTGTATATTAAAGGGTTTCAACATGTTAGGAGCTCTTATTCTACAAGTTATGGATAAGGAGGAGATCGAGTCGATAAAAGTAATGATTTACCTAGTCGAAGGTATTCTACCTGGAGGTTATTTTAGTGGATCGTTGGGAGGTCTTCAAGCTGATATGGCAGTATTTCGGGAATTGATGACGTCTAAGCTTCCTAGGCTAGCGAAACATTTACAAAAGTTGCAAGGACCTGTTGAGAATGCCTTCGAACCACCGCTGACAAATGTTTTCACAATGCAGTGGTTTTTAACAATGTTTTGTACCTGTTTGCCAATGACATGTGTCTTAAGAGTATGGGACCTGGTCCTCATCGAAGGCAGTGATGTACTGTTGCGAACTGCTTTAGTATTGTGGAGTCTCTTGGAAGAGTAAGTTTTACTTTAGTGTATATATGTAGATGCTTATGTTATTATTCAACAAATAACGTTCATAGACGGATTCTGAATGCAAGAACCGCTGATGACTTCTATTGCAAAATGGGATCTTTTTCAAGTGAACTACTCAATGGCCATTTGATAGATTCCAATGGGTTAATAGAAAAAGTCGTTGAACTAGGGCCAATACCGGAACTACAAAAACTTAGAGACAAACATCTATACAATATATCACCGTTTAGAGATAAAAAGGGTCTACAGTAAGCTATAGCTATTAAATTTGCGTTTTTAACCGTATAGTAATAACAAATTTCTCTTTAAGGCTTTATTATTCAGACGAAGAGGGCGATTCCGATGAAGACTCTCGAATGGCGGTTGCCACTGCATGGGGCCTTCGCCTAAGTCGAAGAGGCTCTGCTGGATTCAGTCAGAAAACTGATGGGAAAGACCGAATAGCGCTTGATATTTCATTGCTAAAGAAACAGTACGACCGTTTGCGTGAAAGGCAACGACAAGCACATATTATTCTAACTTCGGCTGTTGCACGTCAAGGGTCTAATCCAAATCAATCTTCCATTCAAATGAATCAACTGCTCATTGGTCGTAATGCTATCGTAACAAATAATGGTCGACGTTTAGGACCACCGCAAGGAGCCATACCACCGGCAAGGAAACCATCACTTCCGACTGCGAAATTATCAAAACCCGCGCAAACAAAAACCCTTCGACGAGGCGAAACACTCCACTGGAGAGACACTGACCTCTCGAAACGACGAAGAGGAAGCCTCAAATGGAAGGACATCAAATCGGATAGTTCGCAATCCGGGCAGGATGATCGAGGTTCTCAATTGATCGAAAGTGCACCATCCTCAAGAAGCAGTTCTTCGGAACCAAAATCGCAGAAAACGTCCCTTAAAGCACGCCAACGCAGTGATTCGTCATCCTACAGCGAAGATAGTGACGGGAATTCCAGCACCAGTACAAGCCTCTGCGATGAAGATGATCATGAGGTCGGTAATGTATCTTCTTTAGAGGGAAGCCCTCTAAAGAAATCCAAGTCAAGTAAGAAACATTCGGAAGTGCCTCACAAAAAATGCCTGGAAGATGTTCTAAACAGTAATGACAAGCATCACAGTACAGACAGCCAAATACCCTTCATTCAGTTATCCACAATGGATTCGCCAGTTATGAACGCTAATAAGACTGAAATTGATTCACTGGCATATGCCAAGGAGGACAGCGATACGGAATCCAATCGTCTGGACTATGCAGGGTTTGTGGATGAATACAGTTGGCCTGATATGAATGAATCTACAAGTAGCGCTCCACCGGAAGACATAACTGTCGATGTGACTTCGGATGAAGGCGATTTCCTTTCTCTATCAAATGTTATCACCAGCACCAGTCAGTTATCTCCAATCCCTGATATAGCAACTTATATAAATAACTCTAGCATCAGTCCACTGAGAACTCCAATATCAGCTTTTGACTATGCCAATTTAGTAGTGAGCATGGAAGAGTCAAAAAAGTTCGATGTTAACGATGAAGGTGTCACTAATGAGTATTTCGAACGAGTGAATATAGTTGAGAGGCCAACCAAATTAGATTTACTTTATTCCTTGAATGAGGAGGACAGCATAAGGAACGCATATAAGACACAAAGTTCCGAAACTTCGCCTGAGCAAATTTTGCACAAAGATTTGGATTTATCACACGAAGAGCGCCTGGGTGATAGTTCCGAGTTCCTAACAAGTACAAGTTGTACTAACAATTTTAAACCTTCTTCGGAGGAGTTGGACAGGAAAATGAAAGTGCTCTTGGAATATTCCAATCAGTCTTCTTTGTCTTTCATAGCTGAAGCAAAACATGAGATATCCTCGGGAATGTTTAAGGGAAAAGAATTTGATCCTCTGTCATTGAAGTATCAGCCTTTAGTTCCAATTTCGTCAAACAGTACAATCTCTGAAGATGAAAAGTCGGAGAAAGCAGCCCTGAAATCTCCGTCAAATGACAATGCCGAGTCTGCTGATGTCGAGACAACTCTAAAATCAGAGTCAAATATGAGTGAAATTAAGGTTGAGTCATCCAGTACTGCGACTAGGCCTCCTACTGAAGGGGATCTACAAATTCAAGATCAAATTGAACCTTGCAAGGCACTTGATCTCAAAAGCACTGAAATTCCTCAAGAAAATATCGATCCTGACACACCAGCAGTTGAAAAAGAGACAGAAGGAATTGTATCTCATATTCCATCAACAGAAGATCTAGAGATGAGATTTAAAGCACTTGAAATGAATTTTAGTGATCGAAAGAAACATTCAGCTGAAAGTGAAAGCCAACCCACAGGTCAGAATAAATTTAGCGAAATTAAAACAGAATCAAACTTATCTGCTCCTGCAACTCTCAAATCACCTATCAGTGATCTATCAACAACTGCGGTTCTGCAAACTGACGAAGGTGCCTCTAGCACACTATCTCCAATCCAACCACAACACTTAAAGCAAGATTCTGATTTAAGTGATCCAAGCCATCCTCCGTTAGAAGGAGAAGACAAGAAGAATGATAGTGCTGTCTCTAGTTCCCAGTGTCAGCCAGAAGTTATGCAATCATCTAGCCTAGGCTACCCGTCATCATATCTTGCAAAAGATGAGACTAGAGAGTTTGTTCCAGATCAAGACTCCTCAACTTATTCGAAAGACGACATAAACCGACATTCTCTGTCTTATGATCATCTTCATTCAGTCAAGGAATCCCAAATTGAAAGGGACAAGTCCGAAATTCCTTGTTCAATAGAAGTGTCAGAAGTGAATGAGAGTGTAGTTCCGGAAAAGGACTCTGACCATGATAGACTGACTGTTCTATCTGGAAAATACGAAACAGACCTATTGGATGAATTTAAACCAAAAGAACAAGAAATTTTGAACGAATCCAAACTTGATATTTTGTTAATCAATTCTGAAGCTGAAGCTGATGAACCAATAATTGAAAAGGAAGCTAGGAAATGCAGGTCGGTAGATGATTCTGCGGTGGGTAAGAGTGTTAATCAAGAAGAAGTATTCGACTGTGGGTCAATTGTTCTACCAACAACTGACGAGTCGGGAGAAGCAGTGATTGAAACGAGTTCTGACCTATATAGTTCTAGCATTCATACTGTGATGGGTGTGCCAGAAGTTGATGAGCTGCTAGTTCTTGAGCAAACGAAGGATAACCAATTGGATGTAGTGAACAAAATTGAATCAAAGGAACAAGAAGTTAAAGAAAGTGATAGCTCGCAATTGCATAACAATATGGAGGTGTCAGAAGTGGATGAGAGTGAAGGTCTAGAACAAACGCCCAACACTTATGACTACACAGTCACTCTACCTGCAAAAGACCAGTCAGACCTAGATAAGGAATGCAATCTAGGAGAATCGATAATTGATAATGACTCTAGCATAGACATATCAAGAATTCAATCTGCGCAGAGTGTGTCCGAAGCCAAGGACAATGTTGGGCCAATTGCGTTATCTACGAAAGTCCAATCAAATCCAGTAATTAAAGGGGAGTCTGGTCTGGACGAATCAAGAACACAATCTACGACGTACATGTCAGAAGTGAATGATGATCTAAGTCTCCACCAAGATAGCTCAACTCGTCTTCTTCAAAATGACCAGTCGGAAGTAGATCTCCAACGTGTACCATCGAGAACTGATTCCACAATAGAGCAAGGGGAGCATCAGAGTCATTTAGGAAAAAAAGTTCGAATGCAGGCTCACGATGGGAATGACGCAGTAATGTCAGATCAAAAGGCCAACGTTTCTCATGAAGATTTTCCAACATCTCCCTTGGCTTACTCCCAAAATCACTTCGGAAATAAGCCGAACTTACAGTCAAATGTTGAATGTCCATCTGGTTTACAAAACTCTGTTCTTATTGAGAAACATACTAATGTTGCGCTGCCTGACAGTCCTGACACGTCAGGTTTCGAACACATAACTCAATTAGAGCCTGTAGAAGTTCCAAGCAATGAACAAAATTCCTCCACACTTCTTGAAAAGGAAACCGACTTAGTTGTTCAACGAAACTCGAACAACACTGCATCCATATATGATGAAAATTTACAACTTAACCGATTGTCTTACTCCGAAAATCATTTTGGGGAAAAACACACTGCAAGGGAGGAACTAAATGATCCGGAAGTACTACGCCCCACTGATGAAAAACCATTAATCATAGTAAAAGTACCGATACAAAAAAGTGGGCCTAATGACACATCTCTTGAGAAAAAACACGATCCGTTGCGAGAAAATATATCACTAGCTGCAGCTCACTCGCAAAAATCGAAAATCCCTTCGACGGAAGATTTAGAGTCTAGATTTAAAGCCCTCGAAAGGCAATTCAGCGAAAAAATCCTTACTATTCCAAAAGAATCTATAGAGTCTAGATTTAAGGCCCCAGCAAGGCAATTTAGCGAAAAAAATATTGTTATTCCAAAGGATTCTGAGTTAAAAGTTACGAGCCTGGAAATGCACCCTAGTGAAAAGACTATTACAATTTCGAGAGATATAAAACATCAACCCATCACACAGTCAACCAAAGATAATATTACGCCGGATTCAGACTCGACAGTAGCTGATACACAAACCACGACTTCAAGTGTCCAAATTGAAATTATAACAACCAAATCAATACCTACAACTGCAGACTTAGAGCACCGCTTCAGGGAGCTTGAACGAAAGTTAAGTTCAAAAAGTATCAACGTGTCATCGAAAACCGCACCACCTCAGCAAGACGATTTAAAAGCCTTAAGACAAAGCACAATTATTGCAAAACCCTCAATAGTATTGCCAAACAACGAAGATACAACACCAACAAACCCAACCGATACCTCATCATTGACACAAACCACTATAGGCGCTGATGACCAACCTCCTTTCATCCGGAAGAGAATTCCATCTACTGAAGATTTAGAGATTAGGTTCGAGGCTCTGGAAATTCAAAAATCACTTAAATCTCCTACAGCGATGACTACAAATGTCTTGTCTCCTTCTAGACCAAAGCCAGAATTTTCAATCGAATCGCCTGAAATGGACACTGCGTCAAAAAGAAAATCCGATATACCATCTACTGAAGATCTAGAGAATAGATTTAAGGCCCTGGAACAGAGAAAACTTGTCGAAAACTCTGCACAGCATGAGACGGATAAAGTTATCTCGAAACCGGATTGTACAATACCTTCTGCTAAAGATCTGGAGACTAGATTTAATGCTTTAGATCAACGAAAGTCTATCTCAAACGATTGTACTAAAGTTAAAAACAATGAAGATAAAACTAATCTTTTAGAAAAAAAAGAAATAGAGAATGTTCCTCACACGCCTGACTTGCAAGCTAGATTCGAAGTTTTAGAAAATCAATGCACTGTAACAAATGAATGTACAAAAGAAAAGCACAATTCTCCTGAAATCAAAATGTGTTCTGATTCAAAATATGACGTCCAAAATGAAAAAAACGTACCATCGACCCAAGATCTAGAAACTAGATACGAAGCTCTCGAACAACAAAAAGCATCCATGGAAAAGTGTACTAAATCTGGAAGCATTGCTGGCACTACCGTATCGAACATAGGTCTTACGGCAAAAGAAGTTCCATCAACCCAAGATTTGGAGACCCGATTCGAAGCTTTAGAACAGCGCAAGTCTATCATTTCTGATTCAAAGACTTCCACGGATAAAAATAAGAAGCAGTGTAAAAATCTTCCTTCAACTCAAGACTTGGAAACGAGATTTGAAGCCCTGGAACAAAGAAAGTCAGCCACAGAAGGATGTTTTAAAAACCAAATCTCACAAGATAATGTAATAAATTCGAAGGAAATAAAGGACAAACCTTCTACTCATGATTTGGAAACTAGATTTGAAGCTTTGAAACATCAAAAACCGGCAGTCATTATCGATGTAGGGCAAAAGAAACTTTCAAAGGTTCCGTCGACACAAGATTTGGAAAAACGATTCGCAGTCATGCAAATAGACACAGACAAGCTCAAAGTTGACACAAAACATGCAAAAGCCGAAACAGATCTGAAAAAAGTACATACAGATGATACTAAGGAAAACCCAGATCAACACAAACGAAGGGATTTATACAAACTAGAGTCGCAGAGCGATGAAACATTAACCGCTACCGATCAGACTAGCACCGAATTTGAGACGAAAGTCGAATCTCGACCAACATCGTGCCCCGAGTACAGCGATCCATTTGATTCGAATATTGTCACCACCGATAGGGTATTAAAAATCATTGAAGAAAATTCCAAGATACTACATCGAATTTTAAAAAAGACTCTTGCAGATACCGGTGACCTGGAAGCCAAAGATCAACCAAAGAAATCCCATCCCGGAATAACTGACTCCCTATTGGCACTCGGCAATATATTCCCACGATCTGATGAAACCATATCACCTAGTCACATAAAATCACATTCATGGATTCGCCCATCAATCACATTACGTTCAGATG
Source organism: Cheilosia scutellata (assembly GCA_955612985.1). NCBI lineage: Eukaryota > Metazoa > Arthropoda > Insecta > Diptera > Syrphidae > Cheilosia > Cheilosia scutellata. The sequence continues at coordinate 72,202,463 of OY015312.1, forward strand.
ATAACATTTCCGATCGATTAGCTTCCATTAAAAGCACCATCAAATCAATTGACACCCTGTGTGAGGAGAAATCCTTTCGCAAGGAGAAGTGTCAACGTTACATAGATTCATTGTTCGCACGCCCAACACTAACGCCAGCTGCTGCTTCAGCAAATCCTTCGATAATGGTAGACGACTTCGAGCGTAAGCCATCCCAAGACCGCATCGCCAAGAGAGAGCAGAAAAAAGACATTTCGCCCCGGAGAAGACGAGACGAAGACCGTGAGGAGTATGAGAGCAGGGTAAGACGAGACACGATGCCAAATAGTTTAGACGCGCCTAGTGATTTTAGTTTTAGCGTAGCAAACATTGATCAAGTAGATAGTGAAGTAGATAGAATTAATCAAGAAAAACAAGTGGATACGCAAGTAGACCGACCCCTCTCACCGTACTATGGTTCGGGGTATGACCTCAACAAGCGATCAATCACCCCAGTCGTCTATATTCCGACGAAGTTGGAAATTCGGCACACAACCGTAACATCGACCTTTTACGATCGTTATCTCACCGAAAAGCACATTGAGAGGACATTCCCGAGAAGTAAAAAATCTCCAGTATCGCCGACAACTACGAAAAGCTACTTGGACATTGCCAAATACTCGTCCACAAATTTCAATGATCGTAGTTCGAAATCTGCCGAGAACTCACCATCCAGGCGAAAGGATGACGGCGGATTATCGCCCAACTACACAATCTCATCAACAGCTAACAGGCGCAGTGTGATCTCAACACTGGAGGTTGCGCAAAAAGATTTACAAATCAGGAGCTGTGACAACATTCTTCTCCAGCTTCGATCGTCGACACACAACACTGATATTGTACCGTCAATTATGGTGTACAATCCACTTCCGACGAAGATAAGAAAACCACCAGAGCTTGGTATCAGTTTGGGGCTATACAAGGACTATGGCAGCGATGAGTCTTCGAAGAGCTGAAACTCTTAACAACGATCGTTTGTATTTCAGCAGAAGGTTGTTTCACGCGTAAAATAATATTTTCGTTAACGTCCCCAAAACTTGCATTCGATAGAAGCTTTCGCGCATTAAGAGAATCAAATTCAGGAATATTTAAGCATAAACTTGCAGTAAACGAAAGCAATATACTATTTTCAAAGAGAAAATAACTAAGATGCAAACTATTTTCATCAGGTATACATATTTATTAAAACATATAAGCAAAATCTCTTCTAAAAATTGAAAACAATCATCCATTGTCCCCTTTTCTATATGGCTTCAATTTAAAAACAAAATATTTAAACAGAAAATTATTGTCTCGTTGTATTTCTTTATTATTTTAATCTTTCACTCAATTTCGGACTTTTATCGACGTGTATAGTTAAATACATATAGAAATATAATGCAGTATATCAATTTATTGTTAATAAATAACTATTTTGAAACTTATAATGTTGATGATGACTGATAAATAAATTATACTATTAACAATACGAAACGAAATATTTTAAATTAAACAAATTCAATTTAGTGTCAATGAGATTATTATCAGCGGTAGTTATATATTTATTATTAGTAATTTAATAAAAAAAAGGTTATCTGTTTGTCGTTTCCTTATTATATTATATGAATTAAAAAAATAACGTTTGGGTTTGTCAGTATTGCATAAAATGATTGTTGTTATTTTATTTTAAGTATTATGAATAATAATTTAACAAAAAAAATAAAACAAAACACAGTTAATAAACAATGCTTTATTTGTACATGAGGTTTCATTTATATTGATGCCTACGAACGTTACGCTTTAAAAAGAGCATTCAATGTAAGTATATCCGCATACCGTTAAATGGACATTTAATCGAAAGTTACTTGCCTATGTATGACCACAAGAAATTTAAAAATATCGTCTAACTAAATTTTAATCAAAAAATATTTAGTTTTACTTCTGATTATACCGATCTGAAGAACGCAAGTTTTTTAAACTGAACTTTATTTAAGACTCATATGGACAGTATCTATGAAATAGGTACTTAACTTAACTTATTGTATCTTAAAATTATTTAAAATAATCTTAATTTAGTAGTGGAAAGAAAGGGACCATTCTTAACTTATAAAGTTAGTGTGAATGGCCCTCAATTACAAAGGAAACAAACCAAAAATTCGGATGTGGGGTACAACAGATCGTATAAAATTTAACTAGTACAAAGAGTAGAATGATAAAATTTAACAAATGCAAATTTACAAGATATCATCAATGACAAGATGAGTGTAAACTAAAACATCTACATATGTACATATGTACTAGAACAGACAAAACCTCTTGTCTAAATCAGAACAATTAAGAAATTTTCAATGCCCACATAGTCGACAGTAAAAGACCAGGCTTTAACTTAAAAAAAAAAAGTGACAGAGTTGTAGATTGTTCTAATATTCATGGGTATAATTTATTAAAATAAATAGTGGCGGGCGAAAAATAAAAGCGCGAAAAATTAGTTATGCAATGGGTACATCAACTAGAGACATATTATTTAAACGTAAATTATAAATTCTGGAAAATCTTGTCCCACTTTGTATAAAAAAACTAATTTAAAACTTTAACGACATAAAGGTGTCTTAATGGCAAGATTTGTAAATTGCAAAAAAGAGGCACAAAATAAGCCATATTCTTATCAATAATGTTTATGCGCAAGCAATAAGGAACCGAAACAAAGCTCCACCCCAGCTAACGAGGCCATATTGCAATTTTTAGTTTTGAGAACACGTTGCGAGCAATATGGTTTTAATTGATACATTTTCCGAAGAACAAGCATTAAATGTGACTTACTGCTAGGTTCCACATTTCACTTTCACTCGAAATGAAATCGTAAATGAATTTTTGATTTCGATTTAAAAATTTTCGGAATTGAGACAAAGTGAAATTGTGATTTCGAAAACATTTTGGAGTTTCCGAATCGCTAGAAATGCAGAACACTGAAAACGAATTCACTCGATTTGCAATTTCGATTTCACTCGATCTGGAACCTAGCTGCTAATATACTGAATAATATAATATAATATACAAAAATCGTAACGTTGTAATTTAATTTTAATAAACCACTTAAGTAGTTAACCAACACTATTAATAATATTGTATGCATTTTAGTTAAATATCTAATGAATTTTATTTTCAAGAGCATAGGTTTATACATACATATTTATAATGAAATAACATTTTAATTTTTCAATAGAATAGCCAAATTACGTAGCCTGTCTTGTCCCATATACTTTCTTAAATAGGTTTTTATTAATTTTAGTTTTAAAAATGATCGTTCAGCACTAGCTTTAGTCATAGGAATTGTAACAAATAACATTAACACAGTACATACTTCAGGAAAGCTGCATGACATAAAATGATTCTTTATTAATAAATCATCAAGTTCTCTAATACTATTTCGTCTCTGAAAATTAACCGAAAACTGAGAATTTACCTGGCAAGTGATTAAGATATGTCGTTTTTATATACACTCCGCGCAACTTGAATAGCACACCCCCTAAGGTCGGTTTTCTATGGCCCACTGGTCCCAAACCAAGCATGCTAGAGACTTAATTTTTGTTTTTAAACTAAATTTCAATTAAGTGTTGTGATTTGACCAGAAGGAAGATTTAAAACTAAAGCTTTAAGTATGTATTAACAAAAAATTTTTAACAAAAAACCGGCAAAACGTGGACTCATATTATTCTTTGATAGATTTTTTTTTTTGTTTAAAAATGTGTGGAGAAAAAGCTTAACCGACCGACGCGGAAAAAGGACAAATCAAAGCTTAAAGGACGCTCGTCTATTTATTGCCAATTTAGCTAAGAAAATCGAGAGGAGCCGACACGTTATATGCATATTTTTAAGTAATGAGTCTAACTATGGATATAAACGCGAAAGGCCGCATGCATAGTGTGCTTACAACTGCGGAAAGGCGACTTATATTAGGAAAAGCGACTCTCACGACTCTTTTCCAAAAATCAGGAAAAAATGTGGTATCAAAGCAAGTCTCACAACTTCGTCGTATTATTTCAATGAATGCCAAGGATATAAAAAGACTAAAAATCAAAAAAAAAAAGACACCCCTTAACTTGGTTCGAAAAGCGCAACGCCTTCGATTTTGTGGCCTGGACTTCGTAGTAGCACCATGTGGTCTTTTCTGACGAAAAAAAATTAATTTGGAAGGCCCCGATGGCTATAGCTAGGTACTATTTCCATAACCTCCGCAAAGAAACTCATCATTTGGACCGGCTGCATAGCAGAGTTGAAGTTGAAGGTGTGGTGTGGGGGCCGTTTCGTATTATGGCAGCCGAAAATTAAAATTTGTGTTAACCACAATGAATGCGTTGTCTTACTGATAAGGCTTTAACATATTTTCATAACCGTTTTGGACATCTGCCATGGATCTAACAACATGATAAAGCGCCAATACATACAGCCCGGGTTGTTAAAACGTATTTATAGAGCCAAAATGCGGAGCTATTAATGCTGACCGGACTACTCACCGGATTTGAATATCATCGAAAATGTTTGGCAATGGTTGATACGTCAAGTTTGTGGATCGGGACAACATTATGCGACTGTATCTAAACTAGTGCAAACCATCGAATTAGCTTGGAGCTCGATTTCGGTAAATTATTTGGCCAATGTGTATGCATCCCTTACAAATCGGAGAGGTGTGAATTTTGGAGCAGAAGGTGGCTCAAAACACAATTGAAAATTTTTTTTTTTAATTTAAAATACTCCAATTACCTTTTGGAAACCAATTGGAAACAATTTCATTCATTGGAAGGAAACGTGATTTCAGTTGATTAATAATGATGTCCAATACTAGATAAAATATGTTCACTTTGAACAAATCTTGGAGACGCTCATCTTCACAAAGTTCGTCAAAATGGCGTTTTACCTTCCTCTGACGAGTTTTAGAAAATTCAGAGTTGATGGACCATTTTTCTGCTACACTATTTGCTTCCATTTTTAAATTTACAAATTCATGTCTATACCTTTCCAATTCTTCTAGACACATTTTTAAACGTTTTAAGGCATTTGCAAGATCGATGGCTATAGACAGAAGTGCTTTAGAGCTTATTATTATTTTTTTTTTTTTTTTTTTTGAAATACTTAGGCACAATATTTTTGCAAAAATTTTAGGTTATTTCTGAGCTCGCGGCCTCTTGGCCCGGGGCCCTCTCGGGTCGGGGGCCCGTGGCATTTTGCCAGCCCTGCCACCCTATAGTTACGCCACTGACTGTATGGTCATGAGCCTGTCTTGTGGGGCGCCCAAAAGTTACATTTGGAGGGATAATGTCTTTCAGTTCCATCTACCATGGAAGTATGTACCTATAGAACAAGCATAGGTCAGCGACTTGTCTTCTGTGCACCAAGGGTTGTAGATTCGATGTGAGTGTAGGGTCTCCAATAAGTCGAACTGCTCGTCTCTGTATGCTGTCAAGTGGGATAACACAACAACACAAAGCGGGGAAGGATATCGCTCATACCGACGCGTTTAGTCGCCTGCCAGCTAACAGTTCCAGCAATTCCGAAGAAGACGAAGGAGAAGTAGTTCTGATGATCGATTTGCTTGATTCCCCATTGATACAGGCGAGGGATACCTATTGCAAGCGATACCAAAAAGGACAGAATATTATCACGTGTCCTACACTGGACATTAAGGGGATGGCCAACTGTCGCTGAACCAGACTATAAAGTCTTTTTCGATCGGAAAAATGAGATTTCATCTATCAGAGGATGTTTAGTTTGGGGTCAACGAGTGGTAGTTCCCGAAATTCATCGAAGTAAACTCCTTGCAGCACTGCACGCCAACCATCCTGGAATAGTTCGTATGAAAGCTTTGGCCAGGAGTTACGTTTGGTGGCCAAAAATTGACGGAGACATCGAACAGACAGTAAAGCGGTGTGGAATTTGCCAACAGATGCGTCCCGATAATCCTCCTATCAAGGGATATATTTGGGAGGAAGAGAAAAACCCTTGGCGCAGGGTTCACATAGATTTCGCGGGTCCATTTAAAGGAAATCTTTTATTTTTGGTTGTAGATGCATACTCCAAATGGTTGGAGGTTCATCCAGTTTCTTCTACATCTACATCTTGCGCTGTGTCGGTTCTTAGGCAACTTTTTGCGACACATGGCCTACCCGATGTCATTGTTTCTGACAACGGGACGGCTTTCACATCTCATGATTTTAAGATATTTTGTGAAAATAATTTAATTAAGCATATCTTTTCAGCTCCATTCCACCCATCTACAAATGGCCAAGTGGAGCGAATGGTGCGCACGACGAAAGAATACGAAAGAATACTCCAAACGGAGATATTCGATTGCGTTTAGCCAGATTTTTGTTAGACCAACATGTAACACCACATACATCTACTGGGCGTTCGCCTGCGGAGCTACTTTTTAATCGCAGGCCTCGCACGTATTTTGACAAACTTCATCCAGAATCAATGCCGATTCAAGTAAGAGTTCCACAGCAACAGCTTCCGGGAAACAACTACGATTGCGGTGAACCAGTATGGTATCGAAATTACGCGGAAGGACCAAGGTGGGTACCTGGCCGCGTAGCGGATGTTAAAGGTCCGGTTTCGGTAGTCATCCAGTCTCAAGGTGGCCATCAAGAAGTTCATCGTCATGCGGATCAGGTTCGTCGAAGATCAGTGGAGCCGAGTGCAGCCAATCCTGGAGAAACAGTCGAAAGCCAAATTCCACCTATTGCAGAGTCAACAGCAATTCAACCTGAAGTTCGTCGATCCGAAAGGCTGCGTAACAAAGCTCAGAACCCCGAAACAGTTTCAGTTTCGATCCATTCGTCACAAGAATTTAGTTTATTTTTTATCCACAATAAATTCGCCAGCAATCCGTCACCTAAATAGCTATCGCTTTTGAATGGATCGAATCGCTTTTTGGAAATACAAGAATACCAATCCGCCATGAAAAGCGATCCGCCGCGCATTTGGGAATAAACCCCCTGTGTCTTGTTTGCATTAAAAACAACCAAACCAAGTTGTCTTTTCCCCACTTCAAGAGTTTGTCCAGATCATCATTTAGAGAACTAATTTGTTCACATCTCTGACTATGTGATGTAGACGCATTCACAGGCCCACTATTCGAGATCGAGGATATAAGAAGCTGTAGATATTATTATTTGTCGATCGAAACAAATCGTTGATGTGGAGAAGAAATAGAGTTGGAGAAAGAATAGATCCTTGGGGCACTCCTGCATTTATAGCAAAGGAATTAGATGATACTGATACACCATCTATAATATAATAGATCACTCTTACAGATCATTAGCCTTGACTGTAGGAAACGGATCTCTCTCTCTGAAGTCATGCAAAATTGCATGGAGTGGTACCGGGTATTGTGACCAATATTGAAAATGTTAGTAGTAGTCCGTCAGCTAAAAAAATTTGCCGGGTTTGCCGACTCGTGCTATACCTATATGGACTACTAGTGAAATGTCAGTTTCATACAAAACTGACAGGAAAAATGAGGCCAACATAAGCACTAGCTCTTTCGGTTCAGTGCGGCAAAAATATGAAACTTTTGCGCGCCATTGCTATTTTTTACATAGAACACAGTGCCATCCGTTGTATAGAACATTGCAACTGCGCCAAGTAACCATTTATTCAAATTATTTCGAACTTTCTATAACAGATGGCATACTCAGCTTACCACTCAAACAAAAAATGAAAATGCCATATTTATACCCGGTACCACACTGTGGTGAGGGTATATTCACTTTGTCATTCCATTTGTAACGCCCATAAGGAGGCGTTGTAGGTGTGACAAACTATATATATTATTGATCAGCATCACTTTCTTAGTCGATCTAGCGATGTCCGTCTGTCTGTCCGTCTGTCTGTCTGTCCGCACGATTACGGCCGTAATTTAAGAGCTATCGACTTGAAATTTGGTACGTAAGCTTTTATCCACCAAACTGAGGCTAAGTTCGAAGATGAGCAAGATCGGATGAAAACTACTACTACCTCCCATACAAAAATATCAGATTTATATAGCTTTTTATGTTAAAAATTAAATTTAAATAGCTACAGTAAAGATAGCCAGTTTAAACTTTGCACATATTGTTTTAATAATATTTTAAAATTTTTGACAAAAAATGAGCTTGGTCGAATAAAAAGTACCCATACCTCCCATACAAATATATAATTTTTTAATACTAAAATATTTTTTTTATTTTAGAATAATATAGTACCGGGTATTTGAGCTTCGGCATAGTCGAAGATAATTGTCTTACTGGTTTTCTTTATATTATTATTGTCCCATAAACTGGACTAATTTTGTGTATCTATATTAGAGATGTAACGGATATCCGGTAAGTATCCGTTATCCGGCCTATCCGGCCTCTTTTCTGATATCCGGCACATTGCCGGATAGACTCTTGGTATCCGGCTAGTTGCCGGATAGACGTTGTTGTAGTAAAATACAACAAAAATCGTCGATCACACTCGCTGAATTTCCGCGACTACGTTTTACCCTTTAATTTGTTCATTCCAAATTTCAGTTCATTCATCTACCGTACATGGCACATCCAGTTAACGCCGCGTCTCCCGAGCAACACTTCATAGATCATAGCCTACCATTTGTCATTTCTCATAGAAAGAAATAACGATAGTCTGACATAAGATGTAGCTGTAGGGTGGGCATTTCATAGCTTACTATTTCCACAGCCATCAGTCGAAAACACATGAGTGTCAGACAAAAAAAATATAGCCCATAGGATACTATCCACAGCCAAGAGCTGAGCAATTTTTAGAAAGACATTTTTTATAGAATGCTATTTGTGGTCTCTGCGATTAATTCTCATAGCATGCTATATGGCTGAGTTCTTTTTGGAGGATAAAACATGAGTGTATGCTTCGCAGTATGCATTTCTTCGGCCAGATATCCGGCCGCCGAATATCCGGCTATTCGGCCTTATTACATACCGAATATCCGGTATCCGGCTAAATCACTATCCGTTACATCTCTAATCTATATATTTCATATACGTTTTTTATGTGCTTTACATTTGATTCATTGGCTGTAGCTATTTTAATCAATAACCTCAATAATAACCGATTTTACCAATAAATACTTATGGTTTTACAAAATATCACAATCCATTACGTGAGTATCCGAAATGTACCTAAAATTTTTATACATATTACTCTTAGGTATATACAGGGTGTCCCAGTTAAGGACAATCCTTTAACGGAAGATTCCTGAAGTTATGCCGAACAAAAAATTGTATGGCAGGGGGGGGTCTATTTTCATTGTATTTCCCGTTATAGCCCGTCAAAGTAGGTGACCTCTAATTTGGAGGTGTTACGACTAAAAACGCTATAACTTCTAAACTATTATAGGTACAAAAATAGTTTTGTACATTTTGAAAAGACAATTTAGTAGCGCATACAAGTCTTAAGCACTTCGGTTACATCTGGGCAGCTACAAAAAAGTTATGACTCCTTAAACTCAAAATTTTGAAAATTTTTGTTACAATTTTTTACTTAAAATGGCTTTTTCGCTTTTTCTCAAAATGTTGACCTTATAAATTTTCATTTTTTTTATGAAATTTATCCTTGAGAAATTTACTAAAATTTATGTTAAGCAACTTTTTTACGTACGATCAACAGAAGTAATAGTAAAAGCCATTTTTTGTCAGACGAAAATGGTCAAAAATGGTAGATTTTTCTCTAAAATAAACTTTGTCTTTGATAGCAAGTACCCCAGAATTTACGTTACGTATATTAACTCCTCTTGCATATGTATGTATAATGAATCGTGTTTCGGTGTAAAAATGAGCTTTGAATTATTTTCAATTTCCAATAAATATGTAATCAATCACTAGGTACTCGTATACATATTTACATTGTGTAAGCAATTGTATACTTTCAGGCTGCATTTGTAGATCTTCCAGTTTCCGTTTTCAACTAACCACAGAACCTCTTCTTTACATTCGATATTTTTTCCTGTCAGCTTTTCAGCAATATCTATCAATTTCTATCAGCCTTAGGGCTGAAAACCAAATAGCTAATAGCTTCAGGATTTGGACGAAAATACACAAAATAGCTTTAAAAACACTTGTAATTGGAATGAAATTTGTTTGTTTTATTTGTAAAATCATCGCCAATAACAAACGTAAAATCAAAATTAAAAGAAAAATGTCCGCTCAAATAATTAACTACATCATGTATTTGTTATTCTTTTCAGAAAGATGTTTTGAAGAACGCTTCGCATCAAGGAACAATGAATGCACATCGTTTATATCGTCCTTAGAGATTTGAGATCGTCCATTTACTTTGCACATCTGGTATGCAGGAGTCAGCAATTGAACGGCATATCTTAGCGTTGATGCGCTTCCTATTTCGCTAAGTTGTGCAAATGCAGTATCTTCAATCTGCAATCCTTCGGTCTGCGCACGTAATTTGATGATTTGCTCCATCTCCGAGGTACTATAAGGAAGTGTGCGGATGATGAGAAGACGATCTATCAAATCCAGTGGAATACCGTGAGGGGATATAATATCGGTGGTACCTCTAGAAATGTAGACAACGTAAACAATTTATTAAAAACCAACTAGTTTCATTAATCTTGTATCTAAAGTGACTATCATCAAAAGTTTAAGTTATTGCTGATTCCTAGTCAGTTCCTCTTGACAAAATGTACAAGACAAATGTATAATACAACCGATTATTGTTAAATATGGTATGAACAGAAAAAGCGTGTACTACTCGAGTAGCCAAGGTATATAAAGAACACCTCTGTACTGTATTCAGTCTAGCCGGGCTGACTAGTTTACCACGATTCTTAGAAGCTTTCACAAAAATCTTCGACCACCGTTTAATATCCAAACGGTGGCGACAATCGCATGGTTCATACAAATTTTGCCATTAAATCGAATATAAATGTTTGATATAATCCTTAAGCAGAAGGTACATTATAAAAATAAAAAATATATATAACCAATTACTCAATAACAACAAAATACTTACCGAATAATACAGCGACCACGATTTGTAGCAAATATAACAATTGGTGCAATTGGTGATTCAAGCGATTTGTGGAGATAGGTGAACGTTTCTAAGTCGAGCATATGTATTTCATCAATGAACAGCACTCCGGGGACAAGTTCGGCGATACCCTGATCGATATATTTGTTAACAATTTTGTTGATTTCCATTCGAAGTTTGTCTGGAATAAATTAATATTTGATATAATTATGTATTCGCACATAAAGTGAAACTATTAAAACTTACCAGTAATTTCTGTCTTTTTTGGTTTCATTAACTGACCCATCATCGATAGAACATCTTGCCCACCTTGTGGCCGAGCATTAGCCACGTCTAAATCGTGCAAGGTGACATCTTGAATTACTTCTTTTTTCTTGTGCACTTCTCCCTTTGGAAGAGGAACATACTCCTCCGTTTCCAAATCAAATTCAGTTGCAAAAGTATCACTGCGACCCTGCCTCTTAACTGCACCACTATTTGCTTCAACGTAAATCACGTCACCAACCTCTACCTTTTCCTTCTGTAGGGACTCAAAGATACTTGGATCGAGCTTTAGCTGTTTAGTACCCTTTGCTGTTTTTAGCCCAATTATAACGTTGCTAATAGTTTTACCATATCCGCCCATGGGATTTTCTGTTTCCACTGGTGTCAACTCGATAACTTCACCTTCGTAGACTTCTTTTGTTTCACGAATTCGCAAGCCAATAGAGCGTCTGAAATTCTCCATGAGAACTTCTGTCTTTTTGATTTCACTGCTAAATACTTCAGATCCTACCATTGGGCAAAATGGGACTTTATTTCCAAGCTCTTGCGCGATCGCCAGTGCAATAGCAGTTTTCCCAGTTCCAGGCGGACCGGCGAGAAGTAGTGCTCGTCCGGCCATTTTCTTTGATTTAATGAGATCTACGACAATGCCAGCAGCCTAGAATTGAAAAATTCCTTGTTTGTAATCAATTCAATGCGAATATTAATTATAAAGGATAAATTACCTCACGCGCGGATTTTTGACCAACCAGGCCGGCTGCAATAGCTATCGGAACACCATTCTCATCGAGACCTAAGCCCTTTACGTGACTATGGGCAGCAATCCTTTGCGTGCGAACTGTGCTTTTAACTTCTTCGATTTTCATATTTTCAGTGAAAAAAAAAGCGTATTATATTTCTTAAATATTTTCTAATTATTGTTATTGATCAAACAATTTGCTAAACGCTTCTAGAAAATTTAATCAAAGCGTGCTCACCCACACTATACAACACAATTCGTTATTTTCGTATGGCGAACGAGGCGCAAGTCAAAGTGACAGCTACTGCGGTGTGGTTCTCTTACGGAATAAGTTTTTGATTCGTTGGAACTAAAGTACTTTTTTATTAGCAGGGATGACTGCATTTGAGTTTTAGAAGTAATAAGGTACTTTTTACTAAATAATAATATAAAAAAAAGTACCGATAAAACTTTTCCTGTTCAACTTCTTAGTTCCACAACATTTTAAACTGAATTCCTATAATATGCTATGGTCAAATGCTTCAGTACTGTTCTGTTTCGTGCTTTTACGGATAAAACTCAGATATTCCGGAATTTATTTTCACTTAATATTATTGTTGAACATTAACAAACATTTGCAAACAGCCGAATTTTCGCTCACCTAAGCTTTGGTACGTAAGGTGATCAACGAACGCGCTTACGCGTAATTGTGATAGGTACAGGCATAATTAAAATGAAAATCTTCTTAGGCCGTTTGTTAATTGGGCTAAATAATTACCCTCGGATAATCTTCTGACACTTATGGTTTGTCGATTTCCATCGGGCAAGAAAAAGCACTTTTTAGATTCAGAACAGTTTTTATTTTTTCCGTTGGTCGGAAAAAAAAAACACTTTTTTATGATTCAGATCAGTTTTGTGAATCTCGATTCAAGAGCGAGATTCACACAAATACTTTCACTAATACCAAAACATCTGACATTTGTAAACACAAATTGCAATTAAGAAATAGTTGACTCTCAAATAACACACCAACGAAAATGCAACAAAAGTAATCTCATTTCATATTCTATTGGGGCAGGCAAAATCTGAAATCTGAGAGCAAAACGGTAAAAGCCCAATGAAAATCGACATTAGTGTTGAAAGAGAAGTTCATCAAACTATTAATTAATTGAAATTGTTTTATTTCCTCTTCAACATTCTACCAAAAGAAAATGTCAAAAAATTTGCCTATAGAATAATTTATTATGTTGCCCCCGGAGCAGGATAATTTTTTGACAGCTGCTGAAAATACGTTTTCCACCTCTATTGACACTCGGTCATACCGCGTCTAGCGGATTTCGGCGGAACCCTAATCACAGGATAAGTCGCTCCATTAACTGTCAAATCGTATGAAAATTTGTATTTCGAAAATTAAAAAAAAAAAAATTTAATAAGTAGAGACTGTTATTTACCAAGTTTATTAGTGAATTTAAGAGAAGAAATATTAAAAAGTAAATCTATACCAAAAACAGCTATAAAAACAAGCTAATAAATAGATTTTGATTCTTTTAAATATGTTGTGGTCAAATAAATGTAATTGTACCTGCTCCTCGTAAAAACAATTTGTGAATAGTACGTGATAATTGAAATTAAATATGTTGAAGTTAATATTTTCATAAATATAGATTTTGTGGTCAAGTGCAAGAATAATGGCAGAAGAAACTATAGGTACATTAAAAACTGGGGAACTCTGTGAAGTTAAATATTGCACATATCTATGCACCGAATTCCCAAAAAAGTTCATAACGATCGGAACAATCCAAAGAATTTTCTTATTTGTAGCCGCCACTTGAAAAAGAACAAATTTTAACTCCTCTTTTACAAGGATACCTTCTTATATTATCTTCTTTTGGACTAAGCATTCCCAACTGAAAACCTGCCGCAGTTCTGTATTGCGTGTGGAGAAAATTAAATCCAAATATTAGATACATATATTATTTGTAAATCCTAAAGGGCAACACATAACGCAATAAAAAAATTGTTCTATAATTGGCAACTTCGAGTGCTTTGTTTACAATTTTTTAAGCCATGATTTTATTCACATCTCTTAGCTTTTCACAAATATTTCACTTGTTTTATATACTTCGACATTTTGCAGAGGCATTCTGATATCAAATTTGTTAATGTCTATACAATAAATTAAAAATAGAATGTTTTGCGCGCACTTCCAATTTATAATTTCAGTAGGAACTTCTGTGATGAAATCAACTGTCACAAAACTTATCCTGTGATTCGGGTACGTAAAAATCTTGGTAGGTGGCGTGAAAATCAATTTACCGAGTCACAATAGTATCAGAAAATTATCAGAGGATAATTATTTAGCCCAATTGACACACGGCCTTTATTTAGCCTTTCGAACTTCCCATAAAATAATTGTGTATCCCTTCAATTGATCCCAAAAATTTACAAATTCTCTCAAACGAATGGTTTTGAGAAACTAGACCTGCGTATCGTCATTGGTATCGTGTCTCTTCCAGAAACAATAATAATTTCAATAATGATTCTGATAACATAATGTGGATTCGTCATTACAGGATGTTTGGTTTTTAAAAAATACAGTTATAATTTTCTTATATATTTTTTTGTAAAACTTAATTAAATTAGTAATTAGTAAATTATATGTATATATTAAATCTACTATGCACAATGTGGACTAGAATTCTGGGAGAATTGGAGGGCATGTGCACACCAGATGCTTGTCACCGTACGCATCGTCTATTCTTCCAACAGTTGGCCACATTTTTGAGTCCGACTTTACAAAAGGCTGGAATATAAAAAGGACATTTAAAGCGCATGCTGGAGATATATTTTTTTTGTAAATACGTACCGCTGGGAATGCTGCCAGCTCTCTGCTGTAAGGTCTGTTCCATTTATCTGAGACCACTTGTGCTTGCGTATGTGGCGACATTTTCAGAGGATTCACCATTTTATCCATCCGACCTTCCTCAATATCTCTAATTTCATCGCGAATCGAAATCATTGCCTCGCAAAATCTATCCAATTCCTGCTTGTCCTCTGATTCAGTCGGTTCAATCATTAGAGTTCCACCAACGGGCCATGACATAGTTGGTGCATGAAAACCGTAATCCATCAAACGCTTTGCAATATCAACAGCTTCGATATTAGCGGTTTTCTTAAAATCCCGGACGTCCAAAATGAATTCATGCGCTACCAAGCCAGTCGTGGGGTCTTTGAACAGGGTTTTATATTCATCCTCCAGTCGCTTGGACATATAGTTAGCATTAAGAATTGCAACCTGTGTGGCTCGTTTGAGACCACGACTTCCCATCAGCTTGATATACGACCAGGAAATTGGTAGAATTGCAGAGCTACCAAAGGGGGCCGCACTTACAACACCAAAGCTATTATCCTCACTTTCAAGAGGACTAATTACAGGATGCCCAGGAAGGTATGGAGCAAGGTGAGACTTGACACCAATAGGCCCCATACCCGGTCCACCTCCGCCATGCGGAATGCAGAAAGTTTTATGCAAATTCAAATGAGATACGTCGCTTCCATAGTCGCCGGGACGACATAAGCCCACCTGTGCATTCATGTTAGCACCATCGAGGTACACTTGCCCACCATGCTTATGGATCAGTTCACAAATTTCAGCAACTGTCTCCTCGAACACGCCCATGGTTGAAGGATAGGTAATCATAAGGCAAGACAACTCGTTTTCATATTCAGATGCCTTATCCTTTAAATGACTCATGTCTATATTTCCGTCCGATTTTATTCGAATGGGTTCCACCTTCATGCCTGCCATTTGCGCGGAAGCAGGATTTGTTCCGTGGGCACTGATCGGAATTAGGCAAATATTTCGGTGGCCTTCGTTGCGATGTTCGTGATAAGAACGAATAGTTCGTAGACCAGCGTATTCACCTTGAGCTCCGCTATTTGGTTGAAATGATATTTTATCATATCCAGTAATTTCACAGAGATCCTTTTCAAGCTCCCTAAACATCTGATGGTAACCTTGAGCTTGTTCTACTGGAGCAAATGGATGAATTTCCGTAAATTGTGGGTAGGAACATGGCATCATTTCAGTTGTGGAGTTAAGTTTCATTGTACAAGAACCCAGTGGAATCATCGAGTGCACCAGCGAGATATCCTTGTTTTCAAGTTTCTTCATGTACCGAACCATTCGCGATTCACTGTGATGGGTGCTAAAGATGGGGTGAGTTAAAAATGGCGAAGTTCGTAAAAATTTAGAGTTCTCAATTGAGTTCTGAGTGATATCATTTTCAGCAAGAATCTCGTCTATGGGCTTGCACTTGAAAATCCACAGAAGATCAGAGATATCTTTGGGTGACACCGTTTCATCCAAAGCTATGCCAATGGAACCATCTGGGAAGTACCTGAAGTTGATTTGTCGTTCCTCGGCTCGGGTTCGAATTTCTTCAGTCGTCATTTGCTCCGAGGGTAAAACGTGAAGGGTGTCAAAGAAACGCTGATTGGTGACCTTATGCCCAGCATTTTTAAGTCCTGCATTTAATGTAAGAGCAGAGTGATGAATGCGTTTAGCAATTTCCTTAAGTCCATCCGGGCCATGGTAGACAGCAAACATGGCCGACATGTTAGCTAGCAATGCTTGCGCTGTACAAATATTACTAGTAGCTCTATCACGCCTGATGTGCTGCTCTCGAGTCTGTAAGGCTAACCTATATGCATCATGACCATCCGAATCGCGGGTGACACCTATCATTCGACCTGGCATAAGTCGTACCAAGCTCTGTTTACAAGCGAAAAATCCAGCATGGGGCCCTCCATATCCAAGTGGTACTCCCAAGCGCTGTGATGTTCCTATAGCTATGTCAGCTCCAAATTCAGCTGGAGGCCTCAGTAAAGTCAATGCTAAAAGATCGGTTGCTACTACTATTAATGTCTATAAAGAAAGGGGTATTAATGATTATATTTTTAAATTTGTTTAAGATCTCTACCCCATTCCTCCTAGCTAGTTCGGAAATATTTTCAAAGTCCTTCACATCACCAAAAGTGTCGGGGTATTGTAAGAGGATTCCAGATAGTTCACGACTCTGTAGGTCGGCGTTCTCTATTGGGCCAACTTCAATATCTAGTTCCAGGGCGGATGCCCGAGTTTTAACCACTGATATGGTTTGTGGATGCACTTTATTAGACAAATACAGTTTCTTTCGCTTATTGTGTCTATAGAAAGGGATATCCATCAGTGTCTTTAGTAAAGTATAAATCAGTAAACATACCTTGAGCACAAACACATAGCTTCAGCTGCGGCTGTTCCTTCATCAAGAAGGGAAGCATTTGCTACGTCAAGTCCTGTCATTTCTGAAACTAGCGTCTGGTAGTTAAGCAGTGATTCGAGACGTCCCTGAGCGATTTCTGGCTGATATGGAGTATACTGAGTTGTCCTTAAATTGAGTACATTTGTCGTTATACATAGAAAAAGGAAAAGTAAATATGTATTACCATCCAGGATTTTCGAATATGTTTCTCTGTATGGTGTGCGGTACATAGCAGTTGTGATAGCCCATTCCAATGTATGATCTCCAGATTTCATTTTTGTTGGAAATGTGACGAATTCTTTCGATCAACTCATGTTCACCTGTAAATATTTCATGTTGATTATTGGCGATGGAATTGTATAAAAAGTTTTATCAACAAAATAATCTCTAATCTTTTTAGAAGCCATATTCCATATATTTCGTGCATATCTTTAAATATAACTCTACTTTTCAAACGTTTTAAATAAAGCCGTTCGGAAGCGGAAAACAATAATTCTAGGTCCCTTCCATTCGTCCCAAAAATGAAAAATTACACAAACGAATGGTTTAGAGAAAATAAACCTATTGTCCTATGCGCCAATTACTTATTTATTATTTTTTTCAGAACCGTTCCATGTCTTTGCTAATTATATTAGCAAATTCGCGAAAGGAAGACGGCAATTGCATTTATTATACATGATGTGTGGTGTGGTTCTAAACCTGATAAATCCGCAATCTATCAAATATTCACACTACGACGGATCCTAGAGAAACCCCATTAAGTTCCGATCGATACCCACCCAACCCATCTATTAGGTTAGGTGGTAATTATTCGTTACGTATACGGAGTATGTAAATAATTCACTTTAGACTCTATTGTGATACCACAAGCAGAGTCGTTTATGTCCGCTACTCTTGGAACCATTTTGAATTTTTAAGAAATGTTTGTTCGGAATCTGCAGTTCCCCGAAGAAGGATTCTCCTGTCTTAGAGTTTGCTTTCTAATCGAGGACATCGAAAGGCAGTTACATAAGTTGTCCTCATCCATGCAACTGCGATAAAAGTCATTAGCAGTGACTCCAAGCCTTAAATAAATAAAAAAATGTCTTCCTAGTACACAGTGGCCTGTATAGTTAGTACCTACTCCGACGCAAGAGTTCCAAAGCGCGATCTATTGACGTTTCTTTCTTTGTCCTGGACCGACTTATCCATTTCCAGGTCTATTTTCCATGGTTATACAGGTGGTGGTATTAAACAAGGGGGCGTGGCAACAGACATTAAACAAAGAATAAATCTCTGTGGTCGCAGTTTCTTTGAACTGAGAAGACAAAACTGAGTAGTATAGTCCAAGTGATTTCTGGTCCAGTTTGTATCGATGGAGTATGGAGAAGAAGTTTTGACGACGTTGATCTAGTAAGAAAGCAACAACAAAAACAACGACTAGGATGACTAGGTCACATGGAGCGCATGGACAGACCGAAGGTGGAGAAACTCTGATATTATTCGATTCGATTCTTGTTATGGACTGTGGGAGAATATTTCTATCCACAGCTTGGGGTGGAACTGGAACCTTGGTTGGGTCACTATAGCTATGCCTCTCTCACAACTACACCATGGCCAACTGCAACTAGTGCGAATCTCGGAAGCGTCAATAAGAGTGTAGTTGTTGTAATAATTGCATGCTAAAGATTCTACTTCTGTATTTGCTTTTTTTTTTAAATACTTCTCTCGGGAAGGCGAAACTATAACGCTTCAACAGCGCCCCGAGATGCTTGCAAATGTATGTTAGTTCTGCACTTAAATTGCTGCAAATTGTATACTTCTGGAAATATATCCCCAGGAAGTGAGTTCCAAAGTTTGCTTGTCCTGTAACAAAAGGAGTTTTGGAAAGTTGATGTCCTCGCGGTTGTCAAGTGTACTGTATGGTCATGAGCATTAGCAGCTTTTCTTGTGGGGCGCCCAAAAGTTGCATTTCGAGGGATAATGTCTTTGAGTTCCTCGGAACATCTACCATGGAAGTACCTACAGTACAGGCCTAATATTTGTTCTTTTTTTTTTTTTTAGTAAAAAAGAGTTGTTTTTACCTATGTTAACGAACCCACCCCCACCATTGCCATGTTGGCTGTCTTTTCATTTCCCAATTCCAACTACGTACATACTGACAAAAAGTAAATAATCTACCTATATAATATAAACAACACTAATGTCGTTTTCTATTGGTAATCCAGAAGCGTCTGGAAGAACTCTCCGCGATTCTGAATTCAAATCCAGAAGCAAATTTCTCTTCTTTTCAGTAGAAGAACTGTCAGTTGAGTGCCAATCGAACGCTTTCAGAAGCGTTCGGATTGCTTCCGGACGGTTCTGGATTACCAATCGAAAACGACATAAGATCGATAAATGGGAAGCTGTCAATAAAGTTCAAACGCCATAGGTCTGTTCCTTTACTTTGTAGTAAAAATGGAAAAGACTGTCAAAATGCAGTGGTGGGGATGAATTCTCTCTCAAAGAGAAAAACTTTCGAAATCGTTAGGAAACGCATTTGTAGTAATCTATGAAAAATGTCAGATGAATTTTGTTATTCCATAAAAAATTGCATGTGAGTATGAATCCAAGTCATAAACGTCTCAAATAGCTGCTTGCATAAATGATGTTAAACCGATCAGCTGTTTCACATGAGGGGGAACGACCATTTTTGATGCAATTATAAAAAGAAAATTTCACATTTTACTATTCCCAGTATAAGAAAAATAATTAGTCCATTAAATTCTAATAAGAAAACAAGTTTTTAAAGGGTTTAAATAAAGCAATTTCCAATTCCAATATTTTTGCCGCGAACGAAAACTAGCTTTGTATGGAATTGGAAATTTCCTTATTTATACTTTTTAAAACTTCTTTTCTTAATACAATTTGATGGATTATGTAAATGATTTTCTATACAAATTTTGACAGTTCATTTACCACGTCGTAAACTTACCAAAGTTTACTACGTTTACGACGAGTTTACGTCGTTGCATGAATTGAATACCCCTAATATGTAGAAGAGTTTTACTGGACTGCGCTACAAGCATTCGCTACAATATTTTCCACATTCTGATACCATTTTTATACCAGTTTGTTTCTCATATCGCAGGAAATCAAACCACTACTAGTGCAAATAGTCGTTACACGCACATGCCAAATTGGACAACAAATTTCAAACCATCTGTCAATTTTCAGGTGGCTGACAGTTTTTTTTTTCAAATTCTTACTTAAAGAAATTTGTTGGGTAAAAAGCAAGGGTAAAAAGTAAAAACTAGTAAGGTTCTCAGTGTAATATCTTACTCTCTCGAAGCCGCTCTCTTTTACGAATTTTTCAAGTTAAGATTTAAAAGTAAAGAAACAGTCCTAATAAAGCATACATACTACATAATTTAGAAACAAATATTTTGCACAGCTAATGAATTACGTTTAAATATATATTATTGTTAAACTACCCTGATCTCGCGTTATCATTATCAATATAATAATAAATATATTGTCTATTCATTGGGGGTCTTAAGTTAACACATCACGCCTATCACTAAGAGCGACCCATAACCTTACTGATAACACGACGCGTATACACGTACTGCCAGATTGATATCGCAAGAGATTTTATAAAACTTAAATTTCATAAAAATCAAAAATAATATACTTAGCGGTTTGTCCAGATTCAAATCCCTATTGAGTTGAATATTCTTAGGCACTGCATTTTCTGTGAGCTCATTAAGTGACTACAAGTGGATAAAAAGAAGTAGTTTGTGATATCGGTTAATTCCACTATTTATAAATCCTACCTTATATCCCAAGGTGTCAAGCATGGCAACAACATCTGTTTTGCGTGGGCCTATATGACGACTGGGAAAGTCGGTTCTCTTGGGAAATAGGATGTCATTGGCTGTTGCGAAGCATCGAATTTTCTTAGTCAAAGCATTTTCACTTAGTTTTCTCCCGCATGCGAGATACGAGTAAGCCGAGTTTATAGCAAAACGTTGCATTTTGATCACTTTTCGCACGTGTTATTTTAACTAAGTTACATATATATTACCACTCGTACTACTATGTAGTAAATAGATTTACAAACAAGACTAATTACAAGTCAACTACCAGCCGATGGTATTGAACGACTAAAATCATCTCGTGAAATTTGAATGAAGTATACAATATAGAGTCTGGACTCGACATAGATTAGAAGAGAGACATGACTTCATATCAACATTCAGTTGGTATACAGTATCGGCTACAATAATGTCACATCGAGACAGTGATTTGAGTTTAAAGAAATACCTACCCAATCTTAGACCTTCGCAAATGAGCTGTCGAAAGAAACTTTATTATAGATCTTTATATTAAAAAATCACGTTTAATGTTTATGCCAAATAAGGGATCGCGATGGCCCTATTGTTGGCCCTAGTGTTGAAAGAGAGTCCTCTCTTTTAAACCTAACCTAACCTAACCTAAGCTAGAGGTGGACAGAAAACAAAATCTCCGAAAACATGTGTCCAATTATTTCCTATTCCCCTATGACCCGATAAGGAAGTTAGATAAATAGCCCTTAAGAAAATTACACATATTTAACATTTTACACCTAAGATAAGTGGTAGAGCGGGGTCATTTTGAGAAATGGAGAAACTTGGCCAAACATCTTTTTAATTATTTGTAATCCTCTACCAAAGTGCGCCTACGCACAGCCAGTGGAATACCCCTAACATTTTCATTCTATTACGATTACTGGCTTTGGTTGTATGAGTCAGTCTGGCAGATACAGTGGCCAATAGATTTTGTTTTCTACCGATCTATTATATGTATACTTTACCCTCATCTCTTCCCCCACCAGGGTTATTAAAAAAGTTAACAAACAAATACATACAACCATGGTATTGTTTAAATACAAACATTCAGATTTTATATACTATATACACTCACCGGCACAATTAACCGCCCACCTATCTTTAGTGCCACCAGTTCTGTTTACGTCAAGTAACGGTTATCTAAATGAATGTGTTTTGTCAAGTGGACATTTTAACCGTTACCTAAGCGGGTTTTCTACACTTTTCCCATCTCTTATTTGTGTATTAAATGGATTTTTGTAATTCATCCTTAATTTGACGTTCTTAGCGACTTCATTACTGTGATCTTAAATCCCTGTTTTCTTTATTTCTGAATGTTGGAAAGTGTTTAATTAGAGTTTGTGACCCTCTGGGTATTAAAAATCAGAAAGAAAAATGTCATTAGACGCGACTGGAGCAGCTAGGGCTGCCGCTTTAGCGGATGCTGGCTCCCGTCAACGTTGGATTGCGGTGACACTTGCTGTGCCTCGAACCACTATAAGAGATGATTATATGTAAAAACAATAATTACTAACATTTAAACAGATAAACAGATCATTTGGCTATTAGCTAACAATTTAAAATAGAAAAAAAAATCGTTGAATGCAATTTGGCCTGGAGTTGCATTTAGAAGCGTTCGGATTGCTTCCGGACAGTTCTGGACGACCAATCGAAACCGACCGTAGCGAACATTTTGGGCCGAAAATATCATAATTCATTTTAGTTTTTTATTCATCGTTAATTACCAGCTCGTTTATTAACGGCCATATTATTCTCTCACTTAAATTCGGGTTAAAGTTTAGACCCGGGTTTAAGTGAATTTAGCCCAAGAATTCAGTCGTTAAACACGATAATAAACCCGTTTTTTTTTTTACCCCGTCGGTGTTTAATCCGATTGAGTTTAAACTGCACTCCGTAGACCTGTTTAAGTACTTTAACCCAGGTTAAAGCTAAATTTTATATTAGGCGTATTTTTTTGGGAATCTATAGCTAGCTCAATTTTACTTTTACATGCAAAACTGGTATACTCACTTTTGGTTTTGTTATACTCACTTTTGGTTTTACATGCAAAACGGTTATACTCACTTTTGGTTTTGTTATACTCACTTCCCAAAAAAATACGCCTATTATTGACTCTTTTTATGTCACATTTTTGACATTTCTTCTCTCGTAGAAAATAAGTGTAGGTATCTGAAAATATAATAAGAAACAAGATAAGAAATTTTGTTTTTATTAGTTTTGGCAATGGTTATGGCACCACGTGTAAATTTTGGAATGACCTTCATTGTATCTAAGATGGGCGTATTTTTTTGGGAATCTATAGCTAGCTCACTTTTACTTTTACATGCAAAACTGGTATACTCACTTTTGGTTTTGTTATACTCACTTTTGGTTTTACATGCAAAACTGTTATACTCACTTTTGGTTTTGTTATACTCACTTCCCAAAAAAATACGCCTGATGTCTCTTTTGTTCTATTCAAAAAATTAATTAATATTATGTACATGAGTCCATTAATTTCACATTGGACACAAAAATCAGTGATATTGACCAAATGTTGAAGTCGCAACAAATCAAATCAATTTTCAATTAGTGACAAAAAAAAACAAATGTCATTTTATGAGAAATTTGACATTAAGTAGGTTTAAATAAAGAGGTTAAAATCGGATTATAAATTGTTTTAAATCCGTTAATTATTATGAATATAGGTTTAAATTATCGGCTTTAATAAATGCGGATTTATTAATGATCGGGTGTAAAATAAACTTAAACCTTATTTACACCCGAAGTAAATAATATGGCTGTAAAGCGTTGAAAAAAGTACCTTATATTCAAAAGGAGAGTATTCAACTAATATCGTTTTTATTAGCACATATAATTTTTTACGATATATGAAAAACTCCATTTAGGTACTATTTAAAAATAATTGCACGGCAATACTGAGATGGGGTGTAAAATACATTTCCAATTCCAATTCCAACTGTCAAATCAGAAATCTCAAAGATGGCGAAGTGCTAAGAAGTGTTTCTCTGCGGTGCATCGCGAACTGCACACACAAAAAAGGAAGATTAATAATTGTAAAACTCCCACAATAACTATTAAATTTTTCAAGCTTTTGCTAAGAATTACGTGACAAATATACAGCCAATTGTTTATATAGTAACAATGGCACACGAACGCGAATAAGTGCATTGAAGCGAACATCTGTGCTGCTGAGCCTACTTCTCAAAGTTCAATTGTTTTGTTGGAGTAACGGCGGAAGGAGGGAGTTTTTCATTCGAATATCTAAATACCAAATCCAATTCTATTTTTTTTGTTCGTTTTATTGTTGTGATTTTTTTTTATTAGCTTCTCTTCATCCTCCTTCACCGTCAACTTATACTCCACTAAATTTAAAAAGAAAAAGATAAATAATCCGCGGTCTGTGCGTTGCGAAAATTCCAAGGAAATATTCACAAAAAGTCGAATCCATTTATTAATAGTGATGCCTTTTTATTAACGAGCACTCGAACTAAATTTTGTTGCTAATCTTTCCTTTTGATGTTTTAATTTAAAAAATTGTTAATTTTAGTTGCGTGCCTATATTAAAAAAAAAAGTGAAAAAAATTATTCGCTTTCTGTAAATAATTAAGTAAATTTGGGTGCGGATTCCCTCATAGAATTTGTGCTGTCTTAAGGATTCGAAAGCGCGACAAACGATTAAACAACCAAAACCAACTGGGAATCGCTCGAAAAGAGATTCTTGGCAGGAAAAAAAACTTAATTTCGTTCGGATTATACGAAACCTTGAATGCTCCCCTAAGGTAAGTGGGGTAGGTGGGATATAATACATATACATATGTATATAAATTTAATAGAAAGGAAAACTAATGCAATTATATAATCAAAAAGCAAATAATGTTATTTCAATGCAGAGCGAATTCGGAAAATTGAAAACTTTGCTCTGCCACAAGAGACGAATAAAAAAAAATAGCTGCAAGAGGGAGTGGTACTGGTGCTCTATACAAATAGGTATGTACCATGCCTTAAATCACAAGTAGTGAGAAACTATTGAACGTTAAGTGCCTACCTATACTATACAGTGCCTTGCTCAGCTTGTGGGAATTTTATATTATGTAAAACAAGTATAAAAAAGAAATGATATGTACCAATTTCAAATGGAAAACTATCGTGGGCTAAATATAACCACCCACGCCGTGGTTGCGCTTGTTCACTCATACTTTGTATTAAGTGTTGTTGTTGTGTTGCTTGAGTCGTGGTGATCTTTTCAATCATCGAAATTCGAAGAATTCATGGCCCGATCTTGTATCCAGCGTATACCTACATGCCGGCAGCGCTAATGGACCACGGGCCGCGGACAAATGTTGCTGAGACAAAGGAAAGCGTGTCCATTGCGCTGCTGTCTGGTCACTTCACTTGTCATCTGATTTAGTTGATTTACATTAGCCGGAAGTAGTAGGTATGGCATACCGCATACCTAATTGCTATATTTTTCTACACCCAGTCAATTTCAGCTGTATACATCGATGTACGGTTTATAATATCTCTTTTAATCACACATTTTGTATGTACATGTAGCGTATATATGAATTGAAAGAGTTTTCTTGATTCCAATTTACTGACTCACTCTACGCGAAAGAGGTGCAAATGGTGGGAGAAGTAGGTATTGCCTTTAAAATTCGAGAAGGTGCATGTGTAGGTGCTACCGATAAGAGGTACATCTATGTTTTTATTACATGTGTGGGCCTACAAGTAGTCAGGTTATACCTATTTAATTATTGTTCAATATCTATAATCAGAACATTACTATGTAGACTGGTAGATGTCATGGTACCCCTTTTAGTGTATGCTATCAATCTTAGAATTTCTGTAGTCTTCTGCATTAAATTAAAGGTGTAAACAAAAGATAAAAAATACCAAATCATGTTTTGTGTGACTAGACTGAGATGGGGCAACCACCGCGATCGATGACGATTGGCATTGGGTGCGGTAGAAATACCGGCGATGATTAAGTCTGACTTTCGATTAAATATTCATTTGTATTGGTTTGCATTTGTTTACATTTGATCACATTCTGTTGTTATTCTAATCTACCGAGTTCCTTTTAAACAAATTCTTTGCGGTAGATAGGTACCTTATTTATAAGATACTTTGTGGCTTATTGATGGAATAGATACGATATACACAACACATGTACTATATTTATTTTGATGGCGCCTATCTACGGAAAAACATAATTCAATTCTACGACGAGAATACTTACCTTCTACGTCTAGGTGCCTTCTTTATTGGCTTGAAGAGGGAAGTAAACCTTTTATTAGGGTCCTGTTTTTATATGTAATATTTAAAACCAATTTTATAATACATATGTAGGTACATATCTAGTTTTCCTGGCATTTCACATAGAGCTGGATAAAAAAAGTTTAAAGAAGCTAATGTACCTAGCTCTAAAAAAAAAGAGAAAACTATATATTTTAATGCGCTAATGAGCTTGCTTCATTTAATTACATACTTACTTTATTCTCGTTCCCAAACGTTTAAATTTAATGGACTTACTGAGCAAGGTGCTCCGGTTGAACCCCCCGAAATCCGTAAAAAATACACCTTAAGGAATGTGTAAACCGCGTTTACATTGATCCCTGGTAGTAAATTAACTAACTCAGCAGCTTACTTGAAACATTCACAATAAAAAAGACGTTTACAAATTCAGAACATTGCTATGAACGAGAACGAGATAGAAATTAACATTTTCGAAAAAAAAAAAACAACAACTTCAAAGTAACATATCCAAGGGCTTTGGGCAGGAGTGTATGGAGCCGGAGCGATTCGAATGCAACAATTTCTCTTTCAGGAATATTTTGTTAAAATTCTTTTACAAATATGTAGATAGAAAATTGGCTTGCTTAGAATTTTAACTTAGCGCCTAATTTCAGTGTAGACTATTAAAACCTATTAATTACAGTGTGTTTTTTTTTATTCCATTCATCAACTTATGTATCATTTCTTCTCACGTCGCGGACCGCGGTCGTATAAATTCCGTAATTGATCGCTAATGAATTCGAATAATGCTCTCCGAAAATACAAACAGTTTGTATTTCTTTGTTCCCAAGTCTACTTTGACAGCGATATTTAAATATGAAATTTAACCCCGTGAATCACAAATCAGCTTCTGTTTTTGTTTTCGTTTTCATATTCATATATTTCCGACCGTTCCATTTAAAAACATTGCTGTGAACTAAATTAGTCATTTTTTAGTAGACAGACAGTTCAAATGATTCATTGGCTTTGCAATAACATATCGGAAAGGTGTCGTCCGTCGGTAGATTTGAAAATGTATATTTTGAAAATATTGTATTTATACATTATCTACTACCTACCTACATAATTAATAATTTTCCCGGTAACTTGATTTTCATAAATTTGTTTTTCCTTTTTATTTATTACGTGCGCCAAACTCCTATTTATTCTGCAATACAGTTTTGTTGAACGAAGCGAATGCAGTGTTTTCGTAGAAGTTATAACTTATCCACCTCACATCTAGAACGTCGCCATTCCACTTTTTTTTTTTAATTTTTTACAAATATGAATATGAAATGTAAACACTGAAAACATAAATTCTAAATTCCAAATCTAAATCCTTTTTTGACATCAAAATCTCGTTGACAGCAGTGGATGACTTTCGCAGGGAACAGGGATGCTAAAACTTGCCTCTGTAGCTTGTCTCTATAGATGTTGCCTTATGGGTTATTTTCAGGGTCTGTCTAAATGTGGACATTTTATCGACGGTGGGCTCTCATTGTCTAAAACTGCACTGATAGCCAATCAGGTTATGTACGAAGGGTCCTATAGGCGTTCTTACAATGCAACAGATGGGATGGGATATAATAATAGATAATAAATTGACTTTTAGCAATCACGTCGAATACTTGTGTAAAAAAATAGCGAAAAAAATTGGTTTTTTAAAAAGAATTAGAAATGATATATCAACATTAAGTGCAATAAACATTTACAATGTAATAATTAAGCCACATTTTGAATATTGTTCGTCAATTTTGTTTCTGTGTTCTGATTGTATAGTGCAAAGATTGCAATTGTTACAAAATAAGGCCATGCGATGTATTTTAAAATGTAATAGATACGTTTCAATTCGTTTTATGTTAAATTCGTTAAAATGGTTGTCAGTCAAACAAAGAATAGTAATGAATGTTTTATTGTTAGTGTATAGAATCAAAAATGACCTAATGCCTATTTATTTACGGAATTATGTACAATATGTTCATGAGGTGCAACCCTATTTATTACGAACAGCCAATAATTTTAGGCTACCAAACCTTCTAAAAGTAAGGTCTCAAAATTCTTTACAATATAAAGGCTTTAAAATGTTTAATGAATTGCCAATAAATATAAAAAATGAAACAAATCTAGCAGCTTTCAAAAGAAATATAATTAATTACATTAAAGTTAATTTTTAAACACTACTCTTATGCAAAACTAAAAATAAAATACTTGTAAATATTTTGTATGTATACCTACGGTTAAATGGCTTTTTTAAAAAGCTAAATAAATAAAATATATACTACTACTACTACTACCTTGTATGGGAAGTTAAGGAGACTGATGCTATAGACTCTATAGTTGATTAAAAGGGGTCCCCTCATGTCTTGTGGACCGAACAAACATTGCTGAGATTCCATTCATCAGGCCAGCATTCGTCTGACCAAATCATTTACTACGCGAGTGCTTCTTTTGTTTGTTTTTTTCATTCATTTATTTTCAATGGCACGCTTATCCATTAAGTGGGTCGCGGGTGTAGGCTGCTCAAGTGGACCCTCCATAACTCTTGATTCTCCGCCTTCGACTCTAAATCATCAAGGGCAATCCCCATACGGGTAGATGAGATATTATGGACTTGATATAACAGCCTCATACTGGGTCTATCCAGCAGAGTCCGATGGTACGGATTTCATAGCAAGTCTTGGGATTCTGGTTGGTGACGTGCGTTTAACATGACCAAACCACCGAGACATGGACCGCTCCGTCCGGAGAAGTAACTGCTCGGCATTGAGTTCTTCACGTATTCTGGTGTTTCTAATACTATCTCTAAGGTTCACACCAGCAAAACAATGGACGAATCTCATTTCGGCAGCTTGTATCCACGATCTTATTCTTTCGGTCATTACATTACTCAAATCTCATGACCATAGGTAAGAGTTGGAACACACACCAAATTAAAGACTGACAACTTAGCTTTGAAACCAAGTTCAGTCCTACAAACCGATTGAGTTAATAACAGGTGCAGCTGGTCAATTTTAAAGAGAGGCCATTGCCATCTTATTTCATTATTTCATTATCATCCCTTGTATTTTATATGCACCCATATATATTTTGTATGTATGTACATATATACAAAATGCAAATGGTCTAGAGAGAATGATGGTAAATTATTTTAAATAAAAAAAAACGCATCCTGCAATTAATTATGATTACAAAAGAAAGGATGCAAATTAAGCAATTTTCTGAGCACATTGAAGAAGACAGCAAAAAAGGACATTTTATCGAACCAATTCTGTATGTCGTTTTTAGTTTTCTAATAGAAACCCCAAGTGCTAATGAGACACTCCAACTGCTTGACTATATGTGCAGTATGTATATCAAAATTCTTTAGAATATATTCTGAATATGCGGTAAATCGGTCAGGGTCTGGTTAGAGTTTAAAAGAGGGTTGATGACGGCGACAGCGACGGAGATGATGCTGATGGTGGGTACTGATGATGAAATCTCCAAACCTCAGTTTGGGGTCAAGGAGTTTGTTTATATGCACTTAGATGTACTGCAAAAGTTTTCTTTTGAATTATAAAATTAGTTACTTTTAAATGGTTAATATGTTAAAGAGCACTTAAAATGTTTAGGTAGAACTACCATTAAAATAAAATCGTCTGTATAGAAATCGACACATTTTATGGTGGCTTCGCATTGTCAAAAGTGTAGGGAAACATGTAAAAATTAAAAAAACAGCGAAAATATCTTATTTTTGGCGCTACCTTATACCTGCTTCATGGTTTACGTATTAAATGCTATATAAAATTCCCAACTGATAGTGTTGGTACATCATCCCCGTCTTAGTGCAGCAAGTATAACCACAACAGAAACGAATAGTAGGACCTTGTCAATATGTATTTAATGCCCCTATTGTGTTGAGCTGTCTCTTGGTTTTATGTAATTCAAAATTCGGTATTGTCCGTATTGTCATACACAACCTTGATAGAAAAGTTGTCTGTCAAAACACACAAAGATGGCAGTGGTTCTATAATATAATCTCTCCAATCTTTGAAAGAAATACTTTATCCGGACTGAATTATTTCAAACCTTCTGACCGATGTGACATGACGAGCTCCCAAATGATTCATGTTACCGACCAAAAAATGTCCCAATGAATCAAATTATCGTGTGAAGTTTTTTCTAACGGTCGCGGGACTGCCTATATTCGTCGGTCCAAAATCTGTTCAGGTTAGGAACTGGCTAAGGTAGGTTTCTACTTCTTCCCTTTGCAGACTGATTCCATCTATCCTGCTAAGTTCTCACGCTTCGCTGTGTTTTTCTAGCTTGATATCTATGATTGAAGTTCGGGGTTTCTGCATTTTGGCATCGTATCGTATTTGGCATGTACAATGTACATATCTGATTGCCGGTTTTGATATTATGCCACATAAAGTAGCTCTGTATTATTTTAATGAAAGATTAAAAAAATTGAAGAGTTCAACGCATTTTTGACGTCGTTAATTACGGCACCATATTGTTTGGCGCCGCTCCATCTGATAAAATTTTGTGCATAAGAAAAGGCTTCTTCAAGATTCCGCCAGATCTCGACCCCAATGCGCGTGGATGTTGACGTATGTCTTATGACTGCTTGAGGACGCAGTAGGTCAAAAGAAAGGGATTCTAAATCGTCGATTCATAGGCATTTGGGCTGAACTTAGGCTGCAGTTATAGCGATCAGTAAAACCCAGCCTAAGGCTGCAGTTATAGCCTTCAGTAAAATCCATCCGTAAAAACACGAAACAGAACAAAACTGAAACATTTAACCATAGCATATCATAGGAATTCAGTGGAATACTTCGTGAAACTGGTTGAGAAGTTGAACAGAAAAAGTTTTTCGTACGGAAAAATAAAGAAATTCTTTTTTTTAGAAAATTTAGGAATTTCAGGAAAATGCATCCGTAAAAAAATTGTTTCACTTTTTTGGAGCACTTAAACTCAATCGTTGAACTCAATCTTGGACTTAAAATGTTGCTTTTGAATTATAAAACTAATTCGTCAAAAAAAAATTAAGCAATTGATCTTTAAATTTTCTAAAAAAAGAATTTCTTAATTTTTCCGTACGAAAAACTTTTTCTGTTCAACTTCTCAACCAGTTTCACGAAGTATTCCACTGAATTCCTATGATATGCTATGGCTAAATGTGTCAGTTTTGTTCTGTTTCGTGTTTTTACGGATGGATTTTTCTGATGGCTATAACTGAAGCCTTAATCGGGTGTGAAATGTCTTGGTTCCGTTCCGTTCCCATAGGGACAAAATGGAACCTTATTGTTTTTGCTACGATCGATGTCTGTACGAACCCACTAAGCCAATTTTGTTCCTAGGTCTATCTCAAGAACTAATTGACATAGAAAAAACTTCATACAAAAAACTGTTTAATTTTGTACCTTAGGTCTATCTAATCAAAGAACAACCGACTTTTCAAGACATCAACTCTGGCCAAGTATGGAACCTTCGGTGCGCGAGGTTCCATACTCACACTTGGCCGTTTTTTTTTTTTTTTCTTTAGGATGCCTTGCATTATTTTGACAACTAAGTGCCCGCTGCGGGCCCGCGCGGGAAAAAAACGCATGTGTGCACCGGGCCTAAGTCGATAAAGCCGCTGCTTAAAAAATAAATAGGTGGTGCAGCAGGCAGATAGACACCCTCGGCCTGCTTCTCGCGACCATTCGTTTGTCTGAGTTTCTATTTTTGTGACGAATGGAAGGGACCTACAATTTTTACGCCGAGTCCGAACGTCTGAATTGAGAAGCTTTTACAGGAGAGTCATACTCTCGGATGTTTGTCAGACGTTCGCGAGAGGTCTCCACAGTAGAAAAAACCTTAAGATGTAATTCGTGTTTTTCCGGAGGTCGAACCTGGGATCTCTCGCACAGTAGTCCAGCTCCAGCACACTAAACACTGCGCTACTGCTCCGCTGCTTAGTGAACTTTTAAATGTTGACATTCTGGCGTTCTTAAAATCTGTCCGTACCTATACATTTTCGAAATCTGTAGTTTGTAAAAGCAAACAGATCTTTTGAATCATTTAGCACGTTCAACTACTTACATGATATGCAACTGCCGTTGTTTTCCAACATTTTTGTGCGGCACTACCATTTCATTTTCCTTTATTCTAATAAATCCTCCATTATTATATCCAACAATTTTTGATTTGGACGTGACATTAAGTTTATCAATTGCTTACATGCTATATTAACGATCACTCTTTTTGAAACGAAATTGGTCTTCGTTTGTAAAATACTGAGCATTTAGTTGTCTCATAAGTTGATCCCAATAATATCTGAGGGTTGATACTACACTGTGGGCGCAGTAGCGCAGTGGTTAGTGTGCTGGACTGCTGTGCGAGGGATCCCAGGTTCGATCCCCGGAAAAACACAAATTACATCTTAGGCTGCAGTTATAGCCATCAGTAAAATCCATCCGTAAAAACACGAAACAGAACAAAACTGAAACATTTAACCATAGCATATCATAGGAATTCAGTGGAATACTTCGTGAAACTGGTTGAGAAGTTGAACAGAAAAAGTTTTTCGTACGGAAAAATAAAGAAATTCTTTTTTTAGAAAATTTAAAGATCAATTGCTTAATTTTTTTTGACGAATTAGTTTTATAATTCAAAAGCAACATTTTAAGACCAAGATTGAGTTCAACGATTAAGTTTAAGTGCTCCAAAAAAGTGAAACAATTTTTTTACGGATGGATTTTACTGATCGCTATAACTGCAGCCTTAGTGTTTTTTTCTACTGCGCCACTTCTCGCGAACGTCTGACAAACATCCGAGAGTATGACTGTCCTGAAAAAGCTTCTCAATTCAGCCGTTCGGACTCGCCATAAAATTGTAGGTCCCTTCCATTTCGTTCCAAAAATAGAAACTCACACAAAACGAATGGTTGCGAGAAGCTAGGCCTTTGGTGTCTACCGCCTGTTGCGCCACCTATTTATTTATTATTGATACTGCACTTATGTGGTAATCATATTGACAACCCCGATTTTCAATTCAACAAACGCATTCTTCAATGTGATTACAATGAAAGTGCGTACATCATATCGCGCCCTTACCGCCAAATTATCGTAAGCGACATTTACATTTTTTCCTAACAGCAAAATATCGTAAGCGACATGCAAGCGACTGCTTCATTTTAACCAATTCAATTTCCCATGAAAGGTGACGTTAATACCATAGTTTATAAGTGTATACGGTCTTTGTAGATGTATTGGTTCATGAGTTATAGGGGCGTGGCACCTCCCATACAAAAAATGCATTCAAAATCTTATATCTCGAGAACCATCGAATCGATTGAGTTTAAATATACATACAATCTTAAATATTGGCCCAGAAGTATTCCTGTGAAGATTGGTCAAAATTGGGCAAAGGGGCGTGGCACCGCCCATACAAAAAATACATTCAAAATCTTATATCTCGAAAACCAACTATTCGATAGAGTTCAAATTTACATACAGTCTTACGTATTGGCCCAGGAGTGTTCCTGTGAAGATTAGGAAAAATTAGAGAAAGAGGCGTGGCACCTCCCATAGAAAAAAAAACTCTATTCTTCGGCAGTCATGGGAGCCAATGTTTGTAAAATTTGTAACATTGATATGCATTGTCCTGATAGACAAGAATATTATCTAGGCAATATGATTCCAGGAAAACCAAAAATGTTTTGTAACACAGAGCATTACAATAAAAGCTGTTTATCACTGATTTGAAATAGATTTTTTTATTTTTCTATTTTGCCCTACGAAGTGTGCGGGGTTCGCTAGTTTACTTAATACTCACCCCTATTGTCGTCGTCGTCTGTCGCAAACGACTGGCGACGTTTGTCGTGTCGAGTCGTTTGGAAATTGGTATTGCGTAACTGAAACGACTCGACTCTTTGAACTCTCACATTCCACATACATTCCACAAACTACGAAACATGTGGTTTGTCATTTCAGTCGACGAATTTATACTTTGGTCTTGTGTTTTGTTTGTGACTTGGTTGATTATTTAATAAAATCAAAAATGAATAGTGTTGAGATGTTTTTTGAACGATTTTGCCAACGGAATATTTTTCTCCATTTCTTTCACTAACTGTTGAAATTGTGGCACATCCGCAGGGATACAAAAAACAATACCCAGGTACTGCATCCTTCCGCTTTCTGGGTTTTTCATCATAAATGACTTTATGGCCTTAATTAGGGTCGTCGTGTAATAACTCACTACTTGTGCGCGTTCATTTATATGGTCCAATTGCCGATTAACATCACTTTTGTTAGGCCTTCGTGAATGAATTTGCCAAAGGAATATTTTTCTGCATTTCGTTCAATAAATGTAGAAATTGTCTTTTATTTGTTGTCTCCATTCTGCAAAATAACTATAATTGTCTTTTAGTTAATTAAAAATTAAGTACACATACTTTTTTTAACACATTTATCACACAGTCGTCCGCAAAATAGTCGACGACAGAAATGTATCATTTCCACGACAAACGTCGTCACAAAACGCCTCACGCAATACCGACGATCGTCGTCGAAAAATACAATCCACATTTTTTGACATTTCAGACGCCATTTGTCGATCGTCTTCGCGACAAAAGTCGTTTATTTTCAGTCGCCAATACCAAACAGTCGTGTCGTTTTTTTTAAGAGTCGTAAACGACGACGACAATAGGGGTGACTGTTAAATTCAGTTTCGTTTTAAGCTACGATCAGGTAATTTTGGGTTATAGTTAAATAATTCATTTTATCAATATTATTAATTTTATTTAAGAATGGGCGGTGTAAGCAGACTTGTTCCGTACTCTGATACCGAATCCAATTCAACGCAAATTGAAGAAGAGATGTGTGTTGGAAAAAGACGTGAAAAGAAAAGTAAAGTTAACAAAAAAGCTCAACGTTCGATCCGCGTCAAAAAAAATCAGTTAATCCCAATCCGTGTTTAAACAAAGAGGGTCGTAATAGCTATCAAAATAAATTAAGTGAAAACGATCGGTTCAATATTGTTGTTGTTTTCTTAGGTAATAAGCTTTATTTTCATAAACATTAAATAAAGTAAAATGTTCATTAAAGAATAGTTTCTTAATATTTTCATTTTATCGTAAACGCCAAAATTTGTTATTGGACGTGAAAACAGTGACCGCAAAAATATCGTAAACGCCAAAAACAACAAAAACAAACGCCAATTTAACACCTGCAGCGTCGGCTTTTTTATCACATAATTTTATTTACGAAATCGTAATTAAATACTAAAAATTAAGCCTCAATGTTTTTTAGCTCAGACAAAAGGCAGAAAAAACCTTCTCCTGTAAAATTTTCATTTTGTCGCTTACGATAATTTGGCGGTTAGGGCGCGATATTGACAACTGCAATTGTTAATCTTACAACTTTTTTCATAATGTTAGTACTAAAGCCCAGTATCCTGCTCGCGACCGCACTTCTCTCCACAGCACAGATAAATCCTCGCTAAATTCGTTGTACAGGATATAGATAGGACACACACCTATATTTTATTGCCACATGAATTTAGTTTTTTGTTATTTTTTCACTTTTTTCCTATTCACTGACATCGATTTTCAAGTATTCCATGAAATAGTTGATTCAGAATTTGTTTTGTTTCGGAAAAGTCAAAATTTATCGCCGATTTAATGTACCAGACAATTATTTCGTGAGCTAAATCAGTGGAGACTTTTTCTTGGCCGAGTATAACAAAATTGTACGTAGGTAGTACGTATAACACACAATATTGTTATACCCGACTGACATAGTGTGTGTCCCATCTATATGAAAATAAGAATTTAGCGTGCGGAACAGGATACTGCTTTGCTAGGCTGCCTCGCTAAATTTTATCTCTGTAGACATTTTTGTATGGGAGATAAAATTTAGCGCGAGCAGGATACTAGGCTTAAGAGTTAACGACAACCCGTTCTTCATATTTACTATCCAGTTGTTAAACGTATTTGTTATTTTCAAAAAATGTTCATCATATCGACAATTTTGTTCGTCAATTTGACAATTTCCAGTTAATAACTACTGATTGTTAGTTAATATGACAACCAATATTTTTTTCAGTGTGAGTGGTTGTCTTAGCTGATAAATTCTAGCGTCATATCCATGCATTTGAGATAACAATTATTATTATTTTGAAAATTTTTATTTAGGGATATACATACATTTACGACTATAGTTTATATACTTATACTTGAAGGGTGCAGTTAAGTTCTAGACTCACTTATATACATGAACATGACGTAGAATATTTGATGACGATGGGTATACACGTATAGCACAACTGACTGAATGGAATAGAAAAACGTGCGCGCAATCAACTAAATACATGTGTAGATAATTACCCCTGACAAAAAAAAGTTTTCTGTTCATCAATTAACAACAAAACGTGTCACATGGCCATCTAAACGAATCCAAAAATATGTCTAGGAAGCAAACTTTTCTAAGTAGACATATTGCCTATGTGACTAGATAATGTTATTCGTTGTTCAGGAGAAATTAGTGAATTGTAAGGCTGCTGTCTGGTTTTACTACTAAATCCTGAATTAAGCCCTTACAGACGTCATTCGGGAAAATTATATTTTTAATGATCCCTGTTGGCAAAAAAGACGCCCAGACCGACGAGGCCTAGATAACTTTTTCAGATCTCTGTGTGAGAGCATAATTACGAATTCTTTTCACACACGGGACGGTTTCAGTCCAGGAAACTGCTAAAGCACACCTGCTTTAGGCTGAAACGAAACCTCTTCTATACACTATATTTGTACTTAGAAAAAAGCGAAACTGTATGCGGGTAGAGATGGCGTCATACAGCAATGAACCACAGCCAGTTATAGGCGAAACGTATACCATATTTGAATAGAAATTCAAATTGAAAGCGTAAAAGTATCTAAATTGAAAAATTACTGCTCTTTTCATTCATAATGCAGCCATAATAATTTCTTTGCACGACGGTGAACTTAAATATTTTATAAAAGTGAAACAGTACACATGTAACAATTAGGTGTTGTTAGATGGAAAATCTCTCTTCAATTGTTCCAGCTTTAGTTAATAGTTTTTACTAAAATGTTCTGAATCCGCTTGACGTGTTTTTTTGTCCCCAATTTTCATAAACATGCACATTGAACTTCTTCTACTTAAGTGGTGCGATATTTGAACCTAAAGCCCTAAATCAATAAGCGTTTCTAGTCTATAGCCAACAGCCTCTAGTTGCCACTCTCCGTCGAGTATTGACGTCGTTGTTTATATGAGCGCGCGGCGCCTTATGTGTTCATTTTCTGTGTTAGAATCGGTGAATCTGCAAGCCAGAGTCTTGATGTTCATTCGTTCTACATGTCCTCTTTACTTAAGTCCTATTTCCACTTTTGGGTCAAAGGGTTTCCATTCCATTCAATATGATCATTTTCATTTAGCTTTCTCCATCAGTCTTCCCAGCCTCGGCACTAATGATGATTTCTGGTAGTGTTGCCAAGTTGTTGCTACGGTAGGAGTCATCGTGACTCGTGAGATATGATATGGGATAAGCGAAGATTATAGTGGTCTCTTTAGTCTGAAAGTTTTCGACGTTATACCTTCTAATATCTATATAGTATTTATTTTT
The DNA here is from genome assembly GCA_955612985.1 of Cheilosia scutellata. Taxonomy (NCBI): domain Eukaryota; kingdom Metazoa; phylum Arthropoda; class Insecta; order Diptera; family Syrphidae; genus Cheilosia; species Cheilosia scutellata. The sequence continues at coordinate 72,240,514 of OY015312.1, forward strand.
TGATGTGTTTTCCATAATCTTGGGTGGTGTACTCAGTTGAAAGGGGGCAACTGGAGGCAGCTAGCCATTAATTAAGCTGTCATTGGAGAAGAATGTTGGTTGAGGCGCAGGTTGGCGCGTACTCCACCGCCATCAGAATTATAAATAAGCTAGGTTGGGCTCCAAAATGCGTTTCGCCTCGATGTGGTGGGTGGGCTTATCAGCAGACGAACCAAATGCTAGGTTAGGTTAGAGAAGGGTGTGTATGGGCCGACACAACTCAAGAAAGAAAGTCAATTTTGCGAAATGTAGCTGCTATTTTTTTTTTTTTTTTCAGGCCGTTTCTAATCGCGTGAACTGAACTAAATGAGTGGGTAAAAATAAAAAGTGTCCTTCAAATTCAAATTCGAACTTAACTATAACATCAACCTAAATCCTTTGAGCTAACAGCCAAAGCTGACAGCAGCACAGTGTCCATACAAAATCTTTTATTTTTTGCCTTTTGTATTTTGTTTGCCATGACAATTATATGAAAAAGATATTTATGCATAATCCACAAGTTGCCTCAAAGCACAAAATTGTTGCAGAGTAATAGACAAAAACATAGAAATGTCATATTTCGAGGTCGCCAGCAAGGCATGATATACTTGTAAAGGCTGTTCATAGTGGTGTGCTCCACACCTTAATGAAATAGGAAATGGAGCGTTGTAAATATAAGTCAGGGGAGCTATAATAACTCCTTTGTATTTTGCGGTCAGTGCTTGTTTTTGTTTTTATAAACCCAGTCCCAGTGCAGTGGTGCGATTGATACTACAAATGGACTTGCAACGAAATGGGAAACAAGTGTCAAGTTGTTTGAATGCATTGAATATCTCATCTCTACACAACTTGGTTGACAAATATAGGATGCTTGTCAGTTAGTCACACATATATCTGATAGTACATAATTACAGAGTTGATCTTCTATATGCATGTATTTTTATTTGTGAATTTGTAAGAAGAGCTGCGTGTCATTCGTGAACATGTCAACTCCAATTGACACCCGACCACACAGTGATAATCTTTCGATCATGATGTCCGAAAATCCATGACATGTTCGCTTTGTTATTACGAATCAAACTATTCGAGAAGACAGAAAAAAGGAACAGTAAAAAAATTTTGTTTATTTACATTTGAAGAGTGGACTGTATGGATGCTGTGCAGCTTGCAGTGGCGCAAGCAATTGAATAATTGGATTCTAATTTAACTTAAGCTGTTATCACTCGCTGGGTTATTCCCACATCTGGATCTCCGTTGCCAGTATTGATAATGAGATAATGACAGCAAAGTTGTTACAGAATGACACGATTCGTGATATGTAATTGTAATCGTAGCTTAAGGAATGGCCAAGGAGAGCACATTTGTCAGATAGCACCTTCCTCAACTAACAAGCTTCTGCAGTTGGTCTTCATTTACTTCGTTTTTTTTTTTTAAATACTTCTCTCGGGAAAGGCGAACCTATAACGCTTCAACAGCGCCCCGAGATGCTTGCAGATGTATGTTACATAGTTCTGCTGTATGGTCATGAGCATTAGCAGCCTGTCTTGTGGGGCGCCCAAAACTTCCATTTCGAGGGATAATGTCTTTGAGTTCATCGGAACATCTACCATGGAAGTACTTAGAACAAGCATATGTCAGGGACTTGTCTTCTGTGCACCATCCAATTTGATGTGATTGTAGGGTCTCCAATAAGTCGAAATGCTCGTCTCTGTATGCTGTCAAGTATAGGTTAAGTGAATGTTTCGGGGCCGAGCTCCATATATGGGAACAGTATTCGAGGTCTGGTCTAACCTATGTGCTTTGTAGAGAAGGAGAAGTTGCTTGGGGTTAAAGTACCTCTTTGCTCTAAATAGGTAGCTCAACTTAGCGGACGCCGATCTTGCGATATAGGATATGTGGTCCTGCCATGTGATTCCTGAATAGACTGTGACTCCTAGAAGGTGCATTGAGTCCTTGGGATGGATTGGATGGTCATCCATTTGGATCTGAGGAACTGTTGATGAGTTGACCCCCTGTGTTAGTACCGAAGACATCTCAAATGTCCTCCGAAACCCAGTCATTGCTAACGGGACCAAGTCAAATATGTTATGAAAAATATGTTTGTCGAAACGTCCAAGGATCTTTCCGACTCTTTGATGTTTGATGAGGTGTCGTTTTCAAATGTAATAGGCGCACACGTGCGCGCCTAGCTTTATGTAGAAATCGTGTTCCCCCTGAAGTCTCTCAATCCATGGCTATTATGTATATCTTTTATGAGTGGGTGTGTCTGTCTACCTATACCTTTCTCAGAAGTATTTTGTCGTTCTTGCCACTCCCACAAGTTTTATGTTATATGTAGGCGTTCTCTTACTGCGCCATATTACCACCGTTGTTTCACAGTATTTATATATATTTAAAACCTTCTGGATTCTGGTGTTATGAGTAATTTACCTGTTTAAGTGTCGGTTCAAGTCCAAGTCCAAGTTCTGCTTAGTTTTCACACCAAGTTCTCAAAAAGTTTGCCTTTATGGGATTTTTAAATACTCGCATCTCTTTTTTTTATATCGACAGTTATAATAAGGCAATACTTTTGGGCATCGCCCATTAATATTCGGCCCTATCATGGTATACTTTCGGAGAGTAATTTTCTGCGCAACGCAAATCCAGTCCGATCCAGTCCGGAAAATTTTACTTTCGGAACGAAGTACAGAGTAGGGCACCAGGTGCAAAAAACGCAACCCACCGCAATGAAACGTAGACTGCCGGTGTGCGTTACGTTTTGTCGGAGAAATGTTCCGAAGAGCTTATCGGAACGATTACCATGAAGCAAAATTCTCCAATTCATACAAAGTCGTACAAAATCGGTGAATTTTTCTTTCGAAACGGATACCATGATGGGTAGGTAAGCTATCCTTGTTCATTAAAACGGACCAGAAGTAATTTTGAAATTAAATGTTTCACATATCAAAAATACTTAAACGCTGCGATTTTTATTATTTCTGGTTCAAAATTGAGGCAAAGGTTTCGGTGTCAAAGTGAGAAATAGCAATCTCGATGGTCTCTAATTCAATTGGAGAGTTGCTGTGTGGCTTCGGTCGAACTGCATAATAGATTTGATCAAACAAATTGTTTGAGTTATTATTATGATGCGAGCCCATCACTCCAGATACCCCGAGTCAAAAACGGCACCCACGCCTTCTCCAGCCACAAAACATCAGGGCCGTTTGTTTTAACTCTATTGTACATGTAACGTTGGGAACTAACTCATATACATTTTAGTTTGTACATCTTTCGGCAAATTGTTCCCTCAGTTCACAGTTCATCTAATATAATTAAGACCAGCGACCACATGGGGACAGCCAAACAATGTGATAAAATCTATTTAATTCGTTGGTGTATAGTTGAAGTGTCAAAGCTCCTGACCTTGCGTTTATGCTCTTCAGATTTTTGAACTCCTACATGCGCAAATGCCTGTGCTGGCCTTAGTGACCTGCCTGATTTAAAGTCGTCAGCGAATTAGTAAAGTACTTGTCAATTGTTTGTCGGTTGACGAGTGTTCGAAATATATGAATTATGTTTTTTTGACTTGTGCAAAGTTTTTGTTTTCGTTTTCCTTCACGAAGAAGCGAATTCAATTAACATTCGCTCGTGCACAGAAGCTCTTGGCCTATTTTGGCATAAAAACGTCATGGAAACTTTACTAACTAACACTTTGTTGTGACCACAGACTTAACCCTTGAGGGACTATGACAAAATCGTTATAGTGAAAATGTGTGCACACACGAGTAAGTTGAACAACTATAGACAAGGAATAAAGATAAGAACACGGAATTTAAAAGCTAGATGTTGTTGCTTTTTATTATACATGGATTTAATCACGTTACCTGCAGAGTTGATGTGCAGTAAGAAACATTGTGGGCAAATATACGGTTGTCCTCGGCTGGATATTAAACCTATGGCCTTTGGGATAAATATCTAACACATCAACCATTGAAGTTTATGCCAACTATCATAGGAGTGTACGACCGACGTGGAGTAAGCAAAAGAGTTGTGTAGGATTGAATAAACTTTTTGAAATAAATGTGCTTATTTGGAAAATGAATGCATTCGTGTGTGGCTCTCCTTTTTTTTCTCCATAGTGCGTTTATTAACCTGACATCATATGGTTCAGTTTATCTCTGCGTGTAGATTGTTGTATATAACTTCAAATGTGTGCATTGCCATCAACTTCTTCCAAAAGGGACCACAAAGAAAGAGAAAAAAACTCCCTTTTTAATGGATGTTTTGTACTGCAAAATTGAAGTCCTTGCTGTTAGCTTTGAGTAGATGTCTGCTATTCATTCTTTGAAAGAATATTTTATTTTTTGAAGTAAAAGCCTTTTTAGGTTTTTGCCTAGTGTTTTCCAAATGCACCTGCATACACATACGCATTCTTGTGACTGCGGTGCATAGTGCAATTATGTCGTGAGGTTTTTTTTATAATACAAGTAAGCAACGAGCATTTCTGTGGGCATACAATTTTAAAAACATGTTATGTACATTGTTTGAAATATAAATTTATTTATTTTGTTTTTCTTTTTTGTACTTAAGAAAGGGTTACTTAAAAAGGTGTTTTATACAAAAGCCATTGCGATTGAAGGAATTGTGTTCGACTTCACTCGGGATAGGCGATCCTATAAATCTTCCATGCCCTGAGATGCTCACAATGATGACATAAGTATTTTGACAAAACTTAAGTTAATTCTACTCATAATTTGAACTTACTTCATGTAAATTTTGGCATCAATGGAAAGGTCATTTAACAGCTAGGTTCCAGAAATCGAGTGAATTCGTTTTCAGTGTTCTGCATTTCGAGCGATTCGGAAACTCCGAAATTTTTTCGAAATCACAATTTCCCTTTGTCTCAATTCCGAAAATTTTGAAATCAATATCGAATACAGTGAAATGTAGAACACAAAAATGCATTTCCGATTTCATTTCGAGTGAAAGTGAAATGTGGAACCTAGCAGTAATTATCTCATCAAAATGTGTTAGAAAACAAATTTATAAACAGTTTAAATAACGAAATTTCGAACTCAAAACTTTTTGCCGCGAACGAAAATACCTTTGGCGCGAATTGTCAAAGTTTATTTGCAATCCACATCATTTAATTCGCGTTCCACAAACTAGCGAATAAAACATTCGTTCGAGCTTAACCTCAAGTTAGACATTGCGGGTAGAAACTGATGGCTGAAATTCCCGAACTGTTGCGACCTAGAAAAATGTGCATGGGAACGGACTGTCAAAACCTGCGAATATTCGTTCGTTTGTAGGTAGTTTGTCGCTGTCATGTGAATGCGGTAGGTAGGTAGGTATTCGGCCCTAGCGAGGTATCCGTCGGAACGGAGAATTCTCCGCAACGCATATTCCGTCGGAGACTCAAATTACATTCGAGGTATCCGACTTCGGAAAGAATAATTAAAATGCGACAACGCATTGATTTGATATGATGTTGTTTCGTGCTACATTTGGGTTTTCCCATTAAGTGCTTGTTTTTTCGTTTATTCACAAATTAACGCGACAAAAACAAACAATTACTTTGCTAAAATGTTTTTTTTTTTTCAATATTGTTTTCATTTATCAACACTTCACTGCAAATCGTAAACAAATCCCGCAGGCAATTCCTGTAGGAGCATATCGGAAGAAAATTCGTATGAAACTGTCAAAAATATGAGTAAAAACGCACTTGATCGCACCGAAACGCATAACGCCAGTGTGCGTTACATATTTGTCGGAACAAAGTTCCGAAAAGCTGTTCCTTCCGTTTATTTTCGAATATAATTATTTCGAACAAAACAGTCACGTTTGAACAAGTGGTCTGTAAGTGGCATTGATATAAAATCTAAGCTACCACTACCACCACCAATCAACGCTCCGGGAACATCGAGGACACCGAAATTCTTGAACAGCTAACTCATTTTTGTTTTTATAAAGTTTCTTCATTCATTTGTAAAATATTTTGTAATTCGTGAATTTCAGTTTGCTTCTGTTAAGTCGTTTTTGTTTTTTTTATTGAAAACTAGCGTAGCCCGCGCACACTTCGTAGTGCAAAATGGTTAAATAGATAAACAGTTTTTATTGTAATGCTCTGTAGTACACAACATTTTTTGTTTTTCCAGAAATCGTATTGCCTAGATAATATTCTTGACTTTCAGGTTTCAGGATAATGCATTATTCATATCAATGTTACAAATTTTAGAAACTTTGGCTTCCAATTCCAATACTGTCGAAGAATCTGTACCCGTTTTTTGTTTAGGTCTTAGATAATAAATGCGAGAAATGAGAATAAATCGATTTGCTGGAATTTTCTTTCTGCCAAAATCGAAATACAGCAATAGGAACAAAACAAAAAAAGAATAATGAAAGTCGGCCCAGCGGTTATCGAGATATAATGTCATTGAGTTTCACCCCATAGAAGATGTTTTTTGTAAAGCAGGTACAAGATTTTGAATGTTTTTTTGTATGTGAAGTGTCGCGCCCCTTTGTCCAATTTTGACCAATCTTCAAAGGAGCACTCCAGGCACAATAACTAAGATTATCTGAGCTCAATAGATTTGGTGGTTTTTGAGATATACGATTTTGAATGTCTTTTTTGTATGGGCGGTGCCAGGCCCCTTTGTCCAATTTTGACCAAACTTCACAGAAATCATATATGGACCAATACCAAAGATGTGTGAATGTTTGGTTAAAATCGGTGAATGCGTTAAGGCGTGAATCGACGACAAACATTTTAGGGCTCAATTTGTATATAATATAGATATAAAGTTTATTTATTTTATTAAAAAATTACAAAGCTTATAGTAGCTTATTAGCATCCAAAAGCAATTACAAAAACTGCCGTTCAAAAGTGCCTCAGCCTAGTTCAAAACTGCTTAGCAAGTAAGAAACCAAGGTGCCCCAGTCACCCCTAAAAAAAAGAAAAACAAACATCAACAATCAAAATATGGACAAGAAAGATTGCAACTCAAAATTTGGACTTAGGCCAAGGCCACGCGCTCAGCGGCAAGCGGCGGAGCGGCAAAAATCTGAGCGGCAAGTGGCCATTTATTAAGCGGCAATTCTTGAGCGATTAGTTGTGAAAATGTCGTTGTTAACTTAGGCCAAGGCCATGCACTGAGCTGCAAAAAATATTTCAAACATATGAAATTGTATGGTTGTGTGGTTACCACGCTGTCGCTGAGTGGTAAGCGACGTTTCTGAGCGGCAGAGCGGGGTCGCGTCGCTCAGCTTTCAATTCTGTTCTATAAAGGTGGGTGGTGCCTGTCCATTTGAGAGTAAAAATGCTGCTAACCAGTGATGGGACTTCTACCACTTAAGTGGTATTTTTACCACTTTTTGCTCAACCCAAAATTCTACCACCCACAAATCCAAATCTACCACTTGGAAAAAATGGAACAATAACGCATATAATAACAAATACCCACGCATTATAAGACTTATTTTCCATCATCCACATAATAGAAACCGAGTGGTTGAATAATTTTAAACTTTTGTGCACTGGAAAATTGGTATACTGGTAGGTACTGAACTTTGGAAAAACTCTGTGATGCTTTGTGAGGTGACGTTTAGAGAGCTCAAGAAAATTTGTTCTGAATGTTTGCAAAAAATTAATCATCATACATATTTTAGGTAATGATAGCATGATAGCAGCATTTATGGTATGTTTTAAAAATCTACCACTTTCTACCACTTTTTGGTTTCCCAAATTACCACCTTTTGCCTACCCTCAAGTCCCAACACTGCTGCTAACAGCTCTCAAGCAGCTCTTGAGAGTAGTTCGCGGAGAGTTAACTTTTTGCCTTTTGAAATTCACTCGCAAATTCACTCGAAACATGTTCTGATCACTATCGGAGATTAGTTCTCAAAATGTTTGCGTAGTATTCATTATCGAAACCTGAGCCAAATCGCGAGTTAGACAGGCGAGTAGCAATTCATCGAGGATATTGTTCACTATTTACCAAAATGTTGAATGTGCATGTAATTTAATCAAGCAAGGCTCATTTTTGCTCACTGTCTCCACTATTTATAAAAACATTTTAAATACAAATGGCTTTTGTGCTTAAGGTAGAAAACCATCATCTATACGTATATCGGTATACGGTATACGATACCCTAAAAACCAAAAAGCAGGTCTAGTTCGTACAGGGACTGGTTGCAGTTGGCACAAAGTTGTGGAATCGAGCGAAGCTTCAAGGAGAATTGATCCAATTAAATTGTATGTACCATATGTTATAGGAGTGAATACCCCTTCTTTGTGGTATATTATGCAATACAGCTGAAAGGTAGGATGTCTTTCGGATATATGGCCAACTCCGCGAGGAACAAGGAGACATTTCTTCGGAGTGAAATTTTTATCGAAGATCAACTAATCAACTATATCAAAAAGTTTGATGTCCCCAAACGAATAGGGATAGTGAAAAACGGAAAAGAAATTATCTAAACAGGATAATCGCCGAGAGCTTTTAAGCTTCTCCGGAGATCAAAGAAAATAAGAGAAACAAAAATAGAGATAGGTACATATGTTTGTACATATTGGAAATAACTTATAAATTATGTCAATCGGCAGACGGCAATGCCACGCTTTTATTGCTTCTGTATATAAATATATTTCAAAAATTTAAATGAATTAATAAAAATCATTTAATCTTAATCTCTCTACTCTATTCAACAAGAATAAATATTTGTTTTTATTAAAGAACAATGAAACAATCACATAGACGATGGCATTTAAAAATATCACTTGTTTATAACTATTACTATATCTTCATTATGTGAATATGCACACTTTTCAAAAAACATGGCAGAGCGCCTGAACTTATTCAGGAAACAAAATACAAATGTAGTCAATTTATAACTCTTAATTGATCGTACAGCCACATCAATGGGATTATGAATTTTCTTCTCAGGAAACTATTTCTCATTGAATATTGAATTATTCTCACTTCAAATACGTTCCTATGTAAGTTTAGACTGATATAGATAAATTTATTCTAAGACTAATGCAATTTCACCAACAGTGGTGTTAAAAAGTATTTTGGCTGTCTAGTTTAAAAATAAATTACATTTTATTCTTTTTGAAATTATGTTACGGATATGGTTAGCAAAAAGACTACTTCGAAATTCGAAAATAAAACTTCTAATATCTCAAAAGACGCATTTTGTTTACAATTATTGTATTATGTCAACAAATACTGCTAGTTGGCGATGGACATACAGTGACGGCAAAAACATTCCGGATTTTTTCTTGATATATGTAATATTTTTCTTAACATCAAGGAGAAATCCTTTAACTTAATACAATTAATAATTTGAGGAATTCCATTAGAAACTTTTATAGCTACCTTTAAAATGTAATACCTTTACAATATACCTAATATAAGGAAAATATTATAGAAAAAATCCGGAATGTTTTTGCCGTCACTGTACATACATCATAAGAAATACAACCATTTGAGTAAAGTAAACCATAAAATTATTTTAATTTTACATAGATTTTAAAGTTTATCAAACTCAAAGAAAAATAAAAACAAACAAGTAATAATATCGACCACTGTCAACGCGCATACGTTTTCAGTTGAAAATGTGTATAGATATTTAAAGTTTCTATTAGATGGCGTACGCGCTCGCGTAGTACATTGTGTTTGTGCACACAGTGAAAGAAATGTAAAATCTGTGGCCGAAAATAACACATTCCCTTTCTCATTTTATTTTTAGGATTGTATTCAGATTCGAGATTTCGTCTACGCAAAGAAGAGACAGAACGAAGTGTCAAAAATTTCGGTGAATTTTCCTAGAATATACTGTGTAAATTTTCTATTCGGACGGTTTCACGCGTATACAGTCAAGTTTTCTTAAGTAATTTTCATACAAAAAAATCCGTTTTTATTTTAAAGTGTAATAAGTGTGTTTTGTTATCGTTTAAGAAATAAAAAAGAAAATCTCATGGAACAAACAAAAGATCATCAATATAAATTAAAAAGAAAAATTATGTGCAACAGCTAGAAGCTATTTTTAAATCACATTCTTATGTAGCCTGCAATGTAGTCAATTTTTTGTACGTTTTTTTTTTTTAATATTAAATCTTTTCGTGAAAAAGGAATTTTTTTTGTGTAGAAAATGTTGAATAACAGTATTGTTAAATAAAAAGTGAAACAGCATAATCTTTACAAAATCTGTTGTGCAAAAAGTACTTAAGGTAATATCAACAATCGTATATTAATTTTCATAACTAACCTAAAATACAAAAATCGGAGCAATCATAAATATGTACCTATGCAGTTGAAGTCAAATATCTGGAAGATGAAAAAGTTGCATTAGGGAAACATTTTCTCCAGATAGTATTTGCATTTATTAAGCTATTCCTAAGAATGACAACTTTATTTTTATATATCCTCACGTATTTGTTCGTATCTACGTGACTATACGTCAAAGAAAGCAAGTATGTGTAAACACCCGGTCAATTTATTTTTCTATTAAAACAACACATGGTTTTCTTAATAGAAGTAATAAAAAATCAGGAAACCACAACTTTTATATTAGTCATAATTAGAACGTTAAAAGAGTTTGCTAAAAATTTAGCAACATGGTTTTACTGATTTACGGCAGACATATTCGGGTATCGAGTCGTTTGCGAAGACCTTGTTCCACAAAAGAGTAACAGCCAATCTAATAATTAAAATAGATTTTGGAAAATATTTTCTTCAGACTTTCAACGGAATAAAATTATCTGTGGCTAATGACATACAGCCTAACTGTTGTTAGCTGTTATATTCAATTATTTTTAAACATACCTACATATTTGTACATGTCCATAAAATATTAATAAATCACATGACAGTTCGGAATTGATGCACAAGAAACGGCAGGCGGAGCTTGTATTTTGAGTTGTTATTTCAAAAGTTCTCTGCATTTGCAAACTCAAATGGACGTTACCTACTTATATGAAGTGGTTTCAAAGAATAACTTATACCCTAGTATACCCTAGTAGTAGTAAAAGAATCGGTGGATTTAGTTTAGTTCGTTGCAATATTTTGGAGATTTTGTGATCAATCAAAATGTATGTTTATTGTTTGATCCACTGCTCACTAAATTCTATCACTAACGTTGTAGGATTAAAAAAGAACTCCCAACTTCTTCAATTGTCACTTTTTGTGAACATTTGACGAGAACGCCTTTTGAAGACAAAACTCGCTTACAAAACATTGATGAGGATAATTTTATTAAAATTATTTTTAATATTGATTTTTAATAGTTTTGAATATTCTTCCATCGTTTAAAGTAGGTGTCTACATATTTTACGAAATACATATTTAATTCGAACAATTTTTTTTTGGAAATCTAAAAATTTAGCTAATCGCCAAGCGAAGCGACTGTGAAAATACCGCGGAAATAGTTTATGGAGAGTTCCATCAGTTGATACACAACTAACATGTGACATTTGAAAACATCCAGAATTTGTGTTTTGTAATTGAAGGGAATTATAATTAAAATTATAGAATTTTTTAAAAACGTAAGGTGGCGCAAAAGTAATCCTCCTATCAGAAAATGCTATAAATTTTGCGATTGGCCCCTAATGTCAGTTCTGTTTTGACATTTGTGTAGTAAACACATGCGAAATACACGTTAATAAACAATGTTACGCTACACTGCTCCAGAACGCGGAATATTGGTGACTATTTATTTGAGCAATAATCGGTCGGTGACTTTGGCACAACGTGAATTTCGTCGCAGATTTCCTAGCCGTCCAACGCCTACTGGTGAAACACTGCGACGTTTAGCCGCTCGCCTCGAAGAGACTGGCACAACACGAGATGCTGCCAGGCGTGGCAGACCCCGGAGTAGCCGTTCTGCAGAGAATATTGCTGCTGTAGTCATCGGACCTTTTTTCTTCGAAGACGTCGCGGGCCAAACGGTTACTGTGAATGGTGAGCGCTACAGAGCAATGATCAACGAGTTCTTTTTGCCGCAACTTGATGAATTGGGATTGGAAAACATGTGGTTCCAACAGGACGGTGCAACGGCACACACTGCACGTGCCACAACCGATATGCTGAAGGATGCATTTCCCGGGCGCCCAATCTCCCGTTTTGGCGATTTGCACTGGCCAGCAAGATCGCCTGATTTGACCGCTCCAGACTTCTTTTTGTGGGGCTTTTTGAAGTCGCGGGTTTATGTCAACAAGCCTCAGACTCTTGCAGCTCTTAAAGACAATATCCGTCAAGAATGTGAGGACCTATCGCCGGAAGTTTTGGCCAAAGTGATGGAAAATGCCATAAAAAGGGCTCAAATGACAATCAACTGTGGCGGCGGCCATTTACATGACATCATATTCTCGACTTGATGTAAAAAAAATTAAAAGACCAAATAAAAATAATCCACAAGAAGAATCAAAGTTTTTAATTTTTTTTTTTTAATTACAGCCAAAAAACATCGGAAGGTTATTTTTGCGCCACCTTGTATAACTAGGACATTCATTACTTTTTCTGATGTGAAATCGTTTTTTTTTTTTTATTCTTTTTGCTTTTGCTGCACTGAGTCATCTTCCTGATATTCCTGTCCCAATTCTTTGGAATATAAAAATTCAATATCGTCCACTTCGTGAGATCCCATTTTAACAAAAATCAACCGCGAAAAAAAAAGAAGTGTCAAATTTTTGCAAGAAATTAATGTCCCGTCCCGGACAATAAATTATGAGCGAAAAGAGAGTAAGAGAGCAACATACCTACTGTAATTTCTCACTTTTCGACATCATTTCGTAGCAGCAGTGTACGAAAAACGAAAATGAGAGCGACATTTCGTTCTGTCACTTTTGTATGGGATTTTTCGTTCCACAATCGCAGCGTACTAGACTTACTGAAGTTGACTAAACTGCCGCGCTGGCTCTTATCTTAGCAGACATTTGTGTATTGGGTTTAAAATTTGGCGCGAGCAGAATCCTGGGCTCAAAGACTGAAAGCAACGTCATCAGCTGGAATTGGATCGCAAAATTGTTGAGTGGGCTAACTAACTAATTCGAATATTTTTGGATCTCATTTCTCTTTCTCTAAATCAAAGTTTTATACCAAAGGCATCGGTTAAGTCGTTATCCATATTGAGGCAAGCGAGCTTCTAGCTCTGTTAAACCTTTCTCGATATCTATACTTTCATATTGAACGCAAAGATTTGAACTTTTTTCAAAGATCTGACTAAGTGTGAATATTTGTTGAATGGTTGTTGGCCAATCAGGCATTGTCGGTTTTTTTTTTAGCTGGTGTATTTAAACCTTCACTTTGTATTAATTAGATAGACGGACGTTTCATAAATCTAAATTGAATGGTTATTCATCTTTGTCGTCGTTCTACATCCTGCACTCCACAATCCCAGCATCATTCTGTGCTCTCTACAGGTTTCTGTCCGAGAAGAAAAGCAGTATTTAATTCGGCGATAACCTATCGCATCATATCACGAAATGAATCCAGCTAAACAAAATTCTTTTGCATTTCGTAATTTGCTACGTTACGTATGTATGTATGTTTTAAAAACAAAGTCGAAAAGCTCTTAAAATGATCTTTTTCGTGCAACGAAAAAACGAATAGACATTTGACTTCAAAAAACCTCTCTTCGCGCTGCATGTTCAGTAGTCTGCAGTTCTTGAGTTAATTGAACTTTGTAAGCATGAAGTTTCAAGTCCTTCGAGAGAATTCACTGTAGAGAGCTTCTGGAAATGCCCAATTCTTGACTACGGTGCGGAATTGATGTTCCTGGACTGTCAGCAATATTCTCGCGAACTGCTTCGATGTTTTCTGTTGAATGACTTGTAGCAGGACACTCAGAGTGTTTAAGATCACTAATTGATCCAGTCTCCCTGTTGTTCTTACGTATAGCGGTCCATTTTTACTAATTCCGAACTGTCTGCTGTCATATTGTTATCTTTTTTCCGTTGGCATCACTGTACCTATGTACTATTAGGCTTCAATTATAGCTATCAGTAAAATGCATCCGTAAAAATACGAAACAGAACAAATCTGACACATTTAACCATAGCATAAAATAGGAATTCAGTGGAATACTTCGTGAAACTGAATGAGAAGTTGAACAGAAAAAGTTTTTCGTACGGAAAAATTAATAAATTCGTTTTCAAGAAAAGTTGTAGATTAATTGCTTATTTTTTTTAGATGAACTGACTTTATATATTCAACAGCAACATTTTACAGTGGCCGGCATAAGTATTTTGACAAAACTAAAGTTAATTCTGCTCATATGTAATTTGAAAATTACTTCATGTAAATTTTGGCACCAATGGGAAGGTCATTTAAATTCCGTTGGAATGATACACAACTAACTAACTAACCCATTAAGTACCCATTGAAAATTTATAACTTTTGTAAAAGTCTACTTTTTTGACTTTTTTCCTCGGTCCAAAAAAAATTGTTTGATGCAAAAAGTTTCTCCACACATTTCTAATAGTGACTGTATAAAACTTTTTTCAAAAATCTCTTAGCTAATATTTTTTATGATTTTTTTAATGGAAAAATCTCAGTAAATTTTAAATTTTGTATGAAAAGGAGGAAAAAGTGACTAAAATAGACATTTTTAGCAATTTTCAAAAAATCATAAAAAATATTAGTGAAGAGATTTTTGAAAATTTTTTTTTGCAGTCACTATTGAGTGGAGAAACTTTTTGCATCAAAACATTTTTTTTGATACCGAAGAAAAAAGTCAAAAAAGTACCTAGACATTCACAAAAATTCTAAATTCTAAAATTTTGAAATGGGTACTTAATGAGTTAAGGAAAGTTTTGTATCATTCAAACGGAATTTAAATGACCTTCCCATTGGTGCCAAAATTTACATGGAGTAATTTTCAAATTACATATGAGCAGAATTAATTTTAGTTTTGTCAAAATACTTGTGCCGGACACTGTAAGACCAAGATTGAGTTCAACGATTAAGTTTAAGTGCTCCAAGAAAGCAAAAACAAATATTTTTTCGGTTGCGTTTTACTGATAGCTATAATTGAAGCCTTAAATGACGCAAAATTCAAATTTTGCGTGAATTACGGGGCACCCTTTTATTTTACAAAATATTTACAAAAATATGTCAATCGCCATATAAAATGCGCTCCTTATAACCATTTATAACCATTTTCAAGGCATGTTTCGCACCAACTCTGGCCAAGTACGTAACCTTCGGTGCGCAAGTGATACTCGCACTTGGCCGTTTTATTTTGTATACTGGGTCTAAGTTTTCAAATTTGATTTAATGAATTTACTTAGACTAGGTACCTACCTCAATGTTAAGTACAGAAACATCGCTGCATTGAACTATTTTAATGGCGCCAAAAGCACTGCATCTACGATGCGACTTTAATATTTTCTGAAAAGCCTTTACTTTTTATTTTCAGTATCGAAACACACGATTTATATAGGTAGTCGTTCAATTGATTACAATTGCAATATGAGCTCCAACCTTATATCGCTGCTCTCAAACCAAAGCTCTGTATAGTGCACACGCGCATCTTTCTCCATCGTCCATGAACTCATGTTACGCGTGCCTCGCAAATGGTTCTCTATTTCAGACACATTTTATGAATCTCGTATAAATCAGGAAACATTGACAAAGCAGATTCTTCTGAATACGTTTTCATACAAATCCGATTTTCGACTTTTTCCATTTTTCAACAAAAACAACTTACATATTTCGAATTAGGTATTTGTATTGGTTGTATATTATTATAGCGACGACCGTCCCTTACAAACAATACACATGCATGCGATGTACGTTACTCACATCCATAAATTTAAAAACGTGTAAGTAATAAATATATTTGTTATTTTTATTCACAATATACATTACAGAAGCCGGCATTACGCTGCCATTTCTTTTTACTACAATAATTATAGACATTTATATAGATAAATAAAATTTTAAAAATTGACCTACTTTACACTGAGGAAGACAAATAATAAATACCAACCCGCAGTCAAGAGGACAGCCTAATGTGTTTTTGCACAGCCATAATAATTTGACTTTAGTCTCAGTTCAGCGCACTTTCAAATTCAGCCGGTAGTACTCACATTTTCTCGCCCAAAAAGTAAAGTAAAAATGTCTGTTGTAGTATTAGTGAGTCAATTACAAGTTCATATGTGTGTAGTCTAGTCAAATACTCTCCTTCGAATTTTCTCATCTATTTTATTATTTTTTTTTTTTTCAATCTCGGAAAATAAAAACAAAACATTTTTGGATTTATTCCAGATTATCTGTATATGCGTTTCAGATACAAACAAAGTCGAAAGTAATGTACATTACCTAGGTATGTTATGTTTGTATATGTTTCAAAACCATATTACACACTATGGTAGCAATTTTCCATAGTTCATTATAACCGCCTGGGAATCAATTTAAATTTTAAGGAAATATTGTGCGTTGGCGACGCACGTATTTACTATTCTTTTAAGTAAATACGTACATTAAATTTGAAATGTTTAACCCCGACATACATATTTAAGATGGCGCTTCAATTTTTCATTTAAAGACCGAACATCAGAACAGAGCTAGAAATTCCACAGAGTACGAAACGAATATTAAATATGTACTGCGAAATCAATGTACATACAATTTGTATTTTTTTCATTCGTATAATTATATGCGGAAGTCGATTTCAATGGGCCCAATAACAACTAAAAACCTCATGTCACAAGTCACATCACAAGAACCTCAAAAGGTGGGGTGAATTGCATTTGGTGAGGCTTTCATATTCCAGTAACCCAGGGGTTCCCAATATTTTTCATACTGCGACTCCCTAAAGAGGTTGAACAATTTTTGCGACATACTTCTAAAAGCACAGATATGTGAATAAGCTGATCTTACTAAAGATTCACTAAAGGGGTTTTTTTTTTTAATAAGGACGGCTCGATGACGTTGAAATATCGTCGTCCCTTATTTATGGAAATTTTGTGTATAACCGCATTCATCTAAAAATGCACCTCGTCGCTAAAGATGATTTTTCGGTCGAAATTGGGGTCCTCTTTCAAACTCTCCAAAGCCAAGTCAGTGAACTAACGGCTTTGCCTATGGTCATTTACGTTGAGCTCCTGGATTAGTTGGATGTTGTAGGGGCGTAATCCAAAGTCCCGATGCAAAATTCGCCAATTTGGAATCTGCGAAAGGCCGATTTCTTATGCACGGCGAGGAATTGACTGCCTCGGGTCCTCCTGCACACTCTCATGGAGCGCGATAATCCTCCCGACCAATCTCGCTGGCAACGACCAGTGCCAATTGAAAAGCCTTTATTTAGTTTTGAGTGCCAGCTAATATAACTATGAATGCCAGCCACGAAGCAAGTCTGACTGGAAATGCGGGAAATACAAACGCGCTTAATTTTCGACTGCAATGTAACTATTGGATTTCGCCTCGACCTTGCTCTTGGTATTCGTAAAGAGAAACGTAATACTTTTCATTTCTTCGGAGTCCTACAGCAGTGGATAAATAAAACTTGCAACGCCCTTAGGATAGCGCCACGACACGCCCCAGGTTGTCGCGACGTTAGGCAACCCCTGCAGTAACCTATAGTCAGAGTTTGTGGGAGTCACTAAATTGTGAATTCACACTTACAAACGATAATATTGAGGTTTGACATTGACCGTTATATTTCGCTATTGCATGCACCTAAATGCCTAAATTAAATTTACATTTGTGACGAAAACGGTTCAAATGGAGATTCTTTAAAAACACACTATGAGATGTATAATTGTATATGCTGTGACCGTGGTAGGTGTGGTGCTTTAAAAAAGGCATGTAGCACTATTTGCCTTATTGTTACCACAACTCATTTGACCGGGTTATTAAATATTGATAGAGAGAGGGGTCTAGATCCAACCTGTGGAATTAAAGGAAGTCAAAGGAGTCTTGGAGGAGTCACGATTGTCTTAGAGATCACTATCTGTTCTCAGTTAATGCCGGCCAGGTACATGGATATTGAGTGAAAGTTTATTTTTCGATTGTGTCATTACAACTGCGGCAGTGTGTATTGTGTGGGATTCCTATACAGACTGGATGGTCTCCTATAGATACGCCAGTGGCCTGTAGTGGTCGCTATTTTTCTAGCGATATCATTTCACGTTTTGCTTAGAAGGTGTCAAATTTTCAAATTACAGCCAAGGTGCAAGTGCGGATATGTCAGACGCCACAACAATAGACAAATACAGTGAGCAAATGTAAAAGATCGCAGACTGCAAAGGCCTCGTATCCCTTAACTTATCGAGAAGCCCTATGCAACCAGCATAAAGTGCAGAGGACAAGTGGCGTCGATGTCAAGAAGCTATCATAGACGCTGCAACTGATGTGCTGGCTTTCAACCGACCCGTCAAATACCACTGCAATAATTCTGGAGATCAAATGATAGGTGGATCGTGGATGTCCAGGTGTTCCAAGAAGACTCCATGTTGCGTGGCAAGTGTTTTCTTTCCGCCACTGTTAAGAGCCTCTCAGTGGTAGATCGAGGAGCTTCGAATTTGTTTTTTTTTTTTTTTTTGTTGAAAAGAAAAGGTTTAGTCTTATTGGGTTAACACTGACACGGACACCGCAGCGGTTTATCAATTTAACTAAAAAACTCTGTCGGTGCTTGACTGAGAAATGACGAAGTTGGCTGCAACCAGAACATTTCGAAATTGTCAACCGCCCATTTCAGTTTCACATCGCTGATAAGGACAGGAGAGATCGTATAGTGATCGCTTTGGCAGGCCTTTGACCAGGAATACGCATGCAGCCAATGAAATGAATGTGCATCAGCAGATTGAGCGAGTCATTTTCAGATTCAGCCAATGATCTCTCTGGATTCATGATAGGACAGGATATATAGAAAGTGTTTTTAAACGCCCTTTTCGGAGCCCACCAGATCGAGAAGTGTTCTCAATGTTCTGACAGAAGCGACGTGAATATCTCCATTATCTAAGTATGGACAATTGGGTTTCTTTACCCTAATAAACCTTAAGTTTGTGTCGTTTCTTATACAATTCTACAACGTTCTTTATATCTTTTGGATCTTTCTTTGAGAACGCTGCGCTGGTCCCTTTTTGTTTATTATGTACGATGTACCTTTCAAAGCTCATTCTTCTCATTCCCTCTTTTGCAAGTATGGCAAACGTTCCCTTTCCTCTAAGGAAGTCGTAAGTGTTTTCTGAACAGCGTTTTGCATTTTTAAAGAAACATGTATTTTTTTCTTTACGGAATTAAGGTGGCGAAACGACACGGATATCAACCTTTTATATGCCGACCCTCGAAATCGAGCTGTTTCTAGAGATTCGCTAAAATGTGAAAAGTATTTCAATGAGTATATTCTAAAACCCGTCTTCTAGTTATATTGATCGCTGGTTATCACATTCTAAACATTTGATCTGGCAAATACATACATATGCAATATGCATACATAAGTATGTTGAATAGAAACAGATTAAGATACTATTATTAAATTGAATTTGATGCAGGCGACCTCCCCTACCTCTAATGGTTTGGCACTTTTCTTAAATTCGCTTATGTATGTGCTATATCATTTTCAATATGCGATAGGGCATAACATATTCATTTGTCCATGTAAGAGGTCCTTAGAAATCTTTGAAAATTCGTATTTTATTTCAGGGTTGCCACAATTTGGCAATTCACTGTATTATTTTCTAAATTATTTCTTTATAGACAAAAATACGTTCTCTTGAACTCGGACACAACGCATTCAAATCGTTTGTTCCCAATTTTTTTTTATTCTCACGTGTGTATTCACTAGCGAAGGTTATTCACGGCAAGGTGGAGGCGATTATTTCCACCCGACTATTTCCCTATGATTTCCACCATCACGAGATGGCAACTGCCCATAAATTCAAATGCACACACACATTTACGTACACTCAAACATCAGTGCCAAGAGAAATGGTATGCGGGGCTTACATTCTAAATGTCAATGGACGCTTCTTACAGAAAACAAGAACAGAACAAAAAAAAAAAACAATTTTCTAAATACATTCCGCATTGAGTACAAATGTGCAACAGACTGTAAGCTTATTATAGGTACATATTGTAATATTATATATGCAATAGGCTTTTTATTTTTATCTTGTAAATATGTATGAATATTCTTGCATCATGCCAAAGTGCATTATAGTATATGTTGGTACGACTATACGTAATTTGTCTTGTTTCATTTCAGAATAAATAATTGCTTCCCAAAATGGTGATAGGCGACACGGATGGTGCTGCGGTGCCGGGAAGCGTCAATACTCTGGCGCATCCCTCCGGTATTCCGCAAGATAAGATAGACAATATTATGAGTGGTATAAGCAATACAGGTGCTGTTAAGATGAACAATCATAGGAAAAAACTGCGGCAGAGGTAAACAAAGGGAAACGTATCCTGTTGATACATAGTTAACGTCTTTTTTTTTGTAGATTTGACATAATAAAGAAACTTGGACAAGGTACCTATGGTAAAGTGCAATTGGGTATCAACAAGGAAACAGGACAGGAAGTTGCAATTAAGACAATAAAAAAATGTAAAATTGAAGCTGAAGCCGATTTGATTCGTATACGCAGAGAGGTGCAAATCATGAGCTCAGTGCAACATCCCAACATTATTCACATTTACGAAGGTAAGTCGAAACAATATTTATAATAATTCGAATGGGACAAATTGATATGATTTTCGAAAGGACATCAACTTATGCATGTGCTTAGTTTGGTTTGTGGATTGATATGGATACACATAAATACAAAAAGTAAACTAAACTAAACACACAATATGCTATGCATATTTATATCCCGAAATCGACGGACTTGTCATTTGGGACGATTGATTTAGACATAGTCGTCGTCGACCAGACGACAGACGCTACGAGCAGAAGTTAAGTGGACAATTTCGGTTGGTTTTGGTTGGATGTTCTCAGCATATCTGAACCGAAAATATTTGAACAGGCTTTGCATTTCAACTACATGGTTTCATTTGAAGACTTTTATCTAAAGTGGAAAACAATAATCCGCTCAAAATCAATTCAATTCTTCTTCGATAAAAAGCGTCTAAACAATACCTGTCGAAAACTCAGAAAAGGCCCAATAAGGGCTAAAAGAGCAAGCAGACTTCTTTCTATAAATAGAAATAAGCTCAACTTTGTGGCAGCGATAACGGCTTGCCGTTTTATAGTCAGGTATACCCATAGGAGTCCCGTACAATGGCTTCTGTAGGGATAGTATTAAGGAAGAGGAAACAAAAAACAAATGCTCAACTCCTTTTCACCTGCCCACTCCTTGCCACTTTGAGCAAGGATACCATTTCTGGGTGACATTTGCTTACTAAATCTAACTGGCTTTATTGACACCAATCCTTAAGACTTGATTGATAACAGACATCATTTTCGCGTCTGTACATTCTATAACATATAAATCTTTTTGTTCCGTTTGTAATTTATCTTCATCCTTACAATGTAGAATGTGTATGAAGTGCAAACCCGTGTCCAGTTACTCAGTGACTGTCAAGATCTTTTATAAATGAGATTTAGACTGCTACAGTCTTGCCTTAGCCGACCCTATACCCTTCTAAGCTAATGGTAATATGTACTATGTACAGAATAAGCATAGCTAGTTAGCGAATCAATCCGTTGTGTTTTCTATTTTCCTGGAAACCCCACCAAGTGACTTATAGCCTTAAAATTTCGTTAGACTACCCTTCCGAGATCATCAAGCTCGTTCGTCATACCTTCGTTATGAGTTTTAAGGTGACATACTCACTTCGATCCATTTTCAGTTTCATCTCTCGCCCCTATTTAATTTTCTTATAATTTTCATTTTTAAAAAATTCTCTTATTTCCATTGTAGTTTTTGAAAATCGGGAGAAAATGGTTCTAGTCATGGAATTCGCTGCTGGCGGAGAATTATATGATTACTTGTCGGAGCGAAAAGTGCTAAACGAGGAAGAGGCGCGGCGAATATTTCGTCAAGTATCTACCGCAGTTTACTATTGCCATAAACACAAAATCTGTCATCGTGATTTAAAATTAGAAAACATTTTACTTGATGAAAATGGAAATGCCAAGGTAAGCTCAACAATGAATTTTAAAATTTTGTTGTCTATTACAATGATTTTGCATATCTTTCAGATTGCTGATTTCGGTTTGTCGAATGTTTTTGATGATCAACGACTTTTGTCGACGTTTTGCGGGTCCCCGTTGTATGCTTCACCGGAAATTGTTGAAGGTACTCCGTATCAGGGACCGGAAGTGGATTGCTGGTCGCTAGGTGTACTGCTTTACACTCTTGTCTACGGATCGATGCCATTCGATGGTTCAAATTTTAAGCGGCTTGTTAAACAAATTAGTCAAGGAGATTACTATGAACCGAAAAAGCCATCTAGAGCTTCAACGCTAATAAGAGAAATGTTGACTGTATGTCCACGAAAACGCGCGACTATCGAACAAATTTGTAGCCATTGGTAAGTAATATTTCTTGTAGTACCTACATTTTAATCATTCTTCTCTAAATAGGTGGGTTAATGAGAATGACAATGTCTCATGCTTGGATTTGGCTGAAAATCTGGCAAATCAAACACCTGTTCGATTGGATGTTCTACTGTCATTATCGCCGCCTTCAGTCACTGCGGATCAATTAGTCGTTCCGAATGCAGACACAAATGCAAAGGCAAACGAAAGGGTGCCAAGAAGCCATTCCGTCGGATCGATAAGGGAAATCGGCAACACTGAAGCTGAGAGACGAATTCTAGATATGGTTGCAGGTAAGGTATTGATTCTCTGGTCCAAACACATTATATATTGGTTTCCATTTAGCTGGTGGAGAAGCTGCCCTTATGCCTTCACCTACACGCACAATTACGCCAGCACAAAGCCCAGTACAGGTCAAACGAAAACTAGAAACGACTGTATCAACAGAAAGCGCCGCTGGTGCAGTTAAGAAAAAAGAACGTCCTATGGAAAGCATCGTTGACGATCTGGCGGCGCCAGAGCAACCCACCAAAATGGAGGTGGCAGAAAATGTTGTTGAGACTGAAAGTAATACACCGCAAGCACAGACTCCGGCAGAATTTTCAAAGCAAGACATGCAGTTAGTTGAAAATTTGTGTGATAAACTAATGCAAGATGCACCGCCCTCTGTAACAGCGGCAGCACAACCACTCCCAGATCAACAGTCACTAACTCGACAAAAGACTGCAGCTAAGTTGGATGCAGTTACCGAAGCTGCTGAAGAGGTGCCTGAAGAGAACACCGCCACCAAGGTTATTAAGAAATTCGTGAACAAGCATAAAACAGCCGATCTTGTGGCCGCTATTAATAAGATTTCTCCAGAAAAGGCCTTAGACGATTCAATCAAAGCACACGCGATGTCGCATGTTCGCAAGAGCAGTCTCCCCGACGAAGCATTGGGTAAATTCAATGCCGATCGTCGAAAATCACGCATTCTAGAAACCGCCGAAAAGTTTCAAAGCATGGGCAGCTCCAATATCGAAAAGCCAAAGAAATTCGCCATTCCCGGCATCAGCGTTGGCAATTTCAAGAAGGAATTTGAAAGGAAAGCCTCGCTTACAAGTGTACCAACATCTGCGGAACGTCGAACATTGGAAAAGCGCTCAGAATCCTTCGCAAAAGATCAAACTGTCGACAAAGACAGAGAACAGACTACAACAAAGAAAGAAGCTACCCCAACAAAACTACCATCTGAGATTGTGCCTTCTGGTGTGAACAGCTCCATAGCGTTATCGCCAAGCAATTCAGTCGAAGGTAGTAGCTCAAAGAACTCGATAACAAACTTTTCTCTAGAAGACGCCAGGCGCTCAATGGAGAACTCAATTGCATTGCTAAAGCAAGCCCAGAACGAATCGTCCAAGGAAGTCGATCAGCTATGCGCTAAAACCGAAAGCGTTGCAGTGTCTGACGATCCCATCACAGAACGTGAAAGAAAACTAAAGAATGCCCGTGCAATTATTAGCAATGCTATACAACCAGGTAAGAGCCACTCGCATGGCAAATTTCGAAACAGCATTTCGTGTTCATCTTACAGGATTAGAAACAAAACAAATATCCCTCGCATATCACATTTTTTTAGGTATACGCAGGCCATCTCTTTTCGGCATGGGTGGTAACCGTTCAATATCGGGCAGTGCTGTCATACCAGACACGCGACAAATTCGCCTTGGTTCGTCTGGTCCCATGTCGTCAACACACTCAGGTTTCAAAAGTAAGTTTGTTTTTCCGTCAGGGTTTTCCTACGATCGTTGAGTAGTCACAGTACTATCTATATTCAGTGCTCACTGCTCAGCCACCGGATAGTCCTCCCAACAGAAAAAGAAATCCTTCTCTCTAACTATTCAATGGTTTCGTCAATGCCTATCTAGCATGCGTAAATATCACAAAGCGTCTGCACTATGCAACAAAACGTGTAAATACAATAATTGATGTTGTAACGATGCTGGACAATCGTATACCTATTCGATGTTAATAAGACCAATAGAACATGTTTACCCTAAAATCAAAAACCTTTGTTTTCCTTCCTTAGCCTTTGTCTATCTCATTTATTTTTTTCCTCTAGCTACTTTAGAACATAGCACGAAACAAACAAATCTAAATCTATTCATCTATTCAAAGAATGCTACTATGTATTTTGGTTTTTAAAAATTAAGGTTTGGATATACCCAAGACTTAGTTATGTTCCACATTCAGAGAAATGTACTTACTTCTTTATCGTGCTCCAGGAAATCTTCCATCTATGTTGATCTCGCGCACGTTCTTATCGAATCTGAAGTTCTATTCCAAAATCTTCAAGAACTTAGGCGCCCTTAAGTGTATTAAAGTGTATGTTTCCCTTCACCGATATTTTGCTGCCAAGATATCTAGCTTATCTGGCTTTATAATTTCTTCGAAGCCTGTTTGTAATTTAGGCATGCGCGGTTTTTCTTTAAAAGTTTATAAAGCACGATTTCTAGACAGATGTTGCATTCCAGTTTTTGATCAATTAAGGGAATACCTGAAACAAAGTATTTATTTAGCAGATTTTAGTGCGGATTCTTCCAATTCTTCGCCTCGTCTAGTCGATGTTTTCGTCATTAACAATGCTGTTCGAATTATCTCCCTTTTGCATTGACAGAAACGAACTCACTTTGTGAGTTTCTTTTAAAATCCTATCTTTCATTTAGTCTTACTAAGTGCAATATAATTGCAACGTCTAAGAGCTGTGCGTGTTCATAGAATTATAACTTGAAGATAGTGCTCTTCACAGGTATTAAATTGCTCGATATGTCTCCAGTAGAATATGAATTGCTAAATATGAAGTTCCTTACTAATGTTGTTGTTCTTTTTTAAGTTATAATAACTTGAAGGAACACTATTTTTCGTTCGTTACAGCGATAAATTCGGCGTTTATGTTGTATATAAACTAAAGTAAATTGGTTGTGTATATTGGTATTATGTGTATATATGTATGGTGTGTTTCGTGTTTTTATTTATTGTATCGCTGTAAGTTAAGCAAGCTTACAAATTTGTATATCAATTAAAATAAGTTGCTCTAAATATTGATGTAGTATGTTATAAATATTACATTATTTGAATAGACGAATACTTTCCAACGTTCCCTGACATGGGTTAGCCTCACTTTCCTATACTATATTCAATATTTTGTTAAGCTAGTATTAGACGATATGTTGAATCAGCATACGTATGCTGAAAATTGTGTTCCAATCACAACATATCGTGTAAACAAAAATTTTTTGTCATCAAGTTTGCACGATATGTTGTGATTGGAACACAATTTTCAGCATACGTATGCTGATTCAACATATCGTCTAATACTGGCTTAACTTTCGAAGCAATGTATGACAATCGTTTACACTTCCCATCTCCCATTCCATTTTTTGTATCCTATTAAATAACTTGTTCTCGTCACATTTAAAACAAAACTAAACTTTGCAGCATCCCCCACTATCTGTGAACCACCGCAGCCTCAGCCGGGAACTGTGAAAACATCACGAGCTGAGATAACACTTAAATCAGCAACTCTCCCGCGACGTAAGCCCACAGCAAAGACCGAAATCCAATTGGATATTAAACCAAGAATCATGGAGCAATCACCAATGCGTTTCACCACCGAAATGCAACACCCAGTACCGGATTTGCGAAGTGCTCCAGTGCGCGAAGGACCATACAGTCCGTTATCCTCTATTCATCAAAGGGCAACCAGCTTAGAACCAAGAGAACAATCTAGGGAACACATTATTCCCATTCAACGACCTCCAGTGTATACGCGAACTGGTTCTAACACAACTACAAGGTAGTATTGGGAATACGCTCCATTTGTTTGCCGGTATTATGTAATTAATTGTAATTTAAGGTCTGGCTCATTATCACGCCAATCTACTCTTGAGTCTGAGTCTGATACAACAACCGCCAATTTGTCTCAGTCGACATTAACTGGATCTTCTCAGCCCATCAAAAAGAGCCCTCGTGAATTTATTATACCAATTGCAGTCGAAGGTGGAGGTTTCATAACACCCAGAGCAGGAAGTATTGAACCGTCAGAGTCGAGTCAAACAACTGCTAGTGCATCAACCTTTAGTCGAATCAGACCCAGGCGCATTGGGTAAAATTCATTAAAAACTTCATTTGAGAATAAATTAAAAACTAAACATTACTTTAGGCTATTGGCGGAGGCGGACGAAGAAAGTCTTCCATTCCAAAAGATCCGAACGGCGTCGATTAACAGGGATGGAGATGATGAGCCAAGATTTACGCTTCATCGGTTAAGGTAAGTTATAAGTTAAGAATTTGTGTATTCAAGTTTCGACTAGTAGTATAGATTTTGTTCTACGACCGTTTTCTGGCTGGGCTATGAACGTGCGAAACATGTACCCATGTTTTGCAATTAATATGCCATAGAATTATGATTTCTAGACTATACGTTGCTACTTACTTAAACTGCTGCTTAAGTTTCAAGGGAACGCTCGCCTAAATTTTGATTTTATTTATCAAATCTACGAACGAGGCTATCTACGATTGAGGCTATTTAAATTCAGTTTCTGTGATTGCCTATGTGTATTGTTGTTTGTATGTTTATATCGCCAGAAAAAGAAAGCAATTTCGAAACATTTTGGGACATTAATTTTAAATACTAGTAGAATGTAGTCGTGGGGCAGTGGAAATGTGTTTGTTTATTGAGTGGTTTGGTCACGTAAAACGCATGTCCACAAATGGCCCCAGGGGCCCAGGGTAAGGATTAGATAACCTATAAGATATTAGATATTCCTCTTGATAAGGATTAGATATTTTTATCAAGAAGAACATCTCTTCTTTACCCGCAATGATTTATATTCGATCAGCTTATGTTGAATCATGAGAATCTTACACCCGCGACCTTTGTGTAGAATGCTCATCTGGATGATATTAATTGTTTTACAATGCTGAAAAACCGAGTTTTTATATATTTATTTAGTTAGCCATTAACATTGATTTTTAACTTGTTTTTGGTCATTCAGCATTTATTAATATGTACTTTGTTTGATTTACATCATTTCTATTATTTTTGTATTATTAAGGAGTTCCCGTCCGGTGAAGAAAGTTAGTCAGGATAATGATTCACAAAGTTCAGGCGAAGAAGATGACGATGATGGCTTTGAAATTCTTACAGCTGAAAATCTATTTTCAACACTGTTACAACGGGTAAGTTTATTAAATAATTGATAAATATTAAAAAAAAAATACATCATGTGTTATTTTATCATTGTAGGTTCGGGCATTAACCAATCGACTGAACGTGAACAACGACTTTACGTCTGGCTTTCCAAATTCTAGCCGTTTGCTAAACAATATGCGACAGAATCAAAGTCCATTTTGGAATCAGGAGCCATTTGGAAGGTGAGTTCATTGGGGAATTTAAATTATGCATAATATGATATATTTTAACTAACTGCTTACCCATTTCGTATATGTTTTTATTTTCATAATTATGACCAGTAGTCCAAAATTAGTCAATGCGTCTAACCATTTTGTTTTTATTTTTGTTTTCATGCTGCGTCTTATTAACGATCCGCCTTAATTAAAACTAAAACGAAACACAAAATGCCAATATCTCGTATGCAATCATAACTTAAATTTAACGTATACACTTATAAATGCACTTGACACTTTTGTACAAAACAATTACGCAAAAGGTCGCAATTTAGCTACTCGTACACGAGTGAAACGATAGAAAAGAAGCAAACGTAAGTATCAAGATTTTGAGTTATTATTCATGAAGAAGCACATTGCATGTACGACGATTGCACAGTCCACTCGGAAGGGGATATCGGGAATGTTATTATTATTATATTACTATTCGATGCGTTTTTAATTTTTTTTTTTTTTTACATTTCGGTAAAAGTAATTGCATTTGCAGTCTCTGCTTGAATAAGCGTCTGACTTATGTTACAAAAGCCAGCCTAAAAAAATAACGATATTGACAGAAATTTGTACTAAAGTACAGTGTGAACAGAAGTTACAGCAGGGTGGATTAATAATCAGTTTAACACCTATATACAACTGATAGCCATTGTGAATTACGTCATCATCTAAATTTTTGATGACGTAAATCATAATGCCAACTAGTTATCGACCAATTGTATCTAAGCTCATATAACTTCAACGTAATCAAAATGCCGGACATTACAAGTGGGAACTCTATTGCTACCTGCTCATTTCTTTTAAATGTATCTCCGTGCATCTTACTTTGCTAGGAGGTTATAATAATGGCTGAATCATTTTTGAATCTAGAATCTCCTGGGGGCGGTTTGGGCAAGATTTTACTTTACTGCCCATTTGAAAATAACGTTTTTTTTGCACAGTCCGATTGATTGCAGTGTCCTAAACACGAATCTGTTTCACAAAGTTTCAAAAATACCATATGAAATAGTACCAACATTTTAAGAACGGATTGTCCAATTTTTCTAAAATTTATTTTTTATATTCCCTAAAGTTTATTTATAAAAAAAGTTTCATCAAAATCGGATCATAAAGACCGGAGATATAAAATAATTAAAAAACGAATAGTTTTTGGGGGTAAAATTAAGCAAACAATATAATGGTGGCGTTATGTCCTCGGGAAAAAGGAAGAGTGACCGCTTGTAACTCCCGCTTGTAACTTCGCTTGTAGGAAGTGTGGCTGGTACAGATCTGCTCTACAACTTGTCGTCGAAAGGGGTTGACAATTTTTCTTCCTGAAAGACGGATTGTAATCATGTTTCAGTAATTTCGGCCAAATATGTTTGGATGTTATGCAGGTTAGTGATTTTTCCTCGAGAAGCAAACATTTTACTGATTGCAATCGTCCCATTTATATTTTGGTGAAAAAAAAAATATTTTCATTCGCAAAAAAAGTTTCTTTTATTTACAAAAAAAAAAAAAAAAAAAAACACACTCCCATGAACTTGAATAGGGACAAGATTTTTTGTTTCTCTTTTTTTAGATATCCAGCTCTCCGAATTGCATACTCGTCTTACCGTGTCAAATCTAGCAGTGATTTATTACCAAATTTGATCCGATCTGCGAAGCGGGACAGTGAGAATTTAATGCTTCTCCAACAGTCCGTCTATTTTCAGTAGATGTAGTAGTTTTTTTTTTTGGCAATATCGCTATAGGTGAGACTACACCCTTCTAGCCAAGAATTTTAACTTTCTCTTCTGCAGTTAAAACTTTTCTTTTATTGCTATTGAAGTGCTGAAAAAAAGTTCACTTTTTTTGTATGGGCAAAGAAAAACCAAAATAACATATAACCACAGATACTATGGTGCCTAACTCTATTATCTGTGATATAACTGTAAAATTCTGGGATCTTAGTTTCGCTCCTAAAAGTTGCCTATTACTATGTACTAAATAAAAGCATAAAGTGAATACCGATATTTAGGAATGAGAAAGAGAAACACAACATGAAATGATTCAAAAATCTTGTCCCTATTCATGTGCATGGGAGTGTATATTCATTTTTTTTTGTAGGTCATATTCGTAGCTATATATGTGCTGAAGACTGTTTTGCTGAAAAGTTAATATTTTACAAGATATTTACAAAAAAAGTCAATCACCATATAAAATACGCTCCACTGCATACACAATACTCATACACTCATATTGGTTCTTCTATCGCCAATCTGTCTTCTCATTCATTCATTCATGTTCTGTCTATGCATTTTTTTTTCTAAAGGGTGCTCGTTGTTGTTTGGGGCGGGGGATTTCCAAAGAAATTTCTGCGTTTGTAGAGGGTAGATCAACATATTAAATGTGTATGGTCAAACTGCGCCACGTGCTCTATCACGAAACAGATGCTGGATCACAAGCGGTGTCATTACGGGACACTGCATTATTGGCAGGCATGCTCTCCGGTTGGGTCTCCCTCTTTCCACAGTACACATATTAAAGGTAATATATTGCCCATTTTGCAATGGCGGCTAAATGTGACCCTAACAATAAACGTATAGAAATAATATGCGCGCGCAAGAACGAAACCAAAATGAGTGCTTGGAATATATTCACCCCTATTGTCGTCGTCGTCTGTCGCAAACGACTGGCGACGTTTGTGGTGTCGAGTCGTTTGCACATTGGATTTGACATAACAGTCTACGAATTTATATTTGGTCTGGTGTTTTGTTTGTGACTTGGTTAATTATTTAATAAAACAAATCAAAAATGAATAGTGTGACATGTTTTTTGAAAGCAGTGACCAGGCAGTGACGAAGAAGAAAACCAGAAAAAAGTGCTGGTAAAGTTAAGGAAGGAAATTCGAACCAAATCCAATCCATTGGATTTGCCCGACATTAAGTGGGTGGTAGAATCACTTGTTAGTTGTTGTTAGTCCCTTTTCTCCATTTCTTTCACTAAATGTTGAAATTGTCTTTTATTTGTGATTTTCATTTTAAAGAATATGTAACTATCTTTTCGTTAGTTAAATATTAAATACACAAACTTTTCTTTAACACTTGATCACGCAGTTGTTAAAACTTATTGCAAACTATATCAGTTGCAGCTCCTTTTTATACCCCTGTGGCACATCCGCAAGGATACAAAAATACGATACCCAGGTACTGCATCCTTCCGCTTTCTGTGTTTTTAATCATATTAATGATTTTATGGCCTTAATTAGGGTCGTCGTGTAATAACTCATTACTTGAGCGCGTAGATTTATATGGTCCAAGACAATTCAGAGATAAGGCTATGTCGTCCCATTGCCGATTAACCTCACATTTGTTAGGCCTTCGTGAATGATTTTGCCAAAGGAATATTTTTCTGCATTTCGTTCACTAAATGTAGAAATTGCCTTTTATTTGTTATCTCCATTCTGCAAAATAACTATAATTGTCTTTTTGTTAACTAAAAATTAAGTACACATACTTTTTTTTAACACATTATCACACAGTCGTCCGCAAAATAGTCGACGACAGAAATGTATCATTTCCACGACAAACGTCGTCACAAAACGCCTCACGCAATACCGACGATCGTCGTCGAAAAATACAATCCACATTTTTTGACATTTCAGACGCCATTTGTCGACCGTTGCCGCGACAAAAGTCGTTTATTTTCAGTCGCCAATACCAAACAGTCGTGTCGCTTTTTTTTAGAGTCGTAAACGACGACGACAATAGGAGTGATTACCTTTAATATGTGTACTGTGCCCTCTTTCTGCCAACGATTTCTGTAGAAGCTGCATGGACGAGGAGGAGCAAGAGACTATTCTGCACCTCCTATACACGTGCCCAGACCTCTCATGTTGTAGAAAACTACATCTCGGAAAATACTTCTTCGACAATCTCGACTAAGGCTTCAATTATAGCTATCAGTAAAATGCATCCATAAAAATACGAAACAGAACAAAACTGACACATTTAACCATAGCATATCATAGGAATTCAGTGGAATACTTCGTGAAACTGAATGAGAAGTTGAACAGAAGTTCCGTTTTTCGTACGGAAAAATTTATAAATTCGTTTTCAAGAAAAGTT
The DNA here is from genome assembly GCA_955612985.1 of Cheilosia scutellata. Lineage (NCBI taxonomy): Eukaryota > Metazoa > Arthropoda > Insecta > Diptera > Syrphidae > Cheilosia > Cheilosia scutellata. The sequence continues at coordinate 72,272,529 of OY015312.1, forward strand.
GTAGATCAATTGCTTATTTTTTTTAGATGAACTGACTTTATAATTCAAAAGCAACATTTTAAGACCAAGATTGAGTTCAACGATTAAGTTTAAGAGCTCCAAAAAAGCAAAAGAAATATTTTTTCGGTTGCATTTTTCTGATAGCTATAATTGAAGCCTAACTCGCTAATACAAGCAAAAGTTTCCTCCAAGCCCCAACGCTCTATTCTTTGCTCCTTTTGGTTCAACGGGTAGTTGTAAGATCATTCGATCCTGTGGTATCACAATGGACCTTCTCTGGCCTAAGTGATGCTGTACTTATTGCGGCCTGCCACCCTAATCTAAGATAATCATGTAGGTATGTATCGAAAAGAGATATACAGCTGTGTTCATGAAAATAGTAGTGCATCTCTCTAAAGTAGTCAAAAGTAAATAAGTTTTGACCGAAAGTAACGGAATTTTGCTATTCTCTTCTTTGCAATCTATTCTAAACAAAAAGTTTGCATCCTTATTTTTTTAACGGAAGAAGTACCGTTTCATTTGGTTCAAGTTTTGTGAAGAGTAGCACTATTATTTTCGGGATCATGACGTAATCTCGAAGGCTAAAAATATCGAAAAGTTTTTTTTTTAATCTCGAATGTACAAAAATCTCGAAAGAATATATATCTCGAAAATAAAAAGTAAATTCGAGATTTTTTTTTGCACCCATCCCATAGGCAGACAGTAAACCCAAGCAGGGGGGTTGCAGGGGGCAGCATGCCCCCCCATACGCATCTCACTTTTTAACACCATTTTTAATATTAATTCGAGATTTTTGTTATTCGAGATTATGCTTTCTAGATTTTTTTTCCAGATTTTTACATTCGAGATTTTTGCTTTCGAGATTTTTTTTTCGAGATATCGTAGTAAACCCATTATTTTCATGAACGCAACTGGATATGTCGACATTCAAATTGATGCCCTGCCTGACTGCAACTATAGTCGCAACTGAACTTCCCTTCCCTATCTTGTCCGCTGCAAATAACGACCTTCCAAAAGGGTTGCTTACCCAATGTCCAGTCGAGGTACTATGCACCCACCAGCCACCACCACCAGTCCCCAACGTGGAGTTGAGAGTAGGAGTTGATAGTGAGAACGCTTGTGTTCTCATGACATCGCATCATTACCTTTTAACTAACGTAATTAAACACCAAACAAAACCCAAAACAGATTTTTGCAGCAAACATCGCACATACATATTTCAAAAGTCAAAACTGTTCGAAGTACTATTATGTATTAGAAGTGTTGTTGGCTATAGAAAGGTGACCATTGCCATTGTGTTAAATTGTTCTTAAAATCGGATTTTCGATGATGAGTTGTTACTAAATTGTGTGTATTACATGTTTTTTTGTCACAAACAGTAATAATAGTACTAAAAATAGAAAACGACTGTTTTGTTTTTTGCATTTAAATTTTTATTTATATGTGCTAACTTAATTTGCTCTACTTACTATTTATTGCAGCCGCTTAACTGGCCCTAGTAATGTGGGAGCACCATGGCGCCATAGCATGTCTCGAGATCTTGGAAATGACATGGAATCAATGTTTTCTCGAACTGGTGCAACATTGCCTAGAGGTGAATATCACAGATTAAAGAGCAAATTTCTCGATCAATAAACAAGAAATTAGTGCTGTTGATACGTTTCATTATTCTAAACGTAATTACTTATATTAACAACTAGGGTTGAGATTTACAATCTTATTTAAAGGCTTTTTACCATTTTTTTTTTGTTTTTCTTTTAATTTTTTTTTTTTACATTTTTGATTCAAAGGAAAAATAATAACCCAAAAGAAAACGTAGTGATTTGAATTCAGACAAACAAACAAAAAAAATATAATTAAACTGTGTTTCCGCAACTATTGTTTAAATGTTTAAATGTTCTTGAATTTAATAGAAAAAAACATGCACATTTTTTAATTTATAAACTAGCAAATATAAATTTTCATATTAGAACGTTTTAACTGGCAATTAAAAGAATTTATATATACGTATATATATTTTCATTATATTTAGTAAAATTCTATTTAAATGTTAACTTTTATAATTACATACTTTTAATATTTTTTTTTTTTGAGCGCATACACATTTTGTACTACCTATCATACAATTTATAATTTTTTTCGTATTCAAAGTTTTGAGTAAGAACAAGCATATTTGTTTAAATATGTAAATAACGTTTTAGGTAATTGTCTATTAAACATATTTATTTATACATTTAATTCATACAAAGAAAAAAAACTGTTTGGAAAAAAATTGTACGAATAATAAACGAAGATATGTCTAAATAATTTATTTGATGTTTTGTTGTTTTTATTTTAGTTTTATTCGATAGCTTATCTCAAACATAAAAAAACCATTACTTCAGAGCCCTCTTTCTTTAAACAAAAACTAACATCATTTTAACTCGCGCACATAAACACACAGCAGGATAATATCTTAACTAAATGAGCATGTACAAATGTTAATTGTTTATTTAATTTACTTTTTATTTGTTTTTAATTTTGTTTTTATTTTTTAAAACATTATTTTTACTAATTTGCTAAGAAATTGAGTTTGGTATTCGTTTAGAGTTCTGGGCCTTTTTTTTAAATTAGTCATAAAGAGTATGCAAATGTTCAATACGAATTCATACGTAGAACAAAAAAACATCAAAATTTATATTATTTGTACGTAAATAGAAAAAAATGTCCAAAACTTTGAATACGAAAATTGTTTAAAATCAAATAATCAATTTTTTGTTTGTTTAAATTATGTCAAACGTTTTTTTTTTTTTTTCAATTCATTGAGCTGTACGGATTGGCTGACGTTTCCGTTCAATTCAATCAGCTCACTATATTTTTATGATTTTAATTTTAACCACATCTTTGATTGCCGCTTGTCATGTATTTTCTTTTTTTTTATCTATACTTATGCTTGCAGTGGGGTTACGCGTGTCCCAATCGCATGCTCAAAAATTCACAGCCCCTAAACCTACAACACAGGTCCAACATAAAGTTTAGTAATAAACAAAGTAAAAACTAAACCATACACCGAGGATACTATTAAATTTAATGGTTTCTTTTAATTTGTCTAACTAAAGAATGTCTTAATTGATTTAAATTGTTAATGTATTTAATTAAAACATAAAACTGATTTTTTTTTTAACTTCGAATGTGTAATACAAGTGTAACTTAAAAAAAAAAATAATATTCAAATTCCACAATAATTTTGAATAAAAAATGAGTACTAACGGCCACTTTTTAACATTCACAAGAAATTTTGCTTCTACTGCGAGCAAGTTACCAATTTCTTAGCACGTGAGTTTATTTGTTGTTATTAATTTTGTTATTTATTATATTTTTTTTTTAATAAAGTTTTAAATTTATAAAAAATCAAACTAATTTAGATGTCGTCTGGTATGTTTTTTTTATGTTTTGTTTTTTACATTTTTTGCAAGGAAGAGATTTGATATTATGATCCTCAGAAGTTTTGTGAGGTAAGTATCGGTAGCAGAGAAAGTTAAGACGTGTGTGTAAATGTGGAAAAAAGAAGGATCGTTAAATGAATTAAGATAACGGTGATCTGTCACGAATTTTTATTGGATAAAAACTCAACATGATGGGCCAATTCCGAAGTAGCTTAAATAGATTTTTTTTTTCTGTTAACCACCAACTCTTATCTTATAGGTCTTTTCGTTTACTAAAGTGAACGGCAGCGTAAACGGAGTTTTTAGTTCATTTTATAGATGTATTTTATTTCATTTTAAATAAAATCAAGACTTGTACGTTTGTAGGTCGATTAGAACTGATTCCTTTTGACATATACATATAGGTGTGCCTTGTAATAAGGCAGTAGATTCGGGCATGACAGAGACACTTGTTGATTCTACATCATTAAGGACCGTTTAAAGGACGATTAAAGTTATGCTTTGAATTCTTATGGGCTACTTTTTGAAAGGCATAATCTATCACGTAAGAGTTTTCGTGAAACGTCCGCATGTGTTCTAGCACTGTCGTGGCCAACATTTTTTTTTTTGAAATGTCGCACTTAGTAAGATTCGTCACCTATTCCTTGTCTTCAAAATAAAGTGCAGGGTAAAACGCTACGCTAGCCTTCCGTACTCGGTATTCGATGTTAGACTTAGGGTTGACACTAAGGCCATACTTTATAGCCCAGGCGCTTATCTTACCCAAGGCCCTTTCCATGATTTCCTTGAGGTCTGCCTCGGCTTACTGACTTGGTAAAAAAACGTCCGTAAGTTTGCCTGAAGGATCCTTGTTTTAAGCATGAAATAATCCATGAAGCGATGAAATTCGCCTCACCTAGCTCTGTGAGAGAGGATGGCACTATCCTCTATACACTTCTATACATATTAAACGGTTTGTTATAGGCACGAAGATTCCACTAGAACAAGATTAATTTTTGGTCTTATTTCTATCCGTTTTTTTTTTTTTGTAGTTGACAAATTGGCCTTAATTCACTTTCGCTTTCCAATTGAGCGCACTACTTTATGCATGACAGTCTCTATAGACTTTTCCTTGAGAAGGCGTGTTGGGATTTACATAGAGGGCAACCTTTCTAGGCCATATCTGAAGGGCAAGCATACGTTCCAATGTTTTAAGTACAAAGGAGGTTAAACTGATCGGCCTGAAGTCCTTCGCGAATTGCACCCTCTCTTGTTAACTTTCAGTATGACACTATTCGGATTCTCCACGACTATAAGTTTATCAGTTATCAGTTTTTATGGGGAACAGTTTTTTCCATCCTATTGAGCGTGTAGCAAAGCATACTAGGTACTAGGAGCGAAGCCGCGTTTAAAAAACACAAAAATTTGTAAAAATTTGATAACGACATGAAAATAACCAAAACGTATTTCATTTTGACAGCATAAAATACTTTATAGATATTAAAAAACAATTACATATTTGCAAACTCAAAAGACAAATGACAATATTTCAAAAATAATGGTAGGTACTTTGCTCAAAAAGTTAAGTCGGTAATTGTCCCCGTTGTCATAAGTTTAATACTTACTTTAACATAATCTAATTCTAATCCCAAATACTGAGTAAGATACGCAAGCAAGATGGCGAGCACCTTACGCTCTATCAACAAGCGGTCAGATGACAAAGTTGTTGATAGCTTTAATGTAATTGGTAAATGTTCATGTCTCCAGCGTGAGTAAAATTTACCCTTATGTCGGTTCATTCAGAAAGACACATTCCTTTAAGCCATGTAAATCGCTGGTAAGTTATCAGCAGTTGGAATTGCTATATACATAATATACGGTAAGTTGATTTATTTTAATAAGAAAAGCCTTGGCATTCAAATTATCTTAGTTGAGCATAGTATGTATTTCTGTTACCAACATCTACTTTTAATAAACTACGCACTTTTTGCAGGAAATAAAAAGGTAAAAAGCCCGAAAGTAATTGTAAACAAAGATCCAGCATCATCCGTGGCAGCTAAGGATATCGATGAACCACTTGATCTAGCTGATTTAGACTTGTCTCGCTTGCGGCTAAGTAAAAAAGACTTGGAAACACTCTCCAGTATTACACCTGGTTTGCCAAAATGTTTCCAAGAGCAATTACTTGCAAAACTGCCGCCAACACAAGCACGAAAATTGTCCCGAACGCTATCCATGCAAAACAGTATTCATGTTCCAAGTGTTAGAGTGTACAAACGCAGCCAAAGTGGTGGCCGAAACATGACATTGGAGACCGATAGATTCACTCAGGTTGAGGACACTATTGAAATGGAGAAAAAGATCACTGACTTCAAATCCGGAGTTCCGAGATTAAGTGACAGTTCCCGTGAAGAGAGCTCTGATCGGAGCCACAGTTTGATATACCGACGCAGTCTAAGCCGGAGTCGTTATGACTACGAAAGCACACCCGAAGTTAAAACCAGAAGCGCTAGTGTATGCCGAGTATCCGATGATTATAGTAAATCTCTCTGTTCGTCCTACTCAAGCGATGTTAGTGATAAATACAAATACTATTCACCTTATTTGATAAAAGGTAGAGATTCAGAGAGTGGCTCCGTTTCACCATACAAGCGATATGAGAGTACTTCACCTCGAGACAACTGCTTCAGTCCAACAAGAGACTTCAATAATCGTTCTGTAGGAGAATGTATATCACCAACATCAGACGGATTAGGCAATCTATCATGCCACCGAAGATACTCACGGTTTCTTCGGCAAGACTCGAATGGTGGCAAAACAGATGAAAATCGATCGTTTGTAGAGAAAAAACATCGAGAACGTGAAAGCCAAAGCGTTCTGCGTGAAATCAAAGAAAAGAGCAGGGAGTCCAGTCGTGACAGACTTAGTCAAAGCATGGAACTGGATCCATCACTTGTTGAGTCTGATAGAAAGTCTGAAGTAAACATTGCACGTCACGTTCGCAATAAAAGCTTAGAAATATACTGCGATGGAACAGATTTAAGAAATGATGCCACAAGGCATATCAGGCATCTTTCCAGATCGAGAGACCTGCCAGAATGTTCGTTGCAAAAAGAAGATATAGCGTCGAAAATTTTGGAAGAACTACAGAGTCTGTCCTCAGTCCAGACACAAAAAGAAAAATCTGAGGAAACTTCAAGCAGCGCTTCTAGGGAAGTAACATCCGAAAAGGTTATCGTAAAGAAGATCAGAAAATTAAAACCCAAGGAAAAGTCAGTGGACTCAGCCACTACTGACGTGGCAACATCTGCAGAGACCAAGACAACGGTTGTGAAAAAGATCAAAAAAGTAATTAAACGCACTGAACCGAAAGGAGAGGAAAAGACTAGAAATCTTCAGCCAGAGTCATCGACTTCCAAATCTGATCTTGAAAAACCGAAACGGGAATCTAAACTCAAACGTCCCAAATCCTTCCCAACTAAGGAAGCTGAGAAACCTTCTTCAGGAAATACCAATGGCAATATTGTTGAGCCTTCTACAATTGAATCGAAAATTCCACAAGTAAAGACTGCGGTTGAGACTTTACCTGAGAGTTGTGCCGAAGCAAAAGATATTCGTTTGGTGCGTCCCAAGAGTTATCCCGCCTCAAAGTTGACACCTCCAAAGGACATAAAACGGATTCTCTCCAGTCCGTCAGAAAAACAGACCAACGATGGAACAATTAAACAGATTCCGAAGCGCTCAAGCTTATCCGAGGAAAAGTCTATAACAACCGTAATTACAACCAAAGGCAGCGACTCCTCATCTCCCACAGATTCGAAGCCGGCAACCGTAAAAAAAATAATCAAGGTTTCGCGAAAGTCCAAAATAACCAGCCCGACTCTGGCCCCAAAATCATCTGTAGCCAACGAATCTAAATCTAAAGAGAACAGCCCTTCTGAAGCGCAACCTCTTAAAGACAAGTCCCCCGAGAAAAAAACAGGAAAAGGCTTGCTCTATGCAATAGGTCAAAAGTTCGAAAAACTGCGTGACTCTGCCAAGAACAAAGAAAAGAAAGTCATTTCTAAGGCAACAACCAGTGCCAGCGCTTTGAGTCAAACTACACCAGATGAACCCAAGGAAAAACTTACATTGCTCAAGAAAAAGAAAACCAAATCGACCCCAGAATGCTGTCAACCCGAAAGGAGTGATGAAAAGACTGAAGAAAAACCAGCTAAGAACGAAAATCGTCGTTCGAAGATTGACGCGATGATACGCTCACTGCGGGAGCGTTCTGTACCTAGAACGCCGGTCTTTACAGAATCGACACTAATCAAACGAGCTGTTAGCGTTGAAGATATGCCCGGGACATTCAACAAGTGTGCAGTTAATCGAGTCTTGGGTCTATTTAAACGATTCGAAAAAGACGATCGAAAGGTGAGAAGTACTCGTTCCACAAGTAATATCGAACGCCAACTGCATAAGTCTGAGTCACCAATCCACCAGAAACGTGATCGTCCCAAATCGGGTGGTTTTCTGTCAAAGATGAACAAAAGTTCAAATGTCATTTTAATCAGTAAGTCTGAGGATAACAATGGATTCCAGCCTCAAGTGCACATTCTTACGAAAACGAAGGAGTTATCCAGCTCCAGTGAAATACTTACGCCGCCAACAACTGCCATAAACACATGCCCTGATTGCAAGCAAGATCAGGGAGTTGAACAAAATGTGAATGTAACAACAAAGGTCGTGGACAAAGAGGAACCGCTAAGCACCGCCATTTGCAAGGACTACAATAAAGACAAGCGCAAAGCACTAGTATTAGATTTCACCAAGTTGGATAAAATCGACAATAAACTAGCATCAGCGATTCGTCACAATCCTTCCATCAACGGTAACACCATTCAAAATGCAGCATATCGCGACAATGCTTGCAACAACAACAACTTGAGAACATCATCAAATGAAATCAATCGTAACCATATATTCTCTCCTCCAAATGATAACGCCACAAATTATTCTTCGGATTCTAGGAGCTGTCATGACGACTGTGCATCCACGAGTACGTTCCTTTCGCCAACCGATGAGCCAGAGCTCTGCTTTGATAATTGGTCAATATGTTCAGAGGACAACTACATGTTGACAACACCATCGCCAACGGTTTCGCGCCTATCAAGAACATCCCATTACTCATCGCCAACACATCCTTCCGATGGAAATGAGAGCGTCATCGACCGCATAAAGCGGCGCAGCTTCTATAGTAGATTCAACGAAAAACGCCCAAAACGACAGAGCACAATTGTTGGTCCAGGTGCCCGTGATTATTATCGAGATTCAGCGAATGCCGCAAGCAAATCCAAACAAACAACTGAGAGACAGCCTTCACCGGATATTACAAAAGAGTTCTTTAGGCCCCTTAAGCTAAGTCCGGCTGGAAGCGAACTTAAGCCACCGGTATACAGATCCACAACTACAGACAGCTCCAAGCCGAGACGGTTTGACAATCTACACTCATCGACTTCTCCAAGTTTTCTTTCGAAGCGATATACCTCTGACAATGATTATTTGTTAAGTTCTACAAGAACGAAGCCAAGCAGTGCATATGATCATAATGGTTCTATGCCCACATCGTACTACAATACATACAATCCTAAGCGACGTTCTTCGTATAATCTTAATGGAAGTATCCCATCAGCCACTTTGCCCAGTCATAACATGGATGGATATGCCACTGTTGGTAGGCGTTCTACTCTTCGGCCGTATGATCATCGTACAATGTCCTTATTGGACCCAATCGGACAGAGTTCAACATCAATGATTGGGACATATCGTCGTGATTATAGAACTCCTATTGGTGATCTGGGAAGTCTTCCTAGGTGAGATATTTTATATTCTCATTTATAATTTAAATTCTGTTATAGGTAAGGTAGCTAAACAGTTTTATGTTTGCATTTTCGGTATTTTATGTAGTTCAAGTCCACCATACAAAAGAAATAAGATCGGCCCCCTGTTAGCTGCATCCAGTTACACACACCAAGTATTTTGAGGTCCCTTTCCAATTGTGCGTGCCATCTGAGGTTATATCTGTCTATTGTAAAGTTTTTCTACGAGTCGTCGATTTCAAAATGTCACCATGTCCTCGATAACAGGCAGATCATCCTTCGCCACCTCTGTTTCAATAATTTCAATAGCATCAGGATCGTAAACGCAACACTCAGGAGGCTATTTCTTGTAATTGATGCAGTTCAGAATATTTCCCTTCTTCTGAATGGGGCACACGATGATGAGTGGAAATGTTTACTATCGTCGTGCAAATTAAATGGATCCTTTTGCCTAGCAGAGAATTTCGGTCGTCCTTACGGTTTAACAGTCTGCGGAAATGTTCTTTGCAGCCAAAATAGGGCTTTCGGGACGGCCTAAAGAAATTAAAGCCTTTGATTTAAATTGGTCAATTATATGAGGAGCGAAGAAATCGATGATTTCAGGCAAATTTGCTCCTATAGGAGTTTGCGGAATTTGAGAATGAGGGTCCAGATTGATCTACTATTGTTAACGTAAGTGTGTTCTTTGACAGTGCATAAGCTGTGCAAACTGTTTTCGTTTGTCGGTGGAAACATACGAACTTCATATGGATAATCATATCGACAAAGAATTGAGTTCCACAGATGACGAGGAAGACGTTCTGAATAATTGCAAATTATTTGCAAATTGCAAAACAAATTTTGAATGACGTAAATACTAATATTAGTGAGAATGTGTCAATCTCGAAAAATATCAAGATCTGCAAAAAGTGATCTGAATCAAAAACAGATTGATTTTCTTGCTTAATGCAACATGAAAAGTGATCTAGATAAAAAGAAATGATTTTTTGTCCCAAAGGAAAGCCACAATACAATACTAATGAAGAACACACATCTGGTCAAGCTGATAAATACATTTTTTTTTTTTCCTATTTCAACTGAAATTAGTAGGTATATCATTTGATTCTTTAACCAAGTGACTATTCATCATGTTTCAATAAATGAACAATTTTGCCTATTATTTTGAATAATTTTTTTATGTTGATCGTCCTAAATGGGGCTGGACCAGTGTTCTCACTTGGGATTTCGAAAATGTGGTAGATTGCATGTAAAAACAGTGGTAGATTAAAAAAATTAGTGGTAGATTTAAGTTTTATCTGAATCGCATATTTAAAAAAGTATATAAGTAATTAAATCACTGTCATAGCAAATCACTGGCCGAATGCGTATTCCTAGATGATTTGCATTTTATTTGTTGAAAGACACAAACAGTGATTTTTGTATTTTTCCAAGCTACCTTATATCCCTCTTAAGTTTCTAAAATGAGTGCGACATTAAGAAATAAACCCCACCTCACGTTAAGGCATTTTCAAATCAATGCGAAACGCGAAAGCGGGAGCCGGAGCGGGAAATAAATAAAGGGTGGGCCATCTAGTGTTTTCTTTTTAAATCATAGGTTATTTTGACACTGACAGCAGTTTCCCGCTCGAAATCTTGACAGAAAGTCAGTATCATACCTGCGCGGAACGAAATGAGTTGCTTTACGCTTGAACAACGTTGGAAAATATTGAAAACGTATTTCCAAAGTGAGTGCTGTGTAGCCCAAACAGTGCGTTTTTTGAAAAGAAGTTTTGGCCGAAATGAAGCATACCCACCGCGCCTGCTATACGCAAGTTTGTGCAAAAAGTTCGTAGTGGACAACATTCATTTTCCCCGTCGCCGTACGATGCGCACAGATAGTTTGGTGCGGATTGTGGGGTGGGGGCATCATTGGTTCGAGTTAATCGTACGTATACGTACGTGTAGTTCCGACTTCGGAATACAACCCAAAATTGTTGGGAATTTTAAACACATTCGGGCGACCATATTCATACGTTTACGTACGATTTAAATTCGTATCCAATATGCGGCTAGCCTTACTAATAGAACCACCAACGTAAAATTGCATATCGTTCATTGTTCGCATTTTGTTCGTCCGACCAACGCGACGTTAAGCATTTCATTCGATAAAACATGTATTGCCTGTGATTCTCAGATGAAATCGCCGGCCACCGACGAATGGAATCTTCTTTATGGGAACTCACAGCGAAGGAAAAGCGAATTGCCTGTTTTAGAGAAGCTGAGAGAAAAAAGTTTATGACAACAACAAATAGCTTTAAAAAATCCATTTAAAGTTTAATTTTCTTATTGAGATATGAAGGTACCTATAGAAAGGAATTAGCTATATACCAGTAGAATGACAAAAAGTGGTAGAATTTGTGGGTGCAGTGGTAGATTGAAAAAATATTCAGAAATTTTTGGAAGATCTACCACATTATGGTAGCAGTGACAACACTGGGCTGGACACTGTATGGAAAATGTCCTATTGGGAAGATCCCAATGCGCCTCATTACTACACCTAACTAATTATCTTCCCAATGAGTAGGGCACACATCACATATCATTTATATACTCATGAGTCATGACTCACCCAAGATATGGCTGAATATTTAATAATCAAAAACTAATCCATATCTAGATCCAATTACCGTTCCACATCTGTATCTAGAAGTCCAACCAATATTTGATGCACAACACCACAAAACGGATTTTGCATTTTTTGTTACTATGCACAGAGCAAGCGAAGCTCCAAAGAAACTACATCGACCATGAAGCAGCAATTTACTACTAAGCCAAACAACACCAATTATAAATACTAAAATTAGTTATTATTCGAATACAAAAAAAAAAAACAAATATATTATCTACTTTATATATTATATTTTTTTACGTACATATTTTATTTTTAATCACGACTATATAGTGCCTTTTTATTTGAAATGTAATATTACCGTTTGTACTTATAAAGGAAGAGCAATACGTTTTTTTTTTAAAGAAACATACATAAATTCATAAGATACAATATTTATATTATGTTCGAGAGTGTGTGGAAGACGGATATATTTACTTTCTGTTGGCCTAAATAAATACACAACTAAATCAAAGCAAAAAAAAAAACGAAATATATAGCAATAAAGTTAACAAACACAACGGAAAAGTAATAGAAGTAGTAATAGTAGTTATAGAGCTAAGAATTAAAATCGAATTACATAAGGAAGTATGAAACGGACATTCTGACTAAATATACATTATATTGGGATATCTGTTACAAAGTAAATAATTCGATAATAAACATGTTCCAAATATATATGCATGCATATACTACATATATATTTATTAATTTATATTAAACTTTTTAGATACAATATTGCATAGCAAAATGTGTGTTCGAATTTGATGTTGAAATTTTTACAAAGTGAATTATATTTGTGTTGACATATTTGTAAAATAAGAATTTTAATTTAAAAAGACTTAACGAACAATAAACGATCCTAAATCATAAAGATCTTTTTCTCTAAACTCCATTAAGCAATGGGGTAGCTTCTTCAGTGCCGGCTGCCTCTCAAATGATGTTTGTAAAATTTGTAAGTAGCGTAAAACGGGTAAGTTACCGCTGTGCCTGCAACCGTATTTTTACAAAATTGTCAACAGCTTTTGTCCCATCTGTTACAGTTGGAGTATCGTATAACGTTGCCCATTCATTTGCTTTGCGGTGATTTTATTTTCTCCTGAGCTGCGTCCATTTGCTGAATGATAAATAGGCACAGCAATGCGTTATTTTCACAATTTTTACAAATAACTTGGGACATACTATCACCCACTGTGATCTAGAGAAACAAGTTTATTCGTAGCATTAGTAGTTGACAAATTAATGTAGAATAATAATTCATTCTTTATATGCATTTATAATATTAATTGGCTGATTCTGGCTAATTGCAAATCCATGCATACACGTCGGTTTTTGTTTTGTATGTTCTTAAAAGAAATAAAAATAAATCAATTTTTCTATCTAAAGGGTGTCCCATAATTCACGCAAAATGTTTCATTGGTTCGTAGAGTATACAGGTTGGGGTTATGTATGGAATAGAATATCGGATAAATAGCCGGCTTTGCTGGCAAGTAAGTACTCTTTTATTGAAATTTTCTATGACCGTTTGGCATAAATGTGGCCGAATACACCTCCAAATTTCCTCTTTCAAGGCGTTGGTGGTAGTGGGCTTGTTTGCATAGACCTTTGACTTCAAAAAAACCCAAAGAAAAAAAGTCCAATTGCGTTAAATCGCAAGATTTGGATTGCGAATTCTGATCGCAAAAACGGTCGATTACACGATTAGGAAATGACTCGTGCAGTAATTGAATTGTTTCTTTGGTTGTGTGGCATGTGGCACCGTCTTGTTGAAACCACATGTCGGTCACATCCATATCTTGTAATTTAGGCACTAAAAACTTAGTTATCATGAAACGATAGCCGCATTTTCGAAGAAGAATGGTCCAATAATGCCTCCAGCCCAAAATACTCACCAAAAAGTCACGCGTTGTGGATGAATTATTATTTAACAACAATTACTCGTGGGTTTTGTCACACATGCCACAATTTTGACGATTAACGAAGCCATCAAGATGAAAATGAGTTTCATCACTGAAGATGATTTTGTTCGAACAAACCTTCACTAGTTTTAAAATAAATATATGTATTTAAAATTGGCATCACTGTACTATTCAAATATTCAAAATTAAAATTTTGCGTTAATTATGTGACCTCCTTTATTTATTTTATTACTAACTACATAGCTGACCCGTTCTCGCCTTGCGCAGCTCGCCTTTAGCAAACAAACAAACTTATATTTGGTCCATTTAAGATTACACTTTGAGTGTTTCATTGAAATCTGTCCAGTAGTTTTCGAGTTTTTAACTGACAAAGAAAATTTCTACAGTTTTATTATATGTATATGTATAGATAGATTGGAGCAGTGGTTCTCAGTTCAATCGTCGTAAAAACAAAAAATATGGCCCCTAATGTGAGTGTCGATAGTTGATCGTTGATCGACAACTGTTGATCAATAGACAACTTTGATTGTCGATTGCGATTGGTATTTGTCGATTTGACAGTCGCTTGTAGTCGATTACAAATGTCTGGTCGATGCTTTCTCTTGGAAGTGAACAAATTTTGAGCGTACGAATAGATAAAATCAATCGACGCAATCGACAATTGTCGTGACGATCGCTGATCGACAATCACAATAAGGGCCTATATCTTAAGGTTTTTTCCACTAAACTCCTGTCGCGAACGTCTGACAAATATAACCTCAGTCGTTCGGATGCAGTAAAAAAATTATAGGTCCCATCCATTTGTCAAAAAAAATCAAGTAAGAGTTATCATCGGCCGATGCTTTGGTACCCTTACTTGATTTCTGATGCTTTGATACCTTCCCCTGCATAAAAGTCGTACAAAATGTTAGGCATGTGAGTTAGTACGTACACAACACATGGGCCTAATATTGGCCGCGTTCAATACGCTTTTCTCTAGATATTCAACAGCCTCTGATTGGTCGATTTGACTGCAATGAGGACGAGTTCAAGCCAAGAATTGCCAAGAATTTTGGGAGCACTTAAACTTAATCGTTGAACTCAATATTGGTCTTAAAATGTTGCTTCTGAATTATAAAGACAGTTCATCTAAAAAAAATTAGCAATTGATCTACAACTTTTCTAGAAAACGAATTTATAAATTTTTCCGTACGAACAACTTTTTCTGTTCAACTTCTCAAGCAGTTTCACGAAGTATTCCACTAAATTCCTATGATATGCTATGGTTAAATGTGTCAGTTTTGTTCTGTTTCGTATTTTTTTCCTGGTTTTCTTCTTCGTCACTGCTTTCAAAAAACATGTCACACTATTCATTTTTTATTTGTTTTATTAAATAATTAACCAAGTCACAAACAAAACACCAGACCAAATATAAATTCGTCGATTGAAATGTCAAATCCCATGTGTCATAGTTTGTGGGATGTGAGAGTTCAGAGAGTCGAGTCGTTTCAGTTACGCAATACCAAATTCCAAACGACTCGACATGACAAACGTCGACAGTCGTTTGCGACAGACGACGACAATAGGGGTGATTGGCACTAAGTCACCCCTATTGTCGTCGTCGTTTACGACTCTAAAAAAAAGCGACACGACTGTTTGGTATTGGCGACTGAAAATAAACGACTTTTGTCGTGGCGACGATCGACAAATGGCGTCTGAAATGTCAAAAAATGTGGATTGTATTTTTCGACGACGATCGTCGGTATTGCGTGAGGCGTTTTGTGACGACGTTTGTCGTGGAAATGATACATTTCTGTCGTCGACTATTTTGCGGACGACTGTGTGATAATGTGTTAAAAAAAGTATGTGTACTTAATTTTTAGTTAACAAAAAGACAATTATAGTTATTTTTCAGAATGGAGATAACAAATAAAAGGCAATTTCTACGTTTAGTGAACGAAATGCAGAAAAATATTCCTTTGGCAAAATCATTCACGAAGGCCTAACAAATGTGAGGTTAATCGGCAATGGGACGACATAGCCTTATCTCTGAATTGTCTTGGACCATATAAATCTACGCGCTCAAGTAATGAGTTATTACACGACGACCCTAATTAAGGCCATAAAATCATTAATATGATTAAAAACACAGAAAGCGGAAGGATGCAGTACCTGGGTATCGTATTTTTGTATCCTTGCGGATGTGCCACAGGGGTATAAAAAGAGCTGCAACTGATATAGTTTGCAATAAGTTCTAACAACTGCGTGATCAAGTGTTAAAGAAAAGTTTGTGTATTTAATATTTAACTAACGAAAAGATAGTTACATATTCTTTAAAATGAAAATCACAAATAAAAGACAATTTCAACATTTAGTGAAAGAAATGGAGAAAAGGGACTAACAACAACTAACAAGTGATTCTACCACCCACTTAATGTCGGGCAAATCCAATGGATTGGATTTGGTTCGAATTTCCTTCCTTAACTTTACCAGCACTTTTTTCTGGTTTTCTTCTTCGTCACTGCCTGGGGCCTGTAACACAATACTACAAGTACCTGTAGTACAAGTGATTTTATACAAGTGTATCACATTTCTGTAACACGAAAATACTAGTCGACTGGCACTTCTACAAGTGTAGCGGGCAAATAATACAAGTGGGAAATTTAGTGTTTATCCTGTTTCCGTAACTCAGGACTACAAGTGTAGAAAAAAAAATAAATCAGACTTGTAGACTAGTAGATGAAATCTTACATGTGATTCAGGACTTGTAGAGGATTTAATTAGGCATGAATATTAAATGTTTTTAATGGATTATTTCAATAAATTTTTTCGTCGTGATTATATCCGTTCTTTTAACCAGAAAAAGAGTTTCAAACGTCAATGTTTCTAGATTTATGTTCCCTGTTTAGGGAAATGCATTGCTGCTTGAATAATACCTATAGTGTTAAAAAGTAACAAATTTTAGAGACAATTTTTTTAATAAAGGACATTAATTTTCCATTCATTAAGATTTTTATTATTTTACTGAATAAATATTGTCAATTTTGATGGAACATCGTTCGAAAAATTGTTAAGTCTTCGGAAAATGCAGCAAACAATTTTAAAAGTTATAACGATTTTAAATAAAACACATAAAATGAATTTTGCTGGTGGAGATTTTATTATCTGGTCTGACATTTAAATGAATCACCCTTTACTTCTTTTTGGCTTTGAGAGTTAAATGTTCATTGTTGCGCAAATAGAATTCCTATTGCTGCGGATGTACCTAATTATGCGGAAGTCAGCTTATCATTCTTACTAAAGTACAATTTTTATTCTTACTGTTAATGAGGACAAATCGAAATATGTACATATTATGCTATTATTAAGACTCTCAACATCGACGACTCTGGCAAAACGTCACAATAACTTCGAAGTAGTTAAAGACTTTGTCTAATAAAACTTTGTATCGTTCTTACAACTGCAGTTTTTCGACAATTCTGTCAAAAACAAAAAACGTCTAGCATGTACGCCCACCCTTTATTTTGCTGAACAATATTTAGGTTTTGGTAGATACTCCCTTCCATTATTTCATTTTACATCGGAAAATGCAATAGCTACCAAATACTTAAATAGCATTTTTTTTTTATTTTCATGGGTTTTTACAAGCACGGCAATTTTTTTCCAACAGATTTTTATTCATTTTAATGCGTTCGCTTGCTTATATGAACACTTGTACAGAGAGTCTACAAGTCGAGGGAAATTTTTATTTCGTACAACTGTAAAGTTTTTTTTTTGTGTTACAGATATAATCTACACTTGTGAAACTAATATATTCCTACAAGTAACTGTAGACCTGTAGACTTGTAGTTTTGTGTTACAGGCCCCTGGTCACTGCTTTCAAAAAACATGTCACACTATTCATTTTTGATTTGTTTTATTAAATAATTAACCAAGTCACAAACAAAACACCAGACCAAATATAAATTCGTCGACTGAAATGTCAAATCCAATGTGTCATAGTTTGTGGAATGTATGTGGGATGTGAGAGTTCATAGAGTCGAGTCGTTTCAGTTACGCAATACCAAATTCCAAACGACTCGACACCACAAACGTCGCCAGTCGTTTGCGACAGACGACGACGACAATAGGGGTGAATATAAACGACTTTTGTCGCGGCGAAGATCGACAAATGGCGTCTGAAATGTCAAAAAAATGTAGATTGTATTTTTCGACGACGCGACGATCGTCGGTATTGCGTGAGACGTTTTGTGACGACGTTTGTCGTGCAAAGGTTAGGTTAGGTTAGGTGGCAATATTATCCATTAATACGGAGTAATTAACTTAGACCAGATAATGTCCATTGTGATACCACAAACAGTCAGTTATTTCCGCTACTCTTGGAACCATTTCCAATTTTGGAGAAATTTCCGTATTTTGCTTATATCCGTTTCGGCAATCAGCAAGCTCCCCGAAATTTTTGTCGTCGACTATTTTGCGGACGACTGTATGATCAAGTGTTAAAGAAAAGTATGTGTACTTAATTTTTAACTAACTAAAAGACAATTATAGCTATTTTTCAGAACAAAAACAAAAGTGAGGTTAATCGGTAATGCGAGGATAATCTTTAAATTGTCTTGGACCACTTTCGGCAGTCTAAAGTACATTTTAAATCTAAAAAATAATTGTTATTAAATGTTTGCAATTTAAATTATTTGTACCACTCTTAACGTCGGGAAATTCTGATGGATTGGATTTTGTTCGAATTTCCTTCCTTATTTTTACCAGCTCTTTTTTCTTGTTTTCTTCTTCGTCACTGCTTTCAAAAACTATCTCAACGCTATTCATATTTGATTTATTTTAGTAAATAATTCACCAAGTCACAAACAAAACAACAGATCAAATTTAAATTCGTCGGGGGGGTTAACGCAGTAAAAGAAGTCTTCGCCCAGAGATAAAAAAGAACCTCAACCGACATGACGTGGTTAAATAAAGGACTGGGCTAACTGTAGAGGCTTGTTAGTTTATGCCCCGAACTGTATAGTCGCCTGTGAGAGTAAGAAAGTGTTTTCAAAAAGACACGCCCAAAGATCAAGCGGTAGTTTACGTTGGTGCTGGTACACATATTAAATGTTAACCCGCACTTTCCTACAGTCTGTCAGAAGTGATATTCACATATCTACTTTATAGTGATTTATGAAGGCGTTTATCTATATGGTATATGTATTATGGCCATGTCAAGTTTAGACATTCCTTACAAAATCGTTATTCTCTAAAGGATGACAGTCTAACAATCTAGCTGTTCGTATATGTGATTATGATTATTGTTCACCCATCGGTTCACCCAGTCCTATAAAAGGAACATGGCCAATTGCGATGATATTCAATTCAATCCTTTTCTGATGAGTGCAGCCACACTTATGTATGTAAACTAACTGGGTAACAATTTACGAACACAGACAAATCGTTGGTTTATGATAAGTAGAACTTAGTTTTTGTTTCAATGTACCTTATCACTCATAACTCTGCTTATGAAATCCTTTAAATTTGTCGATGCCTCCAACTGAATGAATGATTCATTCTTGCTCAGATCCTTAGAGCACAATCTGCATTTAAATAAAGTGTCTGGTGCCTTGTATGAGGGAATGACAAGGATTTCTTTTATATTAATAGTGTTAGTAGTCTGTTCTTTTTCCGAAACTTGATTATCCAAATCATCGTGAGAAAAAAATGAATCTTTTTCTATTTTAACAGCATGGGGCGGACACGGACTGGAGCACTCGGACACACTGTCGATGTCGTTAGAAACTGCTTGGTTTTCTTCTGAGAAACTTTGCTTCAGTCTCTCATTAACATCAAGTAGGATTATATTGTGCACTTCAATTGAGTTTCTTGGATTCGCATTTTGCATAGTCTCTTGCAAATTGTTTTTGAAAACCGAAGGGAGTGCTATCGAGTGTGGAAGATTTCTTTTGAGTATCCGCTTCGTGTCTTTGTCAACGAAGCAATTTGCGGTAAAGTGTTCCGAGCACAGGTAGTACTTAACAATTTGACTCAGTGGCTTTTGTTTAAGGTCATCTCGTCCAGCCAATTCTGCCCAACTTATCGCACTACAATAATAAAAAGTTGTTAAAATCAAAGAATTAAATTACCTATTCTCACTTTACTCACAATTCTCTATTTTTAGGAAAGCTGAAATACGCAATACTATTATTGTACAACACCGAGTTAAAACAATTTTTAGCGCAACACCTTTTGGACATGATTATTAAATTGTTTGCTTTCAGTTTGCTTTGTTGCTCAACAACAAAAAGAGCTGTCAAAACTCAAATGCCGGGTCCGTCGTCCATCGCATTCCCATGTTTTTTATTACCTACTAAAATGTGGTGTTCGATTAGGAAGAAAAGAACACTATTTTTGCACAAGATAGAAGTGTTAATTTTTTTTGGAATCCAAGGCTCTTTTCGTTTTTCCTATTTTGGATTAATTTTCAGAATTGTTTGAGAATTGTATATAAAAAGTTGGTTCCTCTAAAAAAAGCTGTTGCCAAAGTATAGCAGATACGACGTTAAATGCCGGCCTATCCGATTACAAGGCTTAGGCTACCTCTATTCGCATGACCCCTTGTGACGTAGCAAATTCTTATAGTGAGCAGAATAAAGGAAAATGTAAAGCAGTTGTGGTACACAATGCAACGTCAGGTCTAGTTACTTACGTACCTACATGCAAAGAGTACTTGAAACAACTTGAAATAATGCGAGCCCAATGTAGACATTTTATAGATGATGGGCTATGTGGTGGGTCACAGCCTTCCCATGAAAGTCGTTTCGGGTGAGATGGGTAGATTTCTAGGTTAGTTCAGAAAAGAAGTAGATTACACCGAAAAGAAGTCGACCTGTTTCGACCGACACGACTTTCATGGAAGGCATGTATCTATCCTCTTTTTTAGGGGATTATCCCTTTTTCGAAGTAAAAAAAACTATCCCCTGAAAATTTCCAAAATCCCTTTTTTATCCTATAAACTCCTCTTTTCACCATAGCAGATTTCTGGTGGAAATATTCAAACGTCTGCAAGCCGAAAATAGTGAGCACAACGAAATCGCTATGTTGGTGGAATGAATACATTTTGTGCTTGCCGGGAACAAAAGTGAGTATAACAGTTTTACATGTAAAACCAAAAGTGAGTATAACAAAACCAAAAGTGAGTATACCAGTTTTGCATGTAAAAGTAAAAGTGAGCTAGCTATAGATTCCCAAAAAAATGCGGCTTATAACAAAACCCAAAGTGAGTATAACAATTTTGCATGTAAAACCAAAAGTGAGTATAACATAACCAAAAGTGAGTATAACAGTTTTGCATGTAAAAGTAAAAGTGAGCTAGCTTTAAATTCCCAAAAAAATATGCCTAGTATCGGTGGAACGAGTCTTTTCTGCGATGAGCGTCTTGGACCAATGAAAAAAATTGATCGCAAATCAAAACGATAAAAGCAATTCTCACAGTTAAATGTAATATTCAGTACTCAACTCATGCATTGAATTCTACAAATTTCTGAAAACTTCATTCAATCGCTGCAGAAGACAAATATAAGAAGAAAACCAAAAGTGGAGAAATTATTGCTATCGAAAACGATTCAGATGCGAATGACGACGACGGCGATGATGGCACGTTAGTTGTTTATTAAACACATTTATGTAATTAAAAAAAAATAATAAGGGTATTCATGCAACGTCGTAAGTTTACCATTTGCGTAAAATGGTAAGTTTACGACAAACGTTTCATGAACGCCCCAATTTGCTGTTTGTGGTAAATGGTGGTAAACCAATCAGCTGTTTCACATTGGAGGGAACGAACGAATTGATAAAATGCGAACAAACCACTTTTGATACAATTATAAAGAGAAAATTGCACATTTTACTATTCCAAGTGTAGGATAATTAGTTAGTCCATCAAATTGTATTAAGAAAACAAGTTTTAAAAGGGTTTAAATAACGAAATTTACAATACCAATATTTTTGCCGCGAACGAAAACTCCCTTTGTTTGGAATTGGAAATTTCGTTATTTAATCTCTTTTAAAACTTGTTTTCTTAATACAATTTGATGGACTAACTAATTATCCTACACTTGGAATAGTAAAATGTGCAATTTCTATTTACAAATGCATCAAAAGTATTATAAATGCATGCAAAGTATTTTTTTTCTGATTTCGCGCCTTTATTTCAAGTGTGAAATGTCACAATAACCTCGTCGTAAGTTTACCATCTCGGTTTTCCACACAAATTCGCGTAGTAAGTTTACCACCTCGTCGTAAATGATTTTCCATACAAATTTTGACAGTTCATTTACCACGTCGTAAACTTACGACGTTTACGACGAGTTTACGACGTTGCATGAATACCCCTAATAATAATCAGTGCGAAAACAAGTTAAAAACTTATCCCCTATATATCCTCTTTTTTAAATTGCGATATCTCTTGAAATCTCAAAATTTCGGGCATTTATCCCCTTTTCTGTCCGCAAAAAGATACGAGCGTTATGGTCCATCTTTCAATATTCAATTTATTCAATTTAACAATTGGGAGGCTATGGGAAATACAGGATTTTTTCTCTAGTGGTGGATCTTTAAAGTATGAATAGTACGTTTAATAACATGTAGATGGCTTGGGCAATATAAGTCGTGGTGTACAGAAGCAGATGTGCGCAATTTGGTCGTTATTTATCGGTAATGCAGTTTTGTGCGCAGTCTGTAGGTTTTAAATTTGAAATTAACCAAGTGATGTGTAACGAAAATTATTGTTGTTTGTTAACTTAAGTGTTTATTGTTAACCAGAATAACAACAATTATTCATTTACATAGTAACTTTTGGAATTTGGATCATTGTTACTAGTTGCGTTTCTTTCATCCCTATTTGATGCCCGTCTTATTGTCAAAAAAAACGAACGCCGAAGAATAAAGTAATAATTCAAGAACATTAGGCTAATACGAGTATAATATGTATATTGTATATACTAGATGACCCGGCGAACTTTGTACCTACCATTTAAAATTGATTTGTTTGTAACTCTTATAAGCGATTATGAATCCCAATCAGCCATCCAACATCCAACTCCAGTTCATTGAGATCGGCAATATTTGTCGCACGGTGTACAGTTTCCTTTGTGATTAAATTGAAACTCGTTCGCTATTTAAATGAATTTAACATTCAATCCTATTTACACTTCTCGCGGTTGTTTGTTTGTGACAATGAACATCAATGTATCTACACAATTTTACAACTTAAGCTCCGCGTGGCCATGAGTGTCGAGAAATAGCATTTGAAATGCATTTTTTTTTTTGTATGGGAGATGCCACGCCACTGTGATCAATTTTGACCAATCTTCGCAGGAACACTCCCATATACCTACCTAAGAATTCCCTAATATCTAAGAATTTGCGTGGTGGTTTGCGAGTTATAAGATTTAATTTTTTTATTTTTAATTATAGGTGCCACACTGCCACGTTCCGTTGTCCAATTTGATCAATCTTCACTCCTCCGGGCCAATAACAAAAATTTTCTAAAAATTTGAGCTTAATTGGTTTGGTGGTTTCCTCGTTTTGCGATGATTTGTGGACTTGTGGTGTATATTCCTATGCAAAATTTAAATTTCGATTTTTCCAATTCACCCCTGAATCAAAACGAATAAAGGCGAACAAAACATAAAGAATCCCGGTTGTTGGAGGTGATTCGAGGAGCTGAAAGTCTTCTAGGAATTGACATACTATACATGGACTGCTAGCAGCCAATTTTTCGTTGAAGGAAACATAAGCACTAGTTCTTTTGGTTCACGGTGCGGCGGAGAGAAACGAAAACACAATTCAATTCGTGCGATTTTGTTTGAGTGCGGCATAGATGTGATAAGTATCGATTTGCACCTAATGGGGTTTCTCCAGGATCTGATAGGGACCAATCAGTTTGTTGACGAATGGTTTAAGGCGTTCACACAGTACAGCAGATATGATTTCATAGGCGATGTTGAGTAGGCTAATGCCTCTATATTTGGCGCAGTTTAGAGGGTTACCTTTCTTGTGGATCGGGCAACCGATGCTGAGGTTTCATTCATCAGGCATACTTCAGCTTGGATATTGCTATCCTCACCTCATTTTAGTCAGGTGGATGGGAGTCTTGTCTTTAATTTTCTTATGGGTAAATGGTTCATTTTGCCTGACAGCGAAATTTGTGCCATCTTTGTGGTTTAACTGTCGCAGTCGGCAGAAATGGTTTTTACATGTCCTCAGCATCGACTGTGACTCTACCACAAGATTTCCTTGTTCGTCTATACAGGCCTCTGCTTGGGTTCTTTTACTTTTTGGTAAAACTTCCGAACATTGTTCCTGGAGTAGCACATCTCTATTTCCTCAATCGCGCACTTTTCATTATCTTTCTTTTTCCTCCGGATAAGCCGGTGGTCTTCCCTCCTTTTTTGTTCGTACAGGTCACGAGCTGATCTCGCCTTTTCTTGCAGCGCCGCTTTGTTCGCCATTTGGTTTGCTCCATGTTCTTGCTGGCACTCTTCAACAAACCAGGGGTGGGGTGGTTTTGTGAAACTGACATTGATGCCACTGGTCTTCAGTACTTGATGCTGGCTGCATAAGTGCATAGGACTTCTCGACAGGTTAAGGGAGACGCGATCGCCAAAGGTTCTGGCGGTTTGTTGCGATTGTAGCAGTTCAACGTTAAATCTCCTCACAGTACTTCCTCGCGTTGTTGTGTTGTCGGACCTTGGAAACCACAACAAGGTATTGGTCCGTGTCTATGTTGGCCGCTCGGAAAGTTCGGACATCTAAAATACTGGATGAGTGCCTTACGTAGATCGCAACGTGATCAATTTGATTGACGGCTTGATGATCTGGGAACCGCAATCCTTTGTGGATATTGAGGTGAGGAAACCGTGTGCTAGCTATAGTAACATTACGTCCCGCATCAACGTCGATTAGCCTAAGTCCGTTTCCAGACGTGGTGTCGGCTGTGCTTCCCGATTGTACTGCCAAAGATGTCCTCCTTTCCTATTTTGGCGTTAAAATCACCTAAAATCTTAAAATCATACTTAGAGGATTGCTCATATGTTTTGTCGAGGAGCTCGTAGAAACACTCTTTGGTAGCATCGTCTTTATCTTCCGTGGGGGCGTTAGCGTTTATCAGGTCGACATTTAGCCAAGTCTGTCGCTTACACAAAATCCGCATACAAATAGACACCGCTTTTGTTCCTTGTAGCAATCAATGTACTTAGTAGGTAAACGCCACAGTTTTTCATCTTCGGAATTTAATTATTGTAAGTTACGAAAAATATACTTTTCACAATTTAGAAACACGGCTGTTTATAATAGGTTTTTTTTTCTAACAGCTATCAAGGTATCAGCATTAATCGGCCGCAATTAATGCAGTGAGAAATAGCCAATCAGTAAACTGTAAATTGAACGAAACGTGTCATTCGATGATCCTACACAAATATTTTGGTCGTGTACCTGTCACGCCTTACCTAGAGTTTAAAAGACCCTTCTCTAGCGCCTATCCCAGCAGGGAAGATTGGGGAGACCGGCTCGTACCGTATCATGCAAAAAACCATAGGCGTGTTTACAAACGGATCAAAAATCTACACTAGGGTCAGATGCGCCTCCCCGACCATAGCAGCGTCTTCCAAGCCGAGGTAATGGCAGTGACAACAGCAGTCCGTGAGTCTGTGGTAAGGGCAATACCTCCTGAAGGTATTACCTTCTTTATCGATAGCTAGGCAGCAGTGGCGTGGCGTCCATATAACCCGATTCCTACCGGGTTACCTTTTAAAAGTTTCAGTTTCAGCTACACAACAATGTTTACTTAAAAACGAGCAACATAAAACCCACGGGATATAATTATGTATATGTATCTATTCATTTGCGCAAGCTACACCTACACACCCCGACCCGACCCGACCACACTACAAGCAACTCAATTGAACTTTATTTTCAAGCACACACGGAAACACACACACTTCGCCTTCTTTATCATTAGTATTAGAACTGCCCACACTCTCTGAGCATAACCCAAAACCAAAGCTAAAATAACCCGAAATATGTCGGGTTATAAAATCTCTCACTGGATAGAACAAATTTGTCTCCTTTCCCTTTTGTACACTTGCGATTATTTGAGTTTGGGCCTCTCTGTTCAACGCCCGCTTTCTTATGCAAAAAAATAACCCGCTTTTCTTCGGGTTATTTGGTGGGTTTTGTGTGTATCTTTTACCGCTGCGCTGTGGTGTAATTGAGTATTTCTGGAAAATAATACGCTTTTCTCCAAGTTATTTGGTGAGTTTGAATTGTGTGTGTATCTCTTATACCTATCCTATCGCTGCGCTGTGATGTAGTAGGTCCGTCAGGCGTCAGTTCCCTTTTTACCTAGTTAATGATTTTCTGAGTTTTTCTGAGGTGAGTACCCTCTGTTCAAACTTCAAAGGCCGCTTTCTTATGCAATAAAATAACACGCTTTTTTCCGAGTTATTTGGTGAATTTTGTAAGTATCTTTTAAAAAATAAACAAACTGATGTGTTTATAAAGTTTATAAACAAGTCGTTAAGTGAGAAATCAAGTGTTTTGAGTCTTGGCTATGATCTTCGTACCTAAATACGTTTGAAGAAATGTTTCAAAGAGTAAGTAGATGATTTTGCTGGACCTCCACAAAAACCCCGAATGCTCGATTTAAACACTCATTTAAAGAACCTTTATGTAGAAATAAAGGATACTATTATAAGACATGATATAAATCACGTTTACACGAAATATGAAAGTTTTGCACTCAAGATGGAAAAATATCCTCATTAATTTAATTTCTTCCTGGAGTTTTCGATTGTATGGCTTTAAAAAATTAACTGAAGGTTTTGTAGATATACATAGATAAGTAATACATCTTCCCTTCGATATTTTGATAGATTTCGACTTCGACTTACCATTTAAAATTATTCACGCCACGCCACTGCTAGGCAGCAATAAAAGCCATAACTGCACCAGAAAAACAATCGCGAAATACAAGGCTCTTGGCACACAGCACAAGGTATCGCTATGCTGGGTTCGGCATTTCCAGGCAATGAGAAAGCAGACGAACCAGCAAGACAAGGTTCGACAGCTGTTTCAGAACAAGCTGATCCCTCTGTGAACATCCCGCCTTGCACAGTTAAGCTTGAAGCAGGGAGAAAAGCCACAAGAGAGGAGAACGCTAGAATGCTATGGCCGTCCCTCAAGGAAACCAAAACCGAGAATATAATATGGAAGGATAGGAAATCCCTGCCCACCCTCGTAGGTATCATAACGGGACACAATACTCTGCGGTACCATATGAAAAAAATGGGCTTAACGGTAGAAGAATTCTGTAGAGGCTGCGGTGATGAGGGAGCTCTTGAGGATACAAACCACTTCCTATGTCACTGCCTAGGTCTCCGACACACTAGGTAAGGTATAACTTCTTCAACGACCTAGACGAGCTCTTCAGCACATCAATAGTTGTCTATAATAATGAACTTAGTCAAATCAACAAGATGGTTTGTATTTGTATGTAACAGCACAGTAAGTACAAATTTGAATACAGGGTTATAATGGGTAAAGGTTAAGGGACAACCTCATCACAATGCCACAATGGGTCATGTATTGACCTGAGTGTGGCACGGAGAAATCCTCGCCAGCCCACAAACCTAACTTAACCAGCATGAATATAGATACATTTCTCGAAGCGATATCGGCGCGATGTACTTCAGAAGTATAAGTTCATAAATTTGAAACATCAGTGTCGTCAACACTCGTTATTTAACATGTGTGAGCTATGTAGTGTTTCCATAATTATAGGACTCTAGGTTCTCAGACCCATATTGACAAACAAAGAATGGATACCTATGCGATGTCCGTTCAAGACAGTCCATACACTTGCTTACTTTTAAAAGATCTCCGATAACTCTATTGTGAAAGTTGGATGTCGACTTTGTAATGGAGGAAAACTTACATTACAAAAATTAATTCCAAAGTGCCATTTAAACAATAACAGAAACGGCTAAGCATATCCTACCGATATGTGGCATCATTTTAACCGATTGCTATTTCCATTAAGCTTAGTTTAAACCAATTCCATGTGCGGCAAGTGCACATTTTCTGGCTGAATTTACAAAACTATTTGATTTAGATTTGAGTTAGATTTGCAAGTTTTTAACAAACAATCTGTCAAGTGCATGTGTGTAGGTAGGTAGGTACAGGTACATCCCTTCTATTATTTTGCACAAGCGAAATTATTATCTCAATTTAGTCATAAGACCACCTCAGACGGGTATTCCATTCAGATATGACTGTGGTGTGGCGTGATAAGGATGAAGTTTAAAATTCCAATATTATTCTGAATATGAATAATGAACATCTTAACAAAAAAACAGAATTGTATATGCAAATTTTATCCGTTCTCTGCATGGAGAAATTATAAAGTACATACATCTAGGTAGGTATCTAACCCAAAGTTACTTTTAAAGTCAATACGATTTAAAAGATATCTACATGATACTCGTTCAATATGTACTTACACGAAAAGATTAAGGCAATCAAAACAAATTCAACGATTCAAATAGATATGCACAATAGATCCAAGAAGAAATCCCAACTCATCAAGAAGTTCACAACCAGAATTTAAATCGAAAAACAAAATATTAAGCATCTTTGCATTTCAGTAAACAAATCCAATTCATTTGTATTATAAGGACGACCGAATTATTTACAAGATATTTCCCAAGCTTTTCAATGTACATATTTTGACAACAAATGGACGGATTTACGCTGTTGTACGAATGTTGACATATTTATTTACATCCTCAACTCACTTTACCTTTAGATTTGGATAGATATACCTTACCTACCCTAGCAATTATACATAAGTTGATGTCGTCCCAATTTTCGTATCTCAACCGCATTCTTCCCTTGCTTTATTGAGTTGTGTTGTGACACAATCCTTCGTCCGTTATTCCGTTATATTTGCCCAGAAGATAC
Organism: Cheilosia scutellata; assembly: GCA_955612985.1. NCBI lineage: Eukaryota > Metazoa > Arthropoda > Insecta > Diptera > Syrphidae > Cheilosia > Cheilosia scutellata. The sequence goes on from OY015312.1 coordinate 72,301,345, forward strand.
CTTGTACCTTTAGCAAAAAAAAAAGGTAGGTATACCACGGCCAAAATGTCTTTCTTTTCTCTTCGATTTAGAAAATAAATTTGCATTTGCAAATAAGACGATTGAGTTTTTCTTATTTTAAATTACAACCGCTTTATGGATTTAAATTGGAATCGGAGTGTGGATGGTAGGTATATGAATGTAGTTGAGTTAAGCCATAGTAGATTGAAAAGGAGAGAGGTCAGCCTCATTGTATGAGATTATAGGGAATTGTAGGTCTATTGTGATACCGAATATAGGATTTAAGTGCCTTACTCGTGGTATAACTCCTTCACTCGTGAGATGTAAAACTTATGAGATTTTAAATTGCCCTATGGTTCGTCGTCGGAAACTTTATGTATGAGTCCCGGGAAAACCGTACATAGATCAATTTTTGAGTTGTAAAAGGCTGGTTGGTAGGAACATAAATACAAAGGAGCAAATATTTTTTTATGATTTTTTGAAAATTGCTAAAAATGACTATTTACTTTTTCCTCATTTTCATACAAAATTTTTCTGAGATCATCTCATTCAAAAAATCATAAAAAAATATTAGCGAAGAGATTTTTGAAAAAAAATGTATGCAGTCACTATTAGAATTGTTTGAAGAAACTTTTTGCATCAAAACATTTTTTTGTTTGGACCGATGAAAAAAGTCAAAAAGTAGACTTTTACAAAAGTTCTAAATTTTCAATGGGTACTTAATGGGATAAGGAAAGTTTTATATCATTCAAACTGAATTTAAATTACCTTTCCATTGGTGCTAAAATTTACATGAAGTAAATTCAAATTATGAGCAGAATTAACTTTACTTTTGTGCAAATAATTGTGCCAACCACTGTATGTTACTTAGTGCGAGGATGCTAAAGAGGGTAGGTGCTCTGACTGTGGGACAAAACTGCATTTGCAAATTGAATGCAAATTGAATTTCCATCAATGTTTTATCAAAAAGAGCTGTTGTAATAAATATATTAAGTACTTTTTTTTTTTTTGAAGGTCTGACCGAAGGAATAAGAGGAACGTCGACCTAAGAGATGTATGTATTGTGCAGAAATATGTATGTTTAGGTTAGTAGCGTTTCTACTTTCCTAATGTAGATGATAATTCATTTAGCAGAGGATCTCCTTAGTTCTTCGGTACTTATTATTTCGCTGAAGAATGATTTCCTTCTTTATGATGTGTTCGGCTGTTTCGTCTTCTTCAAGACATAAGTCTGCACTCCGGTGAGTCGACTAGTTTTTATTTAGGTGCAGTTTATTTAGGTGATATCGCAAACCGTGGTACCCGTTAGCCCATACTAAGTTTTTGATACGCAGATTTATTATCTTATTGGCATCTGCTTTGAAAGGCTGAATAGCTTTTTTTGACATGTCTTAGGCCTGGGATGTTCTCCCAATATGATTTACATTTATTTATTTATTTATTTTGTTTATAGCCGAACTTATAGCTGATTTGGGAATTACACAGAAGTGTTCAGGTAGAATGAAAGGGGTTTCCGAGCCTAGTTCATCAGCTTTTTCATTTCCTTCAATCCCCTTAGTTCCTGGAACTAAGTCTTTGGACGGAATTGAAGCAGTGCAGTACTGCTTTGGAATCAATAGTGGGCTTTTAGAGCTGATTGACTGTCCGTAAATATATGGATGTTAGCGCCTTTAATACCTGATTTGTATAACGTTTGCGCATTCTTTAATGCCATGGAGCTCTGCGTGAAATGCACTGGGGTGTTTTTCCCATAGATATTAAGACGTTCGGATTTGGTCCATGGATACCAGCTCCCACCCGTGTCATCCTTAGCGTTTTCTTCCTTCAAATGTTTCTCTAGATCGGTGAACCATTTGCGAATTGTCTCTTCCCTAATAACTGCTCTGGGCTCTGGCATCTGGCCTTTCCGATGATCTCGGGAACATGTAAAGAAAGTTAGGTATTTAACTATAATACCATTTTTTCCCTGGCCCTACCCTTTTTAAATGGGGTTGGTCTCTCTTCTTCTTGTACAATTTTGTGCACTATATCCAGCAGCTCATTTGGGGAAATCCACATTATAGACAGTCAACTATTCTCCTTTCCTCTAAATCTATCAAAATACTTGATGGTCCTGGCCTTTGAATCCAGTGCCGTAAATAGGGCGGGCCTGCGGTGCCCAGGCACAGGGCGTAGGCCCAGGAGGGCGCAAAAATGGCCAGGACCAACTTTTAGGTAATTCGGGTTGAAAGATGTTTAAACTGTGACACTCGTAAGTCTCGCAACATTACAAACCTAAACAAGATAAATAGGTATACTAATAAAAATATTAGCTGCCTTTAGAAAGGTTAGAAATGTCTTGAATATGAACTTTGATTTAAAATGCAGTCCAATTAGCGTCAGTCGAGAAACCGAAATTAGATCGAAAAAAGTGATTTCCTACCTCTCATGAATCTATGTAGGTACACACTACACAAGTAAACAATAAAAATCACACACACAATACAAAATGCACCAGCAACTTCTTATAGGTACGTACATTGTACAAGATACCTATTGGATTGGAAATTGTTCATGTTTGCCTTTTTTTCCCCAACTTCAATTACACGCATATGGCAAAAGTAAAAAATCAGAATAGGTATATTTGTTGTTATTGCATTTTCCTGCTTATTTATATTTCATAATTTTCAAAATCCAATTTCTTATGTGATTTTCCATTGGGCACATCAGATTTTTATTTCAGATCTTAGATTTTTCGTGGTAAATGGAACATGAAAGCAGATTGATCTGATTTTGTAAATGTACACTCAGAAAAAAAAACGAGCTAAAATCAAGAATATCGGTATCATTAAAAACATATTCGTTGAGGAAAGTAGGTATGTTAAACTCGGAAAATTGTATTCCAAGTACAAAAATCTTATTTTGAGCTCGTTTCTTCAAGACCAAAAAATCTTCTTTTTAGCTTAAAAATCTTACTTCAATCCTGTTTCGTGATGATTTTAAGAATTTGGTTCTTACATTATGCTTGAAACAAATTTATTTTGGGTATGCAATTGCTCCAAAATTAAGTCCATGTCCATAATTTTTGTTCTGAATAATTGCTTTTCAGAAGGCTTTTCGTAAATTTATTTTGGAAACAAATTCTGAATGACATGAAACAGATGTGCAAAGTAGATTCGTATTAGTGATAAAATGTGTAAATCTCAAAAAATATCGAGATTTGCAAAAAGTGATCCGGATCAAAAAAAAAAATTAATTTTTTTGCCCAATGGATTATGGAAAGTGATCTGAATAAAAAAAAAGATTGATTTTTTGTCCCAATGCAAAACCACATTAGACAAAATAATCTGTACATATTCATTCATAGTCATCATTAAAAACCACATAGAATAGACCGTCGACTCCTCCCACATAACGGACTTTGCCTACAAGCTGCCTGCGGGCCCAATATTTTCCATGTATAGGAGCTGTACGCACGCTTACTTGAATGATCGTAGGCCCATTGTGGGATGTCAAGTGTGGGACTGTGCTTAGGCTTTTTCTCTTTCAGTTACACTTCGTTCACACCACAGTTTAGTTTTAGGAAATCTTAAATTGTTCAACTGTTCATATCAATTAAAATTGGCGATGTAAAGGAATATTCACATAAGAATGAACGAACGAATCTATACATATAATAAAACTGTAGGACTTTTCTTTGTCAGCTAAAAACTTAAAAACTATTGGACACATTTCGATGAAACTTTTTTTTAAATGTTCCTTAAGACTGTTAGACTGCTATAGGCTATGTCGTTTATAGCCACGTCCTTAGGAACAGTTTTTAGCCAAAATGTATTTTCTGAAGTCAAAATATATGCATACACAACCTTGCTACAAATGGATGTTTATACTTTTGCGATCGTCAAACAAAAACAATACGTATACTATACTACACATTCGAAGAGGATTGATTTGTTTTCGCAGTGAGTGCTATGGTCAGTTGTATATGTAGGTATTTTTATTATGATCGTATGTCCGATGCATGCAGGATGGGGATGGGGTGCGTCGTGCGTGCTGCAGTATGGCATGGGGTATATTAATAATCTTCATAACAGAAGAGACGTATAATACAAAACAAGGAAAATCAAGTTTGAAAAGAGTTTGCTTAACGAAATTTCGAAATTCGAACTAAAAATGGTAGCCTCGAAGGAAAACACCCTTGGTACGAAATGTCACAAGTTTATTTTATCTATCGCATAAAAAAATCTTTGGAACTTAGGCCCTTATTGTGTTTGTCGATCAGCGATCGTCACGACAATTGTCGAATGCCTCGATTGATTTTAGCTATTCGTATACGCGTAACATTTTTTAATTTCCAAGAGAAAGCGGCGACCAGGCATTTGTAATCGTCTGTCAAATGGACAAATATCAATCGCAATCAACAATAACAATACTAAAATGTATAATCGACGATCGACAGTTGTCGCTCAACGATGAATTTTTCGACACTCACAATAGGGTCCTAAACTCAAATCAGAGATTGTTGAGTATAGTAGAAGTTGATGTGACATGTGGCTTCATTATTTGAAAAATGCGAATGTCAATCAAGCCTAAGTCTTCTTAAGAGGAAAGGTTATCTGGCCTAGCAATTTTGTCGATTGAAGCTGACATAGCACGACTTCGCTATGAGGAAAGCCCGTAATATGTATGAACACGGGAAGGTCAGGGGGGGGGGAAGGCGCTGAAAAGGGGAAATCCAACTCCGGAAGAAAAGACACTATTGATCTATTCACGCTGGCTGATTTATTGCGACTCACTCTCAATTCTCTAGACAATATGCTCGGCTATACATTTTTACCTTAACTGGTGTGGTGAATATAATGTCAGAGCTTTTATGATTTAAGCAACATGATCAATTATTGTATTTTAGTATACATATACATCAGCCCGTAGACGTATTAAATCTTTAAGTAAATAGTTGTCTTAATTTGTTTACGTTTACTGGTGTTTTATATTTATTATACCTACCTGTATGTATAAATATTTTGGCAAATATATTTATTTTGATTGCATAAAGTTAATATATTTTTAATTCTAACAAGTAACTGAACTAAAAAAGTTGGTATCCGAACCTCGCAAAATCAGTATATTTTTCGAGGGCGCAAATATAGAAGCTCGCACCGGGCGCATAAAAGCCTAGTTTCGGCACTGTTTGAAGCTTACCAGATGCTCTACCCTTGATTCGGTCATGGAGAGTTATTACAGGAACTCCGAATTCTCTACTTACAGCTCATAGAATTTGATAAGTAAAATATTTACAAGTCATATATACCTACTTACATTGATAATTTCCTCACTAAATTAGTAGTTTCCCGAGAGTTCTTTTAATGAAAATTTAACGAACCACGCTTTTAGAAAACCTTTTGTGAAGTGACAATTTTTCAACACATAGGTACAATTGTTATGTTGTGAATTTCCTCTTATTAATCATAAAATACCTCAACCATAAAAGATTTTTTATAAATCGTATTCTGGGGTTCGAAATTTTATGGAACTCTGTTATGAAACTTCGAAAATGGAAATTTGTTATTGTTTCAAATCAAACAGCTGAGTTGTCCTTTGTACATATGTTAGGCAGGCAACTGATCAAGGCTGCATGCTGCAAATAGTAAGGTTTAAGGTAAGGTATTTTCCTACTTCGACACTTCCCGCGATCGTCTAACAAACGTAACTGTCCTAAAGAGCTTCTCAATTCAGCCGTTCGGAGTCGGCATAAAATTGTAGGTCTCTTCCATTCGTCGCAAAAATAAAAACTCACACAAACGAGTGTCTCTCCTTTTATAAGCATTTCGTAGATGAAGAATTATATAGAAGATATCCATTTCTATCCAAAACTTTCTACTTAATTGAAATCTTTTATGATAGAAGTCACAATCTTTTATTCTGTTATGATTTGTAACAGAATTTATAAAATATTTTTCCAAAAGATTTGTTTACAGTTCGAACTTTTGTATGGAAATTCATAACGGAATAAATGGATAAAATATTTTGCCGAATAGGTCTAAATAATAACTGAATTCGTGAGAAACTTTGAGGAATTGGAGAGGGAAGGTGCCACAATCAATTTGTTCTGATTTAAAAAAAAAAAAATGAAAAAATAACGATTTTAGCAAAAAGTATTCGGTAACTAAGGCTGTTCCAGAGTAGATTCTTAAAAAGGTATAATTGGCTTAGATGGAACGAAAAAATACTAACTCGGTATTTAGTTGGCAACACTTCATATGTTGATTTGTAATCAACATCCTACTCTAACTTGTATGACTGTTATTAGCTGGAATTCGTATTCTGTCAGAACCAGTGATGGGACTTCTACCACTTTTGCTCGACCCAAAATTCGACCACCCTACCAAAGCTACCACTTTTTTCAGATGGAAAAAAATAACAGATAAGACTTATGCACGCATAGAAAGCGAGTGGTTGAATAATTTTCGATTTTTGTGTACCCTAGACCTACTGAAAAATTATTACTGGGTACTGAACTTTCGAAAAAAAATCTCTGCTGGTTTGTGAGGTGACGTTTATAGAGCTCAAGAAAATGCGTTCTGAATGCTTGCAAAAAATGATTCATCCTATTTTGGCTAATGATAGTTTTATCTATAAGTTTAAACTAAAATGCACCGCTTTCTCATCTGCAAACCGAAGAGGTAAATAATATTTTCTAATGTACGGATTGCTTTCGTAATTCGCGCGTAGCTTGTTGTCCACCTGTTGACATAAGCAGTGAACATAATACATAATCTTATTTATTCGGATTGTAGTGCTCCTTCGACTTCGAATTTGATTCATATAACTTTTTATTGCATTTTGATCGTTTTCTCAATAGATATTCTATTTCTTAATTGGTATTATGTAGCTATGTTATTCGAAACTAAATAAAACTGTGTATTTTTGTAAGCAGAAGAAAAGACCGTTATTTAATTTTTTGTAGCATTTATGGTATGTTTTAAAAATCGACCACTTTTTGGTTTCCCAATCTCCCACCTTTTGACTACTCTCAAGTCCCAACACTAGTTGGTAACCAAACAATTTCCCAGAAATGACTGACATATGAATGAATGCAATCTATGCAAAATCGTTCAATACGTACTTACGAAGGTTAACTCTTTCCCAATAGCATCGTACCTTCCCTACTTCTTAGAAAGGCAAAGAAAATCACAATCGATTTCAAACCGTCATTTAACCTAAACAAAACATATTGCATAAATATGTGGCCTTTTGTTAATACTAGTCGCATAATATAATCATAATCATAACACCATATAGTAGTCAAAGACAAAAACTTCGATCCAGCAAAAGCAATTTAACCAAGCTCGTATGAAATGGCTTACGGAGGTAGACTATTTAAAAAGGAAAAGTTCGAATTCAAAAGGTTACGATCGATACTCTCCACTCTTATCAATAACAATAATGGGGTATTGGGATAGGATAACAATTTCCTTGAAATATGTAGTCCTCACATATACATAGATAGTCACATCAGCACATCAGAACGCAGCCAGAATAGTAATGAGGATTTTTGGCTGTGCTAACGAACCGAGAAAAGGGAAGACAACGGTAGTTGTTGTAGTAGAAACAGCTTAAGGATTCAATTACCAAAACCTCCATCAGGAAGAGCGACGAAAGAAATGTATTCCTATGTTAATGGTATCTTTTCTGTTTGTTGTAACTTGTAAGTTTGACTTTTATCAGCACGCACGTTTGATTGTATGCCGCATCTTGTGCAGTTCCTTTACTTAAAAGCATTAAACTTGTTTAATATGCATACCTGAGTGTAGTCCGAAACATTTATAATTTTGTGTGAAATCAACGGAACTGGATTGTAAATGTTGGCGAATGGCGATTCGGTATTTGTAATACTACCTTACCTACCTAACCTGCGAAAAAAAAAAACAAAATCAAAAATACATACATATGTAGCTATATGAAAACAAAACTTCACAGAAAGTAAATTACTTCCAAACAAATGAAAAAATAATAAAAAAAACTTGTTATATGGAAATTTTGCCATTTCCCCAAAGCAAAAGAAATTTGCAAGAACAAAAGCATTTGACATGGTTTTCGACAAACTTAATTAAATACCTAAATTAAATACCTACATTTTTTATAAATCAATGAATAACAAGGAATAACGACATTTCTATTTTCAGTTAGGCACTGAAAATACCGTCATTATAAACATCAGAATTTCACACATTCCAAAAAATTTCGGACAGTTTTTTAACACAATCGTGGGTAGTCCTGTCAAGTGTTGTGCACATCACCGTCCCAGATATTCAGGTAAATCTTTATTTTGTTTTTATTTTACATATTTTTTTTGTTCTCTTACTTCCGTTACTTTCCGAGTAGGTATATTATTTTAAATTAAATTGTATTTTTTAAAATCTGTACGTATAATTATTACGCATCCTTAATTTTTTTGATTACCTACATAGTATATAATAAATGTATTTCCAATTGTTGACCTTGACCGTGAGGGTGACCAAAATTTGTTTTCTTTTATTTGAGTTCAAAGAGAAATAGCTATTAAGTGAGTTAGAGATAGAATTTTGTATGTTTAGAATAGAGAAAAAAAAACATATATTCAATAAATTGAATTGACTCTTTCGGTTTTTTAGTTTTGTTTCTTATTCTTATTTGTAAACTATAGGTATATCTTGCTCTTTAATTTTAATTTGTTGGTGTTCTCTTCTTTTTGCTTTTCTATAATCCTCAACTCCATACTATTTTTAAGTTATTTATTTTATATGTTCTACTAGCTGTACCCGCCCGGCTTTGCCCGTGCACAGAAATTTTACCTATTGCTTATAGATCTTAGATAATAATGTACTTTCGTCAAAGGAATTTTCTTTCTGCGTAAACCTACAGCAATACGAACAAAACAAAAAAAGAATCATGAAAATCGGCCCAGCGGTTATCGAGTTATAACGTCATCGAGTAGAACATGTTTTTTGTATGGGCTGTGACACGCCTCTTTGTCCAATTTTTACCAATCTTCATAGCAACACTCCTGGGCCAATACCTAAGATTGTCTGTAAGTTCAAACTCAAACGATTCGGCGGTTTTCGAGATATTTTTTGTATGGGCGGTGCCACGCCTCTTTGTCCAATTTTTACCAATCTTCATAGCAACACTCCTAGGCCAATACCTAAGATTGTCTGTAAGTTTCAACTCAATCGATTCGACGGTTTTCGAGATATAAGATTTAGAATGTTTTTTTTTTGTATGGGTGATGCCACGCCCCTTTGTCCAATTTTGACTAAACTTCACAGAAACCGTATATGGACCAATACCAAGGATGTGTGAAAGTTTGGTTAAAAACGGTAAATGTGTTAAGGCGTGAATCGACGACAAACATTTTAGGGCTCAATTTTTATATATACATAGATAGATAGATAATGTTTTATATGTTTTATATATAAAATTCTATATAGGATACCTACTTTAGTTTGTTTTTAATTGTATAGTATTATATACACAATAGTTAGTCTATAATAAATGAATGTGCATGTTTTTGTTTGAATATCTGTCTATAGTTCTTTTATTCCTTATGAAGGGACACATATTTGTTACAGGACCTTTTTTGATTTGAATAGGTATACTTTTTTTTTTTTTAAATAATACTTTAAGAATCTTAAAGTGAGGTAATCGAAAGCGATGGGACTGAAGAGCACTAGGACTAGTGGACCGTATTTTTTTTCTATTTAGGGGTTGTCACACAAACTGAAGCTAGTGGCAACCAATGTATCTTTCATAGTAACAGGGAAGGTAATGGGGAGGGCAGCTCCTTGGTACCCATAACACCAGGGGTACCATATGTTTTGAGGAAAGAGAGGAGGCCGATCAGAAAGCTGCTATCCTCCTGGATATATACGGTATAATTATATAAAATATAAATATAACGGTATAATTTTTATACCGTTACAAGTATTAGTGTGTAGTCAGCCAGGGAAATTTATGAGATCTAAACGTTTTAGTTTTAAAGTTCAATGTTAAAAAATTTGGTAGATAGGTTCACTGGTCAAGTTTTCAAATGCTTACCTATTTAATACATATAATGAAATATTATATATCTTTATAATATACTAGCGGACCCGGCAACCGTTGTTTTGCCTGCTCTTACATTTTCATTTCATTTTTATTTAACCGATTTGTCCAGACTGATTCTGTACTCCGTGTGCTTCGACCGATATTTCATCGGACGTGTGCCTGTCGAAGAATAACGTTTGAAAAGTATTTTTTTGTTATGAGAGGTGTCACGCCCTTTTGTCCAATCCTGCCAGGTTTTGTAAAATGCTTCAATCAGGCAATGTTCAGATATCGTGATTTAAATAACTTAAATAGGATTTAAAATGTATATTTTTTTATACGGTAGGTACCACGCTCCTTTGTCCAATTTTGATCAAACTTTCACAGAAAGACCTTCTTCTTTCTTCTTCTTCTTCTTCTTCTTCTATCTTCTTAGATAATAATGTTGTTTCGTAAAATGCGAAAAATGAGAAAAATCGATTTTCTGGAATTTTCTTTCTGCGTAAACCTGAAATACAGCAATACGAACAAAACAAATCATAATTTATCAATATAAAATGCAGTACGTTCTTTTTTTCAACAGTTTAATTCGATTTAGTTTTGTGAATCCTAAATTTGCTTTGAAACATGTGTTAAGTAAATTTTACTTTATTTTTTTAATAATTTATTATACATTATACACAAATTCCTATTAAATACTTAAATATTATTATTTGCTTAAGTTACTAAATAACTCTATTTAAATACAACACAAAATACAAATACACTAGATAAATATGTATAGTAATATACAATATAGTATGTATGTACTTTGATTAATTAAAAATTAAATTATTTTATTTACAGATCTTCTGCATTACTAACAGTTAGCTTATAACAATTTTTACAGCTGGAACAAACCAAAAGGAATTCACGGCTTGACGAGTAATTTGTTTTAACATACTAAAAGCCAAAAAAAAAAATTATGTATATCTAAATCAAATATTGATCAATTTATAATGCTTCTACTCCAATGTAGACGTACCTATATTTGAATTTAATATTTTCTGGAAATATAGAAATAATGTGGATACGTTTATATTAGGTACTTGGATGAATCGAAACGCTATAATATCGGCTCTATTAAGTTATGCTCCAATAAAAAAAGGCCAAATAATAAAAATACCACCTCAAAAAAATGGGGCAATATTTAATAATGCAAAATGCCCCATTGCATTTATGAAATGACCCAAATGAATGCAGAATGTACCAGAAGTTTAATCAAAATTAAATATTACCCAAATTAAAATTTTTCTCAAAATAATTATGGCAAACAACAAAAAAATCATTATTAAATTGGGAAGTATTTTCATTGATTTAGGGCCATTTTATTCATTTCAAGTTGAAGTTTGAACACAACTTGGGGATTTTTATTCTCAACTTGAGAAAATGCTTTTTTCACTCGAAGTTGACTCGCTTAACTTTGGATTTTCCGAAGTTCAGAAAATCAAGAGTTGATTAACTTTGGATTCGCTCAACTCCCCGAAAAAGCAGAAGTTATAAAGGAATCTTGGGGTTTTATGTCAAACTTCAGAATTTTTTTATTTTTTATTTCTGTGTTTGACAGGTTCAGTTCTGAAATCAACTGACGAAAATAATTAATAATTAATATTTATTGAAATACTTGTATCCTGCAAACTATTTCTATGAGAATTAGCCATCGTCGGATTCGAGCAGCGAAGATGATGAAGAGAATAAGAGATTGGAAAATCACATTAAAATGCACACAATTGAAATTACGAGTGAAATGCAAATCACAGGTTGAACTGACATAATTGTGTCATCTGTATACTGTTATCTACTGTACCGAATATGCCTGGGATACTCTACAAACTGCAGGTAGGCCAACTTTAGAATTTCAACTTCGGAGTTACAAATTAATGCAATTTTGAACTTGCCGTTCAATTCTCGATTTAAAATCAACTTCGAAGTCGGCAAGTTCAACAATAGTGAATAAAACGGCCGTTAGGGTATTCTTGATAAAAAAAAATAGATGTAGCTATACATACATGCAATGGAATGTCAGCTCAGATTTTTAAATAAAGTTTAATTTCAACTTTAGAAAATTGGACTATAGCTAATTCGCTCGAATTTGAAACTTTTTTTTCTCCTATTTTCTAAAAGGAATGAATACGGACAATGAACGAAGAGGACGAAAGTGTGTCACGCTCACGGTCACACCTTGTACCAGAGGAGTCAGGCGTTAGTCCTTTGCGTAGTGCGGTAGTGTGTCGGGTCTCGAGAACAAATTTTGTTTGCCTTGCAAGTTGCAAGCAATAAAAGTTTGTTCTGAGTGCGACTTAAAACTAATGACCGAGGGAGTAGTGAGTGGCACGTATTGCAGCCAATAAAGTGAATTCAAGCTTTTATTTAAAAATTAAAAAAAAATGAACAAACAATTTATTATTTGTTGTAATTTCAGATTTTTCATTGAGTTTAGGTTTATTTTTCATACTTTTGGGTTCTTTTTCTTAAGGATTAATATTTAGAATCGAATCTAATATGTTTATAAAACAAAGTTGCAAGGAAAATTAGAAAATTCATAAAAACTGATTTTACATGTACATTCTATAAGCCCGCTTTTTTATAAAGGCTTCGGTTGAAACCAGGGTTAGTTATCATCAAGAAGATCAGTCCAGTCCAGTCCAGTCATCAAGGACAATTACGAGCAAATGAGGAACCCAAAGGGAAACTGTAAGATCTGACAGCTGTCATGGTAGTTTTAAAACTGATTCTGGAATCAAACATATCAAATGAAAAGCAACCACTGACGAGGAAGATATCTGTGAAATTAAATACCGATCAACTGAAATAATGCCAGTTGTACACACTGTTAAGCTACGATTACACGGTCATTTTTTTGAGTCATTTAAATGACGCTCTGACGAAAAAATCGCGTCACAAAGCAGTCATTTAAATGTCGTTCTGTGTGATCGCCATTTTTGGGATAACATTTTCGGCGTCGTTTAAATGACTAGGAAAATGGCGGACCAAATGACATGAATTTTGTGCTATTAAAATGATGAACAAAAATGGCCGTGTGATCGCTCTTCAATGACGCCTAGGACAAATGACTAAACTTTTTGAATGTCAGCCTCCAAAGAATGACAAGGCACGAAATTCATGCTATGCCCTTTTTTCTACGCAAATGACAAATGGCGAAGCATTTAATACGATATCTGTGCTTTCATTTGGATTTCTGTCTCGTGGCGAAAGGACGTGTTAGATTAGATTAGATATTAAGTCGGAAGAGCCTTCATTGAGGCTCTTCCGACTTCGCATATTTGTGTTCTGTTTGCTCTTTTGACATTTTTTATTTATTATAATAATTTTTTATTCTTTGTCTTCGCCGAGAGAAAAACACTAAATGACAGTAGCTATATTTTTCTCATAGGTCATTACCGTCTGATCACACAACAGATAAATGATGTGAAATCGAAATAATAGGAAAGGTGACATTTGCCATTTTGATGAGGCAAGTCATTACCATGTGATCGTCATTTTTTCGCTCGACATTTAAATGACATCCCAACGGAAAATTCTAAATGACTCGCAGTGTCCGTTATTTGATTTTGGGACAAAAATTATGATGATAGTCATTTCGTGTGATCGCCATTTTTTCGCAAATGACCAATGACGAATTGTTGCTTGAATGTCGCTCTAATGCGACATTTTTTCCTGACGTCACAGCGTCATTTAAATGACTCGAAAAAATGGCCGTGTAATCGTAGCTTTACTGTGAGAAAAGTGTATGGTATTATATTGCAATTGCACATCAGCAACACATCCACCACATCTTGACTACGTTTCAGAGTTTGGCAGATGGGCCGGATGGGACAGAAAAGACACACAACAAGTAATACACAGAGACAAAACACGGAAACTAACAAAAGCTAACGGACTTATTACGAACTGCATCCGCGTTTGCAATTCAAGAAAATATTTTATTCAGGGTCCTACTAAGTCTATCTGCTAGGGGTGGATTTTAATTTAAACGCTGCGCTGCTTCGAGCGAAATATAGACTGATTCCTCTAGTGAACAATGGAGGACTGTGACTTTCAGATTGTTAAATAATTTAAGTCCTATTCAAGTCCCTATCCGTTTTGACAATCAATTCTAGTGGATCTTTATAGTCAGTGAACCAGGCAGTGGCTGCAAAACATCAGTCCGAAACAAAGCTTCTAACGAATGACGGTTTCAGCCATCGGAACAAAAATAGGTTTGGAGGTATCTTTCCCTCATGCTGGAAGACGCGTTTGCATTCGGGTTTACAAAAATTTAAGGAAATGCTTGCCACAAAACTTTCGTCCACATATCGTGTTTGGAAGGAAATCGATTTCGCTGTAGACCTGTTGCACTGTTGTAAAACACTTATTTACCCAGGCAATTGAACAACAAGGCGAATCAAGAGCAGAATACTTTGGCAATTTGAAGCAAGTTAACCTCTCATTAAACATTAAACTACACAGAATTAACAACCAGTCTGCTAGCATCTTGAGGCGGCAGCTAAAGGTTCGCCTTTGCCGAAATAAATATTTAAAAACATATTAAATACCCGAATTGTGAACTCAATTGATTACATTTATGTAGATATCTTCCAATAATTTGATAAATAATTTAGTACTCACAGCTTGTAATGATCCAATCTCAAACAGAATGATGCCAACACCAATGGCTTCAACCAAATACCCACGACTATCCAATATTTTTCAAATCCGGTATATAAAACGAATTAAGTAAACATGAGCACCTTGCGTGTGTTAGTGCTGCAAAGTGCATGCAAATCAGTATGTCAGTCTAGTGTTTTTTTTAACTGCATATGTACCTAACTTCGAATTAATTTATCGCTAAACCACGACCCTTCCATTTAAGCACAGGTCTCTGAAAGAGTCATGAGCATACGGACAATCAATTTGCTTCTCGACACGCAGACTAATGTGATGGCTGCATGCAACTTTGCATTCTAATTCAATCCACTAATAGTGATTCAGCTGACGTGAGATGATAAATTCGCCCAAGTTAAGGTTAAGGCCGCCGAAAAGAAATATACTTAAGCAATTTTTCTTTCAACATATCTGGGTGAAAATGGAAGCACACATGTAAGCAACTTGACCAGTTTTCCTTAATTTACAAATATAGCTAGGTATACATAAAAATCTTATACCTAATAGTAAATGCAATCTTACACTAGGACAATACTACTTCTATACTTTGGCTGCTAACGACCCATTGATAGTGTTACTTCTACCTGAATAGGAGTACCCTGGTGATTCCATAACTAAGGGATGACATATCTCATAAACAGGAACTTTCAAACTACACTTTCGGACCCCAAGACTACTCTGCGAACTAGAGCTGGGTCCGAATGAACGTCATCTGGGCTCGTGTACATCGTGTATGTGCTCACTGTCATCGCCAAATGAATGAGCCGCTGCGCTCGGTGTTATACTGGGCGAACGTCCTTTCATCCGAATCTGAGACATATCAGATCCTCGGCGGCTGGTTTTCAATGATATAGTTTGCCTCCAGCAGAAGCATCGACAAATGATACGCTTGAAAGCAAAACGAAAATCCTTCGAAAACAGAGCATAGATCATCGGATTAACAGCCGAGTTGCAGTACCCCAGCCAGAAGAGAATAGAAAACAGCAGCGGATCTATGCAGTCCTTGCAAAACGGTCTTATTATGTAGATTGTGAAAAATGGCAACCAGCAGAATACAAATAGTCCAACGATGATGGCCAGCGTTTTGGCTGCTTTGGTTTCCATGCGAAATCGTTTAACTTGTGCCTTTATGTTGCGTCGTCCCATCTTTTTATTGGGCCGCATTCGATCTGATATATCGCTTGTGGCCGATTGTCTTCTAGACATCTCAGGCATACTTTTGCCAACCTGAAGGTAACAGTTGCTATCTCTCGCTCGGTATATCTGGGTTTCGGTGGTATCCCTTCCATTGGACGCTGTATAGTGAACAGTGTACATCGCACTGCTGGACTCACTGCTCTGTGACATTTCGTTTACGTTCTCGTTGGAAGGATATGATACAGAAATTTTGATTTTATCGTGATGGTGATGAGATCTACGAGTTGCGTATTTCGATAAACGTTCGGGCGACGGAGTCCCCAGAGTTGTTGTTGTACTTTGTGTGCTGCCATTGCTATGGGTCGAATCGTGTTGATTTGAACCACGTCCTCGATGTATTCGCAGCGTGAGACGTTGTTCTTCGAAACGTGATCCGATTCCTTTTGATCCTGGAAGCGATACAACAAAAAATTGTTTAGTTAGTTAGCTTTTCGATAGTAGCTTGAAACCGCTAAGAGAGATAAGGCGCTATGTCAGGCATTACAGGTAAGTAAATATGGTAAGTGGAAGTAAACATAAGTAATGTCAGTGTAAAATAAAATAATTTTTACCTAAAATAGTATGGGGAGCTTTTAGAAGGTAAAAGCAGCCCTCCACATCTGATGCTTGTTGACATCTAAGGTGGTCGGCTGAAATTGTCTACATCATTTCGGAATAGCTCCATTTTGATACAATACGACTCATTAAAAAATGATCATGAGTCGTCTCTTCCTCGTCGATGATTAATTTAGAAAAATTAGTCTATTCAATTTGCTCTTATAAGACTGCGCTAAAGTCTGCGATGGATTTGGTGATCAACCAACAATTACCTCTATGTTAAGCTAATTTTCTTGAAATTAGTACTAAAGGTTTTGCTTCCAGCTCATGTCTCCCTTTATTTCGTGGAATTTGAGGAATAGTCACAACAAAATTTTAAAAACTACAAATCTTCACCTTCTCCCGTTGAGACACTGCTCCTGTAACAAAGTTTACTACCTAGACAACCCACTGGTTATATATCGCAAAATCTACCCCCCCCCCCCCCCCCAAGGGTAACTGAAGTCTAAGGTGCATCATTGATTCATATGAATTCCTGCATACCTACTAAGATATTAGATATTATTTAAGATCATAAAGTAGATATGTTTTACGTGCCCCGGCACATCTCAAAAATGTCATCAACATTGCGCGAGGTGCTTTAACATGTTTGAGTTTAGGCCCAGTTCACTTTGTAGGTAGTTTTTAATTATTTTCGTGTCATTTATTTATTTTTGATACTAACTACAGTAGACGCTCGATATAGTGAACTAATAAAAACCCGGCCTGTTCACTATATCGAAATTGTTCACTATTTATAGCGGGAGTTTTTAAATGTTCAAATAAGCTAATTTGATATAAATAAACACATACCAACGTTTTGATTACAAAACACTAAAATAACAAAAAAAATTTAGGTATTAATCTTTAAAAAAAACACTGAGATGAAGAAATTTTTTTTGAGGAACACAGAAATAAATATCATTTTTTTCCATAACTAAATTTTTAAAAAATAATTTGTCACCTTCATTAAGTGTCTTTTTCGCCATCGTCGAAGACTAACCGCCACCTGTAGGAGCTGACTACATCAGTCAACTTCATTTCGACACTCTAAACATCTCGTCAGAGGCAATAGACTGTTAAACTATTTCGGTCACCATTCGCCTTTGCTTTCCCTGAAGGAGAAACTCTAACCCTTTTTTTTTGGTACCAAGCAGTATGGTGGTTTGCTTCAATCAAGCTCCTCTGGTCAACACCAGTCTTTGTCTCGTGGACGGGATTTCAAAGGAAATACATAAACGGGGGCAGAGTGCTACGGTTACCCTCCATCCTTTTCTTCCAGTAGACAATCCATCCACTGACTTTTGGTCAAGCAGAAGAACAGATTCAACCACCCATTTCTGCCATATATCAGTCTCTCTCTCCTCAGTGGTGGACTGTCAGAGGCAATAGACAGGGGGTGGACTGCTACGGTTACTCTCCGACTATACCCGAAGACAAACCGCCACCAGGAGATGCTAAATTCAAACATGTTTAACCAACTGAGTTGACTGTTTCAGCCATCACGGTAAGATGTACGTACATACCTTTCTTTAAAAGACATTCGTAGGTAGCAATAGAGTTCCCACCTGTAATGTCCGGCCCATAATTTTTCTGGCCACTTCCTGTGTCCTGTTTTTTGGACAGTCTAGGTGGCTAACCTAACCTTCATAACTAAAATATCAAAAAAACACACAAATGAACGCATTGCTAAACTGAAACATTTTTCTTTGACTTTTGCGAAAAAAAATCTGAGTTCACTATATCGAGATTTTCATAGTTCACTATTTAGAGTAGTCTGTGTAAAATTTTGGTGGTTCACTATATTGGATAGTTTACTATACAGAGGGTTCACTATACCGAGCGTCTACTGTATGTACTACTTCTCAATTTTTTAATGAACAAAAGTAAAATGGAAAAGTTTCCTTCCTTAGAATTTTCTCTGGTGCAACTGGCAAACTTGCCTTAACAGATATACTATGCTTTGCTTAAGGACAAGACTCAAATCATTATTCTTTTCAACTTTGCTCTTCTTTATTAATATTTTGTCGGGTTGGGCCCGGTTGGGGTCAAAATTCTTTTCACAAAATTATGAGCCACGTGTGAAATAATATTTTTTTTTGTTTTTTTGCGTAATTTATTTACCTTTAATTTGTTTAAACATGAATTACAAAGAATTTGTTAACGAAGTAAAGAAACAGGCGAATAAATCCGAGAGAACGGCAATAAACAAAAATTACCTCATAGCAACAACAACGCACTGAGATTGGTCTTCTCCTTCTCCTTCTAATCACCAGTTGGCGTACTTGTACTTATCGCTTATTTGGCGATTCGTCAATTGACAAATCGAAATGCAAGGTTCATTTGCTGATGAAGGGAAAATCAGAAATGTATTCCCAAGTTGATTATATATCTACTGTTGACTGTTAGTATTCAAACTGTTCAACATACAATTACTTAAAAAGGAGTCTGATGTTGAATTAGTCAAGAAGTTCGAAATAGCTATCATACCTTGAAATTATTCTTGACTTAAAAATTGTTTTCTATAAACTAGAAACTGCACTAGGCTACTTACTTACTTACTTACTTATCGGGCTCCCGACCCGTGAAGAGTCTCTGCCTGAGACACTGCAGCCTTCCATCCTCTACGATCCCGGGCACGCTGCTTCCAGTTGTCGAGACCAAGCGCTCTGGCATCCGCGATGGCTTGGTCTTTGAAACGGAGGTTCGGTCTTCCTTGTCTTCTCGAACCTGGGGGCTGAGATTCGAAGATCCTCTTAGCTGGAGCATTATTGTCCATTCGCTCGATGTGGCCGAGCCAATGTAGTCGACGTGTTTTGGCTTTTTGGACTACATCCACATCTTGGTACAGCTCATAGAGTTCGCGGTTGTATCTTCTCCTCCATTCGCCCTCCTCGCACACAGGACCAAAAATCCGCCGAAGTATTTTTCTTTCGAAGGAGCCCAGTATCAGCTCTCCCTTCTTGCTTATCGTCCAGCACTCGGCGCCATAAAGCAGAACTGGCAGGATGAGGGTTTTGTAGAGCACACATTTCGTCCTTCGAGTTAGGAGTTTTGAACCCAGTTGTTTTGCCAAACCGAAGTAGCAACGGTTTCCTAGGGTAATTCTTCGCCGGATCTCCACTAGGGTGTCATTCGTGGAGTTCATGTTTACTCCGAGGTAGGTGAACTCCTTAACTACCTCGAAGTTGTTGCTATCAATAGTGACGTTTTGTCCTAGGCGGTGGACAGATGCTTGTTTGTTTGTTGATAGCATGTACTTAGTCTTGTCCTCATTTACTTGAAGGCCAACGGACTTCGCCTGTTCTTCAATCGCCGTGAACGCTTCTACCACGGCACGCTGGGAGCGACCGATGATGTCAATATCGTCCGCATAGCCCAGTAGCTGTACGGATCTGTTGAAGATAGTGCCTTCCGTGTTGATACCTGCCCTGCGCACTATCTGCTCCAGTACGAGATTGAAGAAGTCGCATGACAGCGCGTCTCCTTGCCGAAATCCGGTGCAAGTTTGAAATAGATCGGAGGAGCTGCTTCCAAACTGCACATTGCAGCGCGTGTTTTCCAGCGTCACGCGACACAGCTGAATCAGTTTTGCCGGGATTCCGAATTCGGCCATCGCCACATAGAGCTCCTGACGATGTATGCTATCATACGCGGCTTTGAAGTCGATGAATAGGTGGTGAGTTTCGACTTGAAATTCGTTGGTCTTTTCCAGGATTTGCCTCAGTGTGAAAATTTGGTCTATAGTCGATCTGCCGGGCCGGAAGCCACACTGGTACGTGCCGATTAGTGTGTTGCAGAACGGTTTAAGACGTTCACACAGTACGTTGGATAGGATCTTGTATGCAACATTAAGCAAGGATATGCCTCGATAGTTCTTGCAAGACATAGGATCGCCTTTTTTGTAGATGGGGCATATGGAGCTGATAGTCCAGTCATCGGGCATGTTTTCTTCCAGCCATACTTGGTTGATGATTCGGTGCATGCTCCCTACCAAAACATCACCACCGTATTTAAAGAGCTCCGCTGGTAAACCATCAGAGCCTGCGGCTTTGTTGTTCTTAAGCTTTTTTATAGCTAGGCCAACTTCTTCTATACTAGGTGGTGGAACTAGTTCTTCATTGACTGGACGCGGGTTCTCTTCTTGCCCTATCACTCTCTCTACATGATGCCCATTTAGCAGTTGCTGGAAATGCTGCTTAAACACATCTACTATTCCCTGCGCTTCGGTGACTAGGTTTCCTTCGCTGTCTCGAAGAGCCTGCGTTCCGGTTTTGTAGCCAGCAGCCAGTTGCTTGGCTTTTTTATAAAACCTCCGGATGTTATTACGATCGCGCGACTCTTCGATCTCCTTGAGCTGGGAAGCTGCGTAAGCCCTCTTCTTCCTACGCAGGATCTTCTTTTCCTCTCTTCTCCTGGCTCGATACTCTTCTCTCGCTGCCCTTGTTTTGCGCTGCAGCGCTTTCTTGTGTGCATCTTCTGTCACCTTTTTCCTGTACACGCATTCATCATCATACCACGGGCTCTTTCTCTGGGGTGGCTGGTACCCTACAGTGGTTTCGGCTACCTCCTTGATGATGTCGCGGTACTGGCACCACTGATTGTTGGCGTCTGTGGTAGGTGAGCGCACAGAGGAGAGTTTCATGCTCAGGCGCTCGCTGTAGGCTCTGGCTACTCCAGGTGTGCTAAGGCGTCCAACGTCGAATTTCTTCTTCTGGGCGGTTCGCAGCTTCTTCTCGTTGGACAGCCGAGCTCTGAATTTTGCTGCGACAAGAAAATGGTCAGAGTCGACGTTTGCCCCTCGGAATGTGTGCACGTCGAGGATGTTGGATGCGTGCCTCGCATCGATTAGCACATGGTCGATTTGGTTGGCGGTTCGACCGT
Source organism: Cheilosia scutellata (assembly GCA_955612985.1). NCBI lineage: Eukaryota > Metazoa > Arthropoda > Insecta > Diptera > Syrphidae > Cheilosia > Cheilosia scutellata. The sequence continues at coordinate 72,322,750 of OY015312.1, forward strand.
CTGGAGAGCGCCAGGTTGCTGTGTGGATCCTTAGCCTTGGAAACCTAGTGCTACTTATCACCGTATTACGAGCTGCTGCAAAATCTATTAGTCGGTAGCCGTTGTCTGTTGTCGTTTCGTGGATTCTGTGCTTACCAACTAACCCGCCAAAGATGTTTTCCTTTCCGATTTTAGCATTGAAGTCCCCGAGTACAACTTTTACATCGTACTCCGGACAGGCTCCGTAGGCTCCATCCAGGAGGTCATAAAACTCCTCCTTGATGGGATCTTCAGCCTCGTCGGTAGGGGCGTGTGCACATATTAGGCTTATGTTTTGGAAAGTAGCTTTGATGCGGATCACAGAAAGGCGATCACTTATCGGCTTGAAGTCAATAACTTTTGTCCTAAGCCGATTTCCCACGACGAATCCGCATCCTAATACATGCAGTCTTTTGTTGCAGCTGTAATAAATGTCGCAATCTTTTCTTTTCATCATGCCTGATCCTATCCATCGTATCTCCTGGATCGCGGTGATGTCTGCCTTGTACCGCGTGAGGACAGACTCAAGTTTTTGAGTGGCACCTGGGGTGTAGAGTGTTCTTACATTCCAGGTGCATACTCTCATATCGTAGTCCATTGACGTTCCGGGTCTGGTTGCCATTTGAGGAGTTTCGTTATCCGAGGCTGGTTGCGTCTCTCTCATAACTAGTCTTTTTTTCCATGGTCGGGAAGTTACCCCGACGGCACAACCCCCAACCTGGAGGGCCAGGCCCTGTTTTGACCCTAGGACAGCGGGCCGGACATTCCGATGTCAGTAACCCAATTTTGGGATATGAGCGCTGCCGTTGACCCATTTAGGGTTCATCCGCCACCAACTCTTTTCCAACACCCTGGCTCAGTATTGGAGATCCCTATAGACCTGTTATCCAAATAAGTCGAAGCAGCTCATATAGGGATTACACTTTAGTTCGACCTGACTGGAACTGTAGACGCCACCGTTGATTCCATCTAGGGAATTCATCCGCTGCCGCCTGAAACAAGAGGAAATGTCTTAGTGCGTAGACACTCCTCCCCCCTCTCTCGTTCGCTGCCACCAACGATCTTCCACAGGGGTTGGTTACCCCATCTCAGGTCGAGGTACTAGGCACCCACCAGTCACCAACGTGGAGGTGAGAGTAGGAGTTGATAGTGAGAGGCTAGAGTGGGAACGCTTGTGTTCTCATGTAATCGCATCACTACCCTTAAACTAGGCTACACGCAAATAAATTCTATACGATTTACACTCCGCGCCACTTGAATATAGCATAGCCCGATTTGTCGGTTTTCTATCGCCCACTGGTCCCAAACCAGACTTAATTTTTTTTTAATTAAAGTTCATATAATTGTTGTTATTTGACCAGAAGAAAGATTTAAAACTAAGGCTTTTAGCACTAACAAAAAATTATTAACCAAAAACCGGCAAATTGTGGGTCCTAATTTTGCGCCACTTGAATAGAACACTTAAAAAGAAAAAAACATTTCAGAGAATTCTGCTTCTTTTTAACACAAACATTAATTAAAACAAGTAAAAGTGTTATCATCGGCCTGGCCGATGCTATTTGATATCCTCCACTGCATAAAAGTCTTGCAAAATGTTTGCAAGTCTAATATTGGTTTTGTATGGAAGGTACCAGAACTACTTGACCGACATAGCCAATTTTCAATACCAACCTGACGACGCGACGGTAAAAAGAAGTCCTCTCACAAAATTTCATTCAATTAGGTAGATTCCCTTGGACGCTATCGTGTTTTCAACAGACAGACAGACAGACGGACATGGCTAAATCGATTCAGAATAAGATCCTGATTCAGAATATATATATATACCTTATAAGGTCTCCGGTGAATCCTTCTTGGAGTTACAAATGTAATGACAAAGTGAATATACCTTCCTGTGGAGGGTATATTAAGGTAATTGGAGTATTTTAGATTTTAAAAAAATTGTTCAATTGTGTTTTGAGCCACCTTTCTGCTCCAAAATTCGCACCTCCCTGGTTTGGAAGGGATGCATCCAAATTGGCCAAATAATTTAGCGAAATCGAGCTCCAAGCTAATTCGATGGCTTGGGTCAGTTTAGATATAATCGAATATATGTATTAATATTGTAGTTTATAGTTGAACCACAAAATTGACGTGTCAACCATTGCCAAACATTTTCGATGATATTCAAATCCGGTGAGTAGGCCGGTCAGCTCTACATATATACGTTTTAACAATCCGGGCAGTGTCTATTGGCGCATTATCATGTTATTAGATCCACGGCAGAGATCTAAAAAGGTTATGAAATTATGGAAAGGCCTCCTTTCAGGGCTATCGGCTATTCCGAGGGAAAAAAAATTCCCCCCGAAAAATGTCCTCCTATCGTGAATCTCCATCGGAATTTATTTCCCCCTGAATTTTTCGAAAATATGTTCGAATTCATTGATAGTTGTCAGTTGTGATTTATTCAGTTGTCACTTAAGCCCATATTTGGGAATATTTTGCAAATATTTGTGTTAATCCAAAAAAATATATTAACTTGAGTAATTGCAAAGACGCGAATTGGATTTAACCTTATTTAAGTGAAGAAAGTTTTCGATTCGGTGAAATATAAAAGAACATATTAAGATTTCAAAATTTCACAGCGCAGCGTTTAGATTGCTAGCCGAGGAACAAATTCATCGTGAAAAAATAAAGTGAAATTGGACAGAATAATTTAAAGAGATGAATCCAATCCCATGGTGTTACCACAGGCATTGTAAGAAGAAATTAAATGGCGTTGGAATATAATGATTGCATAATTCATTATTTATTAGATTTCACCTATACTATAGGGTCAATAAAACAATGTTTAAATATTTGCTGGATTTTCTCTCGGACAATCTCTGAACAATCAAAACCCATTCGCTAATCTTCCCGCATCGTCAAACTTTGCAGAATGTGGTCAGCAGACAGGACTTGGTAAGGATCATGGGATTGGATTAAAACATTTATCAATCTCAGAAGTCCTTTCCAACATTTCCTCTTCCTTTACACCAAGTGCACCAATCTTACGCCACTTTTATTTCCTCGGTTAAAATCAACCAAATTAAAAAAAACTGGGCTCTAATCGCGTAATTTATCAGACTATCATCGTTGAGACGATTGTATAAAACGACCTCGTTTTAAGTTTGCTTCATATAACATCACAATCACGTCGATCAATCGAATCGTTCATCGTTTTCATTTTGAACAGTTTGAGCAGGACTGTAAACAAACTGTGACAACTGAAAACTAATAAAATTGGTATATTATTTTGTTTGTTTTGTTCTCGTTTATGTGAAAATGCATGTATACGTTGGAAAATACCTAAGCATAGGCGCACGAGAAATTATATCGATAAGGTTTGTAAAGGAAGAAAAAGAAGAGGAAGAAGAGGATTATTGTGCATGCATTTTGCTTAAAGCATTTACTAACTTTGCTTTTGGGGGCGCTTACAATCCGGGGTGGACAACGGCCTCAACCAACAAGCCTCTAGCTAGCTGCCTCCAGTTACGCTCACCAAGTTCGTTGAGGTCGCCGTCCAATTAAGCGCTCCACCTAAGGTTGGGTCTTCCTCTGCTACGTCGACCCTCACCCTCAGGGGTGGACTCAAAGACTCGTCGGGCTGATGCGTTGCTGTCCATACACGCTCCACGTGCCCCAGCCATATCAGCCGTTGTATCTTCAGCTTTTTGATACAAACTGGACCGAATATCGTCCGAAGATTCTTTCTCTTAAAACATCCAAGGAGGTATTCTTCCGATTTTGACAGAGTCCATGCTTCTGCACCATACAGCAGGACCGGGATGATTAGGGTCTTATATACCTAATATCTCGATGCTGAGACTCCTTTCTCGTTGACAGTATATTTTGTTTTGTCATCATTTACAGCCAAGCATTTAGTGAATGCAATTCTATGATTGCATCCTCAAAAGAGAACACAGCTAGGGTTCGAACTGTCTTTTAACAAGTATGAAGAAAATGGATTTTTGTCCTATATTTTCACATTTCATCACACTAATGCTAATGCAGTGTCCTTTGTGAACATTATGTATGCTTTTGATTGGAAAATGTTTCCTTTAATATTTATTTTACTTTTAAAAAACCTAAACATAAACAAAATACACCAAAAACGATGAAACGATTGCAAAATAGCCATCGTTCAATCGAATCGTTTCGACGACGCCATTTGACAGTATAATTGTTTACGTGAAGCAATAAAAAGCGATGATCGTCCTATCGATTCGACGATTATCGGTGTTTGTTTGTTATATGAAGTAGAAGTATCGTCGAGACGACGTCGTTCGATCGTTTTAGCCTTACGCGATTAGACCCCTGACCTTTTTAAACTTATTTCCATAAAAACTGCTTACGTTTTGAATTTCCATATGCAAATTTACGAAGGAAATATTCCTGGTGGAAATCCGTCAGAGTCCGTGGGGAATTTTTGTTCACGAACCTATTTGTTCGGGGGAAACTTTTTCCCTTATTCGAAATTCATTGTCGATACTTATTTTTGAAAAAAATGGGAAGTATTTCGGGGAGAATTTTGTTCCCGATAGCCCTTATACCATTGTAAGACAATGCATTCATTGTGGTTGACAAAAATCTTAATTTGCAGGTGCCTTAATAAGAAACTGCCTCCCACACCATCACACCTTCAACTCTGCTATGTTCTATGCAGCCGGTCCAAATGATGAGTTTCTTTGCGGAGGTTATAGAAATAGTAGCTATAGCCATCGGGGCCTTCCGAATTAAATTTTTTTTTCGTCTGGAAAGACCACACAATGCCACTACGAAGTCCAGGTCACACGTGCGCGACAAAATCGGAGGCGTTGCGCTTTTCAAACCGCGTTAAGGGGTAACTTCTTCTTGGTTTTTAGTTTTTTTTATAGATATCCTTATAGCATTCAAAATAATACGACGAATAGTTGTAAGACTTGCTTTGATACCACATCTTTCCCTGATTTTTGCCAAAGAGTCGTGAGAATTTGACGCTTTATTTATATAAGTCGCTTTTCGCATTAGTAAGAACACTGCGTATTGTGTATGCGCCCTAGGGCGCTATGACACACATTTTTGCGTCATAAGGCCCTCGGGCGCTATGACACTTTTTAAAACTGTCATATCGCCCACTGTCAATGTGTCATAGCGCTTGAGGGCCCCAAAAAAGGAACACCCCAAACCCTCATCTGACAGTAAACCCAAGCAGGGGGGTTGCAGGGTGGCATCATGCCCCCATACTTTCGGATATTATTTTATTTCTTCTTTTGGGGCGTTACTGCACTTCTTATAGTGTCATAAAGCCTACAAAAAAGTGACTTAAATCCCGACGGGCGATATGACACTTTTAAATGGCTTTGCGAAATAAGGCCCCAAAAATAAAATGAAATAAGGCCCCCAACAAATTATACAGGAAACAACAACAACGATTTTTAATAAAATTTGGGCGTTATGACATGTAGGTAGGTAGGTAGCAGTGGCGGTTCACCTTGAACCCAATTAGCACTAAGATGTGCCGTTTTGTTACCACGACTCGTGTGACCTATTTTTGGTGATTGTTTAGGATGTGGTCCGGTCAGTGCCTATAGCCAACCTGTGGAATTGAGAAAACGGATAAGATCCTGTATCCCTTTGCCCGAGATGTCGCTGAGGTCGTCAAAGAATGACTGGTTTAGTGCGCGCAGTCTGGCTCTCGCTAGAGCTGGACATTTGCAGAGGAAGTGAGAGAGAGTTTCTTTTTCATTTGTATTACCGCAACTGCGGCAATGCGGGTTGTATGGGATACCTAACTTGGCCGCATGGTCTCCAATTGGCCAATGCCCCGTGATTATTGCCGTGATTCTGGCGATATCTGGGCGGGTTCTGTTTAGTAGGTTATTTGTTCTGTTTTGGTTGTAGGTAGGCCATATCTTCCTTGATATGGTACAGTTTGTCAGCCCCGACCATCGGGAATTGGCTATCTGCAGAAAATGCGAATGTATTTGTCCCTTTACCGCTCCTAGCGGAATGTGGACCCTCGTTGAGAGCGAGGCGTGTAGTGCTGAACCCTTCCTGGCCAGCTCATCCGCGCGCTCATTGCCAGTTATGTCACTATGCCCTGGAACCCAGAGAAGTGTGACCCTGAAGCGCTCGCTCAGATAGGCAAGTTCGTTCCGGCACTCCTGCACCAGTTTAGAGGATATGGTAGCCGAGTCGATGGCTTTGATGGCGGCTTGGCTATCTATAAGGATGGCAATGCTTTGTTTGAGCGTAGTGTCACGCCCTAGTTGCGTACAAGCTTCTCGGATGGCCAGTAATTCCGCCTGGAAAACGCTGGCAAAATCCGGTAAGCGTACTGAAATTGATATTTGAGGTGATTCCGAGTAGACGCCGGCCCCTACACCGCAGCTCATCTTAGATCCGTCGGTGTATATGACCGTGTCGAAGCCCTTCACTACTTCGTCCCTCTTCCACTGATCTCTTGTTGGGAAACCAACGTGGAAGCCTTTCGTGAAGTTTAATTTGGGTGTTATGTAGTCGGTTGGAGACGTGACCATGCCGTTTGGTAGCGAATCCAGGATGTTGCTATGGCCATACGGCCTTGCAGTCCAGCATCCCGACTCCTTGAGTCTTATAGCACTGCATAATGCGGTATATTTTGTGTGTAGGTCAAGAGGTAGAAGATGCAAGAGCACAGTAAGGGCATCTGTTGGGGCCGACCTCATTGCCCCCGTGGTACCTATACTTGCTGTTCTTTGCAGTCTTTTCAATTTCGTGAGGTTGTAGACTTTGCTCAACGCAGGCCACCATACTAGTGATCCATACGTGAGAATTGGACGCACTACGGCTGTGTACATCCACAAGGTCATCTTTGGTTGAAGTCCCCACTTCTTTCCAAAGGTTTTGCTGCAGGCATAGAAAGCGACCGACGCCTTCCTTACTCTGTGTTCAATGTTATGTTTCCAGTTAAGTTTTGGATCGAGCATGATACCTAGGTAGGTACTTAGCGCTGGATGACAGTGTGAGTGGTTGATCGTTTAGACGGGGTAGGGTAAAATCGGGTATTTTGGTTTTGGTAGTGAACAGCATCAGTTCAGTTTTGCTCGGGTTGACACCGAGGCCGCAACTTGCAGCCCAGGTGGTTACCTTGTCTAGAGCGGCCCCCATAATTTCACTAATCACGGTGGGAAACTTCCCTGACACTAGTATCACCACGTCGTCCGCGTACGCGACAACTTTGACCCGTTCCCTGTCTAGTTTCACCAGAATTTTGTTTATAACCATTAGCCATAGTAGGGGCGAGATGACGCCACCCTGCGGCGTTCCTCTATGGGCGAATTTGGTTATGTGGCTGCTGCCTAGTGTTGCCTGAATAGTTCTTGTCCTGAGCATAGAGACTATCCATTGACTAATAAATTCCTCTATGCCCAGCTCAATCAGAGATTCAAGAATAGCTTCAGTGTGTACGTTATTGAAGGCTCCCTCTATGTCTAAGAAGGAGGCTAGTGTATATTCTTTATACTGTAGGGATATTTCGATTGTCCGCACTACCTCGTGGAGAGCCGTTTCCGTGGATCTGCCCTTTAGGTAGGCGTGCTGTGATTTGGATAGCAAAGATTCTTCTAGAAAACTTCGCATGTGGATGTCTAGAATACGCTCTAGGGTTTTGAGTACAAAGGAGGTTAAACTAATTGGTCTGAAATCCTTCGCGGTTTCATGCCCACGTTTGCCTACCTTCGGTATAAAGACCACTCTAGCGCGTCTCCAAGAGTAGGGTACGTGGTTTAGTATTAAGCAGCTTCTGAATATTGGCGCCAGCCAAGGTAGTGTTAAGTCTTGCGTTTTCTGTAGCATGACAGGTAGTATGCCGTCAGGGCCCGGAGACTTAAACGGGGAGAAGCTGTTAATAGCCCAGGAAATCTTTTCCTCGGAAATTATTGAAGTGATATTGCTGTGGAATGCAGGTTGTACTTGCCGAGACCTCTCGGGTTCCGTACTAATATCGCTGCATCCGGGAAAGTGGGTATTTATTAGGAGTTCCAGTTATGACATGTACCCTGCGCCCTTCATGTTTTTATCCATAGTTAGACCCATTACTTAAAAATATGGAGATAACGTGTCGGCTCCTCTCGATTTTCTCAGCTAATTTGGCAATAAATATACGAGCGTCCTTTAAGCTTTGATTTGTCTTTTTTTCTTCGGTTAAGGCTTTTTCTCCACACTCCACCCATTTTATTTTTTTTTTTAATTATTTTTATTTGTCCTTTTTTCTTCGGTTAAGGGTTTTTCTCCACCCATTTTATTTATTTTTTTTTTAATTAAATAGTCAAAATTAACAAAAAAATTAGTCCACGTGCCTAAGATAACGGTCAAACTAAATGCATGTTCTATTCAAGTAGCAAAAATGTTGCCTAAATTTCAGTGAATGCTAAAATAAAGTGGAAAAACATCATAAAACGGCTCTTTTCCAGAACTTGCAATTTGTCACAGAGAAAAAAGTAGAGTTACCCAAAAAATACCTTTATTTTATCATTCAGCTTTGTACATATGAGCAATTGTAAAGAAAGTGTACAGAGTGTTCTATTCAAGTGGCGAAGAGTGTATGACGGTTTGTTTGTTTTGAATAAACAAAATAAAGTCAATCGCGTAAAAGAGCTATTTAGACCACTAAAGAAACTGCATTTTATAATTGTTAATTATACCTATATTTTTCAGAACAAGCTGATCACTCTTTGAACATCCAGCCTTGTACACTTAAAGAGCCACAAGAGAGGCGTACGCTTGATGGGCCGCCTTAAATACTTGTTATACCACAAGAATGCTATGGCCGTCCTGACTTTAGGAATCATAATGGGACACAATACTCTGCGGTACCACATGAAGAAAATGGGCTTAACGGAAGAAGAAGAATTTTGTAGAGGTGATGAGGGAGCTCTTGAGGTCACAACCGATTTCCTATGTCAGTGCCCAGGTCTCCAATACAATACACCAGGTACAAACTCCTAGGGAGTCACAGCTTCAACGACCTAAACGAGCTTTCCAGCACATCAATAAACAAGATACATAATAAATAATAATAAATAAATGGTAAGGGACAACCGCTTTCCCCTACGGGCATCACAATGGGTCGGTGTTGACCTGACTCCTCGCCAGCCCACAAAGCTAACCTAGCCTACCTTTAATGTATCTTATTTTGTTATTCAAAAATAGTACGTATACGCCCTGGAGGCTGTTGGGCCCACGAGTAACTTTTTGTAAACAGAGTGACGCACATTGTGTTATTTAAATTTTGCTATGCAATACGGGTATTTTTCTGAAACCTCACCAGCCAGTAGTTGCCAGTAGAGGCACATATCACATGTTAAATAAAACAGCAACATGCTGGCTTTAACTTTTATCCCCAGCACGAGAGATGCTGGCTGGCACTGGCAGTTGGCTAGGAATCCACAAACACGTGGAGCAGAAAGCAACTAGTGGCTTAGAAGGCATTTTGTGGCAATGCGAACCTGTACAATGACAGCTGTACAATAGAGAACAACGCATAAAGTGCATGAACACAGTGTAACGGGCATGACTTTCATTCCCATGAACGACTTGGAAAACTAACGGAATTTTAGGAGGTTTTTAACTAGTTTATTGGGGGAAAGGTTTATAATAAAATAAAAAAATAAATAAATAGGCGGCGCGACAGGCGGTAGATACCCAAGGCCTAGCTTCTCGCAACCATTCGTTTTGTGTGAGTTTCTATTTTTGGAACGAATGGAAGGGACCTACAATTTTTTATGCCGAGTCCGAACGGCTGAATTGAGAAGCTTTTTCAGGACAGTCATACTCTCGGATGTTTGTCAGACTTTCGCGAGAGGTGGCGCAGTAGAAAAAACCTTAAGATGGTAATTTGTGTTTTTCCGGGGATCGAACCTGGGATTCCTCGCACAGTAGTCCAGTAACCACTGCGCTACGCCCACTTTATAATATAAAAGCATTCTAGAACTGAAATTCAGTGTTTCTTAAAAGTGTGAAATAGTTAAATTTGCAAAAACACAAAATATATATCCTTAAATAGAGTTCGACTCGACATTTTCGCTCTTAATTAGGTCTGTTTTATTGCACATCTATCTCAGTGAAGTAAAGTAAAGTAGGATTTTCAGCACGCAATTACAACAACTGCACTCAACTTGACACCACTGATATTCACACAAGCTATTCATTTCCAGCAAGAGTGACTTTGGAGCATTCTTCAATTCTGAACACCAGAGGAAAATGTTTTTGTGTAATTTGGGTCTGTTCACAGAGTTTCTCCTTTTATGATATCTCTTGTCGGCTGTAGTGGGTGTAAATGTATAAGGAATTGCATATTTTAAACAAATATCAAACTAACAACTGAATGTTACGGAAAGTAACAATATACTAGATATTTTCTGTTTTATTTACGATGCATTTCGTTTACATAATAATATTATATTATATTTTACCTAGATTTCTAATAATAGAAAATTAGTGTGTTTTCTTTGATATGTCATTATGGGATACATTTATTGTAATAGCAGATCCTCCCATTTTGTGTTGATTTTTTAAATGAAGTATGTATAATGAAGGTTAAGTATTATTTATATCACATCAATCGAACATCATTCGATTTCAGCCAACTGACATTGCAACTTTTGATTTCGATTGATATTGGAGATTTGTTCATTTCACCGCACATTCTCATTTTCGATCGCATTGAGTTAAATGTTATGTGTTTTCTCGACTGAAAATTTGTAGCCTAAGGGCCAGTTTCAATACTAGCTGATAAAGTCTCGGATAGCCTATCCGGAATTTATATGTCAGATAAACTTCAACTTTCGGTTTCAAAGGTTTCGGATAGTTATAGCTGACAGATAAAGTCTCGGATAGTTTATCAGCCGGTTCAAGTGGCTGTTAAAGTCTCTATCCGGAAGATAAACAAAATATTTATTTGAGGTGGCTGAAAAAATATACTTTCAGAGCATTCTGGATTTGTTTGAGTTTTAAAAAGCGAATTTGAAAGATTATTACGATCATACTATACGGCCCCGTAGGAGCAGAGTATCTCGCCCAAGGCCAAATTATTTTGAAACCCGCTAGACCATGAAGATTTCAGAATTTGATTCTGGCTTACGGAAACGGCAGAAAACGCCTGTGGAAGGAAAATTTTATTCGCTTTTTTCCTAAACAATCCTATCACGAAGGGCCTGTCACCTCGCCGTTGCGTCCTTTTCTGGACGTTGGTGGTGTGGAGGCTTAAGTTGTTATGATTCAACAGGCTATGCTGTCGGTGGCTTTAGTCGCCTGTATAGGGTCACCCATAACAGACATGCTGTTTTGATGAAGAACGAAAAATTTTAATTAGAGTGATCGATAAGCCTGGAGAGCTTAGGTATCTAGGTATCCTACTTCCCCATTCTTTTCCTACTCCTATATCCACAAATCACTTCTCACTATTTCTTATCCTAAACCCCTTTCCCCTGATGCGTTGGACGAAGGTGGCATACGACCCGTGCCGATAGTCAGCCTGTTGGGGGAGTTTAAAGGATAGCTCAGCCGCAAACAAAGTATCGGGATGCCTGCTCCAGTTCCTCTGTTAGAATACTTTTTTGGATTTTTGCTGCTTCAATTTTTTCTTTAGTTAATTTATCAACGATTTTTTTTAGACCTAAAACAAAAAAAAATATTAGAAAACACGAAACAAAAAAATACAAAACAAATGTCATGTGTATCGAAACAAACTTTAGTGTCTGATAAATTTTTCCGCAAGTTAGTTTATCAGAGACTTTGACGATGAAACAGAAAAAAATATCAATAGCTTTTATCTGGTGGAAAGCGTTATGTGTCGGCTAATTATCCGAAACTTTATCCGGAACCCTTGAAACTGGCCCTAAATCTTTATTTAAAAAATATTTACATTAAAATTTACATAAAACATATAAAATTGGAAGCAACATTTGTTCGTCTTATGGAGAAAAGATTTCAAATGTAAATAATGGCATGACGCAATCAAAATGAACAAACCAAGGACAATCTGAAATGCTCAGTTATTTAATTTTTACAGCGTTTTTCTGTTCAATTTGATTGTTTCTTCCTCCAAGAATATATATATGAGGCCATTATTTCTCAAAATAAAGTCAAAACCAACTGGCAATCTGACAGTTAAATATTTATACAACTGATTTCGAAAATAAAATTCATACAATGAAATCATTTGATAATGAATTTCTTTCCCCCAAAATTTAGATTGTGAGAACTTCATTAGAGTGAAAGTTTTAAATTCGAGGAATACTCGATTCGATCGAATATCAGAATTTGCGGGAGTACTATTTAGGACTCACCTAACAAACACACCTGTGTGTGTTTTTGCTTTTTTTCTTTGACAATTAATTCGTGGTTTTATTTTGTCCATACAAGATGTCAGGGAGAGAAAAAAAGTAAGCAGAAGAAGCAAATAGTCTGTATTAATCATTTTTCCAGAAGGATTTTGATTTTGAAATTTAATTTTTCATTGATGGCCATTTTGACAGCAATGGCAACCACTGTCAACTTTTCAGGGGTAAATCCTACTGTTTAGAAAAGTGACTGAAGACCGTTTTATTGCAAATTTTCTTACTTTACTTCACTGAGATAGATGTGCAATAAAACAGATCTATTGTAGAAATAAATGAAATTGTATGTCATTATTTTTGGTTGTTCTGTTTTAACAGTTCTTAAAGCAGTAATAATGTCTGCATTTTGCCTCATTTTATTAAGTATATTTTTTAGTTATCGAATGTGAAAAAGGGTAAATTTTGCCGAGCTTATTTTGGATTTTGTACACAATGAAATAACCATTAACTTTTGCAAACCCTTAACAATCGCTGAATTGCAATTCTGCAATGTTTTCAATTTGTATTTTGCACTTTGTTATAAACTTTTCACCAATAAACTAGGCAAAACATATTCATATAAAATTTCGTTTCTTTCCCTACAAGTTTTTCAGGTGTCATTTTTCTTTTTTCTCTCATTTGATACTGATGCTTTTGCGAACTATTCTATCGAAATGAAATACAATTTGGCAGGTAAAGGAATAGTGAAATTGAAAACACAAACAAATTCTATAGTATTATTAATATTATTATCTATTTATTAAAGAGTAAAATAAATTACAATCTAACTTAATTTTACAGGATTAGTTACATGGGCCTTCGGCCGAAGCGGACGCAAACGCAAATATCAAATTAAGATATGGCCATGTGGAAATTATTTCTGAAAGTGGATTCTCGTTGCATTTTCTGTGCCACCTACCTCATCTTACTCGTCACTCAAAATCTACTTCTCGCTGGACACGACACACGACACGTTAATAGGAAGGCATAAGTAGTGCATACTACAAAGTTCACTATTCCTGTACCTGCCAAATTTTATTTCATTGGAATGACGTTTTGTTTTTGTGTGTAGCCAAATCGGTCATGGGATGAAAGTCATGCCCACGATCGTGTATCCAAAGGAAATCATGTGTACCACCTTGGCGATATAAAAGTTCGGGTGGCTACAGCTTGCTGCCAATTGTTAAAATGAACGGCTGGCTGACGACGTTTCATAAAAATACGCCTAATGTAAGACAGCTATGAATGTTGTGCATTTAGCGCAAGTTGAAAACTAAAGTGTTGAAAAGCAAGTGAATGGAAGGCAAATATCGTCGGGCTGAAGATCATTACTGTCAAAACAGAGATCATCAGCCTTGGTTTTAGCTCATTATCTTAAGAAGGCATAACTGGTAGGGAATTTAGAGTGCTTGTAATATCTGTAAAGAATTGGCCCGACCGAAGGCGGAACTGAACATAATGTAGTCACCGACATAAGCCACAAATCGAAGTTTGGAATGTTCTCCAAGATCTCACGAAGCAATATAATTAGCCTAAGCACAAAGGCGTTCGAATACAATTTCGAATAGGTATTGCTATATGGATTCAGTTCTTAAAAAATAACTGTCATTATCACGAGAATGAAAGAATTAACCGGAGTCAACGAACCGTGTTAAAGGTTCCTTATCGGATTTATTTGCAACGAAGTTGTTCAGTAATTATTGTGCTGGACTACCCGAAAAAACATTAATTATCCCTTAAGGTGAACCTGTGACAAGCTTCCGAGGGTAAAACTATACCAAGAAAACTTATCAATTAAGCCGTTTGCATAAAATTGTAGGTCTCTTAAATTGTTGTAAAATTACTACACAAAAAATTATCAATATACGTTTCTTTGTCGAACCGATTAGGTACGGCGCTATCTCAAAACCGATTGAACCGATGAACTTCCGTAAATGTTTTTCCGCAAGCATTTTTATTTTTTTTACAAACAATTTAAATTAACAAACCACATAATTGTTAATTTACTATATTATATCTAATCTATATAATCAATTTAATAAAAGAAATGTAAATAAAACATTGAATATTACACGTACAATAAAATGAAACCAAAGAAAGTGCTGCATATTTATAGGCTAATTTAGAAAATATTACTTGGTATCTGTGTAATTGTGTAATTGAAGGAAAACTTTTGCAGTTATGCAGACGTTTCTTATTACAGTGAGCGTGGTTGTATATCAATACGACTGAATTAAAATTAAACAGAAAGGCATACTAACTGAGCGGGACAACTCTAACGGGTTAAATAGATAGAAGGCTTGATCGAAATTTTGGTACAACATTATTTGAGATCAATAAGAAATAATGTAATCACAATTAAAACATACGACGATTCGAGTAGGCAGATGGTTTGTGCGACTTGTGTAAAATTTTATCTTCCTTTAAGAATTATTACATAATTTAACTTCTCTAATGCGCTCAAATTTTGGCTGCTCGGTTTCTCGCAGCGCACATAACACATTGTCGTCAATATCATTTAAGTTATCCTCCAGTGAACAAATGTTCTCTAAAGGCAGTAGTACTCGTCATGAAGAAAACCAAATACGTACGTAGCACTGGCGTAATTTTTACGTCAGCATTATGGTCCCAATGGATACATGCCGTGTACTAGCTCTCTTTGTTACGATATGTGGCACACTGTGTTTACGTCAGAGCTACATACGTATATGTGGCTTTCTAAATGTCGTGTATTACGGCATTAAGAATACTATTAGAGACATTAAGCTACTTATCATGTGTTTTATTTATTATTTAGCTTGAGACTTATTTTCTAAAAAAATACTTGTTTGCTTATATACCTAATGTAATTCATTACTGAAAAAAGTTTTCGTGTATCCTAAACAGAAATGCCATCTCTTTGTAATTTCGGTGAGTCAGTGTTTTATTGTTATGTTTCCTAAGATCGCTCAAGTAGTTCCCGGTCGGATTCAAATGCAGGATTCAGGAAACTGTCATTAATTCAACTTAATATATATTTATACTCACCAATTCATCTGAATCTTTTGCTTCGACGTCGATCTTCCTCACATTAAAATTGATGTCATTAATACTCAAAACAGGTAACAAATATTCAACATTTATTTGCGACTATTTACAAATATATCTGCTAGACCACTTTAATAAATATATTTATATCAATACACATTTATCTAGATACTTAAATGCTCGTATTAAAACTATTTTATAAAATAATTATTGCCATTTTATGTTAATATCTTGCCTATCCAGGACAAGTATTCCCGGCTAATTTGATGTCAACGGATCACTCTCTTTTTATAGTTTGTCAACGGGTTTAGTGCAGTGTTGGAGTTAACTCGTCGTTTGGTAGAGAACTAGTTCTCTGCAGTGATCCGAAGGACAGCAGTTGTCAGCTAAAGTCACTTTCATGTTCGTCACTGCACCCTGATATGGTTTTGTGAAAGTTGGCTGGGGCCAATAGTGTACGTGCGGCAATTAGTTGAAAGTTCTCCGATGCACGGAAGCCGCTGCGAGTACAAACGCATCGACAGAGAATCCGCTTGAAGGCAATGCGAAAATCATTCGAGAAAAGTGCATAAATTAGAGGATTAATTGCTGAGTTACAGTATCCCAACCAGAAGAGCACCGAGAATACCAACGGCTGAATGCACTGCTCGCAGAATGCACGAATTAAGTACATGGTGAAAAACGGTAGCCAACAGAATATGAAGCCTCCAACAATGATGGCCAGGGTTTTGGCGGCCTTTGTTTCCATGCGGAATCGCTTCACTTGGATGCGCATACTTCGTTTGCCTGGTCGTTTCTTACCCTTTGGTGAAGGTGAAGCTGGATCAGCACCACAACCGCGACTTACATCTGTCGTGCTGTCTAAGTTGAATTCGGTCTCGCCAATTTCGAATAAGCTTGATTTGAAGCTGGCCCGGCGACCGTTCGACATTGAAGACTTACGCAGAGGCGCAGATGCAACCAATGCATACGGAGGCGGCGAGCTGCACGCAGAGTCCAGTACGTTTTCCGATGATGGAAATGATACCTTTATGGAGATTTTCTCATGTCGCTGACGGTTGATCCTCATAGATGTGGCTCGCTTAGGGGTGACCTGAGGCTGAGCAATATCATCGCAATTACTGTTCATACTCAGCGATGATGACATCGAGTGCACCGATAGTGGGGTCCGTTGCGGTGTACTGCACGGTCGTCCTCGATGAATGCGCAGTATCAACCGAGAGTCATCAATGCGGTTACCAGCGGCATCTCTAGGACTGCCTGAAAGGTTTGTTAGTTTATCGTTTTTATATAAGCCAACATCTTGAAGATAGTGCATTATTTGAATGGAAATAACCAATGCAATTGCTAGGATAATGTACAACTTGAACAAAATGTGATGATGCACTGATAATAGCTACATAAGAACGATTTTAATTTTTTTTTTTAAATACTGCAAAACACATAACACAAGTTAACACAATTATTATGTAAATTTTGGGATAAAATAACACCGAATGCACATACACAATCTACGTGTGTGCTTAGTAATTTGAAATGTCATCCTTCGCATGTGTGTAAGTGTTTATGTGTTTTTGTTTTAATTTCCTTTGTATGGTTGTATGGATTGAGTTGTGAATTTTAATTACAAAAAATGTATGATAAGAAGAATACTGGGTCATGACAGCATTCAGAGAACATGCTTAAAAACTACAATTCGATTTAAGGAAAAAAATCATACTCAAACTATACATTAAGTACTTGTTCTGTTGGGGATGAAGAATATATTAAATACTATTAACAATATAATATAAAGTAAGCGAGATTTGAATTATTAAAATGATTTTATTTATTTATTAAGTAAATTAGTAATATAAATATAAAAGTTTATTAATTGAACCCAATATTAACTAGCTACATCTCACATAGTAGATGACACGTTCGCGCACGTAACTTGTAGGTACACACGTCTTCGTGGGCTTTCTGCCACTGCTAATAACTCGGGCCCAAAGCAAAATTTACAAAATCAGAAAAATTGATTTTCCTTATTTCTTATATTATTTCTATATATATATTTCTTATATTATTCTTATTTCTACGAGCGACATTTATTCATTATTATTTTTCAAGAAAATTGTGGTTATTTTTTGGTTATCGTGGTCAGATACATGACAGATGTATTCTGGCGGGCATGGGCCGGGTGCTTTAGGATTAAGGGGGCTCCAAAGTTGTAAAAAATCTTGAAAAAAAATATGATACATAGTGTGAACTTTGAATCTTTGCATGATGAATCGCAATTGAAAAACATATTATGTAGTATATTTAATTTATAATTAAGGGTTAAATTTTACATATGTTGATCTTCAAAAGTGAAGTTGTCTTTGGAGTTTGAAACCAATTTTATTTTTTTAATTTATTTAAAGTGGATATTTAATGTTGTCGAAATAATATACCTTGTTGTTGTTTATATTTTGTAACTTTTGACAGATCGTTGGTTTTCAAGACCCTAAATAAAACTTACAAGACTATCGGTGTTTACTCAATTTTGACGCTTACTACGTTTTATGCGCCAAAAATATTTTCTAATTTTTAGTACATTAGGAGTCGATTTTTCTAGATAATTATTTGACGGTAACTGTACGTAACGTGAGTGAGACCGATTCAGTGTCAAATATTCGTGTTTATGCATAGGAGATAAACATGTCTATTGTCTATAGATTGACGTTTATCAATATGTATGTAGTATTATTTTGTACTTGTTAGTCTCTCATAAACAAAATGTAGAAGCTCTAATTGTTTGCAACAAACGATAATTTAAAACCCAACAGCGACTATGAATCTCCCAATCGCCGTATACCTACATCTATATCATATGGATTCTACACATCCATAAAACATCACCATTACTATAATGAGTAATGAGTAATGATAATGTAATGACATTACTCATTGTCATCATCTATAACTGCCATCCAGCAGCCAGCTCGTAATAGGTATATGTAGATTCATTTAATTTTTTTTTTCTCCGAAATCCGATGTACTTACGCCAAAGTGTGCCGCCAATAGAGAGCCAATCTCATATTTCTATTTTCGGTAAAATAAAACAGGATTTGGATTTAATGTAGCTCGGCTTCTGGCTGGAACAGAAGGCTGAGTGATATATTAAACTATACCGGGCAGTATTGCCTAAAAACAATGTCAAGTTTTTTTTTTGTATTTATTACAGACTAGCTGACCCGGTAAACGTTGTTCTGCCTAAAATAGTTATTTTAAATATTTCAAGATTTATTTTGATATTTTTGTTCAATTTTTTTTTTAATATGAATGAAGGCGGATTTTATGGGCGGTGCCACGCCCCTTTGTCCAATTTTGACCAAACTTCACAGGACCACTCCAGGGCCAATAACTAAGATCATCTGTAAGTTTGAGCTCATTCGAATAGAAAACCTCTAGATATACGATTTTGAATGTTTTTTTTTATATGGGCGGTGCAACGCCCCTTTGTCCAATTCTGACCAAACTAACTCAGTAATCTTCGTAGGCTCATGCACAACTACTTCGCTAAAGATCATCACATGATCAAATGCATAGTTTACGATTCTATAAAGGACATACAGACAGACAGACAAACATTCATTTTTATATATATAGATTTATGAATGTAATGACAAGTTGAAAGAAGTTAAGTGAAATAATACATAGTTTAAAAAACTAATGAAACGCTTTTATAGGTACCTACTGCACTAAAAAGTAAAAAATAAAAATTAACCAATCTATTTTTAAGGTTTATCCTGGAAGGGGCTTAGAGTAAGCCATGATGCTGCAGATCTCAAATATAAGTATGTACGATTGTACCTATTTACGCATTACAAACTCATTACATGTACGTACATATGCACATAGTTTGGTTTATGCATATCCATTCCCTACATCAAATTCAACTACGCCATACATAGAGCATGAATCCCCGCCGCAGTGACAATTCTATTTTTACAACGCAAATCAAAACTACCCTTCCTAAGCACAACTACAATCGAGATAGACATATTTTTTGCATTTGGCCAAATAAGATCTATTTTCCATTTATTATATCTAGCCCTCTGGCTGGATGGACTAGGAAGATGAATGTTAGCTCAAAATACTCGGTGAAGTATATTGCCTAACAATTAAAAAGATTTTTGGAGTTGACCTACATAGATTTATGAGTATAATGGCAAGTTGAGCGTATGAACCCCCTTTTTTCAACCCTTTATGACGAATCGCTACAAACTAGGTATCTATTAATTAGGTAATAGGATATGTATGTAATAGTTTTGACTTATCTATTGACATATAAATTTTAACTTACATACCCAAATTGTCATTACCATGGCATGTCCTAACTCCTAAGTTGTAGGTACGGTCGGGTTACAAATTTTATTGATGATGCCTTGAAGAAGAAGGGATAATGAGGACTGGGGCCAGTCCATTTATTTTAAGGGAATTTAAAAAAATTATGTGGAAGGTATTTAGTGATTGTCACCAAAAATATTGTTATTCCCGTGACAAAAAGTAAATATAAAAAAAAAATTTAATTAACGGCCGCAGACTAGGCGGCGGATTTAACATTAATAACGGGACATGTGGATTGTTTTCGGAACATTTCGCAATAAGCCCATATCAGAAGTGCATTTTCTTTCATAAGGTGGTCTTAAGGTGTTTCATGTTTTCGTTACCCAAAGTTGTCATTACCGTGGTTAGTGTTTTTGATTCTAATAATTTAATAATTAAATCAGATATTTTTTCCAATGCATGCCTTTTTTATGTAGGTACTTAATTAATTAGATGCGTTTTTATGAAAATATTCAGTAAAGTTCGGTTTTATTTTAGAGAAATATCTTTCGATGTCATTTCCATGGTTCCCGTGACATACATGGTAATGACAGTTTGGGCATGGAAATGACATAGTCAATCAAATTGCAAAAACTGTTCAATTATTTTCACTTTTTATTTCAAATTAATTCAAAAAATCACAATGTCTCGTCGTTAGCAAGATAGGATTTTGTCATTTCCATGTTAGTTCCGTCATTCCCGTGAAAAAAATTATTTAAAATTAACTAAATTGGCTTAAAATATTTAATAATATTTTTATATACAAGAGTAACCAAAAAAAATATTAAATTTGACTATTTTAATAAATGTCCATTTCGATATCCAAAATATTAATGTTTTGAAATATTGACCCATTATATACCTATCTAAAAACTTCTTCCTTCTTTCCGTACACTGCATAAGTAGCCTATTCCAGGAAAAAATAATGGGAGTTAATACCAGTCTCATATTTGGTTTGAGAAAATATAATATCCGCTAAAGATAAAGATGTCCTCGTCTTCTTCGAAGCTCTAAGTTTGAATTCGTTCAACGAGTAGAGATAATAACGTTATTCTAATCCTAGATTCAGTTCCAGTCGTCTGTCTGTTGTATGTACGCAATCGTCGGGAACTGTGAGAAACCTAATTTCAATAAAATAAAAAAATATTACCCAAATCTTCCAAAAAAATTAAACAAATCATCGATTTTACTACGTTGAAAGAAAAACAATTAGGTTAATATTCTATGATTGCAGAAACACGTAATAATCTAATAGGTTGGCTAAAGGTCGAAAGTTGACAATTTACATTTTAGTTTAAATATAGAGCATTCAAAATATCCACAATGACTGAAAATTGAAATCAAATAGGTATGTATATCTATATTTCTTTATTTTCTATTTCAAAGTAGGATATCCTTGTATTAGCCGCCTAATGCTACATATCTTTAATAAATTATTACTCATTATTCCGAAAGTACATATTCGATCTGGACGAGATTATCTTTCGTTTGGTAGTGTATGTATGTTGTATGTTTATCCTAAGCGGATTAATATTATATTTACATATGTATTTCGATATTTATTAAAGAGCATAATGGTAATAGTAGGAAGGAATGGACAGTAGTAGATTTAATTTTGGGGAAACATGCGGAACCTTTAGATAACCACAAAAGTTTGGAACCACCAGGAATGTAACGTGTGTCTACTATTCTATCTTTTTTCTAACAATGAGATGTGCTATAGTTTTGTATTTAATACTATGTATACGATTTTAATTTTGTTTTCGTATAGGAGGTTTAGCTGTTTCTTCTTACCCCTGTTACTTTTAGCCCCGCTCTCTCCTACGAGAAGAAACATTTTAATTAATTGTTTGATTTGAATAATTGCTTCTTCTAAAAATGAATGAAAATGGTATTGCGTTTCGTGTTTAGTTTAAGTGTCACTAGGGTTGTTTTCCTCAATCTCATTAGCATGTTAGATTGTTAGGGTCATTCAATAATACACATTGGCAGCTTTCCTGGACTTTGAGGGAGCATTTAACAACGTCGAACCAAAGGCAATTATTGGCGCACTGACGAGCCTTGGAGCTGATAAGTCGACTGGCGAATGGGTGAATCAGTTGCTCACCAACAGGTTCATCAATTCAAAGCTGGGCGAAGCATCGGCTCGGAGGTTCGTCAGTAGGGGTACGCCACAAGGTGGTGTGACCTCACATCTACTGTGGAACCTAGTGGTTAATGAACTACTACTAATACTGGAAGGGGAAGGGACGATGAGACGATGCTATCGCGGTCTCAAGAAAACACCTCAACACGCTTAGGGATCTTATGCAGAACGTCCTCTCTAGGCTCTCTAAATGGACCAAAACATGTGGACTTGGCGTCAATCCTCAGAAAACTGAATTGGTTCTCTTTACAAGGAAGTACAAAATTCCCGTCTTCGTTCCCCCAAAACTAAATGGCACCCAGCTGGTGCTCTCCAATACGGCTAAGTACTCAGGCCTCACTCTAGACAGCAAACTGAGCTGGAAACCCAATATATTGCAGAGGGTTCAGAAAGCCACCACGGCATTATACTGCTGCAAAAAAGCTATTGGTAGCAAATGGGGACTCCAGCCTCGAATCACCTATTGGCTTTATGTATCCGTCATTAGACCTATACTATACTTACGTATGGCGTCGCCATCTGGTGGACTGCGCTTGAAAAGGCTATTCACTGTAAGCAACTTAGTCGTGTTCAAAGAACGGCATGTGTGTGCATCAGTGGTGCGCTTAGGACTACTCCAACAGCGGCGATGGACATACTATTCCACCAGATGCCGCTAGACCTCTATTGCAAACAAGTGGCAGCGAATGCAGCCATCCGCATGAAAGCAATCGCATCTGTGGAATAGTCGACAAACTGGTCACTCGTCTATTCTAGATAAAATAGAAAGCATCCCAAAGGATACTGATTACACCCTCCCCCAGTTCCAATTCAGAAAGAATTTTGAAACATGGAGATAACATGGAGGAGTGATGTATCACTGGGAGAGTGATGTAGTGGGTCAGAAAAGATCCGCCTGCTTTTACACAGATGGGTCCAAAACGGAAACAGGAGTAGGGGGGGGGGGGGTGTTTTCTCCCAAGATTTAAATTGTACGATCTCATTCCGTCTTCCTAATCACTGTAGCGTGTTCCAGGCGGTAATCATGGCGATCAAGGGGGCCCTGTCGTGGCTACGGTATAATGTAATATCTGCAAAGGATATCGTAATTTTTACCAATAGTCAAGCCGCGATTAAACCCCTGGATTCGGTCATCTTCAAGTCCAAAACCGCCCTCAATTGCCGCTTATCTCTTAACGAGATGGCGGAACAATTCAACATTCGCCTTATATGGGTGCCGGGCCATAGGGACATTCCGGGGAATTGCAAGGCCGACGAACTTGCTAGGCATGTCACAACTTTGTCGATTCTACCGGAAAAGGAGAATCTATATATGCCTTTTAATCAAACAAAATGCGATAAGCGCCACTAATCGAAGGTGGTCACACTGCACCACGTGCTTCATCACGAAACAGATCTGGCCCATGCTAGATCTTAAGCGCTCCAACAATCTTGTAAAACAAAAAAGATCCAATATAAGCACATTAGAAGGTGTCATCACGGGACACTGCATTATTGGGAGACATGCTCTCAGACTGGGCCTCCCCTCCAATGATTTCTGCAGAAGCTACATGGACGAGGAGGAGGAAGAGACAATTCTTCACCTCCTATGCACGTGCCCAGCCCTTTCTGCTCGTAGAAAACTACACCTCGGAGACTACATTTCTTCGACAATCTTGGGGAACTCGCTAATACAAGCATACGTTGCCTCCAACGCTTCATTCTCAGCTCCTCTTGGTTCAGCGGGTAGTTGTGTGATCATTAGATCCTGTGGTATCACAATGGGCCTCCTCTGGCCTAAGTGAGGCTGCACTTAATGCGGCCTGCCACTCTAACCTAACCTAACCTAGGGTCATTCAAAGAAAACTTAAAAAGGTATTGGTGTTGTCACTTTTCATGCTGACTGTATATATTTTTTATCAACTTCAACAAAATGCTATCGATTCTGTCATAAATGACATCTGACATCACAGAATTCATTTAAAAAAAAAATAAACCAAAGCAATAATTGGCAAAAATATGACTACAAATTACCGAATTTTTATTTTTCCGTGTATTTTCTATGTTTATACATTTTTTTAAATCGCGTATAAGTGTTTGTGGAAATGTTTTTCTTGTGATTTTTTACAATTTTTATCTTTTCTGATGTTTTTATTTTGTGAGTGACATTTTATGAATTTCTGTGATAGGAGTGTTGCCAAGCTTGTATGAAGAAAGAGCTAAGCTCGGAGCTAAGCCCCGTTAATCGTTTTTTTGCAAAGCTATATAGAATAGCAAAAACGACACACCTATTATTTGCACCGATATATGATCTAGAAATATATTTCTTTCTACTGTGAAAAACTAATAATTATATATTTTTAAATGATGCTAGAAATTAACAGAAAGGATCCTGAGGAAATAACAAATAAGGCGGCTCTCAGATTGAGGTAACAAGCAATAAGAAACTAGCAACTGCCAATAAGCAATACGCAACTTTATTTTAACCTATTCTCACATCGAAGCAATTCGGCTAGTCAGGCAAATCCATAGTCCGAGAAACAATTCAATTATTACATAAGTCATTTCCTGGTCCTACAATTTTCCGTTTTGGTTACCTATCCGAATTGGCCACTCAAATCAGGCGAATTAACGTCGTTGGACTGTCCGCAAAGCGGTATAGGCCATTATGGTATTCCATTGTACATAACCCTATAGTACTGTATAAGTGTATACTTTATGAATTATTAAAAACTTTATAATTTTTAATTAAAAACCTGTGAATTTTGGGACAAGCTTTAAATATGAAAGGTACCTTCGTCATGACGTGTTACAA
The DNA here is from genome assembly GCA_955612985.1 of Cheilosia scutellata. NCBI lineage: Eukaryota > Metazoa > Arthropoda > Insecta > Diptera > Syrphidae > Cheilosia > Cheilosia scutellata. The sequence continues at coordinate 72,347,444 of OY015312.1, forward strand.
GAAAAGACACACCCAATTACATTTTCTTTTCTATAACTTAAACGATAGGAAAAACACGTTTATTATTAATTTAAAACACGGGCTGCGTGCTACTTCCGTTTTGTAAGCCTATCTGTTTTTCTTTTATCTGAATGAAATGCCAATATTGTTTTCGCCTTCGTGCTTTGTTACAATTTGGATAGCATGTTACAGTTGAACCAATTAATGCTTTCCCAATACGAGCCAGATCGATAACTGTTATTATCAGCCCGCAGCTATGGAAAGGGATATACATACCATTACAACCAAAATGAAAACAGATAACCCCTAAGTGGGCGTCCTTGGCCTTAGTTATAAGGTTAAAACATTAATATGGGCATTTTATCAATAAACGAATCTTAAGTGACTTAATTTTATCTACATTAGTATAATGCACAGTGTCGCTGGGGTTTACTATAGTAATTTGGAGAAATTCAGTAATTAAGAGTCATGGTCGAACCTCCTCGTGCGAGCAATAATTAGGTAACTAACAAAAATTAAACCTGTCGCGCTGCAGAATAATGTAGGTATGTATTTCGAATGAGGTCATTAAATTGTCATTAATATGTAAAGTCATTTGCAATAATCAGCATTGAGCCGGTGCAAAGTTGAAGGGCTGTCTCTTCCACAGCCTTAAGCCACAATATTGAGTTTTAGTCCGCTCTCACATTGAGGCAACAATCAATAAGCAACTGGCAATAGGAAACACGGAATATTATCGCTCACAGTTATTTTACATTCAATTAAATTAAAGGTCTCACATCAAAGCAACTCAATATCGCTCGAACGAAAAATGTTGCTGATTGCTTCAATTATTATCGCTAGCTGCGCTGTGTCATTTTGAAAAGCAACAAAGCATTGCTTCCTAGTAGCAACATTTGTGATTATTATTGACACATTTGCGCATACTACGTTCTATAAAGTTTTGGAAAATATGTCGGTAGATCCTGTTTTCAATACAAAATTCATATAAGTTTTGGGAAAATATCCCTAATAGCTAGAAATGTCAGGCAATACTGTTGCTTCGATGTGAGAATAGGTTAAAATAAAGTTGCGTATTGCTTATTGGCAGTTGCTAGTTGCTTATTGCTTGTTGCCTCAATCTGAGAGCCGCCTTATTTGTTATTTCCTCAGGATCCTTTCTGTTAATTTCTAGCATCATTTAAAAATATATAATTAGTTTTTCACAGTAGAAAGATATATATTTCTAGATCATATATCTGTGCAAATAATAGGTGTGTCGTTTTGGCTATTCTAAATAGCTTTGCAAAAAAACGATTAACGGGGCTTAGCTCCGAGCTTATCTCTTTCTTCATAAAAGCTTGGCAACAGTCCTATCACAGAAATTCGTAAAATGTCACTCACAAAATAAAAACATCAGAAAAGATAAAAATTCTGAAAAATCACAAGAAAAACATTTCCACAAACACTATACGCGATTCAAAGAAATTTATAAACATAGAAAATACACGGAAAAATAAAAATTCGGTAATTTGTAGTCATATTTTTGCCAATTATTGCTTTGGTTTATTTTTTTTTTTAAATGAATTCTGTGATGTCAGATGATATTTATGACAGAATCGATGGCATTTTTCGATAACATTTAAAGCAATGATAGTTTGGTCTATAGGTGTGTTTTTTTTTTTGTTAATCTACATAGCTTTACGAAAAAAACGATTACCGGGGCTTATCTCTTTTTTTTATAATAGCTTGGCAGCACTCATATCAAAGAAACTCACAAAAACGAAACATCAACAAAAGAAAAAATTCTGAAAAGTCACAAAGAAAAACAAATCCACGCGAGTAAAAACAATTTATAAACATGAAAAATGCATGGGAAAATAAAAATTCGGTAGTTTATTTGACAAAATGCTTTGAATTACATATTGTTTTTTTTTTTAAATTAATTTTGTGATGTCAGATGTCATTTATAACAAAATCGATAACATTTTTCGATATCATTTAAATCAATGATAGTGGCGCAGGGATATTAGTCCCCGGGACATAAGCCCCAAATTTTATTTTTGGGACTTATGTCCCAATTAAGTGGGACATAAGTGGGACATAATTTCGATTTGGGACTTATGTCCCACCCCATCGGGACATAAGTCCCAACATTTTTTTGTCGAAAATGGGACATAACTCCCAAATTTTTGGAGATAATATTTAGCAAAATATTGCGGATTTCCATTAGGCACCCAACAAACAAACTTCACAAGTAAACAAAAGATATGTTTTTAATTATCTACCGGCAAAATGGACATATAAATTAATTTTTTTTAGCCATTGCTTCTTCGTTTATCTTTGCAAAACAGATACTACACATAACTCATGTTAGCTTAGTCCCACTTCAGTGTGGGTTTCCTTTCATGTTTTAAATGCACTTCTTGTCCAGTTTTAAGTAGGTATCTGCAAGGCAAGCAGACTACTTATTTCAAATGGTAGGTCCTGGCACACTGCACAATAGGAGCGATCAAAGCGATCAAAGGCGTAGCCAAGAAACGATGCGAAGGGGATGATCGATTTTCAACCTAAATGCGTAGCCGAAAAAAAATTTGAGCAAGGGAGGATCGATCCTCCCTCCGCCTTTAGATTCTTCCCACGTAAAATTGTATCCCTCATAATATGGTGGGGTGGTGTGTGCCAGAAATTACCACCTACAGTATACGAAGTCGATGAAGAGTCAGAAACTTCAGAAAATCGTTCTTCAATTAAAATCTATATACCTTACAGCTTACACAAAATCTATATACACAATTAATAATTGGATAAACATTAAATATGCTATCAATTAAAAATGTCGTTCTGATTAAGGCAATGTTTCAATTTTACTCAACGATTTTAGATGCCCGGAATGTTCCATCCAAATTGGGCTTCTAAAATCGTGTTTTTGTAAAAAGATTTATATCCAAAAGACTTTGTGGCGGTATTGGTATGCGTCACTTTTCGCAAACTGCTAGTAACTGCATTTTAGTTGTAAATATAAGGGATGTTTAAAACTATACCAAGACAACAGAGCCAAACACCTATTTTATACTGCTTATATTTATTTATTACGTGACCTTCTTTGTGAATGATCTAAGCTTATCTAAAGATATTGGGACTTATGTGTTATGTCCCACTTAATTGGGACATACGTCCCAAAAATAAAATTTGGGACTTATGTCCCTGCGCCGAATTGAATTTGTATGAAATTATTTTGCTAGGCCTATATAGAATAAAAACAAAAAAAAACACACCAAATGTAAATTGTGCGATAACAAATTGTACTTTATTATCGAGATAAATATATCTAGGTATCTTACGAATTTTAAGTGTGAAAAGTGACAAATATTCTCACCTGCATGCGAAATAACATAGAAAAGACCAAAACAATCTCAACACCTCAAAATTTCACAATTCAGCAATTGACGGCGCACGACCATCGAGAAGCCAATGCATACACAGAGAGTGACAGTTTGGTGCGGATTGTGGAGTATGGACCATTGCACCATTTTTCTTCGAAAATTATGCTGGGAACAACATTTCGCTCAACGGTGGGCGTTACCGAGCAATGTTAACCGACTTTTTTTTTACTGAAATTAAAGACATGGATTTGGACGACCTATAGTTCATGCAGGATGGCACGCCATGCCTCACGGCCCATGCCACAATCGATCTTTTGCGCACCAAATTCCCAAATCGTGTTATCAGCCGTCTTGGCGATGTCAATTGGCCGCCTTGGAGCTACGAATTGACCCTTTGGGACTTTTTTTTGTGGGGAACCATGAAGGACCGATGTTATGCCAACAATCTGGAAACGATTCAAGCACTTAAGGCCAATATCCGTGAGCTACAGGTCTTAGAAAATTGGAGTGACAGAATGCGCTACTATGCGAAGCCAGCCAAGGCAGCCACTGGAACGACGCGACGTTGTGTTCCATAATTAAGGGGAATGTTTGATCTTACTAATAAAGCCATAATACACTGGTCGGCATAAGTATTTTGACAAAACTAAAGTTAACTCTACTCATAATTTGAACTTGCTTCATGTATCTACATTTTGGCATCAATGGAAAGGACATGATACCGAGAAAAAAAGTCAAAAAAGTAGACATTCACAAAAATTCTAATTTCTAAAATTTTTAAATGGGTACTTAATGGGTTAAGGAAAGTTTTGTATCATTCAAACGGAATTTAAATGACCTTTCCATTGGTGCCAAAATTAACATGAAGTAAGTTTAAAATTATGAGCAGAATTAACTTTAGTTTTGTCAAAATACTTATGCCGACCAGTGTACATGGAAAACAATTAATTTTGTTGCATTTTTAAAAAGAAACTTTTATTTGGCTCACCCTTTATACAATAAAAAAAAAATAGGTGGCGCAACAGGCGGTAGACACCCAAGGCCTAGCTTCTCGCAACCATTCGTTTGTGTGAGTTTATATTTTTGGGACGAATGGAAAGTACCTACAATTTTATGCCGAATCCGAACGGCTGAATTGAGAAGCTTTTTCAGGACAGTCATACTCTCGGATGTTTGTCAGACGTTCGCGAGAGGTGGCGCAGTAGAAAAAACCTTAAGATGTAATTGTGTTTTTCCGGGGATCGAACCTGGTATCCCTCGCACAGTACTACACTACATTTATACTATAGAAGTGTTAAATAACATGAAGGAGATCGCTGGTGACTTTAACTGTCAAATGAGAAACATTTTTAATAGCTTTCGTAGACGCTTTCAATTCTACAGGTTAATTTCCCTTATAACCCTTAACGGGGTTAGACCGCAGTTAATTTTCATAAACATTGATAAGCATTGATAATTTTCATAAACAAAGAAAAATACCACAGAGGCCTCAGAAAATCTGACAGTTAATGAACATTAACTAAAGACTCAAAAATCCACTCAACATTTCTCTCCTGCAGCACTATATTTGCGAAAACCTGGGGATCATCTCTTAAAATTATTCTCTGGATTTACAAGACTTTTCTAGGACGCCTATCCCAGCAGGAAATAATGGAGAGATGGGCTTGTACCTAACCCGCAATCCATGGTCGTATTTTCGGACGGATTAAAAATTGACACTATGGAGTTGGGTCAAGCGTCTTTTTCGAAAGACAAAATTGGTACGTCTGTCTTCCGGACCATAGTTGTCTCTTTCAAGGAGAGGTCGTGTCAGTGGCAACAACAGCCTGTGAGTATGTGGTAAGTGCAATAGCCCCTGAAGTTATTACCTTCATTATCGACAGTTAGACTGCGATAAAAACAATAACTGCGCAAGAAATAAAGTTTAAGTTTGTGAAATGCGCCGTCACGAAGAACTTGATTTTCTGGGATAACAGCACAATGTATCGCTCTGCTGGATCCCGCCACATGAAGGCATTCCAAGCAATGAGAAAGCGGACGATTTAGAAAGATAGGGTTCGATATCTGTTTAAAAGTAAGGTGATCCTTCTGTAAATACCCCGCCTTGTACGCTCTAGCTCGAAGCAGCGATAAACGCCTTAGAAACTTGTTCTACCACAAGAAGGCTATAGCCGTCGATCAGTGAAGACAGAACCGAAAGACTATTACCCAAAGACCATTCACACCCTCGCTGAAATTATAACAGAGCACAATACTTTGAGGTACAACATGAGAAAAATGCGCCCGACGGATGAGGACTTTGTAGACACTGCGAGGATGAGGGAGTTCTTGAGGGCACAACTTCCTATGTTACACTGCTCAGGTCTCCAATACACCAGGTATAAACCCCTTGGGAAATACTTCTTCCAAGATGGAGACGAGCTTTCCAGCATATTAACAGACAAGATAATGAACTTAATCAAATCCTCAGGATAGTTTGGTATGTATCAGCACAGCATGTAATTGACTTCAATATTTATAGACCAGGGTTATAATGGGTAGGGAAGGGAACAACCTTTTTCTTCCAACGGTCATCACAATGGGTCAGTATTGACCTTAGCGTGGCACGGAGTACTCCTATTCAGCATACAAAACTTAACCTAACAAACAAAATACTTTCAAATACATTATATAGCTTCTGTGAATATTCAAGGGGTGATCGAGAGAAAAGGTGCTCATCTGATCTAAGATATCTAACACGAAATGACCTCGTAAGAGAGAAATTCAATATACCGGACTATGAACGCTCCTCCCAAAGATAATGGTAACTTTAAATTCGTTGAGTGTAACAAATGTCTTTTAGAAAGACGAAGGCTAAACATGAATACTGCATTTGAAAAGGTTTCAAAACGTCAGCATATTTTGCGGCGCTACAGACCGGGGTTAATCCAACATTATAATAGACCAGCGATTCACAACCTGGGGGTCCGCGACGGCCTTTCAATAAAATATCAAAAATACCTACGTCTTTATTATCATTCCAAAGTGAAACACAAACAAACGTTGTTCACCAAAATTATTTCCTCATTACTTTTCATATAATCTACCATTTTCCTACCCCTCTCAATAACAAATGTATGAACCATGTTTCAGTTACAAAAACTATTCCATTAGGTACCTATAAAAAGTTTAAAACAAAATAAAGAAGACTCGATAATCGGCTGATTCTCCTATTTTGTTGTTTTCAAGGAAAAGTGTATCTGCATTTGAATCCGAAAATTGCAGTAGGCGACATTTGAACCGTTATGGGTATTTTTGTCCGGGCAAATCTCAGAATGTCATTATTGTTCTGTCTCGTTCGCATTTAGTGTTTATTCTTCAAAATATTATATAAATACCTAGTCGTCGTATTCCCAGTTGCTTTCCTAAAATATGGAACGCTGGCTAAAAAGGAAAATTACTGAAGGCGTTAACTCCAATCCGGGAACATCGACTTCAAAATTCGGTGATGAGAGTAAAACTAAAAAACACCGAAAATATTCCTCTGAATATCTTTCGTTTGGATTCGGGTGTTTAGATTCAAATGGTGAAGAAAAGCCACAGTGTGTTTTGTGCTGCGATGTTTTGAGCAATGAATCGATGAAGCCAATTAAAGCGACATTTTGAAACAAAGCACAAGGAATATAAAGATAAACCTCGTGAATTTTTTAACATAAAACTACAGGAGTTACAGAGGAATCAGAAATCTCTAAGGAAAGTCGCTACAGGAAGTAGCAATGAAAATGCTGTATTTGCATCCTACCAAGTGTCCCTGATGATAGGTAAATTTGGAAAATCTAAAATAATGCTCTTGTATCTTACCCAGGTTAATTTTTTGTTGACAGGCAAAGCTGGAAAAGCTCATACTATCGGTGAATATTTGATTTTACCGGCAGCAAAGGTATTAGTGGCAACTATGTTGGGTGAGAAAGCAGCACATAATTTAGATATAATTTCTTTATCTAATGACACTGTCAAGAGAAGAATTGTTGAAATGTCCGGAGATCTCAAAACTCAGCTTATAGAAAGAATAAAGCAGAGTTCCTATTTTGCGCTTCAATTGGCTGAAAGCACGGATATATCTAACAATGCCAATCTAATGACGTAGATATGTACGGTATGAATTTAAAGACTATGTGACGATTTCTTGTTCTACCTGCCTCTTCCTGTCCTGACCATACTACCGGAGAAGCTATATTTAATCTCTTAAATGAGTTTATTACATCATGTGAAATAGATTGGACAAAATGTGTAGGCATTTCCACTGATGGTGCAAGAGCAATGTCCGGATGCAAAAGTGGTCTACGTGCTCTTGTTAAAAATGTTGCACACGAAGCTACGTGGCAACATTGTTGCATACATCGAGAGGCATTGGTGCCAAACGAATACCAGCAGAATTAAAAAGAGTTCTCGATGAAGTTGTGAAGATACCTAATTAATTTTATAAAATCCAGGCCGCTAAATCACCGAATATTTAATAAAATATGTAATGATATGGGCAGCATCCACAGTCAGCTATTACTCCATACTGAGGTTCGTTGGCTATCGCGAGGAAAAATTCTTAAACGCTTTTTCGAGCTACGTGAAGAAATAAGAATGTTTTTCCTTAAAGAAAGTAATTTGTCATTTGAATTGCGCGACCGTTTTAATGATTTTACGTGGTGCGCCGCACAAGTTGCATATTTATGTAATATTTTTGGCTATTTAAATGAGTTAAACATGGATTTAACTATCTTGGGGATAGAGGCCAGAGCACAACCCTCCATCCTCCATGGCATCGACCGAGACCGAGACCGAGATGCACAACAAAAAATATTCACCATGCTCTCCCATCAAACCTCACAAAAGGTATTTCTCCTCAAGCACATCTCATATGCAAAAATCCTATATGAATTATGTGTCTCACTTAAGATCCGCCTCCTATCGGTCCGATCCAACAAAAATAATTTTCTCCCACAGCGACCACCAAACCAGGCACCACTGCCAGCCACGATATTCCACTCATATCCAAAATCCATCACGAAATCTCCCCATGCAATCCAACAACGCCAGTGTTGCCAGAAATTTTCTAAGAGAATATGCCAAATTAAGAAAAAAATATGCTAAATTGTATGGAGGAACTAAGCAAAATATGCTAACGTTTAAAAACAACTTTTTTATTACAAAAAGAAAAAAGGAATAAATATAAACACAACATGATGTCTATCTATATTTAGATTTAGATTTAGTTATTCAAAAGCACGTCAATTAGGTAGAACTAAAACTAAAGTCCGTATATGACTCTACATTTCTTCATTTTTATCACATTAAATCATCTTAAAAAATCAGCTGCTTGTAAAAGAGATAGATAAAAAACAACACCAGCCATCACATTAATATTATTTTACTTATTACTTTTGTACTTTCAATAACAATTTAATAAAAGATATTTTTATAAAAACTATTTTGTTTTATTAAAATGTAACATTTTTACTTGTATGTGGGAGTTACGTTGTTTACAGTGTATGGCTACCTAATGTTATAAGTTTTATTGTTGGGAAGGGTCCGCCGACTGATAAATTCGTTGCTAGGGGTCCGTACGCTTTCAAAGGTTGAGAAACGTTGTAGTAATAGACTATACACTATACAGCGACTGCTATACACTTTACAAACAGACGTAATTTATAGATTACGTCAAAGTTTAAACAATCCGCAATCCTTTGTTGACTATAAATCACGTTAGATGAACGTAGAAGTTAAATTCGAATTTGTTATAACATAACTTCCAACACAATGACCTATTTTGTATATGTGTATTGTAGGTATATGTTCAGCTATATATTGTATGTAGTTTTCTAAAAGAATCCTTTTTAGTTCAAATAAATAAGACTATGCGGTATACGCTATATTTGAACTAAAAAAGGAAAATCACCGACATCAAAAGGATACGAACTCTTTGTTAAAAATCTACATTCCACGAGTGTAAAATACTTCAAGCGCGAGACTTAAAAGTCTAACGAAGCCACTACTTAACTTGTGTATAATGTGTATTGTATTGACAAAGGGAGAAAGGATATCCGTGCATGTCAATATACTGTAGATTTATTGGTGTTTGAAGAAGATCTTCTATACTATCAAGCCAGCTATATTAAGGATTTATCTGCTGCCTCATGGTAAGCGGAACATATAAATAGTTCTTTAAAAGCATACACAATTCTATACAATTTCATTTTACGTAACAAAGCCCAGAGCAGAGCAAGGCAAATAGGATGTCGTTTAACGACTTTGATGAACTATGAACTGGAAGTTTTCACATTTTTAATTCAATATCAATAGGTATTCCGTAAGAAAGAGTTATGGAAACAGAGTTGGGTTATGTGTGCTATGTGTGCGTTGGGTATCCATGTTAAAATATCTATATTATAGGTGTGCAAACAAAAGGTACAGATTCGATGATTCGATTTGCTTTAAAAATAGGAAGGGTGTACATTGTACCTACAATAGAGGTTGAGTTGAGAGTTGCAGACCAATTTTCGGCAATATATAGGATGTAGGTTACTTAAAAGTAAATAGATAGGTTGAAGACCTTAGACCTCAGTTTTGACTCATCCAGTTTACTCACATCTAATAATTCATTTGTCTATTTGTTAAAACGAAGATACATTCAGACGATCAGGTTTTGAAAAGCGACTTGTAATAAGTTACTCGTACAACCCGATTAAAAGTTTAGAGCTGCCCTTTCTTTGAAACCTCTCAACTTAAAGCCATATGATACAAGATGCTAAAAAGTAATAATATTTAATATATATGGCAATCCAGACCTAATCGCTTCGTAAGGTATTTTCGAGGGTATTTTTGTCAAGATAAATTGTCGTTATCATTAACAATCTCGCTTCTAAAGCAGGCAATTTTGTCTCTGAAAGCGTCAATTATCGTCGGCGGATCATTGATGTTCGTACGATCTAAAGTTTCTTCTTTTTACTACAGCTCGTATAGCTCTTCACCTTCAACAAACCTTTTCGATGCCAAATTGACGTGAGACCACACGGAGAACTTTCCGCTTAAAGCAAGTGAGTGTGTTATTATTTCTCATTGACGAGGCACATTATCGGTCTTATAAAACGTCTGCTTAATTGCCCGTCAGGGGGTTTTGTTACCGCTGATATCATTAATGGAATTTACCATTGAGTCTAGGTAGACAATTCTTTTCACTACCTCAAAAATATAATGTTTGCCCAATGTTGAATGTGAGCACCGTATTTATTGGTTTTGAATAAACCAATTTCATAGGTATATGCTTAGTCCTGAATATGCTAAAAATTAAACAAAAAAAAATACAAATTCCTGCTTAAATTTTTCTCAATATGTTAGAAGTTAGTCAGTTGACCACACGAAAAACAAAAAAAAATTGTGGTTCAATGTAGATACAATAAACACGAATTTGAACACTTTTGGGTCATCTGATTAGTATTGGGACGAACTGAAAAAATGTGTTTTTAGTAGATTGTATTATAGATTGTAATTGTTCTCTGAGTAAGCTATCTTATACATTACACTAACAATCTTTTTCTTCTAATTATATAATACCTACCTATTGAAATGAGAGATACCCGAACCCGAATGAGACCAACATGTTGTTTTTTTATCTTATAAATATGTTGACATGAGACAGGAACCTAATGCTCATGGTCATGATCATGACCACACAGTACACTTTACAACCGCGAGGACATCAACTTTCCGAAACTCCTTTTGTTACAGGACAGGCAAACTTTGGAACTCGCTTTCTGGGGATATATTTCCAGAAGACTACAATTTGCAGCAATTTAAGTGCAGTACTAACATACATCTGCAAAGCATCTCGGGGCGTATTTAAAAAAAACATATTTCAAGGAGATAGCATTAATACCTAAATAAAGTGGGTGACTGAAACATAATAAGGAAGGCTTTTCGCATACAATGCAAAACAAAATGCATAAAACACGTCGCAAACATTTTGTCTTACTACATATTTCATCCGCAACCGCAATATTTACCCCGCACAAACCCTTAAAGTCGGCTTTTAATCTTTCCTTCTTTGCCTTTAAAGCAACTCCAATTGGTTCGGGCATATCAAAAAAGAATTATTCTTCTCATAAAGCATAATTTTTATCTATTTTAATATTTAACCCTGGAGATCTAAACATTCGTCTTACAGACTATATGCACCACATGGACATTCGCTCGTTCGATGTGACCGGGTTTCAACAGCTTGTTCTGGTCCACAGTACCTTCCTTATTAGTCACGTTAATGCCTCGAAGGTGGTGTTTATGGTAGTGCGGTCGTTAACTTTGGAGATTTTGTGTGACCGTAGTCAATTGGATGTGTAGTATTTACGTTACTTTTTTTTAAAGAGTTGAAATAACTCACATATTATTAACATTTACTATTTTAACTATTATTTTATTATACTTCATCATTTATTATAATTATTAAACCAGAGCACGTCGTAAGTAGCGGTCGATAAGTCCCAAAATTTTCTCTTTTAGTTCAGCCAAGTACACGCGATGACAAAGACCCAATATCGTTACTGCAACTGCAACAAGGGCATTTATGGAGAACGCACAATAAAAAATTGTAGTAAATGTTTACCAACATTTGTACTTTCATTTAATAGAGAAAATTATACTTCTTCGATCTATGTATTTATTTAAGAATTTATAATGTCGTCATAAAAAATATAAATTTTTTAATTCGTAGTCTGTAAGGCGAATGATTAGTTATTGTGTGACTCCAAAATAAGTTTAGTAATCTAGGGTTAAGATAAAAATCTTACCTTAAAGCGGAAGAAGCGTATGATATAAATTTTAAATTTTTCATATTAGTTCTGCATCCGGCAAAATTTGTATCCTTATCCTAACATATAATAAATTTGTTTGTTTGTATGTAACACTAACGCCTTATGTTATGTTATCACGTACGGGTCAGCTAGTTCCAAATAGTACTTTTCAAAGTTCCGTAAATTCCGTTATTGAACCAATGGCAATCATTTATGTCGGATATGTCCATCGAACTCAAATATTGAAACTTGTCCAAATCACATATCAATATTATGTACATGGTTTACAAGTTTAAGGTACATTTTCGGGAGATGTCACCGGAAGGGAAGTATTTGAATAACAAGTCTTAGGGTCAAAAGTATGTAATTTATAATTTATTCCAATTTGTTACATCTACATTCTATAAAAATATTGGGGATCTAGATTAACAAATACTAGAGGCCGAGAACTATATGAAACTATTAAAGAAGATGGCGCGAAATATCACTCAACGGGAAAACCCACCTACTGGCCAACAGATAGGGATAAGACCACAGATCTTGTCGACTTCTTAAATCTAAAAATATGCCTTCAAATAAAATAAATGTAGAAGAAGTGTCTGATCTTCAATCAGATCACTATTCAATACTTCTTACATTTGGTGATAAAATAATAATAAAAGAACAAAACCCAAAACTAATTAATAGATTGACTGATTGCAACTACTTCAGACAGACGTTGGAAGAAAGTATCCAATTATCATCAGCTGTTCAAACAGAAGATAAACTTGAGGAAGCAGTGCAAAAATATTTCCACTGAATATACAAAAAGCTGCATGGGCTACAGCTCTCAATCCTAATGAAGATAATAAGATTATCAAGGTTTCGAAGTAAGGTGTTGAAGAAGATAAACCTAACTTGCCAAAGAAATTAAAGAAGGCACAAATATAAAAAAAGGCCCCAGGGTTCGATTTAATCACATGTGAAATCTTAAAACAATTTCATCGAAAAGGTTTAAAAAAAACTAGCTCAGATTTTAAATGCTGTATTTAAGTTAAGATATGTTCCTAGCATGTGGAAAGTCGCGGAGGTGATAATGATACCACAACCAGGCAAACCACCTAGCGAGGTAACTTCATATCGCCCAATGTCAATACTATCAATGTTGTCCAAGTAAAAAATAATAATTGACGAAAAATTGTTAGTACCAAATCTCCAATTTGGATTTAGAATCTAAAGAACTGCCTCAAAAATTCAGAAGAGTTCTATCGAATAAAATTGCAATAGTGGATTCGATAGCGTAGCTAGATTTTGGGCATTAGTACACAAAATTAACTGGGCACCATAACCAATAGGAACTTCACAAAAATGTATTAATTTTTAATATCCTGCCTATCTGTTACAATGGTCGCTGTGTAGTGGATCCTCAATAATTCTTAATATTTCGCCACCGACTCTAAATCATCAAGTGCAATCCCCAAAAGTGGCAGAGGAGAGATTTCTACTAACATACAGAGTCCATTGAACATGCGTTTTGAAGATTACCATTAATCTAGGGCTAGGATTCTGTACATGAAAACGTTCAATCGTTTTCGTTTGTACGAACGTTTTGCTGTATGTATTTTCGAAAACGATATACCTAGCTATTTTGTAGACGTAATTATACCCGGTACCACACTGTGGTGAGGGTATATTCACTTTGTCATTCCATTTGTAACGCCCATAAGGAGGCGTTGTAGGTATGACAAACTATATATATTATTGATCAGCATCACTTTCTTAGTCGATCTAACGATGTCCGTCTGTCTGTCCGTCTGTCCGTCTGTCTGTCCGCACGATTACGGCCGTAATTTAAGAGCTATCGACTTGAAATTTGGTATGTAAGCTTTTATCCACCAAACTGAGGCTAAGTTCGAAGATGAGCAAGATCGGATGAAAACTACTACTACCTCCCATACAAAAATATCAGATTTATATAGCTTTTTATGTTAAAAATTAAATTTAAATAGCTACAGTAAAGATAGCAAGTTTAAACTTTGCACATATTGTTTTAATAATATTTAAAAATTTTTGACAAAAAATGAGCTTGATCGAATAAAAAGTACCCACACCTCCCATACAAATATATAATTTTTTAATACTAAAATATTTTTTTTATTTTACAATAATATAGTACCGGGTATTTGAGCTTCGGCATAGTCGAAGATAATTGTCTTACTGGTTTTATTTTACAATAATATAGTACCGGGTATTTGAGCTTCGGCATAGTCGAAGATAATTGTCTTACTGGTTTTTTATTTGTTTTTTCTGTTCATGTAACTCCAAAAACGAAAGATATTTTCGTTTCGTGCGAAAGGAAAACAACGACAGCCTTTTGACGGTTTTAATTTTCTTTGATTAATTCAACAGTTAAATTCAATTTGCGGCTATTCTAACCATAAAAGTCAAATGGTTTGTACTGCATAAAAGTTGTGTGTCTTCCATAATGGCGATGGTCCTCATGGTTACTTTGTGTGGAAAGACTGCACAATTAAATCGAAAGAAGTCTAATAACAATGCAACCAAGGAAATGGAAGAAAGTCGATATTTCTGTGTGAATACAATACACTGCTTCTTAAACATTTTCGAATTGGAAAAAGAAAACGAAAGGAGTTACTTGAAGCAAATTTTCGATTTCCCATGATTTCTTTCGTTTTTTAAAAAGCGAAAAAAGGTTTCTTTTCGATTTATACAGAATTTCACCCTTGACGAAATACACCCTATTGGATTGCAGTATGTACAAAAGTTCTCTTTCGAGAGCAACCCAGTAGAGGTATCTCTACGTTTTCCACTGATTGAGTATTTTAGTTACCTATATGAAGTAAAATATTCTTGCAACAATTCCGCTCTCATCATGAATGGTTTATACATAAACTATTTTTTTTTTATTTTATATAATGTATATAGAAATTGTTTTCATGCCATTCGCTAAAACCGAAAATGTTTAGGAACGATTATTAACCATTAATGGACAAATTCATAAAATTCAACTTAGCTTAAAATTTAAACGGCTTACAAAAATATTTTTTTTTTACAAAGGAGTCAAATTTTATTACAGAATTAAAATAAAATAAAGATACATTAAGTTTTGATGCCTTCATCTACATGTACTTATCCTATTAAAAGCAAAAAAATATCCAGGAGAGGGGCACTATTTCTTATATCATGTTATAAGAAAAAGACTTCATAATTGGAGGTATTCTCTAACTTAGGGATGTTGCTAAGAGCATAGATTGTTCATAAGACGGAGTTTCCGCTTATTCACATGCATTTGCTAAAATCCAACCGGTACTACAAAAATGTACTAGTCTACAATATCCCTATACGTATAGCAGAAATGTGAGAAAAATGTATTAGAAACGTAAGACAAATAAAAAGAAATACAATGCCATTTAGTTAAAATAGATAGCTAGAGTACAAGAATATGTGTTTTATGAGCACATGGCATACAATATACAGGATGGGAAAAAAGTTCTAACTTGTAACTCATCCCGCAACATGATGTTGTTATAACAGTACAAGGAAAAGTGAAATTAGCTACTTTACTCATACAGAAGAAAAGTTACATTGAAAAATCACAGTTTGAATGTATGTATTGTATGTATTTAGTGATAGAAGTGTTGATAAATAAATAAACAAATATATAGAAAGAGCCATAAACAAAGGACACTTGTCATAGACAGATTGCTAAACTTATGTATGTTGAATAGAGAAAAAGATACAAAAGAGAAAAGAAAAGAAAATACATTTTATATCTACTCACCTTTGGTGGTCTTAAATCCTTGATTTATTGCACGAGTTGTCCTTACGGCGGCACGATAAATTCGCCAATAAAAAAATAACATAACGAACATGGGTATGTAGAATGATCCTAATGCTGAATAGAGGACATAGCCTCTATCGTTTGTCAGTTCACACTTCCAAGGACATGGACGTGGTGAGCCTAATTGTGTTGTAGATATAGTTGTTGATGTAGCATAATAAAGCGTATTGTTTCCCCGGTTATATGTTGTTTCAACATCTAACTACAAAATAGAAAAGAAAAATTTACTGCTTAGAGAGATAATAATGAGATTAGGGAATAGAATAATACTCATACATATAATATGTATCTGTATACTTTATTTCGAAACAGTCTGGGAAAATAAAAGCTCTTCAACGAATATACTACAAATCGGTGAAAGGAAAGTAAATAAATACATATCTACATAAAACTGAGTGGCCCATTTATAAATTTGTTCCCACCAAAAATTCAAATCAATAAAGGACTTTAAAAGGGACAGAAATCCTATCGCGACATCCCAAAAGATGCCGCTGAGACAATTAAACAACAATTCAACTATTCAACTGTCAAGTAACATCGTGGAAACGATTCTGATTGAATGATTGCTATCTTCAGTTAAAATCAAATATGTATCTAGTAAATAAGATAAGTATATCGTATATTATCTCAAGAAGCAATAAATAGATTTGAATGCGGTTTCCTGTTATGACTTATAATCTTTATCAGAAAAGGATTTCAATCAAATCAAATTTTTACTAATTTTAAGATCATTACAAAGCTGTAACTTCACTTCGGCTTATTGGATTTCTCTGATTCTCTTAAGCTATAAATCACCGCACTGCTTTGCTTAGTCTTGAATGTGGGAAATGCTCAAAAAGAATCATCAAATCAGTTGGCCAGTGCCACATAGGATTGCAGGATGTGATCTGGAGCGACTGTCTCGTTACACCTATCTTCCTAGCGCGTTCCCTGAGCATGCATTATACTATAAATTTCATTACCCATCTTAGACACTGGAGATTAGGCCTTCTGTATTTGTTTGTACTTGAATATATTTCTAGCAACTATTGTATACAATAGAAATTCGAAAAAAAATTCCGAACAGAAATTGTCAGGGTCAATCCCAACTAGTGAGAATCGTTCAATCAAAATCAATATATTTCAACGGCGGTCCTAGGGGTCATATACCAATCCTAAAATGCCATAAAATGACATAATGTGATGCGGTGTTTAATTGAAAAGCCGACTTATTTCAGGAACTTGCCGACTGTATAGAAATCACGAAAATCAGCCCAGCGGTTATCGAGTTATATCCAACGTCATCCAATTTCACCCTATAGAAGATGTTTTTTGTATATGGGAGGACCCACGCCCCTTTGTCCAATTTTGACCAATTTTCACAGGAAATATCCCGGGTCAATATCTAAGATCACTTGTAAATTTGAGCTCAATCGATTCGGTGGTCTTCGGGAAATAAGATTTTGATTGTTTTTTTTTTTTTTGTATGGGAGGCACCATACAGGAACACCACTGGGCCAATACCTAAAGGACCATTCACGAGCGACCAAATATATACAAACGAACGAATATTCGCAAGTTTTGACAGTCCGTTCACATGAACACTTTTTTAGGTCGCGGCAGTTCGCGAATTTCAGCCATCAGCTGTATTAAGAAAACAAGTTTATAAAGAGTTTAAATAAGTAACGAAATTTCGTTTTCCAAACTTTTTGCCGCGAACGAAAACACCCTTGCCCCGAATTGTCAAAGTTCGCAATCCACATCAATTAGCCGAGTTCCACAAACTACGAATAACATATTCCTTCGAATTTAACCTCAAATTAGAAATGCCGACCGACCTTTTTAAAATCGAATTGAAACTCGCTAAATTTTAAGGATTTCAGTCGGCTTATTCACCGATGCCGACCGTCCTTTTTAAAATCAAATCGAAACTGGCTACATTTTAAGGAGTTCATGTGGAACCTTTGAAAATGCCGACTTATAGGTATACATTTACAAGTTTAAAACCTATACCTAATGAAAATCCAAACCTAAGACCTAATTTTTGAAAATTGCTGATTTGCCGACTCTTGCCGACCCCCTCGCTGGGCCCCTGATAGCACGCTATGAAAAGAATATCTATTGCTCAAATTTTATTATTTGGCATTCCCTTCATTTTCCTTAACTATATACCTTACCGTCCGGACCTACATAGACTACTACTTAAGTACTTACTTACCTACAACACAGAAAGTAATCCAAAATGGGCAAATCAATTTTTAAAAAAATACTTTTTAATACAAAAGTTCTGTCAAATGTGCTGATAAAGAATTTGTGAATTTTGGTGAAAAGTCATTTACCAACCGTGTGAACTGACAATTTTTCATTGGAGAAAACATTGTCAAATCAGCCGGCCGTCAGCTAATGACATCGTAAACAATTTAATAAATTAGCACCATTTCTTTATTATATATTTTGTAGAAATATTTTTTTAAATTTACATTTAAACTAAATACCTATACTTTTTCAAAGCACTTTGGGTAACATGCGAATTAAACAAATGTTCATTGAATTTGCCTACAACCAAAATACTATTTTCAATAAGAATTGGGTTCCCATATATTTTTTAATAATTTCTTTCGTTATAAGCGAAATGACAAAAAATAATACACGCCTTTACAACCGAATACAAGCCCAACTGTTAACCATTAACCTTTCTGATGTTATCTCGTACAATTTAATAGTCCTGCGTTATGATATGACCTTGATCATTATGCAAGCAGTTGCCCAAGACTGTATAAAATGTAGGGTAGACTGGGTACGGTTGAAACACAGGACGGTTGAAACAACGCAAATATCTCGCGAGCCATATGCGCAGCGTGTTTGAGTATTAGGGGTGGATGAAGCAGAAACAAGTCCTTAGCAGTGTTGCCACTAAAAAAAAGTGAATCCGGTCAAATCTGACCGAATGACCGGATTTTTATTTTCTAAATCCGGTCAAAAAATCCGGTCAATAGTTAAAATGAGAAATTTTGACCTGAAACCCGGTCAAAAATAGAAAATACCTATACCTACCTATACAATTTACGAATTTTTATGTTAGCGCTGCATTATCGATGTTTAGAAAACGTTTTTATAATATGTGAATCTTGAGTTTGTGAACTTGTTTTTTATTTCGTTTGTTTAAAATTTATTGAAACTAATTTTTCAGTTTATATGACATGTTTTAAGTTCTGAAATACACTTTTAGTGCATGATCATACACGCCTTCCAATGAACGTCGTGTCCAGCGACACAGGTAGATTTTGAGTGAGTAGATAAAGGAGAATGGTAGATAGCATAGAAAATGCACAGAAAATCCACTTTCAGAAGATACAAATCTTCATTTGATATTTGCGTTGATAGAGTGAGGACGTCAAAAACGTCAACGTGCCAAATTTTATTTCATTGCAATGACGACGCCTGGTTTTTGTGTATAGCCAAATCGTTAATGGAAATGAAAGTCATGAGAAGATGTGTGTGGCCAGGCCATGTACTAAGGCCGTGTCAATAATTAAATACATAATTAAATAATTATTCTCGGATAATTTTCTGACACTTGAAAAGAGTAGTTCACCAAACTCCAATCTGATATTTATCGAATTTCACACTCTAATTAATTCAAATTCATTGTTTAATTTCCTCTTCAACATTCTAGCAAAAGAAAACGTCAAGAAATTAGCCTATAAGATAATTTATTATCCTGCTCCCGGAGCAGAATAGGGCAACTTAATTTTTCCGGTCAAAAAAGAGTTTTCCGGTTAAAATCGTTTTTCGTTCCGGTCAAAAAACGGTTAGGCCGGATTTCAAAATTTTCTCCGGTCAGAGTAAAGAGATTTCGGTCAGATATGACCGGAATCCGGTCAGAATGGCATCACTGGTCCTTAGACGAATTTCAGTCTTCCTTCGTTCGTCGCGCAGTCCAGTTGGGAATAGGATGTTGTTTTGTTTTTAGACAGGCCAAAGTAAGTATTTTTGTTCGGTTATTTTTCTTTTTACTGTGGTTTCTATTCATGTGAGATTGTTGTGTGTTTTATTTTGTACGCAGTAAAGAGTGTAGAATACAACATGGTGACTATTTTAAATGTAGCAGTCTTGTTTCTTTTACTTTATAATTTTTTTTACTTGAAGGAGGGGTTGGGGACGGTTGAAACAATTTTTCGGGGGACGGTTGAAACAATGTGTTTACTTATCTTTCGTGCCCCGAGAACGTGTGAGGAAGACTTCTAGAGGAAATGTGGAATTGTCAACATTTAACGATGCTTATGAGTAGGTGAAGGCAGGATATTTATTGCACAGGGCGCGAAGAAGCATGGAATAAATTGCTCGCTTCTATTATTTTTTATTTTTATTATTAAATTATTATTATGTATTATTATTATTATTGTTATTATTTTTAAATTATTTAATGAAGTACCTACCTACGGTTTTTCGCTTTTTATTTATTTTTGATAATTTTTTTTTTGTTTAAGAATAATATTAATTTTTTTGTAGTTTTCGTTTTTTTTTTAAATTAATATAGAACATTGATGTGATAAACATTGTTAAACAGAGCCATTATTTGAAATAAAAAATTAATTATATATGTAACAATGTAAGATTTTGTATTATTTGCACGTGTTTCAACTGACCCCCCATGCTGTTTCAATCGCCCCTGGTATGGGTACGGTTGAAACAAATTGGAATTTTTTTTAAAATTTGATGTACGACGTAATATAAGACACAGGGTACTCAAAAAACAGTGTCCACTTATAGATGAAAACATGCTCTTACATTTCACATAACTTCATTATCGCTCAGCTTATAAAAGGCAATGTTATGGATGATATAAGCGAAATTGTTTCAACCGTACCCAGTCTCCCCTATTGCTAAATTTATGAATGCTCAAAGCTATCATGGAAAATGCTGCACCCTCAAAGAAGTAATAATTTATTAATACATTTTTAAGGTGCAATTTTTTGTTTGTCAATCCTCGCGGCCCAACAAAGTTCGAAAAGTTAAGTCATTAAATCATGACCAAACGATCAATTCCCTTCGTCTTCATTCTATTGTATCTAAGCGATACAATTTATATCAGTAATTTCATTGAATTGTCCACACAGATCCGAATATACCTACCCTTTGTGATAAAACTAACTTAATCGTATGTCCCAAACCGAATGAACTCTACAAATATGTTTGCTTCTTGGGATAGTTTGGACAACAAAGCTGACCTTAACTTATACCACCCCGAATCTCCACAGACAAATAAATCGATTTCACGACTACCCATACCCACCCCTTCACCCCTTAATGCGAATCAAACCAAATCAATGATAGCCAAACAACATGACTTTTTGGTTAGTAGGTACTTTGGTTAGTAAACCTATCCACCGCACAATACGACAATACGTCTCTGGTATGAAATCATTGTTCGAACAGTCATATACAAATATACCTATACCTACAACTTTTTACAGAATATGTACTGTGTGGTGTGTGCCTGTGCAGTTGTCCTTTCTTTATCTTAATTCCACATTGTGCTGAAGAAAATCCAGCGATTTCCGTGCACAATTGTGTTTGGAATTCGCATTACTTCTCCGGAGGGAATTTGTCGGAGCAGATTTAGAATGACAGACATTTCATTGAATTGTTTCAGAAAGTATTGGGATTCCTGAGCAATTATTTAATATTGTTTTGTCCGCTTGAGTTCGAAAATAAATTCAAAGTGGAGTGGATTTTCTCCTTCAACTAGCAGGACTGAAGCTCCCTGTGGTAATGTCTCAGATCTCAGTACCGACTTTGGAAATTCGTTTGTTTCTTCAATCTTCTTTGTGTAATGTCGCAAATTTGTAGATATCTGTCTGTAGGACAGATATTTAGGGATATGTGTATACAATATTGAATGTATTTAGGAAAACTATTGAAGCGAAAGTTACACAAATGAGGTCGTAGGGAATGGTTATGGAGGTTATTTTATTGACATGACAGTGATTCTTTATAAAGGGTGTCCCATAATTCACGCAAAATTGCGCCATTTAATAGTAAAACCATAACATGGATTGGCTACTATAGTCTAACCGAACGGGCGACGCAGGAAAACAAGCTGAAGACTTCGCCATTTGTTGCAATCTCACTCGGCTCGTTGATGAGCCCACGCGAATTCCAGACAATCCATCAAATTATGGGAACACTCTCGATCTTTTTTTCACAATAGAGCCAGATAATTATAAAATACAAATATCTGCTCTCTTAGGGAATTCGGATCATCCTTTCTATACCGATACCAGTAGGAGCGAAAAACAAGGCTTTCCGTGAATGGCGGTCAAACCCATCGGAGCAAAAAAGATCTGAATTTATAATTCTTCGAAATAGTTGCAACCAAATTATTGAATCGGCGAAGAAAACTTACAACGAAAGAGTCACTAACAAAGTAATTGGATGTTCTAACGGTTAACGCGCATTCTGCTACATGGCAAAAGTAATCTGTAATAACTTTTGTTGCTCTTCTTTTCCACCTCTAGTAAAAGAAGAAGGCACGCTAGCAACAACATCTAAAGAAAAGGCAGATCTTTTCGCTAGCATTTTTTCAGAGAATTCCACCCTAGATTCTGCACAACTAGAGCCACCAAATATCCCGAGGGTGCAAACATCGAAGGCAGAAGTGAAATTTCGGCCTCGAATAATTCAACGCATGCTTAAAGAACTATATTGCAATAAGGCAACTAGACCCGACGGAATCTCGGCTATAGTACTCAAGAGTACTGTGCACCAGAACTTGCACCTGTAATATGTAAGCTGTTTAGCCTATTCCTATTCCAACCTATTCCAAAGAAAGGGAGGAAATGTCTGCCACAAAACTATCGTCCAATAGCGTTACTTTTAATGCTCACAAAAGTAATGGAAAAGGCAATAAATGTCGAAATAATCAAATATCTAGAAGGCCACCGATTGATAAGCGACAGACAATACGGCTTTCGGAGCCGTAGTTCCACTGGAGACCGGTTAAGCTATGTAACGCACTTATGGACGCAAGCAATTGAACAACACGGCGAATCCAGAGCCGTAGCCTTAGACATATCAAAGGCATTTGACCGAGTCTGGCATAGAGCCCTATTAAGCAAGTTAGCGTCTTATGGATTACCACAACAACTCTGCGGATGGATGCACAATTTTCTACTGGGAAGATCGATCCAAGTTATTGTAGATGGTGTATCATCTAATTCGTTTGCTATAAATTCAGGAGTGCCCCAAGGATCTATTCTTTCTCCAGCTCTATTTCTTCTCCACATCAACGCCAACGATTTGTTTGGATCGACAAATAATAATTACTACAGCTTTGCTGATGACAGCACTCTTATATCCTTCATCTCGAACATTGGGCCTGTGAATGCGGCTACATCACACATTCAGAGATGTGAACAAATTAGTTCTCTAAATGATGATCTGGACAAAATCTTGAAGTGGGGAAAAGACAACTGGGTCAAAAAAGACACAGCTCACAACATTTTCTAGGAAAAACGCATCAACAGTTCCTCAGATCCAAATGGACGATCATCCAATTCATCTCAAGGACTCAATGCACCTTCTAGGAGTCACAGTCAATTCAGGAATAACACATATCCTATTTCGCAAGATCGGCGCAACAGCATGTTGAATATGCGTCATTTTCTACAATAGTAATAATAATTACTGTAACCAATTGATTATAGCCCTAAGCAACAGAGTAGATCAGCTAAAACATGAAAATAAGGGTCCAAAACAGCCAAATCCTTGCCAGATGCGACCAAAGTATCGGTTTAAACACATTTTTTTATTATTTTACATAACCGAATGTCATTTTCCATAAACAAAGAAAATGCCCTCTTGAAGATAAAAAAATGTGTCCAAGACGTTTTGCACGCAGCGAAGTCCTTGCCGACGCCAACGCTGTAAAATTGTCGAAACCCACTATCAGCAAAAACTCCAATATAACCAGACAAAACATTGAATATAACTAGAAAAATAGATAGATACGTTTTTTTATTTACTAATATTTTTGTTCAAAATTTTTACTTTAGATTTTATGACATCACACTTCCCAGTGTGGTTGATAACGTGAGTGGTTATCACAGTGCATGTTATCGGGTTTTTACAGCAGTATCGAAAAATATAACGGCACGTTCAATAGAAATGAACTGTGCAAATTGTAAGTAAACACAATTTAATTCGTAAAGGCAGTTCTTGTACTAATTCATGATCAAACAAATGTAGTACCTGAAAAGCCTCAAGATCATAGCGATAACGCTGACATACTTGCTAACACCGTTACTTCCGACGATATTCCCACTTCAGTCACTGTTCCGACTGTAATTTCGATTCAAATTGTTTGTTCTGTAGTAATTCTATGGGGTATTTTAAAGGAAAGAAGGAACGACTTATATACGGTCAAAAATTCACGTCATGCATTGTGTGCAGGATAGTACCTACTTCTTGGAAACGATGCAGTCTATACAAGATTGACAAATAGCTTCGGAGAATGATGTTCTCAATTACCAAAATTTCTTCAGGAAGGTAACAATTTGACAAAAAAAAAAAATTGTCTAAATCAAACAAAAGAACTGAATATAGATCAGCACACAAATACGCACTATCAAAAATTTTTGGGCCTTTGTGGAAGAGCGTGTATTGAAATTAAAACAATCGCTCTCCTTTGATATTGTCACTGATTTGTACCAGGAATGATTAAAAGTATCCAACAATAAACTTTTCAAAAATAGCTTTAAAGAAACTAAGGGGTAGGTATATTTGAAAAAGGGATGCAAATCCACAAAAATTGAGAATGAATGGATCATTGTGGATTCGATTACATTTAAGTACAAGGAAAATCTTTTAGCGGATTTGTTTAAAGCTGAAATCGGCATTGGGGTACAACATAATTCATTTTTGTATTGAAATTGTTACAATTTTTTTTAAATATTCTTCCTATTAGGGATATTGCTTACAAAAATGCAAAATTTTACTTTACTGCCCATTCGAATATAATGTTTTTTTTTTCACAGTCCGATTAACTGTAGTGCGCTAAACACAAATCTTAAAAAAATGTCTCTTACCGTTTAGGCGTGGCACGCCCCCAAAGTTTCAAAAATACCGTATGAAATAGTACCAGCATTTCAAGAAGTCCAATTTTATTTCTAAAATTAAGTTATTTGTATTAACTAAATGTGCTGTCCAGTTTCATTAAAATCGGTTCATAAAAACCGAAAATATGAGGTACCTAATTAAAAAGAGCTAAATTTTAACCCTTGAATTTTTTTGATGAAACTTTTTTTATTAGTTAACTGCACATAAAAAAAATAATTTGACACTCCATTCCTGAAATTTAGGTAATATTTTATATGGTATTTTTTGAACTTTGGGGGCGTGCTACGCCCCAACAACGGTAAGAGAGGGCCAAATGTTTTTTGCAGATTTCAGCTCAGCGGCTCAGCGCATTAAAGTCAATTGGAATAAACAAAAAAAGTTTTTTTTTTCGAGTGGGCAGTAAAGTAAAATCTAGCCCAAAATAAGAGAACAGATAATGACTCCTGAATATACAACGTTCCCCAATAATTTTACGTTGAAATCATTGATACAAATCGAAACTGAAATTCCTGATATTCTTTACGGTCAGTACTGTACTGTATGATGACATTTATTTATATGGGCTTGCAATGAAAAGTCTAACAAGTGGTAGACGCGTTGTAGAGATTTTGAACAAATTGGGGGATTGCGGAAACTACCGTTTTGGAATTGGAAACATAGCTTACCTTGTCAAGTGACAATAAGCAATCACATTTTCTGTCGCAGGGTATGTCGAACAAAATGTTTGCACTGGTGTAGCATTCGACAACTATTATCGTTTCGTCGAGACAAGTAACGGAAAAAATAACCTGCATGATACAGTGGGAATAGCATATCCAATTAAGAGTACGTCCCTTGGTAAAAATTAATCTTTTGCGCTGGAGTAAGCATAATAAAATCAATTACCATTACAACAGTCGAAAGTCTAGCACCAGAAGATTTCGCACCTTCTAGGATCTAGGGGAAGAAAGAGGCGCGCATTTATACACATACTAGTAATACGTATACCCGCACAAACAATGAAATCGAGCCATATTACAAAACACCGAAAATGCTGTCAACTCTTTGGAATTCACTCTACCATAAAGAAAATCGTCTGCAGACGCAGGTAAGTCTAACCAAAAAAAAAACTTTCATTAACTTTATGAAGAGATCGGTGCGGCAATTGGTGTTTCGGCGGACAACGGTAAGGACAAACTTTTTTTTTATATGCAAAATCATAAAAAAAACGAAGAGCGGAAGTGGAGCAGTACCTTACCTACACCAACCAAAGTGGGAGTTCTACAAAGCGATGCTTTTTGTGACCGGAGAAACAACAGCTTCCGGCGATACAGATCCAGATCTTTGCAGGGATTTAATTCTATGCCTTGCTTCCAAATATTCAGCTTCTTCTTCAAATACTATGACTCATTTAGCGTCAATTTTCGATGAAACATGAAATGAAACTGAACTAACTAACTGAACTCACTAGCTCAAATTATATATGTACTTGCAAAAAGCACTTGCACCAAGCGCTTGCGCTTTTATGAAAAATACTCATCCAGACCGCTTGGAATGTATTGAAAATGTGTATTTGATGTTAAAAGAACCACTAAAAATGTTTCAATGTAACTTGTGGATTTGACCTTAGCCGATGCTGCAAACATGTTGAAAGGCGTTTCCTCCTTCACTATTTCAATATATGCGAGACAAAAATGGGCCCAAGACACACACGGACACAACAGCGAATATTTCCTCATTATACCTACACTTTTCTGGGAATGCCACGAAGACAAAGTTATCCGAGACTTAAAACAGGGCTAAATAAAACAGGAAAATAAATAAGAAATAAGCGAAGCTAATAATGGTGATCTTTTCAATATTTGTACAGACAAATTTATTTCTAATCAAAAAAAAACCCTGTTAGATATCATGGAAAGTGGTATCCACAAAAGTGATAAGTTCATAAATGAATGTCGTGAAGATCCGAAAAGGTTCGAAAACCATATTCCAAGAACGGCAGTCAGAAACCTTGCTTCAGAATGCAAAACGAAAAATTAAGTTTTCGATGTCAAAATTTCGTAATTAAAAATTAAAAAGAATTTGATGTGCTGATGTTAAAGAATATTTTAAATATCCCCTTACACCTATAGGTACCCCAGGCCTGATAAATCAGATAAAACTATTTGTAGCATTCACCCAAATCAAGTCGATGTAATAATTGTTGTTGATGGCTTTTTTTTTGTTGCACACTTTAAGAGACTTGCCTTTGACATTTTTTGATAATGTCGTCTTGCTAAAAATGTGCACCTTGTGTTTGATCGAAACCTATCGCCTTCCATAAAAGATATTGAACGAAATAGGCGAAACTGCTCACAAGAAACAGTTGTATACAGCCTATTTTACCAACTAACAAATTTGTATTTACAATCATTTTTTCATAATTTTTTTTAGAAAAATATTCAAATTCGGTTTCACCAAAAAATAAGCTAAACAACTTTTTCGAAAATTGCTTTCCTCTTCCACTCTTGAGTCCTCAGGATATGCAGAATTTAAGTTCTTGGAAACGGAATCAAAAAGCATTTAATTACGAATACGAAAGATAATAAATGATTTTCTTATAAGCCTTAAAAAAATCGAGAAATATGAATACATACTAACTAAATACTACTAGTTAAAAAATAAAACTCCTTTTGGACAAATGAAATCTAGTTTTTTTTTTCAAATCGTATACATACCTTTTGATCCTTCCATCCAACAAGTGGTGGGAAGCATATAACAAATGATAATACCCAAATCCCGGCTATAAGTGATTTAGCTTTCTTCGTAGACATTATACTGGGATATGTGACAGGTCTAGTCACAGCAACGTATCTGTCAAGCGATATGGCACATAGATTTAATATGGAAGCGGTGCACATCCAAACGTCAACTGCTAACCAAATGCGACACCAAACATCTCCGAATATCCAAACCTAAAATTATTTAATCCTCAATGCAAATACATAAGAGACATAATGTAATTTACCTTAAATACTTCCCACGTTGCGGAAAATGGAAGGACAGCAAGTCCAACTAAAAGATCAGCTACAGCTAAATTTACAATGAAAAAATTTGTAACACTACGTAATTTGTTTGAACAGAATACAGCCGCTATAACTAAGAGATTTCCTCCTATGACTAAAAAATTTATAAATTCGAGTATGGCTAACGAGATTAGGCTTGCAGGTTCCGTCCATTTTACAGATTGTATGAGGTGGTCACACTCTGTTTCATTCATGGCTATATTTCAGTGCAGGATGAATATTTTTGTTTACCACCTGAAAATAAATGAAAAAATTCAATATTATTTAAAGCTTAAGGAATTTTTACATTATGAAGGTATTAATAAGAAATTACGGGTTTGACACTCATAGGGATTAAATATTTTAATGAGACATTCTTCCCGATGTAGATGCCGAATAGATTTATCCATTCTCTACTTCGAGGGTTAAACAGCAGCATCACTTCACTTTCCAAATAATGAATTAGAAATTAAAAATTTATATTGAAAATCATCAGAAAAGTCGGGCAAGGTCTCCTTGTTTTTAAATTCCCCAGTAAACTGAGTTATTGGAAGTATTTTTATTTAAAGTAAGAGAAAGATATTGTTTTCGTACAAGTATCAATTGCGTTTAATAAAATAACCTTCGATCATTTTCTGACATTTCTATTAGAATTTCCAACTAGTCACTCCAGGAAATCCCAGATAATTATCCACAAATAAACCATTTAACGCATAGCTGAAAATAAGTTTTATCGTGAAATAATAACCTTCGATACACAAAGATGACGAAAAAGCCGCTATTGCAGCAGTATCATAATGGACCAGGGAGTGGGAATCCGTTATTCTTTCTGATGAAAAAATAATTAATTTGGACGGTCCAGACGGTTTCAGCTTTTATTGGCGACTTGGTGTGATTTGCGAGACGACAAAGCAGTGAAAATGAGCCGGCACTCCGGAGGTGGAAGCGTGATGGTTTGGGGTGCGTTTGGATTCCATGGAAAAATCCCTTTGATGTGGGTACCACCCAGAATGAATGGTATAAAATACAGGGAGATGCTGGAATATGCCTTAGACGAATTTGGAGAAATTCCGGCGGGTGAAAATTTTATTTTTCAGCAAGACAATGCTCCCGTTCACACTGCCAGAACAGTCCGCGAATGGTTTGAAGTCAGCGGGGCAAGGTCTTTACCGTGGCCAGCATGTAGTCCCGACCTTAACCCAATCGAAAACATGTGGGGGATCATTGCCAGACAAATTTATTCGAATGGGAGGCAGTACAGCAATGTGGAAGAGCTTAAAGGACAAATAATCCAGGCTCAATGATGAAGTTCTGCCCAACTTGATACATTCTATGCCGAATAGAATTTTTGAAGTTATTGAGATTGAAGATTTGGAGAAAGCATACGACCGAGTCCCTCGAGGTAAACTCTGGAGTGTATTGCAGGAGTATGGAATTGACGGTTCTCTCTTGAGAGCCATTCAATCTCTTTACACAAACTGTAAAAGCTGTGTTCGGATAAACGGCGTTAAATCAATACCTTTCACCGTGGGCGTTGGACTTTGCCAGGGGTGCGTCTTGTCTCCTCTCCTTTTCATTACTTATATGGACTGGATGTTACAGCGCAGTCTTGGCGAAGAATGTTGCGAGAAGCTAGACCGCCTGTTGCGCCACCTATTTATTTATTTTACCAATCAACGCTCCGGGAACATCGAGAACACCGAAATTCCTGAACAGCTAACTCATTTTTGTTTTTATAAAGTTTCTTCAGTCATTTGTAAAATTATCTTGTAATTTGTGAATTTCAGTTTGTTTTCTGTTAAATCGTTTTTGTTTTTTTTTTATTGAAAAAAATTAAGTTAATTTATTATATTAAAAAATTACAAAGCTTTTAGTATTAGTTATGTAGGTAGTTATTAGCAGCCAAAAGCAATTACAAATACTGCCGTTCAAAAGTGTCCAGCAAAGCAAGGTGCCCCAGTCTCCCCTAAAAAAAAAGAAAAACAAACATCAACAATCAAAATATGGACAAGAAAGATTGCAACTCAAAATTTGGACTTAGGAAGACACTGGGTCCAGACTGGGACTGCTGAAATGGTACACAGCGCGTAAGGAGTTGTGCACTGCCACTGATTCGCCGCTGGAACTTGAATCATCCTGAATCATCCGCTAAAAGTGCAAGCACATCCAGTGCGTCCTGCAAATCTCTGTTACGGCTGGAGACGACAAAACTAAATGTATTTCTTCTTATTTGTGAACAATTTTTTTGGTGAACACTGAAAAAAAAAAAAACAACTGAAAAGTCAAATGTCAACTAGCATTTTGTTTTTTTTTTGTCAACTAGCATAGCAGAGGTAAGAGAGACTGAGATACCCATCTTCGACCGATTTACAGTAATTTGCCTACAAGCTAAATTTTACGCTCTTAATAATTTAAGGTGCGCTAGTATTGTTCCATAGAAATTCGTATTGACAAATGTCAAAAATCCTCTCCACCAACACATTCGCACCTAATCTTTTTACACGGATAGGAACTGATGTACACAGATAGGAAAACAAAATGGCGGATTCCTGGCAAAAATTGAGGGGCCCAGCGGCAAGAGGATTCGGAGATGGGTATCTCAGTCTACCTTACCTCTGTAGCATAGTGCTGCCAAGTCACGTTGGATCTAAGCCTATATATGATTGCAAAAAACACGCCTAATATCTACAATACGGCTACCCGTTAAAAAGAGAATGTATGTTGTATGTATTTGCTATATTTAAGCTAAATTTTCCACCGTTTTTCGAGTAATTCCTCAAACATTAAGAATCTGGCTGTGTTGTGTCGTTAGTTTGCAGCAACTTTTATTAACATTAGCCACCTGATGTCGTTCTCAATCGTTTAAGTGTTAATAATGCTTAAAAATCTGCTATCCTGCATATAATATGGAAAAGACTCGAGTGCCGTAATCAATATTACCATTCATAAATATCTGATAAAACAAGGGTTAATGTGTCTCTGCTACAAACTTTTAGGGTCCCTGCATTATTTTCAAAACTTTCCCCAAATAATAGATTAGGTACCACTCATTGTTGTCATTTAATATACAGAGTACTGTCACTTGGCAGCACAAAATGGATTCCTATATAGAACTTCAGCGTGAGCCATAACTTTCCGTTAACATTAGACCCAAAAGCACCTGGGCATTTTCCCCAATGAAATGACACTTCATTTACTTCATTGCCATCAATCATTGTTACGTGGCTGACGTCAGCTAATATACCTACTATACCTAGTACGTAATCTGATCTCATTGCATATGATTTAACTCGGTAGCAAGCAAAGTATACCTAATGGTACAGGCCTACATAATATTGGAGACAACATCTATATAAGTACAGCGAGGTTTTTATACAATACCTTTTGGCTTAAACGTAGATACTTTTACCCGATCGTACGAAAACAGAATATACAAATAAATAAACACACAAGATTGTATATATTATACCATACCACGCATACCGCCACCGGGTGAGGTAGTTAGGTATTAAACCTTATTGATTGTTCATTCCCTTACTAACAGTAATAGAAAACATTGGCCCTATAAAAAGGCCTCTGGCCGCAAGGTAATATGGAGAGCCTCACAGACATGAAAAGTGTTAATTAAAATTTCTACTCAATGGTGTTCAATGGATTATCCTTGAAGGCTATAAATATTATAAATAGACACATTGCGGATCAATACAGTAGAGTGTATTGTGTGCTGGAGCCTTTGTTTGTATTAGATAGATTGGAATCTCGAATTTTGCGTTAATTGCACTGCGACAGCGAGGCAGATGCAATTGCCCATGTTTATTTGTTTTAGGACGATAGGATTCAAAATACATAGATATACATACCTACTTACATATATGGACTCTAAAAATAATCTGTGAAAGCATCCTATTTATGGTTGAAATGGATTATCGCCTGGTGTGGCGCAAAGCAGTGGTTACCATTTAAATTTTTTTACTGGTATGTTATTTCTTTTGGCACCAAACTTTGATTAAACTCTACTTTGTAAACGGCATTTGGTTTAGGTACTCCAACACGTTATTACTCTTTTATAAATGGCTTCATTTATACAGACTATATACAAAATGACCGTCAATATTTTTTGTTGTATTTGTATACCCTCCACAGGAAAGTATATTCACTTTGTCATTAAATTTGTAGCGGCAAGAAGGAGTCGCCTTAGACCCCATAATGTATAGATAGATATAGTTTTATTTCTTATAAATTCATAATAAATTAACAATAGTTCTTAAAACTTAAATTAAATTATTTCTTTAAGTATAATCATATAAGAAATATAAAAGACATTCTGTATTTTTGTATATTAATGCCCAGTTGCATAGTCAGAGTTTAAGCTCTCGTTTTGGTTTAAACCTTCGTTCAACAAATTTTCGGTTTCACTGTGTTCGTTTAAACCCAGAGTGGAGTTCAACTCTCGGTTTAAGTTAAACGCCTGCATTCTGCCGTTTAAACTTTCGTTTGACAGCTGCTATTTCATACAGAGTGATGAGAGAGAGAATAAAAGAGATAAATTGTCTGGGTGCTCCACTTCTTGAATTTATATGAGTGAAAACTGGAGTTATGATTAGTTTCAGAATTACTGCGGTATAAACCCTCTGTTAAAAAATGTCATCAGAAAATTTCAATAGATTTCCAACCAATATACTTTTCAAGGAAAAACCCTTTTTTCAAGTGAACATCAGGTAGATTTTATGGTGAATGGTAACACTTAGCTCTTGTCTGATTTCACAGATAATTAGTTTTATCCTTCCGCTGAACGAATATGGTTGTGTATACGCTTGAACAACGCTGGGAAATATTGCGACATTACTTTGAAAATTATGGTAATGTTGCAGAATGTGTGCGAAAATTGCGTACGGATTTTGGAAGAAGAGAAGCACCGTCAGCTCCGTATGTTGGTTATCTTGTGAAAAAAGTGAAAGAAACTGGCATCCTTATCCATAAACCAAAGCGTGAAAAGCCAAAAACAGTGCGTACACCCGAGTTTGGTGCGGATTTTGGTCCAGAGGCATAATTGGGCCATTTTTCTTCGAAAATGAGCAAGGAGTGGCCGTTACAGTCAATGGCGATCGTTATCGGTCCATGTTGAACGAATTTTTGTTCACAAAAATTGAAGAGGAGGATATTGGCAACATTTGGTTTCAACAGGACGGCGCTACGTGCCACACAGCCGAAGCTACACTCGATGTTTTGCGCCCTGTTTTTGAAGATAGCATTATCAGCCGCAGAGCTGATGTCGTTTGGCCACCGCGAAGCTGCAATTTGACACCGTTGGACTATTATTTGTGGGGTGCTGTAAAAGATAAGTGTTACGCCGACATGCCACAGACAATTGACGCTTTAAAGGACAATATTCGTGAAGCCATTGGTGAAATACAGCTGCACACAATCATAATAATGTGCTTAAAAATTGGACCGATCGTGTAGGCTACTGCATGGCCAGCCGAGGCAGCCATTTGAATGAAATTATTTTCCATTATTAACCGGAAGGATTGTACTTTCAAATAAAAAAAGAAATTTGAGAAAATATTCAGTAGTTTTTTTTATAGCATATTAACAAAAAAAAAAGTTATTTGGCGGACCCTTTACAATGCAATTTTTTTGTCCGATTTTGAACACCATTCTGGGGAATTTACACATGCCTGTAAATTTAAGCTTGTTCAGTTAAAAGGTTTCGGAATTCATACCATTATTGTATACAGACCTAGATTACATTTTTGTTTAAAAAAAAGTATAACCGGAACAAGATAGCGCAGATTTTCGCAGAAACACCAGCAAATAACTTTGCGCGCATCTATTACCAGACAATGACCCTAATTAGAGGCTCATAAAATCCTCTCAATATTCATTATCATTACTGGCGACGGGTGATCGAATGTGGTAAAAACCCAGGGAGTGACAAGAATCAGTACCTGTGATCGCATCCGTTCGAATACCCACTAAATTTCAACAACTATACCTACCTACATTATTATTATTATTAAAAAAAAAAAATAATAATAATAATTACTGGAATAATTAATTGGTGAAAGTAGACGACAGTTCAAACATGTGTAAAACCAGTAAGACAATTATCTTCGACTATGCCGAAGCTCAAATACCCGGTACTATATTATTGTAAAATAAAAAAAAATTTGTAGTATTAAAAAATTATATATTTGTATGGGAGGTATGGGTACTTTTTATTCGACCAAGCTAATTTTTTGTCAAACATTTTTAAATATTATTAAAATAATATGTGCAAAGTTTAAACTTTCTATCTTTACTGTACCTATTTAAATTTAATTTTTAACATAAAAAGCTGTATAAATCTGATATTTTTGTATGGGAGGTAGTAGTAGTTTTCATCCGATGTTGCTCATCTTCGAACTTAGCCTCAGTTTGGTGGATAAAAGCTTACATACCAAATTTCAAGTCGATAGCTCTTAAATTACGGCCGTAATCGTGCGGACAGACGGACATCGCTAGATCGACTAAGAAAGTGATGCTGATCAATAATATATATAGTTTGACATACCTACAACGCCTCCTTATGGGCGTTACAAATGGAATGACAAAGTGAATATACCCTCACCACAGTGTGGTATACCGGGTATAAAAATAAATCAATTCACTTCGTTAATACCAAAATACATAATGTAATAATATTGCACACATTTTCTTTTATTTACAAATGGTAAAATAGATAAAGTTGAGAAAAGCAATAACCATTTATTTGATCAAAAGTGCGCTGGTAGAAAAATATCCCCTTAAGGGAAATTGCTCTGCGCTTCCACAACTGCGTTCAGTTAACTGACAGATTATTTTGAACTGTGAAACTCAAGGAGTTAAACCAAAAGTTTAAACTCTCGGTCAGGTTTAGTTAAACTGCAGTTTAAACTCTGACTGTGCAAATGGGCATAAGTATTAAAAATAGTGTTTAATGCCTCTCTCTAAACAACTTCGAATAATATTTTTGGGTGGGGTGTCCCTATACAAACATTTTGCATTATCAAAATATTAAATTTAGCAAATCTGCACTAGAACAACAAATTTGACCGACAAATTTAGGTCTTTTCAAAAATAAAAATTAATAATTTACAAACAAATAAATTACCTAAAGTATAGTAAATAGCTATATAGCCATTCCAGGTATTATTATTGTCCTGATCGATTAAGGAAGCTTATTACATAAACGACATGATGAAACTGTGTGTGTGTGTACCAAAAGCCGCCTCTCTTTAACCGGGAGATGGTTTTCAGCGTACACCCCATGATAAAAATATCAAGGGGGGAGGTTCATCACAGCATCTAGAGCAGAGCCTGGAGTGCTAGGGAAGGCCCCTGTACAGCCAAGGCAAACCGTTCATTGGAGTTTGGAGAAAGAGGCAGTACCACGTTTCCGCGAAAGCCTGTTCCAGCACACAACCGATGCATTATGAGAGAAGTGGTCTTACTATTGCCCTATAGATCCAAAGGACCCTTTTCAAAGATAAGCCCCATGTCTTACCAAAAGCGCCTTTGCACTGCCAGAAAGTCGACAGCGCTTTATCGGTTTTCGATTCAACATGCTTGGACAAAAGAAGTTTTCTATCAAGGATTACTCCCAGATATTTGACTTCGTCAGAGATCGGGATAGTGACTTTCTCGTGAAGAGAACAACCGTAGTTTTAAGAGGATTCTTGTGCAGCAGTCATCGCTCAAGCCCAAGGATCTCTGCGCCTGAGAGCAGACAGTCCTTAGGTTCGAGCCGACAGACAGAACGGCGACATCGTCCAGGTATGTTTGTGTGAAGGTTCCAGGAAGATTGAGTACCGTTAGCAGAGAGTCTACTACCATACACCATAAAAAGGGAGACAGAACACCACCTTGAGGGCAGCCCCTGTTTACAACTGTCATGACGCATTTGCCACAATCCGCTTCGGCAATCAAGGTCATGTACATTAGCATTGCTTTATTCCACAACACCAATGTTTCATCTATACCGTGACACAAAAGATCAAAAGTAGCATTATCAAAAGCACCCTCAATATCGACGAAAATACCCAACGCGTACTCCTTCCGATCAAGAGCACTTTCGATCCTACCAACGAGATTCTGAAGGACAGTTTCACAGGATTTTCCGAGCTGACAAGCATGTTGCATCTCAGAAAGAGGATGCGATCGAAGAGCAACATTGCGCACGTGCGCTGCTCAACCAATATTTCCAAGGAAATATTTTTTTTCAGCAGGAAGGAAGACAGACTTATGGATCTGAAACTTTTGGCGAGAGTGTAGTCAGTCTTACCGATTTTTGCTATGAACACGACTTTAACCATACGCCAAAGAGAAGGTATGTAGGCCAAGGCCAAGCTTGCGGTGAAAATTCTTTTCAACTTCGGCATCAGCTGACTAAAACCTTGTTTCAGCATAGCCGGGTAAATTCAATCCGGACCAGGTGACTTGAAACTCTCAAACGAAGCAATTGCATATTTGATAGCGTCATCCGTCACCACTCTGGGTCTGGATCTGGATGCAATATACCAGTTACGCCGAGTGGTGTTTGTCAGTTCCGTAGTGGCCACCGTTGCCGGTACCACTGAAGAGCGCGTAGTGACCTGATTTCCCGGGAAGTGCAAGTGAGTCTCCGCCTTTGTCTCAGTGTAGGTACCAACAGATTTTTGGAGTGATTCCAGTTTACTTGGTCTGTCCCTTTTGAGGACTCAAGCCTACTGGTTGCACTTAGTGATTCGACCTCCTCACAAAATTCCCTATAAGAGTCATTTTTCGATTTACGAATTAGTCTCTTAAATTCTTTTTGTTTCGATCGATAGAGATTCCAGTCTTCTTCTAAGTTGTTTTTTAAAAAAAATCTACTTTCGAAGTGTGTATCAAAAGACTTAAATACACACTTATCTAGAAAACCTGAGCTCCCGGGAAGTGACCAATAAAGGGAAACAAATGCATCCTACCGCTGCGTTACATAACTTGCAAATAGACTTAATAATTTGCTAATTGAATTTGAAAACTAAAAATAGAAAGTCCAAGTAGGTTGATACAAACACGAATGTGTTATGGAGACAGGAATTTTCTAAATGCATTCCTGCATATAATAATCGCACAGTTCCTATCATTTTTGTGGAATCGAATTTCCACAACAACTGTTCGCTCCTTTGAGATATCTACATCATGCATTAAGGCATATTGGAATAATAGTTCCTATCAACAAT
Source organism: Cheilosia scutellata (assembly GCA_955612985.1). Lineage (NCBI taxonomy): Eukaryota > Metazoa > Arthropoda > Insecta > Diptera > Syrphidae > Cheilosia > Cheilosia scutellata. The sequence continues at coordinate 72,384,812 of OY015312.1, forward strand.
ATTGGAGAGTGGGGAATCTGCTATTATGATTTGAAAAGAACATACATTTATAACCTATTTTTTATTTCATTTTTGCTTCGACATACATACAAAGCGATCGATAGCTTTCAACCAGGCTGAACTTTCATATATACATTCATATATGCATCACATATACCTTGGATGAATGTAGACAAATATTCCCTGCGACAAGTGGTCTTTGCATCCAGTTGTACGATTTTTTTTTTCTTGCTCGTTCACAAATTTCTGCTCTACCTCAGAAAGGATTTTCTTTTATGTTGGATTACTCAACGATTGGAAAGTGATGGGAGAATATAAATGGATATAGCTTATGGCCTCTGACTGACGATAACGTGACCAATTTTAGTGGTTTTCTCTCCTGTTAAAAGTTTCAGTTCAGTCCTTTAATATAGGAATAAAAGATTCTATAGGTACACAGATATACTCCTATCCTATCCGACTATACGTATACTCTAATACAAAAGCCAATATGTACAAGGTGGCGCAAAAATAACCGTCCGATGTTTTTTGGCTGTAATTTAAAAAAAAAAAATGAAAAACTTTGATTCTTCTTGTGGATTATTTTTATTTGGTCTTTTAATTTTTTTTACATCAAGTCGAGAATATGATGTCATGTAAATGGCCGCCGCCACAGTTGATTGTCATTTGAGCCCTTTTTATGGCATTTTCCATCACTTTGGCCAAAACTTCCGGCGATAGGTCCTCACATTCTTGACGGATATTGTCTTTAAGAGCTGCAAGAGTCTGAGGCTTGTTGACATAAACCCGCGACTTCAAAAAGCCCCACAAAAAGAAGTGTGGAGCGGTCAAATCCGGCGATCTTGCTGGCCAGTGCAAATCGCCAAAACTGGAGATTAGGCGCCCGGGAAATGCATCCTTCAGCATATCGGTTGTGGCACGTGCAGTGTGTGCGGTTGCACCGTCCTGTTGGAGCCACATGTTTTCCAATCCCAATTCATCAAGTTGCGGCAAAAAGAACTCGTTGATCATTGCTCTGTAGCGCTCACCATTCACAGTAACCGTTTGGCCCGCGACGTCTTCGAAGAAAAAAGGTCCATGACATCTTCGGCTACAGCAGCAATATTCTCTGCAGAACGGCTACTCCGGGGTCTGCCACGCCTGGCAGCATCTCGTGTTGTGCCAGTCTCTTCGAGGCGAGCGGCTAAACGTCGCAGTGTTTCACCAGTAGGCGTTGGACGGCTAGGAAATCTGCGACGAAATTCACGTTGTGCCAAAGTCACCGACCGATTATTGCTCAAATAAATAGTCACCAATATTCCGCGTTCTGGAGCAGTGTAGCGTAACATTGTTTATTAACGTGTATTTCGCATGTGTTTACTACACAAATGTCAAAACAGAACTGACATTAGGGGCCAATCGCAAAATTTATAGCATTTTCTGATGGGAGGATTACTTTTGCGCCACCTTGTATATACAGCATGTAACATGTATATACCTATACGTATATACATGTTACATGCTGTACGGTGAAGGGACATTTGGTAAAAAAAAACTAGTCCAACGAATGAACCATCCATGGATGGCATGCAGAAGTAAATTTTTCTAATTTATGCATCATTTATCACTTTTGTCGTGAAAGTTCTGTAAAAGTTCGCGAATCATGAATGGGATGATGTTTAGATACATTTGATGATAATTTATTAGTATAGTAATCAAATTAATTGGGTTGGAAAATACTTTACCGAACTTTGGAACTTTCAAGAGCTGAATAGTTTCAGACCTATGTACGTCCTTAAAAGTCACTTGCCCGAGCCCGGTATAATAGGTATTTGCATCTCGTATTACGCCGGTATGGATATGGATTCATTTGATTTATAGACCGATGATGATGCAGATGATTTGTACTCAACTGTTTCAAAGTCAGAAATTGATGATATGGTAAAATGTGACCATATTATTATTCGTTTATTGTTGCAACGAATCTTCTTTCAGGGGATATTATGTGCTAGAGGTCTAGCGGTCAATGGAAGCAGGTATGCATATTTTTTCGGCAGTTTTTATCGAAAAGTTGGCCGCGTTCCATTTCCTCCATATAAAAAAAAACTGACATTTCACCATAATCACTCTAAAATCGAAATAAACAAAATAAACATTTAGTTGGTGCAACAGGTCCGTATAGGTATAGGTACCCTAGGGCCTAGGGCTAGCTTTTCAAAATGATTTGTTTGTGGAATAAATCGAAAGAAATAAAAGTTAAGCTAAAGCTAAAGCTCTAGCATCTGGGAATGGTTCAGCCATCTGGCAAATTATGTTTTATGGGCACACTGCACGGCCATTTTGTGTAGCATTAGCATAGAGAGCCATACTTGGTTTAAAGGATTTTCGAACAAGCGACATTTTCATTTTTGTAATGTCGCAAATCCACTTAATTCGACCCACAAAAGTGCGATGTTTGTTCACGCTGATAGCATCATCGGTATTTTCGGTGTCGTTTCTTATTGGCAGCATATACTTAGTTTTGCCTCGTTGAAAATGAGTTTAGTCATTAAGCACTTCCGTTTCTATATATATAGGTATGTTACAAGTAAACCCACCGGTGACAAATGAAATAGAGAGGTGTTACTCCAGGAACAATGTTCGGAAGTTTTACCAAAAGGTAAAAACAACGTGTCACGGGAACAAGACCCGTAGAGACGAACAAGGAAACCTTGTAATGGAGTCACAGTTGGTGCTGAGGACATGGAAAAACCATTTCAGCAGACTGTTAAACGGCGAAGACGACACAATTTCCGCTGTCAGGCAGAATGAACCATTCAACCTGGGCGATGAAAGCCAAGACTTCCGTCCACCTGGCCAAAATGAGGTGAGGATAGCGATATCCCAGCTGAAGTCCAACAAAGCTGCAGGACCGGACGGTTTATCGGCCGAGCATTTTAAGGCAGCCTCAGATGAATGGAGCCTCAGCATTGTTTGCCCGATGCATAAGAAAGGAGACCCTCTAAACGGCGCCAAATATAGAGGCATCAGTCTCCTAAACATCGCTTACAAGATCCTGTCTGCCGTACTATGTGAACGCATGAAACCATATGTCAACGAACTGATTGGACCCTATCAATGCGGGTTTAGGCCCGGTAAGTCCACCACCGACCAAATATTGACACTACGGCAGATCCTGGAGAAAACCCAAGAAGTTTAAATCGATACTCACCATCTATTTATCGATTTTAAAGCCGCATATGACAGCATTTATAGAGACGAGCTATACAGAGCCATGCCTAGTTTTGGCATTTCTGCCAAACTCGCTGAACGATGGAGAACGCTCGCTGCTTCAAGTTGCAAGTTGCGAAACTTGCAAGGGGCACAGTTTTTCAAAAGTCTGTGCAACTACTAGCATACGCTGACGACATCGACATCATTGGCAGAACACAGCGAGCTGTCACTGGTGCATTTGCAAGTATTAGCACAGAAGCGTCAAAAATGGGTTTAGTGGAGAATGAGGGCAAAACAAAATATATGCTGTCAACAAGAAGGGACATACAACATCGACGAATCGGACAGAACGTTACGATAGAAAGCTATAAATTGGATGTAGTTCGGGATTTTGTCTACCTCGGCTCCGCTATTAACTTTGAAAATGACATCACATCAGAAATCAAGCCAAGAATTACACTTTCTAACCGCTGTTACTTTGGCCTAAGAAGGCAATTGATTAGTAAGGCCTTGTCGAGAAACACCAAGGAGACTCTATATAAGACCCCCATCATCCCAGTCCTGCTTTATGGCGCAGAATCATGGACGTTATCAAAGGCGGATGAAGATCTCCTTATTCGCTTCGAACGCAAAATTCTTCGAGTGATTTTCGGTCCCGTTTGCGTTGACGGGCTTTGGAGGAATAGATTTAACGACGAACTCTACGAGCTGTACAGCGACATCGACCTGGTCAGAAAAGTACGTATCAGTCGACTAAGATGGCTAGGACATGTAGAGCGAATGGACACCAACGCTCCGGCCCAAAGAGTCTTCGATTCCAACCTTCCACCTAAGTGGAAGGGGACCTCAACCACCCCGGACTGTAGCACCATCTAAGTAAGTAAGAAAGACAAATGTATATGTTATTCTTTTGTGAACCAGCGACTAAACAAGATTGATTGCAACTCGCTTACATTAAACCTACTTACTTAGCAGGTTAACCCTAGAATACTAATCTTATTTTTTTGTCGCTAAACACTAATCCTCGCCTGGGAGGCTACTTTTTAAAAAACGCCTTATTATTAAATTAAAACAGTTATTTTTACATTTTAAAAGTATTTATCATACTTTGCAAAACGTTACTTTTTGAGAAAAAACACTTATTTTGAAATTTTATACGAATTTTAATAGTGAAAACCTTAAATTATAAAACACATTTTTTTCACTTTTCAAGCAAGTGACGACTTACCAAAAAAAAATAAAAAATTTTAATTTTTTAAAAATTGTATATAAGCTTTGCAAAAACCAATAAATAAATAAAAATGCTTTCATAACAAGAAAAAATCAGAGCTGTGTCACAAGAATTGTAGCCTCCACATTAATTTAAAAAGTAGCAATTTTTAGGAACCTATTTCTCTGTACCTACATCCGAAGCATTTCGGCGACCTATGTCGTAGGCAATACATATTGCCGCAATTTTCACATTTATACACGCTCATGCGTCGTTTTTTAGCAGGACAATAGCTGCATACTGATGATCTCTTTCCTTATTTAATGATCGGTTCTCCAGGACAAGGTGTAGAATCGGAATCGAAATCTTGGACTTCCAAATTATCTTGGTTTTCATTCTTATCGTGGGACAGTTCTTGTAACCACTGGCTTATTTGCTCTTCATTGAAATCCATCTTTAAAATATGCAATTTTCTTAATTTAATTCCATGCAAATAACAGAAATACTACAAAAAAGTAGGTCTAAAGACTTTAAAAAACTTACCCTAAACACTAATCCTCGCCTCTCAGGCGACACTTGGAAACTAAGCACTCTATAACTTGTAAATTAAACACAAAAATTGTACAAAAGTCCGCTATCATCCACGTCTGAGTCCCAACTGAGTTGGCAAGGAGACAGAATCCCATGGGAGTAGTATCAGCGTTGTGCTGAAGTACCCAATTGGGTAATTTGGCTCAAGTATTTCAACTTTGGCTCAATGCTCCGAGCCAAAGAGAAATGGCTCACATTTTTCTTAAGACTTAAACTTCGTTCTTAAAAAAAAAAAACGAATGTTAAAAAAATTAAATTTACTCAACTGAAACAAACAATCGCTGGTTAAAGCGATTCAACCAAGTAAACGCACTCATTCAGCATTTCAAATTCCTATCGGGAATAATGTATGGAAATGTTTCCCATTAGAGACGAACTATACAGAGTCATGTCTCTGACCCGAAGAGTCTTTGATTCCAACCCGGAGGGACAGTTGTACCCCGGACTGTAGCCCGGACTGTAGCGCCATCTAAGTATAGGTAACAAAAAGATCTCTGACAGACATCAGGCATATTTGTTTCGTTTGTCTATATCCTTCAGAGTGGTGTCATGGATTATGGCTGTACCTCCCCGTATTAGAGCCAGCATCTGTTTGAGGGTTGATTCTCTGGTAGACTTACCATTTTTAGCCCAATAGTCTTACTCTTGTTGCGGAATATATGAAGCGATTTCCACGTCTTCAAGGTATGGCCTGCAAGTTTCATTCTCCAGAAATCTCATCGTCTTTAGATGATACTTGAAGTTACCTTATGCTAGAAGTATCTATCTATTTGTGTGTTTCCTGTTTCCTGCTTATTTGAAAGAGTACTTTAGCGGTTTACATTGCTGACAAGGAAAACATTTCCACGGGCACAGAAGTAGACTTCTTAACCATGTTAACTTAGAAATAACAAAACTTTTAAATACTGACAATGCAATCAGGATATTAAGGCGGGTGTAAGACCTCTTGATCTATAAGAGTTAGCTAAGACCAAGAAAGTAGGTAATATTTTCAATAAAAATTTATAGAAATCCGACAAACGGCGGATTTATCTTCTCAATTTTTTAAAATGACTCAAAAAAATAAATTGCCTAGATATTAGTCGAACGACTTCTGGAGTTTTTTTTAGATCGGTTTAAGGTCCCTCACTCTTCCAGAAGCATCCCGTAATCCCGTAATAGTTCTGCAATGTTTTTCGATGATTTTGCCTTCCAGCGAACTACCAAACAAAAAAAAATTGAAAGAAATCTCAACAAGTAAAGCACCCCCCCCCCTTTCTCTAAATAAAGTGGCTCAAACTTATGTGAAATGGCTCGGGGAATGGCTCAACTCCAAAATTTCTGCGGAACAACGCTGAGTAGTATATTTTGAGGTAAATGCATAAAACCGGTTGTGGGCGGCCTCACAGGCGAGGATTAGTGTTCTAGGGTTAAATGGATAGTTTCATTCTAAAGGCCCACTCACTAAGATTGGACTGTCTATTATTCGGCCTGCTCTATGAACATACAGCATCATAGTTGACGTTTTGTTAACGAAAGTGCCCCCAGGACCAGGCAACCATTGCAATGTAAAGGAAAAGGAAATCAAAAATGCTATTTTTCTCCCGGTAGTGGTCAAGCGTATTCTACGAATAACTTTTAAAAGCAGCAAGTTTTAGGGCAAGTTTGAGATACGTCAAATAACAAATCAAAAATCATAATTTTTATTTTCAAATTAAAAGAAATATGATCAAGGACTTAATTTGCGAACACAATCCGCTTTGAAGTTTCAAATAAAAAATAATGTCTGCTCATATGTGTCAAACTTTACATGCACGCTTTGATATGTGTCTTTCTTTTTCGCAATAGGTGAACATAAAATCTCAAACAAAAAGCTGTCACTCCATATGTCAGGCGTCGGCATTCACGCATAGGTACACTGTATACATAAAATAAACATTCATAACACAAAAGGTGTTTGCATACACAATAAACAAAACATAAAAATAAAAGTAACACCCGAAAGCCCCGAAAACAAAAACAACAAAAATCCATAGAGATGAAAAAGCTAAAATGAAAAATCTAATTTGGGAATCCTACATTGTTGCGAGTAGGTACGAGAACTTCTCTATGCAAAACAAATATACCCCGCCGGGTAATGTTTATGTAAAAACCTCACAGGATAAGGATTTGCACAGAGGTTGCTTGCTTCGTCTTTTTTTTTTTTTTGTATTATTATTACTATTCCATGACCTTTCTTTCTTCCATCATCCTCATCAGCATCACACTCTATAAAAAAAGTATTTTAATTTACTGGCTTTGTACTGCAAAGGGTTAGTAAATAAAGCATTATGTTCTCTTCCAAACACACGTACAAATACCATTTCACTGCATAGTGCAGTTTTCATTATAAACAGTAAAGGATACCTCCTCTTGAAGTATTAGTTTCTGTTACACATTATTAAATCTGTTGATTAGTTGGACGCATTCATATTCATATCCACAGTACATGTAGAGTTTATTAAAAAAATTAATGTAATTGTTCTCATTTTGGCTTTTCAAATCTTGTGAAGATGACATGTACTTGTAAGAGGATTAAACCTAAGCTGTCTGCCAACTTGCCTCCGGATCTTGGCTCTTTGGTTATAAACAATAAACATTTAACTAACGTAACCTTGTTGTCAATACCAATAGCACCAACCGACAGTTATTCACAGATAAAAAAATTATGAGAGAGGATTTTATTTCGAAATTTGAGGGAGAAATCGGGTAGGTATGTGGACGGGATCTTGCGGTCTATTAATTATAGAATTTATAAGTGGGCAAGTTGTATACAATTGAAGAATGTGATGGATTTAATAGACAGGGCTATATTGTTCGCTTTGTAGAATCTACCTATCTATCAAACCGTTGCGATATTTATTCCAGTCTTCTTCGGTTCGCGATAAGATTAGGTGATAATCAATAAATTTATTATCCTATACATACATGCGGAGTACATAATTGGCTTCGGCCAAAATAAGTTCATTGTGATACCACAAGTAGAGTCGTTAATTTCCGGTGCTCTTTAAACTCTTTGAATTCTGGAAGAATTTCCGCTAATATCCGTTCACCGAAAAAGTATGTACCTACTCTCTTTGTCTTTAATCTAACCGATACATACATAGTAGGTATGTTTTTTTTGCAATCCTATATAGGCTTAGATAAATAAAAAAAAAACCTCTTACTGTGACTTGGCAGCACTATGCTATTTGACATTTGACTTTTCAGTTTTTATACCCTCCACAGGAAGGTAGGTATATTCACTTTGTCATTACATTTGTAAAGCCAAGAAGGATTCACCGGAGACCCTATAAAGTATATATATTCTGAATCAAGATCACATTCTGAATCGATCTAGCCATGTCCGTCCGTCTGTCTGTCTGTCCGTCTGTTTGTCCGTCTGTCTGTTGAAATCACGCTAGCGTCCAAACGAATCGACTTAGGTGAATGAGATTTTGTGAGAAGACTTCTTTTTACCGTCGTCAGGTTGATATTGAAAATTGTATATGTCGGTAAAGTAGTTCTGGTGCCTCCCATACAAAACCACTATTAGACCCATGTGTCTCTCTGTCTGTTGAAATCACGATAGCGTCCAAACGAATCGACTTAGGTGAATGAAATTTTGTGAGAAGACTTCTTTTTACCGTCGTCAGGTTGGTATTGAAAATTGTCTATGTCGGTAAAGTAGTTCTGGTGCCTCCCATACAAAACCACTATTAGACCCATGCGTGTACAGTACATATTAGCTCGCATGGCGAACGTTTTGCTTGATTTTTATGCAGTGGAGGGTATTAAAGCATCGGCCAAGCCGATGATAACACTTTTACTTGTTTTATTTCTGTTTTCACCAAAACAATTTGCAGGCAGTCAATTAGTTAGTAAAGTGATAAATAAAGAGAACAAGTTAGTTATAGGCATATTAAAATAGTTCACAAGAAGAAATACATTTAGTTTCAGACGGTTTATTTATTGTTGAAAGACTCTACAGCAACAACAAGTTCCAGCCGTCGTAATAGAGATTTGCAGGACGTACTGGATGTGCTTGCACTTTTAGCGGATGATTCAGGATGATTTAAGTTCCAGCGGCGAATCAGTGGCAGTGCATAACTCCTTACGCGCAGTGTAGCATTTCAGCAGTCGCAGTCTGGTCCCAGTGTCTCTTCTTAATTCCAAATTTTGAGTTGCAATATTTCTTGTCCATATTTTGATTGTTGATGTTTGTTTTTATTTTTTTTTAGGGGAGACTGGGGCACCTTGGTTTGCTGGAACACTTTTGAAAGGCAGTATTTATAATTGTTTTTGACAGCTAATAAGCTACTACAAGCTTTGTAATTTTTTAATAAAATAAATTAACTTAATTTTTTTCAATAAAAAAAAAAAAACAAAAACGACAACAGAAGCAAACTGAAATTCACAAATTACAAAATATTTTACAAAAATGACTGAAGAAACTTTAAACAAAAATGAATTAGCTGTTCAGGAATTTCGGTGTTCTCGATGTTCCCGGAGCGTTGATTGGTGGTGCAAGCTTATCTTTTATTTCAATGCCACACAGACCTATTTTAAACAAGTAGAAAAACTCACCATAAAATGTTTACGCTCTTAAGGATCATTCACATGAGATCGACAAACTACCTACGAGCGAACGCTTTTCTAGTTCGCAACAGTTCACGAATTTCAGCCATCAGTTTCTACCCGCAATATCTAGTTTGAGGTTAAGCTCGAACGAATATTTTATTCGCTAGTTTGTGGAACGCAAATTATATGATGTGGATTGTGAATCAACTTTGACAATTCGAGCCAAGGGTGTATTCGTTTTGAATTCGAGATTTCGTTATTTGAACTGTTTATAAACTTGTTTTCTTAATACATTTTGATAAGATAATTAATTATCCTCCTCTTGGAATAACAAAATGTGCAATTTTCTGTTTATAAATGCATAAAAGTGGTTTGTTCGCGTTTCATCAATTCATTCCTTCGCTCCCATGTGAATGATCCTTTACAAATAGAAAATTAATATATGCAATTTTAACAGAAAAACCCCCTCATGTGGCTGCTTCCAGGCGAAAGGGTATCCGAAAGTCGTTGACAACATAGTACGTTTACACCGCACCTAAATTCGTCATTTCGACTGAATGCAGCATTTCAGGCCAAATGTTCAGCATTTCGCCATATATTTTCCAGCATTTCGAAACGTTGAATTTCAGCGAAAAGTTGAATTTCATCGCTGCATTTGCAAGTATGTCAAATCGAACAAACCTCATTTTGATGACTTTTGGGCTCACTGACAAAAAAAAACCGCTGTAAAAAAATCCGATGAGGAATTTTTTGTTGTATTTAATATTATTTATTTAAGATTTTATTTAATATGTCTGAATTATCACTTATATTCATGTTTAGATTAATATAATTAAAAAATTAATTCTTTAGGTACAAACCACTTCTGATTTCGAAACATAAAAAACATCAGTGAGTAATCAATTCTGATACTAGCTGTCATTTGAAATGTTGAAGTTTCAGTGGGAACGCAAAATTGGATTTCGAAATGTTGTCTGCTGAAATGTTGAATTTAGGTGCGGTGTAAATGTAGTATAAAGAAGACGGTATTACCAAGTTTTAATTTTGGTTAATATGTACTTTTAAATATTTTTTAAATGTTGTCTTATTAGCAATGTTAAAATGTCTCACGTTCAAAGATACCCCAGTCTCCCCTATTCATTTTGGATGTCAAATTAACGTCATTTATGACACAATCGATAGCACTTTCGATAACATTTAAATCAATCGTAGATTGGTAGCACAGTTTTTATCTGGGCTAAGGAATAAGCCCCGATGATTATCCGGGCTAACGATTTGTATGGAAAACTTGCTAAGCCCATATAGGATTGCAAAAAAAAAAACGCGCCTAGTAAGTGTCCACTCCTCCTCATCCCTGCAACTTCACAGAAATCATTCGCATTTCAGTGCCTCCAAGCCTTGCGGCATATCTTACTATTAAAAAGTGACCTGTGAGTACTCCGACAAGAGTTCCGATATGGGCTCTTCTGAAATTTAACAGGTTCGTTGTCCTGGGCCGACTTATACCTGGTCATGGCTGTTTCGCATGGTAACAACTGTCAAGATCACGTCATATTTCGTTAGCCTATTGCAGCGCTAATGAAGAGCTGTTTTATCCGTTGTTTCCATTGGCAATAACTTCTGACTAAAAAACACTATACTAATTTGATAGCCTAAAAGGCTGGTTTAGGGAGAATGGAACTGAGAAATGTGAATATTTCTAACGCGATTTCGCTAAAAGTATTCTCTTCAATTGCTGTCGGTCGGGGATACTATTCTTATACTTGTTATTGCAGTTCAGGACTTTAGGTGCATACGCATACATACATAGGCCGTAACATCTGTTTTAATATGATTGACAATTATAATGTTGGCATTTATTGTATCATATATTACACCTCCATTGCACCTTCTTTGTGAATAACACTTTGTTTTAACCGAGTTTATATCAAGGCCGCATTTGTTAACCCATTAGATAAGTCCCATAATATTGGTAGCTATTTTCCAGTGCAGTAATTTCTTGCTCGTTTAAACTCTTTTCGATTTTCTTTTGATGGGTTGGCTTTGTAAGACCGAAAGCTTAACTCCCTTATAGCCTCTTTTAGGTCTATAGTCGCGCCACGTATTTTCTTTTACATTTAACGTCATATCAACGTCATCCATGTCGTTATTAATGAAGCATAACGATCAGTTAAGACTTTGATTTGATCAGATCCAGTTTCGGGTAGTGCTCAAAAGTTTCTAAAGGCTTTAGCCGGAATAAAATTTTAAATTTCTCAAAGCAAAACCAACATTTGCAGACAATTTTGGTTATTGTAAAATCCTATTCTATGACGCCTGCTCTGCTGTGCAGTGTTGCAAGATCGTGCGGAATTTCAGTCAGAAATTTGCTGAAAGGGGAATCTTCCCTTTTTTCGAACAAAATGAGGGGAAAATAAAAATATAATAAAATGTCAATACTTTACGCTAATATTTCGTTGCAACTGATGATGCAACTTTGAATAGGATTAAAAGATAAAGGGTGTGAAATGTGAAATCATATGTTCATAGATATGATGAATAATCGTTAAGATGACGTGGTCATCCTTGGGTCCGCTCAGACTGAACTTCAAGGCTCACTCCATCGGTTTGTAGCCGTTTGTGTTGAAGCTGAGATGAAAGTAAACGTGAACAGATCTGAAGTGATAGTCGTATGTGTAGTATCGGCACTGTGCGATGCCAATACTTGACTATATAAAATATAAAACAATGAAAATAAAGTCGCACTATATAAAATAAAAATACGGAAAATAAAAGTCAATTGACACACTCAGAGAAAAAAATAGTTATTTTTGACTATTTTTTAACTATTTTCATAGTAAAAATCGGGAACACTATTTTAAATAGTTAAAAAATAGTTATTTATGACTATTTTCATTGTTATTTAAAAATTTTCGTAAAATCAACTACTTAATGGTTAATATTACTAGTTACAATAGTTATTTTTAACTATTTTATTGTCAGTTGATGTTTTTTCAAAACTAACTATTCAATAGTCAAATTTAGCTACATATTCAATAGTAAAATCAACTATTCAGTAGTCAGTGTTATTATTAATAATAGTAATTTGTGACCATTTTGATTTTCAATTTTTTATTTTTTTGTTTTCAGAATTAACTTTTTAATAATCACTATAACTATTTAAACAGCAACATATACCTATTGTGCATAGTTAAATTTGACTTTATCGAATAGTCGTTGAATGACTATTAATATGGTCAGGTCATCTTCAATACCTGTTTCACGTTTTGGAAATGCTTACCTGGTAGGTTTTTACTTGCCGCGTATACAAGAAGAATAATTAGTTTCCTGAAAATTCTTCAAAAAATCAACAACAATAAAAATTTTCTCAAATAATTTCAATTGACATTTTATTATATCTTATATAAGAATTAAAAAAAAATTCAAATGATAAACCAACAATTATAAATATTTAAGTCTTATTAATTTTTTGTTCGTTACAAAATGAAGATGAAGTGGTGGGGAATTAATTTCGTTAAACTTAAAAATTAAAGGTCTTTTGTATTCAGCCCCAAGTTAATTTTATATTATTTAATACAAAAACACAAACAAACCACTTATGCTTCCCTCCATTGTAGTAGCGCTAGCTGCCGAATGCACTAGAAATACCTGGATTTTATTTTGCATTAAAAGTAAAACAAGAATGTAACATAAATTAAGTTAACAGAGTTACCTCCGATTTTTTCCACATTAACAAATTTCCCCGCAAACAGACGAACAATCCGTACGATTTCTGGTCACTTCCCACAATTTATCTTAGATCGTCGTTGTCTAAAAATTTTAAAATATTAAATTCGAGGCCCAGATCTTTAAAAAAAATATTTTTTTAGAGTAACATAAAAACACAATCGCTTCGTCGCCGTGAAATAAAGCCAAAGCTAGCTTCACATTGAAAAGTTAAGCTCATTGGCCATTTTGTATTAGACAAAATTGTCCACAATTGAAAAACTGTTTCGGTTTTGTCTTATACAAAATGGTGGCAGAGCTTTACTTCTGTCCCACACAAAAATGTATGAGTTAGCTATCTAGTTAATATATCAAAATCTATGATAAAAACTTACCAACAAAATGTTAATAGAGAATTTCCAGATCCCAATTCTGTAAAATAGAATACAGCTTGCCATCTTCGATTGTCTCACAGGTACATACCTATGATTTGTCTGGAAAATATTTTCACTTTGGTTTTTTAAACGTATTTCATGTCCTTCACTGTCGACAAATTGAACTTGAACTTTTTCTCCACTGGCGTCGAGCACTTCTAAAGTTTCACAAATATAATTAGAATAGTTTTCGTTATTCAATTTTTTTTTTGGAAATTATTTACCACTTATTTCTTGCAAACAACACTCAGCACAGAATGATCATCATATAACAAAGAAATCCACGTGCAAGCGAAACTACTTCGACATAGTTATTTCCAACTAATGTTGTTATTACACATAGTCATTTTTAACTATGTGGTAGTCGTTGTGAATTAAATAAAATAAATACTACTATTTCATAGTAGGAAGTAATTATAGAATAGTCAGAATTGATTGTTAATTCTTATTTTGAAGAAACTGTTCAATAACTATGCCTTAATATCAAAATAGTCACAATTAACTATCTTGTATAGTCACTAAATAAAATGATTGATTTTTAACTATTTTTTAACTATTTTGTAACTATTTTCAATTTATTTTTGTGCAAAAATAGTCATTCGACAAATTTCATTGGATTTCATAGAGCGACTATGGCAATAGTTACAAAAGTAACTATTTTTTTCTCTGAGTGCAGTAAACTATAGAGAAATCGGTTCTTTAATATTGGGTCTCTACATTATGGTCATGAGATTTGTGTAATGAATAAGATCGCGATATTCCTTCGTTGTATTGGTGGTGTGACCCGCGTGGAGATCGTATTAGAAACACCAGAATACGTGAGGAACTCAATGTCGAGCGGACGGAGAGGTCCATGTTTCGATGGTTTGGTCATATTAAACGCATGTATCCAACAAGGATCCCAAGACGTGCTATGGAATCATCCAGATAGGCGTCCTCTATGTAGACCCAGGATGAGGTGGTTAGATCAAATCCATAATCTCCCTACCCGTATGGGCTGGGGCATTGCCTTTGATGATTTATGGTCAATGGCGAAGAATCCAGTGTTATGGAGTGTCTACTTGAGTAACCCACACCTGCTATCCATTTAATGGATAAGCGGGTCATTAGAAATGAATAAATGAACGCCCCAAAATTCCTAAAATACCATATAAAATGGTGCCAACATTTCAGGAATTAAGTGTCAATTTTTTTCAAAATTATTTTTTTTTATAATATGTATGTTGTTTGTTTAATGTCACCGCCAAAACTTAATATTTTGTAATTCTAATTGCCTTATATCTCCGGTTTTTTTTGATCCGATTTTGATGAAACTCCTTTTATCAATTAACACACACTTACTTAATATAAAATATCAAAAATAGAACAATTTTGAAAAAGCATTGTGGGGAATCCATGGGGAATGCCACCACGAAGAATGGGAAAAAGGGAAATTTTAAGACCTGTGATGGGGAATTTCACTTAAAGCGCCTGCTGCTATGTCTGCCGATAAACTCGCAATTTATTTTCTACCTATTTTATTATTTATTTGACTTTGACATTTGACACTACTGTTGCCAAGATACTATTATGGACAGCGTGCAACGTAATGCGTATGCTATCGAGGTCTACTTTCCAACCCAGCGAGCCTTCCGAAATCGTTTCAACACAGCCCCGTTTGGAAATAAGTGATATATGAGACAAACCGCGAGTATGACAAGACGAAGAACTGGAGTTTCTCCGCCCATCAGATCAGCTGAGAACATTGAGGCAGACTAAGCTTCAATCTTGCAATATCCACTGATTTTTTTCTCACTCCTAAAATTAGTTTTATTTCACAGCCAATAACTTGAAAGGCATTTATTTTAAAATTTTGCTGATATCTAATGAAATGAACAATGATATTCTGCGCCTGCATCAAAGATGCCTCTAAAAATAGGAGAAACATTACCTACCTTTGCTTTGCATCCAAGTCAGACTGCCAAATGCAGCTGATTCCCAAAAGACTATGGGCCTTACCAATAATCATTTTTAGTCTTCAACTTAAATATTTTGACGGTCACAATGGATAATTTTATATGGAAATTTTCGCCATTGTGACTTCGTAAAAGTTAGCCTGGACACTAAAAATGGTTATTATAGTACCGCGGTATAACTATTGATCAAAGCTAAGGCTGCTGAAGCTGAACTTATAGGAACAGTTTCAAAAACATCAGTTCAGCTGTAGTAGCGTTGTCATCCGTCCAGGTTTTCCCGGACATGTATTCTTTTTCGCCTATGCGGGAACCGACCGCGATAGTTTTTCTAGATTGACCAGGTTTTTCATTATTCGTTAAAATAAATAAATAAATAGGCGGCGCAACAGGCGGTAGATACCCAAGGCCTAGCTTCTCGCAACCATTCGTTTTGTGTGAGTTTCTATTCTTGGAACGAATGGGGGACCTACAATTTTATGCCGAGTCCGAACGGCTGAATTGAGAAGCTTTTTCAGGACAGTCATACTCTCGGATGTTTGTCAGACGTTCGCGAGAGGTGGCGCAGTAGAAAAAAAAAAACTTAAGATGTAATTTGTGTTTTTTCGGTGATCGAACCTGGCATCCCTCGCACAGTAGTCCAGCACACTAACCACTGCGCTACTGCGCCCACTCATTATTCGTTGTCGTCAATAAAAAAGGAAATTCGAAATTAACAGAACTTGAAAGTGTCAATTTTATTCCCACTTTTTGGTAGTGATTTTGAATCGCAACTTGTTGCTTCTGAATTCTGCAATACAGACCAACTTTGGTAATCGACAAAAGAAAGGTTCGAAATTATTGAATGAAAAAATAACTAGTGTTGTATGTCCACCACAGACCACATTACTCAATTTTACCTATTGAAGTCGATTTTATCACTTTAAAAATATAAAATACTTTGTTGAATTGCTCAACAATGATTATTGAATAACAGACACTTTTATACCATTCAAAAAGGAGATGGATTTCTCTTCACTTGGCAGTGGAACGACTTTTGCTTATGTTTGAAACCTAAAAATAATATTTGGAAATCCACCGAAAATATAATTTTTTTGGGGTTTTGGATTGGCATTAAACACTGCAGGGTTTCTTTTAATGATAACAACGTTTTCGAATATTTTGAAAATCCGTGAAAGCCAAAATTCACTTACCCCCAGTTTCACAGTGGGAGTTTAAACTACACTTTTAGTTTAAACTTTAGTTCAATAATTAATTCAGTTTCACAGTTTCGTTTGAACCTTGAAAAGAGTTAATTATGTAGTTCAAGTTAAACTACAGTATTCTGCCGTTTAAACCTCAGATCAGCCGATTGTCAAAAAACACAAATATTTGACGTTGTTTTGCGTGTTATTTGAAAGAAAAGACAAGGAAAGATTTTTGAAAAGCCGTATAAAAGCTAAGTACCTACTGTACAGTGTATAATACTGCCCCAAATTCTATTCAATAAATTTAGTTAGACTGATTTCAATTGAACTGAAGTTCAGATTAGATTGTGAAACTGAACGTGTTGAACTTCAAATTTAAACTCACGTTCAGGTTCATTTGAACTTTAGTTTAAACTTCCAGTGTGAAACTGGGGGTTAATTTATTTTTTTGTAAATATATGTATTAAATATTTTTGTTTGTAAAATACGAAATATATTTTGTCGCCAATAACTCGGGTCCCAAGAAAAATTACCGCTTGAGGTGAAAATTGGAAGTTGGAAAAATATAGAGTATCTGAGGAAATAAATATATCTAAAGGATCCGCCATCTAACGTTTTTTTATTTTTCAACTAGTGCTTATTTCGCGAATGGTAACCATTAGCTCGTGTCTGATTTGACAGATAATTAGTTTTAATCTTCCGCTGAACGAATATGGTTGTGTATACGCTTGAACAACGCTGGGAAATATTGCGACATTACTTTGAAAATCATGGTAGTGTTGCAGAATGTGTGCGAAAATTGCGTACGGATTTTGGAAGAAGAGAAGCACCGTCAGCTCCGTATGTTCGTTATCTTGTGAAAAAAGTGAAAGAAACTGGCATCCTCATCGATAAACCAAAGCGTGAAAGCCAAAAACAGTGCGTACACCCGAGAAAATTGCTGCTGTGGCAGAAAGTGTGCGTGAAGCGCCATCAACATCAATTCACCGTCGTTCTCAACAATTGAACATTTCGGCGACATCATTGAGACGAATTTTGGTTCATTTTGGTCAATTGGTTCAGGAGTTGAAGCCAACTGACCATCCAATGCGTTTTCGCTTCGCTAAGTGGGCCTGCGATCGACATAGTGAAGATGCCGATTTTGCCAAAAAAATCATCTCTTCAGATGAAGCTCATTTTGATCTTGGCGGGTATGTAAACAAGCAAAATTGTCGCATTTGGGGCACAGAAAACCCGCACGCATACATTGAAAAGCCGATATACCCAAAACGAGTCACTGTTTGGTGCGGATTTTGGTCCAGAGGCAATTTTTCTTCGAAAATGAGCAAGGAGTGACCGTTACAGTCAATGGCGATCGTTATCGGGCCATGTTGAACGAATTTTTGTTCACAAAAATTGAAGAGGAGGATATTGGCAACATTTGGTTTCAACAGGACGGCGCTACGTGCCACACAGCCGAAGCTACACTCGATGTTTTGCGCCCTGTTTTTGAAGATCGCATTATCAGCCGCAGAGCTGATGTCGTTTGGCCACCGCGGAGCTGCGATTTGACACCGTTGGACTATTATTTGTGGGGTGCCGTAAAAGATATGTATTACGCCGACATGCCAGAGACAATTGACGCTTTAAAGGACAATATTCGTGAAGCCATTGGTGAAATACAGCTGCACACAATCGATAATGTGCTTAAAAATTGGACCGATCGTGTAGGCTACTGCATGGCCAGCCGAGGCAGCCATTTGAATGAAATTATTTTAACCGGAAGGATTGTACTTTCAAATAAAAAAAGAAATTTGAGAAAATATTCAGTAGTTTTTTTTTATAGCATTTTCAAAAAAAAAAAAGTTATTTGGCGGACCCTTTATTTTAAGATTTGAGTTTAGTGAACTTCTTTTTTGAATACTTTCATATGTGTCAGAAAATAAGCCGAGAATAATTATTCAGCGCAATTGACACACAGCCTTAAAACATGAAGTACCTACCGCAATAAAAAAATCTTTTTCTAACAAATAGCACGCGCGCATTTTGATCCTAGTTTTCATGCTCGATAGCTACTTTCTTCAATTGATTTCTGGCAAACCTTTTCTGAAATTATCAATGTTTGTCAACTAGAACCTGACAATGTTAGCAGCTACTTTACATTTTTGAAACTTCCTCTGAAATCTCTATCTTCCAATATCATACGCGTAAAATAATGTCTCTCGAAAATATATGTGTTTGTGCAAACTTCACACTTTGCGGAATTGAGCTCCTGAGAATTTCTTCCCCAAGTTTTTCCTTTAAACTTAAACCTCAACAAACAATATACGGAACGTAGATACTGCAGTTATACGTACAATGTGTAGGTAGCTACTATGCCCGACATGGAAAAGTTTGTCTAAAGAAGGGCCTATCCTTAACTTAATTAAGACAAACTTATTTTCAACTTAAATCTAAACTCTATAATTGGAACGGAATGCGATTATAAAGGAAATCGAGTTTCTCCTAAACAGGAAACGAATCCACTTACTTATTCATAGCGCTCCTATACACCACACCGTTCAAATCAACACACAAACAAAATCGATAGGCAAAGTAATGGCTATTGCTTCTACATATTAATTCCGTAGATCAATAGTTTCTATTTCGGTCATCAACAGCGAATAAGGTTTATGAAAAAATGTTTTCAACTTTTCACTGATAGCAATTTTCGTAGAAGCAAAAGGCAAGTGTACCTACCCAGGACTCTTTTGAAGAGTTAACCACTGACTATGGAAAATAGAAAAAAAAAGCATAGCCCTAAGCCTTAAGTACCTAATTTAAATAGAAGAACGGTTATTAAATGATAATTACTAGCATTTCGAGTGCACCGTTCATAAAGTGCTTCAAAATTCATAACCATAAACAAAGGCTGCGACCAAATCAAATCCAGCAAACCTAGTTAATACGAACTTGAGTGAGTGGCCACTTGAGAATCCTAGGATCCTGATGATGCGGTAAGTGGTGATATTTGAATGCGATGCGTCTGGTATAAATTGATAGAAGATTTGTCCTGGAGTGGTTCCAGTACCACCCAGCCATCTACCCCTAGGTATGTATGTATTTAATGTCCACAACGCCCCAATGGTCCAATTGGTCGATGTAGTTAATGAAAGGAAACAAAACCCCTGATTAGTGCTACTCCACAGGCTTCTGCTGATTTCATTAATGCCTGCAAATTATTTGAGAAGCGATGCGATGTTTTTAACGTTATTAGTGAATAGCTGACTTAAGTGTTTGAGCGAAAGCAATTCGAAAAGGAAGTGGCAAAGTTGGATTTTAATTAAAACAAAACGTAAAGTTATTTATTTTAGGTATACATATATCTAGTGTTTATAGGTTAGGTAACTATATAACTAGGTATACAAGGGATGGTTGCACAGTTAAAGGATGGGTTTCGTAGGTACTGTAATTTCATAGACAATTAACAAGTTGATATTTATAGATACGTAATTAAAAAATAGGGAGACATAAGAGTAAATTATTTTAAGGTACCTACCTACCGTAGCTCTAAATTCAGTGAATTGAATTATTGAATTGAATTGAATGGCTACAAGGAGCTTGAAGGTATATTTGTAAATGCGTTTACAATTACATATATGTATATACATAATGGGTCGTATGAATAAAACGTAGCAATTGCTTTTACTCAGACTAAATGTCAAAATCGAAGCAATTGCTAAGTTTCGTATGAATAAAAACTGATTTGAGTTAACTCCAACTTTTGACATCTTCGAAAAGCGGCGCCACCGACCTTTTACTCAGATTGGTATGAATAAAACGTGGAAGACAAAGCAATTGCTACGAAAATTCCGAGTCTGCTATTTTGTTGACTCAGAGCATTTGCTAAATATTTTGCGCGCACATTTTTTTTGCAAAAACAGTCTAGCCTTGTGAGTTGCAGTGTTTTTTTATAAATACATAAGTTAAAATAATTTTTGCTTGTGAAAGAAACAAAAATGGATGCAATAAGTTGGCACATTATACCTGTTTTACCTACTGTTGTTAACGTTCATGAAAAAAAACAGTATAAGCTAAGAAGAATTGGTTACGATAACAACTTTAAGCAACTGTATCGTTTCACGCGTCGAAATGTAAATTACTTTTAGAAGAAAATCTGGAGACGCGGGGTGGTGTTCCTTCAAATATCCAGAAAATTAAATCTTTCCTACTGCTTCTCACGTTTGCACGAATACCACTATTTGATCACTATTGGAGATAGAAGTAGATGAAAATTCCTCATCGTCAGCTGCAGAGCAATTAATTTGTAATCGAATATAGGTTTAGGTTATGCACTTATGCGTACCAGTAAGCTCTTCCAAATACTCTTCTTCATCATAGATTTAACTTTTTTTTTTTCGTATTTATGTGAATTTTTTTTATTAAATTAGTTTATCATTTGTTTATTTTTCCTCAAAAATTGTTTTTTTTATTCTAAAATTCAAATTCAAATTCAAATTTTGACAGAAACTGCAAGGGAAGGACACATGCAGTGAAGTTAGTAAATGCTTTGTTCGAATTTTCGAACTTACTTTAGCAAAGTTATTCATACCGATTCAAAGCAATTGCTAAGTGCTTTTACTTTGCTACCACCTTTTACTCAAAGCAAATGCTAGTTTTTATTCATACGACCCAATATTAATAATGACGTCGCGAGCTGGGAGATAGTATGTTGCTAAAATACTGAATGAATAAATACTTTGTTGAAAAAAGGATTACACCGAGGCAAAGTCCTTCAGACCAGTCAGCCTAACATCTTCTCCGTTAAAATCAATGGAAGGGTGGACTATATGGAGAGTACGCCGCTTAAGATGTATCCTTTGAATAGTAGACAACATACCTATAGGGCAGGTGTGTCTACAGAAACAGCGCTACATCAAGTAGTACGCGCTGCGGAGGAAGAGCTAAATACCGGGGGCATTGCGATGATCACTATAATGGACATTGAAGATGCCTTCGATAAGATATGCTTTGAAAGTCTGAAACAAGCCTTGGAAAAACGTAGAGTTAACCCACTGCTGGTAAAATGGGGGGACAATATATGTTAAATACAAGGGCGATAAATATTCAGACGGGAACCTCAAAACTCCGAGGAAGAGTCAGCAGAGGTAGCCCACAAGGAGGTATTCTTTCACCTACACTGTGCAATATCACTGTGGACTCTTCTCGACAGACTTGAGGCAACTGGCATTCACACAGTGGGATATGCCGACGACATAGCAATAATGGCAAGAGGCAAATTCATAGACGTCACAGCGGATATCATGAGGAGTGCACTCAAAGTGGTTCAGCGGTGGTGTCTGGAACAAGGACTCTACATTAATGCGGAGAAAAGAGATTTAATAATCTTCACTAGGAAGAGGAAAAATCTGGAATTTCAGCCACTTTTCGGATCGAAACTAACAACGACCAAGAAGGTTAAGTATCTGGGAGTATACCTAGATACTAGACTTACTTGGAATTAACATGTTGAGGAGAAGATACGGAAGGCCAAAAAGGTACTACATCAATGCAAACGTGTATGTGGACAGAGGTGGGGACTCTCTCCTAGGTCAGCATACTGGATGTATACGATGATTACTAGACCCATTATCACATATCTACGCTTCGGTTGTATGGTGGGCGAAAGCCCCCCAGAAGTCTGCTAAGAAGCCCCTGGATAGGGTCCAGCGCTTAGCATGTATAGGAATTACAGGTGCAATACGCACAACACCAACATGCGGATTGGAAGTGATCTTAGGGATCTTACCGCTTTTAAGAAAACAACGGCCCTAACAGCACTTCGTCTGCATCGAGATGCGAAATGGCACAATAGTGGTACCATCTATGGACACAGGAGGATCCTGGAGCTTGTCAAAAACGAGATTAGGGAACTGAACATATGCCTATGGATGGTATGTGCGTATTATGGAAAGGAATCACAAAACTCGTATTGAGAATGGATTACTTCCAGAAAAGAGGAATGGTGATGGATCCATGATGGATGGCGGAACGGGGGCCGGAATCTTTTCAGAAAATCTGTAACTAGCCCATCACATTAGCCTCGGGAAACACACTTCAGTATACCAGGCTGAGTTGATTGCTTTGCTGCATGCGTTGGATTACTTGCTTGAGGTGGAAGGAAGAAATATCCTAATAGCACTGGACAACCAGGCGGTGATTAGATGCATGGAGCAGACAACCATCACAACATCACTGGCACTGGAATGTGTAGGTGTACTCAAGCTCAACAAGTGTTCATCTAAAAATCAGGGGGCTTATTCCCAAATGCGCTGCAGATCGCTTTTCATGGCGAATTTGTATTTTTGTATATTTCCAAAAGCGATTTGATCGAATCAAAAGCGATAGCTGTATAGGTGACGGGTTGCTGGCGGATTGTTTGCGGATAAAAAGTAAACTAAATTCCTGTGGCGGGAAAAAGCTGTCAAAGTGTTGGAAAAATAAATGGAAAATTGGAACTCAGAATGGAAAACCTGGAAATATCATTTTCGCCCTCGTTCGCATTTGAGAATAACCAAAAGCGAAGACGGTCGAAATGGAGGTATCGCTTTCAATACGATCCGCCACGCATTTGGGAATAACCCTCCAGGTAACACTGACTTGGGTACGAGGACACATAGGGATCGACGGCAACGAAAAGGCGGACTCCCTTGCAAAACAGGGGTCAACTGAAAAGTTCCTGGGACCAGAACCATTCTCTTCAATTGGTAGAGGAATGGTAGAACAGCTGATTCACAAATGGATCCCGACAGACCACCTGAGAAGGTGGTCAACCGTGGAACAATGTAGACAATCTAAAATGGCAATACAATGGCCGACCTGCTCCACTCAGAGAAAGGTTCTAAGCATGAGTCGAGGAGCATTGAAATGGGTGGTGGCGTTAACTACAGGTCATGGTAATAATAATAAACATATTACACAGACAGTTATTATCTGGATTTTAATGTTTTTTTTTTTTTTTTTCACTATAAGGGTGATTTCAACTTCTGCTACTTCTTGGACTTTTCAATGTGATAATTCAAAACTGCGACCCAACTGTTGGCGTTGACCGGTGTAACGATAGACTTGTTTCTGACTAAACAAACAAAACTCGTTTTGAAGAGAAGATTGAAAACAGGTCCAAACAAACAAGGCACCAACAATATACCTACCTCAAATAAACAAAGAAAGACAGAAAAACATAAAAGAACAGCCTATGATTATTTTTAAATTTTGAGTTGAAATGTTCAGATTTTTAAACTTGTACTATGCTGTCGCCTTGAAGACCTTAGCCGGGATTGCTTTTTCTTTAGCAAGATCTTACGACTACTAATTTAGTTACAACGAATGGCGATCGTTTTCACCAAGAATTTTGAATTTCTAATTTAATAAATATTTGCTTAATGTGACGCGGCACAGTTTTTTTTTTACTATTTTTTCCGTAGGTACATATCTTCTTCAAGCATCAAATCTATCAAAATCGACACATCCTAAACCGTTTAAATTAGTGAAATAGAAAAGATGACGATCTGTCAATTTTGAAAATCATAATATAAATTTATATGGAATTTATAATGACTGTAAAGTTTGTTGAAATTTTAACATTTAGATACTGTTTTTATTCAAAATGCATATTATAGATATTGTTTGAATATTTCAATACATATGTACATACCAACAGGACTTCGCTAGGCGATAGAAACCGAATGTGTTTGTTTTTATCCATTTTGATTATTAAGTTTAAGTTTCAGCTGAGCCATTCAAATACGTAAGGCATCATATAAGTAGTGTTGTTCTCTAACGCTGTTTAGATCTGTCGAGTATCTGCAAAGAGGAAGCAAATAAATTATATTGTTTCTACGGCTGGATATATAAAAAAAATTGATAAGGATTTTTATATATAAAAAAATTATAAAAAAATAAATAAGTAGCTAGGCTTCTCACAACCATTCGCTTGTGTGAGCTTTTATTTTTGGGACGAAATGGAAGGGACCTACAATGTTATGCCGAGTCCGAACGATTGAACTGAGAAGCTTTTTCAGGACAGATATACCTACTCTCGGATGCTTGTCAGACGTTCGCGAGTAGTGTGTAATAGTAGTGCAATGAAAAAACCTTAAGGTTTAATTTGTGTTTTTCCGGGGATCGAACCTGCCAGTAGTAGAACCTGGCAGGTAGTGTGACTGTGATATGTTCAGTGTTCACTCACTAAATCCATCGTTTATGGATACAAAACTATTTCGTTCTGCAATATACTATTAACATTACAAAGTTCACTGGTAGTGGTACCGATGATTTTTAAATTCCATCAACTTACTGAAGCATTTATTGAAAATATCGTTTTTACGTTAACAATTCGCCCATTGTTCAAAAAAATATTCACCCCTATCGTGGAATCCGTTTGAATTGAGTTTCACTACACCTATTCGATTCAATTTCACTTTCTACTGATATCGTGGAATCTGCCGGAAACATCTCCTTATCGACATGTTTTTGGAAAAGATAATTTCACCGTCAAACGGCTGTCTTTTATTTGTCAATACAAATTTTTGTAGCTGCATTCATCTTAGGCAAATGAAAAAAGTTTCCCTTAAAAGTGATTTAAATGAAAATTAAGTGTTTAATGTAATAATGGATCCGATAGCTCTATTTTTAGAAGCAGAAGAAAAAGAACGAGATGAGCGGTTTTCCCAGAAAATAATATGAGACAAGTTAAGAGGATAATTTAATGGAATTTCCGAATGAAATGTGTTTTTAGAAAGATTTTTTTTTAGTTTAATAAAGTTCAATATTGCGCAGATTTATCTATTTCGAAATTTTCGACTTAAGCCGGCTTTGTTATTATGTACCTACATTTTCTTTAAAAAAATATTAAAAAGCTCTGAAATCCACAATGATTTTGATGCGGGTGAGAAATGTGGTGCCGTGAACGAAGGCCCTTTATGGCCATAACGCCATAATGGTGTTAATTCACTTTCGAATGTGTACTAATGCCATAATATGTTTTTGGGCTCTGAAGCACAGTCAGTGCATAATAACAGTTTTGACAAAACGTTATCAGCCACCGGTTTTCTGCCTGCAGAAATCATCTTGTGTGCAGTCTTGACCCCATCCTCATGTCACACCACGATTGGCTCACGTTTAGTTTTCAATTCGATCTGAAGCAGTGCGGGCTTAAATCGGTTGTGCAAAATGAGCGAATTAGAATACGTCTTTATTACGGGATTTCAGAAAAACAGCCAGTTGTTACTCGTTCGAGAATCACTTATACAAATATAAATATGAGCGAAATTGTTCAAAATATTACGTGTGTTACAACAATTGTCGAGTGAATGAAAACTAACAAATTACTTCATAATCACGGAGATCAAGAACAATTAATAAAAAAAACTTGAGTTGTTAAATGAGATAAAAAAAAATAGTCAAAATATATCACTAAAATGAAGTAACATTTGGGATGTGTTTGGTAACACATATAAAGGATTTAAAGATAATAATACTTCAGTGCATTTTGGTAAAGTAAGAAGAAATCTTTATAAAATCAAAATTTTTCCAAAATCGACTTTATAGTTTGGTAGTATAAAAGAATTTTTTGTCGATGTAAATGTGATGAAGGAATTTGAAATATCTAGATTTGATAAAACTAATCAGTTTTATCGCAACTTCGTTATAGAAAAAAACGTTGCTTACACAATTTTTATGTCGGAAAACATTGTTGAGATTATAAAGAAGTTGCCAGAAAGTCAGCCGCGTAAATACAGGATGGATGGAACATTTTCAATTGCACCAAATGGCACTGCGCACTTTATCAAGTTGTTTCGTCAAAACAGAAGTCTGTCGTTAAAAAAATGAAATAAATGTAAAATTTGAATTTGCCGCTCTGACGATCTTTAATAAAATAAAGAAAATAGAAAGAAATAAGAAAATAATGTTTTATTAGCAGTTCCGATTGAACCGCTAAAGGAAGCCCACGAGTTTTATTTCGAACCAAACCATTCGTCGTAAAGAAAAAAAAAAATCAATTTTATTTCGTCCGTTACAATTTATCTATTATCTAAGTTCCTAATAACTGTTTGCGAAAACTATCGCAAATTTTCACAAGTTCTTATAATTCATTATGGGTAGGTATGCTGAATATGTAAGTTCTAAAGTGCGTACATAACTTCACTCAACTATTCGCGCGAATTTTAAACTTTAATTTTCTCAAATTTGTTAAAGCTTAATGACAGCTAGATTTTAAATAACTTTTAATTTAAGCTTTAAAAAAAATTTTAGAAAATAAAAGTCAAACATTCCCGCGAATTTTTAATTTTTACTGCCGCATTTTCGAAGAAGAATGGTCCGATAATGTCTCCAGTCCAAAATCCGCACCAAACAGTCACGCGTTATGAATGCATTTGTTTCTCAACAATTACTCGTGGGTTTTCTGAACCCCAAATGCGACAATTTTGACGATAAACGAAGCTATCAAGATGAAAATGACTTGTGGACTGTAGCTGACAAACCTTCATTATTTTTAAAATATGTATTTTGCTCAAAAATGAAAATGCGTTGCTCTTTCGTATAGCACTCCATTTTTACTAACCCCGAACTGTCAGCTGTCACATTGTTATATTTTTTCCGTTGGCATCACTATATAATATTAAATGTAGCAAAATTCAAATTTTGCTTGTATTATGGAACACCCTTTATATATGCCCTGTACAGCGTACCCCCATGGGTATACGTATAATATTAGTTTTGTATAGGTAAAGGTACCAGAACTACTTAACCGACATAGCCCATTTTCAATACCAACCTGACGACAGCGTTCCCTCCCGTGCTACTATTGTACTCATTTGCTGATTTTGAGTACATTTTTATGAACTGAGTACGGATACTACTTTGAAGCCATCGCGTACTACTATGTCACAACATATAAACATAACTCATTTTTATTTTTTTCGAAATACATAATATTTTTGTTTCCTAAAACTGAAACTTGAGGAGTACCTACTTAATTACCTACTTATAAGGACCTTTTTACTTTCACATACAATTTTAGTGTGAACTGTCAATTTCATAGATTAAAAAGTGCCCAATTATAACACAAAATCACAAAACGTTTTATAAGAGAACAAAAATTGACTTTATATAGTGAGAGATTTGTTTTCTTTAAAAATTGTTGAAATGTGCATAATACAATAATAGTACCAAAAAGAACAATGGACATTATATTATAGTGCAATTAAAACTGTAAGCTACGAATTCTAATGTTATATGTAGGTACCTACTTTTTTTTTAAAGAAGATGTGTAACTTACTAAATAAATATTATTTACTAATGGAGCTAGAATTATAATACAATGAACTAGGATCTTTTATCAAAATAGATTCAATAATTACTTATTTTTTTCCCCCTTTTTAAAAAACTTTCACTAATAATCCGCTCTCTATAGCCTAGCGCCAATTTACAGTATTGCAATAATTTTTTAACTTCCATATCGTTGAGCAGTGGTATAACTTGGTTTTCCGTCAAAAAATCGCTTCCAAATGTGTTCCTCCTAAACTCTTTTAAAATAGGACATTTTCCCATAAAGTGAAGAGTATCTTCTCTTTCGACAGAGTTACACAATGTGCACAGGATGGGTAAATCCTCTCTATGTGGCATAAAGTTTAACTGCAGGAGTTCTCCACGTAACTTGACCATCATCGATATTTCGTCGACGGCATTTTCATCTCGAAAATAGTTTTTCTCTTCAAGGTTATGATTCAATCGAGAGTACAGGTTTCTATGGAGTGATCCTGTGGCGTTGTCCAAAAATCTCTCTCTGCATTTTAAGTCAACTGCAGAAACAAGCTGGTAAAGCTGTCTTTTCCAATCATCGTAGTTGATTAAATGATCCAGATTGAGATCCATCTCACAGTCGCTAGCAAGGTTTATCCAATCAGCAAACCAACTTGTTTTTGATATTATGATTTTATTATGATATTTTTTAACTAAAGAATGTAGTCTCAAAAACAATAAAACTACACCTTAGAAATTTATAGAAAAACAAATCATACCATAAAAAAAAAAATATACATCGCTCGCCACACCACATTTAGGCACTATATTTATCAAATTTGTCTGTCAAAATCAGCACGGTCACATGGTGTTATTACGTCAATAGATTACTGATTGCGGAAATTGATAGAAATTCTAATTTTGACCACTTTTATACTTATAACTGGAAAGTACACTTTAGTTTAGGTGCATTGTGAGACGTACTACCTTGGAAGCCATTTGAGTACTATTTTCCACCGAGATGAGAACTCTGCCCAACCAAAAGGGAGGGAACGCTGCCTGACGACAGTAAAAAAAGTGTAGGCACCCTACAATGCGTACCTACGTGTGTAGATTGTTTAATAGATACTGGAGGCTATATCAAACGAAATCCTTCCAAAATAGTCTTTGTTCCTACCCACATCTCCAATCATACGCTCTTTCCATGCATCTATTATTCCATCTGCGTCATTAAATTTTAATTTGTTTATCTGCTACAACTATAGGTACTACAGTTCCCTCGTGGAAGCGCCGCCGCATGACCTGTATAATGAACTCAACGATATTCTTAAATTATCACGTTCATTGCCGGTATTTGAAACAAGTGAATTCCACAAGTATGGATTTATTGTAAGCTTTCCCTAACTGCATTATTGTTGTTTTGCTTATTACTATTTTAAATCATTGTCACTTCTAGACGATTACTCATTTATATGTATATAGGCGAAACCTATAGAGACAGGTAGGTATAGGTATACATATTTCAAACCGTCAGCTTTGTAACGTGCTTGCTATTGCTATTAATGTTGAGATTTCCAATTCTTTGTATGAATATAATCTAATGAAATGCATACAACTAAGAGCCGACGGCGCACGTTTGCGCGGCGACGCGACATGTACGTCCGTCGAAGGCAATGTTACACCTAAAATCTACTGCTTTATAAATACATTACATACATAATGTAAAAAGAAAACTATCAACCAGATATAAAATCATCAGCCCATTCAAAATGTCAAAGTAATTTCAGTATTCAAACTTGAATTGGATACCTATCGAAATCTGTCAATGGCAATTTAGCTTCTGAAATTTCAGTGGTGTCCCGTCTGAAACATTTATCAGTAAAGGTGAATCTATCATACTGTTCTGCAGACCAACAAATCGCGATAATTACGCCATTACCGTCTTAATCGGAAAGCATTTCATGTAATGTGTCTTATTTGCAAAAATCAAATATAATAGCTGTGTCAGACTCAGAATAGAATACAAAGTATATTGTTGTTATCTACTTTTCACGTTTGTAGTTTATTCAAAATTCCAAATGACAAGTGGAATCTGCCATTAGAACGAGATGTTACAGCAGCCTTATGATAGGTCTTTCAATTTGATGAATCAAATGCGCCCAATCGAGCATGTAATTCGGTTTATTCCCAGATCTCTTTAGTTTTCAAGTAGAATTTTCAATTTACAGCCTACATGTTGGCATGGCATTCATTATCCAGAATTTAACTTTCTCAAGTGCTTCTTTCCGCATTTTCTTTGTTGCTCGCCTTGGCATTGGCTGCATACTCAACTCATCGTCAAGCTTAACAATTTTCCCTGTAGATGTTAATACTTGAGTTCTTGCTATCAACTCCATTTATAAAATGTCACCTATACTCGCATCTCGCAAGTCGCAACAGCACCATCATTTGGCTTTGCATCGTGCTCGTGTGCCTACCCGATTGTAATGATGAAAATATATTTATGTTATAAATGTACCTACATCAAGACCTGCATGCGGGAAGGAAGGTACCTACATTTTCCGTGATGTCTTGAATGTCAATTCATTTGGTATGTTTTCACTGAGGCTATTAAGTTATTTTGATATAGAGACTATTGCGGAGATGAATTTTAGATAATCGCTACAATTATCTACAATACAATCGAAGCGTGGCTTAAACCATTTATTAGGCGTAAGACTAACAAATGTCACTTGTTTATTAGGCGTAAGCCTGACAAATGTCACTTGTTTTGTTAGTGACATTTGTCAAACTTTGAGTGAAAGATTCGCACATACTTTCACCAATACCAAAATAAGTGAAATTTGTCAAACTTTGAGTGAGGTTAGTTATTGTTAGGGGAGACTGGGGGCACATTGCTGATAAAACAACATTTAAAAAATATTTCAAAGTATAAACCAAAATTTAAACTTGGTAATACCGTGTTCTTTAGTAGTCATCGTCAATGACTTTCGGATGTCTTTGCAGTCATCCTCTTAAAGGACATGTCCTCTTTTTATCTAAAAAAAATAATGTCTGGTATATTTTTGAAAAAAATGTGCAATTTGTCCTCTTTTGGGATTTCCCTACTTTACGGAATTTTTCGACACCACAAAACTATAACAAAACTTTCTTTCAACACTAATTCAGAAATTGTCTGCATCTCTCTGTTATGATTACGACTTAAAATTGTAGTTAAAGGTGCAAATAAAAATGATGCCTTAAAAGCGGAAAAAATATATTAGAGGTTTATTCAAGGTGTTATATCTTCAGAGGTGGGGCGAAATTTGATTGCTTTACTTTACGTGGATGCATTTAAGCTAAATTCCCAACAAATTAAATGAAAATAAATTGTTTGACCAATTTTGTAACCTAAAAATATTTGTAGAGCAAGAACAAAACAATAAAAAAATTTTAAATGCACCTATGCATGAAAAATGGGTGGAATACTTAAAAAAAATTTACAATATATATGTTTTTTTGATGGGCTATAGGTCAAAATTTAAGAAATACTCTTGATTTGTATTTTTAAATTTGTTTATTTGTGTCCAATATTTCGACTTTCTTCGAAAGTCATCTTCAGGGACTGTCAAGAAAAAATGTTTTGACAATAAAATTTACAATCAACATATATGCACATTAATAAACTTACACAATTTTTGTATAGAACATAAATTAAAACATTGTACACAATGATGGATAAATTATGACTAGCACAAAACATGAAGTTATTATGACGTTTGAGTCCTCATTGTCTTCTTCTTCTGTTGTTTGTTTATCAGGTGTCTGTAGATATGTACGCATTTTTCGGTGTCCACTTTATAGTTTAGTCGTTGTTGTCATGGTACATTTATTATATGAAGCATTTCTTTTGTATACCTTCGTATGTAGTTGGTTACAATTTACAATTTTTATTTACAATATTGAATTACACAGTGAACTTCTTTCATACCTATATTGCACAGTTTGTTTTTTTTTTTTTTAATTCCTGCACATAATGCTAATGTTGAGCGAATATTTTCTTTGATAACGAGCCAATGGGAATGGACTCAAGAACGGAATAGACTTAAAGTCGAAATTGTAAAAGCAATTTTTTTTGTAAAAATAATTTTAGAAATATGCGCTGCTCAGAATTTTACGAAAAAATTCTGATATTTCCACTTTTCATTTGAATTTTTGAAGGTGTTTGTAACGTGCAGCTGGTTCTAAGTTTTACAATATTTTTAATAAAATCATTCTGCCCAAAAAAATTAAAAAATAAAATGTGTTTCCACCCCAAATCAAAAAAAGTATAACCTGGGCCCAAAAGTTTTCGTCAAGTGTCCGATTTCCTTTTTTTATACCATTCGAACGATCGCTGCTACAAACAATTTCCGCGTACTCGTGCTCTTTCCATTTTGAGCTTCGATCGAGCAAGGTATTCTGCCGAGCTAAGGTAATACAATAGTTCTCTGTAAACTATTTTATAACAAATTTTATTTCATTAAACCTTATTAGCAATCATTGATCCGAAGCCAAGGAACTTTTAAGAGAAGAGCATTATACGCATACAAAGTTACAAAGTGAGAAAAATTCTCCTTTGCCTCAGGTAACTGCTGTACGATTTTTTTATCTGGTTAGTGTTTAATAGGTTTGTGTTTTCTTCATCCAGCCTATAGTGCTGCTAATTGCTAAAAACGCGGGGAGTGACCAAAGTAAGCTGCTGATCTCAGAAATTGATCGGCATTATCTTTACTCCTCGCCCTGCAAATAGCACCTCGTGTTTGGCATTAAAGGGAACATATAAAATCACTGCTTTAAAGAACGACGAATGATAGTCATCCCGCCAGAATAGCGACCCATCGCCCTTCATTCGTTGCCGGGAAAAGCTTTGCTTTGCATTAGCACCAGGGCGACCGCTCCTCTTCGTCCCCATCTAATCAGCGAGAAAAAAAATATCCGCACGATCGACACCGAGTACTGAACGCAGCGTCCAGCAACAACTCCTGCTTTCTTCCCCGTCCCAGCATACCTATATACACTACAGCAAATTCCACTAGCATCATACTTCCCCGGCTAAAGCGACGAAACCCATTAGACAGTGCTAGTCCGGCCGCAGGAAAAGCCAGGGCACGTCATCAATTGTGATCGCCGAAAATCCACCTCTCGCGACACACAGCACAAGTGCAGTCTGATTGTCTACCTGCTCAGCCTAAACCGAAGTAAAACCGTATGTATGTATGACAAATAGTTTTAAATTCTTTTTGTGTGGTGAATTAAGTTTTTTTGATTGCGATCATCTTATCAAGTAGTTGCATAATATTGCATAAAAGTGATCGAATTTATTTATTGGTGAACAAGTGATTAAGACAGAAAGCTAAAAGATAAAGGAAGATATAAGAACATATTAAAAATATTAAAAGAATTACTGAATTGAAAACTATAATCGTTAAAACTTAAAAATAAAATTTCATACCTATCCTAAAACTAATTTACACTTGTATAAAAAAAAAAAAAATAAATCTATTTATCTACGTAAACTTAAAATTGAAGAACAGAAAGAAAAGGAGCAATAAATTAGAAGAGAGTATCTCGATAGTTGAATTTTGAAGTCATTTTGCAAGTCAATAGAATAGACATTTTTTTGTTTTGTAATCCGAGTGGGGTTTATGTGCACATCAACGTCGAGGAAATTAATTGAATTATTTTGTGTAGGGCGTACTAGTTAAGTATAGGTACGTGAAAGAAGTACAACCAAAATTATTACTATAGAGATGCTAGAATTATGTACAAAGTTATCCAAATGAATTAAAGAATATTGAAATGAAGTGTAAACTAGCATGTGTTATTAACTGATATGGAGATTGAAGCGGTGATGATGTTTTAAGTGAACAATAGGTGAGATCAATGGTGAGTGGATGAGGTGAAGCGGGATAATCATGAAGGGGTTATCAGCAAAATTTTTGTATGACGGCAAGCAGATAACGCGGTGTGACGTTCCCAAAGAATGTCATACGGGGTGGGGTAAGCCGGTAAGATGGACTTTACATCGGGGCCATCAAGACGATAGGGGTATATGAACCTATAACCCTCGTAGGTTATGTATTTGGGCGGCAGATGCATATCAGGCATTTAAGAGAAGGTGAGAAAGCATACAATACGCTATTTATATATTCGTGGTTATATATACATATTTGTATCTATATATTTTTTTTTATTATTTTGCGTACTTTCCGCATTACTTTTTTTGTATGGCACGATTTAATTTTGTTTTGAGTGAGAGAAGTAGGTAGCAAGATCCCCGACCAGTACGGCGAGCTAAGCCGAGCCTACGCCTGCGTGCCAACCAGCTACCAAAACCAAAGGACTCACCACCACTATGCTAATGCATAGCCAGTCCAGGCTCTCATTACAAACATGGCGCCCAACGAATATTGGCCATATCAGTCTTAGGACTGATATTCCAACTTTTATTTTAAATTTAATTCTATTTCATTACTAAATCATTCCAATTTCAAATGACATCCTCGTCAATTTTTCTTCTTTCTTTCTCATTTCTCTAACTTTATGTTAGAATTCTGTATGCTTTTTGCAACCTTTTTATTTCAAAATCCAGTGGCAGTTCTCGCAAGGAAGATCACATTATTTGCGTAGGGATACCAGATCCGATAGATATAGTGACTCTTTGTAGAAGACACCAGCACGTATTCGACTAACTAAAAGCATCACTTAAGCTTCCTGTAGATTAAACTTCCTCACTTAAGTGTGCGAACCAGTTGAACTAGGTAGATGTTTTTTTAGGTGGGTTTCTTTGTCACTCACGTGCAATGGAAATTGTAAGGGATTATGAGTCAATCGATGTTTTGTAATACCGCCGGTAGTTGGACTCAATTTGCCATAGTCCTTTCGCCTAACCCATACATTATTTTGGATAGCATTTAAGTTTCGTTAAAGATATTTGTTTTTGAAGAAACAACTTGCTTTTTCTTACTTTGAGTATAGTCCTATCGTCATATAGTTTGTAACAGCGTTTCACCTTCGTCTACGATTATTGATCTCACCTAAACATTAATGATAAATTTCTTTACTTTTGGCTATTACCTAATAATTAAGTGTCTTAATTATTGACCGATATAAAATATTCACATTAAATTACATTTTTATTAGTTCATCTATGATGAGTGAACATAAAGGAGCAATCCCTAAAGAAAAAAGAAAAACTACTTTTGGTAGTACTCATAGAAGTATGGTAACGCGATCAGGAGTTAATAGACAACTTGTGTTAGATATGTCGCGAGAGTCGAGTCATATAAATACTTCGAGACAACCAATCGTCCATTCACCTCCGGGTGGGACACATCAAATGGCGACGCCGACTTTAAATATGAATGATGACGTGTCGAATTCGCAAAACGCACAGGGAGCTGATGCCTCTCTACCCGACAGTGGTCCTCTTTTGATACCACCACTAAGTCCAAACGCCAGGACAACTACAACAACAAGCTTTCCACAACCGATACACTTAAGTAGTCAGGATACTCGTTCACAGAATGATATCAATTTAGACCATAATTCTGCCTCGGCAGCAAACCCAGTTCTCATTAATCTTAATAAATCAGCTTTAGGGGCGCATATGAAAAACATAAGGGACGCTAGTATCGGCGCAAGCCAAACATTTATTCTAAAATCGATGTTAGACTCGATGAAGCAGTGCGTTCAGGACTCGGTCAGGCAAGCCCTTGCTTCTAATCAATCAAATAATCAGGGAGAGGGCAACAATCATAACCAGAACCTAAGAGATACTCACTCTCGACATCAGAATACCAGTGAACAAAGTCAGCTAAATCATCATCGTTACGCTATGCCAAGGAATCATAACGATATACACTTTCAACAAAATGATTTTAATCACAATTTAAGCAACGATTATAGATCACATTCCAGCGCTAGGCATATGTCTCGAG
This sequence comes from Cheilosia scutellata, assembly GCA_955612985.1. NCBI lineage: Eukaryota > Metazoa > Arthropoda > Insecta > Diptera > Syrphidae > Cheilosia > Cheilosia scutellata. The sequence continues at coordinate 72,420,884 of OY015312.1, forward strand.
ACAATGACAGCTTTTCAAATTCGAGTAATCGAAGGTATCCAGATAATTCTCAAGTCCGAAATAGGTCTCCATCAACTGGTCATCGTAAGTTCGATATCGATCGATGGGGAATTAGATATGATGGCTCACCTAAATCTATGTCGGTGCAAGATTTTATCTTCAGAATCGAAGTGCTGAAACAAAATTATGACTGTCCTTGGACAGATATTTTGAAGAACTTTCACGTTTTACTCTCTGGTATTGCACAGGAATGGTACTGGCAATACCTTCGTACCAGTCCAAGATCAGACTGGTTGCGACTGAAAGACGCTTTATATAAGCAATTTAAAACACATGATAGCGATCATGAAATAATTCAGCAAATCACTGAACGTCGTCAACATCCTCAGGAAAGTTTCGATGAGTATTATAATTTCATCATTCACCTGAAGAATCACCTTAGAAGACCAATGGCCGAGCGTCAGTTGCTTCACATTATGAAGACGAAAGTCAACAATAGGCTTCTTAATATGGTGTATCCTATGGCAATATACTCACTCGAACAATTCCGAGATGAGTGTCGTAGAGCCGAGAAGTTATTTCAATCACGCGACCATTCTAGATACATTAGACAACCTCATGTCAATGAAATAGGCTATGATGAGTTTGTAGTCATCGGAGATGATTACCAGGCTGACCTTTCAGCAATGAGAACCGCTGAGACGAACAACCTGAGAGGTGCGGCCAGAAAAGATTTTAGCAGCTATCGTTGTTTTAATTGTAAGCAGATAGGACACAGCTTTATTAATTGCCCTTCACCTGTGAGGAATTTATTCTGTTATAAATGTGGCGCCGACAATGTCACCACTCCTCACTGTTTAAAATGCAATCCAATGGGAAACCAAAACTCGAGCGGGATGAGATTCGGGGACTCCCGTTCGACCCAGACGTCCCCCGAAAATTAGACAAATCGACCACTACAGATAATACAACCGAAGTATCTTACGATAATAGTTATGAAATAAAGATACTTCTCCCAGATATGACCGATGTTAATAAACCCTCACAGACTAGACCAAAAACAATATTACCCCCGTATGAGACGCGCTTAAAAAGATACAATGAAATTCGAGCAAAAATTTTCCAATTAGACGCGTTGAAATTAGGTGGCAATAAACTAAAGTCAGTAAAAGCTAGGATCAGGAATAGAAAAAGAAAATTATATCAGCAGATGGTCGAATCGTCAACCGTCCAAGTAGTAAACGATCCAAGACCCTATGCCAAGATTTCCATCCAAGGAAAAGAGATTTTGGGATTGCTCGATAGTGGGGCCACAATCACCTGCCTTGGAAATGGTTGCTTAGATTTGATAAAGGAACTTAGGCTTGACGTGCTTCAATTTTCAACTTGCCTTAAAACTGCTGATGGCAAAGAACAACCAATTGTAGGACGCATACGAATTCCAATTACCTACCTCTCCGTTACTAAGGAGATGGATATATACCTCGTACCGAGTCTTTCGCAATCGATGTATCTCGGCATTGATTTTTGGCTTTTGTTCGAAATATCGCCATCGATAGTTAGTGAGATAGTTACTACAGATGTTGAGATGAAACCAAAACACGATCTCAGTTCAGAACAAGCTTTTGCGTTAGAAGAGGTAGTAAAACAATTTCCGTCATTTAGCAAGCTTGGGCTAGGAAAGACAACATTAGAGACACATCGGATTGACACTGGGGATGCTGACCCGGTTAAACAGCGTCATTACCCTGTGTCTCCGGTAATACAGCAGCTTATTTTTGAGGAACTCGATCGCATGCTTTCGTTGGGAGTAATCGAAGAGAGTCATAGTGCGTGGAGCTCGCCAATCGTTCTTATTCGGAAACCCGGTAAGAATCGTCTATGCCTTGACTTTCGGAAAGTCAATCTACTCTCAGCGAAAGATGCGTATCCGTTGCCTCACATAGAGGGTTTGTTGAGCCGTCTGCGAGATACACATTACATTAGTAGTGTGGATCTCAAAGACGCGTTCTGGCAAATCCCCCTAGAGCCGACATCAAGAGAAAGAACAGCATTTACGGTGCCCGGTAGACCACTTTATCAATTTACGGTCATGCCCTTTGGTCTGTGCAATGCAGCCCAAAGGCTATGCCGATTGATGGATAAAGTGGTGCCTGCTGAGCTTCGTGAATGCGTGTTTGTATATCTTGATGATCTGCTCGTAATATCCAGAGATTTCAATGAACACCTGGAAACTCTGAAGAAGGTTGCGGACTGTCTTAAAAGAGCCAATCTAACCATCAACATTGAGAAATCAAATTTTTGTTTCAAAGAGCTCAGGTATTTGGGATATGTGGTAGGACAAGGGCACCTAAAGCCAGACCCGAGTAAAATTTCCGCCATTCAAGACTTTCCTGTACCGAAATCGCAAAAACAGGTGCGAAGGTTCCTTGGAATGTGCGGCTGGTACCGGAGGTTTATCCGAAACTTCGCGGCTATATCCGCACCCTTGTCCGACACTCTGCGTAAGTCCAAACAGTTTGTTATATCGAGTGAAGCTCTTACCGCATTTCATGCTTTAAAGACAGCCCTTATTTCCGCTCCGCTTTTAAGTAATCCTAACTTTGATGATCGTTTTTTCATACAGTGTGATGCATCGAGTCACGGCGTTGGGGGAGTCCTTTTTCAATATGATGAAGATCAAAACGAAAAACCCATCGCGTTCTTCTCGCAGAAACTTAATTCTTGCCAGCGAAATTACAGTGTTACTGAGCAGGAATGCCTAGCAGCTGTACTCGCGGTAAAGAAGTTTCGGCCTTATATAGAAGGACTGCCATTTACCATCATTACAGACCACGCTAGCCTTAAATGGCTGATGGGGCTGAAAGACCTCAGCGGCAGGCTAGCTAGGTGGTCCTTAAAATTGCAGGCTTTTCAATTTGAGATTCAGCATAGGAAGGGCTCTCAAAACGTCGTACCCGATGCATTATCGCGAATTTTCATGGAGGAACTAACCAATGACATCAGCACCAATCCTATTGTTGATATGAAAAGTAAAGAGTTTACGTCGACAGAGTATCTGGATTTGATAGAAACGATAAATAATAACAGAGAGTCCCTACCAGACCTGAAGATAGTAGATATGTTGGTTTTTAAACGTGCTTTGGTTAATGAGCCTGAACGGTACAACCCAAATGCCGAGTGGAAACTCTGGATTCCTTCTGGACTCACAGAGGCCCTGATACAATCAGCTCACGATCCACCCAACGCTTCTCACGGGGGCATCCTAAAAACATTAGCTCGACTAAGAGAACTTTATTACTGGCCAAACATGACAATACAAACCAGAGAATATGTTCGAAATTGCGAAAAATGTAAAATAAATAAAGCGCCTAATATAACTCTGAGACCACCAATGGGAAAGCAATTGGATATCGCAAGGCCATTTCAGAAGCTTTACATAGATTTCATGGGGCCGTACATTCGTTCAAAGAACGGAAACATGTATCTCTTTGTGGTACTAGACCACATGTCTAAGTTTGTTTTCCTGAAGCCGATGCGGAAAGCCTGTACGAAATCTGTGGTTGAGTTTCTGGAAAAGGAGGTTCTCCACAAATTTGGAGTACCAGAGTTCATCGTATCCGATAATGGGAAACAATTTGTGTCGAAGGAGTTCCAAAAATTTGCGGCTAGTTTAGGTATAAAACACATTAGGACGGCTCTATACTCACAACAAGCAAATGCTGCGGAGCGAGTAAACCGTTCGATACTTGCTTCTATCAGGATGTATTTAAAGGCGGACCAAAGAGAATGGGATGCGAAAATTTCAGAGATTCAAATGGCTCTGTGTACTTCTCACCACGAATCAATCGGAACCAATCCGTATTTCTGTATCTTTGGTTGTAATATGGTGACGCACGGGAGTGCTTACAAACTGCTGCGTACATTGAACACTCTCAATGACAGCGAATTTCCTACCTTGCGACTCTCGGATCGTTTGGAGATTATTCGAAAAACAATCAAAGAGAATCTCGCCAATGCTTTCAAACGCAACGAGAAAACGTACAATCTACGAAGTAATGAAAAATCCTTCCAACCTGGCGATGAAGTTTTCCGGCGTAACTTCATACTAAGTGATGCCAGTAAAAGGGTGAATGCTAAATTATGTGCGAAGTTCGTCAAGTGCAGAATACTTCGACCGGTCGGAAAGTGCATGTACGAAGTTGAGAATATTCAAGGCAAGAGAATAGGTATCTTTCATGCGAAAGATTTGAAATATTAGCCCGGCTAGATAGCATTACGTTCATCATTTATCTCAGGGTCATGAGTCGAGGCCACACGTTGCAAAGAACTACCGCAAATCACGAAATATTTGGCCCAGCCTGCTGCGTATTCAATGGACTTTTGCTTAATAGATACACCAGTAAATATACACAAAACCCATTGCGTTGTAACGTGCAGCTGGTTCTAAGTTTTACAATATTTTTAATAAAATCATTCTGCCCAAAAAAATTAAAAAATAAAATGTGTTTCCACCCCAAATCAAAAAAAGTATAACCTGGGCCCAAAAGTTTTCGTCAAGTGTCCGATTTCCTTTTTTTATACCATTCGAACGATCGCTGCTACAAACAATTTCCGCGTACTCGTGCTCTTTCCATTTTGAGCTTCGATCGAGCAAGGTATTCTGCCGAGCTAAGGTAATACAATAGTTCTCTGTAAACTATTTTATAACAAATTTTATTTCATTAAACCTTATTAGCAATCATTGATCCGAAGCCAAGGAACTTTTAAGAGAAGAGCATTATACGCATACAAAGTTACAAAGTGAGAAAAATTCTCCTTTGCCTCAGGTAACTGCTGTACGATTTTTTTATCTGGTTAGTGTTTAATAGGTTTGTGTTTTCTTCATCCAGCCTATAGTGCTGCTAATTGCTAAAAACGCGGGGAGTGACCAAAGTAAGCTGCTGATCTCAGAAATTGATCGGCATTATCTTTACTCCTCGCCCTGCAAATAGCACCTCGTGTTTGGCATTAAAGGGAACATATAAAATCACTGCTTTAAAGAACGACGAATGATAGTCATCCCGCCAGAATAGCGACCCATCGCCCTTCATTCGTTGCCGGGAAAAGCTTTGCTTTGCATTAGCACCAGGGCGACCGCTCCTCTTCGTCCCCATCTAATCAGCGAGAAAAAAAATATCCGCACGATCGACACCGAGTACTGAACGCAGCGTCCAGCAACAACTCCTGCTTTCTTCCCCGTCCCAGCATACCTATATACACTACAGCAAATTCCACTAGCATCATACTTCCCCGGCTAAAGCGACGAAACCCATTAGACAGTGCTAGTCCGGCCGCAGGAAAAGCCAGGGCACGTCATCAATTGTGATCGCCGAAAATCCACCTCTCGCGACACACAGCACAAGTGCAGTCTGATTGTCTACCTGCTCAGCCTAAACCGAAGTAAAACCGTATGTATGTATGACAAATAGTTTTAAATTCTTTTTGTGTGGTGAATTAAGTTTTTTTGATTGCGATCATCTTATCAAGTAGTTGCATAATATTGCATAAAAGTGATCGAATTTATTTATTGGTGAACAAGTGATTAAGACAGAAAGCTAAAAGATAAAGGAAGATATAAGAACATATTAAAAATATTAAAAGAATTACTGAATTGAAAACTATAATCGTTAAAACTTAAAAATAAAATTTCATACCTATCCTAAAACTAATTTACACTTGTATAAAAAAAAAAAAAAATAAATCTATTTATCTACGTAAACTTAAAATTGAAGAACAGAAAGAAAAGGAGCAATAAATTAGAAGAGAGTATCTCGATAGTTGAATTTTGAAGTCATTTTGCAAGTCAATAGAATAGACATTTTTTTGTTTTGTAATCCGAGTGGGGTTTATGTGCACATCAACGTCGAGGAAATTAATTGAATTATTTTGTGTAGGGCGTACTAGTTAAGTATAGGTACGTGAAAGAAGTACAACCAAAATTATTACTATAGAGATGCTAGAATTATGTACAAAGTTATCCAAATGAATTAAAGAATATTGAAATGAAGTGTAAACTAGCATGTGTTATTAACTGATATGGAGATTGAAGCGGTGATGATGTTTTAAGTGAACAATAGGTGAGATCAATGGTGAGTGGATGAGGTGAAGCGGGATAATCATGAAGGGGTTATCAGCTAAATTTTTGTATGACGGCAAGCAGATAACGCGGTGTGACGTTCCCAAAGAATGTCATACGGGGTGGGGTAAGCCGGTAAGATGGACTTTACATCGGGGCCATCAAGACGATAGGGGTATATGAACCTATAACCCTCGTAGGTTATGTATTTGGGCGGCAGATGCATATCAGGCATTTAAGAGAAGGTGAGAAAGCATACAATACGCTATTTATATATTCGTGGTTATATATACATATTTGTATCTATATATTTTTTTTTATTATTTTGCGTACTTTCCGCATTACTTTTTTTGTATGGCACGATTTAATTTTGTTTTGAGTGAGAGAAGTAGGTAGCAAGATCCCCGACCAGTACGGCGAGCTAAGCCGAGCCTACGCCTGCGTGCCAACCAGCTACCAAAACCAAAGGACTCACCACCACTATGCTAATGCATAGCCAGTCCAGGCTCTCATTACATGTTCTCTTTTTGGTGGGCATGGATCTGGTCAGCCTACGCACGAGGAGGTTTCATGCTTAAATTGCATATTTTAATTTTTCTATTTGTAAGAGTGTACAAATTTTGTAATGAGCTTTTCTTTTTGTCCGTGTAAAATAAAGAATATACTTTAGTTAATATTTAGGTTTTATGTTTGTTTTGTTTGTTTGAGAAATATGCCTTGTAGTGAGGCGGCATAGTATAAAATTGAATAACAATTGTGCACTTTGTGATGAAAGCATGAAATTTTTACCATGGAGGACACATTATATGAAAATGATTTTAAGATATGGGGGCACTTCAGATTGTGCCCTAAAGGGGTAAAAGGGGGGGTCAAAGTTTGTATGGGAAAATTTGTATTTTTCATCCGATTAACTTCAAACTCGGTTTATGTACTCTCTATAAGAAATAAACAAAACTAATTTCTCCGATTTTGGAAATTCAACTTTTATTTATTTTAATGTATTGTGGTATAAAATATGTTGAGACAGGCGTGGACTAAGACGCAGTGGCAAGACTCGGCTTTACCGCCCGAGTTTGAAGTCAATCGGATGAAAAATAAAAATGGTCTCATAGAAACTTCGACCCCCTTTTTACCCCTTTAAGAGTTGAATTTCCAAAATCGGAGAAATTAGTTTTGTTTATTTCTTATAGAGAGTACATAAACCGAGTTTGAAGTTAATCGGATGAAAAATACAAATTTTCCCATACAAACTTTGACCCCCCCTTTTACCTTTTACCTTTACGAGTTTGAAGTTAATCGGATGAAAAATAAAAATGTTCCCATACAAACATTTTCGCACATTTTTCTGTCGCTTAACTTATTGGGGCAGGTTTAAACAAATACAAAACAGTCGGGGTACATTTGAACAAGGGGTCTGTAAGTGGCATTGAACTAAGAGCTAAGTTACCACCAATTACCGCTCCGAGAACATCGAGGACAGCTGCGGTGATAATTTTTGTCTTAATTTTTTTCAAAATTTCTGTTCGGTTAATAAAATAACTCATTTTTGTTTTTATAAAGTTTCTTCAGTCATTTGTAAAAATATTTCAGTAATTTAAAAGTTTCAGTTTACTTTTGCTAAGTCGCTTTTGTTTTCTTTATTATAATAATAAAGTTAATTTATTTTATTAAAAAAATACAAACCTTGTAGTAACTTATTAGCTGCTAAAAGCAATTACAAATACTGCAAAAGTGCCCCAGCCTAGTTCAACACCTTTAAATAAAAATAAATTATACGCCCTTACTAAATTTACGTAGTTATTTGTCCAAATCAAAGTTTATTTGCATATCTTAAGGTGAGAATACTTTAAGTCTAATAATTTAAACAAATAGGATTATATTAGAGGTCAAAGCAAAAAGGGTCCAAATGTGCCCCAGTCTCCCCTACATATTGTGGAATAAAGTTGAAAATTGAAAGTGGATATTAATTTAGACGAATGGACCGTCGTAGAAAATGCCAATGGGGTTGTTTTCATGGGGAAGGACGAAGTTCTAATTCAAAACAAAACAAGTAAGTAGTTCTTGCACAAGTACAAGTAAAAAACTAGCAAATACCAATTCAATTTTATAAACACAAATTGGAATTTAAAAACAGCTGACTGTCAAATCACACACCAACACAAATGCAAAAAAAATTGATCTCATTTCATGGTCCATTGAGCAGGAAAAATCTGAGATCTGAGAGCAAAACGGTAAAAGCCCAATGGAAATGGACATTAAATTAGAAGCGGTGTTTTTGAGGAGAACCGTCACAAGACCAAAGGCACCTTAGTCCTTAGTGTATAGAAATAGAGTGGAGCGAAGAGCAAAGCTGCGAAAATCATCAAATAAAGGAACAGATTGCAGATGCGCAATATACATATTACCTTTAATATGTGTACCTACTGTGGTATAGGACAGCCAGAGTGAGGACCGAAGTGCAAATTATTTGTATTTACTTTCCAAATTCAAAACCAGATGAAGAAGAAGTGAGTACATTTCATTTTAAACCCAATCGTAAGCATATCTAGTGAACGCCTGGCTAAATCAAAACGATGCAAGAGATTTTGACATTTTGCTCGACCTTCGTCCGAAGCTGCACTGGCACTCTGTGTACTGTGTGGTGTGGTACACTTTCATTGCACGTATGTATTTGATTTCAATGATTTGCCCTCTGCACTTTGCTCTTGCTCAGTAATCGCTCCATTCTATTTATACACTTATTGGGGCTATCGCGATTCCTGAAACCATAATTTAATAGATGGAAAACCTTTCATTTTCCCAGAAGCATTGTATTTCCCCACAAAACCTATCTTAGCTCGACAAGCCCTATCTCTTCTATCCTGTTCCTTCAAGTTACTCAAGGTTAAATTCACGATTCTTCTATTTTCTCCACCCACAAGTTTCATTTTAGATCGATTTGCCACTTTTTGATTTCCCTAATTGCTACCCTTAGTAATAATTTTAAGGCGGTGGCCATGGTGTAGTGGTTAGAGTCATTGCTTGTGACCCGAGCGGCGTATAGATTCGAGCCCGGGACAGCAATACTCTGCCACGGTGCCACCGACCATAAAGAGAAACGAATAATATCAGAATTTCTCCACCACTACACCAAAAAAGGGGTTTCTGCTTAGTAGTACAATTACAATGGACCGAGATTCGTCTGAGTGCTCCAGGATTTGGAATCCCCTTTTAAAAAAAAAAAAATAATAATACATACTAATAATAATTAGCCTTTAGCCACTGCTTACTACATGTGTCTAAAAAAATTTCCCTGAACTATATTTTTGTAGTACATCGATTTCTATTCTTTTAAGGATTTATCGATATCTGGGACCCATAACAAGGAGAATAGCTCAGTTGGAATAATTTGAATTCGTGGGATAAGGACTTCCTCTTCTTTGACTTTGCCCTTGATGATCGTCGCTTGAATCACATTGTTCAACAGTTTCTTGATGGACAACCGCGTATCGTTGCACAATTTCGGATGATACAGATTCCGCTGCATGCTTTTGATCGATCCCACCTTCAGCTGTATATTATGCGCTGGAGTTCCTGGCATATCAAGCGAGTTTGAAAGCCCGCAACCCAATTGGATAACCTCACTTTCTCACGCAAACTTATTTTCTGAAAAAATGATCGAATATAATTATCGCATTGAATTTCAGTTGATCGTAATAATGCTTGTACCGTTTGTGGATGTGATGTGTGAAAGAAGCATAACTCTACAGACGTAAATAGTTTCAGACGTAATAAAGGGTCCGCCAAATAACTTTTTTTTTTTTGAAAATGCTATAAAAAAAAACTACTGAATATTTTCTCAAATTTCTTTTTTTATTTGAAAGTAAAATCCTTCCGGTTAATAATGGAAAATAATTTCATTCAAATGGCTGCCTCGGCTGGCCATGCAGTAGCCTACACGATCGGTCCAATTTTTAAGCACATTATCGATTGTGTGCAGCTGTATTTCACCAATGGCTTCACGAATATTGTCCTTTAAAGCGTCAATTGTCTCTGGCATGTCGGCGTAACACTTATCTTTTACGGCACCCCACAAATAATAGTCCAACGGTGTCAAATTGCAGCTTCGCGGTGGCCAAACGACATCAGCTCTGCGGCTGATAATGCTATCTTCAAAAACAGGGCGCAAAACATCGAGTGTAGCTTCGGCTGTGTGGCACGTAGTGCCGTCCTGTTGAAACCAAATGTTGCCAATATCCTCCTCTTCAATTTTTGTGAACAAAAATTCGTTCAACATGGACCGATAACGATCGCCATTGACTGTAACGGCCACTCCTTGCTCATTTTCGAAGAAAAATGGCCCAATTATGCCTCTGGACCAAAATCCGCACCAAACTCGGGTGTACGCACTGCTTTTGGCTTTTCAAGCTTTGGTTTATGGATAAGGATGCCAGTTTCTTTAAATTTTTTCACAAGATAACGAACATACGGAGCTGACGGTACTTCTCTTTTTCCAAAATCCTTACGCAATTTTCGCACACATTCTGCAACATTACCATGATTTTCAAAGTAATGTCGCAATATTTCCCAGCGTTGTTCAAGCGTATACACAACCATATTCGGTCATCGGAAGGATAAAACTAATTATCTGTCAAATCAGACATGAGCTAAGTGTTACCATTCGCGAAATAAGCACTAGTTGAAAAAAAACGTTAGATGACGGACCCTTTAGTAATAAGCTGTTATGAGTTTACATACTCTTTCCAAAGAATCATTTGAAACTTTTCTTTTTCAACTACACCCTACTCCTGTTATGTCAAAGTCAAAGCACAAAGTATATATCAAAAACTTGTAAAATTCTAACGAAAATCAATAGTTAAAATCCATTAGGCCAACACAAACCCTTTCCTGAACATTTTCGCCAACCCCAAAATAGACATTTTTAGATTATGCTTCCACTTTTGTGATATTATTTATTATATTACGACAGCTGTATATTGTGACTGATTATAACATCAGCAACTTTTCAGTATTATGTAAATACTCGTATGTTCGTTCTCGTAATCTCTTTTACGACGAGTTTGAAATACTTTTCAATAAAGTACCTACCCCAAATAGAAGTGGAAGTTACATCCACATCATTCTAGTACACACATCAGCACCAGTATATTTTATATTGAAGGCAGACTGAATAACAGACATCAATGAAAGCGTACAAACGAAACCACTTTTTGACATGTCATCGATGCTGTTGACTAGATATTTTGCCAATAGGGAGCATAACACAATACATACAAATTTTAAATAAAATCCAATTGAAGAAGATATGATTTACTTTTTTTTTTTTTTTTTTTTGATAAAAAAAATAAATCTAATTTGATGACATGAATGGCAAAAAAAAACGTAAAGCATTTGAAAGCCGATAAAAATGTAGGTCTGCATCAAAAGGAAGAGCTAACGCAAGTCAATTTAATTTATTTACGAAATTAATCTCATTACTTTGGAGACAGATACTCTTCAGCATCACTCAAAGTAATGTGGGAAGACTTAAGCATTTATTCGCAACCATGAATCAAATGCAACAGATTTGTTGTTATAGGTACGCGTATGACTTTTTTTATTGGACCGAAAAGTGTGTTGTTTGATCTTATTAAAAGAAATTATTTGTTTTCGTTTGGAAATAAATCCCAATTGTAAAATAGATTAATATTCTCCCCTTCTTTAATAAGCATAATTTGAACCTATTTTAATTCAAATTATAGTCCCCTTTTCTTTTCTTTTTTTTTAAGTCTCAGTGGGGTTAGTGTGCTGTGGTTCAATAACTGGAAAGCTTCTCAATATAACTGTTTGAACTCGGCATAAAACTGTAGGTCCCTTTCATTTTTCCATAAGAACTTACATACATGAGAAGCTAAGCTTTGGGTTTTGTGGCGCGTGTTATTGAAGAGTAGCCCTAGCCTATAGATGATAAAATTTCACATTTTTAATTTTTACATTTAAGTGTTTGGCAAAAGCTTGGTGGCCCGAAAGGACGCCCACAAGCAGCCTGCAGTCGAATTTCCTGAGGGACAGAAGGAAAGACGCGGACATTTTGCAGATGTCCGGATGCAGTCGTTTGGTCTGTCTACACCCAGCACAGTCACGCCATACCGACATACTCGTGTTCACGAGAAACCCAAGTATCAATGGATGACCTAACGGCAGATGCAGGCAGACCCAACGCAGGTTCAGGTCCTGAGAGATCTTCTTCTAAACCCAACCTTGCAAGCCCATCCGCGATCTCATTTCCCCGGATACCAGTGTGAAAGCTTGAGTTGGAGCACTAACTTGGACGAGGTAAGAAGGTTGAACAACGCTTTTAGTGCAGCTTAGCTATCACTGCTTCTAGCCCTCTTATGTCACAATATAGCGCATAGCCATAAGGATAGCGAAAATCTCCGCCTATGGAAGACAGTCGCATGGTTACCTAAGGGGTAGTGTAGTCTAATGTTCTCGCTTTCCACGAAGACTCCAGAACGAGACCCCTGTCCTTACTTTTGACGCTCACTGTATTTTCGATCAGATTGGTGCACAGGGTTATTCAACAATTATATAGTTAATCAACTAGGATCGCATCTCTCACTTTTAATTTTCCCTATTAACTCTTAGCCTCACCTCTGACAGCTAGGAGGCCCAACCTAGCAACCATCGACTGAAGATTTGAATACCAACCATTTTGGAAGGTCGAAATATGGTGTCTCACTCAGTCACTTCCTCTGAGTTATCCCTAATAGTCTCAATAATGCCTCGACCAATAGATAAGGGCTATCGGTAGTTAACACCGATTACAAATGACAGAAAACAACTAAAGGCCTTAAATGAGGACTAGGTTACTGTAGACGACTCTGGAAAGTGTAAGATATATGAGGAAAGAGAAAGAGCATTGCTTCTCCGGAGGAGAAAGAGCAAATAGGAAATCTTGTAGTAGAGTTAAAGTCTGTGTGACCTATATGGAAAATTACGTCTTCAGATTGCTAAACAGTGAATACCCCAATCTCAAGGGTCCGCGAGTTTTTTTCGAGTTTCCTCTCGAGAGCTGCTTGAAACGTGTTCGCAGCACTTTTACACTCACCTTAAGAAAATGAACAATGAATATTACTTACATAGAATCAGACAAATCAGTACAAAACTCTAAATTTTTCTGTTGTGCTATTGACTTTTTATACCACCATACCAGTCCAGTTTAACGGACTGCCCGACCTGTCATATTTAATGACAATTACTATTTTTAGCTGAAACGATATTCATGATAATTAAATTAATATAAGTTTCGTCCGCTGTTCATGTAAAACAATCATTAAAATGTGCATGCCATTTCTACTGGATCTTTGTCATAATTTGTTTGTTCTATTTTTCCAAAATCCTTACAGAAACTACTAGTATATAGGTTATATGTACCTACACTACATGTGTAGAATTGTTCAAATGCTGGTTTACCTCTTAATACATTTGTTCCCATTAAATTTGTTGTAATGTCAACCGAACCCTACAAGTGTATAATGTAATAGATACATATGTTTTTTTAACATGTTCTAACAAAAAAAGGTGTGATTTAGGATGTGTTAAAAGTATATTTGGCACGCAAAGGAGTTTCCCATCGATTTTTTCTTCACCACCTAGTGTTGGCCATTAACATTGATTAATTGAGGTTGTTAGATATAACAAAACGCGTAAAAAGTGACACCTTTGAAGGTGATTCATGTGTACAATTCTAAATGTCCATTGTCCACCCAAAATGTCCTGTTGCTTTCAAATAAAAAAAAAGGAATGATCAAATCGAAAATGGTAGCTAGAAATTATGCTTTATTAATCTGCAATAGAAATTACACAATTACTCTTCTTTATAGAGGTTATTTAAACCCCTTTTATCGCCTTAAGCATATCCATAAAATAGTCTTTGCAAACGGGTAGTATGGATATAATGCTTAGCTACGGGTGTGCACTAAAGTGGGATAACATTAGTCTACTTTGTCTTATGTACACCCCGATCTCTCTGAAGACGTTGCAGGTTAATATATACCTACCTACAACAATAAAGTCTGTCATATATAGCTATTCCTTCCCAACCGTTGTATGATATTTAAAAGGATTTTCCCAAAGCATTTACGTAATAGGATTGTCAATAAATTGCTTTTAAAGAAAGAAGCACCCGACAACAAAGTTACCTTAATAAATTTATATTTCCTCATACTTGAAAATTGGCACAAAAGTTTGTCGGTTAGGTAGCTATACCATGTATAGTTGGTTGCTTTGAGTTTTTGGGCCAGTTATAAGTTTTCCTTTTTGTTTGATTTCCTGAATAGCTTTTCGGTTGGAATGTTGCTCAGTGAAATTTACAATGGGAGCGGAAAATGCAGTCAAAGGTAAAGAACAACAAAGTTGTGTAAAGTTTGTAATGAATCGCCTATTGCAGTGGCTGTAAGATGTTGTTTCGTTGTCATGTCATTTGTCTTAAAAAAAGAACATACGTGTATTTGAAAATGCATTGATGTATGTGTTACATATTCAATGTGGGTCAAGGTAGCTATTCTCAAAATAGTTTAGCCAAAAGTTGTATCTATCCCCCTGAATGCCGGCCTTAATGAGTTAAGAGTATAAGGTGTTATACCAGTGTAAAAGATTATAACAGCGGTATTAATATAAAAGTCCTATCCGCGCTTTAACCCATATTTTAGCTAGTAGACGGATAGTGGACTTCTTCGTTTGATATCTTTTATGTATGTATGTAATAGTACGTGCAAAATTTCAGCTTTCTAGGGCAAAGGGTTTGGGCTGGGCGTTGATGATCTGATCAGTGAATGGTAAACTTCATTTTTATATAGATTTACACCGCACCTAAATTCATCATTTCGGCTAAATTCAGCATTTCAGGCCAAATGTTCAACATTTCGCCATATATTTTCCAGCATTTCGAAATGTTGAATTTTAGCGAAATGTTGAATTTCATTGCTGCATTTGCAGGTACATATATCAAATCGAACAAACCTCATTTTGATGACTTTTTGGCTCACTGACAAAAAAAAACTTCTGATTTCGAAACATAAAAAAACATCAGTGAGTAATCAATTCTGATACCAGCTGTCATTTGAAATGTTGAAGTTTTAGTGGGAACGCAGAATTTGATTTCGAAATTTTGTCTGCTGAAATGTTGAATTCAGGTGCGGTGTAAATCTATATATGGCCCAGCCCAAACCCTTTGCCCTAGAAAGCTGAAATTTTGCACAGAGGTTCCCTTTATGATGTATACAAGGAATAAGGAAGGATATTTTGAAATTCTACCCCTATTGGGGTAAAAGGGGGGTCAAAGTTTGTATGGGAACATTTTTATTTTTCATTCGATTGACTTCAAACTCGGTTTGTGTACTCTCTGTGAGAAATCAAGAAAACTAATTTCTCCGATTTTAGATATTTAACCCGTAAAGGGGCAAAAAGGGGGGTGAAAATTTGTATTGGAATTTTTTTATATTTCAACCGATTGACTTCAAACTCGATTTGTCTACTTTCCATGAGAAATGAAGAACCGATTTCTCTGATTTTGGAAATTCAACTCTTAAAAGGTAAAAGGGGGGGTCAAAGTTTGTTTGGGAAAATTTGTATTTTTCATCCGATCGACTTCAAACTCGGTTTGTGTTTTTCGATTTTTTTCGATTTTGGATATTTTTGAGTTATTGGCGATGACCCCTTTTCTTAACTCACGAACCGTTCGTCGTATCGATTTCAAACTTTGTAACGCGTCCAAACTTCATCGCTGTTGAATACATATATGCTGATCGCTTCATCTAACTCCAGCGTACGTACTCCAAAGATATTCAAGCTCTGGGCCTCCGGGTATCGTAAATGAGCTGATTGAATAATTACAGAGACGTAAATATTCAAGGTTTTTACATATAACCGTATTTATCAGGAACATAGGATGTGGAGATCCCATTTATTGTGAATCTTAAAATTACTTCGAGTTCTAAATCTCTTCCATAGCTTTGATTTTTGATGTTGTTGTTGATTTCCCAATTCCACGTAATTGCATTATATATATCTATATCTTCTTCGTTTGATATATTTTATTATTCACAAATACATTTTAATGTGTTGGAGCTAACTCGCCGCTATTCCGTATTTATTAATACGGGGGGTAAGTGTACAACGGTGCTGGATGTCGACGGGGTCAGCGGGTTGTCTGATATCAGAGTGTAAGTGTATAAGTACTAAAACTCCAAAAGCACCCTTAGTCGAGGATCCGATTCAAAAGGGAAGAATATTGTTATAATGCTGGACATCAACACATCTGTCACTTTGGAATATGTACTAAGGCTAAACAATTGTGCAGCTTAATATCAACTTAGGGGCCGCTTCTTGTGGGGATATATGATATTAAGGAGACTTATGCCTCTGTATTTATTAATTTAATTCTTAATTTAATTCTTAGCCCTTCTTCGAAACCAGGCAAAATGTAGCGAGATTACATTCGCCGAACATATTACCATCTGACAAAATTTTAGAAATGCTTCATGTACCCTATCAAATCATATACCAGCTTTGAAAATATCTGTCAGCAGGACGTTAATTCCAGCTTCTTTTTGGGCTTTAATTATGATCCACCATCGTCGATATTGAATAGCTTATAACGTTATGGTTTATTCGATTCCCGAAAAAACACAAATTACATCTTAAGGTTTTTTCCCACTGCGCCACCTCTCGTGAACGTCTGACAAACATCCGAAAGTATAACTGAAAAAGCTTCTCAGTTAAGCCGTTCGGAATCGGAATCCCAAAAATAAAAACTCATACAAACGAATGGTTGTAAGAAGCTAGGCTAGGGTTCCTATGACCTATAGCGCCAACTATTTATTTATTTTTAAATTAGTTTTTAGAAATTCGTAGCCAATATGTACTTGTACGTCGTTTCAGGCTTCACTTCGGATTTTTAAATCTGGGCGTATTCTTTTGGGATTTTGGTAACACTTCAAACCTCATTTCTGCATTGATGCAACTCTATCAACTCTGGTCCTTACTTGCACTGGAGCCACTTATCGGTTGATGGAAAAGTGACCGGTAAAGACTCTATCAGTATCTTGCGATCAATATAACATTATTTAACACAATTTTCTTAGCGCTGTGCTGCTCATTTGCTCAAGATATCCATGATGCGTATCTTGGCTGCAATATGATACATACTGGTCCTACTCCCACTCGATGTGGTCCTATCCGAACATACGGACTCCTAAAATAAATAAATGTTATTTTTCTGCGTGATTTAATCATAGGAAAACCACATTGACTTGTGAATGTTGAGATGTTTAAACATGTCGTCCCTTTAATTAATCAATTATTAGGATTTGTCAGTTCTTAAGTACGATTAAAGCACTGCCCGCATAGGTCCTCTTGATTAGCTGTAGTAAAAGTCTTTTGTTAGAATTGTCATCTTTATTCCCCATCGGACCGTGTGCGCTGCGCATATAAAGCTCACATGTTATAGACTTGATGCGGATTTATCACTAAGCGATCGATTATGCCTCTTAAGCTGGAGACCTTTCTCTAATCATATACATAGTTGATGCGGCGGTTATGTCTGCTATGTCGCTAGGGCGCGTTCGTGAGTATTGAGACGGAGGGTCACTATAGACAGATATAACTTTGAGGTGGTTAAGGACTTTGTCTACCTGGGCTCCGCTATGAACTCATGCAATGACACCATAGCGCTGAGATTAAAAGAAGAATAACTCTTGCCAATCGCTGTTTCTTTTGGCTTTCTTTGGAAAGCAATTGAGGAGCAAAGCGCTCTCTCGAACAACTAAATTGACCCTTTAAGACCCTAATAATCCCAGCCCAGTCCTTCTGCTTCTCTATGGTGCAGAGGCATGGACTCTATCAAAAGCGGATGAGGTCACTCTTGGATGTTTTGAGAGGAAAATTCTTCGAGTAATTTTTGGTCCCGTCTGCATAGACGGTGAATGAAGGAGGAGATACAACGACGAACTGTACTGTGAGTGAAGGTCCAACGACTGAGGTGGCAGTGTCATGTAGAGCGAATGCTCCGGCCCGGAATATCTTCGAATCCACAGCCGAGGGACGCGGACGGCGCAGTAGAGGCAGACCGCGACTTACCTTTGTATATATGGCTTCTATAATACCAGAGCTGTTCGCTCTGCTTATACCTACATTAATTAAATTTAAAGTATCAATCTGGGAAAGATGAAAATCAGACATACTTCGATTCGTGTGCTTTTTCTGTCAAACGCTCAAATGTCAAATTTCACTCAGAGTTTCTGTCTGCAAAGATGGCAAGAAATTAATGTCGTTTTCGATTCGTAATCCAGAAGCGTCCTCTCCGCGATTCTGAATTCAAATCCAGAAGCAAATTTCTCTTCTTTTCAGTAGAAGAACTGTCAGTTGAGTGCCGGAAGGTTCTGGATTACCAATCGAAAACGACATAAGTCAGGCTGAAATGTCCAGATACAGATGTATATGTCGTGTCGATAAAATCACGGTCTACACCAGACATTCTGATGTCATGACTGGAGTTTTCACTGAAATTATGTCTCGTGGAGACTGGGTGTAAACGCCATGTAGCACAAATAAACACGCTCCGTTAAGAATTTTCGTCGACTCCAATAACTAAACACAAGGTGTTAAGGTAAAGTGTTTTCAAGCCAGAATACATTCCGGTTTGCAGACTTAGATGTAAGCCGGAGGGTTATCTAACACCATTTACTGTTGTCGCTTAAATTTCGGGTTCAACCTCAGCTTCCAATTATGGCATTATACTCCTC
Organism: Cheilosia scutellata; assembly: GCA_955612985.1. Classification (NCBI taxonomy): domain Eukaryota; kingdom Metazoa; phylum Arthropoda; class Insecta; order Diptera; family Syrphidae; genus Cheilosia; species Cheilosia scutellata. The sequence goes on from OY015312.1 coordinate 72,439,787, forward strand.
AATGTAAAGGGGTATTAAAAACATATTGACGAAAATGTCTCTGTATCCGAGTTTATCCAATAAAGGGTAGCTAATGTAGACCTGCTGACTATATGGATAACGGTTCTTGACTGTTTGCTCATCCTGGAATAACGAGCTCGCCGCCATGTAATTGATAACAAAAGAAAATTTCCTCTCCTCCTTTTATCTCACTTTAAATCATAATTACTCTTTTAAGTAAGGTAAACAATTGCTTTACGCTGAAAGTGGTATTAATTTTAAAAATTCATTAAACTACGACTCCGGTGGTGTAGCCTTCGTCTTCCTCTTGAGTTGACGGTATAAGCAAAGCCCATATAATAAAAGCACTGAAGAAAAGGCACTTAGGAGTGTAATAAATGCATATAATACTACGCACACAATCACATTAAGCAGTCATAACCGAGTGAAGATAACGAACTAGTGGCTTTTGTTCATCCCCTTTTTATGTAAGTTTATTAGGAACAAACATGATTGTAGTCACTTGCTTTTTATTACCTGCCAGGTGTATAAGTATCAATGGGATGTATGGTAACAATGGAATCGTTTCACGACGTGCACACGGCACAGCCAACAACACTGTAGTAATTGTTATCCCAATCCTACCCACTTAATGTAATCAAAGCGAATTTAACATAAACCGGCTTATTTAACCACCCATCCACCAGCTTTGCTTATTGCCATGCCACAGCCAGACCCAGGACCATAACCACCCATCCTTTCGAAATCCTCAACCCACGTCGTCTCTGTTGTTGATTATGTTTACACTATCGCAACAGCCAGCCTATTAACATCGCCACCGTAATTTCTCTCTCGCATACTTGAAATAGGTGTTTGTTGAAAAAAAAAAAAAAAAAAAACATTTTCACTTAAGGACTTTCTTTCCTTTCTTTGAAAGCGCAATCGGTGTATGTAATACCGACGATTTTATCTACATACTGAAATAGCTATGTGCCTTAGCCGTAAATAAAGAGTAAACGGTACCTATATCATGTGTTGCCATTATTTTCGCGGGCTTTGCTTGATTTTAATTTTAAAAAAGCCAAGTTTAGTGTAGCAGAGCGCCTATGATTTATTTTTGATATTTAAAAGCTGTGCTATAATGTGATATATCACTAGAGCAACGGGATGCCATATGAGGTCTTCCTACTTAGCTTACTTCGTCTAAGGATACAATGAGCTGTAGGAATGTACTATATACGTACGTACCTACATATGTGTAATTAGAATTTTCTTCGCTATATGCTCAACAGAAACGCTCACACAGAATCAAGGATTAGTTAGCTTTTTGGTCTGGCAGGGGTGGTGGTGGTTACAGTTGAAATTGTAGTTTGAATAGGACCTAAAAATGTAAACACCTCTTAGTCTTTATTCAGTTTTTGCCAACCCGTACTAAATAGGAGGGATTCACTAATGAAAGGTATTTCTCTTTGCACTGCACGCAAATATATGAACACATATACGTAACGTACATATAAATAGAGTACGGATACGAACGAGCGAGTAGGTTTGCATTGGCATGCCGTAAGGGGAATTTTAGCATTCTCACTTTTTTTGTTTCATTTGTTTGCGTAGGTATTTTGCTGTGTGCATTGATTTTTTTATTTCAGTAGATCTGCCTTTCTCTTACATGTTGCATGACATACGAGTACGGAATAATGTCAAGGATACGGTAAACAAAGAGTTGATTCTGTTCATCAAATCCTCTAATGGAAAAGCATCTTTGTGTTGTATTTATTCTTTTCTTTAAATTGAATAACTAAGCTCGCTTCATAGACAGCCTCTGCGTTGTTGTGTGGAAAATTTATTTCGAAGTGGTATAAGTGGCTTTCCTTTGGAGATTAAACATTTTAAAGTATCCTGTGGTGAAATTGTTTGACATTGCATGGTATATTTTTTTTTCCTTGAAATTTTTGAAAAGGATTAGTGAATCTAAATGAGCATCGCATCAAATGTGACTAAACATACGTGGAATGTTATGTCCTTTGTAATCGTAAGCTTCTTATTCATTTGAAGTCACTAGAGGCCACAATGAATGGAAAAGCTCTTTCATGTGGAATTTAAAATGTCGTGAGTATAGGTTAGGTTAGGTTAGTGGGTTGGCAAGACAGGAGAAACCTGTACGTGCCACACTTAGACCAATATAGATCCGTTGTGATGCCCTAGCGGTTTATGACCCCCATACACTGGAAACCTATGAAGAAGAAAAACCTACGGATTGGTAAACCAACCCGTTTGGGTTCCAAATTTAAATAATCATTAATGGACCTGTCTGAATCTGAGTCTGAGGGGTGTCCTCATGCACCTCACCTCCTCATCACATCTGGACTGATTACCATTTTCTTGGTATGGTATTTCAGCATATTGTGTTAAGTGATAACACCCACAATCGAGGACAATGATTTCTTGTTCAATTATTGTAACATTTTTTTCAGTTTTCTGTTTGTTGTAGATTGGCCTCATTTTCCTGGTTATGCCACAGCCCACAGGAGTCGAGCTTGCTCCATCTTTCATTTGTCGCCATTAGTATTTTGTTCCCAATCGTTTGTCTGAGATTACAGGGTTTCGGTCTGGTTTAGTTCAAGGCTCCAGGGAGGACCCTTTTCTTGCCAGGTCATCAGATCTTTTATTTCCAGACTCTGTGCCCGGGAACCCAGCATAGTCTTCCGTTGTGCTGCGCGCCAAGAACCCGAAGCTCTTCGCGAAAGCGACTTACAAGCTTTGATTTCAACTCAACGGTGAGATCGCTTTTATTGCCGCTTGACTATCAATGAAAAAGGTAATCGGCCCTAGCGAGGTATCCGTCGGAATGGAAATTTCTCCGATTTCATATACGAATCGGAGGATTTTTGCTTCGAGGTATACGTCGGAATAGCTTTTCGGAACTTTGTTCCGACAAATATGTAACGCACACTGGCGTTATGCGTTTCAGTGCGATCAAGTTCGTTTTTACTCATATTTTTGACAGTTTCATACGAATTTTCTTCCGATATGCTCCAACGGGAATTGGTTGCGGAATTTGTTTACGATTTGCAGTGAAGTGTTGATAAATGAAAGCAATAAAGAAAAAAAGTAATTTTAGCAAAGTAATTGGTTGTATTTGTTGCTTTAATTTGTGTTTCCAGGGCAAAAACAAACGAAAAAACAAGCACTTAATAGGAAAACCTCGATGTAGCACGAAACAACATCATGTCATGTCAAATCAATGCGTTGTCGCATTTTAATTATTTTTTCCGAAGTCGGATACCTCGAATGTAATTTGAGTCTCCGACGGAATATGCGTTGCGGAGAATTCTCCGTTCTGACGGATACCTCGCTAGGGCCGAATATCTGCATGAGGTATTGCCATCATTGCAACCTGTACCTTGCCTTGGAATACGCTGCTGTAATCAGAAATCCTGATTGAACTGGATAGTCCGAGACGTTCGGAGTAGAAATGCGCCCCAACGCCAATTTCCATCTTTGATCTATCCGTGTATATATCTAGGTATGGTTGATCCAATAGATGTTGGTTGATCTTCGTACCATTCGTCCCTGCTGGGAAAACACGTATTTAATGGTCTTGTGAAATCTAGCCGGGGAGTAGTATAGTCCGTGCATACATTATTGCCCGTGTATTTGTTCAGAATTTGTTCATGTCCCGTCAAGCTGTGTTTCCAGTTTTTGTCTGTCTTAACCGAAGGGCGCTGTTTGTAGCATATTACTGTACAAAGATTTCTCATCGAAGTATTCATTGAATCCTTATTAATTTTCCGCAACACAAAAACACAACAGGAAAAAAAACGACATGATCTGTTAAAATTTAGCGTGAAAAAAATGTGCCGAACAATTAACAATAATTAATGAGCAAAATTGTGACAGATACATGCAGTACAGTCTGAAATGAATTTTCGCTTAAATTTAGCTCAGCAAAATTTTGGGGAGAATTTTGTATGGGAGTAAAAATTTAGCTCGAGCAGCGTACCTACTAAGCTTTATCAATGTACAAAATTTCAAATTGATACGACGAATGGTTCGTGAGGTCTCATTGGTATCATTGGCAATAACTCGGCGCAAAGCAAAATTTCCAAAATATAAAGGTAACCTCTGTGCAAAATTTCAGCTTTCTAGGACAAAGGGTTTGGCCTTATTTGCCAATTTCATACCTATATTTAAATTTTCTTCATGGTTCAAACTTAAGGAAACTGATGCTCGGCAATGAAATTGGCAAATAAAATAAAATAAAATTCTCCCCAAAATTTTGCTGAGCTAAATTTAAGCGAAAATTCATTTGAGACTGTACTGCATGTATCTGTCACAATTTAAGACTCCGTCAAACAGAGCGCGTTTTAACGCCGCGTTTCACCGCTGCGTTCCACAGCCGCGTTGTAATATACTGCAATACATATCCGCTGTCACACAGAGCGCGTTGAAGTCACCGCGGCGTTCAAACGCGGCGGTGGAACGCGTTCTTGTGAAAAATTACAGGCTATTTCTCTGACGCGGAGCGGTGAGTCATTTTTGTAGTGTCAAATAGAAAAATTAATCTAATTTGTAAGAAATTACCAATGTCTTTACGATATGGGTGATGAAATTGTATACAAAAATTGTTCGAAAGGAATTAACTGTATTCTGCGACTTATTCTCTCTTTTTATTTATGACGTGTACCCAAATTGTTTTTCTTTTTCGAAAATTTCGTATCACGTAAATAAAATAAATAATTCGTCATCTGTTTGACGTCGTCTAACGCGGCGTTGAGAACGTCGCATCAAAATAATCTTACCGCTACGTAAAATAATCTTACCGCGGCGTTAATAACGCGTTCTGTTTGATGAAACCTTTAGCTCGCCCATTAATTGTTCGGCACATTTTTTTTCATATTTTTTTTTTATGAAATGAAAAGTAGGCGGTAGCAATTTGAATAATGAGAAAACCCACCGCCTACTTTTATTTAATATAAGAAAAATATATGAAAAGTAAGGAGCGTTACAGAGTCAGTAAGGGTAAATCTAAATATAATAATGTCGAATCTTCGTTAGTATTCATTCTTCCTTACTAATACCACAATGTCGGGTCGGATTTCGTTAATGATCCCAGAGCTGTTCTGAACGACGTCTCTTCTTTTCGGAATTTTTAAAATTACTTTTATTATTTTATTTTTTCAATCTCTTATAAATCCCGAACAATCACATTGCCAGCTCTGATTTCATTTAGGTAACTGATAATACAGTAAACCTAACATTCTAATGTACAGTAGAATGCTGTACTATCCGGACCATAGACTGAACCATTCTTCGACATATACAGTTGCGTTCATGAAAATAGTAGTGCTGCTCTACACAAAACTTTGACCAATTGAAACGGTACTTTTTCCGTTGAAAAATATAAGGATGCAAACATTTTGTTCAGAATGCAAAGAAGAGAATAAAAATTTGAAAATTCCGTTACTTTCGGTCAAAATGTATTTACTTTTGTCCAGTGTTAGTAAGTCGTGGGAAATTTACCTTTTCGTGGGAATTTTGATGGTGAAAAACCGTCTCGTGGGAAAAAGGGAAAATCTAGTTCTCTAATGCAATTTTGTGGGAAATTCTATTTACTTCTATTTAAATTCTCAAACTTTTTCAAACTTATAACAAATTTTATCACATTTCTACTACGTTATCTTATTTTCAGAAATTGAGCCCTTCTAAATCGATGGTAATGTAATAAATCTACTGCAACTAAAATCGATTCGGATCGATTACGTACTTTTCGATGTACTATGCAATTGCCATATAAAGTTTGCTCTTTCTCTTTCTTCTTCATCTACATTGTTTTGGTTTTCGTTGTTGTATGTACTTGCCACTTGTGTCTCTGTGGTTGTTTTTATACCCTCCACAGGAAGGTATATTCACTTTGTCATTACATTTGTAACGCCAAGAAGGATTCACCGGAGACCCTATAAAGTATTATATATTCTGAATCACGATCACATTCTGAATCGAGCCATGTCCGTCTGTCTGTCTGTCTGTCTGTCTGTCTGTCTGTTGAAAACACGATAGCGTCCAAACGAATCAACCTAGGTGAATGAAATTTTGTGAGAAGACTTATTTTTACCGTCGTCAGGTTTGTATTGAAAATTGTCTATGTCGGTCAAGTAGTTCTGGTACCTCCTATACCAAACCAATATGGCATGGCAAACATTTTGCATGACTTTTATGCAGTGGAGGGTATCAAAGCATCGCATCGGCCAGGCCAGGATGATAACACTTTTACTTGTTTTTTTCTGTTAGCTGCGTAAACATTGGAGTTTAACTAGTGTACGTTATACTGACTATTCGAAATAAACCTAGTTTTTATAATAAATGTACATACTTATAAACTACATGTAGGTACATAATATGAATTCAATATATTTTTTTATATTTTATTTTATAATGTAAAAAATAAGTAGTTGGCTGAAATAGGGTGCCTATAACCACTTTTTTTTTTTAAGCGAAATCATGAATTTCGAATATTTTTCTTTACTTTTAGTACCTACTATTTTTTTCGTTCAAACTTTCAAATAAGGACTCTTTTACTCGCTAAAATAAACTTTTATGTTATTGTTTTCTTTTTTACTCATTTTTAAGTTATTTAGTTACACGAGTATTGTGATATTGTATCTAATGAATTATGAATTACATTTTTTGTTTATCTATTGATGAATTGATTTGATTTTTTAATAATGAAGACTGAATATAAAATATTTTTTTAATACTTATTTGTTTTTTGAAATGATTGTTCCTTTTTAATAAAACTGTTTTTAAAAAAAAATATGTTTTAGTTTATTTTACTCAAAAATATCATTGTGGGAAAATTATGGGAATTTCCGACCGATGGGGAGGGAAAAAAGGGAAAAAAAATATTTTTTCGTGGGAAAAACCAGTTGAAAGACATACCAACACTGCTTTTGACTATTTTAGAGAGATCCACTACTATTTTCATGAACACAGCTGTATTATGATGATATTTAAAACTGCGTCACAAACTTCCTCGCCCGAAAAAATTGTTCCCGGATGCTAGGTATAAAATATTCTCCACTGAATAAATACGACACACATATTGTACCTACATGGATGGACATAAGCGCTTTTTAATTAACTTATTTTACTACCTACATATTTTTGCTATATGCTCAATTGAACTTCCATGCTTATCGTTGTCAATGTCTGCCTATATTACTGGTATGTCCGGGACGTTGTGTTACATGATGTGAACCAATTGCGAATACTATTTCTAAAATTAACTCGATTATCTGGCCGCTGAGTGTCGCCAATGCATTAGGTATCTACATTAAAAGGTCAAAGCACACCAGCTGCAACAACTATTGTCGCTGGCAGATGAAAAGTTGTGCCTCATTATTGTGCCAACCAAAACCAACTCAAATACAATTAGTAATTAATATTTACTCTTGTTTTTATATTTTTCTAATGTTTTTGCTAATACGGGCCTACGATTGTTTACTTACTTTTACTGAAGTGATTTATTTTGACTTTCGGTGCACGTCGTTGTTGCAGGTTATATGTACACTGGTCGGCATAAGTATTTTGACAAAACTAAAGTTAATTCTACTCATAATTTGAACTTACTTCATGTAAATGATTTTTTGAAAATTGCTAAAAATGACTATTTTAGCCAATTTTTCCTCCTTTTCATACAAAGTTTTTCTGAGATCATCCCTTTATATTATATTTATTTAAAAATATAAATTTGGGAGTATACATTTTTAAAATATAATATTATCGAGATGTCCACCTCGTCTTCTTACAATTATAATTTAGAACTCACCAAAAAATCAACCGAGAGATTGTTGCTTTAATTGAAAAACAATGGACGCTTTATTTTCGTTCATACGACTCTTCAGATTTCTTCTAAAAACATTTTTGAGTTAGGTATTGTGGGTGGATATATCTTACCGCGTGCCCTTTCACTACATTTTAGGAAAAATATATATATTTTTTTAATTTAACTTATATTAAAAGGGGAATACAAATCGTGGAGCACTCAGACCAATCTATGTCTATTGTACCTACTAACAAGCAGAAACCCTATTTTGGTATTCCTAATCCTATAACTATAGTTCATAGTTAGTTTTTTTATGGAGCGGATGAAGATATTCTCGGTCGCTTCTAGAGACAAATTCTTCGTAAAATTGTCGGTCCCGTTTGTTTTCTCGAGCTTTGGAGGGGGAAATTTAATGACAAACAATTCGAGCTGTATAGCGACATCGATCTGGTCAAAAAATATGGCTAGGACTTGTATAGCGGATGGCAATAAATGCTCCGACCCATAGAAGCTTGAGTTTAACCCGGAGGGACGACGCAGTAAATTAAGACCTCGTCTTAAGTGGCAGGCACAAATAGAAGACGACCGACCACTGGAGGTGGTTAGCTAAGGACACGGATAACTGGGGAATCGTGTATGCAAGTTGAGGCCTCGGTTCAACCTGAACTATAGAGCCGTCTAAGTAAGTACGATTTTGGAAAACAATTCCATCAGCCTGCGTAGATAAATTTATTATTTGATATAATTATTCCTATTCGTTTGCCAAAAAATATTATACTTTTCCTGATTACAAGTTTATTGCTGTTCAATGCTGATCGGAATGGCGCGAGCTAAATTTCGTTTATGATTTAAAAGCGTTCTGTAAGCGTTTTGTAAGCGTTTTTGCTGAAACACCATACATTTTTTCTGCTTTTCTGAACAACATTCCACCTTCACCACTTCCTCTTGCTTCTTCTAAAGCTTCACTGGTCCAACTTCCTCTGGAGGTCTTGTCAGTATATTTTCGTCTCATTTTGTAGTCTAAAAGAGAGAAATTCGTACGAAATCGTATTCCAATGTGCGGCTAGCCTAACTCAATGCGTTCGGTTATCATTCACAGAAAACCAACAAAAATCAAACAGCGCAATGAACCATATCGTATATCTAGACCTACCCATGTATTTACACACCTTGAATATAAAACTACAGTTCACTATTGTAATCAATTTTTGGATAATGGAAATCCATGATTTGTCTAATCGGTTTTTGGTAACTTAAAACCAATACAAAATGGCAAAAAATTGCTGTATTTCGCAAGTGTATTAAAAGCAATGTCATTCTCATCCATTTAGAATTGTAAGCAAATGACTATGAAATCAAATATTGGACTTCAAATTGTCACAGTAAACATGAGGTTGGTAAAACGTTTGCACATTTTGAAATAATCACTTGCGAAGCAGAACACTCAGTTTTGTTATGTTATGCATGATCTACCTGTTTACCTAAATTAATTGATTAACCAAATCGGGAACGATACGCTTACATGCGTTATTTGATCGACTCTTTTAAATAGAAACCGTTAATTTACCGAAATTGAAAATTTAACGGATTGTTTGACCATTTCTCCCGATTTACATGCCTGCACCTAATTAGATTAACTTAATAAAATAAATTACTGGCTTGGCAATATCTACAAGGTAAAACTTAGGCCCGGTGCACACTGCACACATGCGTTTTTTACCACGCGGGCCCCTATAGAGTGTCAGCTTTTGCGTGCTATAGTACATACACCTAGATAGGGTTTGTTGCATATTGGATTGTTTTGACAGCTCAGCTATACACACACACAATACATACAGTGCATACGATTCATTCCGCCATATTACCTTTGCCTATAGACACACGTTTTTGTTAACCTAAAAATAAGTTACTTACAATAAGTAAGTGTTTGCTTTAATTTAATACGATATAAAAGGGTTTTTACCGTTTCTTTTACAAATTGACATCGGTACCCTTTTTCGGAATTAAGATTGAGCCCAGTAAGGTCTTAATTATGGCATACGCATACTGGAAAACGAATTTGAATTATAGCTTTGAGGGCGGACGCTCGTAGTATTCTGTTACCTGAGTAAAGCTACGAGTACACGACATGCCAAACACGACATACGCATGCCAGTCTGATCGTCAAATCGACGTCAGAATATGTCATAAAAGGGTGCATGTCGTGTACTCGGCATATTATTGAAGCTGACATATTATGTTGGCATGCGTCTGTCACCCATATGTCCGACTCAGAATGGCATGTAAATTTGCCACACGACATATCCTACTGAAAAACGTGCATGTCGATGAGAACGTATTTTGTTTTGTTTTTAAATAGTTTGGGTGAATTTATTTAATTTTGTTTTTAATTTCAACGTTTCGATTTGGCAAGCTTGAATTATTTTGCTGCCAAAATAGCCATATCGGAATTGATTCGCGACATATTTTTTTAAACACAAAACGCACGTTTTCACCAAAAAAAAATTAGGGAAAAATCGTATGTTAACAAATCAAAAAAAATCACATGCCAGTCACCGTCGACATACGAATATGCCAACTTTGAAACAAAACGTGCATACGTGTGACATATTCTACAATAATTATCGTGACGTCAGAGTGGCATGCGTATGTCGTGTTTGGCATGTCGTGTACTCATAGCTTAAGTAGGAGTAAAATCCCTGGCACATCCAGCTAAAAGAATACTATACAGATTGTGTCGAGCGGGAAAAGCCTGCACGTATGTGCATAGAATACTGCGGTGTCGCTGCGAGCCTGCGGGGTTAAAAAACGCAAGTGTGCACCCGCACTTATAGAAAAGTTCTGCAACCAAAACGTAATACATAATGCTAAAAATTTATCGAAATAAGACCAAATAAAAGTAAACCTTTTGAGCAAGAGCGATCAAAATTCATCATTTCATAAAAATCATGCACAAAAAACGACAACGTACACCGTTTTTTTAAAATCTCAAAAGCAACATGTTAAGACCAAAATTGAGTTCAACGATTAAGCTGAAATACTGCAAAAAAGCATATCAATTTTTTTCGGTTGCAATTTACTGATAGCTCTATAATCGATCTAAATATTTTATTACTTTTATCAATGATCACACAAGATTTATGTGCATGTTTACTATCTTAAGAGCAAAGCCGAAGCGTTGTCGACTTTTAAGCGATTTAAGTTAAAAGTAGAAAATGAGACAGGAACACGTATCAAGCGCCTGAGAACTGACAATGCCAAGGAAGAATTGTCGAAGGATTTTCAGCAGTTGTGTCTACCTCTGGAATAAACAGACAGCTGGCGTCGGAGAGCGCGCTAATCGTACTCCCGTAGAGATATCAAGACGTATGCTGATCCAGGTAAATCTACCGCAAGAATTATGTGCAGAAGCGACAAATGTTGTGCATGTGCACATTAGAAACCGATGTCCATGCCCTACTACATGGAAAAGGGAAATTCGAAGCCAAATTAAAAGAGTTCACTTTGGTTAGGTACGTACAACATTATCAAGAGTCGTGAGATTGAAATTAATAATTATGATGATGAATTGATGATTTGTAATAATTAGGTATAGATTCCGATAGTAAGTCGTATGCGCAATGAAGGTGAAACAAAGGTTAAAAGTTGGTTGGTGAAGTGACACCAAAACATGAAGATTTTGACAAAGAAGATAACAAGAGTGTAGACACAGATGAGGAATTTGTTTATACCGACAATAGGCCTTATCTACCAATAATCATTTTTAACCTTCAACTTAAATATTTTGACGATCCCAATAGATAATTTTATATGGAAACTTTCGCCATTGTGAGCTCGTAAAAAACGCATTATATTATTGACGTAAAACCAAACAATTTTAACATGTTTAACAAAAAAAATTATAAATTAGCTTTGCAAAAATGACGTCGCACAAACGTTCACCAGCTCTTAGACTATTGGCATTTTTGATAAAGTTTTTATGGGAGCGTTTTTCTCATATGTTTATGTGAAAACAAGAAAAAAATGCAAGAAACAAAATAGTTAGATATGTTAGAACTTCTATAACTTCTGGCGGGGGGACGAAACCGGAGATTTGGTTTGGCTTTCAGGAAATAGTGTTGTGATAATGTCCCTAACATAATATAAAAAATTTTACTTTCCTATTATGACTTAAATTTTGCCTTTTTATTGCACTTTTAAGGACGTCTGGCGCAACTTTAAAACCAGAAAACTTTTCTGGCAATTGCATTTTCTGTCCAACGCAGCGCTGGCGCTGCCAGAAATACATTTTCGTGTTCAGTAGTACTAAATTCACAAAGTTACAGCCTTGCTAAAATTACTTGAGAAATATCTTTGCTAGCTCTTACTCTATTGGTTATTATGGGTAAGGCCCTATAATTATTTATGTAACTATTTTATTAACAATTTTGCGACCCTGCAAAAAACAGACCATCACTTTAATGTACACTATAATGTGTAATTTAATGCCAACACATTAAATAAACACATTGGGACAGATGTACAGTACACATACTAAATATGTAGTAGATATATGTAATATTATAAATACATAATACTGTTTGGCCTAAAGCTAGGTGTGTGATCAAAATGATTGCATTTTTATAGATCACGGCTATTAGCCTGATATTATACAACCACAGGGCAATCTAACTAAGCGAAAACATCAGTGGCACTATTTGAAATGACACGGAGCATCGGATACGTAAACATCTTAGAATTTACTTTCGTTTTTCTTGCCCACTTCAGAAACGATTTCACTTGACTTTGGCATTGGAATTGTGCGCATGTGAAAAATTTGCATTTTTAGCGTGGAGTTGTGCCTACAGTTAAATTTTTAGGTTTCGATGTGTAATGCTGACATCAAACTATTATTTTTTATTACATATTTGATTTACTACTGAGTATTGGCTATGAATAATAGTAATAAGTCTTGCCTTTTAAATTTAATTTTATATCTTCCGTTGTAGAAGATTATGTGATGTCTGATGACGGCCTATTTTAGAAATATAAGTAGGTACTTTTTTGTTGATGTTTTTGTACTTTCGTGATTTCATACCTACTCTACGAAATTTCCGGACTTAGTAAAAATATTTTTAAGATTTTGTTCGTCACATAATTTTGCCATATAAATGTTTCAAAATGTGTTTTGGCTTAAACAGCCTTGCATGCCGATTTCAAATATGTTTCATCGAATATTACACACTATAAAATACCTACATATATTGGAAAACTTTTGAATGTGTTTGCAAAAACTCAGTTTATGGTGCGGTGTGAATACTGAATAGGGTGTAAACCGGGTACAACTTACCCAACGGACAACGGACTGTCAGTGGCTCCTATTTCTTCAACGCTGATGTGAAAACCATAAGACTTAAGTTATTCGAAATTTCAAAAGCAGACATTTTCGATAAGAAAAATGAAAAATATGAGCTCACAAGCTAAACCCGCCCGGCTTTGCCCGTGCACAAGAATTGTATTGCTTAGGTTTTAGATGATAATGTTCTTTCGTAAAATGAGAAAAATGAGAATACAGCGATTTTCTCGAAAACAATGAAAATCGGACCAGCGGTTATCGAGTTATGACGTCATCGAGTTTCGCCCCATAAAATATGTTTTTTTGTATGGGCAGTGACAATGCCACGCCCTTTTTGTCCAATTTTGACTAATCTTCTTAAGTGCACCCCTAGAACAATACCTATAAGATCTGTAGCTGTAAATTTGAGCTCAATCAAGTCGGTGGTTTTCAAGTTACATTTATAAGTAGCCGAACGCAAATCAGGATCCATTTGTATATATAAAGATTGGTAGTCCGTTCCGTATCCAAACGCGATACATTATACGGTCTCCGGTGATTCCTTCTTTGCGTTACGAATGTAATGTCAAAGAGAATATACCTTCATCCTATGGAGGGTATATAAAAATACATTATCATCATCATATTAATGTCAATACAGGTAGAAGAGCAATGTCGGATTCATCTAACCATTATTTCATCCGAAACCTATCCAGATGGCACGTTTCTTATGACGCACGGATTGAATGGCACGTCTTCGAAGCTGGGTTGGTGCCATACGATTAACACGTCCAAGCCGTTGAAGATTGCGGACTACTACGTTCAGAGAAGAAGTTGTTCGATATCGAGTTCATCAAGTAGTCTGTTATGAAACATTTTCTTCCGGTCAGCCCAAGCAATAAAATAGATACCACTGGGTAGGTACATGAAAACTGTTTTAACAAAGAAAAATAAAACCTAAAACTAATTTTAATAGTAAAGTTAATAATATCACCCAAATAATAAAATCGTTATTCATTTTTTTATGAGCTGATATGACGTGTTTTGCCTTGTGGGTACTACTTCACCCCGCGAATATAATAGATACTTAAATTATGTATATGTATCTTGTATGCGACACTAGTCTATTAGGCAAGCTTGCCTGCAGTTGCTTCATATACAAGTTGTACACTGGTCGGCATAAGTATTTTGACAAAACTAAAGTTAATTTTGCTCATAATTTGAAACTTACTTCTTGTAAATTTTGGAACCAATGGAAAGGTAATTTAAATTCCGTTTGAATGATACAAAACTTTCCTTAACCCATTAAGTACCCATTTAAAAATTTTAGAATTTAGAACTTTTGTGAATGTCTATTTTTTTTTTTACTTTTTTCCTCGGTATCAAAAAAAAATGTTTTGATGCAAAAAGTTTCTTCAAACAATTTTAATAGTGACTACAAAAAAAAAATTTTCAAAAATCTCTTCGCTAATATTTTTTATGATTTTTTGAAAATTGCTAAAAATTACTATTTTAGCAACTTTTTCCTCCTTTTCATACAAAATTTTTCTGAGATCATCCCATTCAAAAAATCATAAAAAATGTTAGCGAAGAGATTTTTGAAAAATTTGTTTGCAGTCACTATTAGAATTGTTTGAAGAAACTTTTTGCATCAAAACATTTTTTTTTTGGGACCGAGGAAAAAAGTCGAAAAAGTAGGCTTTTACAAAAGGTCTAAATTTTCAATGGGTAGATACTTAATGGGTTTAGGAAAGTTGTGTATCATTCAAACGGAATTTAAATGACCTTTCCATTGATGCAGTCACTATTAGAATTGTTTGAAGAAACTTTTTGCATCAAAACATTTTTTTTTTTTGGGACCGAGGAAAAAAGTCGAAAAAGTAGGCTTTTACAAAAGGTCTAAATTTTCAATGGGTAGATACTTAATGGGTTTAGGAAAGTTGTGTATCATTCAAACGGAATTTAAATGACCTTTCCATTGATGCCAAAATTTACATGAAGTAAGTTTAAATTATGAGTAGAATTAACTTTAGTTTTGTGAAAATACTTATGCCGACCAGTGTATTTGTGTTTCATAACAAGTTAGATTAGATATTGAATTGGATAGTCCAATTTTACTGTAGATTCTTCACAACTGTCGATGAGATGACAGAGATGTGCAATATGTAACATGAGCAATCCTCCCGACGGAATGACATTCATCAGCTTAACAATTGTGCACCTGAAATCCCTCCCTATAGTATCTACTTATACATCGTAAACATCACAGCAATACCAGCGCCATCACTAGACAAATTTGTTTTAGGCCGCAGCTGAGGCTGACTGCGCATCTAACAAAAGCCCGAGAGAAATGGGACGGCCAGCCTCTCTCAACAAGGTCTCGTTCGGGTAAGAGTACGACTCAAAAGTCAGAGCCAGAGGTGACAATAAGCTCACAGATCACCCTGTGGCCTGTGCATGCGGTTAACCATTTTGCAGCGTAGCCAGCCAGAAGTTAAACAAACAAAAAAAGTTTCAAACAGTATTTTTGAACGAAGATCGAATCTCGACTTTTAATATACCTAAGCTCAGAAATTGTGTGTAAAATGTAGCCATTGTCAACTTCTTAAATTTATAGTCGAAACTAAAATGAGCTATTAGTAAGGCCCGTTGTAATTAATACAGTAGTACCTACATTTAATAGTCATATTAGTTTATCGCTAATGATCTATTCAATAATATAATTATTATTAAATGAAGCGTCTAGCGTTCCGATAGAGTATAATGATTTAATGCTATAATAATAAATAATCCGCTGTTCTTTATTAATTTCATTTTTGTTTCAACTTGTACGAGTACATATGTAGGTAGTTGGTGGTAGTACTTGCAAATTGGAGCGGCAAGTAAAAGTGAAATAAATTTATCTTAATCACGTAGATGTGTATAGCGCTACTATGGTGCTGATGAATATTAAGTAGATATCATGCTCGCGTCGAATTCAATCGAGTCATACGCATAACGTATATATCGTCCTATTTCTATTTCTGATGAAATCATGTCAAACGTGCCCAATAGAATCCAGAACAGAACAGTTTGACAGTGAAATTTCTTAAAACTTGATTACCCCTAATGTAGATGTGTCGAAATATATAATGTGCGAGAACGCCTTTGATACTGAAAGGAAAATATTCAAAAATTCGAAATACCGAAAACTACAGGTAAAACAAACGCCAGATTATAAACTGAATGCTATACCTAGTACCTACTCGTAATGTTTACATCGGCGCGCAACGTCATGGTAAATCAATGTCACAAACTGATGGGAGAAGAAAGAAATAATATCTACAGTAAATAAATAAATATTGCAAAAATTATATGCAGATCATGTACGAATAGGTTTTATTTGTAATTTAGTCTTGCTTTATAATTTCGAAAATGATGCACGATGTAAAGGTATACAATTTGTTTGCTTAATCACATACCTACACTACATAATATAAAAATATTTGGATATCAACGAACGTAATGCAAAAGATCGGAATTGCAATAAATAAAAAAACTGAAAATACATACAGGAGGTTTCTTCAAATAAAAATCATCATGTCATCCCCAGCCCAATAGGTACCTACTGATTTACGAAAAAAATGTCATTTTGATATTTGAAAAATTTCTATTCTGTCTGAGCCCGCTGGATTATAGCAGAGAATTATATTCATCGAAATTCATTTGGAAGTAGGCATTTCTGACAAGTAAATTTGAAATACATACATATCTACCGCTAGGTAGGTACACGAACACGATAGATCGCAAACAAAAAAGAAACAAAATTACCGCTACCCCGGTAGATTCTTTACAACAAATTAAGCATTTTATACAAGTACTAGCGATCCCCCTGTGATAAACAGTTTTTATTGTAATGCCCTGCAGAACACAACATTTAACTGTCGAAGAATAGAGTTTGCAGGAAGACTCCCGGGCCAATACTTAAGATTTTCCGAAAATTTGAGCTCAATCGATTCCGGGGTTTTCGAGATAGATTTTGAATATATTTTTTGTATGGGAGGTGAAACCATGGTATTAACGTCACCTTTCATAGGAAATTTCCAGAATCAAAATCGATTCACGCATTACAGAGAACATTAATTACAAACACAATACAACTTATTTTTATATAAATATTTATATAGATACAATTTAAGGAATTTTCTCTGTTACCTCAAAGCGCGAAAAATACCTACTGGACATATTTGAATAAAACTTTTTTTTAAATGTTTATTAAGACTATGAGATGGTTTTAGGCAATGTCGTTCATAGCCACATCCTTTGGAACAGTTTTTAGCTAGAATGTATTCTCTTCCTGCTTTTTTTTTTTTTTTTTCAAATATACGAAATGTACAAATGGTTGGTGATTGAAAGTATAAGGCCAGCTGCACATTGGACAGTATGGGGTCATTATATAGTATAGTAAGACTTCCATAATATAATGAAATTCACTGGATTCGTCGGTTCAGTTTTCGAGTTAGAAGAAAATTATCTTGAAAATACAGATTATTCATCACGCAAGAACGGCTATTTTCTTATACCGGAGGTACCACGCCCCTTTGTCCTTTGGGTCAATAACAAATATTTTCTTAAAATTTGAGTTCAATCAGTTGGGTAGTTTTATAGATATACGATTTTTTGGTTTTTTTTTTTCGTATGGGAGGTGCCACGCCCTTTTGCCCAATTTTCACCAAATACACACAAAAAATGTCATAAAAATCGGTCCAGCCGCTTAGGAGGAGTTCGATTGCAAACACGTACAGATCCTTAGTGCCGGTGCACACTTGCGTTTTTTTCTCGCGCGGGCCCGCAGTGTTGCTGCGGGTGTTATTACCTGTAAGAATGGCGCGCGGGCTTGCAGCGTGTCCGCCTACTTGTGTGCACCGCCCAATTTAGGTGTGAGTACTGTAACACGCAAACGCGGACCCGCACGGGAAAAAACGCATGTGTGCACCGGGCCTTAGATCTTGAAGGAGATTAACTCAAACATAATATGCTATTCATGTAGTTTATGAGCTGGTTGATTGTGTTTTTACAAAAAGTTTATTCAGTAAAACTAGGATTTTTTGTCTGTTTTCACAAAAATGGAAAAGAAATCATTTTGACATTAAAATATGTACATACTAGGCTTACTGTGTTAGGTATGTTTGATTGGAATCTAGAAGACTATTTCGAACAGCCCTGAATACAAAATCCGGAAATAAAAGACAAGAATTGTATATGCATTAAATTTGGTTGAGTATTTCATTTTTGAACATCATTCCTCGTATTTAAATGTCCCGGACCTTGTCAAACTGGGCTAAAATATTTCGGTTAAACGTATAGATCCCATATTTACCTCTCTGAAGGATTTTTAAATTTAGCTATAGGTATAGCTTTAAAAAGAGCCATTAAAAAGAGCCATTAAAGAGTCGAACATATTAAAAGAATCGAAAGGTGCTGGTTTCCTATATTTTAATATTTTTAATTCTTCTTATAAGCTTTTTATAGCTTTTTTTTACTAAAACCCTATATACAGTGAAGTATGTATGGGCGCTTGCTGACCCCTCCTACAACCGCCCTGTTTGTCGTCACTGTAGGATTTGGAGTAGATGCGAGGTTGGGTATTATATGCAAAGTAGGGCATATACTTATACAAAAAAAAAAACATTTCCTCTGCAAAATGTTTTCATATACGTATTTACCTGTATCGGAGATACAGCTGATGGAGTTAAGGCAAATACCTATCCACTGTGTCAAAAGTGACTAAAGCTAAAAAAAAAACAAATGTTTAATGCCTGGATAAAGCAGCGCTTATGGTTAGCGATGAAAATAAATTCAATAATATAAAAAATATTATTATAAAAAAAAAATAGTTGGCGCAACGGGCCCTAGGCCTAGCTTCTCAATACCATTCGTTTGTGTGAGTTTTATTTTTGGGACGAATGGAAGGGACCTATACAATTTTATTCCGAGTCCGACCGAACGGCTGAATTGAGAAGCGCAGTGGAAAAAACCTTAAGACGTAATTTGTGTTTTGTAGCTGGACACTGGACAGTTTAGTCCGGTCCAGCACACTAACCACTGAGCCACTGCGCCCACTATAAATAAATAAATATTATTACTTCTGGTTTAAAAAAAGAGATGCGATTTCTGACTAGCATCAAAGCAGAGACGGCGTACAATATTATACTATGAGACTTGGTTTGTTGTTACTTAAGAAATATTTAACAATTTTTGTACTGAAAACTATAAAATTAAAATACAAAGCAAATTTGATGGCCACAGGGCGTAGGTATAATTATAACGCATTAGCTAAGCAACATCGGCTTTGTACCTTAAAGACATGCTAATGTGCAAATGCTACCAACCTTACGGTGATATTTTTTTTAGCATTTTAATATTTTTTCGACACTGAAATGTATTGGAATATACTTATGTACGCACCTACGTATTTTAGTATATTTTGCTTATTTTAATTGTGACAAATATGTATGTATGTGTGTAGTCGTAGTGCAACAATTCAAAGCACTATTGGCAAAATTAGTTATACAAGTATTCGTAGCATGTGTACTGTACATTGTACAATGTACATATGTATACGTAATTTCTTATCACTATATGATTATACTTTTTTTTATGATTATACTTATACACGAACCTATTTTGCTACTTTCTATCTGAACCTGGATTTTGTGGGGTCACACCTCAATTCGGGATCGGAATTTTAACTTCTTGTAAGGATTTAAAAGGCGAGGAAAACTTCATTAAAACAACGTCAATCAGCTTTAAATTATAACATTTTTATACCCGGTACCACACTGTGGTGAGGGTATATTCACTTTGTCATTCCATTTGTAACGCCCATAAGGAGGCGTTGTAGGTATGACAAACTATATATATTATTGATCAGCATCACTTTCTTAGTCGATCTAGCGATGTCCGTCTGTCTGTCCGTCTGTCCGTCTGTCCGCACGATTACGGCCGTAATTTAAGAGCTATCGACTTGAAATTTGGTATGTAAGCTTTTATCCACCAAACTGAGGCTAAGTTCGAAGATGAGCAAGATCGGATGAAAACTACTACTACCTCCCATACAAAAATATCAGATTTATATAACTTTTTATGTTAAAAATTAAATTTAAATAGCTACAGTAAAGATAGCAAGTTTAAACTTTGCACGTATTGTTTTAATAATATTTAAAATTTTTTGACAAAAAAGGAGCTTGATCGAATAAAAACTACCCATACCTCCCATACAAATATATAATTTTTTAATACTAAAATATTTTTTTATTTTACAATAATATAGTACCGGGTATTTGAGCTTCGGCATAGTCGAAGATAATTGTCTTACTGGTTTTGGGTTGTTTATGTAATGCGGTAGGGTTTCTTTTAATGAGAAAAACGTTTTCCAATATTTTGAAAATACGTGAATGCCAAAATTCACTTAATTTATAACACAATATTTTTGTTTGTAAAATACGAAATATATATTTTGTCGCCAATAACTCTGGTCCCAAGCAAAATTTCCAAAATCCTAGAAATTGATTTTCTTTATCTCTTCACCCTTTCCCCCCAATTAGAAGTTGGAAAAATATGGAGCATGTGACTAAGGAAATAACTCTAGGTACCTATTTTAAGATTTGAGTTTAGTGAACTTCTTTTTTCAACACTTTCATATGTGTCAGAAAATCAGCCGAGAATAATTATTCGGCGCAAATGACACACGGCCTTAAAACATGAAGTACCTACCCCAATGAAAAAATCTTTTTGTAATAAATAGTACGCGCATTTTGTCACTAGTTTTGTACTCTTTTTTAGATCCTGATTTTCATTTCTCCAAATGATTTCTGTCAACCCTATCTTGGACAGAAGTTACAAAGCATAATGTCGTTGCCATAACCAAACATCTGATGGGACTTGTTCAGTTTTATTTAACTCAATTTAGTTTTACGACCTCTTTGGTGTTCTTCAAATTACATACGTTACACAATTGGTCGCATGCAATTACAATTCCATTCCATGTAATTTATAACATACATCTATATATATAAAAATGAGTTCTAAAATGTGTTCGGATACGTATAACTTGAAAACCACCGGCTCTATTGCGCCCATATTTACAGATAATCTTAGGTATTAGCCCAGGAGTGCACTGAAGGAGATTTGTCAAAATTAAACAAAGGGGCGTGGCACCTCCCATACAAAAAAAAACACTCAAAATCGTATATCTCGAAAACTGCCAAATCGATTACGCTCAAATTTACAGATAATCTTAGGTATTGGCCCAGGAGTGCTCCTCTGAAGATTGGCCAAACTGGACAAAGGGCGTGGCACCGCCCATACAAAAATATAAAAAAACAAAATCTTATATCTCGAAATCCACCGAATCAATTCAGCAGTTCTAATTTGCAGACAATCAAAGGTATTGGCCCAGGAATGGTCATTGGCCAAAATTGGACAAAGGGGCATGGCGCGACCAAATTGGATACTTTATTCTACGGGTTTGTTCGTAATTGCTACCCCAAGGTTTAGGAAAAAAAAAAAACGTAAAAGTAATCGATTTGTTTTGTTTCACAAATTGATTTCCAAATTTCAATTGTATCTTTTTCGACCGTTAACTTTCTTCACTGGCTATTTCAAAGGTAAATTATTGATAGTGAAAAATTTATGTGCGATTTAAACAAAGTGATGATCATTTACAGTTCTATTACAGTTTTCTATTAAAAACCAGTAAGACAATTATCTTCGACTATGCCGAAGCTCAAATACCCAGTACTATATTATTGTAAAATAAAAAAATATTTTAGTATTAAAAAATTATATATTTGTATGGGAGGTATGGGTACTTTTTATTCGACCAAGCTCATTTTTTGTTAAAAATTTTTAAATATTATTAAAACAATATGTGCAAAGTTTAAACATGCTATCTTTACTGTAGATATTTAAATTTAATTTTTAACATAAAAAGCTATATAAATCTGATATTTTTGTATGGGAGGTAGTAGTAGTTTTCATCCGATCTTGCTCATCTTCGAACTTAGCCTCAGTTTGGTGGATAAAAGCTTACGTACCAAATTTCAAGTCGATAGCTCTTAAATTACGGCCGTAATCGTGCGGACAGACGGACAGACAGACAGACGGACAGACAGACAGACGGACATCGCTAGATCGACTAAGAAAGTGATGCTGATCAATAATATATATAGTTTGTCATACCTACAACGCCTCCTTATGGGCGTTACAAATGGAATGACAAAGTGAATATACCCTCACCACAGTGTGGTACCGGGTATAAATATCAAACTAGATTTTGAAATATTTAAAATAACTATTTTAGGCAGAACAACGTTTGCCGGGTCAGCTAGTTTTTTATATATTCCAGTTTTTCCATGAGATAACCAAAATATTTGAGCCAATCATCATTGGCAGCCCTAATTTTAAGCTACAATCGCTGTATGGTTTAGCAAATTAAAATTTGTTGGCCTTAAAATTGTGTATGGATTTATATCTACATTATAGAAAAAAAGAAGAAAGGAATGATAAATTTAAGACCGGAATAAATCTGATTAACAGTCTTATAATATTTCGTGAGGTTGATTGTTTTTTATTGGGCATTAAAAATTAAGATTTCATTAATATATATATGTATATTTCGCGGAATGGAATTGTAATTGCATGCGACCAATTGTGTAACGTATGTAATGTGAAGAACACCAATGAGGTCGTAAAACTGTTCTGCTTATGTTAATATGCTTTTTTTCTTAAATTTTAAGGCCTTGTCTATTTAAAACTGGGTACACAATGCACCTTTAAAATCACCATGAAGTCTGTTACCTACTAGTGACCAAATAAATTAGATATTATGTTTTAGGACTTATGTAATCCATGCAAACAAAAATATAGGTATATGTAGGTATTATGGTCAAATATAGAATGGCCTGTACAATGGGCAATACCTATTTCACAATTATGCGAAATTGTCCCAAATAAATGAAAAATTGCCCAAAATAATGATTGGCATACAACAAAAAAAATTATTATGAAATTTGGAAGAATTTTCATTGTTTTTGGGGTTCTCCTGCATATTTTTTGGGAACTTTTTGCATATTTTTTAGGCCATTTTACATTTGTTTATACCGTTGTTGCAAGGACTTTACAGGTTTTAAGGAGCAAATAACTTACTGACAATTGAATTTGTGACGATCATTTAATGACGAAAGTGCGTGCTAATTCTTAACTTTTATTTTCTCAAATTTTATAAAGCAACATTAAAAGTTATTTCAAAATCTGAGCTAGTTTTCATTCATTCATTTTCAAATGGTCCGCTTGTCCATTAAGTGGGTCGCGGGTGTAGGTTGCTCAAGTGGATCCTCCATAGCTCTCGATCCTCCGCCATAGACTCCAAATCATCAAGGGCAATCCCCATACGGATAGAGGAGAGATTATGGACTTGATCTAACCATCTCATCCTAGGTCTACCTAGAGGAGACGCCTGCCTGATGGTACGGATTCCATAGCACGTCGTGGAATCCTGGTCGGGGACATGCGTTTAACATGACCAAACCACCGAAGCATGGACCGCTCCGTCCGGAGAAGTAGCTGCTCGACATTGAGTTCCTCACGTATTCTGGTATTTCTAATGCGATCTCTACGAGTCACACCAGCAATACAACGGAGAAATCTCATTTCGGCAGCTTGTATTCGCTAGTTTTCATCTTTAGAAAATTTGAGAAAATAAAAGTTAAAAATTCGTTCGTTTGGGGACATTTTTCATTCTTTTGGGTTGATATTTTTTAAGAAGATCCCAAAATTTAGAATCGATTTTACATTACATTTTATAATTTCACAAAACAAATTTAATTTTACCACAAACTATTAATGGAAGAAGGTCCCAAAATCTCCCAATTCGACTAAAAAACGTTGTGGTTGCTTACTATTATAATTTGTTGGGGCCTTTTTTTGTGGCGATTTTTCATTGGGGACTAATTTCATGGATCCGGAGCCATGTACCTACGACATCCGTAGGAAGTTTAATAAAATTCCTTTCATAATCGTTTCCAATAGTTAGCCAAACCACTATCCATTGCAAAAACATTGTTGGACGTCTGAATTCGGATAAACGAAAGTGTTAGATCAGATGTAGACATAATAAATAATGAAGTTCAGATTTGTCACACTTCATAGATAGTCTTACAGTCGTTTACCTTCCCTTGCACTCACAGTGAAATTTTTATAATCTACCTACAACATAGATTGATTTCGCAGAAAGAAACAGAATTGCTACGCAAGTACATTGCAGCTACTACTCAATCAAAGTCTCAAATTTATGCACTATTAGCCCAAATACTTGCGTTAGCTGAAGCTGGTTCCACTCGTTCGAAAGCGGATCCAATTAAAGTGCGTGGCAGATTATTCTCTGTTCAAAATGTACCTGTCACAAATATCTTATCAATAGTCGCACTAAAATTACGGGGTATACGCTTGCAATTTATCACCGCATAAATTGCATAGCAATGCTTTCCCAACAGCACTAAGCGACCGACGGTGCCTATAGAGTGGAATCGTTTAAAAATTAAATTGATTAGCTTACCGAAATAAATTCTGTGAATATTCCAATAGTTGATACTACGCTGCAATAGCCCAGGCACACTCAACTGCAGAATATAGTTAAGTTTGCACTTTTTAGTTAACACAAACACACTGAAGATCATAAAATTTAGAATTTATCATAGACAATTTGAGATAATACTCGGCACACAATTTTTTGTTTAAGCCAATTATATTTCTATTAGCTGACTGGAGTACTACACGAAGAAAAAAATTTAACACAAATCGACTGAAATACAATCTTTCTTAATTTTTATTTTTTATTTTTTGATAATTATTACAAAATCAGCATTTTAGCTGCATGAATATTTTACATAACTTATCGATGATGGCATATTCTGTACAGAGCGGCCGAACTCACGTTTTGTAATTGATACCGCAAACCCCAGGGTAAACCATATAGCACACCTGCACTTCAGTGGGAATATAATTATTTATTTTAAAATTATATACATCGCGCACTATAAATATTATTTTTGTTAACACTTTTTTGCATTTCAATTTATTTATTATTATTTTGTATACTTTGTTTTCAACAATGAATAACACTTTCTAAGAACAATCGATAATAATTCGAAATAGTAATTCACATTTCACAGAGAGTAGATTTTAAACCACTAAGTAGGTACCTACAACA
Organism: Cheilosia scutellata; assembly: GCA_955612985.1. NCBI lineage: Eukaryota > Metazoa > Arthropoda > Insecta > Diptera > Syrphidae > Cheilosia > Cheilosia scutellata. Next base: position 72,465,155 of record OY015312.1, read on the forward strand.
CTTTTAAGGCGGTTATCTAAGTACAAAATCCGTTATCCGAATATTTAAACGCTTTGCGGTGGTTGTCCTTTAGGGACTGAATTCAATGAACGACTGGCATATCCGAACCGAAGCATTCCTTGAATGAAAATCCCTTTGGGAAAATTGCAATCGGATGAATAGAATCACAAGAAGCGCTTTTACAACATCGAGGAATCTAATAAAATGAACATTGCATCGTCGTCGTCGCACGCTGCCAATTTGAAATCTTCTCACTAAACGCACAGCTGGTAAGTTGCTGAGCTTCTACGACAGGTTGTTGGATGAACACTGAAAGCCAAACAACTACCACGCTTTTCACAATGTGGACTGCATTTTCTCCAGTGGCTAAGGGGAAATGCGCTTAAACTTTGACTAAAATTGCGGAGAAAAACATAGAAAACTTTGGAAAATACATTCCACAGAATATTTCCCCGTGGTGTGTGGCTGGGGGCGCATCTGTAACAAAAGGAGGCAATGATAAGCTTTCAGGCAGGGATTTATTTTAACGCAAATCACATTAGAAAGCATTTTCCATTTTTTAGGTTGTGTTGTGACATAGCGCAGTCAGAGAACTCAGGACACAGGACAGCAGACAGTATATCTGGCGATGAATAGAATATTTGGTGTCGAATAGGAATTTTTGTGGAACTGCGTTGGCTGCTCAACTTAGTGGAAAATCAACGAGTCAGATAAGATTATGCACACATTACATACCTATTTGAAAACAACCACCCCAAATATCTGGCAAATATGAAATGTTGGAATGCCGTATTAGGAATAGAAACTTTCACAGAAGAACATTTTTAATATAATTGTAGATTGTAGATATTGTAGGTACCATTCGTATAGAGTAAGATTAAGAAAACGATTTATACAAATCATGAAAATAAAGCTTGTATCCTTTCTTGTCAATGTACCTAGTATTTCGTTAATGTGACAGACCAAGGCGTGCTAAGTTCTCTTATAAAGTTGAAAGAAATAAAAATAAATAGGTACCTATTGGGTGCAACAGGTCCATTTAGATTCAGGACTGTAGGCTCTAACTTCTCGGAAGTATATGAGTGTGAGACTTTTATTTGGGACCTATAATTAATTTCCGTATCGGAACTGCTAATACAGAAATTTAGATTTAGTTTTTCTTGACTCAAAACATAGGTGTAGTGGCACAGGCGATAAGTATCAGGTCTGATCGCTGGAAAACACAAATTAAGGATGTTTCCCACAGTGCCCGCCGCTTTTGTGAAGACCTGATATATACATATATCAGTGTGGTATCAGCCCAGGAAAGTCTAATATTGACCAAATTTTCACAGTACGGCAGAATTTCAAATCGACATCCACCACCTTTTAATCGATTTTAAGGTTGCCTTTGATGTTTGATAGCGTGTATAGAGACGAACTATACAGAGTCATGTCTAATTTTGGCATCCCTGCTAAACTTGTTCGTTTGGGCAGAATGACGCTGGGAGAACTCTCGCTGTTTCTTTAAGGTCGGTAAGAACACAACCGAACGCTTCGATGTCAGAAATGGTCTTAGACAAGGTGACGCGCTATCATGTATTTTTTTTTAACATTGAAGATTATCGAATGTTTTGAGTGACCTTAGGTGTAGAGTGTAGTGTAGAGTTGATAATCTTTGCGTTATGCGGGCTATAGGTCAATGAAACTTTTTTTTTAAATCTGCGAAGTCTCGGACGTGTTTACGTCCTTCATCAGACCTTTGTTGGTAAAAAGAAATATACATTAAACACACATACAAATGTGAGAAGTCATGGGGACTTACGGCAAGAAAATTTACATATCACAAACACAATGAACAGCGTGCTTCTGACTGTGAAAATCTCAGCAATATTTACAGCCAACTGATAAAAAGGCCTACCTAACAGTAGCGAACAAAAGTGTTCCTCTCTTGATGAACTTCAGATGGGGTTTCTTTCATTGTCTTAAATTTTTAATATATATAAAAGTGTATGTTTCTGAAAATCTTGACAGTTAATAGTCCCCATTTTTAAAATTGTAGTTTCTTTGTTGATGTGTTGTTTATGGCTATATATCTTTTTAATGTAAATCTTCATGTTTCTTGCCGTAAATCCCCTTGACTACAGACCAGTTAGTCTGCTGAGTAGTGTTAGCAAACTGTTTGAGAAATATTATAAAAGAAAACTTACGATAGTTATCGAAGATAATAATATATGTACTTCCAAATGAGCAATTTGGTTTCAGAAGAAATCATAGTAGGTACATCCCATCCATGTATGTAATGTACAGTTAGAGTCTTCCAAAATATTAAGCAAAATCGTTCCTTGGGAAAATCAAATGGCCTTGTGTTGCTATGGCTATTGAGAAAGCTTTTGATTGTTACGCCATTTGGGCCTTGCCTATAAGTTGTTGATATTTCGTTTTCTCCCATACCTCATAAAACTTGTCCTGAGCTTCCTTTCCGATAGTTTTTTTTTTTTTAAGTTTTCGTGAACTATTGTTATTCTATATTATGTAGTTGCTGGTATGCCTCAAGGATCGGTTTTCGGTCCAATTTTGTATAATATTTTTATGTCTGATGTTCTAAGGCTCCCTTATTGTGAAGTAGCTATTTTTGCGGATGACAAAGCAATATATTCTTCGCATGAGTTCTCAACAAAGAAGCTGCAACAATTCAACGAGCCATCATTTTGTAGCCAACATGGCGATCCCCTGATCCGCGGGGTCCACAAAGCAGCGAATAGTCCCTTGGTGGATCGAATTAAACACCTTGCGCACTACTAGACTCAGCTACTCGGCTGGACAGTCCTTTTACCAAAAAAGAATTCGATGGCCAACTTGCTTAATCTAAGGGAAAAACTCCAGGTTTTGACAGAATAACATTCACGATGCTCAAAAACACCCCAAATATATCTAGGTAAAGCTTGTCTGTTGGCATTGTACAACAAAATCTACAACCAAAGCACGTGTGTATGCAGTTTGTACACACGATAACGACCCTTGTGCCAAACCTTGTGAAATGCTTGAACACCATATAACGATAGTGCTGTGCCGATAACATTTTGTTAGGTAATTTTTAGGTTATGCAAAGTTTCTTATATCAATGTTTCGCATGGATTTAAAGAAATTTAGCATTTGGTACAAAGGTACCTAATATCTTCTGACGGTTCTCTTCACAACCCTGTTTAACCTCAGTAACATAAAAAAGGTGGGCGTAGTGACTTCAGTGGTTGGTGATAGTGTATTGGACTTCTGAGCGAGGGGTCTCCAAACTCGATTCCCGGAAAAACACAAGTAATTCTTCAGATTTATCACGAATGTTTATGAGAAGCTATGCATATAATAATGTAGTTATATAACGACCAATAATATGACAATGTTATAAGAAGGTGAATAGAACTATAAAAATATGGTATAGGCCCTTGAACGCACGCCTTTGAAAACATTTAGCAAAGTCTATCTCAGAGTTTGCATTAAAGCTTGATGCAGCAAAACATTGGAGGCAATGTAAAACTTATGCAACTTGGAAACAACACACTTTAGAATTTTACAATTTTCACAAATGTTTTTTTTTTTTTTTTTCAAAGTTTGTTCATGTTCCTAGTTAGAATAGGCGACTCCATCCACCTCACACATTTTGCTACACAAATGCTTATGTGAATTTAAGCATTTGTAATGCACATCAGAAGTCAACCGCGCGCCCCACTAGGAGGGAAACCCTATATGAAATCGATTAGGAAAAAAATACAGACAACTGTGTACCACCTTGTTCAGCTAGACCCATTTAGTTTCCAAAATAGGACAAAGTGTCAATGTCAAGTCAATGTGCAGAGATATAGTGCGAGATCTCTCGCATTTATAATTCAGTTTACATGCCTTACGCCTTAATCAGATAATTTATTCCATTTATGTGTCTCGGGTTATAGCCGGCAATGCGAACTCACTAAGTTATTAGTGCCTTTGTATTTTTCAATGTAAAATACTTACACCTCCGGTCCCAAAAGTCGTTCGAACTTGGACATAACTAGAAGAGTAACTTTGTGTTTAAACGAAAATAACTGCTCACACGAGAGTAGCGCCACTATGAAGCAATAAGAATACGAAGTTAAAATTAAAATAGACGCAGACAAGTGTCACCCGTGTCACCCATAGCAGGAATAGGATCTGAATTTGAATTAATTATCCCTCCATCAGTTTATAAACGACGTAATAAAAGCATGCATAAGCATAATACAAAATACACTCCTTAATGATTAAAGCAAAACAGCGCATGAACTTTGGTTTTTTGTTCTCAAATAAATCGAAAATCATTTTTCGTTTGTTGCTTTTATTTTCCTTTCTTTATTAAACAGGTTTTTGAATTCAATAGCTGGTCGATTTTACCTGCCTACGCCTAAATCGAACTCTTATTCAGGATAAGAAATTGAGTTCCATGATAATGAAAATAAATCTTCTTATTCCTATTGGTTTCGATGATAATCCCGACCCGATTGCCCGATAAAGCGAATCAGCTGTTGTTCAACGGGCTTGTCCTGGCAGGGTTGAGAGATAGAGACTAAGCTTCTTTATCTTGAAATTGCATAATTAATGTTTTATTCATGACGGATTGCGAGGGATGTATAGAACTTTCTCACTGAACGGTATTGGAAAATTTACATATACAGATTTGTTAACACTTTTTCTTGGAGACGAAAAATCTAAATACAAGCTATGAAGTTATGACAATACGTATAAATCAAGGTTAAGTTAGCCTGTATTAGCCTAATACCTATGCCCTCACACCCTATAGACAAAAACGACGACGCTGCCGAAGTCTTCGAACATAGGTACATACTACTATACGAGCAATGTTCAAAACATGACGTTCAATAATCATATTATTTTAGAGTCGAAAGGATGTCATATTTTATAGGACAGTTTATAACCTGCATTACACCACATCTGGTGTTGGATAAATGTGATAGTCGCTCAAGTCAAACTTGCATTTCCTTATGGTAACACCTTGTTTGACATTAATATTATGAAATATTATTTAAACATTGTAGCCTATGTAAGCGCATGTACTCGTATACCTAACTGACATTGATATCGGTCACTTGGTGCAGAATATACGTAAAGTTGACGTGTTTCCTGTGAACTACTGTATTATAATGTAGTAAAGGGTCCGCCAAATAACTTTTTTTTTTTTTGAAAATGCTATAAAAAAAAAACTACTGAATATTTTCTCAAATTTCTTTTTTTATTTGAAAGTACAATCCTTCCGGTTAATAATGGAAAATAATTTCATTCAAATGGCTGCCTCGGCTGGCCATGCCTACACGATCGGTCCAATTTTTAAGCACATTATCGATTGTGTGCAGCTGTATTTCACCAATGGCTTCACGAATATTGTCCTTTAAAGCGTCAATTGTCTCTGGCATGTCGGCGTAACACTTATCTTTTACGGCACCCCACAAATAATAGTCCAACGGTGTCAAATCGCAGCTCCGCGGTGGCCAAACGACATCAGCTCTGCGGCTTATAATGCGATCGTTAAAAACAGGGCGCAAAACATCGAGTGTAGCTTCGGCTGTGTGGCACGTAGCGCCGTCCTGTTGAAACCAAATGTTGCCAATATCCTACTCTTCAATTTTTGTGAACAAAAATTCGTTCAACATGGCCCGATAACGATCGCCATTGACTGTAACGGCCACTCCTTGCTCATTTTCGAAGAAAAATGGCCCAATTATGCCTCTGGACCAATATCCGCACCAAACAGTGACTCGTTTTGGGTATATCGGCTTTTCAATGTATCCGTGCGGGTTTTCTGTGCCCCAAATGCGAATTGCTATTAGACAATTGCTAATAAACAATTAGCTATTAGAATTGTTTGAAGAAACTTTTTGCATCAAAACATTTTTTTTTGGACCGAGGAAAAAAGTCAAAGAAGTACAAAAAATACTTTTACAAAAGTTCTAAATTTTCAATGGGTACTTAATGGGTTAAGGAAAGTTTTGTATCATTCAAACGGAATTTAAATGTCCTTTCCATTGATGCCAAAATTTACATGAAGTAAGTTCAAATTTATGAGTAGCTAGATTAACTTTACTTTTGTGCAAATAATTTTGCCACTGACTGTATGAATAAAATAGTGTCTCAGCATCGATGACTCGATCCACGAGAAAGAACTAAAGAAGATTCCCTTAATTGAGTTTCTTTGGACTGTGAGAAGGCAGTTTGTAGCAAGGTGATCTGCCGAACAACTAAGAAGGTTCCCTATAAGACATTAAACTGCTGAATGAAAAGTTGCAACTTGCAAACCTACTCGCAACTTGAAGGAACTAATTGCATAGCTATAGTTTTTAATTAATATTTGAATCAAGTGTTCCATTAAAATAATTGATTCACACAATTTTCTGCACAGTAGTTGGCACTCTATATCTCTACGCCTACCTACTACAGTTGTTGGCAGTTGGCACTTAAAAATTATGATAAAATTATAGGTAGCGATTTATTAAAATGCGTTTACTGCTCCTTTATTTGAAATCAATAAAAATGGAGTCTGGAGTCTGGCTTAGGCTTCAGTTAGCCATCAGAAAAATCCATCCGTAAAAACACGAAACAGAACAAAACTGACACATTTAGCCATAGCATATCATAGGAATTCAGTGGAATACTTCGTGAAACTGGTTGAGAAGTTGAACAGAAAAAGTTTTTCGTACGGAAAAATAAAGAAATTCTTTTTTTAGAAAATTTAAAGATCAATTGCTTAATTTTTTTTTGACGAATTAGTTTTATAATTCAAAAGCAACATTTTAAGACCAAGATTGAGTTCAACGATTGAGTTTAAGTGCTCCAAAAAAGTGAAACAATTTTTTTACGGATGCATTTTCCTGATAGCTATAACAGCAGCCTTAGTAGTTTTTGGAGTCGAGGCCAACTCAAATTTAAAAATTTGTGATGACAATCGTAAACTTCAACAATTTATTCACTTCATAAATATTATGTTTATGATTTGAAAATAGTTTGATTAAAAAAATGAAATTAATAAAAAAAAATCGATACTTTGATAACATATTACATACCTATTTCAAAAATTAAATTATAAATGCATATCTCCATATATTCCGACCGGGTTTCATAAAAATGTCACCAAGTCGAAATTGAATAGCTTATCTTGGTATGCCGAAAACTTCCGTTTGAAATCTGTCCACTTTTTATTGCCGAAAGATCTAGTTGAAACCGATCCGCATCAAAAGTTTTCTTCTCTGTAGGCATTATTAAAAATCTGTAAGAAATCGTATACTACCTACAGTAGTTGTTGCCTGTTGGCACCATCAAACGTACAGTTATTGGCGGTGCCAGCAACACTGTAGTCTCTATGTCTCATATTCAGCCCTATCGCGAATAATATTTCCCCCGGAATGTTTCCCATTCAGCAATTTGATTTACATTGCTGATAAGGGAAAAAATTCCACCGGAATTTATTCACGATACCCCTGATTATGATCAAATCATTGGCACCCCCTGTTAATAATTCAATCCATTGCCTTTTTTATATACAGTTATTGGCACCCCTCTTAAAAACCTTTTTCGAAAACAGTAACTGGGAAAGTAACAGAGTAAATCACTATACCTACCTATAGAATAGATGGTGCCAACTACTATGTAAGTATATAAAAAAAAGGGTGTCAACTATAGTATCCGTTGCGCTACTATTTATTATTTTACGTAATTCATTGCAACGTTGTTTTTATTATCAATAATTAGATAGATCTATATTATATAAAAATGGTGTGAAAAATGTATAGTAATTCATCATATTGCGAACGGCTGGGCTTGGTAATTACCAGGAGAAGGTTCTTCCGAAAGAAAATTTTGGGATAACCCTCCGGAAAAGTCGGGAAATTGAAAAAATGGAATTCTTATTGGAAAACTCGGAAAATTCCGGAAAAACGGGAAGCATTTGAATTTTTTTTTCGACGAAATTTTGCATTTTATCGCATGATTTGAAAATTTTGGACGATGTACATAATGGTGGAAAATCGTTGTGAAACTTGGAAAATTTCGGATAATTATGAAATTCATTGTGATAAAAAACTATTTGCGTGCATTTTGGGTGGAGAAGTTAAAGAGATAATTAATAGATGGCGCTGTGCTGCGATCAATGTCACAACCCGATAGATGGCGTTATACGTTGACTTAGGCTGTGCATAATTTGACAGGTGTCCTTTGCGCATTGTCATTTTCTATGGAGCAAATGTGCTATTTACTATCTGTGTTTTATTATCACTCTGGATCTGGAGTTTATCTGAAGGCGTTAAATTGGGGCGAGACGAAGTTCGCCGGGTCCGTTAGTATATATATATGTATAATAAAGTTGTATATTTTAAAATGTTGGTTCCAGTATCACTACTAACCCGATTTTTTGGAAAAAAAATTGGCCTTAACATGGACCGCCATATAGATTTTATTTCTTTGCAATCGGCTTACTCATTGATAAGATATGCGAAAAATAACTGAAAATTTTTTTTTATTTTACGTGACTACATATACATAATTATAATTATACAGCCCTAACTCAATAATGGCTTTTCGGATTCAAAAATAAAAAAAAATAGGTGAATTAAGTAAATTTTCCACGGATTGATTTATGCTTTAAAATATTCTCCTGCGTTATCATAAAGCTGAGCAACCTTCAAAACAATTATTCAAATCATCGCCCACCATTTTTTCTTCAGTGGAAATCACTGCAAAATCGTTGCAAAAGTGTGTGTGTGAGTATGTATATGCGTGCGGTGTGATCATATGCACAATACAGTCAACTCTCGATTATCCGGCATTCTATTAACCGGGAACCCTATTAACCGGGAAATTTTTTGTCAAAAATTAATTAAAATTTATATATTTAGAAATCGATTATCCAGGATTTACTCTATTATCCGTGATCATTTTCAATAAATTTCTTTAATTCTTGCAAACACAAACCAACGAAACCTAACATACAAGGTTTTGTTTGTTTTTGTTTGCATTCTTCTGTTAATTTTTCTCATTCAGTATGTAAATCGATTTACTAATAATGGTAAAACATTGCATAAAGTGGGTTTCCTCTTTGAGAATATCATTTTCGATTATCCGGGATTTTCGATTTTCCGGTATGAGCTCGGTCCCGAGCACCCCGGTTAATCGAGAGTTGACTGTATATGAAACATATATTGTTTCAGATCAAGGTACCTATATGAATAGAAGGTAAATATATTGCGCATCCCGCAATGGCGGCCAATAATTGTGACTGTGCAATAATCGTATAGAAATAATATGCGCGCGCGTGAGATATGGCTTACAATTGTGACTAATGCTATTCGTATGGAAAAGCATGCCTTTTTGACAGATGCACTGCAGAACGAAACGAAAATGAATGCTCAGAATATATTACCTTCTATTCATATAACTTGGTTTCAGATCTTTCAAACTATTAAAAACTAATAAACTTTGAGTGTCAGTTTAACTTTTTTTGGTGGTCTGCGAGAACGAAGTCGCGGGCACAGCTAGTTTGAAAATATTTGAATGCTAACTGGACCTACGGATAATGTTAGTTCTGTAAACAGCGCCATCTACATAAAAAAAAGATAGTGAGCGTAGAACTGATGTCTCTACCTTTCGTAGATATGCACCAACCAATAATGCCCACTCATCCAAGTTACTCACCAGAAACAAAACTGCGTGCCTAGAACTATGCAATGTAGCCGAATAAAAAAAAATTTCTACTGGCTGTGCTATAAAAAATTAATTTCGAAAAAAAATTTTATTTTGGGTTTTATAATTTCTTCAACCTCGGGTGGGGCATAGGGCGACGACAAATTTCTTCCATAATTCACGGCCTGCGGACAGATACTTCAGCTGTGGCCACGTTGCTGCTGCGGCCAAAACTATTGATTTCCATGAGACTTTCTATGTTTGACAGGCATACAGCAGTATCTACGGACTTAACATTAGATTCGAAGGGCCTTAACTTGGTGCGTAAGGAAATTTGACTGGAGTACCATACTGATGTCAACATTCCATAGGCGCTGCAGGTTTTATTTATTCTGTTAATCCAGATTTGTTCCTCCAGGGACGATACGAAACTGCCTAAATAGTTAAATTGCTCGACATCCTCAATGGGTGTCTATCTTAGAATAATGCTGAGTAAAAAGAGGATTGGCAACAGAATATCCCCTTGTCAAACTTCGAATGAGTCGGAAAACGGTCCATTGTGTAGAACGAAACATCTTGCGTGATAAGACTCCTTTATAACAGCAACAATCAAAGGCTTTCTCAAAGTTTACAAACATAAGGTAGAGCGGTGACGTAAACTCGGTGGACTTTTCCCGAATAAAATATTCAGGGCGTTGATGTGATCGACACAAGACCGACCACAACGAAAGCCCGCTTGATGCCTCTTGAGCGTATTTTCGATTATATCCTTTGTCCGTTCGAGAACTATAATTGCCACTATTTTCTGGAAAACTGACAAAATGATAGTAGACGTATTTTTTGGGAAGTGAGTATAACAAAACCAAAAGTGAGTATAACCGTTTTGCTTATTCCGATTGTCTTTAATGCGCTGAGCTTAAATCTGCAAAAAAAAAGTTGGCGGTCTCTTACCGTTTGGGCGTAAGCACGTCCCCAAAGTTAAAAAATACCATATAAAATAGTACCAACATTTCAGGAATGGAGTGTCCAATTTTTGTAAAATTAATTTTTTATATTGCCTAAATTTGCAGTCTTTATGATCCGATTTTGATGAATAAGTTAACTGCACATTTAGGAAATATAAAAAAATTAATTTTTTAATTTTTTTTCTTGAAATTTTGGCACTATTTCATATGGTATTTTTGAAAATTAGGGGACGTGCCATGCCCAAACGGTGAGAGCCCGCCAAAATTGTTTTTCAGATTTGTGTTTGGGGCACTGAAATCAATCGGACTGTGCAAAACCGTTATTTTCGAATGGACAGTAAAGTAAAATCTTGCCCCGAATGTTAAGAATGGCGCAAGAATGAGATCGGAACTCATCAACTTAAAAGTGTAATGCCGAATCCATAATTATGGATATATAAAACGAAAGAACAATATTTCTGCAATCATCTGTCCAAACTGTCATGTCATATAAAATTAGCAGGTATGTAATTAATTTCAGTAAATGTTACCAACCATTGGGTAATAAATTCCACGGAAAATACAAACTATTGTCCGTTTACTACTTCCGGGCGCCATTTCACTTTAAAAAAAGGACAAAATTCCGTAGGTCTTACCGATGAAATGATCAAAATGCAGAATGTTCCTATGATTTTTTTAAGCACACAAGATGACCGACCAAAATACGTATTACTTAGTTTTGAATGTTAAATATTGCTGTCCCTTACCATCAATAGGCTAACGTAACAAAATACTTCTTCAAAAAAAATACATTGCGACCGTACCCACATTAAAAAAATTTCTATTTGAATTCACTATTGTGAATTATTCTGAAACCGAATTGGTCGCTGTGACTTATTTGATAAAACGAAAAAGAAAACCAAATCAAACTTCCCTTCCCTTCCCAGGCTTGACAGTTCATCTTTTAGTACATAGATTTTCGCGCTTCTGCTGTCAAAATGGAAGTCGTGTTTGCGGTTTTTTTTGGCGTTTGTAAACAATTTTAAATGTTTAAAGGAATATCGACCCGAATTTAACTATTTAATAATCTTTGTAATAGACATTTCGTACATAAAAAAGAAAATATGCATGACGTTGGCAAATTTAATAACGTTGAGAAAATCGGTGAAGGCACATATGGCATTGTTTACAAAGCAAGGGATACAAAAACCTTTAAAGATGTAGCTCTGAAGAAAATTCGTTTAGAAAGGTAAATATGTAATATAAACATGCGTCAAAATATTATTACATATTATCAAATTTTCTCAATATATAAAAAACAGCAATGGAATGATTATGTGCAAAGTATCCTTTAGTGTAAATATGGCGGGTGGATAATGCCTTTTTGTCCTTGATAAATCATTGACTGCCAAAACCGCATCCCAATTTTATTCTTTCTCACAGGACAGTTGAGTTAAATATTTTTTTTTTAGAAACCTACTGTTTGAAATACAAATTGGGCTAAACGGTGGTTTGCATTATACCAACTTAATTACCGGACTGACATTCTGAAGAACCAAGCCTGGATTGTGTGAGTGCTTCGTTGATATTTTAATTCGTAGCACCACATGATTCGGCTTGGTTTTTCATGCTATACAACGCCCAAAAGTGAAGGACAACTAAAAAGTACTCGGCGAATGTTGTTTAATAATGTAGGCAATAATTCCCTAAGGCACAAACGTTTCGTGTGGCTGTAAATATTCAATCTCTATTAGCAAGAAAAACTAAAATAATGGAAAAAATGGAAGTACATAATAGCTTTTCTGTTCAGTAAAAATGAAGAAATTATTGCATAAAAACGGTTCTGTGTGTATTCAATAGATTTTGTTTGTTTTGTTTGTTATATTGTGGTGCAATAAAAAAACGCCGATTCGTATAGTAGCATAGCAAAGGGGCCGAAAGTACTTTCCTACGCATGTAACAGGGTATTAAAGGTTCATACAATATGGAGCATTGCAGATTGCAGTAGGAGCATTTGAAGACATCTAATTTATAGTGGTTGGCGTCGGGCAGACGATGCTAAAATCCCATACCACTCATCAGACCACATCTTAGAAATTTAGTTGGTGCATATGTATTAAAAAAAATAAATAGTGGGTGCAACGCGTCCGTACCTAGATTCTCGCAGTATATTTATATATTTTTGGGACGAATGGAAGGGATCTAATAATTTCATCGTTGATTTGGGAACTCTACGCAGGATAGTTATATACTTGAAAGTTTGACATTTTACCGAAGGTTGAACATGAACATGGAACCACTGATTTTCCGCAAAGATTTTCATTTGAACGCTTTGGGTTTGCTTTATTTAATAGCAATTCTGGTTGGTTTTCGGCTTCGACCAATAGAAGTAAGTTTATTAATCAATACATTAGCTACGAGTTTATCAATCAAATCTAAAAACGAATGACGAGCAGGTATTAATGCCGGTAACAATATTTTTGTGCAAACTCTGTTGTTTATAAAGGGCTGACGGGGCTGACTGCATAACAACTTTATAATTTGTTTTCAGGAAACACATTTATTATTAGATATTTGCAATCGATTACAGATAGGTTAAAACAATAAGTACATATTCATTTTATAGTGAAACCGAGGGCGTACCATCAACGGCTATACGAGAAATATCACTTCTCAAGGACCTAAAGCACCCGTCTATTGTGCAATTATTCGATGTTGTGATCTCCAATGACAGCGTGTATATGGTATTCGAGTATCTCAATATGGATTTGAAGAAACTACTGGACAAGAAGAAGGAAATCTTCGTCCCAGCACTAGTAAAAGTAAAAGAAACTAAATTCTCCTTTGGCACATTATATGATTAAATCGTTATCCACAGAGCTACATGCATCAGATGTTGGATGCCATAGCATTCTGCCACACCAACAGGATACTGCATCGAGACTTAAAGCCACAAAATCTCCTCGTCGACACTATAGGCAACATTAAGGTTTGTATTCGCCTAACAAATTATCGAAGTGTTATTTAAATATCATTGTTAGTTGGCAGACTTTGGATTAGCACGTGCTTTTAACGTTCCGATGAGAGCATACACTCACGAAGTAATCACATTGTGGTACAGGGCACCGGAAATTCTCTTAGGGACTAAATTCTACGCAACAGGAGTTGATATATGGAGTTTGGGTTGCATATTTGCGGAAATGGTAAGAAAGCTCATTATTTATAATAATACATACATAACTCTAGTTTGTGCATTTTTTCATTTGCAGATCATGAGGCGTTCTTTGTTTCCTGGCGACAGTGAAATTGATCAGTTATATAGGATTTTCAGAACCCTCGGTACCCCAGATGAAAGTATGTGGCCCGGAGTATCACAAATGCCTGATTATAAGTCGTCGTTTCCGAAATGGGACAAGAATATTCCCGAAATTATCCTTAAACATGAGGCTTATAATCTCTTTAAGGTAAGTCAGAAATGCAGAGAAATTAATGCAGCAATTTTTTAATTGATGCCACTTGTTTTAGGCGATGATGGTCTTTGATCCAAATCTAAGAATATCAGCTAGGACGGCTATGCAGCACCCATACTTTGAAAATGTTCAACGGATTCCTCATGTGGCACTACCAATCATCAAAAACCCCTAGCCAAAGACTGAAGACATATACATATTCAGCGAATATTACAAAAAGCGATAATATACATCTTTCTCTATCACCTCAAACACTGCCCATCATTCTGAAGAAGAATTTGATACTAGTGGCGTAAGTGCGAACATCATTCTATCAGTTTTTTTTTTTTAATTTTTACCGAATGTGGTCATAGCTTAATAAATAAAAGTTTTCTACACAATTGAAACACACTATTTTTTTCTATGCCTATTGAATGCTAATTAATGCGTTTGATTTCAATCAACACTTAAAAGTCCCAGTCGCCAAAGTTTAAATCAGGCAAACATAAACTTGATATGTACCTACTTAATGGATGGCGATATGTGTACATATTTCTAGTGCCGGGTTGAATAACAAGAAGATAAACTGGGAAGCTATTAAATACTTCACTCAAGAAAAATATGTGAATCTATTATGTACATATTCCAAACATTGAAAAGTACATACTTTAATAGACATTTTTTCGAAGAGATCAAAGCAGTCATTGGTACCAAACCAGAAATGAAAACTGGAAACTTCCTCTATTCAACTTCAACATTAGGAATAGCCAAAGACTAGTCGCAGAACCAGTTAGATAATTACTTTAGATCTTGCGTATACTTCAATAGCCAACCATGAACAAAATTATTTGTTTGTTGACTACCCCCGTAAACTTCCAGATAGTGAATTAGCCGAGACTGTCTGCAACCAGAAACCAGTCGGTTTGCCTAGTGCATGTTTTAATATAATTTTTTTCGCGCCCAATTCGATAGAATAAGTGCCTTAAAGACTGAAGCGGCGATACTTCTCCAGTTAGTCCGCTCCTTAACCAACTGTCTCCAGATGTGCATTTAAAGTGCTTTACAAGTAAGTGCCAACGATCTCAAATGGCCAATGTGCATTTTTTAACTATAGATCGATGTGGCTGCACAGATCTTAGAATTCATCTCTTCCAAAATACGTCAGCGCGAATGGGAAGGAGTATCTAACAAAGAAACAACCAAGGAAGTCTTATATAGGATCTCCTGTCCCTCCTGGCCCTGGGAAGAGCGTTTACATTGTTACCTTCTCAGCGCAAAGAATCAGTGATTGACAAGATCATTCTTCGTTTGACTAGTGATGAGCTGTCGTTTTCACATATTCACAGATATTTATGTGCCGAGGTGAAAGTACATTACCTTAAAGATATAGCTGCTGCCTAGAATACATTCACATATGTTTGTCAAATAGATTGTGGGTTTTATTAAAATGTAATTCAGATGCAAGTAGTTTTGTTTCATTTATGGCTTCCATAGTTTTAGGAGTCCGTCTTCACCATAAGTTGCCAACAGATTCTGATGGGGATGGTGCGACAAGCCGATAACATCTTTTTCATGCACCTGCAATGCAAAATATGTTAATTAGAGGTGAACTGCTATGCAATCATACTTACATTAAGAGTCCTTTCCAGTTTTCCAGACGATACTGAAAAACAGTAGAGCACCTTGTCCTCCCCTGCGCAGTATATGAACTCACCTCGCGGTGATAAGGTAGCCGAAATAAACGAACCGCCTTCTCGCTTACCCGAAGAAAATGATCTCACAATCTGTCCCTGCATGTTCATAATTACCACCGTGTTCGATCTGTTGCATACAATGAAATGTTCTGGATTTTTCGGTAGGAGAAGGACCGTGTTAACAGCCAATTCGTTGCCAAGCGGTTTATATGTAGACAGACACTCTGTTGTTTTGAGGGACCATATCTTTACTGTTCCATCAGAAGATGCACTCAAAAGACTATGGCCGTCGGGAGTAAATGTTACCTCGTTCACGAACGACTGATGTCCCTTGAACTCTTTTAACAGCTTTCCCGACTTGAGACCGTGCAATCGAATGCTGTGGTCAAAAGATGCACTCAAAACATGACTATTGTCGCGAGAAAACTGCAGGCAAGTGATTCCCTTTACGTGCGCTTTTTCAAATTTACGTAGACACTGCCCTGTTGTGATCCGCCACACCTTAATCTGACCATCCTGTGAGCCGGATGCTACCATTTCGGAATCTCTTGAAAACGAGAGTGCCAAAATGGGTTGTTCCATCATCATAAATTGATCCTGAGCTTGATACTTCAAATCTTTTCTTATCTTTCCCGTGGTGAAATTCCACACTTCGATGAAACCATCAACACTTCCGGTTATTAAATATTGGCCGTCAGCTGAAAACTGTGCACACTCGACATGTGATTTCTGACCAAATTTGATTTGCCTTGCCATTTGAGTGGGATACATTTCCTCTTCTTGATCTTTCATAGCAGCCTTACCACGGAACAAATCAATTGTTGTGCCTGGAGGCAACAGACCTTGATGTTGTTGCCATTTGAGCGCTTGACCCAGTAAAGCCAAAAGACGGGATGAAGGTACAACGTGAACTTCTCCACTGAGTTCCTGTGCAATAACTGTTCGCCGTTTTTCTTTACTACTTCCTTCAGGATACGCCTCTCTAGGGTCAAAATAGGCCCTTTGTAACATGTTTTCTAAAATATTCTTGTTTTAAAATGTGTACGTTCGTTTTTATTGACACCACTCGACATACCTAAATGAATGTATCGCTCAGGTTCCTGTTGTTTCAGCATGATCATCGGATCAGTTTGTCGTAACAAGGATCGCGCTGCACCCAATTCACGTAGTTCGATCAACTCGAGAATGATTTGCTCATAGAGATTTAGAAGTTTCTTGTCTGGCAACTTAAGGGACTGTATAACTTTGAGAACCGTATCCCAGTGTCCATTCTGAATGTCCTGTATAAATCCATCGACACTGTCCACCGTATTTAATGAAACTCCAGTTTCTTCCTAAAAGTTTATGAATTTTAATTTTACATTATGAAAAACTTGAAACATTTTACCTGAAGAGTTTGCAAAGTTTTACAAAGATTTGACTCCTTCAGGTATTGCTGTATCAAACGAATCACACTGAAATCTGGAGCTATAAGAAAAAATTAACATTTATGCGAAAAAAAATACTTACTCTGCCGATTCGATTTCGATAGACATGATCAAGCCTAATTTTAAATGCTAATGCTACAGACTTGTTTTAAAATGTATGTTTATTTTCGATTTGCTTTTCTAATTTTTGTAGATTTGCAATTGAAAGCCCTAAAGCCCAAATGTCAGAACATTTTAAGTTTGATGCACAAGGATGGCTAGAGATGTGCAGAGTTTACAGTTTGGAAGGCTTTGTGCTCACAATATGTGCGCAGTTTCAGCGCTACTTAGCGGAATTGTAACTATCGAACGACACGTTAAAGAAGGCAATTTATTTCAACAGCGAATTCATCTGGGTAATGTTTCCTTGATAAAATTGTAAATTGAAAGCTTAGAAACTAGTACCATCCTCCTACTAAGTTTTAGCGATCGTACTTTTCTTCACAGCTTACTGAATTTTTATGCAGGGTCGATTAAAGCGAAAACAATTTGACCGATAGTTCTACTTCGTGTAAAACCAAGACACGACTGGACGTGGACGATCGTCGTCGTTTATTTTTGCACCACGTAAACAATAGCGTCTATTCGCGTATGCGGAAATCGAACGTAATCGGTATAATCGGTCACAATCGTACAAAGTCTATGCACGCGTTCTCATCAAAAATGGCAGGAAAAGAGAAAATAAGCAAAATTACGAGTAGGTAACGAGCAGTTCCTCTCTTGGCTCGAAACAGCTCAGGGAATAGGTCTATTCACGTACTTTTCCAAACAAGGCACTATAAAAATCTATCAAATTTTAAAATTTGAGTGCAATTCTCTCAGAGAGCTGAAAATATACCCAAATGTGCATGTAGGTACACTTCGAGCTACTTCGAGTCGTTTCCAGCTAAAAACCAATTTGAACAAAATAAAACTATTTCAAACTGCAGCGAAAATTCAATTTTAATTAAATTTATATAAGTTTATATTCTATCTTTAGAATATTAGATTCATTAAATATTTTTTGAAAAAATGCATTGCCCTTCTTTTGTCAAATCTAATGGTGGATTTACATCACCACACCACGCAATTTTGTATGACTTCAGAGAGAAAGATCCGTTTTTCCACAGTCAAGGATAATGATGTGTAAGAGTGGATTTACATCATCACTGTAGACCAAACCATAGAAAGGCTACATAAGTCGGGCTTAAAAAAAGTAAAAACATATTTTATTTTCATCAGTGCTCATTAAAGAAATAAATTTCAACTTAACTTGTGTCTCGCTGGATACGACTTTAAAATTAAAATACTCTGCCAAGCGAACGATTACCTTTACATCGGAATGTCATAATTAGTACATTTATCCACACAAAGGCGTCGCACGAGTAAACGTCTCTTTGTTGTTATGTTAGCTTTCGCGCCGGAAGAATTTATGAATACGCATTTTGCAATTTTTGGTGGTGTGTTTGGGTCTTGTGAAATTGAAGTATAATATAATTCGCCATTCAAATTGTTTTTTGTTGGATCTATAACATTTCGTTTTGTCTTTTTAATTCGAATCATGACTGCAATTGCACAATTATCAACGGGATGTATGGAGGTAGTATTATTAAATTTACTTTTTGTTATTAAGTTAATAACTTTTAATACACAGACTATTATGACCGGTGGTGAATTTGAAAAGCCAATTCTTCAGATATTAGGAACTAAGAAAATATCTGGAGGCGATAATGAACGCTACCGGCTTTTGGTATCTGATGGCAAATACTTGAATAGCTTTGCCATGTTAGCCACCCAGCTTAATGATTTGTACAAGGAGGGCAATCTTGCGGAGTACACAACCATTAGAGTTGATCGCTATATCACCTCAATGGTCAACAAATCTGACAAAGTCGATAAGTGAGTATTCAATTTCTTATATGTATTAATTGAAGTATATACATTATACCTATTTGATTGCCCCTCAAGTGCATAATATAAAATGATATCTTCGTGTTTGAACACGTTTAGTCTTAAAATTATCATTTCGTGTTTGAACACGTCTCGTCTTACTTAAAGTCTATTATCTAGCCTTGGTCATCTGGTTGAGGCAACTTGTCCAAATGTACACAAACCTTATAATTGTTTAATCATAAGGATACCTACTAGATCTATTTTTGCTGCCTATCTTTTTTATTGTATACACTTTTCTCAATAAATTGATTCGCTTATAATCATCTAGCAAAATCTATTAGAACCATTACAGTGGCATGCGTAATCCACATGACGGCTATCGGCTAGTTAAACCTAAAACCTTCTGATAGCCGTTGCAATGAATATATCTATATGAGATGTTTAAAATTATTTTCAATTAACCTCACAGGCGTGTACTGATTATTCTCGAACTCACTGTATTGAATCATGGCGCAGAAGTAAGTAAGAAGATTGGAAATCCTGTTCAATTTTCTGGGGAATCATCTGCCGAGAGTAGGCCTACTGCTGCTGTACCAAAACCAAGCAATGACACGGCATTTGGATCAAAAGCCCCAAATGGAAACGCATACTCAACAAATACCTCAACGAACAACAATAACACCACAATGAATCAGTCCATAAACTCTTCTATGACAGCCCCGATTGCTAGCTTGACTCCTTACCAAAACAAATGGGTCATCAAAGCTCGAGTAACAGCCAAATCCCCAATACGCACCTGGAGTAACCCAAAGGGTGAAGGAAAACTATTCAGTATGGATTTGTTGGATGAATCTGGAGAGATTCGTGCGACTGCATTCAAGGAGATGTGCGATCGCTATTACAGCATGATTGAAGTTGATCGAGTCTATTTCTTTTCCAAATGCCAGCTGAAACCAGCGAACAAGCAGTTTTCCACACTCAAGAATGACTACGAAATGACATTCAATTCAGATACACTTGTACAGCCTTGTGATGAAGAGGACAATGGCATCCCACAAGTCCAATACAATTTGGTCCCCATATCGCAAATTGCTAATATTGAGCCGAAGGCTGCTGTTGGTAAGCTTTATATTATGTAGACTTAATTCAGAATTCAAAATTGTAGCGTTTCAATTTCAGATACAATTGGTGTCTGTCGTGATGTCGGTGAACTGCAAACGTTCACGTCGAGGGCAAACAAAGAATTCAAAAAACGAGAGCTTACCCTCGTCGATATTAGTAATGCAGCGGTAAGTTCGGACATCTTAATTATGTTGTTAATTAGACTAATCTCACAAATTAGCTTGCAATAAATTGGTAACATGCGGGATGAAGTATATATTTTACCACCTAGTGATGTTTCCTTATATGTATTTACTTTTACTGTTTCGGGTCGTTAAAGGCTGCTTCCAATCTGCTTCACACAATCACCCCAATCACAATCGTGGAATCCGCCGGGGGGAATTATTCACGGAAAAAAACATTTTGGTATCGTCGAATCCGCAAAGTGAACAGTTCCCCGTGTGGGTAATGTGAATGAGTTTCACTGTATCGTTGAAAACGTTCAAATCGAATTTTTCCCGAACAAAATGACCACCCCTATCGTGGAATCCGCCGGGGGGAATTATTCACGGAAAAAAACATTTTGGTATCGTCGAATCCGCAAAGTGAACAGTTCCCCGTGTGGGTAATGTGAATGAGTTTCACTGTATCGTTGAAAACGTTCAAATCGAATTTTTCCCGAACAAAATGACATTTCTTACCCGCAACAAAATCATTGCGGATTTCATAGGTTTTCTTACTTGCTGCAGATCGTGAGGATTTTTTTTAAGAAAATGTACATGTAAAAAAGCTGCGTTATTAAGCCGAACATTTGTAATAAATCTGTGCAATATTGAACTTTATTAAAACAAAAAAAAAACATTCTAAAAACACATTTCATCCGGTAGCTCCATGAAATCATTCACTGCTCCTCTTAACCTGTCTCGTACTCTTCTCTGAGAACACCGCTCATTTCGTTCTTCCTCTTATGCTTCGAAAAATGGAGCTATCGTATCAATTATTATAACAAACACTTTATTTTTTATTGAAATCACTTTTAAAACACACTTTTTATATGCTGTGTGAATCCAGCTACACAGATTTGTGTTAACAAATGAAAGACAGCCGTTTGACAGTGAAACTACCTTTCCCAAAAACGTGTCGATAAGGAAACGTTTCCGGCGGATTCCACGATAGCAGTAGAAAGTGAAAGGGAATCGAATAGGTGAAGTGAAACTCAATTCCGACGGATTCCACGATAGGACTGAATACAAAATATTGTAGTTTTGTTTTACCAATAGGCTCGCTCTTCAAAAATTGTTTACACAGTTCGGCAAAGTTTTTACGATGGCTAATTTGGAAAATAATTTTATATTATCCACTCTGCGAGGGTAATTATTTAATTGTAACATTGTTTACGTGGGCGGAGTTTTTCAGTGGTTAATGTGCTGGTCTACTGTGCCGAGTTCGATCCCCGGAAAAACACGAATTCATCTTATGGTTTTTTTACTCTGACACCGAACGTCTGACTCAGAGACTATAACTGTTGCGAAAAAACTTCTCAATTCAGCCATAAAATTGTAGGTCCCTTCCATTCGTTCCAAAAATAAAAAAACACTCTTGTTTGTGACTTGTGAGAAGCTAGACCTAGGGTCCTTAACGGACCTGTTGCGGCAATATTTTTTTTTAACTTTACATTGCCTACTTCCTTTGTTTGCTATTTGCGACACTTCTCTAGCCTGTGTGCATCTTGGATGCGTCCTTTTGCAAAGCTTTGCAAATCGATGGTAGTAAATCGAATACGAAGGTTAATTTGTCAAGATGATTTTAATGTTTCAATTATGTACTTAGTAAGCAGCATTCGATGTCTACGTTGGTACCGCAATGAGTGCTACAAATCAATAATTGTTGTGAATATGACCCTCAATTGGTTACTTCTTATATAGCCATTAAATATTATTCTTGTTGTAGGTACAATTAACACTTTGGGGTGAAGAGGCTGAAAACTTTGAACGCGGATCGCAACATGTAATTCTTGTAAAAGGAGCCCGTGTCTCTGAATTTGGCGGTGGCAAGAGTCTAACCATGGGTGCCGGTGCTGTATTGAAAATAAATCCAGACATTCCTGAGGGTCATAAACTGCGAGGCTGGTTCGACAATGGAGGCGGGGCAAACATTGCCAATAGCGTATCTACAAGGTAAACAAAATTAAGCTTAGATATGTATTTCCATGAACATTTCTAACTTCGTTGGTTTCAAAGGACTGCCGGCGGTGGTGGATACAATGCTGATTGGGTATCTTTCCATGAAGCACGTGTCAAGAATTTGGGTGCAGGCGAGAAGCCAGACTATTTCCAGTGCAAAGCGGTTGTACGTATTATTCGCAGCACAAATGCTACATACAAAGCGTGTCCACAACCAGAGTGCAACAAGAAAGTTATTGATGAGAATAATGGCCATTATCGCTGTGAGAAGTGTAACGCCATATTTCCTGACTTCAAGTACAGGGTGCTGGTCAATGTAAGTTATTCAAAATACAAACTAAGTATACAGATAATAAAAATAGCTTTTTCATAGATGGAAATTGGCGATTGGACGTCCAGTCGCTGGGTCACGTGCTTCAGTGATCTAGCCGAACAGTTGTTGGGCAAAACGGCTCAGGAGATCGGCCAAGCCCTAGAAAATGATCCTCAAGAAGCTGAACAGATATTCTCCTCAATAAACTTCCATGAATTTATTTTCAAATTAAGGGCCAAGGTGGAAATCTACGGCGTAAGTTTGGTTGCTTTTCACTTTAATTATTTTTTTCAATTTCATTTGAAAATTGTCTCATTTTTAGGACATGCATCGAAATAAGCTGACAGTAGTTGCTGCGAATCCAGTCAACTACAAAGAATACAATAAATATTTGATTAATGGCTTAAAAGAGTTGACTGGAATTGGAAGAATGTGAATCTATCTACTCTTATGAATTATATATAGTTATTTTTTTATTGTTGTATTATTATACCAGTTCTTGTACCTACCAGTAAATATAAATTACGAATTATCAACGCATTTCTGTTTTATTTTGTCAATTACATAAAGTAATAGAATTATTAATTTTCAGACAGTATACGGTGCGGATACTGTAACGTCCATCAGTCACTAAATATAAGCAAAGGTCCCTCTTAAGCTCTGGGCCTCCGGGTATCGTAGAATAGCGCAAATGCAAATGGACAAACTAAACCCGTAAATAATTATTACAGAGAAGTAAATATTCAAGGTTCTTACATTTACTCGTATTTATCAGTAACATAGGATGTGGAGGCCCCATTTATTGTAAATCTTGAAATTACTTCGAGTTCTAGATCTTTTCCATATATATATTGTGAAATCAACAACATACAAAAATGTTGTTGATTTCACAATTTCCCAATGTCTGAAAATACAAAAAATCTTTTAAAATCGTTAATGCTTAAGGAGAAGTTGATTCCTCCAAATGCAAGTTGCTTCTTCGGGTGTATAGTTCACCATATTGGGAATATTGACCCGTTAGATCCAGTTTGATTTAATGGTCAGACAGCTTCTCTATGAGAGCTCTGCATTTTTAGAAAATAAATTTTGCCTCCGTGAGGCACTTTTAAAGCGTCTTTTTGCGAATCCGCTGAGCTTAACATATCCACCTTGCTGAATCTGTAGTCCAGCCAAACTCTTGCCAATTGCAGAGCATCCCGATTTCTCGGACACCACACTACAGGTGTCAACTGCGGTGGTTGTGTCAGA